>CM069547.1:8455000-10855000 GCA_035773235.1 Eospalax fontanierii
TGGGATCTCTAGCTTGTTACATGGAGACTAGGATTTGAACTCTGGTCTTTATGTTTGTTCAGCAAACATTTTAAAACAAACAATGAGCTATCTTGCCAGCCCTAAAAGCTTACTTATAGGAACTTATGATAGTGACAGTGGGTTTTTTCGGTTTTCACTCTATTGTTTCTTCAGTGTTCTCTAAGGGCTGAATCAATAGCCGGGACCATAAACGTGACTGATTGGCTCATGAACCTGATCAGGAGAAACAGAACAACAGGAGATGTTACACCAGCTGCAGAGAAAGCACTCCAGGAGTTCACTGGCATGTAGCAGAGTGAACTCTGCTCAGGAAGCCTGAGACACTGACAGTGTGTGCAGGGAGGTGGCTGGCGGAGGCAGAGACTCCCACGTACAGCAGGGGAAGGGTCTAGGAGGAGCTGTCCTAATCAAGCTCCATGTCAAGGAAATCAGCATCAAGACATGAAGGCTTGGGGCAAGGGTCCCAGAACTGTCCAGAAATGGGCAAGTCATAAATCCTGTGTAAATATGATTTAGTCTTAAAAAATTCTTGTGTGTATGTGGGATGTGTTGACATGTGTATGTTTGTTTGTGTGTGTGTGTGTGTGTGTGTGTGTGCACATGTGCAGAGGACAGACTTCGAGTGTCAGTGCTCACCTTCCACCTTGTTTGAGACAGGGTCTCTTTGTTGTTCTCCACTGTTCACACAAGACTCGCTGGCCAGAGTGTCTCCTGACTCCATCTTCTGTTTCACTGGGTGAGAACTAGGATTATGTATGCTACTGTGTCTGGCTTTAGGTAGGTTTTGGGGATTTGAAGTAAGATCATCAAGCTTGCAGGGCAAGCACTTTATCCTCTGAGCTGTGGGAAAAGCCAGCTCAAGACTTTTAATGGCAGTTACAATATATTCAGCACCTCTGACAATCAGTGTGATTAATTCATTATACCCAGCTCTAGATCTTGGAGCCTCAATACCCTCTTTTAAGTTTTTGTAAAGGTTTGATGGTATCTTAGCTTTTATGATATGGAGTTGGCCTGGTCTGTGCTTTATTTCCAGCTGGTAAAATATGAAGTTTTGAATGATGGCCCTCTCCCTGTGGGAAAAGATAATCCAATTTATGACTTTCTAAGAAAAATCCTGTACACATTCAATTCTAGGATACTCAGCCAAAGAAAATGATGGGACCCCTGTCGTTTGACTCGTTTAAATCCAATTTGTGTGGTGTGCTGGCCATTATTCCATACAGAGAGCCCATCTGCACAGAAATGGGATAAACCCCGAAGTTCTATATAGCCATTTCTATAGTTCACACTGCACATTACCTGCTCCAGAGGCCGGATATTGGCCACTCACAACAATTTCCCTGCCTCAAGAAAGCACCATTTTTCACAATTTACATGAAAACCGCACAGGGAAGAAACCCTTTAATTGGCACATTGTTTTCAGCAGCATTTAAATATCAGGCCAGCTGGATCTGCACAGCTCCTGTGAATTTAATCAGCATGTTCTTCCCAGAACCTATATTCTGTAATCACCCATGCTTGAGCTGTGCCTGTCATCCAAATCTATTTGTGATCATTCCTCATGGTCAGTGCTCCATGTCTGAAATGAATTATCCCGTGGTACCCTCAAAGGCACTCGATCAGGAAAGAGTTCATAAGAGAAATGGCATCTTAGCACTCAGATGCCTTCCTGATACAACAGGCTTGTTCTTGTTCTGATTTTCCCTTTTCTAAATTCCTGTAAACAACGTTCTTTCTAGGCTCAACCTACGTGATCACCCTGTGCCTTACAAACCCTAGTTGATATTTCAGTCCTTACCAAATACAACTCCAAATATCAGGTTATTTACTTTTTTCTTGAAAGACATCAGCATGATACTAAATAAAAATGTCACTTTGCTCTGCTCTCTTGCTTTGAGCTACTGTGGTTCATTAACCCGGCCTTCATTCTCCAAATCATCAAAGGTGACCAGGAGCCTGAGCCCATCTTTTTATTAAACTTGGCATCAAATAAAATACTGCTCAGACTACAGCATGTCATAACAACAAAGACACATCATCTTGAAAATCCTTAACGCGCTTAGCATCTTGTTGAGGAGATAGAAATATGCACAGAACGCTTAACAGTGACACATTTCCAAACGGACACAGGAACAAGTCTCCTGAACAGTCACAGGGAATGCTTCCTCGCTGTTGGGGAAGTTCAAGGGCACATAGGAGAATCACAAGGTAGCTAAGGGACTTAGGAGATGACTCAGTCTATAAAATCTTGTAGCACATGAGAACTTGAGTTCGGATCCTCAGCATCCACATAAAAGGCTTGTGCATAAAAGGGTTACATCTGTAACCCCAGTGTTGAGAGTGGGGTAGAGTCAGGGGGATCCCTGGAGCTCACTAGCCAGTCAGTCTAGCCGAATCTATGAGCTCCAGATACAGCGAGAGGTCCTGTCTCAAAAAGTGGGTGGAGGGCTAGGGAGACAGATCAGAGCATAAAATGATTGCCTTGTAGGCAGGGGACCTGAGTTGGGATCTTCAGCATCTATAGAAAAGTCAGGCAAGTGTGGCAGCCTGCCTGTGATCATAGTACTTAAGCAGGGGGCGGCGGGGGTCAGAGCCAGTGCATACCTGGGGAAGCTGGCCAGCTAGATTAGCTGAATTAGCAAGCTCCTGGTTCAAAAACAGACCCTACCTCGGTAAATAAAGTGGAGGGCCATCAAAGAAGACATCTGATGTCAAACTGTGGCTTTCATGTACATTTATACACATATATGCCCCAACACATGCTAACACGCATGAAAAAAAGAAGGTGGAGAGCTACTGAAGATGGCTGACATCAAACTCTAACTTCTACATGCATGTACACACAGGCCCACACAACTGCATGCACACACACATGAACATGTATGTAATAAAGGGAGAGAATATGTTCCTTAATGTAGAGAGTACTGGTTGTTCGTAGTGATGGTAACATTGGTAACATGGTATGCAAGCACAGGAATTCATTAAAATTTGTGTGTGAGTGCTAACATGCAATGGTATATATGTGGAGGTCACAGAACAACTTTAGGGAGCCAGTTCTCTTCTTCTTCCATGTGGGTTCCGGGGATTGAACTCAGATCTTCAAGTATGGCAGCAAGTGCTTTTACCTGCTGAGCCATTTTGATGGCCCAAATCACAGGAATGTATGAACCATGAAAAAAAAAAAATCACATGACCTAATCCTATTCCCACAAAGAACAGTAATCACACAAATGAAATAATAACATATTTGGGGAGTGCTAAGTGCTCTGAGTAGCATCCAGAGTAGGCATCCCATAGCTATTAGGTTAAAAAAATCCCAGAGAAATAAATTAATAGGGTTGAGGAACTTAGAGAGGGCTGGAGTCTGAGCAGGGCCGGGCGACGATCGAGAGCCACTGCTTACAGGCTCGTTCGTCTCAGCAACGATTCCAGATAGAGAAACGTGAATTCACATGGCCTCTCATCCACAAAACCTGGCAAGAACACTGTTTTCCTGTTTAGTCTGTAGACAGAGATGACCATCGAAGGGACATTTTGTAGGTGTTTGCCGCCATGAAGGTAAGGCACTGAGTTTCCTGGGGGGAGGAGACAGGAGAGGAGAGGAGAAAGAACTGATAGGCCGCCGCTTTTTGTTGTTAATTCTCTCTCGATTGGTTTGCCACTGCTCTCCTTCCAGAGAAATGGGCACGAAGAGCTTCTGGTACCAAAGTCAGGCAAGAAGCAGAAAAAAAGAGTTAAAAAGTTAAAAAGTGAATTTCCATCTTTATTCTTCTGGCAATGAGAATTTGCTCATGTTCGAAATGTATGTGTGAAAAATCTCTGGAAGGTACCGTGCATCGCAATGAGTTGGGGGAACAGCAGTGTGTCTCATTCTGAAGACAATTATATAAAATTTATTCTGGATTATTTGTAATTTTAGTACTCAGGGAAGGGTCTACATTTTCATTTAAGAGCTGCAGATATGCCTTAAAAGCATGGCACAGTGAAACTTCCACGGAACCTCCCTTGTTGGTGAACATAAACACTAATATCAAATGGTGGTTTGGTCATGTGATCAACCCCCTCCCCCTGCACATATAAATATAGAACATGACCATAAAAAGTAACGGACTGTGCCCTGGCGGACTAATTTATGACAGCAGATCCAGATTGGAATGCCAGCTGGAATTACCTTGTCCTCGCTGGCAAGTTTTACATATACAGCTTTGTGCAGAAGACAGAAGCTTTGCTCTGCAAAGGGCACTGCAGTTTGAGCTGCTGAGACAGCGTGTAGCAGATCTGAGGAAAAGGCCTCGACAGGCTATCCCACAGCATGGAAGATTTGCTGAATGAGTCAGTGACTTCTTTTTAAACTTGATTTTGATTCAGGTTTAAGAGGGAAATCTTGTAAGCCTTCCAAGTTTTTATATCAGATTTACGCTGGCTAGCTATTTAGCTTCAGAGTCGAGAATGATAAATGGCCCATAATTATTTTATGAGGAATACAAAGTGATCCTGACACCGAACAAAAAAATAAATTAAAAAAGAACAAAAAATATCCTAGCCAAATAAATACAGTTTTATCCTCTTATGAAGCATTATCAAGGCAGCCTGGAATTCTACCAAACAGTGTGAGACATTTGATAAAACAAAGGACAGTGTTCTGCTTTATGAACTTTCACCCCTCAGATAATCCCAGATCCCCAATGTGTGATAATCACCTCACTTCCTTTGGGCAGCCATTCATTATCTAATTCAGGTCTTACACAAAGAGAGATGAGCTTTATCAGATTAAAAAAAAAAAATAAAGCCACCTGAGGGACAGTTCAGTGGGACAGGATCTTAGCAAATCCTTTGTGTGTCCATAGCCCCCAGTGTCCAAACATATAAAGCTACCAGCCCTCAGTCAGAGGTCTCAGGCTCATCGCTGCCTTATTCCGCTACAGCAAACAGTCTGGGTGGAAAAATGACAATGCTACTCTTTCTGAGCGGCCTCCTCCCGGCCTCCTGATAAGCCAGTGATTAGCTTTTCTGCTGGGATTCAGCCCTGCCTGGGTAGCTTCAGGCTGTCAACTCCAGCAGACCCCGATAATATCACACAATTGACAATCTCTCTTTCCTTGCAGGGTGTTTTATTCTGCATTAACCAGCATCTATGTCCAAAGCGGGCAGCAGCCTTCACATGCGAGCCAGGTGGAAAGATCAAGGCCATTTTCTCACCATATGTGGAAAAGCTCACATGAAATGCAGAGTCTTCCCCTTGCCTCTCTTTTTGGTCCACATGTAACATTCTGCTCATAAGGCTTCTGGTTATAAAACCCAACCCTCTAAGCCTGGCATGGTGGTACACACCTGCAATGCTAGCACTGCAGAGGCTGAGGCAGGAGGATTGCCATGACTTAGAAGCCAAGCTGACATACACAGTTAATACCAGGCCAGCTAGGGCTACATAGTAAGATCCTGCCTCAAACCAAATCCACACAAAACAAAACAAAATAAAATGCAAAATGCAACCCTGTGTCAGTAAGACACATATTTTACCTGCTGTATGTAGATTCTTGAATAGGTATTTCACTGAGTTTAGGCTTATATGCTTTCCAAAAATTAAAAGCATGCATTATTGTTCTTGGCTGTGTTTGAGTTGATTGTGAAGGGAATCAGCACATTTAACTATATCAGTAAGAGCAGAAATGGATACATAATGGGGCTGGAGAGATGGCTCAGTGGTTAAGAACGCTAACTGCTCATCCAGAGGACCTGGGTTCAGGTCTCAGCACCTACATGGCACCTAACACCTGTCTGTAACTCCAGTTTCAGGGGATCCAGCACCTCTTCTGGCCTTAGTGGGCACTAGACACATGGCAAAACATTTGTACACATATGATAAAAAAATCTTTAAGAAGTTCTTTATGAAATGAACATATCATGATAATTCAGAAAAAGAGTCACTGATTAGTTTCTAAGGTGCTATTCCTTGGAAGGGTGCATCTAGATGGGAAATAACACCATTAAATAAAAATACCCAGAGCATGACACACAAGTGAACGTGTTCTATTCTTTATTTCCCTTATAGTTTTTATTTCTGTTTTCAAGATAAATATAAAAATTATATATTTAAAAGTTCATTAAAATTGGAACTGCAGTGATATCTTAGTGCTTGCTGTGCAAGTACGAGGACCTGAGTTCAGATCCCAAGCACCTACGCACAAAGTCAGGTACAGTGTTCTAATCCAGTTCTGTGGGTTGAGTGGGTACAGACAGATGGATCCCTGGGGTTTGCTAGCTAGCCAGCGTAGCATTATCAGTAGGTCCAGTGAGACCTTGTCTCAAAAAAATACAGCTGAGTGACTTAGAAAGATACCTGGCACTGACCTCTGACCTCCATGTATACGCAACCCCCCCACATGCACAAACACACAGGAACACCCCCCCACACACACATACATATTAAAAGGGATTTGAAAATCTTAATTTTACACTTAAAAAATCCATTAAAATACTTGGTCTTCACATATAATTAACGATAGATACTGGACAGATAATTTTCTTGATGCTTTGCCTTAGGGGAAAAAAATCACAATTTCACAGCAATATTTCAAAGCAGGCATTTCATTTCACACTAGGGCCAAAAATTACTTTATTACGTTATGTTCTCTGTCCTATCGCCCCTGACTTAGCGGAACTAATCATGGTTAAATCTTTCAAGAAAACTCAGCACCCCTGATTGAGTAATGTTAGGACATTTTCTGGGCACAGACTTAAGAAACACTTTGGAGTTTGGCCTTGTTCTTTCGTTTGCTTTTCCCTTACAATTTCCAGACCTGCCACTAACACCAAGTAATTTACCCCAGGCATGCTCTGAGATCAAAGGCACATGAGCACTTTGGCATTATAAAACATTGGGAAAGAATCTGACATCTTACATAGGCAAATAAGGATGAACTCACTGTAAGTGAAAAAAACTAGGTTATTTGCACAGATATAGCTCTGTCTATGCCCACATGCAAGAACAAATTCAGTTGTTAGATTTTGAAAGCTGTGATGGTTGATTTTCACTGTCAACTTAACTGGATTTGCAATCACCTAGGGAACACAGCTTTGAGACACAGCTTTGAGGATGGATTAAGGGTTACAGAAGAGGGTAGATGTGCCCTGAATGTTGAGAGCACCATCCAATGGGCAGGGGGACCAGACTGAATAAAAAGGAGAAAGAAAAGAAGCACCAGCATTCGTCTCTCTCTCCTTCCCGACTGCGGATGCAATGTGACCAGCTGCCTCACACCCTCATTGCCAAGCCTTCCCTGCCATGATGGACTGCGCGCCAAAATAAACCATTCTTTCCTTAAGTTGCTTTTGTTGGGTAGTTGTCACAGCAATGAGAAAAGTAATATCAAAGTCTTTCTTGTCTTTCTCTGTATAGCCAGGGAAATGGGTTATTAACCCAGGAAACCTGGATGTATTTGGAAAGACAACAGGTGTGCACTGAGAGAGGCTCCACTATAGCCAGAGCACGTGAACCACTCTAGTAGAGTTAGATGCTGGACAGATCTGTGAATTCTTCCTCCTATGCATAAAAGTAGGTTGGATTTTCTAGCTTCCCTTGCAGCTAGAAATAGCCATGAAACTGAATGAAGTGACCTAATGCTCTTCCAGGCCTGGTCTAATAAAATGTTCTTAAAAGCAATATTGTATTCTCTTTCATAAGTCAATGGTTGAGGACCTAAGGGAGGTGGAGGACCCAAGGCAGAAGAAGCCTACTTGCTGAATGACCACAGGACAAACCACTAAAACACCAGAAGTGAGCAGAAAAATTCTACTCCAGCAGGCCTTTGAGATCTGGAGACTTCTTGCTAAAACAGTTGGACTCTACTGATTTATACTAGGCACCTTTCTTAGTCATCTGATACTTTCAATCCTTTTCTCATTTAATCTTCATAAGTCTATGAGGTAGGACTTTTTCATATTTCAAAGATAAGAAAACATGTGCTTAGAAGCTTTAATTGCTGTACCCAAGTGGGCTACTTGACAAGTTGATTTGATTAGAGTAGCTCAGTGGAAACATATGGTGAACTTGGCCAGGTTAAGTCTCCAATAGCTATTCGGAAAAAACACAGAGGCTTGTTAAAGTTGAAGACACAGAACTATTTGTTATTCTTATATTTGGATTAGTCCAGCTAATGTATACAAGTTTGGTGATCCAAATCATGGTGGGATCAAGTCCAAAGTATCTGCTCTTGAATACCCTGAAAATTCTGAGCTAGGCATGGTGGCATTTGGGAAAATTAGACTTGGGAAGTGGAACCAGGAGAATTAGGGGTTCAAGATCAAGCTTGACTATATAGCATATTCAGAGTCAGCCTGTATTACGGGAAACTCTGTCTCAAGAAACACACATACACCACACATTTATTTCTTTAAATAAAGATAGGAACATATAAATTGCATATAGTTGTGGGGTAAAGTGTGGTGTTTCAACACATGAACATTACAAAATATATTGTATAATGTTAAATGAAACTAAATCTACTTATCTCTACAAATATTTATCATTTGTTTCTAAATTTATTAAAGTCCCAGGCATATTTATGTTTCTTAGTAATACGAATCTCTCATGAACCTAAATAATTTGCTGAAGTCCTAAGGTTCTCACCAGAAGGCTTTCTTGCTTGGTTTAAAACGGACAAGCTATTAACGAATTTGAAGGCTGCTCCCAGAACCGAAGCACCCTTACAAAGGGAGGGCTAGGCAGAGTTCGGGACTGCGGCACATGTCAGAGACGAGGGACAGTCAGCCAGAGGCGCTAACTCTGCTTTTTCATTTTCAGGCTGTATATACAATGGAAGGAAAGAATCATTCCAAAGCCCAGCTCCACACAGAGGAAGGCACTCTTTCATTTTAACATGCAAGTTTCAGGATGGGCTGCAGCTCAGTGGTAGAGCACTTGCCTGCCATGTGTGGGGCTTTAGTTCAGTCCTCAGCAATAGGGATGAATGCAAGTTCAAATAAAGACAAGGAGAGGCAAGGTAGAATCTTTCTCTCTCTCTTTCTCTCTTTCCCTCCCTCCCTCTGTTCCCTCTCTCCTAGAGGATTTCTCCTCCTCCTCTTCCTCCTCCTCCTCCTTCTCTTTCTTCTCCTCCTTCTTTTGAGAGAAAGTCCACTATGTACCCTGGCTGCCCTAGTACTTGCTATGCAGACCAGACTAGCCTTGAACTCCCAGAGATCTGCCTACTTCTGTATCCTGACTACTGTGATTAAAGGCATGAAGCGCCACATGTGGCCTGGAGGAACCTTCTTTTTTTGTAAGGTAGTGAATTCAGGCAGTTACTGTAAAAGACCTTATGAAAAGCTTGATCCCTGTGGTAATACTGGGAAGTGCTGTTCTGTGGACATTGAGATGGCGGGTCCTCGTGAGAGAGCCCTAAGTTATTGGGAGCATGCCCATGAGAAGGACTGTGGGACCCTACCCCATCCCCTCAATGTCTTGGTTTCCTGTCTCATAATGTGAGTGCTTTGCTCCAACACATACTTCCTGACATTGTCATCCAGTGTCCACATCAGAGGCCCAATCTAATGAGGCCACTGATTTTGAACTATAAGTCCCAGAACCATGACTTAAAAGTAAATCTTTCTTCATTTGTGAGTAGAATGTGTCCAGTGTTTCACTATAGTGATGGAAATCTGGCTGACACAGAAGCATTCAATCACCAGAAATTATCTGCTTGGAAAATGGAAAATTCAGAGTTCAATTTTCCTCTACAGTTCCATGTACACTGATCCCATGGAAACAAACATGCACACATGTACACATACACACTCATGTGCACACACATATCCCATTTTATTGGCAGGTCTTAGCAGCGTAATAATTGCTGGGAAAAATTTGGCAAGTTTGTGAAACAGAAAGACTTACTGCTGTGGGATCTACCACCCAAGTCTTTCCCATCTATTCCTGCAGATTAATCAAGGCTGGACTATGGGGCCTAGGTAGGAGATACCTCCTCCCCTACTGCAGAGATCTCCTGGTAATGCCTTCCTTGGGGCTGGCACCTTCTTGGGTGCTGGACGCACTGATCCACTAGTGTATTAGTTACTTTCTGTTGCTGTGATAAAACACCATAAGCAACTTACAGCAGTAAACGTTTACTTGAGCTTATGGTTCTAGAGTGTTAGATTCCATACTTGTGGGGGAGCCACGGCAGCAGAAGTAGTCAGAGCATAAAGTCAAGTGATCACATCTTTATGCAAGCACAAGAAACAGAGAGACTGAAAATCTGGCAAGGCTTAAGGCCTCTCAAAGTCTGATTCCAGTGACATGACATGCTTCCTTCAGCAAGGCCATACCTCCTAAAACCTTCCAAAACAGCACCACCAACTGGGGACAAAGTGTCCAAATACTTAGAACCTGTGGGGGAACATTTTCATTCAAACCACCACATTCTACTTCCTGGACCCCATAGGCTCATGAACATACCATAATGCAAAGGCCATTTAGTCCAACCTTAAAAGTCCCCATAATCTTTAATAGTCTCAACACTGTTCAAAAAGTTCAGAGTCTAAAGTCTCTTAAGAGACTCAAGGCAATCTCTTAATTGTAAGCCTCTGTAAAATCAAAAGACAAATTACATAGTTCCAACACCCAATGGAACTGAATATACATTCCCATTCCAAAAGACAGAAATGGGGCATAGTGAGGAAATATGGACTTCTGGGACTTCCACAGGACTTAGATGGCTCAGCCCTTCCAGCTTTGCTTCATGCAATATACACCTTTCTCTTGGGCTGGTACCACTCCCTGTAAGCAGTTCTTGGTAGATGTCTCACAGCTCTAGCATCTCCAGTATCTTGGGGTCTCCATTGCCAATCAGGTTTCACCTTCACAGCTTCATGCAAGGGGCTGTCAGGGCCTTCTTTATGCAGGGATGTCCCTAAAGCACTCTGCCTGACCTCAGCAGATTTTTGAAATTGCAGAGGAAGAACTGATGATCCCTTTGCATTTGCATCTTTCACATCTCTAAAGCCAGCACCATGTGAACCACACTGCCAAGTTCAGCTGCCAGCCTGGGATGGATCCTGGCCTTCTTTATCCACATTAGCTGCTTTTCTATGCTGCAGTATTCTAGGAACAGAAAACCCCTCTGGCTTATCCTTTCATAAGATGGAGGCTTGGCTGGGTGGGGTCTTGCCATGAGGCTACTCCTCCTATTGTTTTTAAATGCAGATTTATAGGCCTCTCCTTAATGGCTCTAATCTCCTTATCAAAGAAAGCCTCTGCTTCAGCACATGCCTTAGCTCCAACATTAATCTTCCTAGTGCTCTTTTCAATCCAAACTGATCATTCTGTATTTCTGCTCCTCCCCCGACTTGCTCTTTTTCATTGTAGATCTCCAGAATATTCACCATTAGTAACCATGACACCAATTCAACATTAGGCTGTCTTAAAAGTTCTTCCACCAAAGAAATTAGCCCATTATTTTTTCAACTTAGCCTGAGGCAAATTCTTACCTTGTGGGTAGACAGCAGATTCTTTGCCAAAACGTCCCAGTTGCTGTTTAAGTCTTTATTTGTCTGTGCAACTACTTTGCTGTCAGCACTACTTTTTCTCCCACCTCTTACTAGAATGGCCTGTTAAGCTATGCTTACAGAATTCAACTGCCTTTCTAGTCCAAATTTCCCCCTTCCTCCAGAAACCTTCGTGGTCAGGTTCTTCACAACAATGTCCCACACTTGGCACCAACTTCTGTGTTAGTTGCTTTTCTGTTGCTATGAAGAAACACCATGACCAAGGTAACTTACAGAAGGAAGAATTTATTTCAGCTTATGGTTCCAGAGAGTTAGCATTCATAATGACAGGGGAGGCCTGGCAGCAGAGGTGGCCTGGGGCAGGAAGCCCAGTGATCACATCTTTAAGCAGGCGCAGGACTTAAGGACACTCAAACCCACCTCTGGTGACGTGCACCCTCCAGCAAGGCCATACCCCCTAAAACTTCCCAAAGCACTACAACCAACTGGGACAAAATGTCCAAATACTTGGAGCCTATGGGAGACAGTCTCACTCAAACCACCACAACCAGCAACTTTACTTGTCAGCTTAGGCCACAGTTTGGGGGTCACTCAGGTTAGAGTCCATTAGAGATCATGTTTTTCATCTTCCCTAGGTGATAAGAGATGATTCAAAGCTAAAATAAAAATCAAAACAAAAAAACCCGAAACTACTTTTCCCTAACTAACCTAAACTAACCACTTTCTATCGTATTACTTTGCCATAAAACCATAAATGAGAGTGTGCTGTCTCTTATGCATGGCACATGTGTACTTTGGGTGGTGTGCTATGGGTTGGATATGGTTTGAGTGTGGACCCAAGAGTTCCTGTGTTGGGAGCTGTTATTATTAGCTCCCAACTTGACATAACCCAAAGTCACCTGGGAAAAGTCAACTGAGGAACTTCCCAGATTAGACTGGCTTGTGGGCATGTCTGTGAAGAGGCGCTTCTGAATTGTTAGTGGCAGAGGAGGGTCAGCATACCATCGGCAGTACAGTGAGCAAGCCAGAGGAAGTGAGTGTTCCTCCATAGACTCTGTGCCAGTTACTGCCTCCAGGTTCAGCCCTGAGCTCCTGCCTTGGCTTTCCATGATACTGGCCTGTAACCTGTAACCCAAATAAACCCTTTTCTCCCCAGATAGTTTTGGTCAATGATTTTATAGCAGCAACAGAAACCAAACTGGAACAGAAACTTACTACCGAGTGTGACCATGTGAGAGGAGGTAGGACCTTTAAGAGATGAGAAACAGTGACGGAGAGAGATGACGGTGAAGTGGTTAAAAGCTCTGGCTACTCTTGCAGAGGACCCAGGTTTGATTCCTAGCACCCACATGGCACCTAACAACCATCTGTAATTCCAGTTCCAGGGTGATCTGACTCTCTTCTGACCTCTGGGGGCATTGCACAACACGAGTGCACTTACACACTTGCAGACAATACAGTCATACACATAAAATAGAAATAGTAAATAAATTAAGAAAAGAGGCGAGAAGCTTCTGGGAAGTAATAGAGACAGGGAGAAGCGACCTTCAGAAGGGACGAATGTAGTTCTCATAAGACACTCTTAGTTTTTTCTTGCAAGAGGGTTGTTATGGGATAGCAGATAGCTCAGTTGGTAAAGTGCCTGCACGAGGATCTGAATTTGATCCTCAGGATCCATGTAAAAAGAAGCTGGTGGCACAAACATAATCCCAGCACTAGGGAGCTGGAGACAGGCAGATCCCTGGGGCTTGATGGATTTAGAAAAGAAAAAAGAAAGAGGAAGGGTGGACAGTGTTTGAGGAGTGACACCTGAGATTGACCTCTGCTTCCCCCCACCCCCCAGAGAAACAGAGAGACAGAGAAAGAGAGACACAGAGTCAGAGCGCTGTTAAAAGAACAAGCCCGACCTGTCTGTCTTGGTGTCGGGTGTCCTGACTAACCTTGTGCTCTGTCCATTTCAAGCATGCTGTCACCATGACACAGCACCACACTGTTTTGTCTTTCAGCTTCCAAAGCTGTGAGCTAAATAAATCTCTATTTTTTCTTGCTTTATTTACCACACATGTATTGAGCACGTGCTGTACATGCAGCAAAATCCAAAAAGGTTTGCAAATACAAAGCTAAAGATAACTAAACTAGTAGCATCTCTAAAAACAGAATTCTAAAACTTAAAAAAAATTTTATATTAATTTTGTTCTTGTCCCTAAAATAAGTTCCCATTTCAAGTTCTAAGCTCACCTCACTAGTGTACATGAAATGGTTTTGAAACAACAGAAACAAGACCATAGACAGGAGGGCCACTGACACTACCTGACTGTCACCAACACTTGTTTTTAAGGTAGTTTGGTAGTTGCCATGTTAAAACAGTGCTTTTCTATCCTTCTTTTTTGGTAAATATTTTCCAGGCACATGTAAGAACATGGGTAGAGTTTCATCCCTGAACCCATGACAGTCCTTCTTGGGAAGGAGAGCACATCTTCCTTCACCAGCCAAACATCAGTCAAGGGATGAGGACCTGATTGAAGCTGCCTTTTGTTGGGTCCCTCATCCCAACACATCCATGTGTGGGTGCAGCTTGCTGGGTGAACCATAACACTGAAAGGCTACTTTATGCCATTTAACAATGATGAAAAGGAAGGTCAGGAATGTTTCAAGGCCTTAGCAGGTACTCAATAATCTTTTGAATAACTGAAATAAAATGGTTACACTCTGTATTAAAATACATACCATGAACTTCAGTGACACTAAAGGACTAAAAGCAAGCATTAGAAGATTATTTAAAACTCTTCTAACGCCTACAGATCTTTCTTCCTTCTCAATGTACATGCTCCAAGTTCATCTGCTAAGTGCACAGCGATGGAGGAGAGCCCTGTTCAACAAACATAATAGTTCCAACTAACATCCCTGATGATTGCAAACATTCTGCAGGAAGCATATTATATTATATGATTTATTTATTTTTATGTGTATGCATGTCTTGTCTGCAGGTATGTAAGTGCACCTGTGTTGTACAATGCCCACAGAGGCCAGAAAGGGCATTGGATCCCCTGGAACTGGAGTTGTTAGCTGCCATGTGGGTGCTGGGAACTGAACTGAGGTCCTCTATAAGAACAGTCAGTGCTTTTTAAATACTGAGCCATCTCTTCAGCCCCATAAATCTTCTCTCTTTAAAAAGTTCCTACTTCAAGTATTTTATTGTAGTAGCAGAAAACAGACTAAGATGGATGGCAATAAATGGTTGGACTAATCTAGATCCCACAGCCCGGTCATTCATGTAAAACTTCATACCATTTTTCATGAAAAATTACAGAATGGACATAAATTTCCCTGTATCCACCTGTTATAAAAACAACTAGAAAGTTGAGCCAGGTTGGGGACTTCTTGAAAACTTCCTCCACAAACTTCCTCCTATTAACTGGAAGGATCTAGGCTTCATAAATTTTCACTAAAATTTCTAGATCATGATACTATAAAGGCCAGGCCATTATTCTGGCCTAAAGATAAGTTTTATAAATTGTAAGAAGGAAGAAAATAAAAGCATGAGATGTTTTGCAAGTGTGCTGCAATGAGTTTTACATCACAGGTATTCTAATATATCAATGAGACAGGTGCCTCTGAACTGCATCCTGAAATTTATTCAGTGGGTCATGACCAGTATTAAAAAAAAAAAAAAACCAGAGTCAACAGGATGAACTAGAAGAAAATGTCAGAATGTGCTGCACATGGTAAGAATAACTGTTGTTTTGTGAAGTGGGAAAGTCAAACAATATTTTTCTCTATGGGTCACGGTTGAAAAAAACAGAAAACTCATATTAAAGAATGTGAGAGAGCTGTCACACACTTCCAAAATGAGAAAGAAAAATGGAAATTAGATGTCACTTTGTCAATCAGGGCTCCAGATAAATCCCTTACCTTGCTGGAGTGGGTTGGTGCAGGATCAAGAGGGCACATTTTGATCTGTGTAAAAGCTTGTTTTAGAGCCTGGCATTTAGGAAACCAAATTAGTCTATATTCGTTTCTTATTGCTTCATGACAAATTCCCACAAGCTCCATGGCTTAGAACAGAGCCATTTCTCTGGGGTGCAGAGCAGTCATACAGTGCTTGCCTAGCATGCCCAAGGTCCCAAGTTCCATGCCTAACACTGCGCACATAACACATGAAGCTCAGAAGCCTTGGGCAGGATAGAACGAGGTTCCCTGCTCAGTCTCAATTGGTTGTGGCCACTCATGGTCGCTCGCTGTTCAGCTTGGCTCTGTGCTTTGGTGTGTGAATATTTATCTTCATGAGCAGAATCTGAGGCACTGCCTGGAAAGTTCTTCTATTTCTATGTTCAAAACTCACATTAAAAATTCCTTCTTAGGCTTGGGAGATGGCTCAGTAAATAAGTGCATGTGTGTGTGTGTGTGTGTGTGTGTTGTGTGTATGTGTGTAGGAAGGGCAACAGGAAAAGGAAAACACTTTTGCTTTGCCGTCAGTCCGCTGTGTAGACACCCCCGGGGACCGGGAGGAAAGCCACAGTTCTTTCTCTACCTCAGACTTAATTGAAACCACTTCGGCTTCGACCTAGGAAGGCCGGCTGCGACGGCACCTGGACCATATTCGGCTCTCAATCCTGGTTCCATTTCTCTCTTTTGCAAAGCTGAGGTTGAGAAGACCAATGAAGAAAATCCGTCTAGGCTGGACATGCAGTGTTTCCAGGCCTACGGAGCACCTGCTAACGCCTCTTTCCCACAGGAGGAGGTGACCTCCCACCTCAGCAGGAGTTTGCATTGCTGTTTACAAGGTAGAATCATCTGTGGAGCCCTAGTCCTCAAAGCCAAGGCCACTGCTTATGCTAATTAGGTCTGAACTCCTAGGGTGAGAGTTCAAGTAGGGCCTTGGTACTTGCTTTTCACTGTTAATTTGCCTACATTTGGAATCGCCTAGGAGACACATTTCTGGGCAAGACTGTAAGGGAGTTTCCAGAGAGGTTTGACTGAAGAGGGAAGACCTACCCAAATATGGCTGACACAGCCCCAAGGGCTGGGATCCCAACTGACTAAAAAAGGAGAAAGTGAACCGAGCACCTGCAGTCATCTCTTTGCTTCCTGTCTGAAGATACGAGACCTGCCAATTTGACCTCCCCACGGTGAGGGGCTGTACCTCAAACTGTGAGCCAAAATAAATGCTGCTTTCCCTAAGCTGCTTCTGCCAGTTATTTTGTGACAGCAAGAAGAACAGTGAAAAGAATCCCGGGTCATCCCATCTACACCATCCCATCTACACACCTCACTCCACAGGGATGGGGAGCTGGGGGGGTGGGAGGCTGGGAGGTGGGGAGGTGAGGGGCTGGGGGAGTGGGGAGCTGGGGGGGTGGGGGGTTGGGGGGTCTTAGCCACGTTAAAGGAACCTAGTGTCCACCTTCTGAAGGTCCAAGTTCTGGAGTCCCAAGAGTCTTCTCAGTGCAATTGTTTAACTTTTAGGAATTTGTTTTAGAATTCAGAAGGTGCTATCATAGGTAAGCTACTGTGCCTTAATGAACACTTAGTTGTTCTTTTCTTTTTTTTTTCTTATCTGTTTGAGAGAGGGTACAGCTCCTCCTGGAACTCACTATGTTGACCTGGCTGGCTTTCAACTCACAGAGATCTGCCTGTCTCTGCCTCCTGAGGCATATGCCACCACACCCGGCCTCAGTTTTTCTTTTTTACTGATATAATTGTTACCAAACTTCGAATACAAAATAGATAAACAATTGCTTTTTCTTATCTAGTGTTTTCTGCTGTTAGTAGGTCTACTTTTTAGTGGGTAATTTCATTATGGTTAGGATGTTACTATGACCATTGGCGAAGGGGCACAGGCATTCCTTTCCATGATCCGTGTCAGTGATCTGGCTGGTGGTACAGGACCTGGGTTTAGAGAATGGAGGAAGGGCATTCATGTGCCCTACTGTTTTTGTTTTTGACAGGGTCTCCCTATCCTAGCCTCTCTGGAGGTAACTACGTGGACCAGGCTTGCCTCGCTCTTATAGATCTTTATAATCCCTGCCTCTGATTCCCATGGGCTGGGATTAAAGGTATTCACCACCATGCCTGGTTTCATTCTTATTTTTATTCCTGTGTAAATTACAATTTTATGTGGAAATTGTATGTTAAAAAGAATGTTCCATTCTTATGTGGAAATGTTACTGTTAAAGTTCCTACATGAACAACACAGCTGCATCAAGTCCTCTAATGTCTCTAAGTACCTTTGAGCATGTGTGCACATGGGTGCTTGTCTGTTTTTGGGCACATGTGCAAGTACATGCATGTGGAAGCCAGAGGACGGTCTCAGGTATTGTTTGTCAGCTTGGAGTTTGCCTCTCAGGAGCTGGCCAGCAAGTCCCAGACAGCCATCTGCCCCAGCTTCTCAGGGCTGGAATTACAAGTACAGGATACCACATGCAGTTATTTTTATGTGAGTCCTGGGGATCAAACACTTTACCTACTGAGTTATCTGCCCAGTCCGTGTGTGTGTGTATGTGTGTGTGTGTGTGTGTGTGTGTGTGTGTGTGTGTGTGTCTTTATTTTTTATTTTAGGTGTATGAGTACTTCACCTACATGTATGTAAGTGCACCGTGTGTGCCTAGTGCCTGTGGAAGCCAGAAAAGGTCACTGAACCCCCTAGAGCTGGCGTTAAGAATGGGTGTTAGCTGTCATGTGGGTGCTGGGAACTGAAACGGGGTCTTCTGGAAAACAGTAAGTCTCTTGAGTGCTCAGCGTGTCTCCAGACCCTCTCTAAATACTGTTAATTTAAGAAAAGTTCATCCATATTCCTGGTGGCAGAGAATGGCATCAGGATAGGCCAAAGTCTGTACAGATTCACGGAGATTCTCTGTAATTATGGAATACAGAGCAGTAGCCTACGCATCACTCAGGAGCTTTTGAAAAGGTAGAGTCTCTGATATTATTCCAGAAACAGAGAGTCAGTTAACTGTGCAGTTCAGAAACTGAAGCTCCTTAGATGGTGATCAACACAGAGCAGTTGGGTAGCATGGAGTAAGCCTATCAAGCCTCTTATGATGAAAGAGATAATGTAGCCCACGTGAAGAATTTATAGAGGATCAAAGACAAACAGTATGACTATAAGCACAGAGCTGAGACTAAAAATTAATAGTCAACATTTCTTTAAGCAGGAAAACATTGTGAGACAAGTAAAAACCACACGATCCATCTGACATTTTTTAAAATGGTGGTGTCAGTTGTTACTGTATGCACTTGACCGTAATGATGATATATCAATAAGAAGATACTTATAGGGGCTGCCTTCCTTGTAACTGGCATCTATCTATCTATCTATCTATCTATCTATCTATCTATCTGTCATCTTTCTGGCATCTATCTAGTCACTAAGACTATGAAGATAGAACAAATGCCCCACGCATGACCAAGATTAGAGTCAGCACTGCCACATGCTGCATGAGTCCCTTCCAGATGCCTCTCAGAGGACATGGCTCTTCTGGCTTCCTGTTTAATGTTTCCCTCTACCCCTCCCTAGGCGGCCTGTCATCATGTTACCCTCTTACCTCTTGGGGTTGTTGGTACTGAGAAGCCATGAGAAGGAAAGCCCGCTGAGCTTGGAAAGCGCCATGTACCATTTCTGCCTGTGAACAGAAAAGAAGGCAGTAAGTAGTTTCAATGTCTGAGCTCCTAAATGAAGACCAAGCATAGCACTCCTCAGTTTCACTACAGGAGAGAATGCAACCAAGAACTATACAAATATATGTTCCCACAAAAACTTGTAAATGGATAATCATGCCAACACTATTCATAGTAGTCAAAATGTGGGAATAACCAAATGTCCATCAACTGATCAGTAGATTAAAAAAATGTCTCTTAGCCATGTGGTGGTGTATCACCCAGCCTTAAAAACAAAGCACTGTCACAGGCTAGGGCCTAGGCAAAGCTTGAAAACATTATGCTGAATGACTGGAGCCCGTCACAAAAGAACACACTTGCATGATCTCATTTATAAGAAATGTCCAGAACAAGCAGATCTACAGTGATAGAAAGTAGATTGATGGGTGCCAGGGGCTGGAAGGAGTGGGGACAGAGGGAACTGCTGATGGCTGGAGAATTTCTTTTGCGGCTGTTGGAAATGCTCTGCAGTTAGGGCTGGGAGATGACTCAGTTGGTAAAGTGCTGGCTATGCAAGCAGGAGGACCTGAGTTCAGTGCCCAGAACCCATGTCAAGAAGCTGGCAGCACATGCTTGCAGTCCCAGAGGTGGGGAGCAGAGACAGGCAGATCCTTGAGGTTTACGAGCCAGACAGCCTAACCTATCTGGTAGGCTATCCCAGGCCAGTGGGAGACGTAGATGGCTCCTGAGGAATAGCACCCAAATTTGGCCTTTGTAGACACTTGCAGCCACATGGGCACCCACCAATACCCATCTACACAAACTTGCACACACACACACACACACACACACAGAAAGAGAGAGAGTGAGAGAGAGAATGTTCTCTAGGTGCTAATAGTTTTACAACTTGCCAAGTATAATAAAAAGTACAGACTCATACTGCTTAAAAGTGTGAATGTGGCACACACCTTTAATACCAGCACGCAGGAGAGAGGGGCAGGCAGATCTCTGTGAGATGGAGGACAGCCTGGTCTACATGGTGAGTTCTAAGCCTGTTGGGGCTGCTGGGAGACCCTGTCTCAAAAAGACCAAAAATAAGTGGATGTTAGGATATATGAATTATATCTCAACAAGGTTGTGTTTAAAAAGTTTGACTCATAGCCAGTTGTGGTGGCGCACATCTTTATTCCTAGCACTCAGAGAACACAGGCAGGTGGATATCTGTGAGTCTGAGGTCAGCCTGGTATACAGCAAGTTCCAGGCTATCCAAGGCTACATAGTGAGACCCTGTCTCAAAGAAAAGATCTGGGCCTCAAAGTTTGCAAAATATGTCTCTCTCCTGTCTCTTTTCTAAGCATGCCCAACTCTGGTGTCTACCTTACAGGAAAAAGAGAATTGTTTCATGAATCCAGTGGCTCTGTGAGTACTCATTAAGATGGATCTAGAAAAGATTTTTCAGTACTAGAGGGCCCTGGTAAGAGTGGTCTCTTACCTGGACTCACTCCCCACTCCCCCAAAAATGTGTATACATACGAATGTCCTGGGACCTATACTTTTTTTCCAAATCTTCTCATAGTGAGCTAATTCATTCTAATTAAAAATAACAAGAAAAAGTTCAAACATCTTCACCACCCACAACTAGCCACAGCTGGCTGACATATTATCTGTGTTTTGAGAAAATTCACACCATTGCTTTAATGAGTTAACGTGTACTAATATGAGCCACTTTTTGTGTGTGGTGTGTATAGGTGTGGTATGTACATGTGTGAGGGCAGGTCCACGTGCGCATGTGTGTGAGGCCTGAGGCCACTGCTGGGTATCTTTCCTATGTCGCCCTCCACCTTGACTTTTTGAGTATCTCACTGAACCTGAGGCTCTTCCATTCAACTAGGTTGGCCGGCCAATGAGCTTCAGGGGTCTATCTGCCTACATTCCTCTGCCCCCGAAGGCTGAGGTTACAGGCACATGCACCATACCTGTTTTTTTACATGGGTGCTGGGGCTCCAAACTCAGTTCCTCATGTTTGTATGGAATGCACTTTACCGGCTGAACCATCTCCTCAGATCTGGACCATTTTTAAATGCAGAATCAAAGACTGAAGTTTTACAAAAACACCTGACAACCTCTGCTGACTGAGCCATCTCTCCAGGCCCCAGACCAGTGTTTTGAGAGCACTTCTGTAGATCACCATCTCCTGGAGGAAACCCATTTATTCTGGCTGATACCTGAAGAATTGCTTCTTTAGCCTTGAGGTTCAATAGCTTAACTCAGCCAGGCCTGCGTTTTGAACCTTCTAGATTATATTTCTTAGAATAGAATTGGTTCTTTTTTCATTTCCAGGACATTTTCTCACTGTATCTTATAACTCTTCTCTTCTGTTTGTGAGAGTTTTTTTATACAGGGATTCCAATCATCCTTCTCACATTATATAATATTTGAATATCTTCACAGCTTCTAGATTCTCTGGGTGATTAATTTCCTGGTTTATCATCTGAGTTCTTTGTGACCACATGAGTGATTTTTTTCTATTCACAACAGATAACATTTGACCAGGTCACATGTATTCCCATCACATTCTGAGAGTATAAAGCATGCTTTGATTAGGCCACCATGAAGCATCTTGTTTCTGTGTTTTCAGTTCCTTTTCTTCAAGGGTGCTACCTTTGGATTTGGACTGTCTCCCCTGGGCCCATGTCTTAAGGGCTGGCTCCAGAGCTTGGAAAGTCTTGGAACTGTTAAGTGATGAGGCTGATTGGGAGGTTTTTAGGTTACTGGGGGGTATACCCTTGAAGGGGATGCTGGCACCTCCATTTCTTCTAGGCCAGATTATTCTACCAGATCCTTCGCTGGGATGAGCTATCTTGCTTCATAACTCAAAGCAATGGGGTCAGGTAATTCAGATCTCTGAAGACAGGGGCCAAAATAAACCTTTCTCCCATTTAAATTGATTATGTGAAGCATTTTGTTGCAGTAATGAAGATAACACAGAAGGCAGGGGTTGTGCCTTTCTGCTACACATGCTGCGCTCTGCTCTGGCACTGTCTATAGCCACCACAGTGACACTTTTGATTTTACTCAATTTTGATCTACCCTGTGCAGATACTTGAAATTTTTCATGCAATATGGGTGTCTCCTTTAGAGTTCTATAGCCATATTAGAAGAGACTAGTCTGATTTCCCTGTTGAGCAGCTGTTTGAGAGCAAAATATTTTATGATCCGTCTCTTATTCTGGGATCTAGTAACCCAAACATTTGATTCCTAGATGGTGGTGCTGTTTTGGGAGGGGTATGGATTAGTTAGAGAAAATGCGTCCGTGCTGGATGGGCCTTGAGGCTCTAGCCCAACCTCACTTCCATCCTGTCTCTGCTTTCCGGCCTACAGAGGTGTGAGCAAGCAGCTTTCCTGCTTCTGCTACCACAGCCGCTTACAGCACCAAGATTTCCTGGCCACGACGGACCATATCCTGAAACAGTTGGCCAAAATAAACCCATCCTTCCTAAAGTTGGTTCTGGTCAGCTATTTGGTCACAATAATAAGAAAAAAGTAATGAATTCAGGATGGAGTGGGGGTCAGAGGAGGAAGTATTACTGGAGACGTTATCTAGACTTGCTCAAGATCTTCCAGTGCAGCTCCTCCTGGGAATTCAGTAAATAACCCAAACAAAGATTTGCTCCACTGACTGGGACGTAGGCCATTTTGATGGAGTGGTTCCCTCCTGCAAGCAGAACCTAGACAAAAAGCGTCTACGTCTACTGAGAGAACAGCTCATGGATTTCTTTCCTTGTTTCCTCATCTCCTTTCCTGATTTCATTTCCACTAAGGCCAGTGTCTGAGGGATGGGAAGAGTTAGGGATCAAAACTCTTCATCCATCGGTTACTCACATTTTGTTTCTGTTATGGACTTTTTGGTTTAGTTATAATAGAATCTTTTTATAAAGACAGGGTCTTATATTGTAGCTCAGCCTAGCTCAGAACTCACAGTCATCTAGCCTGGCCTTGAAATCATGGTAATGCTCCTGTCTTGGCCTCCCAAGTGCTGGGATTATAGGCACTGACTTTATTGTTTAGAGTAATTTTCTATTTACAGTAAAACTGGATACAAAGAAGACTCGCTGCGCTTTCTGTCCTACCCCCACCCCCCCTTAGTTTCTCCTACTCAGAGTTGGGTTTTTGCTCATTTGTGGAATTGGAAAAATTCTTTCCCTGAAAAACTCCTGCTGAAAAGAGTGATTCAGTTTTATGTGGTCTTGAGTTTACAGTCATTTTTATTTACTAAATTTTATCTCTAATCTGTTCCTGTTACCTTCATGTCTACCTCTACTGTCTTGGGTTTGAGTTACTGGTGAGAACCAATTTCATACCCCCAGAACAGCAACAAGACCAGGCTAATTTCACTCCAATGTCAACAGCTGGCAATTTTTTAAGGCAGAAAGGTATATACGTAACTAAGTAGGAAATGAGTAGTTTTTAATTTTTCCACACATCTTCACACCTTGGCATCTGATAAATTTTCCAAAACAATTACAGACATGAGCACCTTAATTTTTTCTTTCATTGCTATTTCTTATCTAATAATGTTCGTGTATTAAGATGTTTGAATTCAAACTGAGACACACAGATCACTGATATTTTTTTTTTTAACCCCAAAATTGGTTGGATGTGGTGGTACACAACCTTTAATCTCAGCACTTGGGAAGCAGAGACAGGCAGATCTCTGTGAGAGGTCACCTGATCTACATCGTGAGTTCCAGGTACGCCAGGTACCCAGTGAGATCCTGTCTCAATAAACAAAAAGCACCACCAAAAATTCACAAATACAGCCATCATTAACATGCAAGCATCGTGCATGTTAACATGAGTGCACTATTTTCTCAAAGCCATTCTGAGGCATATCACTGTCTTGTCTCTTTGTCCCAGCCATCCAATTGCTGGGATTACATTGCTTGAACATCTCACAATTGGGGGCTGGAAAGATGGCTTCATGGTTAAGAGCCTGTGTTGCTTTTGCAGAGGACCCGGGTTCAGTTCTCAGCATCCATATTAGGTGGCTCACAACTGCCTGTAATTTCAGTTCCAGGGGATCTGACGTCCCCTGCTCGTGTCCTCAGGCACCAGCACTCAGTGCACACACAGACACAAGTGTATATCTATAAGTAAAAACGAAATAAATCTTTTAAAAAGCGACACATATTTCAGACCTCTCTTAGGAAAGGGTAGAGTTTTGAAATCTTACTGCTCTGGAAACTGCATAACTCATGAATAGGAGGCTCTGGGCTGTGATGCTTTCCCACGCATCAAAATGCAGACTTCCAGTGCTTCAGAAAGACTTCTGTTGGTCTCTAATGACCGCATTTTTCAAAAAGACTACGGAATACAACTTTCCACCGCTTTGGATATGAATAAAATAATTGCACTTCTCTCTGCAACGAGGTTATAGAGGTACCATCTATGACAAGCAGACTACTGGCTCCCGGTTGCCATGGGAACAGCGATACAGGACGGACCGAGTTCGACAGCTGAATTGGCAGCTCAGAGGTGGCGTTGAGGATATTTTTGCAGTCATCCCAGGATGAACACTGTCATTAGCCTGTTTTACTTTTCTTAGTAACAACATTGAGCCTGCAGCTAATGAAGCACGTTTCTGGCAGGTCTGACTAGCAATTTTATTAATTAGTCTCTTCCTGCAAATGGCCTTTTACTCCATCATAGGGGCTGAGGTTGGGGTGGAGAAGGCTCGGTGCCTCGATATCAGCTTCAGGTCTCTGCTTATGGAGGTCTCTCTGGGGATTTGATGTCCCTTTTCCTCTCAGCTCCCTGGCACACTGGCTGCCATTAGGAAGCGTGAATCCATGTTCATTTGGAACTCCCATCAGTTCACACGTCCTTTCATTACAACTCGGAGATATTCTGAACCATTTGTTTCTTTCTTCTGGAAAGTTCTGTGAGTCCCCTTTACCAGAAAGCATTTAATTTAGGGGCAGTTTTTCTGAACTTGCTGAGTCTGATAACTGGGCGGGGGAGAATTTGGCTCACTCAGGCCGTTGGAAACATGGTGAAAGAAAAAGTCAAACGTAGGGACTTTTGGGGATGACAAATGATCAAGGGCCTTTGCTGACTCTGCCTATCACATGTGTGGGGGGCACTAGGAGCCCTGGTGACCTTTAGAGGAGAGATCCTCAGTGACCTTCAGGTAGGAGGAACATGTATTATCTATCTGCCTGCAAGTACATGTGTGCACAAACAATTGGGACCTTTCTGGGAAAAGTCAAGCCTGATCTGAGCATCTTATTGGGGACTCTATCAATGAGTACATTAGCAACTGGGACTCTCAGACAGGCAAGCTGGGGGAGCATGTCCTGTGGTTGTAGGGAGGATGGCAAGAGAGTGAATTCCACTGATTAGTTTAAAGCAAGCCTTGGGAACTGGAGAGCAGACATCAGCTAAACATGACTTATTTCCATCTAATCCTCTTGGGAGAGAGCTGGCGCCCTGGGGAAGCCCGACTGGTCTCTGAATGCTATCAGAGCTTTTCAGTGTTTCGTTGGAAAAGCTGCAGGCTGCAGCATCCCATGCAGACGGCCCAATAAACAAGCACAATGGTTGGGGGTGCAGGAAGAGCAGGGACAGAACTTGGAAGCTGGAAAAGATC
This sequence comes from Eospalax fontanierii, assembly GCA_035773235.1. Taxonomy (NCBI): domain Eukaryota; kingdom Metazoa; phylum Chordata; class Mammalia; order Rodentia; family Spalacidae; genus Eospalax; species Eospalax fontanierii. The sequence continues at coordinate 8,480,766 of CM069547.1, forward strand.
CAACTAGGGTGCTGCACTCAAGACATTTCCAGATCCTTCTTCCTGAGGATCAGAAAGTGAAGGAAAGGACCCCTATCCTTCACTGAGGATGAGGTTGAGGTTGTCTGGTCACTCAGTGTCGTGTGCAGGCCCTGGGCGGGTCACTGAGCATGAAATCCCAAGTCCCCCTAGTGCATCCACAATGCCGTCTACTGGTAACAGGAACACTGTAGCTTCAGTCACCCCATGGTGCTCTGCATTAGGCCCTGAAGAAGTCCCTGGAGTCTGAGTCAGGGAAAAGGTAAAGAGGGAGCCGAGAGATCAATGCCAAACTGAAAAGAATGGGGTAGGGGGAGGGAGCGGAGGAGGGGGGAAGGAGAGAGAGAGAGAGAAAGAAGAAGAAAAAGAGAGAGAGAGATGGTGCTGCAAGCTCATTTATTGGTGGAAGTGCAAAAGGTCTTATAGGTCTGGATAGCCAATGACCTTATGGGGTGGGGTCCTGACTGCAGCCAATAGTGTCTGTCCCCAGGTAGGCAGGTTCTTTCCAGATGCTGGGCAGAAGCTGGTCTCATGACTGGCCAGAGCAGAGCACCACGCCCACAGGAGCCATTCCTGTTTCTCATAGCAGGTGAACTGGCTAGGCCCACCTTGCATTATGCCCTGCAGTATAGTATAAATGTGTGGTGTGTATGTATGGTATATATATGTGCTGTGTATGATAGTGTGATAAATTCACATGAGTATGATGATGTGCTCATGTGGCAGCCAGAGAAAGACCTCAGGTTTCTTCTATAGTTGATCTCTGCCTAGTTCCCTGGGACTAGTTCTCTCACCAAACCAGAAGCTTACTCTCTGTCTTAGCTGGCTTGCCAGTAAGCTTCTGGGAAGCTTATTTCTGTCCACGCAAGCTGGGGTTAGGGTTAAGAATTCATCTAATTTTTTTCCATCTTCTTCAATGAGTCATGGAGATTTGCATCCAGAAAATGACTTGTAGCCACTTCCTGCTTGACAAGACTTCCACTCACTGTGGTTTAGATTACTTGAGAGAAAATTAAGTCTGCAAGCCAACTTCATGGTGAGGGCTCAAAGAGCAACAGATGGAGATCACGCCCATTCTCAAAACCAGGAGAGAGATGGACTTCATAGGCACCAGTCTCTGACAAATAATGGCAACGATAGCAATAATGGAAGGTGAGAAGCAGGTCCTCTCTGACCCTGAACAGAAAGGTTCTCCAAGACTTCAGTAGTGCTCCGCACCCTGCATCTCATGGTCCTGCTGGCTTCTCTCAGCCTGCCAAGTGTCTGCCGCAGAGTCTCAGCACTCTCTTTGAATCTCCAGCCACACCCCACTTATTGCCTGACACGTGACAGGTGCTTAGGAACTGCTGGGTGGATGGACACAGGAGTAGTCAGCACCACCAGGGTGTGAACTGAGTATGAGCTATCAAATGTTAAAGTCAATGATGGTGATTTGTAAGTAGTGGATGGAAAAACTAAACTGTCTCTGTAGCCCTCCAATATCTGCCTCCTCCTACTTTTTCTTTTGTTTTGTTTTTTTGAGACAGGGTCTCATGTAGCCCAGGCTTACTGTGTAGCTAAGGATGAACTTGAACTTCTGGATCCTCCTGCCTTACCTCCTTGAGTACTATGATTACAGGTGTGCACCATCTTCATACCTGTTTTGTGCAGTGCTGGGGACCAAACCCAGGGCTTCGTGCATGCTAGTAAGCAGTCCACCAGTGGAGCCTTCCTCCCTTCTATTTTTTTTAAAACGAGAAAAAGCTTATTCATTCTTGGTTTTCAGGCGACACCCTGGATACCCATCCTGGCTTCATCCTCTTGGAGACAGAGCATCTCCTCATGATAGGTGCAGGGCACTGTGAATGAGGTAGGAGTGTTTCGAATGCCAGTGCAGTCATCGGCTGTGAGGTAGGAGGTTCACTCACTTAGCGACTCTGAAAAGCACTCTCCTTTTCACTCGAAGTGCTAAACAGAGCAAAGTTCTCTAACGATGCTCTTTTGTTTTCATTGCATACGATTTTGATTCTTTGTGCTTATTGCTATCTGTGTGTGGGAGGGGGCTTGGAGGTGCTTATAGAGAATGGGAAGAGGTTAGAAAGACACTTCAGCAGACCACTTTATGCTGTCCCAGCAAAGAATAAACATGCAAGTACAGAATGTTTCTTCATTTTGACGCTTCTAGTTCCCACTGGCTTTTGCCTACTTTGCATGATAAGTTCTCTCTCTTGTCCCAGTGCCAGAAGGAAAGGGCACAGAGGAGTAAGCCAGGGTTACCATCCGCAAAGGAACTCACTCCTGTGGTTGTGCCCAAAGTTGATCTTATGGCAAGATCAGTTTTGTCAATAACATAGTCAGAAGATAAGACTTGAGAATCGGCTACAGTTGAAATCCATGTGGTGAGGACTGTACCTGGCCCCATCAATTCCACTAGCATCTTCAAATATAACCTGACTACCTGGACCCTGATGCACTTGGCATGTGTCACTTGTTCCTAAACACATGGCCAGCATAGATTATAGTGTAATTTCATCTTTAAAATCTTTTTGCATTTAGTTTTTAATGTGTACGAGTGTTCTGCCTGCGCATGTGTCAGTGCACCTACCTGTATCACACAATACCTATGGAGGCCAGAAGAGGGTGCTGGATCCCCTGGAAGTGGCATTATTAGCCACCATGAGGGTGCTGGGAACCAAATCAAAGTCCTCTGCAAAAAGCAGCCAGTGCTCTTAACTGCTGAGCTATCTCTCCTGCCCCTCTTCTAAAAAATATTTATTTTATTTTTAATTATGTGTGGGCTTGGGGGGGATGTGCATATGGGTATAGGTACCCACTGAGGCCAGAAGAGGGCGTCACATTCACCTGAGCTAGACTTACAAGCAGTGAAGTGGGTGCTGGGACCCAAACTCTGGTCCTTCGCAAAAGCAGTATATACTCTTGAATGCTGAGTCATCTCTTTAGCCCCTTAACTAAAAAAAAAAAAAATCTTTATTTTTAACGTGATTCTATTTCATGAGGAGAAAATAAGACTATGAAATGTTTTAAGTTTTTGACAACATACTTACGAATCCACTATGCCATGATCCCCCACGAATACAACCCCCAGGTGGTAGGATTATGAGTGATTTGTCATCTCTGATTCCTGGATCAGTTTTTATGCTTTCCTACATTAGACTTTTAAAAAAATATTAGAAAATTATGTCACTCACTAAGATCAGACTTATTTAATTTCACAATCCACAATCTGAGTGCCTGCTACATGTCTGGGAACTAAATCAGGAGAAGAGGACGTGAATGCAGAGGAAGGTCCATGCATATGAGTAACAAGCACGTAGGTGGCCAGTGTCTGAGTGGACAAGGAGCGTCCATTTGTACAGAAAGGGACTGCTGGTATCACCAACCATGACTGAAAGGCAAATTCTTCCACTAGATCCATCTGACAATGCAGGAGAACAGAATGAAAGACACAGCATTTGCGATGGCTCATCTTCACTGTCAAACGACTCACCTAGGTGACACACCTCTGGGCATGTCAGGGAAGGTGTTCCCAGAGGCTTAAGTAAGGGGGAAAGACTCACATCAAACATGGGTAGCCCCATACCCTGGGCTAGGGTCCTGGACTACATCAGAAGGAAAAAGCACAGGACTCAGGCTCAGTGACAGAGCCCTTGCCTAGCATGCACAAGGCTCTAACATTCAATTCTCAACAACACAAAAGAAAAGAAAAACAGAAAAAAGGAGAAAACAGGCCAAGTACCAGCTTTCATTTCTCTCTGCTTTCTACCTGGGGACAGAATGTGACCACCATGAGGGATGTATCCCCCTAAACTGTGAGCCAAAATAAACCCTTCCCTCCTGAAGTTTCATCTGTCATCAAAACAAGAAAAGTGACTAATACAATGCCTCTTTCTGGGTAAAAGATTTCCTTCTTCCTCTAACTTACTCTACCCCAGGATGCAGTGTTTGGAACTCTTGTCATTCCCAGTCACCTTCTCTCTAATGTACCTTCTTGCTCTTCAGAACAGCAAAGATTCCATAAAACCTACAACTCCGCCATGGCTGCCTTTCTGAAGTGTCCTGTGTATGCACAAAAGTGGAGTCTAAATTTATAGCCTGACTAAGGGCGGAAGCAGTAATGTCACACTCCACTTATTTAAAAAAGTGTGTTGGCTACGTGCCATTAAATCATAAAGAGGAGTTCATTTAAAAACTCTGGCCTGCACAAATACAACCAAGTCACAGTCAATTGCATTCTCTGCCTCTGCCAAACCATATATCAAAAAGACAATTATTTTATATTAGGTAACTGTTCTAAATTAATATTTTTACTGCCCTTACAGTTTGAGAATTTCTTCCTTCACTTTTACTCCCATGCAGGGTTAAGAAGGCACACTTAAATAGGGCTGAATAGTTTTGCAGTCTAGAAAGGAAAGCCATGTATGTAGATAGAAAATGTCAATGTTAGACTAGTAGGTAAATTTTACTGGGAAAAAAAAATCAGGCACTGATAATAAATGAGGGTTATTCTTCATTAATGGGACGGTTGCCTTGGTAACTTCCAGCTCACGAAAGTATTTACCTCAGCCCCAGCAAATGATCCTAACACTTTTGTACATTCATGCCTAGAATCCTCTCTTATAGATCTCTGTTGCATTCTTGGTCTCAATTAAGATGACCCCAAAACCCTTCCAACCCCACCCCAAAAATGTCTTATCCAAACTAAAAGGGCAATTTGAACATATTTCTTGGGACATTGAAGAGATCAAAGATAGAACCGATAAATGGTTCTCTTTTGAAAAAAGCATGGTTTAGATGAGTTGTTTTTTGTTTTCCCAGCAGAGTTTGGCTAAGTGTTTTTAAACATTCAATGTCATGAATATTAATGTACACTCAAATTGTGCATTGTTTTCCTAAAACTTTTATTTTCCTAATGCCTAATTATCGTCAAACAACATAGAACACTTTGAACACAGATCAAGACAACACTGTGTGGGAGGCCGGGAGAGTTTGGCAACACACAGCAGAAGAGGACTTGACACTGGCCTACCATTTCTTATGGTATGACTCTTCCTTGAGGAAACAGGTGTATGATTATAAAATAATGTTTGTATAAGGATACTTGGTGTAATTTGGCCAAATGCCACAAAATTTTAATGATTATAAACATATTAGGTGCACATCTTTGCAGAGACAAGACTATGGTGGGTTGGCAAGGAGCTAAAGGTATGAAGTTTAAGCTCTCTCTCTCTCTCTCATCCTACAGCCCTGCATTCTTGTACATACATTATTTTACCTACAAAAAATTGTGGCTGTTCAAAACAATTATGTCATAACCACAGAACAAAGTACTATGACATTTATATTATATGACATTTATATTAATATGACATTTATAACATATTATAGTATGTATTTCCATCTACGGACATGGAAAGACCAACTTGGATCATTTTAATAATTAAGCAGGTTAAAAATATATTATGTACAGAAAAGCCTGCAAAATCTGCAGCAGAAAGCAATCGCTGGAATTGAAAAACCTAACAAAACTCTCTGATTGTTGCAATTTATATTTTAAAAAGAACAAAGATTTGAAAGAGTTAAAAACAGAGAATGTTTCTCAGAGCCTGGGAACAGCAAAAGAAAGAAAACACTGTGTGTTTAAATCCATTTGCTTTTCTGACCAGTGTGAATATTGTTAGCAGATCGTGTTCTGAACAAAACCATGCTCCTAAATTAACTTCATTTTCAAATTCAATCATTGGCCACTCTTCAAAATCACTAACTTGTTTTCCTAACACTTAAGGAACCAAAATACTTTATCAACATGTTTAACCCAAATCTTCTGACTTAGGCAGTTAGCAATGGCCTCATAGCTGACGACTCTTGGGTCCACACAAGAAAAGGATGCTTGTCTGCTTTACCACCACAAAACCAGAGATAATAAAGCACTCACTCTAGAATGTACTATGGTGCTAAGCATTATCCTTTCCAGTTGTATTATTTCAACCATATTCTGTGTGTGTGCATGGGGGCAGGTGTGTGGGTACATGTTTAAGTGCATGTGCACATCTGCACATGTAGAAGCCAAGGGTAAATGTCAGATGTCATTTTTCAGGCTCTGTCAATCTTTTTTTTAATTATTATTTTTATTTTATGTCTATGAATATATTGCCCTCATGTGCGTAAGTGCATCTGTGTTGTGCAATGCCCGAGGAGCTGAGAAGAGGGCACTGGATTCTCCTGGAAGTGAAGGTTGTTAACTGCCATGTGGGTTCTGGGAACTGAACCCTGGTCTTTTGCAAGAGCAGCCAATGCTCTTAACTGATGAGCCATCTCGCCAGCCCCATGTTCATCTTGGTTTTTGAGACAAGGTCTCTCACTGGGGCTTTGGACTCACTGATTAGGCCAGGCTGGCAGGCCAGGGAGCTCCTGGCGTCTATTTCTACTTCTCCAGTTCTGGGATTACAAGTACCTGTCAACATATCTGGCTTTTCACAGGGGTGCTGGGGATCAAACTCAGGTCTTTATGCTTGTACGGTGAGCAATCTACCACCTGAGCCATCTATCTAGCCCCATTAGACCATATCCTTATCAAATATATCCTGCTTGTCTCTAAGAAGAAAATAAGTTGTAAAGAACTAAGACTGTGTTTACTTACAGAGAAAGAAAAGGCTTTTCTTACAACAGAACTGCTTGGAACGAATCACAGCACTTACAGAGTTACAGAGGAGCAGCACAATGTGGGCAGGACCCATGACTTTCAAATTCTCATAGGCCTGAGCTGCACAGCCATGGAAATTACCTGACCTCCTGAGGCTTGGTGCTCCATCTTGAATGTCACCTAACCGAAAGGGTCCTTCCTCCCAAGGATCACATGAACAACGTTTGTCAATAGCAATCCAATGCCAACACAATGCAATAGCAAGGCCTACAAACACAGTAGGCCCTCAACAGGGCTAGATTCCTTTACAACCACTGGCCTTCCTTGTGTGTATAGCAAACAGACAGGGTCGTAAGTGACTGAAACTTAGCACTTCCGGACTGGGAGCACCCAACCACCTTGAGGTCTTACCACAACACTTGACTGTGAAAAGTGCTCTTTAAAGATTGGCTGTCTGTTCCACAGATATGGAGGCACCAGGCCTCTGCAGCCCGGCTTGGGGGGTGGTAATGGATGCTTCTTAGTGCACACTGTTTCTTTTTACTTTGTTTGGCTGTTGGTGCTGTTTCTCAATGAATTCCCTCCCAAGTCATCCAGATTCCAAGACCCATTTTTCAGCACCAAATACTCCTTTCTTCCTCTTCAGCCACACATGCCTGCTATAAAATCTACAGAGACACAGACATGTCAAGAGTGAAAGCTTTCAGTAACCCTACCTCCCAAAGATGGCCACTGCCAGCCATTTTGTGGCCACCCTTTTAGACTTTAGTTTTAATAAGGCAAAATTTCTTAGCATACAGATCACCTCCTACTGTCTCTTTTTTCAATTCCTGCTCAGCCTCAGAAAATCTCTTTTCCTGGCCTTTTTGTTCCACTTGTGAATTCCAAGGTTAGCCTTACAACGGTTGCTAGGCACCAAATATAACTATACACTCATGTAAAGAAAAAAGTCTTGTTTGGTAGTGAAAGTAGAAAGGACTGTCTCACTGTCAGTTGAAAGCATGCAGAGTCTACACAGCAATCCGTGGTTTTGCCTTTTTCCAATTCAACACACATTCCTCAGGTATCAGTACTCCTAATAGAGGATGATTTTTTTCATTTAATGTTAATGTCTTACGGCTTCATTTAACTAAAAGCATGGCAGAAGGAAGGAATTTTTCCCTACCATTTTGCATTATGTAAGTGCTGCTTGGAAACTTGTGAAGCTTCTTCCTTTCATCATCTATCACAGATGAAAACATTTGTAAAAAATGTTGCTTTATTAGAAAAAATAAAACTTAAGAAAATCAGACATACTAAAGGTACGTCCCAGTTCTTCCCAATGACTCGATTTAGGACACTTCAAATCACCCTGTTGGGATGCCATGAAAATCTTCCAAGTCTTTCAGCTTCTGAGTGTAGCCAGAAGGGGTTTCTGCTGGCATGATTATCAGTCAATGTATTGATAGATTTATTTATTACTTAAGAATTCTTGTCTCACTTTCCTTTATAAAAAAATATATTTTGTGTGTATGAGTATATCACCTGCAAATACTTAAGTCCACCTATGCTGCACAATTTCAGTGAAGGTCAGAAGAGAGTGTCTGATTCCCTTGGAATGGGAACTGGAGTTATGGATGGCTTTTAGCCACATGTGGGTGCTGGGAATCAAACCCAGATCCTTTGCAGGAGCAGCCAGTGCTCCAAACTGCTGAGCCAGGTTTCCAGCCCCTTATCTCGCTTTCTTATGCTGCTAAGAACAGATCTTTTAAGTGCTCACTGTCTGCAGCTATAAAATAGAAATAAGAATGAAGGACAAGGGAAACACCAGGTTGTCAGAGCTTTGTTAAAGTCTGTCTGTGTGTGTGTGTGTGAGAGAGAGAGAGAGAGAGAGAGAGAAGAAGAAGAGAGAGACAGGAGAGAAATCTCTATAGAGACACAGAAAACTAGTTCTCTGTGTTTCTTAGTATTTTGTTGCTAATTTATGCCTTAAAAATCTGGCCTCAAGGATTTATTTCTGACTGCTAGTCTAGACTTGGCTTATTTTAATTCATCGGTCACAGTAAATCAACCCATCCACTGATTCGATTGTGTATTAGTAATTTGATTCATTCTTCTAGACATTCGTTTTGACTCCATCATTTAGCAAACATTTATTAATCGTTCACTTGGTCACACTACTAGATACGGAAAGGCTGGAGGAAAACTGTTTCCCAAACCTTGTGGGCCCAGCAGTCAACAGTGGGCCCGGGTAATCTGAGCTTTTAACTAAAGCAGTTGAAAGTCAAATATTAGCTAAAAGGGTCATAGTTGGATTCAGCTGCCAACTTGATACAACCTAGAGTCCTTGTGGAAGAGGAAACCTCAACTGAAGAATTGTCTAGATCAGACTGGCCTATGGCCAGCTCTCTGAGGCATTTTCTTAATTGCTAGCTGATGTGGGAGGGTTCAGCCCACCGGGTGCAGGGTCAGTGCCATCTCAAGGCAGGTGGGCCTAGACTGTGTAAGAAAAGTAATGGAGCAAGAGGGACAAGCATCATTTCACCACGGGTTTCTGCTTCTAACTGTTGCTCGAGCCCCCGATGATGAATTACAAACCGTTAAGATGAAATAAACTCTGTCCCCTCCAAGCTGCTTTTGGTCATGGTGTTAATCACAGCAACAGAAACCAAACTAGGAACAAGAGGTGTGGCTCAGACCTGCACACCAAGTCCTTGGGAGGACGAGGCAGGAAGATTACCATGGGTTTGAGGTCAGCCTGGGTTACAGAGTAAGGCCCTCTCCTAAGAACAGATTTATATAGTATACGTGTGAGAAATGATTACTTCACTAGATATACTAACTGTTCTATCATAAATTTGATGTTTTAAAAGACATGTTAAATATTTGCATAAATATACATGAACGGCCAGGTTTTAAAAGGATCAAATTATTGTTAACTCACTATCTAAATTCAACTGGAAGGAGAAAAACCTAAAAATCTGCTCCAGATCAGAAAACATGCTTTGTTGTTGCTGTGTGCACAGTGACATATCTGTGGACATGTTTTTTGATAAGCAGAGTGATTCCTGGGCCAGGATACTTAGATACTTGATAGATACTGGGTCTCCTTATGTGGACTGACTACAGAACCATGAGGAATTCTTGGGGGAATGGTTTTGTGTTTCATGGGCATATAACAAGATAATGAAAATGAAATTAGAATGTAAAGAAGTCATTACTTTTGGACAAATCATGAATGCCAAAGCAGTCCTCATGAGAGTGATTATGTCACTCCAGAGCTAGAGAAGAGCAGGGGGGATATAGATCAGCTGTGGAGTGCCCCCTTGCATACGAAAAAGTCATGGGTTCAAGTCCCAGCATTCAATACCTCCCAGCACTTGGGAGGTAGAGGCAGGAAGATAAGCTTAAGGTCATCCTCAGCTATATATTGAGTTTGAAGTTACCCTAGGATAATATGAGACTGTCTAAAAGAAAACAAAAACAACCAACCAAACCAAACAAACAACAATAACAAAGGCTCCAATTATTGACATCAGTGTAGGAAGAAAAAAAAGGCATGAAAAACAGGCAAGGGAAGGGACACTGCTTTGTGCTACTTGGTGACATAGCTCATTTCTGACGTGGAAAATAACTCAGTGAGAGAGCATTTTTGAGGAGAAAGTTTGCTAGTGACCTGCAGGAACTTCTTTTTAAAAAAAATATCTATTATTTTCTTTTACGTGTATGAGCGTAAGGCCTGCATATGGGTAAGTGTACCTGTGTTGTGCAGTGCCCACCGAGGTCACAAGATAGTGTCAGATCTCCTGGAACTGGAGTTACAGATGGTTGCCACCATACGGGTGCCCTGCAGGAGTGGCCAGTGCTCTCCAGCCCCAGGAACTTCTTTTGTAAAAATTAAGAATATATAGCATTGTGCATAGTCACTGTGACGGTGCTGTGAGGTGAGCAACCCACGCTGTAGCCTGAGCTATCCCCCTAGGTTTCCCCTTCTGCAGCCCCCCATTAGTCCCTTTTGTTCCCCTGGAAAGTTCTGCTTCTCTATGTAAGCTGTCCTGATTAGCTTTTATTGCCATCTTAACACAACCTAAAGTCACCTGGGAAGTGGAGCCTCAATTGAGGGGTTTCTTGGACCAGACTGGCTTGTGGCCATGTCTGTGGGGAATTGCCTTGACTGTTGAGTGATAATGGACGGCTCAGCCCACTGTGGGTGGTGCCACCCTCGAGCAGGTGGTCCTGGGCTGTGTAAGGAAGGTAGCTAATTATGGTCTGTGAGCAAGCCAGAAAGCAGCGCTCCTCGGTGGCTTCTGCTCCAAATTCCTGCTTTGTGACCCTGCCTTGTCTTCCCTCAGTGATGCCCTGTGACCTGTAAGTGTAAGCCAAACCAACACTTTCCCCTCCAAGCTGCTTTTGGCCAGCATAGGAAGCAAACCAAGACATAAGCACATGTGATTTCATGTCTCTGTAAAATTTAGGAACCAAAAATACGAAAATGTAAGTTTGTCTTTTTGAGACTAGCTTAATTCACTTAATATGATCTCTAGTTGTTGCCATTTTCTTGTACACAACATAACTTCCTTCTTTATGGCTGAACAATATTCCATTGTTTCTTCATTTTAAAACACCTTTCTTCTGCTGTTGAGCTATTGGGAGGTTGGTTCCATATTTTAGCTATTGTGAATAGGGCTGCAATAGACATCAGGCCAGGACTGACCTGTCCATACATGCTGTACTTTTACAGAGGGATGCTTTTCATCTGAAACCCAGCAACTACTTTCTTTCCAGGTTCAGGTGAAGAGTTACCAAGTGAGGCGTGTGCGTGCATGTGCACACACACTCATCCACATGCTTATACATGTATAGATGACACCTGGGCATGCTCCAAATTCATCATTGTGTATGTTGGCTTCTCATTTTGCATAAACTAGTGAACCTGGAGGGGAATGGAGACTGATCACGCCCTCACAGGATTCCCCAGGATTCTGAGCTACAGAGACCTCGGAGCCCTATCTCCAGTGGTGGAGCAAGCTCACTACCAGGCTTCCTTCCCTGGTGTGACAGTTCACTCTGAATCCTGTGCTTTACAGAGAACAGGAATCTTTTTTCAGATTCAGTGGTTCTGCTAACGACTGAGCTTTGCCTGACTTAAGCAAAGATTCAATTGTCCTGTGACTGGCTGAAAGAAGGCCTGTAAGGGCTCATTTCATTGAAGACGTGCTTCCTTTCCTGACTCATTTGATGGAAGAGGTGCTTCCTTTCCTGACTTAGTTTATTAGTACAGGCCGAAAGCGTTATGAACAGAGCGAAAGAAATGGGACTCACTACAATCCCTGTGCACTATTATTGGTTTTTAATTTGAAAAGTTTAGATCATGTGTATGACAGAAAAACAATGAAACTTCTAAAGTTAATATGAATATACTTCCCCCAAAGTGACATATGTCAAAACTCTGTTGGCTATACCTCAACTCTATGATAGAAATACTTTTTGAGTAGAGGGTTCAACATAAAAACACACTGTATACATAAGAAAGTTTTAAATATAAAGAGTATTTAAAAACGCCTTTGGGAATTAATAATATAATAACGATAAGGCTTTGAGGTCTATAATCTCAATCTCTCTCTCATCTTGCTGTGTATCCCAGTCTGGCTTCTAACTCTTGATCCTTCTGCCTCAGCCTCCTAAGTGGTAGGATTCCCACACAACTATAATCTTCAAGTTGGGTATAGCGTAAGGCCAGAATGCAGATTTATATGAAACAAGTTGGTTCTCCTTTGACTCATAAGAACTTCCTATATGCCTTGGTCAAACATTTTGAAAGTAACATAGAAGAAAATTCAGAGTGGTCATTTCAAGAGAAATAGTCCCCTGAAATACAAATGGCTCAAACTAGGGGACTATTAATACCAATCATTATTCAAACATCGAAACAGAAAAGTCATAGGCTTATATCTATCATAGATGCTCAATGTTTGGACAAAATTTAATTATGTTGCTTAGAGAGAAGACACAAATTTGAGCATTAAAATTAATTATACTTGGGGCTTGGTGAAATGGTTTGTTAGGTAAAGATGTTTGTTGGCAAGACTGAGGACTTGAGTTCCATCCCTGGAACTCACATGGTGGAAGAGAACAGACTTTAGCTAGTTGTCCCCTGACCACCACATATGTGCTCTGGCATCTGGACATGCTCTCTAGTCCCCATTTCCTCTCCCCCAGTGCTCTGTGCTGGTACAGCTGGTGTCATGGATCACGCGGGCACATGGGTGATGAAGAAGAGCTCAGGATTCGCTTTATCACAGCCCATCTGTGAGTAAGAATTCCAGTCCTAACAGAGCCTTAATCCTTTCTTAAGGGCTCTTCCCCTCTATCCAAGATCTCCCCGAGCCCCCACCTCCAACACTGTTGCACTGAGGAATTAATTTTCCAGTTGAAGAACTCCTAAAGGAGACACATTCAGATCATAGCAATGGGATGGACAAATAAATTAGTACATGCCCTAGCACACAGCTTTCCCTTAATTATTTTATTACATTGATTGTGTATATGTGTGCACATGTATGTCACTGCATACTGTGGAGGTCAGAGGACAGTTTGTGAAATTCAGTTCTTCCTTCCTATTGCGTGGGTCCCAGGGATTGATCTCAGGCCACTGGGCTTCGTAGCAAGTGCCTTCATCCATTGAGCCATCTCATTAACCCACATACAGCTTTTCCTGAAATTTTTTAATCCATGCAAATGTATTATTTATTCAAAAACTATGCTAAACTCAGTTACTAAAAATGAAAGAGGAAAAGCACTCAGGCAAGAGTTTAGCAACGCATCCCCCCCTCCCCAGCCATACTTCTATAAACAACACTAATTAAACTCATAGGTTCATTTAAAAAACATGAAAGGAATGGGGGGCCAGTTGGAAAAGGGGTTCATTGAGAGAGAGAGAGAGGAACAAGAGATCAAGACAGTGGATGAATATAATTGAAAGACAATACATACATGTATGAAAATGTCATAATGAAACATCGTATAGGATTAACATATATGCTAATAAAAACTTTTTTTTTTTTAAAAAGCATATCTTATATCCAGAAAGGCAAAAAAGCAAGTATTAACTTCACACCGTCATGGAACCTAATTCATTATTCAAGTCAGGGGCTGACTGATCAGAAACTAGACTTAGAATGAAAGTATTTTTTGAGTGGCCACCAGGCCTCACTAACCACCAAGATTCCCATGTCTATCAGAAATAACTGGTCACCAAAGAGCCTGCTAGAATAATAAATTAGGGTGTCCTTGATGCAGAATAAAAACTTCTCATTAAAAGCTTCTGAATTCTGTGTATCTGGAGCCAGCAGTGCAGTCATGACCAAGATGACACTGGACTGTGAGACGAGGTGGAAGAGAAGAGCCAGGAGGAATCTGTTCTGAGTGCTTTGTGCCCCCCACTCAGTATCGCTCTGAGGAGATGCATGATATCAGGTGGCACAGAGGCCTTCCACCCCTCCTTAGTTCTATACCCTGTGTTTTGCAAAGGTGACAGCTTGTTTCTTATGAGAGATCCTGTAACTCACAAAGTTGGTGGGAACCGCCGCCCAGAGGGTCAAAGCAGGCATGAGCCAAGATGACAAGTTGGGGCCTCTGGAGACCAGACTCCTGGCTGTGCTATGGAGTCTCTGCTGTCCTTTATCATACCCTGCTTCACCTACCTTCTCTAGACCACAGATTCTTCTCTAGAGAAGACAAATTGGTAGAAGAAATGAAGAGAGAGAGGGAGAAAGAGGGAGAGGAAGAAAAAGGAATGGATGGAAGGGAGGGAGAGAGGGACAAAGGCGTCACTGGAATGATGTCCAAGTGTTTCCTTCTCTGACAGGGCTCTCGCTAACAGCTAAGACAGAGAGGCACAGATGCTTGGTTCAAAGTCTGTGTGAACCCCAGAGTCAGAATTCTTTCTGAGATCAAGTCTTGATATCTGCCATTTGGAGAAGCTGGAAAGCACATAGATCTTTTGGCTCACGATGGCCATGGCAGTCTATGCTTAGTAATACTAAAGTTAAGAGTCTGAACTAATTACAACAACAAGCAGGAAGCTGGAAGCCAATGGGAGGACCAACATGGCCGAAGGAGGGGAACACAGGACTGGAAGGCGAGGACTGGTTCCATAGGTCATTCCGAAAGTGGTGTTTCTGATAACTTCTTAAGAGGTGGAGATCTGGTTTAGATCCAGATTCTAACACACCAGTAATCCAACTGTTCTCTTTTGTAATGAGTACAAATCACCCATAAATGTTTTCTAAAATCCAAAGAATTGGAAGAATATGGATACAATTTTTAAAATACAGGAAATGAGATGATGTTTTTATATTATTTACTCCAGAGAAAATATTATTTGTTCATGAAGTATCATGTAAAGGAAGAAGTGACGGCTTGTAAGGTCAAGAAGCATGAATCAGGGACAAGAGAGCCACAGTCCCAGGCCTACGGCTGTTCTGCAACAAAGGAAAAGGTCAGATTTTCTGCTCTATCATAGAGACTTTATCTGTAGAGTTCCAAACATCCTTTTCTGACATGTTTTCTTCATCTTGTCTCTCATGGGGCATACCATTCATTAATGGTAGCAATATGCCATGATAATTTTGATAGTATTCCAGAGAGCAAATGGTCACCCAGTCTTTAAAATGTGTTATTTTTTATGTGTATGAGTGTTTTGCATGCATGTATATGAATGTACCAGGTGTATGCTATGCCCAAGGAGGCCAGAAGAGGGTGTGGAATCTCCTGGAACTGAGATGTTACAGATGGTTGATAGCCACCATGTGGGTGCTGGAACCAGTACAAGAGAAGCCAGGGCTGTTAATCACTGAGCCGTTTCTCCAGCCCAAGATGCATTTTAAGATGGGGGTGGTGGCATGCTTATAGTTCCAGTACCCAGGGGGCTAAGCCAGACAGACCATGAATTCAAAATGAGCCTGGGCTACACAGTAGGATCCTCTCTGTCTCTCTCTCTGTCTGTCTGTCTCTCTCCGCATCTCTTACACACATTCAAATTCATTTTACAGTAGTGATGGACACCATCATCTTAGAATCTCTTTGTAGTGACATCATATGGCCCCTCCTGCTTTAAGGCTAAGTCAACTTGCTCAGCTGTGAGAGGCAGAGGTTCACAGAATTTACATACTTCTGACTCAACAAGGAGTAAGTTAAGAGATTAGGACCAGCTCATGCTGTGAAAGTAGAGCCACATTCTCTAAAACCACCAGGGACTGGCCAGTGCTGACCAGAGAAAGTGTAAGAGAGCAAATCCCTGACAGGACCACTGATGAGTAGTAAATGCCGGCACATTTCTTCCTGCTTCTTTTTGGTTTGACACCAGGGCCTGGACGCCCCTCCCCTGCCACCAGCCTGCAAGGTCCTTTTCCAGATGACCAGTTCAGACTAGTTTAGAGCCAGACCAATACTGGACCTGGTGGCTTGGAGTTCTCTTTTCTTTATATTGACCAATCCAAAATTAGCGGAGGGAGACCTGTCCCAGACCACCCAAGCCCTCCTCTCAGGGGGATTTTGGAGTTGCAGGTTCTGAGTCCCCTCTCCTCTCCTAGTGAGCTTTTCTTTCTGGGTGAGGGTGTGTAAATGTGTGATTCTTCATCTTTAATAAAGAGAGCTGCTTGTTTCTTCTGCTGCATCTGAGATTTTTCTTGCTCTTTAATACTTTAATTGGTGGAGAAAATGAACCCAATCAAGACTCCTAGACTGTAACAGAAGAGCTACCTGCCACTCTGCCACTCTTTGAATTCTTCTACTAAGCAGCATGGTATGAAATAAACAAAACATTCTAAAGATTTAAACAAACAGCAAAGATGCCTAACATACAGCCCAGGGATGAGTGCTGTGGAAGGCGAGGCTCTGTGCGTGGGGCGGGTGCCTCCAAGTTCTAGCACTTGAGAGGTGGAGGCAAGACTACATAATGAATTCAAGGCCAGCCTGGGCTACATGAGATTCTGTCTCAAAACACCACCGCCACCAAAACAAGGCTCTCTAACAATTGTCTAAAATACTTGTCCTTAAAAAGTCAGGGAAGACAAGGGCCTCGTGCCTCAGCATGTGACTTCACATGACAGCTGCGCTTTTTCTTAGCTGAATTGCCCTGTCTTTTTGTTCAAATTGTGATTCTCTTATTTTTAATTAAACAATATGAGGTTTTTTTTCCTTTTAAGTCCATTTTAATCAAGAACAGGAAACACACATTCCAGAATCCAATAAATACCCAGAAAGGACTCAGGATTTCCAGTTGTAATGGGAAGTTGCTTCATAACTGTCAAGTCGTTTAGCAATGGACCTATGATTGGTTCCATAAAACAGGAATGATCATGCAACAGCTTTTGGGGTTTGTAGGTTGGTTGGTTTTTTTCTCATGTATCCCAGGCTGGCCTCAAACTCTTCTGTGTAGAGCGGAGGATGGCCTTGGACTTCCGATCCTCCTGCTTCCACCGCAAGGGCTGGGGTCGATTCCAGGTGCTTACATATCACCACTTTGAGTTTATGTGGTTCTGGGAATCAAACCTGGGCCTTGCGTCCCCTAGGCAAGGCAGTCTACCAACTGAACTCCATCGCCAGCTCTAGAACATCTCCAGTTCTAGAACAGGAACAGCTCTGCTAAAAACCAAAAGAAAAGAGAGCAGACAAGTCACATTAGTCCTTTATTAAGGGATCTTGTGCTCCAAGTCCTTGCTGTTATCTGGGCTCTGGGCTTCATTTTTAGAGAACCCTTTCTTTTCACACGGAGGATCATATCTACTCTAAACATCTATTATAAAATTATGTGTTGTTTATTCTTTTGTAAACTCTGTCATTGTTTTTTGGGTAGAAGAGTAATTTAAATAAGCCTTTTGGTTTATATTGCATACAAGAAGGCTTTGCAAGATCTAATCTTTTCTAACCCTGTTATGTTCTTAGGTTCAGCAGAATGTCCTAATTGCGGCTGTTAGTTCCCCTACTTTGTGGTCTGTTCTGTCAATAGACTATTGAGTGTTTGGTAAATTAAAGCCCCACCCGCAGCCGGCACATGGAGACAGACGTTAAATCATGGCTTGGCTGCCCGTATTCATTCTTACGTCTGTGAAATAACTGCTAAGCCCCGGGCAGGACTGAACACGATGCACGCTGGTGTCATTCTCGGATTTCCATACTGTACAATCAGGTATGTGGGCTTTTCTTTTTCTAGGCAACAGGTGTGTTCTTGGAACAATGTGCAACCCCCACTTCTGGCTTGTGGGAGAGGCAGCAGCTGCAAGCTTAACTCCAGTGACACATGGCTCTGGAAGGGGCAAAAATAAACTTCTTGTTCACATGATTAAAGCAACAGGCAGATGGACTATAGCTGCCTGTACTTTCCTTTGTGTGAGAGAGCCCGGGTCTAAATTTTCAGATGACGAATGCTTGTTTCTCTCTTTTCTTTGCGGCCTTTCTCGTCTGCCTGTTTTACTCTTTTCCTTTTCTCTCCTTTCCTTTTTCTTTCTGTTCTTCTGTCCTCTCATCCTCTTCCTTCCCCCATTTCTCCCTTCTCTTCTATTAAAAAAAAATCTAATGAACAAACGAAGGCTTAAAGCATCCCATATTCATTACTGAGAATATTCCTTCATTGGAGTCATACTGTTTATGAAACAGCGAGTGGAGAAGAGGAAAAAAAAAACCTTCATGTAAATCAAATCACACTTATACCTTATTCTAAAAGGAATTCAAAGGGACTGTTTACTATGCAATTTGATGGTTTATTTTGCAAACATTCCATATTTTAAAAAATGCAAATTTAAGTACTTATTTCTAACCTTCACAATTCTCTGATTAAAGCTTCTACCTAGGATTTTGTGAGATGTTATTTGCAAGAGTTCCTATGGACTGTGGTAGAAGCATAATGTCAACAGTAACTAATGATCATGAGTCAGGAATTTTCCTGACAGCGTCCCTCAGTCACTCAAGCATCTTCTTTGCATATAAAGGATAATAGTCCTTTGCACATTTAGCTTTCAGGTGAGATCATGATTGCAAATAAAGGAAATCCAGCCACTATCTTGGGGTATGTAAGTTTTCATAGAGACAAAAACAACAAGGAAATGAACAAGGTCAGCACACCTACTGCACTGTGATTCACTCACTGACAATAAGGAATAGACTGGAATTGGGTGTCTCTGTATACATTTTTTAGACCACAAATCAACAAAGCCATCGCCTTCCTACCAGTGAGTATTTCAACAGAAATACAGAATAAAAGTGGAAGTCATCAGAAGAACCTGTGTGTGTCTGGCCTATGGAGGACATTTGCAATGCAATGAGCTGAATTCCTATTTAATTACAGTCTTGGAACCTCCAGGACAGAGAGTTGCTAGGTCCCCCATAAGAAAAGTGCTGGGCATTGCACGCCCTGTCTAAACTGGGGAGGGAGCAGACAGAACCCTCTTCAATTATTTTTCCCAACCTCAAACAGCTTTATTCAGGCTTTAGCTTTTTTCTAAACCTACACTGAAAGTGCTTCAGCCAGGATTGTGCCTGGGGAGAAATCTATAGGGAGACAGAGCTGGAATTCAATCTTTTGAGACAAAGCCAGGAGAAAAAGAGCCTGGGGGTGTGTTTCTTCTTGTTTTTAATCTATCTAACTTACATTTTCACTGAACACATGTAAATTATGGCTAACTTCAGGGTTGATGCCAACATTTGAATAAGTATAAAACTGTCTACAGCTAGCAGGCTGGTGTATGCATCTTTAAAGGTCTCTTCCAACCCAGGAATTCCCAAATTCTATGATTTTTCTTTTCCCTAGGCTGTACTTGAATCACGGTAAGATACACATAAGAAAATCTGCCATTGTGTGTGTGTGTGTGTGTGTGTGTGTGTATGTATACACATTTAGGTGTGTATATATGTTTGTGTGTGTATTTGTGTGTGTATATGTGTGTGTGTGACAGAGAGAGATGAAACTAGAAAGTGGGGTCACGAGGGGCAGAAGAGATGGTAAGGGAGTAGAGAAAGAGAGAGTAATAGAAAACATGTACCAAGGAAGGGTTATCTATCTGGGGAAGAAGAGTAGCCAAAAGACTACCCCAAAGGGGTCAGGGGGTGTGAAAGAGGACAGCAGGCAAAGGAGACAATTAGAACACAGTATAATGACATACAGGTATGAAACTGCTATATTGAAATTCAATACTTTGAATGACAATTTAAAAAATTAATAAGAAAGGGGAAATAGCTCGTTCAGTTGGTAAAGTGCTTGTCACACTAAGCATAAAGACACGAGTTCAATCCCCAGCATCTATGTAAAAAGTCAGACTTGCTGCACAGTTGCACTCCCAGTGCTGGGGAGTTGGAGACCCAGGGTCCCTGGAACTTGCTGGCTGGCCAGCCTATCCTGCTCAGTGAGGGTCTGTTAGGTCCCAGCGAGAGACCCTTTCTTAAAAAACAAGGTGGGTGGCTCCTGAGGAATGATACCTGAGGTTGGCCTCTGGCCCCACGTACACACATGCACATGAACATGCACACACACTTGCTCATACACAATAATAAGAAAGACGAGAACACATTACCATCTGGACCATTATTAAGCATATGGTTCAGGTAAAGACATTCCCACTGAAATCTCTAGGATATTTTTATCGTGTATGGAACGGAAACTCAGTACCTATTAGACAACCCTCATTGCCTCTCTCTTCCACGCTCATGAGTGAACTGGAATCACACCGCACACATTCTGTATCTGGTTTATTTCCCTTAGCAAAATGTCCTGAAATTTCACTCATTTTAGAGCACAGACCAGGATTTTTTTTCCCTTTCAGAGGTGACTAATACTTCTTCATACCCAGACCTCATATTTCCTTGATACATTCATCTATCGATGAATACCTCAGTGGCTTCCACCTCTTGGCTGTTGTGAATAGTGTTGCTCTGGACCTGGGTGACAAACACCGCTTTGAAAGCTGGCATTCAGCCTTTTGGGTGTGTGCTCATTAGTGAGATTGCTGGATAACATGGTACTCCTGTTTTTGGTATTTGAGAGAAGGTCAAACCATTTTCTATAACGCACCATTTAATATTCCCACCAACAACATAAAAGCTTTCTGATTTTACCACATCCCCCAACACTTGCTATTTTCTGACGGTAGATGCATCCTAATAGAGGTTAGCTGGCAGCCTCAGTCTGACTTTAAGGAAGAAGGCAGGCTGGTGCCTGACTCAAACTCAGTTGGAAGATCTTTTTCAAAGCCAAGATAAATCACTCTGACTCTTCTATCCAGTGCCCACTGTGGCTTCCTGTCATACTCAGTGTGCAAGTGAGTCTTTTACTGTGATTGACAGGTCCTATGTGGGTCTGGGCACTAGCTGTCTCTCTCTCTAACTCACCTCCCCAATGGCTTTTTTTTACCCTGCTGAGAGCCCACCAGCTTGTTCCATTCTTTGCGCATTTGCTGTTGCTCTGTCCTCTACCTCAATCTCCGTGCCCCGCGTTACCAGCTGGCTCCCTCCTTAGCTCTACCTAGATCTCTGCTCAAAAGTTACCTCCTGGGCTGGAGAGATGATTTAGTGGTTAAGTGTACCAGCTACTCTTGCAGAGGACCCAGGTTTGGCTCCAAGCACCCACATGGTGGCTAAGAATCATCCATAACTCCATTTCCCAGAGATTCGACACTCTCTTCTGACCTCCATGGTGCTGCATGCACAGGTGCACTCACACACGTGTAGGCAAAACACTCATACCTATATAAAAGAGTCAGCTCCTGTACCAACATCCTTGCTTCCAGAACTTTCCATATCATTGCTTGCTTCCTTATTTGTTATACTTATATTACCTCAAACAGTTATATAGTTACCTATGTGTTCTACTTCCGAAAAGCCAAGTTAAAGTTCTGGGGTTGGGGCACAGGACTCTATTGCCATGTTCATCTCTGAACTACCAACTTCTAGAACTCTAGACATTCTGTCAGTAGAGGCAGGGTGACACATGAATGACCACAGCCTTAGGGACCACCTGCTCTGGCCAAGGCAAACAGTAAACAAAGGAGACCCCATCACCACATTGGAGCTGTCTAAGGTTCCAGACAGGGAAGAAAAGCACTCACATGAGTCTCCACGTCACCAGCGAGGACCCTGCTGTTCTTTAAGAACTCGGACACCATCCCGTTCATCAGCTTATCAAAGGCCTCCACCGATGGCGCCACCCCTGTGGAAAGGATGGCTGGGTTATTTCCTGGTGGTTTCACGACAGCCAGAGCTGGCTTGTCGCGGGTCATGCAGAAGCTGGGAATCATCAGTGTTACACTCACGCCTTCAGTTACATTTCTTCTTCCATGATGGATTCCTACAAGGGCTCAGGAACATCTTGTTTTCATCTTCTCCAGTAAAGACCTTCCCAGACATCATTTCATTTCATTCTCCCCTGTGATAGTCAAGTTGACTGGATTTAGAATCACCTAAGGGACATACCTCTGGGCATGTCTGTGAGGGAGTTTCCAGAGAGCTTTAACTGAGGAAGGAAGACCCTCCCTGAATGTGGGTGGCACCTCCTACATACAGGCTGGGGCTCGGCATGAAGTGGAGAGAGTGAGTTGCATACCAGCCTTCACCTCTCTCTGCTTGATTGCAGATGTAGGGTGAACAGCCACCTCACACCCCGTCACTATCACCCAGACGTCCTGGCATAATGGACTGTACCCTCAAACTGTGAACCAAAATAAACCCTTTCCTCTTCACTCGTTTTTGACAGGCATTTTGTCACAGCCGTGAGAAAAGTAGCTAATACATCCTTCCAAGCCCAGTGAAGTAACCAGACACATCAGCATGGTACAGGTCAGGAGGACCCAGCAGGCAGCGGGCCAGCACTGGAGACCTAACAAAAGGCGGATGCCCAGAGAGAAGTGATCTGAGTCCACAAAGTCTCTACATTTTTCTCCACAACTTGCTTCTGTGAACTTTCGAAGTCCCCAGGAATTTATTAGACAGTAAACTCTGGGCACACAGGGAAACAGTGCTAAACTCTCTCCTTATTTACTTCCCAGGGAACAGAGAAATGAAAATCACAGTGTATCTACAGAGTCTAATTGATCAGCACACCATGCAAGCAGTCCCTTCAGCTTTTCAATGAATTAAAAAAATAAACCCCAAGTCCCCACTTTTGGCCCTTAACACTGAGAAGGTCAGCAGAACAGGTTGTTAAAACTAAGACCAAAGACGGTTTTCCTTCTGTTTGCAAACACATCCCCTAGGCTCACAAAACTATGGGAGAAGCTTTCTTTTTGTCCTTTTCCCAACCGCCTATTTTTACAGCCCCAACGAGACACTGACAGCTCCCCACACCTCAGGTCAACCGTTCTGGCAGTCTGTCAAAGGTGAGTAATCTTGAAACCCACTATTTACTGGTTTCAACTTCTGTGACACATGTCTTTTATGCATCCATCTGAAAACAGAGAAACCTGTTTGTCACTTGGAGGGGGTGTGAGAGGTCTCTGCTGGGTATTTAAAGTGGGAGAAAGTTTCAGAAATGTGATGGATACCACTCCGTAGCAGAAGGTAAAATGATGAAAGAGAATATTTTCCGGTTTCCTTTCATCCCTGTACTCTGCTCACACCTCCTCCGGGCAGCCTTTAATGATCTGCCCTTCCCCCAGACGGCACCCTTTGAGCATCTCTTAATCAAAGCATCTGGGGCTCTGAATAATAATGCAGGGAGACCAAAGATGCTGGAGGCTTAGGACCCTGTATAATTCATCTGAGGTCTCCGGCACTTAGGACCCTGCTTGTCACGGGGCAGAAATGCAAAAGGATTTCTCTAGCTATGGAGCAGAACTTGCCTGACTGTTGGGGGCGGTTAGGGGGAAGACACATTAATAGATCAGTTCTTGACCTATGGATGGCATCTATCTATAATGGATTGTGTGTCCTTTCTCAAAGTTTCTTTTAAAGTTAAAAAAAAAACCAAAAACTTTAGTTAATGTACTATACAATACAGTCACATACTATGTAAGATAATATGATGTCTATGGTTGGGGGAAAGACAACAATTAATTAATTAATTAGAAATGGGATCTGACACATATCCCAGACTGCCCTTGAATGCATAATGCTCCCGGGTGCTGAGATTATAGGTATCGATTATAGGTATGTAGCACCATGTCTGGCTGGAAGGCTGTTCTTAAGGATTTGTTGAATATAGAATTTAGGAAACTGCCAAAACTGACCAAGAAGAAGGAGAAATGATAAAATGACACTACTTCAGATTAAATGAAGACTCTTAGGAAAGGACAGCACTCCAAGCATTTGGAGTCTGAGGATGAGGAGGGATGTCCTCTCGACCTCATCTCTCAAGGCAGGTCTCTTGATGAACCTGGAGTTCATCTGTTTGGGGAGTCTGACTAGCAGCTTGCTCTGGGGATCCTGTCTCTGTCTCCAGGGCTGGGTTTATTCGCCCTGATTTTATGTGGGTTCTAGAGATCTGGACTCTTGTCCTGTTTGTAGAGCAAGTGCTTTTCCCGACAGCCATCTCTCCAGCCCTCTTCTTTTGCTGAAGAAAACACGTAATTCCACCTACTTGTGTACTGTGAACCATAGCATACTTGAGTTTTTCTCTGCTTCTCTGAAATGTGAGATTCAAATTATTGATTTTTTTTCCTTTTATTTAATGAGGCATGCTCTCTTCTGGGAAGAAGGATTTTAACTTTATTTTGTATATTCACAGGCTTTTACTCCTGTGGACAGCCAACTTAACGAAATGTATGCAGTCATGCTGATGTCAAAAGCAGAATGAAACGAAGTTACTGGGGATAACAGAAAGGCCCTGCATTAGGAATCAGCCTTGTGAGGCCCAGATACCAACCACACAGTTAACAGAAATGGCTTAAAATGAAACCACAGATACATCTCAGGTGGTTCAGGGGGAAAAAACCTTCATGGGTCCCAGGCAGACTTCTTTTAAACAGCATGCCCTTTCAATCTGTTCAGGGCACGTTGGTTTTTTTATCATGTTCAGGGGGAGAGACACAGACAGCATATCTGAGCTCACCCAGTCATTTCTGTCCCATAGCATGTAAAACAAGGTACAGCCCCCAAAGCACCTGAGACTCTTGAGCAGCCACACAGGCCTTTCCTGGAGAAAAGGGGTTTTGAAGTCTTGCCCAAGGCTTTTCTCAGCTCCCCAAAAGATGGCAGCATTTAAAGCAGGTCATATAAGGAAGAGCTATATGTGTGCACGCAGGGCTGGAACTGAATTTTTTATTCAGTACAGATCTCCCTGTTAAATTTGAATTTCAGATGAACAATGAATACATTTTTCATATAACTGTGTGCCATGCAGTATATCCCATGCACTATTTGGGACACATTCATACAGAAAAAAGTTCTTTATTTGAAATTCAAATTTAATGGGTGTCTTTCATTTTATACTGCAATCTTGTACAAGAAGGAATTGGAAAAATTATTGTAGATAACTTAAAGTTTGCCGTACGGAGTTCTTGTTTTTTGAATTGTTTTTCTGTTTGTTTGTTTTTGTGTTTGTGGTTTGTTTTTGTTTTTTTTTTTGAGACAGGATCTCATTTAACCTAGGCTGGCATCAACTTCTATATGGAGCCAGAGCTGGCACTGAACTGACCCTCATGTCTCTCCACCCGGGTGCTGGGATTACAGGGATATACCACCCCTGGCTTAGGGTACCCTCTCAAAGAAAATAGTTAACTTTCTATTTTTGATACTTAATTTTTGAAAATCTTGAAAAATGTACACATATGCATGGTACTGGGGGGCAGGACATGTGCCACCTTGCATGTGTGGAGGTCAGAGGACATCTTTATAGAGTCAGTTTTCTCCTTCCACCTTTATGCGGGTTCTGGGGATCGAACTTATGTTGCCAGAATGTGTGACAAGCTCCTTGGGCTGCTGAGCCATCTTTCCCACTCCAAAATAATCTTTTTAAAAAGTATGGTATTAGCTTTAGTTTTCAAAGCATATTTGGAGGAGGCTGAGGATATAGTTCAGTGATACAGTACTTGATTAGCTTGGGCAAGCTCTGGGGTCCATCCTCAGCACTGACCCCTATCAAGCAGTCTATTTAGTTAGGAATGGTTGAAGGTCAGATGATGTCCTCCATCAGTTATATTTGGCTTCATCTAAGAGCAGTTTCCTTCAAAGCCAAAGGGCCCAAAGCAATAACTTGGAAGCCCCACAGCACGATAAGCCCTTCTATTTCACATTCTAGCTGAGAACACTCCTTTCTTTCTTTGATAAGTACTTTTATAATTCAGCTACACCTAAAACACAATGATGACATTTTGAATGTGGTTTATGCTCTTTTAGATGTCAGTCGTTTTTGTGAATTCTGGGTTAAAACTTTTAAAGTTTATTTTTAAGTTGGTGCATAAAATTTGTATGTCTCTCTGGAGAAAGAAACCATATCTCGTCATTTTCTATTCCAGGGTGTGGCTGTCTCTGGCCAATGTTATAGTCCTAGGCGGGAGGAGGGATCTGAAGGAAGCGGGTAGAAACATTTCGGAGAACCGATGGTGACTGCAGGATCTGATCCACACGGAAACCAGTGATGACGCCAGGGGCCAGTCCTACCTCCATCGACACCGTTAACTTCTCCACAGTTTCCAGGAGGCCCGTGTGAACCTGAAGACAGCTGCTCCAGCCGGCTGACCGCATGTTCCAGTCTCTCCACCAGTCCCAGCATGTCTGCCATTCTAGAAGGACACAGGCACAAACAGAGATTGTGTGAGCACCAGTGAGAATCAGCAAGCTGACACTATGCCACTGACAGGTACAAGAGAAAATGCTCTGAATGGCTTCTGTCACCTGTAGAATACTCTACCCCATTAGGAAAACATGCGAAATTAAAAACACACTTGGAATAAAGAAAATAAATTATATCGGGCTTATTTTGTATTCAGTTCAAAGATGTTCCCTGTGGTATAAAACCTAACACACAAACATTGCTGGCTTCTCATCATTCTCTGGTCCTCACTTGCATGCTTCCAACCTTGCTGCACGAAGTCATTCATGTACACCACTTACTTAAAAGCCACAAACACAGAACTCAAAGTCAATATCGCCAACTCTCAAGTGGTGGGAACACGTTTTTACTGGTTCCAATAACTCTTCTGTTAAAGTGTAATCCCCCAGCCACTCAAAACCCACTGATAATCCTTGTTTACCCAATTATGGGAAACCAGATAGCCCAGCACAGAACCATGAGCTTATGAAATTAGCACGCAAGGAGACATCATCACCTATGGGTGCTAATTATTATCAATTCTTTCAGTGTTTCTGCTGTGGAATTATTTTAAATTATGATGATTCAGAATTGTGGTGATTTTAATTTAAAATACTAAAGATGGCATTTTAGTGTTTAGTATTTTATTTTAGTAGCGGATTATTTTTATGCACATGTCAGTCACTGGACTAGTTACTGGAAACTGGATCTTAGGTTCTGGAAGATGGAAGCTGACTGAGGCTGTGGGGTTAAAAGTGGAATTTCACATCCATCTTTTCTGCATCAAAACACACATTTAAATGACTGTACAGGGTAATGTTATTGATCTTGTTTACATGTCCAGTCCTCTGAGGAATGGAGCCCAGTTTTTACATAGTCATGGCCATGAGATCTAGGTTTCTATCTACCCATTTATGACTGCCTTTGGTAAAAACCAGTCTGCTGTCCTGAGGAGAAGAAAACATGCCTGCCTTAGCCAAGGCTATATGGTTCTTTTCACTCCTGGAACTCCTCAAGCACCATGCTGAGTGGAGGCGCAGCGCTCTTTTGAACCAGTCACAGCTGCCTTCCAGCACGGCTGAATTTCTTTGCCCCAGATGTGTAAACATTGTAGATTTCTCCCGGGAACCAGGAAAACACATTTCCATGTATTTTCAGCTTAAATTCCAGGATCGCAGGCCACCACATTTTCTAGAACAGAGGTTAAATGCATCCAGCCACATGCCTAGCTCTGTACTGCTGCACCCACATGTCAGTCATGGACAACGGAGGCAGAGCTCGCTGTCTATTTTGGAAACCCATGGCTCCCGAAACTGCCAGCAGCAACTCTCAAAATATGGAACAGAGCTCTCTGCGCAGCTGAATGCAGCATCTAATCCCAAGGGGGTGCAAAATTAGAAGTGCCTTATCTATTCTTTTCCTCTTCACGTCAGTGCTTTTGATTCCATTGCAATTGAAGAAAAAAACAAAAAGAAGGAGAAATTTAATTGACTCCTTTACATAATCTTCTTGCACGAGAACTGGGTGTCTCGTAGGTGGGTGAAGGCCATTTGAGGAATGATGAAAGCCCCTCAAATCTTTTAATAGTTCCCCATCTGTTCAGTTATCCCTGTTCCCTGTTTGTTAAACTTGCCAAACATTATCAGCCCGGACCTAGTCTGTGATAGGAAAGAAATGCATTTTCTTTGTTAGCAAGTTCCCCAAACCACCCCTAGCTGCCCTCTTCCTACCAGATCAAGCTGTTTTGGAAGGGCCTGTTACATTTCACACTTGGGACTGCCTTCCTTGCCTGTGACTTAATCATTCTCCCTGACTGTCCCCAGACTCTTGCTATCTAATAGTAAGTGTTACATATGTTGAAAGACAGCAGGAGCAGATTGCTGTGGAATGTGGTCTCAAAGTGACTCATATGGCCACTTCATGTAAAGTCACTGAGAGAGAAACCCAAGTCTTTCTACATACAGCCTCTGATGAGATCAAAACATGGTTCATGTGAGGAATTGAGAAGATGCCTCTAGGTTTTAAAAATTAGAACAGTTTCTAACAGACATTGCGCAGCAAACAAAAGAAAGGTTATGCCAGGATCCAGGGGGTGAGTGATGAGGTCTGAGACAGCCGTGCATCCCCACCCCCCCAAAAGCCTTCTTCCCCCTTCCACTTACGCCCTCAGCTGCTGTCCCCACCTTCCAGAATGAAGAAAGAATACAGTTATAGATTCTCCAAATTCTTTCCAGGCCGGCCCATTTGTCTTGGCATTTCAAAGTGAATTCAGCCAACTTCTGACAGGAGCTGGGAATTAAGAATGAAGCTTGAGAAACGAATAGGGCAGCCACAGTAAAGGCCGACAGCAGGTCCCATGAGGAATGGGTCTGAGCATGAGCACGGGAGACAGAAGAGCCTGGACAGGAGGCCAGTGGAATGGGTGCAGCCTGTGAACCGGCCGTGCAGCAGATAATCTACAATCGAGTCAGAGGCAGAACGATGGCCCTGATTCACAGCTGGAGAATCAAGAGCCTGGGTTGGATGGCAGAGCTCAAAGGGGGATCTCCAGGATTCTAGCCATTTGGTCTAAGTAGAAGGTCTTTGTAGGTGAGGTCCCTACAGCCTGCAGCACATCAGATTAGGAGGGGGCAGATTCTGATTAAAAGCATTATCATGATTTTAAGGATCTGTTGTAAGAAAACATTTATGGCTAATTTTGAGGGGGGATTGAGATGAGGTCTCACTATGTAGCTGTAGCTCTGGTGGCCTGGAACTCGATATGTAGATCAGGCTGGCCTGGAACTCGCAGAGATCCACCTGCCCCGCCTCCTTGGTGCTGAGGCTAAAGGCACCCACCGCCACACCCAGCCCCTTCCCCTGTTCTTGGTATCTTTTTTTTTTTTTTTTTTTGAGACAATCTCATGTAGCCCAAGCCGGCCTGGAACTTACTATGTAGCCAAGGCTGGCTTTGATCAGCTTGTCCCCTATGTCCTGAGATGATTACAGGCTTGCATCACCCTGCCAGTACCTGAGGTTAATCTTAATTAACTAATCTTAATTCCGTGCTTCATGCTAACTTTTGAGCACCTCCTGAGGTTAACGACCATGGGAATGAACCCACTCTCAAGTGTCATTATTTTTCTTATTTAAACTTTCACCTCCCTTTTCCTTTCCCAGTCTATAAGTACTTTTCTTTTTGGTTGACATCACAGTTACAGGACGCGGTGTGGAAGCGTGTGGAAGCGCAGTCACGCGCAGAACACACAGCGGTGGCCACCAACACTCCCGCCCCGTACCCAGCAGTCACTCTTTTGTGTCTGGAGGTTCGAACTCCCCTCCTTTTGTTCTTCATGAAATGGAACAGTTTGCTATAGGCTATGGCTACCGTACCGTGTTGTAGAACCCGAGACCTCCTTGGTCCTCACCTTCTTCGGCAACGATTCCGCAGCCCCTCTGCATTCCCTTCCGCCCTCCCAGCTTCAGGCCACCACTGCTCTGCTGTCTGCTTTTTGAGATCCTTCTTTTAGCTTTCACACAGGAGAACACGGGAGTGCTGTCTTCGGGCACCTGACTTATTTCACTTAATGTAATTTTCTCCCATTCTGTCCGTGTTGCCACAGGTGATAGGATTTCATCTTTTTCATGGCTGAATAATATTCACTGTGTGCACACACCTCATTTTCTTTATCCATGCACTACTTTGGTTGATTCCATATCTGGCCTCCTTTTCCTTTTGTAAAATCTAACTTTTACTTTTATCAACGTTAGAGGTACACAGAATCAAAGGAATCTTTTATGGATACATACAAACATAAAAATTATACAAATGCTGGGGCTGGAGAGATGGCTCAGTGATTAAGAGCACTGGTTGCTCTCGCAGAGGACCTGGGTTTGATTCCCAGCACCCACATGGCAGCTAACAACCATCCATCACTCCAATTCCAGGGAATCTGATGCACTCTTCTTACCTCTGTGGACACTGCACGACATTGTGCACCTACCTACAAGCAGGCAATATACTTATACACATAGAATAAAAATAATAAAATATTTAAAAATCATACACATTAACAGAGTACCACATGATGTTTTGACATATATAGTGTATGTTTAGATATGGTTAAACTTAACTACTTCTCAAATACTTCTCCATGGCAAAAACAATGAGTATTCTTTAAATATTTTTTATTGGTTCCAGAATTTCCTGCAATGTGTTTGATTATATTCAGATCTCTTCCCTCTCTCTGCCCCTCCCATTATTCCCATTTCTGTCCTCCATTACTATCTGTCCTTTTCTCTTTAAGTTTTTATTTTTTAAAGGCCCGTTGATTCTATACTGTGCCTTGGACATGCTCCTGGGTGTGGGTCCATGCCCCAGAGTCTGGTCAGCCTACCAGGCACCACACAGTAAGGAACACAGACTCTCCCTCACCTAGCAGGGGCGATTGCCAGTAGACCCTCATCTAGGCCTGGGGCCTTCTACTCACCTCTCCCCCATCCACACTGAGCCCCTGACTTGCTGTCACAAGTGCTGTGAATTCATAAGTGCAGCTGCCCAATGGTGTCCAGACAACAGAGTTTCCTCGCAGTCATTCACAGCCTCTGGCTCTGATAATCTTTCCATTCCCTCTTCCACAATGATCCCTGAGCCATGGGAAAAGGCCGGATGTAGGTGATGAACTGTGTGACCCAGGAGATGTGAGCTAAATTAACTCCTTCCTCCCCTGTTAGTATTGGTCAGAGTGTTTTGTGACAGTAATTGAAGCATACTAGGACAATTTGTTCTTCAAATATTCCTCCCATCCATGTTCTAACAAGGTCCAATCCTACTCAGCTACTGAGACCTGACAGGATCAGACCTGTTTGGAGTGGTATGACTACAAAAATATTCTTCTGACATTTCTAACCAAGATTTGTATTGATTGATGTGTTATGATTACCACACCATGAAAGGCTTGGTATGTAATAAGATTTTTAATCACATATTTTTTTCCTTAATATTTTTATAGCAACGGTTTAATTTTAAATAGTTTTCTACAGGGGCTGGGGCGATGGCTCAGTAGGTAAAGTACTTGCCTTGAAAGGACAAGGAGTTAGAACTCAGAACTCATATTTTAAAAAGCCAGGTGTGGTAATTCCAGCGAGGGGGAGACAGCCAGGTTCTTGGGGCTCACTGGCCAGACAGTTACTTACAATTTACTTAGTAAATTCCAGGGCAGTGAGAGACCCTGTCTAAAATAATGGTTAATGATATCTGAGGAACAACATCAGAAGTTGTCTTGGTTTCCACATTCACCTACACACATGTATTTACACCAAGAGAAACACACAAACACAACACACACACACACACACACACACACACACAAAGGATAGAAGCACAGTTCTGCAGAACTATTTTGAAACAGAACTCTCTGTCATCACACACAGGACACCCAAACCATCTCATGCTCACTGGAGAAAGGCCTGGTGAGCCTCCCCTCCCTCATTGCCAACAGTCCTAAGAACATCTTTCATCACTGCTCTGAACACGGACATCCCACAGCACCATGCAAATGGTGTGAGCCCAGAATAACAGCCTATGGGTCTGGATCACATTCTTAGCATCTGTAAGACACTGTCCAATTAAAGTAGTCCCCACACCATCTTTTCTGTTAGCACCTGTCCACCTGCCTCCTGAGGAGCCTTCGCCTGAGCCGAGGCTGATCTCACTCTCCCTCTCCCCTCCCACGGCGTCCAGCATGGTGCCATGCACCTAGAGAGCTATAAATATTTTTGATTGACTAATGAATTGGCTTCCACTCTCTGCCTTCTCCCTGCTGCCTACTCGCTGGCACAGTCCCAGATCAGGCTAGAAGCCAGATTTTCACAGGAGAAATTTCCATTTCAAAGTAGATGCTAGATTAGTCATTCCTGCTTGGAACCACAATGGCTCTCATGGTTAGAGAAGTGGGCTTGCTCTCCCCAAATGCAAGGCCTGTGTACTCCATAGCTCTTGATTTTCTTCGGATTTCAATTAAAAAATCTATTCTGTGCTGTTCAAAGGATTTTGTAAATTCCTCACAGCAAGTTCACAAATGAGTAAAGGAGAAAGCTACTCTGGTAGCATTTTTGTGGTCATAAAAAGGAAAGAAAAAATTGGGTTTCCTGATTGCCAGCTCAAAGTTTTCTTCCTAGATCAAACATGAAAAAAGTGACTGTGGTATGGTGGACGATTCTCTGGTGAGTGTGTAAGAGTGTGTGTGTGTGTGTGTGTGTGTGTGCGCGAGAGAGAGAGAGAGAGGAGAGAGAGAGAGAGAGAGAGAGAGAGAGAGAGAGAGAGCGAGCAGGTGTACATGCATGTGTGTGGGGGCCAGAGTTCAACACTAGATGATATTCCTCAGGCACCATACACTTTATGTGCATATGTGTGGGGTGTGCTCGTACACTTGGGGAGGTCAGAGGAAGTGTCTGGGTGTCCTGCTCTATCACACTCCATCTTATTTCCTTAAGGCAGAGTCTCTCACAGACCCTGGAGCTAGGATGGTAGTCAGCAGGGCCCAACAATCCCGAGTTTCCACCCCACACAGTGCTCGAGTTAAAGGCACACACAGCCATGCCCAACTTTTTATGTGGGTGCTGAACTCAAGTCCTCATGCTTCAGAGCTGTGCTCTTACCCACTGAGCCACTTCCTCGGCCTCCTTTTGGAGACAGGATCTCTCACTTGACCTGATGTAATATAGCTAGGCTGGCCACTGAGCCCCAAGGATCCCAAGTGAATTTCCACCTCCCTGGGATGGTTTACAAGTACATGCCACTATGATCAGCTTTTTGACATGGGTTCTGGGAATCAAACTCATGAGATTCTGAGAATCCCACGGCACGTGCTTTACAGACAGAGCCATCCCCTAGCCCTCTGACAATCCTTTAAAGGAGACTAGGATTCATCAGGTTCTGTGATCATGAATCTAGGATTAAACAGGAAATAGACTTGAAGTAAAAGAAATTGTGACTCTCAAACCTTTTCTCATGCCAAAGTTGGACAACTAGCATATTACAATTCTCTGCAGAACTAAAGTTACAATGGACTTACTTCTCTGCAAGCACACCAAAATTCAGGAATATCTGTTAAGTCAAGGGTGGTGGTACATGCCTTTAGAGCTCTGTGACATCAAGGCCAACCTGGTCTACATAGTGAGTCAACCAGGTCAGCCAGGGCTACAAGAAGATCTGTCTCAAAAGACCAAAAAAAAAATATATTTGTTAAACTGCTGTCATACCACTCTGTCCTAGATAAATTCTCTTAGGCATGAATACACCATAGCTTTCTTTCCTTTCCCAGGAAACTAGCGAGGCCATCTTGAGAGTTACTGTTAGTAATGAGGGTAGTGGGATGGGAGGAAGGAAACTGTCATGGCATTGATTCATGTACCCCTGACCAGCCCACTCAATGCTTGCTTCGTTGGGTTAGCACAATGGTCTTATGTAGAAAACTGAGTTGGACTGAAATACTTTTCTTATCCAGCTGCAGTAGGAAGCAGATAGAAGCCAACCGTGCTTAGTTGAGCAAGTTTTCTTCATGAGATGATGTATGTGTTGCCAAAGAGCCTGCTTTCGAAGGCCCTAGAGTATTTCTGGAGTCAGCTTCTTGTCAAACAGTAATTATAAGTCATTATTTGGTTTGGATCTTAAATGCCATGAAAAAGTCTTGTGTTGAAGACTTTTCCCAGCTCATGACTCTCTGAGAGGTAGTAGCACCTTTAAGCGGTAGGGCTGAGTGGAAGGAAGGAAGGGGGCAAGAGCCCAGGGCTATGGGGACCCATCTCTACTCTGGCATCTACTTCTCCTTCCTGCCACCAAACACTGTCCCAATACTGTTCAAATCGGCAGGGTCAAGAGACCATGGACCAAAGCCTCTGAAACTGTGGGTCCAAACAAACCTTCCCTCCTTATAAGTTGATGATGTAGGGTGTTTTGAGACAGTCACACAAACCTGACTTACACAGCCACCATCTCTTTCTTATTCAGAAAAGTTTCAGGCAATATAATCAAAATAGGAAAGATCAGAGTTAGGTAAGTGCAAAAAAGCACACACTTAAAATTATTCATAACCCTAGAGAAAGCACCCATGACATCCTGGATGGATTCTTCTGACGCTTCTACTCACGACAAGGCGGAGGAAGAGGGCAGACATTTCAGTGTGGCTTTCCAAATGCTCCATGTAGCTCGCATGGCAGATCACCGTGGTCCAGAGGGAACCCCAGCACCACAAAGATGGCTCTGCACTCTCCGAGTATACGCTTCCCCATCCCACATCCATGCTGCGTCACTGCCGTTTCACTGTCCCCACAATGGTCCTTCTTGGTACTGCCGGCCCCAATTCACCAACCCTAGCTTCTTCAAGATGTCCTCCAGCATCCCACAGCTCAGAGATCATCTCCCTTGAGGGATCTATTCTGTTTTCCCCACCAATCCTAAGTAGAATACAGGAAAGCAAGATAACGTGCATTAAGAGATTAGTTCACCACCTCATGTTTCCTCCCTGCTCTGATGGATTCTGTCCTTGGAAGCAATTCCCATGGGCTTTAAAAAAAGATTTATTTTTTTTTTAATTTAAGCATACAGGTGTGTATCTGTGTGAGTGTCCACCCCTGTGTGCAGGTGCCCAGGTTGGTCAGAAAAGGGCTTTGGATCCCCGGACCTGGAGTTATAGGTGGTTGTGAGCCTTGACATGGGTGCTGGGAACTGAACTTTTCAAAAGCACGAAGTGCTCTTGGCTGCTGAACCATCTTCCCAGCCTCCATCCCACTGGCTGTTCAGAGTAAGTAATTCTGCTCTGAGGTGGAATCTCTAACAGCAGGAGGCTTGGGCTTGTAATTTGACACAATAGAAACAGGATTTTGGGGATCAGACAACCTTATCTGAGACATAGTCCCTTCAGTAACAACCCACATATCCTGTGGGAACCCCAGTAAATGATTAACCTGTCTACGTCTCTATTTCCCATCAATGAGTTCTGCTTCTTCTACACCATTCACTAACTTGAGAACAGTGTGTGGGCTGGCCCTGTGAGCTGTCTTCTGTACTGGCTGCTTTTTTTTTCCCCTTACTGCTTTTTCCTGAGAATAACCCAGACCTGGGCAAACTATAGTGCTGTAGGATGAACAGCTGAAACTTCCAAGAAGTCCAGTTTTTCTGGCCAGAAGAGGAAATGGCTACTCACAGGCAGAAGGGGATAGGGAGATCCAGAGAGAAGAGAGTTGAAGAAGGGGATGCCCTGATTCTGGGGGTGTTCCATTCCCCCCCGCCCCGAGTTGTACATGTGTGGGACAACCCCACAGTCCTTGAGAACTGAACAATTATAAATCACTGTGTGTGTCTAACATGAACCACTAAACAGCGCACACATGTGACTCAAAGCTTGGGAAATAGAACTGATCCTGGAATGATTGCCCACTGTGTTACCGAATGTAACACAGAACTGAATGGATTGGTCAATAACAAAACAAACCAAATATCCAAACAACAAAAATAGAGACAACTGGGCATTTCCCAAGGGACCTAGCGTTTCACAATACGCCACTCAAATGTCCAAAATTCAATCCCAAATCTTTTGATAGGCAAGGGACTGGAGAAATGTAATCAATTCTCAAGAAAGCAGACAATCAGTAAATGTCAATCCCAAGGTGACATGATTGTTGGAATTTTCAGAGATATTTATCATTTTAACTGTGGTTGAGGAGATGAAGCAAATATCCTTGGAGTGACTGAAAAGCAGTAGTTCTTACTAGAGTTGCAAAAATTTTAAGAAAGAAATAAGTGAAAGTTCTAGAACTTAACAATGAAAGGTTGATGATCAAAAACATTTTTTAAAAATGTGCTTAGGGAAATAGCCCAGTAGTTAAGAGCACTAGATGCTCTTGGAGAGGACTCAGGTTCAGTTCCCAGGACCCATGTAGTGGCTAACAACCATCAGTAACTCCACTTACAAGTGATACGATGCCTTCTTTTGGCCTCCACAGGCACTGCATGCACATGGTTCACTTAAATGCACACAAGCAAAATATTCATATACATAATGTATAAAAATGACTTTAAAAAAAGCCCACTGGATGGGCTCAACAGAAGAATGGAGATGGCTAAGTACCCACGACCTTGTTGACACAGATACTGTGTAATCTGAAGAACTAAGAAAAAACAATAAACAAAATGTAGTCTGAAAGGCCTGTGAGCCTGTACTGAAGATCTAAGATTAGTGCTTCTGCAGCTCAGGAGAGGAGAAAGAGACTGAGGTGAGAAGCATATTTTTAAAAATTTTATTTATTATTTTTATTTTATGTGTGTGAGTGCATTGCCTGCATGTATGTAAGTGTACCCATGTCATACAATGCCTGTATATGGTCACAAGAGGGCATCACATTCCCTGGAACTAGAATTATGGATAGTTAGCTACCATGTGTGTGCTGGGACTCAAACCCAGGTCCTTTGCAACAGCAGACAGGGCTCTTGACCACTGAGTCATCTCTCCAGCTCTGGGAAGCATATTTTAAGAAACAGTAACAGCCATTCATGGTGGCTCACACCTATAATCACAGCACTTGGGAGGCTGAGGCAGAAGGATTGCCATGAGCTTGAGGTTACCTTGGGTTACAAAGTGTGTTCCAAGCCTGGGCTACTGAGTCTCAAAAGCCCAGAAAAGAAAAGCAAAAGATATAACTAAGTATTTTAGAAGCCGAGAAAGGAATATAACAAACATATATAGATCCAGATAGAGCTGTGTGGTAATTACACACACATTCAGTCACAATGATTTATACTGACTATATCAAAGGGGAGAAAAATTAAATTAGCAATGTGAAAAAATAATAGTGAACAAGAAAAGAGGGAGGGAGAAGAGAGAGAGAGGGAATGAGAATGAATCAAAGTAAGGGCTATAATCATTTCTGGAGAGGTGTAATAAGCACCAAGACCTTTAGCTATTAATTATCTTCCATAAATCAGAACAGTTAATTAGTGGTTCACCCATGCAGTTTAAAGACATCATTGACTCTTGACTTTTGGTCAGAAAGCAAAAGTAGGTTGAACTATGAGAACCTCCAAATTTTTACTTGTAGGCAACCTAAAAGAATTTTGTGAAGTCCTCTTGTGTTACTTTTAGATTGAGATGTAAAACTGCTTGTCAAAACATGAATAGTGCAAAGAACATCCTGTAAATACTATGTGTAGAAGCAAAATGGAGTTATCAATCATCATAATACACTAGATGAAATCGTCACCATCCATTTTCAAAACATTTTGAAATTAAAACTTTTAAAAGATTTCATTTATTTTAATTGTATATATATATGTGAGTGTTTTGCCTACATGTATGAAAGTGTACCACGAGCATGCCCAGTACTCAGAAAGCACTGGATTCCCTGAAACAGGGGTTATGAATGGTTGTTAGCTGCCATGTGAGTGCTGGGAACCTAACCAGGTCTTCTGCAGGAGTAGTCAGTGGTCTTAACTGCTGAGCCATCTTTCTAGTCCTAACGTTTACTTTTTAATTGCATGTATATTTGCATGTCTCTGTGTGGGAATATGCATGTGAGTACAGGTGTCTGCAGATCCCATCAGAGGGCACTGGATTCCCTGGAACTGAAGTTACAGGCAGCTAGGAGCCATCTGATGTAGGTGTTGGGGACCAAACTTGGGTCCTCTGAAAAAGCATATGTGCTTTTAACCACTGAGCTGTCTCTCCAGCCCCAGCATGATTCAATTAAGACGGCTGCTCCTCAGCGGTCACAAATGTGCAAAATTCTATTTTCTCCTTGAAGTTATGTTTGAATCCCTCCTGTCCTGCAGGAGACTGGTTCAATTCCATGTAAGCTCTGCTTTAATGTCGTTTACTCAGTACTCTTCCATACCTGCACCTGTACCAAACGTAGCTACGCTGTCTTAAAGTTTAGCTACATGATTAAAATATTAAAAATTCTTCGGACACCATCATCACTATGAAGAAATCTAAATTATTTTAAAAAGCCCACATCCGAAATTCTACAAATAACTAGTAAATAAGAAATATTTTGCGGGGAATGCTCCTTCTTTGAGCACTTTTATCTAAAATCATTTTGCGTGTGGGTGAGTAATTGTACTTATTAAAATGAATTACGATTGTCATTTCGGTTCATTGTTTGAAATCTGCAATATGGCAAAGCATAAATAAAGAGAAATAGTTGAAAAGTGCTACCATAGAAATGTCATTCAAAATTCCTCCCATAGGATACATGAAATATCTCATGGTGAAGATACATCGAAAAATATGGTTATCAAAGGAGTGAGGGGAAAGTACAAATTTAGTGAACATCCTAATTACTCATCCTCTGGGTTGTTTGAGACATTC
The DNA here is from genome assembly GCA_035773235.1 of Eospalax fontanierii. Taxonomy (NCBI): domain Eukaryota; kingdom Metazoa; phylum Chordata; class Mammalia; order Rodentia; family Spalacidae; genus Eospalax; species Eospalax fontanierii. The sequence continues at coordinate 8,519,482 of CM069547.1, forward strand.
ATTGTCTTTGATTTGGCTATTTTATAGCCCTGTGCAGACAGACATTAACTTGTAAAACAAAAAAAAGGATAGTAAAACAAGTAATTACTGTTTATAGACATATGAAAACAAACCAACCCCAACATTTTACCCCGTGGAAGTTCCAACCGACCTCCCCTCTACTGTGGAAGACTCAAGTTGCACGTTATTCAGTAAATTCATTCTTGTATTGTAAATTGTATACTTTAAACTGCTTGTAAAGTTTTCTGGCTATTTTATTTAGACAACAAATTTCTAAAGTATTCACCGTTATTTGTATGATGGTCATGATTTAATTCTTCTAAAGTTTACCCTCTACAGCTGAGACTATAGAGTGCCATCAATTTTACTTAATTTTTTTTTACATTTTATTTATTATTTTGTGTTTTTATTTATTGTGTGTGCACCACAGCATAGCCTATGTGTGGAGGTAAAAGGACAACTTGTGGGAGTTAGTGTTTTCCTCCTATGGTGCAGGTTCTAGAGATGAAACTCAGGTCCTCACGCTTGGTGGCAGGTACCTTTACCCAAAGAGTCATCTCACCAGCCCTTTTATTAAAGAAAGATTGAGAACACACATGGTTTGAAAGAGTATCCCTATTTAGAAATTAGACTCACTCAGCTCCCTAAACCCTAAACTCAGTAAACATTTGGAAATGTACACCCTGTTCCCACACACACTTTTCCTCTTCCTACGACCTGGGACATTCTTGGACAAAGCAGCTTACTAAAATGAGTTAGAGCTATGCGTTCTGCTAACATGGATTATTAAGATTATTATTAGACATGGGCTGTTTATAGGTGAAGAGAAGAAAAGGAACCACAGGGAAAAGGGAGAAAGAAAACCAGTCTCCATCACAGACCCACCATGAGGAAGGTCTTAGGAAAAAGCGCACGTGGAAGGTGAGAGTTCCAAGAGGAGACGGTCTCTTTCAGAACACCTGTACACAGGCACTTTTGGAGGGCTTTCGTGTATTGCAGAGTTTTCAGACTGCTGAAGGAAGAAACTAACACGGCCATGTTTCTTGATGTGTTTGATTGCTGTTGCCACAAAGTTAAAAAAGAAAAAAGAATTCATCTCATAGGAACTCGAGATTTTTCTGTGAATAAAAACTAAACGGAAAACAAAATAGGATGACAATACCTAGCACGGATCTCAGATGTGTTCACGGCTCAGATAACATCTATTCCTTACTTCTTCCTTCCTTGATACTGCTCTTTGAAGCCTACTGACCAGGCAGCCATCACTCAATACAGACCAAATAGATCATCAGGGAATCCTAGAGTTTCTATAGATCTCCACAGGAATGACACAAAGTAACAAAGGCTATTTTCTTTCCAGACCTAAAGAGGTTTTAAAAATCAGACTGTCTGTACCGATGAATGGCTTTTTAAATTCTGAGCAGCAGGGGTCAGACAGGGATCTCAACATTTCCCTCCTTCAGTCAGCCATGGTTTCAGACAGATGTGAAAAGTTAAAAAATAATGACACACAGTCCTTCTCCACTTGGCTAAGTGTTCCACAAGAAGTCAGGACTGGTAGGTAACATCCAGTTACAAGACAGGGTAGAGAAACACACATTAGTAATAGTCAGACATTTTCTTTTGGGTTTCAGACAACTTCCTATGTATCTTTCTATTTAGGGTTGGAAACTAAGAGGGGAACCTGTTGAGTAATTTCTTAGTAAAGGAAGCCATTATTTTTCCCAACTGGAAGAAGAAGAGAAAAACAAAACAAGATTCCCTGGATACAAAGTTCATATAACAAAAGGACAAATGTTCTAGGATTCCACTTAAAAGCACTTTACCCACAGACTCATCTCCCCAGCCCCAACTTGGGAACTTCTGTGTTTTCCCATGCTTCTCAACACATCAGAAAACAGATACTACAGCTAGAATTCAAATACACCAGAAGTCAGAATCTCAGAACTAGTCACTTGAGCTTGAGTTGGAGGAATGAACAAACTAGGTATATATCATCAGCTAAAATTCACAGCTAGGCTGGGGAGGTGGCTCAGTTGATAAAGCACTTTTGTGCAAGCCAGAGGACCTGAGTTCAATCCCTAGAGCCCATGTAAAAAAGCCCAACAAGGTGGTGTGTTCTTGTAATCCTAGCATTGGGAGGCACTGACAGGTGGATTCCTAAGGTTCCCTAGTCAGTCAGGGGAGACCACCAAGAGACCCTGTCACAAACAAAACAGACAGCACCTGAGAAATGACACTGAGGCTGCTTACTGTCCTCTATACATGCACGTACAGACCACCCTACATGATTACAAATGCACACACACACAAACCAATGTAATCTATGCACAGTGATTCTTGTGAAGACCAATGCAGAAAAGTGTTCAAAGCAGCATTCCTGGTAAAGTACAATAGGTCCACATGCCTGTTAGCTAGAGAATGGCAATGGAGAGTATTTGCCAAAGATAATGACAAGACTTGGTTATTTTTAAAACCTTAATGGGAAGTTAAAAAAAATGAAATTAGCAAACCTAGTACCTAGCAGATGGAGGTAAGAAGATCAGAGTTTAAGGCCATCCTCAATAATCAGCTAGTCTAAGGCCAGCCTGGGCTACAGGAGGTTTTCTAAAAAACCAACTAACCACCCCCCACGAAGCAAACAAACAAAAAAAGAGGGGAAAGGAATGAAAGGGGGATTATTATATATACTTTTGAAAAAGCAAGAACTAATTGAATGTAAACCAAATTGTTTAGGTAGTCATACGGAAGCCATGGAATTGTTTTACAATTAAGTTAGGGAATATTAACCCAAAAATCAGAGTGGGGAAGGAGGGCAAAGAAAGACTAATAGCTGGGTTCTTTTCCCCTGAGCCCTCTATGCTCTGGCAGCCTGACTGAGATATAATTTACACAGCATTCAGTTCACACACTTAAAGTGTCCAATTTGATTATTTTTATTACACTCACAGATAAGTGAAACTGTTGCCAATTTCATCAGCTCAGAAAGAAACCTTGTGCCCTTCCTGCTCCTTCACAGCCTTCCCTCTTTCTTAAAAATATTTTATTATTTTTACTTTTATTTTATGTGTGTGAGTGTACTGCCTGCATGAGTGTAAGTGTGCCTATGTCCTGCAATGCCCTCAGAAGGTGGCGGATCCCCTGGAACTGGAGTTATAGACCGGTTGTTAGCTACCATTTTAGTGCTGGGAATTGAACCTGGGTCCTCTACAAGAGCAGTCAGTGCTCTTAACCACTGAGCCATCTCTCTAGCCCCAGCTGCCCATCTCTTAACCACATCAACTGATCTGTCTTTACAGATTCCTTTGAAACATTTTCATAGGAATGGATTCGTGTAACATTTGGGTCTTGTGACTGTTTTATTTAAAAAAACTTGTTATTACATTTGTGTGTGTGTGCGTGTGCATGTGTGGTTTATACCACGGAGTGCATGTGGAGATCAGATGTCCTCTTGATCTACTATGTGGATCCTGGGGATCCAACTCTGATCATCCAAGTGCCTTTACTCACTGAGCTGCCTCCCCAGCCCACGGCTGACATCAAGGTTCATGCACTGTAACTGTAGCACATTACAGTACTGCCCACCTACGTGCGTGCACACATGGGCATGGTATGTGCAGGTATACCTGCGTCACATCTGTGGAGGCCAGAGGTTGATGTCAGACATCTTTCTCAATTGCTCTCCACCTTATTTTTTTGAAACATGGTCTCTCACTGAGTTCACTGATCCAGCTATATTGGCGGGCTAGAGAGATCCAGAGATCCTCCGATCTCACCCTCCCCAGCACTGAGATCACAGGCATGCTCCACTGCACCCTGCTTTTTATGTGAGTGCTGGGGATAGAACTTGGGTCCTTATGCTTGATCTGCAAACACTTTTTCTTTGATAACATCCACGACACAGGTATGGCATATCTTACTCCCTAGTCATCAACTCTGGTGAGTCAACCTTTTAACTATTCTCAGCTGTGTTCCTCTCAACATCTGTGTAGAGATTTGTTGATGTTGTTTCCTTTTTTACCAGTACCTGAATTTGAACCCAAGGCTTCGTTCATGCTAAGCAAGTGCTCCACCACTGAGCTATACCACCAACCCTGTGTAGGTTTTTTTTTGTTTGCTTGTTTTTTGAGACAGGGTCTCATTATGTAGCCCTGGCTAGCCTGGAACTCACTATATAAACCATCCCAAGCTGGCCTTGACTTCACAGTGATTGGCCTATCCCTGCCCCTCAAGTGGAGTGCTGGGATTAAAAGCATGTGTCACAACAACCAGCAGTTTTTCCAGGGATTTCTGTTTATATTTCTCTTGACGTACAGTGGAATTGCCAGGCCATGCTGTAACTCTCTGTTTAACTTAAGGAATTGTGATTTCCCAAACTGAATGCACCATTTAAAAAAAAATTTCAACTGTTTAATTTTTAAATTTTATTTTTTATTTTTTTGAGACAGGGAATTCCTGGAGCCCCAGCTGGCCTCCATGTGACAGTGATCCATCTGCCTCTGCCTCCTGAGTACTGGGATTAAAGGTGTTTGCCACCATGCCCAGCTATTTTTGACTTTTTTATTTGAGAGTTTCATATGTACGCATTGTTTTTGCATTATTTTCATTTCTAGTCACTCTCCGACTCCTCTCATGTCCCACTCTCTCTCTCAATTTTTGTCATCTTTGATGTTGTTACATATATAAACATACACTTATATATAATAAATTATATATGTATAAAATGCACTGAATCCATTTATTGGCACTCGTGTGTACCTGTCCACAGGGTCAGATAATGTCTCAGGGACTCTCCAAGCCCCAGCATCCACTGATTGCCTATAGCTCTTCATCTTGAGGTTGGACCTGTGACATTTCCCCTAACTTTGGCAAGTTAACTGCTTAACTGTCATTAAGCAGATCTTACTAGCGTACTCTGCACATTTCATCAGGAATGTGCCATATTCCCACCAGCGTTGACTGAGGTTTCCAATTCCTCCCCATTCTCACCAACACCTGCTATTGTCTTTTAAATTATAATCATACTTGTGAATATAATATCTCATTGTGCTTTCAATTCATGCATATCTGATGAATAATGATATTGCATATTTTCTTGTGGACTCACTGGCCAAGATTTATCTTTCTTTTTTTGATATATTTTGACATTAGACTACCTTTTCATTAGTAAGTTAGACGAGCTCTTTATACATTGTGGATGAGTGTTCCTTATCAGATATATGGTCTTTTAAATACTTTTTCCACTCTGGGAGTAATCTTTTCCTAATTCTCTGATTTTCAAACCTGACATAAACTTGGTAATGGGTTGATAGATGCTCCTTTGTATAACAATGGTCATAACTTACATGGGCTTGGCTTATTTTTACGTAAAATACATTACTGATGAATTCAAAACAAATTAAACCTCATGCATAAGGATGTCTTTTGGGAAATACTCAAAGCAAAAGAAAACACCAGCATATATAAAAAAAAGTTAATGTTGTTCTTCAGGGCATTTAATTTCTGGGGGATAGAGAAAAGTTATCTACAGTCAGCAGAAAACATTTCTTCCTTCTTTAAGCTAAGAATAGTTGTTTTTCTTTTTAGGTCTTAGAGGGAAAAAAGAAAAGTATTTTGTTACTGGTGAAAACGAACTAAAGTTCAATATCCATAAATACAGTGAAACCCAGTAGTCCCAGATTCTCTTTAGCCACTTTCATCCTATAAAACAGTAATGCTGAGTAATTACCAAAGAGACCACACAGCCTTCAAAACCTGCTTACTCACCATCTACTTCTTTATTCAAAAAGTACAGAGAGCTCTACACTGTGTCATATCAAGACTAAACACCTTGGCTTTTCAACCTTAGGGGAAGAAAACCCACTTGCTACTTGCAAAGCTCAACTGGTAATTACTTTCAAGTGTCCTGTCAACTTTCTTCTATATCCTCCTGTGACCAGTTGATTCTAACTTTATTACGGTTTTTTAGATTTCAGGATTGGTGGAGAAATATTTCTTTCTTTAAAAATACCCAGTACTGTGAAGAAAGCATGCTCTGGCTGCAAACGATCGAGTTAATTATCTCACAGACTTTCAGCACCCGGCCAATAACTACAAAGAGCTGAGTGAACAGTCTCAACCCCTCCCTGCCCTCAGCAGGCTTGCAGCTTAATTAAAATTAACACCAGGGACTATAATCACTCCAAAGATAACACCACCATGCAATTTTACATGAAGCGGTCCTAGCTATTTCTGCAAGAATTCTGAAACAAGCTCCTTAAATTAAAAGAAATCCAGCCCGCCAGCAATCCGGTAATCCAGTAATCCAGAACTCAGAAGACTGAGGCAAGATGATTTCGAGTTGGTTAGCCTGGGCTACATACTGAGTTTCAAAGCTAGTCTGGGCTACAGAGTGAGACCCTGCCTCCTGCAAACAAATCAGGTAGGGGTGGTGGCTCATTAACGTAAACTCAGCACTGAAAGGCTGAGGCAGGAGGATTGCTTCGGGTTTGAAGCCAGCCTGGAATTCCAGAGCGAGACCCCTCTACCAATCAATCAAACAAACGAGATCAATACAGGCAGTGAACGTATAGCACTCTGCCACCAATTCTGAAGAACTAGGTTCCTAAATTCCCACGCTTCTGAATTCGAGAAACTGCGTAAGCAAAAGCCCTTGACTTGGCCGTGGAGAGTTCGTCTCCGCCAGGGCCCTTCGGACCGAATCCTAAAGAACACGAAACGCCGATTCATTTAAGAAACGCATCGATTCCGATATCGCCAAGCGCGCAGCCTATCTGCGGCGCTGATGAGAATACACACCCTCGTGGGCATGGCCGACCATCAGCTAGAAAATGACAGGGCCGCTGATGTCACGAACAGGCCCCCGCCCGAGCTCCGGAGAGCCAGCTGCGGGGTACCATTTTCGGAGCCGTCCTTCAAAGCCCCGGTTGCGCTTGCATTTTTCGGAAGTGACTCATGGTCTCAAGTCAGATTCTGCACCGAGAAGCCAGGTCCGTCCCTTTCTGGCACTTTCTCGGACCGAGGTAGCTCTGGCGCGATCCATTTCAAAGACTCTCACCCGGGCACCCCCCGCCCCGCCGGGAGGTACGGCGCACGGCGACCAGACCCCTCGAAGTTGGACGGGCCCGGGGTGCGGGGCTAGGCCGCGGTGACCGGCCAGATCCGAGCTCCGCTCGCCGTCCTTGCCCCGCCTGGCGAGTGGCTGGAGCGCGGGGCTCCCTGACCCAGATGGGGACCGCCCCGCCCCCTCCCCCCCCCCGGCGCGGGGATCCCAGCATCCCAGGTCCTCGCATCCCCGCGGCCGCAGGTCCCCGCGCCCGGGGCGCCTTTCTTCTCCGCGCCCAGGCCGCCTCCCACCGCACCCCACCCGGGGAGCGCAACTTGCGAGCACCGGCCTCCGGGCCCGGAGCACCTGCGCCCCTGCAAGACCCTCCTCCGCCCCGACCCAGCCCCGACCCAGGTGCTCCAGCCTGACCTGCTGCGGCGCCCGCCCGGGGCCGGCCTCGGTGATGCCCAGCAGGCTGCGACCACTCGCGCCCTCCTCCCGCCGGCCCTGCGCTTCCTCCGCCTCCCCCTGAGCCGGAGTCGGTGCTGGTCACGCTGCTCCCGGGGAGAGTCGCCGGCGGCTTCCGGGAGCTCCAAATACAGGCGCGTGGGGGAGGAGGGAGCGCCCAGCCGCGAGGGCGGGTGGAAATAAAGGGGAGCCGGGAGGATGCAGGAAAGGAGGCGCAGCTGGGCCGTGGGAGAGGAGCGCTGGGAAGGCAGGGGCGAGGGAAGGGGCGAGCGCCGGGCACGGAGGAAACGCATCCACCTCTCCCAGCAGCTCCGTAAACAGGTCTGGAAGGACCTGGGGGCTCCAGGCTGGGGATGCGCAGAAGGGCTGGGTGCCCACTGACCCACACAGAGGACAGTGGGGCAGGCTTGAAAGGCCCCCAACCCCAAGTAGGGGAGAAAGGGGTGAGAAAGCATCATATCTAACGCTTTACATAGGCGTCAAGATCTGGGACACTGAGAATCTTACTGAAAAGTCACTTACACACAGTAACTTTAAAGAGTTGCCTGATGACTTGGAAACAAACATAACCCAATGCGATCTACTTAAGCAGTCGTGTATTTGTAATATCTCTTCTCTTAAAATACACAGTCTTTGATTACAAATGCAGGCGCATTTCTGGATAACATTAGATGGAGAGATTGCTTTTCAGTGTACATTGTTGGTTATTTCAGTCTTAAGTATAGGCCACGACGCTCTCCATTGAATGATTGGGCGGGGCGGGGGGGGTGAATAGAGCTGAAAGAGAGAAAAAGAGGAAGAAATGGAACTGGTGTTTTTAAAGGGGAAATCTCCAAACATTCCTGAAGGTGAACCTTGGCAAAGCCAATATTCTCTGTCAATATTAAAATCACATTCAATTCATCTCTGTGTGTCATTGAAAGCTCACAGCTTACATGGGGCCGTTCCTAGGTCACGTTCCGCTGGCCGAAAATGGTGGTGCGCAAAACCTCTCTGCTCTGTATTGTCTGGAATGAAAGGAAACAAGATGATATAAACTTTGGCCAAAGGGTGCAAAGTCAGAGCTAGTGTAGTTCTCCCCGTGTGTCTTGCAAAGTGTAGCTGTTCAGTAAATCTGTACTGAATAATGCATGGATGAGAATGAGTTATTGATAAATAAGTTATAGATGTATTCAGAGCATTTGTGTTCCAGGAATGTAGAAAGTATTATAACCCATTTTAATATGCGAATTTTTTATTTTATTATTTATTTACACACACACACACACACACACAAAATGAGTTTTTGAGACAAGTCTTTGTTACATAGGTCAGGTTGGCCTGGAACTCTCAGTCTTAATACTCACAGCAATCTTCTGCTTCCATTTCCTGAATGCTGGGATTACATGCATGCACCTAGGCATGCTGGGATTATAGGTATGCATCATAGCATGACTGCTCTTTCAAAGCATTAACTTCCACAAGTATTAACATAACATTTCTTTTCACCTAGACCCAGTGTCTCTGTATCTGAGATATTGGTCTTGTATAGATAACAAAGTCAGCAGATGCACAGGACCTTTATGTAAAATGGTATCATATTTGCATATAGTTGCAACCTTCCTGCTTACTGGTAATGTCTAGATGACACAGTAGCCAATAAGATATAAATGCTGTGCAAGTAGTTGTGATATTAATGAATTGTTTAGGGAAGGACAAGAGGAGACCGAAACATGCTTAGCATAGGCAATTCCCGGGATATTTCCAATTTACAGTTGGTCATTGGTTGAATCCACAGATGTAAACCCCATAGATCCAGAGGGCTGGCTGTAGATTTTATATTAGATTATAAAGTATTATAGAGTAAGGAATAAGGAATAAATCAAATCCTGTCTTTGGATTTATAACATCATAGGAAGATGGAAAAGCATGAGAGCAATGGTGAGAAGTGTCCTAGGTATGCACAGAGATCTTCAGATCATGGAAGAGACGAGGCTGCTGCTGCTCAAAGGCGTCAGAGATGCTTTCCAGAGGAAGTGGGAGCTGGGTTTCGGGCACAAGTGATACATTAAGAGTGAATGGTCCTAGCACTTGGGAACTTGAGACAGGAAGATGTCTGCAAGTTCAAGATAGCCTTGGCTACATAGTGTTAGAGGCTAGCCTTGTCTAATAGAGCAAGGTTCTGTCTCTGACAGAGAGAGAGAAGACAGGCTGTGATGGAAGCTGAAGTAGAAAACCGTAGGCCCCAAGTGCAAAAGGAAGGTCAGGCCTGGTTGATGGAGACCTTCAATCTTATCCCAAGATGCTTGAAATCTCAGTAGTAGACACTGGGGGTCTATTAATAGTTTTCCTTTTAAAAGCAGAATCAAAACAGCGACGGTAATTTGCAGGGCTGTACAGGAGGCGGGGAAAGCTTTGACTTGGTCCCCACTGTTTCCTCTCAACCGGTCCCATTCTACATAACAATCATCTATTGTGTCTCCCCGAAGAGGCAGACCCCCTAAGGGGCTCTTCTTCCTCATGAGTCTCTAAAATTATTGTCCACATTTTCAAATTAGTCCTGAAAATTTCAGGGATTCAGAGAAGACGTTTTCTGGAGTCAAGGCTGCATGCTCCAGGCCAACCCAGAAACATCACTGAGCCCCTTCTTAAAATTTGTTTATGTGCATGTGTGTGCCTGCACGAATATATGTGCACCCGCATTGGATACCCTGGAACTGGAGATACAGGAACTTGTGAGCCACCATGTGAGTGCTGGGAATCAAACCCAGGTTTTTGCAAGAGCAGCAAGTACCCTTGACCGCTGAACCATCTCTCCAGCCCCCACAGAGCCCTCTTTGTTGATAACCTTCTTGTACAGGATTAGATCTAAAAATAGTGGAATTGGAAAAAAGAGGAAAGAAGGATGCTAGAGTTTTCTGGATCTTGTCAATCCACCTTGGGTTTCCAATCCAAACTTGCCTGAGAAGATCTCCTTAGCTTCTTACAAGTTTGTTGTTAGTATCCATTGCTTCAGCTCTCCCTATCTCCACACTTCTGTTTCTGTACTTGTCTTTTGAATTGTGTCCCCTTGTGCACCAAGGCTAAGCAGGCTCTTAACTTGCCCCACTCTGTTTCCTGAGATGTTGCCTCACCACTGTGCTGTCCTTTTGGGTCACATTGTAAGTCCATCCACTCAGGGCTGTACCCAAGAGCTGAAACGGGGGCCACAGGGAAGAGAAGGAGCCCACCATGTGGAATGGGATGTCGGTTTTTCTGCTTTCCTTTAAATGGGACGAAACTTTGAATGAGTTTTTTTCTTATGGAAGGGCCTTGCTAGAATTTCAACATAGTAGGTGACCCCAGAACCCCAAAACTCATACTCTGGACCTGGGAAGATGACTCAGTTGGTAAAGTGCTTGCCTGCTCAGCTCAAAGGCCTAAATTTGATCCCCAGAACACATGTAAAAAAACTGGGTATGATGATACACATTTCTAATCTCAGTTCTGGGGAGGCAGAGACAAGGGGATTCCTGGGGCTCACTGGACAGTCAGCCTACCCTACTTGGCAAACTCCAGGCCAGTGAGAAACTCTGTCTCAAAAAAATAAAAAAGGTTAGTAAACTCTGTCTCAAAAAAAAAGAGTACAATACCTGAGGTTGTCCTCTGGTCTTCACACAATCATACATAGACATGTATGTGTGTTCGCGTGCACACACAAACATACACACACACACACGTACATGCACGTGCAGAACCCTCACAGCTTATATAAGTATTAGGTAGGATCCAGGCTTACATGGACTCTTCTAGACTCTCTTCCTAGGATCCTGTCTTAGTCTAGCTAAGATGCTACTGGATGGTTTGAGTACACTCCCCCTGGATAGTTGATAAACAATAGAAATTTATTTCTCACAGTTCTGTAGAAGGTGAAACATAAGTTCAAGCAGACAATGGTGTTGCTGTCTGCTGACAGTACAATCTCTTCAACCAAGGTGTCACCCTGTAGGAATGACTTTTACAATTTGGACATAATCCGGACTTTTATTTAACTTTGCAACCAAAAAATTTTCTGCAAAGAATGTAAACAGGCTCACTGAGGCATGCGCTTCTCTCGAGACCTGGACGTAAGACTTTAATTCCCCGTCCTCCACCCAAGATAGGGTATAAATGTATGTATGCCTGATTTACATATCAAAGCCCTGAAAGCAGTGTGATTTTCTCATGGAAAGCAATGAGAGAAATTTCTATTTCTATTTCTATATATACTAATTCTATATACATTCTATTTATATTTGTATTATGACTGTGTGTGTATTTGTTGGCCTAGGTCAAGGGTTGAGGAAGGGCAAGATTCTTTGTTAAGGGTCTGATTTTTACTTCCTCATTTTATAGTGGAGACACCTTTTCAATAGAGAATGAAAAAAGTCTTTCCTCAAGAGCACAGTTCTGAGGGACGTCTGAAGAAACAGGTTCTTGGCAGTTGGGGTCCACTCTTGGCCTCATGAATACTAAGGCATAACTGTTCCATGGCTCAGAGATGCCACAGTGCCCTTGCTGGGTTCTCACATGGTGAAAAGTGGAAGAGCCAAAAGGGACAAATGCTCTGCCCTCCCATGGTTGAGGAGCAAGGGGGACAGGTAGTCCCCTTCACCTCTTTAAAATTTTTTAATTACATTTATTTATTGTGTGTGTGTGTGTGTGTGTGTGTGTGCGTGCATGTGTGTGCCACAGAATACATGTGGAGGTCAAAGGACAAAGGCCAAACATCCAGGAGATGTTTCTCTCCTTTTACCATATGGGTCCCGGAGATGGAGCTCAGATCAGCAGACTTAGCAGCAAGTGCCTTTACCTGCTGAGACCTCTCCCGGGTCCCTCTCAACCTCTTTAGAAAGGCATCACTCCAGTCCAGAGCAATAGAATGCTCACGACTCCCTCACTTCCTCAACCATCATCTTTTCACACTCTGGCATTGGGTATTAGGTTCCAATGTTTGAATTTTGGAAGGGTTCACCCATCCAATCAACATGGCAGATTCCAAAGCACCTGCATATCTAACTGATTTGTAGAATGCTAACTACCCTTGACCTCAGTTGGTGGAAAATTCTCCTCCATAGTAAGTGTGCATTAGGTGGGAATAAGTGGAGTTTATTAAATCTCTCAGCTAAGCAGCAGTCACAGTGGCCCATGGAGAAAGAGTGGGTGCTAGGATTCCAGAGTATAACCCCAGATGAAGCTATTCTGTGTGACCAGGTCTCTCTGTGAATCCTGCTATACTCACATAGATAAGATGCTGAGACTGGACCACAGGCTCTTGATGTCAATCACAGCCTCACTGGTAGGATCTCTCACTGTCAAATGGAAAACATCCAGTGAACACAATGTTCTCCCTCTAGGCTTTTTGGGTCCCCGAGGAGGCCAAGAAGATGATGGCGTCCCTCCACCAACATACCTTTTTTGGAGCAAAAAGACCCAAAGAGCAGGTTGCCAGTGTGCTGCAAGACTCTGTGTTTTATTTTAATAAGTTCCCAGTGGAAAATTACCAGTAGGCACTTGTACCAGCAGATGACTCGGGAACATTTATTCTACAAATAGTTGATGTTCTACTGTGTTCCCTACATCTCGAGTACCCAGAATGCAACCCTGTAAGCAAGCTGAATAAGAATGCAGTTGGTCCTCCATATGCACGGGTCCACATCCAAGGGTTCAGCCTATGACCCAAATATCTTGAAAAATAAGATATTTTGGTAGTGAGCACACACAATTTTCACCCTGTCATTAATTGCTAAGCATTACAGTATGACAGCTATGTATGTGATACTGGCATTGTTTTAGCTATTAGAAACAATCTGGAAATAATTAAAAATATACAGGAAGACTGTGTAAGTTATGCAAATGCTATACCTTTTTATATTAAGAACTTAAATATCAAGGATGAGGGTGTGTGCAAGGATCCTGGGACCAAGCCCTGTGGATACCAAGGGTGAGTTGCAATTGATAAAGCTTATTAAACCATTACTTATTAGAACATTACCTGCCCCAAGCACTTTACTTATTTATTTTTATTTTTTTTTATGTGTATGAGTGTTTTGTCTGCATGGGTGTAAGCCCACTACATGTATGCAGTGCCTAGAAGGGGGAGAAGAGGGTGTTGGATCCCCTGGAACTGGAGTTACAGATGGTTGTTAGCTGCCATGTTGGTGCTTGGAATAGAACCTGGGTCACAGCAAGAGAAGCCAGTGTTCTTAACTGTTGAGCCATCTCTCCAACTTCTGTTCTAAGCATTTTACACATCTCAACTCAGCAGCCCTATGGCTTGGATTCTGTTCTTATCCTGACTTTGTAAGTGGAGAAACAGTCTCAGAGGTTCAAATATTTGCCTAAGATCTCAAAACAATATTGCTAGTGAGATTTGGAACCAGGAATCTGGCTTGACTTTCTTCTAATCACTACATTTGGTAGAAACAAAAAAGGAGTTCGGAAAACTCTCTGCCAATCATATCACAAATAGTTACCGCAGAATTAGCTACCTGAGCAGTTGTGATTGGGTCCAAGTCTGAATTAGCAAGAATAAGGGTTGAAGACATAGCTCAGCGACTAAAGTTCTTGGCTGGCAAGCATGGGAATCTGAGTTCAATTCTCAGAATCCGTGTAACAACACTGGGTGTGTGAGGCAAACTTGTAATCTCAGGTAGGTCTGGGAGGCAGAGACAGGCAGATCCCTTGACTCAACTGCCATCTAGCCAAGTGAACTTATCAAGCTCCAGGCCAGTGAGAGACCCTGTCTCAAAAGTAAATAAACAAACAAGCAAACAAACAGTTGATGTCTCTTGAGGATGACACTTGAGGTTAGCCTCTGGCCTCCACATACACATGCGCACATGTGCACATGTGCACATGCATAATTATACATACAAAGAACAATCTAGAAATAAAATGACAATAAACCTCTTTTATTGAGCTGCTGTAGTGTACATGGAGATTGGTTCTAAATCCCTTGCTTGATGCTCTACATGAAATCACATAACATCTGCATATAACTTACCTCCTTTTATATACATTAAACAACCTACCTCCATATTACTTGTAATAATTAATATGATAATAAAAGCTATAATAGTTGTTATACTGTATTGTTTAGGGAATAATTATGGAGGGGAGAAAAGTCTGTTCCTATTCAGTACAGATGTAATGTTTTAAAAACTATAGTTTTGATACACAAGGCTATTATTTTCATCCACAAATGAAGAATCTGAGGATATAGGAAGGTTGACTCTGTATTCGAGGATCAGCAAGGTGGAGAAAATGGTAGGGCACGTGGTGAAAGTCATTTCTTTTTTAACATTTTACTTATTTTTTGTCTTATGTGCATGAGCGTTTTGTCTGCGTGTTTGTAAGCACCACATATACGCAGTGCCCTTAGAGGCCAAAAGACGGAGTTGAATCTCTTGGACCTGGAGTGACAAATGGCTGTTAGCTGCCATGTGGGTGCTGTGAATCAAAACTGGGTCCTCAGTTACAGAGTCTTGCCTTACCTCTGCAGAATTCAGGCTCCCTGGGCAGAAATTAACAGCAAGTCACTGAATGGAGAAGACATTCTTTAAATTATTTTCTTCTCAGGGAGGGAACCTGGGAACTCAACTCTTGCATTCTGGTCCTTCTCCCTATTGAAAGAAGAGACATGGGAAGTGAATGATGCTGAAGACAGAGTTAAAATTGTCCAAACATTTGCTGTGAGATTATGAGTGTGTGTGTGTGTGTGCACGTGTATGTATATGCATGTGTATGTGAGTGTGTGCGCACGTGTGTGTATGTGATGGAGTCTTGTAATGTTGTTCAGGTGAGTCTTAAACTTTTGACCTTACATGATCCTCCCACTTCAGTCTCCAGACTCGGTGGGTCCGGAGCACTGCCCGTGCCGCACACTCTGCTGTAGCCCACAGTGTGATTTTCAGCTCTCACTCTGTGACAGAGATGGTTGATGCCACATCACCTCCAATTCACATCCATCATGCAGTGTCCCTCTGTCACCCCTGCAGACCCAAGCTTCTTTGACTCCCGCTCACTAGATCTAGTATGACAATGAATCAGATGGGGCGGCACACTGTTCTCTTTTCTGATGTACTGATTCTGTGTCATGATTTTTAGGGTTCTGTTCCCCCACAAATGCTTGGAGTCAGGGAGCAGAGGGTGCAGAAGGGGGATAGATGAATTATCAAGAAAGGAAAGTGAGAGCAAGCTGCCTCCGACACCACTGACACTAAAAATCCCACTTTCCGTTTGTCTGAATAGGACAATAGGTGAATAGGAATTCCTAACCTGTGACCTCTGAATATGTTTTAAACAACATATTCACCAGCTATGGTGGTGCATGCTTGCAATCCCAGCATTTAGGAGGCAGAGACAGGGGAATTATTACAAGTTCAAGGACAACCAGGTCTCCAAAGTAAGATCTTGTCTCATAAAACAAAAGAAAGATTTAAATACTTTTTGTTTGGTATATGACAATTGTACATAATTGTGAGGCATAATATGGTGTTTGTAACATGTAATTCCATAGTCACATCACAGCAACTGGCATCTGTATTATGTCAGACATACACCATTTCTTTATATTGGAGACATTCAAAATCCTCTCTACTATTTTGAAATATTCAAGTAATTATCATCCATAGTGATACCCTTTTGTGCTGTGCGTGTTAGATGATAGTCTTCCTACATCACCATATTCCATCTGTAAACACCCTTCTCTCACTATCTGTCATCTATCTATCTATCTATCTATCTATCATCTATCTATCTAGCAATCATCTATGTATATATCTATCATCTAGCTATCTATCATCTAGCAATCATCTATCTAGCAATCATCTATCTAGCAATTATCTATCTATCTATCTATCTATCTATCTATCTATCTATCTATCTATATTTGAGGTAAAGTCTCACAATGCAGAGCAGGCCAAGGTTGCGCTCAAACTCCTCCTTCCTTAGTCTTCTAAGTGCTAGGATTGCAGGCATAATCTATTACACTCAGCCTCTAGATAGGTTTTGGCAGACTGTGAATCCACAGTGTTCTAAGTTTGTACATTTGTCACATCTATAATCTACCTATATGCCTATCTATATATTTGTCTCTTCTTTCTTGTGACATCTTTGAAATGTATAGTTTATTCAATTAGAAAGCAGTGACTCTCAAGTTTCATCTATTTTCTATTTTAAGGTTCCTACTATCAATGTTAAAAAGTGGACTCCATATTTCAAATTTATCTTATATCATTACTCAGTGTGGAGAAAGGATGAGGACAGGTCACACGGAACTTCTTCCTCTTGTGATGTGTTCATGAGGAGTCTCCATCTCACATTACTGGGCACTGGGGACACCTGCCATGGTATACATGAATAGTGTACATCACTTGATCCATCATCAGTAAATATTGTCATGGGTTTGTTTAAGGAAACAAATCTAGATTTAAAGTCAGAACTTAGAGAAATGAACAAGTTTCTTTTCCTAAAATAATATAAGAAACAAGTAAATGCTTATTAATTACAAATCCCAGTTATTACAAAGAAATAAGGCAATTGCTTTATAAAAGAGAATTTATCACGGTCCACAAGCTGACTCAGTGGGTAAAAGTGCTTGCCATCAAGTCTAAACTCCAAATCCAATCCCTAAAACCCACAGTGGAAAGAAAGAACTGACTCTTAAAAAAACCCAAAGTGTGTGTGTGTGTGTGTGTGTGTGTGTGTGTATGTGTGTACATGTACTTGCCACAAGGTATTTGTGGAGGTCAGAGGATAACTTGGGGAAATTGGTTCTATCCTTCCACTATGTAAGTTCCAGAGAATCAACTCATGTTCCTAGGCTTGGTGGCCAGAGCCCTTACAAGGGTGAGCCAGACTGCCAGTCCCAGAATTAACTCTTGACAGTTATCTTCTGATCTCCATACACATGCTGTGGCACATATAGACCCCACCTCCCCTACACACAATAAGTTAAAGAAAAGATAATTCATCAAAGAAAAATCATATTTAAAAGCTTAGAGATATCATCCAAGAGGATACAAGAGAACCATAAGCCAATTTGGAACTTAGAATAAGTACACACAAAAAGCCACCAATATGAATATATTTGGTCCTTGGCCTCTGAGTTATAAATAAGTGTAAAAGGGTGAAATTGTCTAAGGGCAGTGATTAGACAAGGAGTTGTTAGTAGGGAGGAAAGTCTATTCATTTCCCATTTAAATGTAAGATCTTAAAAGTAATGACAATATAGGTTGCATCTGTATCATCCTCAAACAATATGTAAATACAAATGTTTGTATATTTTGTTATGACCTGAATGTCTAATGTGCCCTACATGCCAGCGTGCTTGAACACAAGGTTCCCAGGTGGTGGTATTGATTTGGGAGGTTATGGGAACTTGAGAGGCGTGGCTTAGCTAGATAAAATAGATCCCCGGGAAGCAGACTTTGAGGTACATAACCTAGCCCAACTTCCTGTCCCATCTCTGCTCCCTGATCTTCAGAGATGTGAAGAAGCAGTTTTGCCATATTCCATAGTTGTGGTGCTGCCATTCTCAGGAGTTTCCATCATGATCTGCTGAATTCCCTCAAATCACGACCCAAAATAATCTCCACCCTTACGCTCCTTTATCAGATATTTGGTCATAATCACAAGAAGAAATATGGAGTGGTGCACTTTCATATTTCCTCTGTGTGAATATTTTATGTTGTGCATTAAAAGAGACATTGTAATGTAGAGTTTAAGTAGAGGATTAGGTTTCAGTTTTAAAAATAAAATTGTGTTTATAAAGTAGGATCTTTCAGTTCATCCCATTTAAATATGGCAGAGGCAAATATTTAGGCAGCTAGAGATGAAAGAAAGAAAAGAAAATGTGGAAGCATGGAGCTGCCTGACTGGAACTCAGCCCAAATGAACAGCCCCTTCTGAAGTGAAATAAATATCACAAAATTCACCCATGTGACCTGTAGAAGGCAGATACTAGCTGGGCTCAATATTGTGACATACAGCCACCAGAGAATGAGCTGTAATAGGTGTATCCAGCCTTCTGACATTGCATCAGGACCTCGTCATGCCAAAGTTTAGGCTTGAGAACTGCATAATCAAAGTACAAAAAGAGATTTGTAGAAGTAATTCAGACTATTTTAAATTGACACTTTGGTGTTGGGCCACATTCATAACTATCCTTGGAAGCATGTGGCACATGGACTGTGGGTTGAACAAGCCTGGTAGAAGAAACTTCAATTGTCCCCAGACAAGTTTAAGCAATAGATTTGGCAGTGGTCTGCTATGAAACAAATATCATGTTTATGTATTTTTACCTATTATGTATTAAGTTCATACATGTAACATTACAAACTGATCTGCAACTTCATGGAACCTTCTAAGACAGCAAGTGGATAATTTCCAACTAACTCCCCTTCTAGCCAGGTGTTTTCCTAGTCAGGACACTGAGAGACATTTTACAAAGAACAACTCAATATATCCAAGTTTCTGTCTGATTTAGTTCAATAGTCCTGAACTAACGAGGGATTAACATCAAATTGTTCCCCTGGCCAGATCTCATACCTGGAAAATAGTGCTTGACTGATCTTTATGGATTTCTCAACTTTTTTGGAAACAGTATAATCCAGATTAAGCATTTTGTAATGATCCCTAAAAACAACAATATGGCTGATTTAAAACTTGATCCTTCTTTCTGACACCTCAGGAGCTGATCAGATCCAGCTGTTTCTCACCCACCGGGAGGGATGGAATCCTGCCCTATTTAGGCTTTTGATCCACAGGAAAGGAAGTGGTTGAAGGCGGCCACCTTGCCCATTTCTGGTCAAAGAGAGCATTCGTCCCTCCTCCTCTCCCCCACATTTCCCGTCCAGATGAGCTCTATCATCCTGTGACTAAAGGAGAAAATAACTCCCCAGCTGTGCCTGGCTTTCTTAGCTACCAACACAAGAACTGATTGCACGGGGGACATTCCTGAGCGAACAGAGCCCAGCACACAGCACGCGGGCTCTGGGTAGTGGTATTTAGGGGGTACTTCTGTCTGGATTTAGCATATAACCCCCATGTGGTGGATTGAATGAGAATATCCCAAATATGTCTCAAGCTATGCTAAAGATTCTGCTCACAGACTCTAAAAAAGTTGAATCATGGGTGCCAGGAGCAGACAGTATGCAGGTAGGGAGATAAAGGTAAAGAATAGAGTCAGGAACTGCGAGAGGGGGCACATACCTGCAACTCGAGCAATCAGGAGTTCTGAGGCAGGAGAACTACAAGCTAAAGCTCAACCCGGGCTACAGAGTGTATCCCTGCCTTAAAAAAACAAGTGAACAAAAGAACTTTCCGTTAGATAGAAGAATGAGTTCAGGAATGAGCACAGTTCTATTGTGCTGTATGGTGATGA
This sequence comes from Eospalax fontanierii, assembly GCA_035773235.1. Classification (NCBI taxonomy): domain Eukaryota; kingdom Metazoa; phylum Chordata; class Mammalia; order Rodentia; family Spalacidae; genus Eospalax; species Eospalax fontanierii. Next base: position 8,539,380 of record CM069547.1, read on the forward strand.
GAGTTAATAGTAATACACACATGATTTCACCAGAGGAATAGATCTTTAAATTCTTCCAATAAATTATTGTAAGAATGTGAGGCGATGGGGATATTGATATTAATTAGCTCAATTTGATTATCTCACAATGGAAATCTATCTATCTGCCATCATACTATTATTTATCTATGATCCATCTGTAGATATCATTTTGCTCAATCTAATTATATATAATTTTTCTAAATCAACTTTACCTTAATAAAAAAAGAAAGGAGAGATGGGTTATTGCTGCTCCTTGGCCTCTGGACTCTTACCCTTTTGACTGAGATTTCAGGTGGTACCAGATCTTTATCATGTGGGTTGTCTGAGTTACTTTTCAGTTGCTGTGAAAATATACCCGTGACCAAGGGAACTTACATATAAAAGAGTGTATTTGGCTTAAGATTCCAAAGGGGCAAGAGTCATAGTGGGAGGCATGGTGACAGAGGTGGCTGGAGTAGGAGCAGAAGCTAAGCACTCACATCTTCGAGCAGGCTCAGGAAGCAGAGAGGGACTGGAGATCCAGCAAGGCTTAAGAAATCTCTGAGCCTGCCCCCAGTGACGTGCTTCCTCCAGCATGGTCACACCTTCTAAGACCTCCCAAAACATTGCCACCAACTGGGGACAAAATGTCCAAATACTTGGAGCCTGTGGGGGACATTCTCATTCAATCCACCACATGAGGGTTATATGCTAGAGAGCATGTGTCATTCCTTGTGCGCTATTTCAGAAGTTCTGTGGATCTTATTGATCTGGTACTAGTGGAACAGATGTGGGAGAAGGCGCTTTGGAAGGGGAACCTGGGCCTTACTTAGCATTGAAATGCTTCCTGTGCTGCAGCTATTTTTTGGCAGGGGGAAATACAGTCATTTGCAGCCCATGTTGACCTTGAAGTTGCTGAAAATGAACTTCTGGCCTCCTGCTTCTACCTTTCCAGTGTTGGGACTACAGGTGTATGCCATAGAGCCCAGTTTATGTGGTGCTAGGGTGGAGCTCAGGGCTTCATGTGTGGTATTCAGGTAGGTCCTGAATATCAATCAAGATACATTCTCAGCCCCTGTTCTATCTTTTGAGAGATCGTAAGACCTGGAGGAAGAGGAGGCTCAGTGACTCAGACCAGAAAGGTGAAGAGAACCTGGCTCCAAGTGGCTGTGCATGAGTGGGCTGTGTGTCAAGGATGTAGCAGAGGAAGTGCTGTGGTCCATGTGTTGAAGGCTTGGTCCCAAGCTGGCCACTATTAGAGGTGAAAACTTTAGGAGGTGGGAAGATGTCCCCGCTCTAAGGGCATGCCTTTGAAGGGGATATTAGGACTCGAACCCTTTCTCTCTCCGTGTTTTGTGTCCCATGTACCATGAGATAAGCAGGACTTTCTGCTATGCCTAGCCATCATGACTCCCTGTGCTGCCACAGGCTCAGAGCCGCAGGGCCTAGTGACCACTGACTGGCACATTTGAAACTGTGAGCCAACATCAACCTTTCCATCTTGCAAAGCTGATTTTCTTAGGTATTATGTCGCAGCAATGGAAATCTGACTAATACTGAGGGTATAAAACAGGGCAGAGAGGATGGATAGACCTAAGACAGCTCAGGAGGCAGGAGCACTGAGAGGCGGGGCTGGCCAGGCTGCAGGTGGCAAGTGGTGGGGAGTAGGATGTGGCTAATTCTGTTAGATACTTTCAGATACTCTATCCATGACAGCTGAAAACAGTTCTAAATCGAAATGGAAAGAGCTGGGCTGAGGGATGTGACTCAACTGGTCGAGTGCTTGCCTAGAGCACATGAAGCCCTGGGTTCCATCTCCAGCACTGCGTAAACTAGGCATAGTGGCATATGCCAATAATCCTAGTACTTCAGAGATGGATCAGGAGTTCAGATTATTCTTGGCTATGTAGTCAATTTGAGACCAACCTGGAATACAGGAGACCCTATCTGTCTACCTAAATAATAAATAAATAAATAAGGTATTAGTTACTTTTCTGTTGCTGTGATAAACCACCATGACCAAGGCAACTTAAGGAAGAATTTATTTGGCTTATGGTTCCAAAGAGTCCATCAAGGCGGTAGGCGTAGCAGGAAGCAGTTGGAGCAGAAAGCAGAGAGCTCACATCTTCAAGCAGGCCCAGGAAGCAGGAGGCAAACTTGAAATAGGATGGGGGCTGTGAACTCTCAAAGCCCACCCTCAGTGACCCGTTTCCTCCAACAAGCCTGTACCTCCTGGGGATTTCATGATTCTTCCAAAACAGCACCATCAACTGAGCGAGTGTCCAAACACCTCATTCAAATCACCACAATAAGCAAATAAAGTTTAGAGAGGATGTGTCTTTATTTCATTTTTTTGAGGAATGGTGAAATTACAAAATGAGCGCTATTATTATTATTATTATTTTGGAACTTTAATTATTAATTAATAAGTAGCTACCTGTAATTTTATAGATTTTTCCAGTCAAGATTGCCTATATACCTTATGTGAAATGTTTGGGTTTGCAGTATCTAAGAGATGTGTAAACAGGGTTTGGGGAGGAGAGTGGTAAGCAGGGTGGGGCAGATTCTATAGCCAGGAAGGGAATAAATTTTAACTCTAGTTTCTGAGCTGATGAGGGAGATAAATCCTCAGGTAAACGCCTAAATCAACCCTAAAGATTAGAACAAGGGATGGATCTCTTGCTTCTCACAGATGCAGCAGTGAAAACCCATTCTTTATTCAACAAAAAAGCTGATCTTCAGACAACTCATGAAACATGTCAAGGAGATCTGTAAAGTAAGACCAGTCCAGTCTGCATCTTTCAGAAAGGCTGAAGAACTCTGCCGTGCCAGTCAACCACATTCAGGGCTTCGTGCGCTTTCTAGAACCCACATAGTCCTGAACTTTTCTGTGCTATGTACATTTAATTCAAAGGCAGTTTTTAGACTGGGGAGATGGTTCAGTGGGTCAAGTGCTTCGTACATAAGCACGGGGACCTGAGACTGGATCCCCAGTGTGATGGCATAAGCCTATAACCCCAAAGTGTTGGGAGGCTCTCTGGGCTCTATGACCAGTCAGTTTAGCTGAAACAGCACATTAGGTTTTGAGACCCTGTATCAAAAACTAAGGTGGAGAGAAACAGAGGATCCCTGGAGCTGACCTCTAGACTCTACATGCACACATATGGGTGAGTGTCTATGTATACAGATGTATGTAATAATAATAATTCTTGAAAATCCACAGCAGAAGCTAATAAGTGCATGCTTCTTCATTCAAACTTCTGTAGTTCAGCAGGGACTCAACATCTCAAGTCTTATCTGTTCAGATATTTTGCAGGAAGTCTGATATGAGGAATAAAGACTATACGGGAAGGTGACAGTAACCCTACAAGCAACCCATGTCAGGAAGTAGCTGTGGCAGAGAATGTTTCATCGTCCCTGGCTGGCTCTCACACTGGAGCGTGAATAGAATGTCCTAAGAACAGCATCACGAGCCTTTCATTTATTTTGATACATTTTCAAAGCTCCATTGAGAGATTTCCGTCCCCATCCACCCACTCACCCACTCAAAGACAGAGCACTGGCTGCCAGTGAGAGCAAGTTCTGACACAGATTTGCATTTGCAGGACTCTTCAAAGGCAAGCAAAAGCTTCACGGCCTCCCACAGAGTGGCCCCAAAATAGACAATTTTCCACGGTCCACTGGAAAACTGGCATTTGTCGGTGGGGGAGCTTATCTGTTACATAAGAGTACATTCTGGAGATAGTTTTTCAACTCTGCACAGATCCAGTGTTAGTGCCCAAATCCCAGGTCTTTCCCGCTATCTGGAGTGGAGGATCAGCCTGTGTTGTGGAGCTGTCATGATTATGGCTGATTTACTGTGGTGTTTGCTCTGCGTATTTGAAGGCAGGCAGCTGGTATAGTTCATCACTCTTCCTGTTCCTGGCTTTGGAAGCAAGGAGACAACACATTTCATTGTGCATGCTAGTTTATGTCAATCATGTTTAAGCACCTCTAGCCACTGTCTGGATGGAGGTGCCTGTATCTGTCCTTGATTGCTTTCTGTTGCTGAGTTAAACACCACCACGACCAAAAGCAATTTGAGGGAGGAAAGGGTTTATTTCAGCTTACATTTCCAGGTTACAATCCATCACTGTGGGAAATCTGGGCAGGAACTCAAATAGGACCCTGAGGGCAGGAGCCAGAGGAACCTTGCCTGCTGCCTTGATCTCTGATTTGAGCACTCTCAAGCTCATGCTTTGCTAGTTCTCAGACATCCCAGAGTCACCTGTCCGGGGTGACGCTGCCCACACTAAGCAAGGCCTTCCTGTATCGATTAATAATCAAGACAGTTCCCACATACACGCCCACAGGCAGATCTGATCCAAGCAATCACTCAGTTAAAGCTTCTGTTCAGATGACTCCAGGCTGTGTCAAGTTGACAATTAAAGCTAACCTGGATGATATCCAGGTTGACAGGAAAGTTCAGACATGGTTCTCCCCTCAATTCCATGGTTTATTCCTTGATGTGGAAGCTTCCTGCAATTTTCAGTGGGAACAAAAGAATAACAGAGCAATTTGAGAAGGGAAAGAATGACGAGTCTCTATCAGTGCTCTAGAATTGTCTCGTCCAGTGCCGCAGCCACATTGGCTTTTTATGGAAACTCTTCATCCTTCAAGTTATTGTTTTAAGAGAAGTAACTTATAAAGATCTGAAGTTTTCCTGTGTTTGTGTCTGTGTGCTCACATATGCGTATGGCTGTACATGTACGTGTGTGTGTGTGTGTGTATATATGTAGAGGCCAGTGGTTGATACCAGGTTTCTTCCTCAATCTCTCTCCACCTTATTTTTAATTAAAAAAAATTTTTTTTGATCTTTTTGAGATAGGGTTTCCCTGTAAACCCCGGCTGGTCTAAAACTCATTGGGTAGATCGGGCTGGCCTTGGTCTCGCGGAGATTCACTTGTCTCTGCCTCCTGAGTGCTGGGATCAAAGATGTGCACCACCACTCCCAGCACTCTCCACTTTCTTTTTTGAGCAGGCTGTTTCACTGATTCTGGAGCTAGACTTGGCTAGACCGGCTCACCAGCAAGCTCCTGGGACCCCCCTGTCTCTCTCTCCCCAGTGCTAGGACTGTGCTTCATAGGGGTGCCCACATTTTCACAGGGGTGCTGGGGAGCGACCTTAGATCCTTATGCTGTGTTGAAAGCACTTTATCCACTAAACCATCTCCCCAGCCCCACGAATTATAATTCCTAAAATACAAGTTTCTAGCCTGTAAATTTTATCTTCATCAAAAAATGTTTATCTGGGGTTGACAAGAAGGCTCAGTGGGTAGAGGTGCCTGCCCTCAAGCCCAACAATCTGAGTTCAATCCCCAGAGCTCACCCAATAGGAGAAAACTAACTTTCACGGTAGGAGAAAATTGACTTCCACAAGTTGTCTTCTAATCATGTCTGTGCCATGACACATGCACACCTCCTTACACACATATACAATAAACAATTACCAAATTTTAACAAGTTTATCTGAAGTAAAACAAACACAACATAGCATGGGAAAATTCTAGCTCTCTGGAATCACTGAAAATTGAACCAGCTTTCCCCCGACTCCCCATCTATTACTTTTCCTAGTTTCTATAAACGCCTACAATGGGATCTACTAGGAAGATGAGCAAAATATATCAGGAATATATGCTGAGCTCCACCTGACTTACATGGTGTTCAGTCATACATGACCAGAGACTCCTGTGGCACACATAGGCAAGCCAAGTGACTCCTTCCTGGCAGTTCAGATAAAGGAAAGCGAGAGTTCCTGCTGGTGACAGGCCTGCTGCCGTTGGGAGGGGAGCTCAGGATGCAGCTAACAAAATGAAGTTTAAAACCAGTTTAATTTCACCTAAAAGACCAGATTCAAAGGTTTTTACAATGCAAATGACTAGACTTTGAGAAAAAAAATCCCTCTTTCCCCACATTGTAATATATATTAGTATAATATATAAACTAAAGTTTGCCGTTACTGTCATCTCAGAATTTCCATTTTCTCCACTTGAGACTCTGGCGTCCACCTGGCAGTGCACATCCACCTTTCCTGGTTCTGGCACGTCATACGGTGTATACTCCTCTGAGACTGGCTTCTTTCACTTAGCATAGCATAACATTTTCAGCTTCAATCAAGGCTGTTTGTAGCAGAGATCCATATCAGCATCTCTATCTTCCTGAGTCTGACTTATTTTGCTCAATATGTTCTCTAGCTCCACCCGTTTTTCTGCAAATGTCAGTTTCTTTCTTTATGGCTGAATAGTACTCCACTGTGTGTACGTATTATATTTTCTTTACCCACATATGTGTATTGATTGGTGCCTGGACCTCTCCCATCTCTTGCTGTTATTGGTAGTGGTTCAATAAACATGGCTGCAAATACGTCCTTTGTGTTCTGACTTCATTTCCTTCAGATAAATCTGGATCACGTGATAGATCTGTTTGTAAGGGTTTTGTGCATATATGTCACTGTGTTAAGTGTGTGTGTGTGTGTGTGTGTGTGTGTGTGTGTGTGCAGGCCAAAGGACAACCTCAGGTGTCGTCATCACCTTCTTCTCCATCTTATTTTTTTTGAAACAGGGTCTTTCATTGAACTTGGAGCTCACCGATTTGGCTTGGCTGGCTGGCCAGCAAGCTCTGGGGATCTGCCTGTCCCTGTGTCCCCAGGACTGGGATTACAAGCACTTGCTCACATATCCTGCTTTCCATGTGGATACTTGGACATAATGCAGGGTGGGCCTAGCTAGGCCACCTGCCAGGAGGAATGGAGGAATGGCTCTCATGGGTGTGGTGCTCCACACCAGTTGGTTGTGAAGCCAGTTTCTCTGCCCAGCACCTGGAGGGAACCTGATTCACCTGGGAACAAACTGCAATTGGCTGTAGTCAGGACCCTACTCCATAAGGCTAACAAGACCTATAAGACTCTCTGCTCTTTCTTGAATAAATGAGTTTTCAGCAGACCATTACTGCTGGCTTTCCGCTCAACTCCCGGAGTCTGTGTGTTGACTCTGTGCCTACTCATCCCTCCCCCAAGGCAGAGCTCCTTCGGTCCCCCTCGGGCTGGTCCTGAGTGCTGGGACCCCCAACAGATACTGGGGCTCAGAACTCAGAAATGCTGGCTTTGTGATATGATCTTGGAAGGGCTCCTTCACTTTCTGTTTTGTGGACTAGTTTGAGGAGCGTTAACAATAGTTCTTCCAGTGCTTGTTGAGATCCTGTGGTGCATCTCGGTTGCCCTGGCTGTTATCAGTTGAAGCTTTTGAGATGTTTTTATTACTGCTTCAATCTCATTGCTTGCTATTGGTCTACTAGGGCTTTATAAATCCTATTAGTTTAGTTTTGTAGTTCATATATGTCCAGCAATTTGTCCATTTTCTTACAGGTTTTTCAATTAATTGACATATAGTTTTTCAAAATGCTCACTCATGATACTATGAATTCCTGTGGTATCTGTTAGAGTATTCCAGTTTCACTAAAGAAACGATTAAATTCAAAATCATGCATTGATGCTATCACAACGATGGTGGGTGACTTCAATACCCCAATGTCACCAATAAACTGGTCAGCCAGACAAAACCTAAAGAGAGAAACTCTAGAGTTAATTAGCATCATAAATCAAATGGACCAGTTAGACATCTATATAAGATTCCACCCAAACACCAAAGAATACACTTTCTTCTCAGCAGCCCATGGAACTTTCTCCAAAACTGGCCACATATTAGGGCATAAAGCAAAACTCCACAAATGTAGGAAAGCTGAGATATCATGCTATATTTGATCTGAGCACACAGGAGTAAAAGGTAGATGTCGAAAAAATAAAATGGAAAAAGCACACAAACTCAGGGAGGCTAAACCACAGAGCGCAGAGTAAAGTAGATCGCGGAGTGAAATAGATCATGGGGTGAAAGAGACCATGGAGTGAAATAGATCACGGGAGACGTCCAGAAGGAAGCTAACAACTCCTAGAACTAGACGAAAATGAAAACACAACACACCACAATCTACGGGACACAATGCAGGCATTCCTAAGAGGAAAATGTATAGCATTAAATGCCTACACTAGAAAATTAGAAACACCTCATATGAATAAATTAATGATGTACCTGAAGGCCTTGGAAAACCAGGAACAAATAACACTTAATAAGACTAGACAGGAAGAGATAAATGAAATCAAAGCTGACATTAAAGAAATAGACACAAAGAAAACAATACAAAGAATCAATGAACTGAGTTTGTTCTTTGAAAAATTAACAAGATTGACAAATCTCTAGAAAAATTAACCAAAAGAAAGTGAGGACCCAAATTAATAAACTCAGAGTCCAAAAGAGAAACATTACAACAGATCCTGAGGAAATTCAGAAAACCATTAAGGCATATTTTAAAAATCTACGTTCCACTAAACTGGAAAATGTGAAAGAAATGGATAAATTTCTAAATATGTATACTCTACTAACATTAAAAAAATGACATAAATAAGTCATTTTAAGTGACCTATAAAGACCAATGAGGTAGATTTAGTAATTAAAAATATCCCAACTAAAAAAGCCCAGGACCAGATGAATACAATGCAGAATTCTACAAAACCTTCAAAGAAGAACTAACACCACACTCCTCAGATTATTTCACAGAATGTAAAAAGAAAGAGCAATTCTAAATTCTTCCTACGAAGTCAGTATTATTCTGATATTCTAATACAAACCAGAGTAAAATACAACAAAAAAGAAAATTACAGACTAATCTCTTTGATTAACAAAAGATGCAAAAAAACTCAATAAAATATTCACAAACCAAATACAAGAACACTTAAAAAGGATTATTTATCATGATCAAGTTGGCTTCAACCCAGAGATGCAGGGGTGGTTTAACATATGTGAATCAATAAATGTAATCCACCACATAAAGGATTCAAGGACTGAACCCACATGAATCCTTTCCTTAGATTCAGAAAAGGTCTTTAACAAAATCCATTCATGATAAAAGTCATGGAGAATCTAGGATACAGGGGACTTATCTCAACATAATAAAAGCAGCATACAACAAAGTTACAGCCAATGTCATGCTAAACATGGAGAAACACTCAAAGCATTCCCATTAAAGTGAGAAACGAGACAAGGGTGCCCACTCTCCATTCCTTTCAATATGGTCCTTGAAATCTTAACTAGAAGCAATAAGACGAACAAAAGGAGACAAAATACTGAAACTGGAAAGGGAGATGTCACAGTATCCTTATTTACATACGGTATGATTTTATACACAAAGGACCCTAAAGACTATACCAGAAAACTCCTAGAGCTGATAAACACATTCAGCAAAGTAGCAAATTAACACACAAAAATCAATAGCTTTCCCATATAGCACCAATGAACATGCTAAGAAAGAAATCAAGGAAATGACCCCATTCATGCCAGCCTCAAAATCATAAACTATCTTGAAATACATCTAAGCAAGGATGTGAAAACTTCAGGACACCAAAGAAAGGAATTGAAGATTGGTAGGAAGAATATTGTGAATAAGGCCATCTTACCAAAAGCGATCTATGAATTCAATGCAATACCCACTAAAATTCCTATACACGTTTTCTCAAAAACTTAAAAAAAATCACCCCAAATTTCATATGGAAGCACAAAAAGTCCAGGATTGCCAAAATAATCCTCAACAATAAAAGAAGTGCTGGGGGCCTTGCCATCCTTGATCTCAAATTATACTACAGAGATATAGTGATAATAACAGGATGGTAGTTGTGTAAAACAGGCACGGTCATCTGTGGGACAGAACTGAGAAACCAGAGTTAAATCAACGTAACCTTATGTTTGAAAAAGGAGCCAAAAACACACACTGGAGAAAAACCAGCATCGCCAACAAATGATGCTGATCAAACTGGATAGCAGCACGTAGAAGTTGAAAAGAGATCCCTACACCTCATCATGTACAAAACTCAAACCCGAGTGGATCAAGGACTTCAACATAAGAGCTGCTATCCTGAATCTTACAGAGAAGAAAGTAAGGAATATGGTAGAGTTTATAGGTACAGGAAAGAACTTCCTGAACCGGGCTCCTAGTGCACAAGCATTAAGTCCAACAATTGATAAATGGGACCTCATGAGACTCTAAAGCTATACAGCAAAGGACACTGTCATTTAAGTGAAGCGTCATCTCGCAGAATGAGGAAAAATGTTTCCCAGCTGTATCCTTGACAGAGAGTTAGTATCTAAAACACCCAGAGAACATCAAGAAAAACAACCCAACTAAACACTGGGGCAAAGATTTGGATTTGAACAGGGAGTTCTCCAAAGATGAAACGTAAATGCCTGAGAAATGCATTTTAAAAAGCCCGACATCTGTAGCTGTCAGAGAAATGCAAATCAAAACTACTCTAAGATTGCATCTTACCTTGGCCACAATGGCTAAGATCCAAAAACCATATGAAATTGGAATCAGGCAAGGAGTAATAAGGTTGATACAGATAGGGGAAGGGCTCTAATATGATAAAAAGATTATGTGAAATTTGCAAAAATTCAACAAAGTAGAAAGCAAACAAAATTTTATCTTACATTATAGTAAAAAGAAAGCTCAGAATGAATCACATCGTTAAAAAAACAAAAGTAGTGAAGCTCGAAAAAGATGCAGGACTTAAAAGATGCAGAACTTAAAAGATGCAGGACTAAATCTTCATGTCTCTGCATCAGGAAAGAGGTTTGTCTGACGGGATACCAGAAGCACAAGCCATAATACTAAAAAAATCAGTAAGTTGGACTCAGTTAAACCTAAAAACGTGCAAAAATGACTCTGGGAAGATAAAAAGATAAACTAGAAGCTGAGAGAAATATTTTCAAATCATTTTTCTGATTAGTAACGTGTATGTGATCTATAAAGAATTCTTAGAAGTATAAAACATAAGACAAGGCAATTGAAATCAGACAAGACTTGAATAGATATTTTCCTAAAGAAGACATGTGAATGACTAACAATTACATGAAAAAGGGATCAATATGGATCATCAGGGAAATGAAACTTAGAGCTATAATAAGTTGGAGGTATATACTTTCTAAGAAATGTCTATACTAATAAGGATAAAAAAAACAAACAAAGAAAACGGGCTGTTGAGGATCCGAGAAGATGGAACTCAGGCTGCTGTGAATGTAAAGTGCCACAGTCACTTTGGAAAACAGCTTCTCAATTTCTTTAAAAGGCCTGACTCCATCATGTGATCTTCCTGTTTTATGCCTAGTTATCTAGCCAAGAAAAATGAAAGCAGGCCACATCAAAACAGATACACAAATGACTGTGTCAATATTATTTATAAAAGCTCCGGATTGAAAACAACCCAATTATCAACTAATAGACAAACAGATAAACAAATTGAAATATTTCTATATAAATAGTACTGTATTAAACACAGACAAACCTTCGAAGCATTATTGTAAATGAAAGAAGTCAGACGCAAATGCCTCTGCAGTGCGTGATTGCTTATGAGATGTGCTGGTTAATTGCGACTGTCAGTTTGATTGGGTTCAGAGATGCCTGGCAAATCAATAAAGCGTACTTTCTGGTGTGACTGTGAGGGTGTTTCCGGAGATGTCTGACAGATCGGACGATAAGCGAAGGGGTAATCCCTGCGCTAAATGTGGACAGTCTAGGGTGGAGGTCTGGATGGAATCTTCGCAGGCGTGTGTGGGGGCTTCATACTTTTTGAGTGGGTGTGTCTATTGCTGCTGCCATCACTTGTGTACATCAGACTCTTATTTCTCCAGCCTTTCAATGTGAACTCACACTAGCAATTCTCTAGGGAACTTATAGGCCATTGGTTTTAGTCTGGGACTACATCATCATGAGTCCCTGTTGTTCTGAGGCCTCCAGTTTCCTGGACCAAACAGCTAGCTATTGAGTTTTCTGTATCTCCAATCAGTAGAAAACCTTTGTGGGACTGTAGCCTCTGTTCACATGAGCCAATCTATGAAGTCCCCTCCTAAGATTATTCTATTGACTGTTGTGATGGATAGCTTTAGTTGTCAAGTTGACATACCCGGGTAGAAGGAGTCTCAATTGAGGAATTTCCTCCATTGGATTGACATGTGGCCATGTCTGTGGGGCATTTTCTTGGTTGCTGAGTGATGTGGGAGGGCCCAGCCCACTGTGGGTGGTGCCACCCCTGGGCAGGTTGTTCTGTATTATGTAGGAAAACAGGCTGAGCTTAGGCCAGAGGAGCACGCCAGTAAACAACATTCCTTCATGGTCTGTGCTCCAGGTTCCTGCCCTGAGTTCCTGCCCTGCCTCCTCTCAGTGATGAACTGTGACCTGGGAGATATAAGATAAAATAAACCCTTTCCTCCCCATTTGGTTTTAGTCAGTGTTGTTTTATCACAGCAATAGAGATAAACTAGAAAAGCTCTGTTCCTCTAGGCTGATATTTATGGAACATCAGCAGTTGCTTAGGGCCAGAATTGGGAAGCAGGTTGATTGAAAATGAACTTAAAGGGAAAAGTAGGTTGTGGGGGTCGCAGAACTAAAAAAAAAATGTGGAAAGTCACTGAGTTACCTATTTACCACTAGGAGGATGTTATGATGCATCCTGTAGCACAATAAAACCATTCATGTGGTTGCTATTCCACATGAGAGGGCTACGTGACTATCCCAGGTGTGGTCAGTGGTGAACAGAGTGGTCGGGATTTAGCCAAACTCTGACTCTGCATTTTTCCATCCTTATGGTGCAGACACTCATCCTTTCAGTACTTGCTCTGTGATCCACACTGACACTGACTGAGGGATTAATTTTAAACTCAACTCACAGACAGAGTGGAAACAGAGACAGCCAGGAAAACAGACTTCCTTAAATTAAGCTTCAACTTATAACTTAATGGACAGACGTTTTATACATGGACTTTTCTGGGCCAGCTGGGAAAGCTGTGATTTGGTTTTCAGGAAGACAAGGAAGACAGAGTTGTGAATGGGTTTGGAATATCCAGCAGGAGTCTCTTTTAGCCTTTCCTTTTGCTCTGAGGAATTACCAGTCTTGAACAGCAGACATCATTATATGAAATGTGGTCCATATGTGTGTGTAAATAGTTTATGGAGGAAAAAGTATCTCTGAAAGTCGGATTATCCCAAACATAAGAAATGTTTCTTTTTACAGTCACATAGTTTTGATTATTATTAAATTTTGTTCATAATATTAAAAAAACAGATTAAGTTTCACAATGATGGGAAGAATCTCAAGATAAATATTGTAATATCTGAAATTTTCATTCTTAACATACTTCTTTTAGTTAGGAAGCAAATTTAGACAGTGGATCAAAATATTTGGCAAAAAGACAGGGAAAAGAAACAAATAGTGCTTTATTATAGTGGGCCAAGCCCAGACCAGCCATAATACCTCTGTAAATCTTTTATGAAAAGAAATGTCAAATGTTATAAGTATTTGTTAACTCTAAACATTCAGCTTAATTGGTTCCCTCACTTCCAGTGGAGGGGGGTCATTTAATTCATTAAAACTTCTTTCAAAAATATTTTATTATTTTCTATGCATGAGTGTATGGCCTGCATGTATGTAAGTTCACCTTGTCATGCAGTGCCCATGGAGGTCAGAAGAGGGCCCTGGATTTCCCGGAACTGGAGTTACAGATGGCTGTTAGCCACCATGTGGGTTCTGGGAACCCAGCCTGGGTCCTCTGCAGGAGTGTTCAGTGCTTTTAACCACTGAGCCATCTCTCCAGTCTCCATTAAAGCTTCTTGGTGTCTCTCTTCCCAGCCTGAAGTTCAAGGTGTTCATCTTGGTTGCTTTATACCACAGAAACTGACAAATGCTGCAAATAAGAAATTATCTGCTCCCTGGAGAACAGCCAACCACTAGTGTGTTTCTGTCTACTTCTAATAATAATTTTTAGAGTTGACCACATTCCATACCCAGAAAGAAACTCCCTCCCATATTCAACATGAGCTCCTCAAATGAGTCTGCATTTCCCTTTGAAGAAAACTTAACATCCATACCCAAACTGAGAAAATCAAAATAGTTGACTGTAATTCCAGGTTTTAATAAAAATTTAGTCATGAAAAATATTGGAATGAGTTACTTCGTGGCGGGGGGGAGTTCTGCCAATAATAATAAATAATAAATTCATGGCAGATAAATGTGAGAGTACACATTTGTGATTCTAGCACTTAGGAGGCAGAGGCAGGAGACACAAGTTTGAGGTCAGCCCAGGCTATATACCGAGACCTTGTCTCAGTAAATCAAATGAATAAATATCCATAGCAAAGAAGTTTGTGTAGAGATACATGGATGTCTTTGGGCAAGGAGGCTACCTTTGGACACAGCATGCTAGCTACCACAGTATGGGAAGCATGGTCCTTCACGGGGGACAGGAGTGGAGAGAAAATATGCCTGTAACTCCGGTTCCTCTTAGTTAAGGGTACACGTCCGGATGGCCGAGTGTTGTGAGGACTCGGACTCGAGGTGCCAAGGGTTGAAGTGTGAAGTAGCAGAGATTCCCTCAGCCCCACTAGGGAGAGAGTGATGTGGAACTTGAAGAGCCCATCTCCTACAGACACGCATTCAGCCTCATCTTCACCCAGAGTGCACTAAACCAGTTCATTATCTTTTTCAGTCTTAGAGTTTGAGGAAGTAAGTTCATTAAAGTAGCGTGCTCATGTCCGGTATGGCAGAAAACCCTTGGAATACCTGTCATACCTTTTTTTTTTTTTTGGCCCTATCAAGAAGACTCAATTGTTCTTGGTAGAATTAACCAAATGAATGAAATTGTTCAAGAAATGTGTCTTTCTTCAGAGTCCCAGCACAGAGCTCATGGACCTTCTATCTGTTGGTCTCCCACTTCATCTAGCAAAAGACCCTTTTGTCTCAGCTCAAACTCATCCAGCTATTGAGAATTCACACCTCACACAGAATACAACATTAGCCTGCCAGGCGAGATGTGCCCATGGGTGTAACAGTGGAGTGACTATAACCTATCACTTTCTGCGTGGGTTTGAGACCTCCTTGACAGGAGAGAATTTATGCCTGATACTTTAAACCTTGTCAAAAACCCATGCCTGAGGATGTCATAGACCTAGATGGAAACTGAGTACTGTTGTTCTGCTAAATGGATACGCTGGCAAGGCAGCCTATTTTAGTGCTAGATGGGCTTAAGCTCTTTCTTGTATTGACCTGTGGTTTGTCTTTATACGACATCGTCCACAAAGACTTTCAGTTGACATGGTTTTAAACATTCCTTCCACATGTCAGTTGCCTTTCTCTGGATAGTCCATATTGAACATCCTTTTATTATTCAGTACAGAACACAGCAGTTGATCTGACCAGGAACCAATCCTATGACTGGCATGGAACCTAATCAAATATCAGTGACAACCAGATTATATTCTTAGCTCATTCAAAGAGTTAGTCAGTCAGCTAAAAATCCTTCTTATCAAATGAGACTTTTATTAAACCACGCTTCCCACATTTTTACTGGAGTTTTAAAATTAAGGGCAGGACTCGAGATTTATTCTAAGTGATTTTCATTGTTGTGGATTTGATTCTGTGTTCCCAGGAAGTTAAGAAAAAATTTTTTGATGTACCATTTGGTCATCTAAATAATTAGTTATTTTATAACCTCATATCATTTTAAAAAATTTAATACACTGTTTTTGTTTCTTGTGAAATATAAATGTTTTTTTAAAAATAAGACCTGAAACAGAGTCCCGCTGTAGTACACCAAGAAATGTCTCTCTTTTAGCAGAATTGGAATCTTATTTGATTGTTTCTAGCAATTTTAAATCATCCTTATCATCTTTGAAATCTAATCCACTTAGACACTATGCATGGACATGTTTGTAATTAACCATTGACAAGCTTTGTGCATTGTTTGGGGATTTTCTATTAGAAGGAATTACATGTACAGAAAATGAATTCTCATTATAAAAGTATAAAAATTATATGAGTCAAAGTTCCCTTGGCTCCTCTTACCTGGTCTTACACTCACGTGCAGTAGAAGCAATATGAAACTGAAATTTATCCTTCTGGTTATTTTCTATGTTTACAAGTGCATGCAATAATCTGTACATCATCTATTTAAGATGTGCATTGGATAATATTCTCCATCATAATTAATCTTCACTGTCAACCTAGATATCTGCCCATGAGGGTGTTTCCAACCAGAGAGGTTAGACCCATGTGAATGGGAAGTGTCAGACTGAATGAAAGGGGAAAAGGAGAGAGTGGGCTGAGTGAGTGAGTGGGCCTCCACCTCTCCCGACGGTGGATGCAGTGTGACCCACTGTCTCACACGCTTGCTGTCATGCCTTCCCCGTTGTGATGGGCTGCACCCCTTCTCAAACTGTGAGTCCAAACAAACCTTTCTTTCCTTCCATTGCCTCCACCACGTATTTTGTCATGCAACAAGGAAAGCAACGCAAGCACTCACTGGATAAAACACTTAAGGCTCTCCCAAGTTTGTCCACATTCCCTTTAAACTAAGTAGTCTTCAGTTTACCAGATGTAGCCTATTACTCTGCTGCAGATAGACATTTATGCTATTGTCAGCTCTTTGCTTTTGTAAACAGTGCTGCTCTATGCCTTCTTCTATAAACATCTTCAAGTAAATAAGAATAAGTCGGGTGGTGCCACTAGAAACAGCACTGTGGTATTAAAGGGCACTTGCATTTAAATTCCTAATGAAATCTCTTCAGTTTGAATTTCAAGTGTGTATGATGGTACTCTAGTGCCTAACCACTCAAATCTGGTCCTGATAAACAGAGTTGGCAGCATTTGGGAACTCTGAGGCCTGTGAAAACTCAGGCCCCGCCTAGACCCACTGCCTGGGACCTTGTCATTGAACCAGACTCCATGTGACTCACATACCGTTAAATTTTGATGGACACTTCCTTACTCTGCTTTTTTCACTGCTTTTTTATTGATCTTTTGAATTAGTGGTCATTCCTTTTCATTTTCTAAGCATTGACAGACTATTAATACACTAATACTTCCCAGAACGTTTTCTGGGATGTCTGCTAAATGTGTGGATTGATCATTTACAACATTTATCCTCCTGAAGTTAAAGACAACACTTTTTTCCTTTGCTTCTCTTTGAGTATGTGTTTCATTCCCCAAGATTCCTTCACAGTAGCTGACAGCTAGTTGGCAAATTCATCTTCTAGTTCTTCTGTTTTCTAGGATTAAGTTATCTGGGTGAGGAGACATAAATTTAAAAGCCATCTGACAGGCAATCCTATAAGCCAGCTAGAGGGGATCTGAGAACCACCTAAAGTGAGCACAGCTGCTTTCCAGGAGCCTCTAACAAATGACTACAGAAATACAAATGACTACAGAAATCCTACTTTAATTTTGGTGATTGGTTCTTTAGTTGAGGCTGCCCTTCTGTCTTCTAACCTCCTCCCTATATCAAGGCAAAGGGCCTTTCTGTTTAGGAAAAGGAAAGCAGAGTTATGTGTTCCTAGTTTACTGCCTAACTGACTCAGTATGCATTATCTTCTGAAGGAATCTTTCACCTTTGTCCTGCTGGCAAAGTTATTCAGTGCCTGTTGCATCCCAGAGATGGGACTGTATTGTACATCAGTTTATCTAATCCTCAAAACATCCCTCCAAAAACATTCATTGACCATTTTCTAGAATAGAAATTTGAAGACTGAATAAATGATAGGAACCAGTGATTATTATTATTGCTTTATTTTGAGATAGAATCTCATGTAATTCAGGGTAGTCTCAAACTCCTGCATAGCAGAGGATGATCTTGCATTCCTGATCCTTCTGCTTCTCCCTCCCGAGTGCTGGGATGACAGGCACTTTCCACCATGCCTGACTTGACTTGATTAGTGAATGATAACTTATTTCTCTTTACCGGGAGACCAGCAGAACTCTTAGGAGGCAAGAAAGAAAGGAACTCAGCAGGATGGAGGCATTTCCATTTAACTCTCACTTTGTTGTTAAATAATGAGCCTATGGAGATACTGTCAGTGATAAAGTTAGTGAACATAAAACTAAAACAAAATTCTCCATCTATAAAATGAATAGCATTCTTGGGCTTGTTAGCTTACAGGAGTACTCAGTTTCCTGGTGAGTTTAAGAATCAGAGTTCATCCTAATTCCTCTGCCTGGATTTCCAGAAAGAGTGTAAGTCAGAGGAAAAAAACCTAAAGCCACTATTGGACTCTCTACCCTTAAGGAGAGGTTACTGTAGATGAGAAGAAGCTGAGTTCTGAACTAAGCTTCCAAACCTGTGTGATTCTCCATTTCTCTCTTCCATGTCCCTTAGCTGCAGGGACAGTTGGAACTTGTTCATAGAATTCCATTCCTGCAAAATGTTGGGCTTCCTCTGCCTCTGACATTTGCATTTTACAGGGACAACACAAAAGGTTCCATTTATTTAAGGGATATACTGGCTATAGTTTTAAAAAGAAGTCTCAACACAAAGTCAACTTTAATGAAATATGCATATTTTCTTTTCACTATTTCTTGGGTGATTGGCATGCACATACATAATAATCGCTATCGAAGGAATTATGTCACTCACTTATGAGATGATTTCCTAGGAGCTAAAGACTCTATGCTCTCAAATATTCAATGACTATTGAATTACTATTAGTATTAATTTACTAATTTACTCAGTATTAATATACATGCTAGAAATATCTGAATAAGTTATACAAGCTAGTATTTCTTAGAAGGCCTTCTTGGGGGTATTTCATGAGTTTTGGAGTTAGCACAAATATAATTTCTACATAAATATTAACTAGCTACACTTTGTTAGATCAATTATCTTAGATAATATAAAATAAAATAGAGAGGACTGAGGATACAGTTCAGTGATGGAGTGTTTGCCTAGTATGTGTAGTCCTGGATTCAATCCCAGATACTATAAAACTAAATAAAAATTACTTATTATTTTAATGTTATGTGTATAAGTGTACTGCTTCCATGTAGGTAGGTGTACCTGTGCCATACAGTACCCCGGAGGTCAGAAGAGGGTATTGGATCCCCTGCAACTGGAGTTAGAAATGGTTGTTAGCCGCCATATGGGTATTGGGAATCGAACCCTGGTCTCTGAAAGAGTATCCAGTGTTCTTAACCACTGAGCCATCTCTCCAGTCCCAACAAAAACATTAAAAAATATTACTAAGCTCCTATTTCTCTCACACAGTGTAGCTCACATCTGTAATTCCTGCACTTGGGACTCTAGGGCAGGAAAATCACTATGAGTTTGAGGTCAGCCTGGGCTACCTAATCTCAGGACAGCCTAAGCTATCTCAAACAAAGTACAATAAAAAAACAAATTATGGAAATGCAGATATATATTAAAAGCACGTCATCATCCCCAAGAACAGACAGAGAAGGAAAACTGTAACCCACTCCACTCAGGTTTTGGTCTCTGTTTGATAAATATTTCTGATTAAAGTTCCCCCCAAATTCTGAAGATAATTTTAGCTTTGTCTTACTTTATAGCCCAGGGTGACCTGGAATTTTGAATCCTCCTGCCTCAGCCTCCTTATAAGTATGTGCTTACCATCTCTGGGAGTGAAAAGGTCATAGGGGCACAGAAGATCTTGTGCAATTATGAGGAAAATTTACTTGAATGATTTGGAGGTTGAACAGAACTCAGAGGAATAACTGCATTTCCATATTCTCTTCTTGGAAAAGAGAACCTGCAGGCTTTTTACATGTACAAAGGGCTTGTGTAATTTTATAAAGACTTGAATTGGAATCTCTAATAGCACCTGGTTACATTGTTAAAGGTAACTTAATAAAAAGGTAAAATCTTGGTTTTCATACATGTATATAATGAGTGAGAGTTAAGGAATTTAACTCATTAGTCAGGAAGTAGCAAGATTTTATAACCAGTTCCAAGGAGAATTTTCAAAGAGGAAGTATGTGTAAGCCACGATTTAAGTTCCTAAGTAGATGCAAAACTGGGCATTTCTGCAGGAAGGAGGAGAGAAATCAGTTGTTTCCCCAGCAGACAGAATTTATTTACAGATCTATTGGCAGGAATTTTTGTTACCAAATCTGTTATTTACAACCTAGAGTATTTTAAAGCAGACTAAAAGCAATGAAGGACTCTCCACAGAACCAGATAACAGAGAAGGATGAACACCGAACAAAACAGTGGTTTTCAGTGAAGACATCCATGGTCTTTTGGTACATTTCAAAGCCCCCCCAGCAACATTTTTCCTATGCCTATGATATAAAGTCAAGGTAAAAGGAAACACTTGTCCAGAATTATTGCTACGCTTCTTTCAATGTCTTGTGTGTGTGCCTTATGTAGAGGTACCCTTCTCAGATTAAATTTCATTCCACGCATAGATTTTATGGAGGTTGAAGACTTGTTTTTTCTTGCAGGAACCTAAGTGTATAATGGTCACTGAGAGGTCACTGTCTTGGACGGTGCATCCCCTGTAGGTAGAATGACACGAGGCGTGGCATGATAGTAGAGGAAATAACAACTTGGTGGAAGTGTCTGATGGAAGAGAGGGTGATGTTTAATCTTGATTGTAGACAGGATGGGATTTAGAATATCTACAAGACTCAACTTTGGGTGTGCCTAAGAGGGCAGTTCCAGAGAGGCTGAACAGAGGGTAGACCTACTCTACATGTGGGTTGTATCACCCCATGGCCTAGGGTTCCAGACTGAATAAAAAAGGAAGGAGAAAGGAGGCTAAGCAGAGCATGCGTCTGTCTCTGATTCCTTATTGTGGATATAATGTGGCCAGTTGCCTCACCTTCCTGTGCCATGCTTTCTCTGCCATGATGGGCTGTGCTTTCCTCAGGTATTTTGAGAGAAGTAACCCGGACTGGGGGCAGTAGGCTCTAAACACCTGGTGGCCTCATGACTTGTCAGATGACAAGTCAAGAAAGAGTTTAAAAGATTTTCAACATTAATGGAGAATCATTTGCAAGTGCTAGATTTAGGAATATGCTTTTTTCTTCTTTCATCAGATCAAGTTAATTTGTGTCTTTCTGATTTTCCTTCCTCTTTTGACTAGTTGATCCAAACACTGGATATACTTGGCATTGAATTGCCTCTCTTCATTAATTCCCTATGTTTCTCTTTCATCCTGAAGTTCCAATTACCTTTCTACCACAGCTAACAACATCAGTGAAGAAACTGTTCAATGGAGCTCTCAAGCTCAGATCAAAGCTGTCTCCCTCCAGGTGATTCATATCCTCAGACTTCCAGAAACGTGCAAACATACATGTCACTGTTAACATACCAGCAAAGCTTCAGCAGGATGAAGGTCAGGAATGAAGTTAGAACAGTGAACTAATTAGCACTGTATGTGCTAAAGGAAACTGGTAGCTGTGTTTTGTATCAGCCACTTGGAAGAGAGAGAACCCAGCACACAGCAAGGTTCTCCTCATATTTGAAATCAAATGGATCACTACTGGCAACCTGCAATGTCATCCTTAAGAAATAGATTTAAAAACCTAGCATCACAAAAATGAATCCAGGAAAAACAACTGAATGCGTTTTTGACTTTTGAACTATTCTGAGGCACAAAACAGCTTCTCTCCTGGTGAAACTGGGTTTGTAATCCTTGTTTGTTTGTTTGTTTGTTTTAGAATTTCTTGAGACAAACTCTTCCTTTAGAGACCTGACTAAATTATGTTTACCGTTGATTTAAAACCCTGTGCCACAATAAAGTCATTGTGTTCAAAACGCCATTCTGTCTCAACTGTAGTTTCTGAAGATCTAAAGGCTATGACTCTTTGAGCTGTCAATCCCACTCCCTCTGCATATCTGGTTAAAGTGACTTCACACTTGCAGGAACCTGATCATATCTGCTTTGTGCAGGTTGTCTGCACAGCATGGTAGTGTGGAACAGAAGAAATTCCTTTCATCCATTTTAGCTGTTGTTCACTCTTCCTCCAAGACCTTTAACATAAAAAGGCTAGAAAGTGTGCGTGCATGCGTGCATGAGTGTGGACATGTGCCTGTGCATGTTCATGTGTATTTTTCCTCAGGTTTCTTTTTGTTTGGAATGGAGTCTCTCTTCAGCTTGGAACTTGGCCAGGTGGGCTAGGCTAGCTGTTCCCTGAGGTCCAGGGACCTGCCTGTCTCTGCCTCCCATCTTACCATTGCTGGAATCACATGTGTGAATGCACTGCGCCCATCTTTTCAAGTGGACTCTGGGATCTGAATTTGGGTCCTCATGCTTGCAAGGCAAGGCTAATCCTTGGGTTCTTTCATTTCCTTTCCATCTCTTTTCCATCTCTTTTCCTTCTCTTTCCATTTCCCTCCATCCCTCCCTTCTTCCCTCCATCCTTTCCTTCCTCCCTCCCTCTCTTCTTCCTTTCTTCCTCCATCCCTCCCTCCCTTCCTCCCTCTCCCTCCCTTCCTTCCTTCTTTCCTTCCTCCCTCCCTTCCTTCTTTCCTCCCTCTCTCTCCTCCTTCTTTGCTTCCTTCCTTTCTTTTTTTTATTTGACACAGACTCTTACTATGTAGCTTAGACTGGCCTTGAACTTTGGATCCTCCTGCCTCTTTCTCCCAAGTGATAGGATTAAAAGCTTATGTCACTATGTTCAGCCTTAAAGCCTCTTTCATTCCTTATACCCAGTAACTGGTCAACTTCAGGCAGAGACGATTGTGTTGCATCAACGAAGAAGAATCAGAGTC
Source organism: Eospalax fontanierii (assembly GCA_035773235.1). Taxonomy (NCBI): domain Eukaryota; kingdom Metazoa; phylum Chordata; class Mammalia; order Rodentia; family Spalacidae; genus Eospalax; species Eospalax fontanierii. The sequence goes on from CM069547.1 coordinate 8,562,016, forward strand.
CGCTCAGATTATCATGGAACCCTGAGCTAAAACCTCCTGGGCTCAAATGACAGCTATCTTTTCCTAGCCATGTGACCTGGGACAAAGCCACTTAATTGTCCTATTCTCAGTCTCCTCTTCTGGAAAACAGAGATGATATTACCACCTACCCGAGAGTCATTTTAGAGATCACATGTGTTCAGGCTTTCAAAGTATTTAGAACACAGCTTGGCATTCAATACTGATGGGACAAATACGTTTTAAATTAAGTAACTGAGACCACATTTTTCAATGGAAAACAGGAAGAAAAGGACAATGCCTATCAGTAAGAAACCGGTACACTAAGATATAGACCTTCGTGTGGGAACGCAAGCATTAGAAGGAGTGGTATAGGGCTTGGGCGGGAGGTTCAGTGTCAAGAGTATGTGTTATTTTTGTAGAGGACCAGAGTTCAGGTCCCCTAGCAATATTGGTTGACTCATAACCACCTGTAACTCCAGTTCCAGGGGATCCAATGTCCTCTTCTGGCCTCTGCAGTCACCTACCCAAACACAGATATACAATATACAAAATTCCTTTAAAAATGGGATAATTTCCCCCACCTACTATGAAAAGATCTTCAGAAAAATGCACACATTGTGTATCTACATGCATATAGAGAGGAAGGTCTAGAATGAGACACAGGTGACTATGTCTACACCTGTTCCTGAGTTTCACAGAGAGTTGGACCTTCAGGAGGCATCCTTTGTATTAGACACACCTTGGTTCTACAGAAAATTTTAATTTGCTTTAGGTTGTTGTTTCCAATAAATATCCAGTTTATTGTGATTTTCTTAGGGTCAGAAAAGGATATTTGAGAAAGGACATGAACTTGATGTTTGTCTTCTGTCAGTAAAGAGAAATGGGAGGGATTCTGAAGTATCTTTCTCAGTGAACACAACTGTGCTGCAAAGCAATCTAGGAGTTCCTCAACTTGTGTCTTTTTCTCTAAGGTATGATTTGGGACTAGAACACTATCAATAGCACTTTATTACAGATATGAATGAAATATGCTTTGCCTCCTTATCCTCCTCTGGTGCTTTTGTGTATTGTTGAGGGAGGTGGATTCGTGGTAAGGAGTTCAGAGGACAAGAGCAGCAGACATTGAACCGCACCCAGAAAACATAGAGGACTAGCGTTTCTTATAAACTCCTGGACTTGTCGCTTTGAATGTTCTGTCAATTCACTGTGATGCATATAGTTACCACCAGTAGTCACTCTTTAGAGTTAAGCTGTAGATGCTATGGACAGGAACTATGGCAGAGAGGAAAACACTGTGCATAGAAAGAAAAGGTTAACAATGAAGGTGTTGGAGGCTAGGGAGCAACGGCAGTAGGACTGGACTTCAGAGATGGCAGCAGTGGAGGACGAGAAACGTGGGTCTATCCGGACCTTGTTACATGTTTGCTTTGGGAGTTAGTTCACGTCTCTGACCTTCATTTCCCTACTCTGCAAAAAGAGGATAATACTTTACATGCACAGCTGTAATGATTAGTTTTAAAAGTCAACTTGACCCAAACTATAATTGCCTTGGGAAGAGAGTCTCAGCTGAGGAATTGCCTAGATTATATTGACCTGTGGGCAAGTCTGTGGGGGATTGTCTTGATTGTTAGTTGACACAGGACAACTCAGCCTACTGTGGGTCTATATAAGAGTAGAGAGGACTGGCTGATTAATAAGCATGCAGTCATTTCTCTCTGTTCTTTTTAAAGAATATTTTATTACATGCGTGTATGAGTGCATTACCTGCATGTGTGTAAGTGCGTGTGTATCGTGCAACACTCAAGGAGATCAGAAGAGTCAGATCACCAGGAACTGGAGTTGCAGATGGCTATTAGTTGTCATGTGGGTGCTGGGAATTGAACCCAGGTCCTCTGCAAGAGCAGTCAGTGCTCTTAACAGCTAAGTTATCTTGCCAGCCTCCAATTCACTCTGCTCTTTACCTTGGATGTGAAGGTTCAAGTTCTTGCCTTGATCTCATATTGTAAGCCAAATAAACCTTTTCCTCCTCAAAACTGCCTTTGGTCAGGGACAAGCTATTTTATTACAGAAATATATATGAAACTGAAATTGGAAAAGTAGAAATCCATAAGCAACTTGTTTTGCTATGTATATGCAGCAAATATAAATCTATTATCTATGTAGTAAAAGCATGCCTAGATGTTGTCGAAGCCTAGATGATCACCAGTCATAGAATAGATATTTAATAATCTTTGTTGAAAAATTAATTAAAAGAGGTAACATTAAAGATATTAAAGGTATCAAATATATCTTAATTTTCTTCTTTGGCTCCTGCAAGGCATTGGCAAGTGTTGTTGTTGCTTTTTTTTTTTTTTGGTGGTATGGTTCTCGTGACCATAGAAGGTGATAGATTTACGAGGACATACAACTTCGTCAGTGACTGAAGTCAAGGTATAAATCAACGGGCTTCCATCAGTCTGGAAATGGGTTCTAAGGCTAACTGTAGGAATATGCTCTTTCATTTTTTTTTGGTAAAAGTGGACCAGAGAGATAGCTCACTTGGAACTCCAGTTCCTGAGGATGTGACTCTCTCTTTGGCCTGTTTAGGAACCTTCATGCATATGGTGTACATACATATACCTAGACACACAGCATAAAAAGTTAACCAATTAAAACGTATAAGCAGTATGGTTTGTTAGATATTTGGCTAAGACCAAGCTGAAGGAAAAGACACACAGCAGAAGAGTTGGGAAATTTTGATTGATTCACACGAGAGACAGGACAAAATTTATTTAACAGAATGAACTTAAGTTTTTGCATTGGCGTTAAGAAAAATCATAATACATATAACTATGGTGAAGACTTTAGTCTCTGAGGTTTTTGTCTTTAGCAAGCACAATCCATGCAAACTGGGGAGATTATATTCCTCAGATCTTTGTATGGTGTGGTAATGGGACCATGACACCTGCTCAGGTGAGTGCACTGTTCCTATTTGCTCTGTAATTCTGCTCTCATTTTTGGCTCAAAAACAACATGCTTCATTCAGTTTGGAGACTTTGAAGGAGGGTCACAAAGGGACTTGACACTCTGTGAAGTGTGATTGAAAAGAACACAGCCTAACCTGACAAGAAGGGAGAACCAGGGGTGGGTGCTGCCTGGCTGCCATAAAGAGATCAGATTTGATCTATGAGGCACTGACAGACCAGCTATGATTCATGGGAACAATCAGTAAAGATGGATTTTTTTGTCTCATTCTGAGAAGGAAGCTTTGGAGGTAAAATGATAGGTAAACCCTGATGATTTTCTTTGTCAGAAAAACAAGTCATATTCTCTCAAAAAAAAAAAATCACAGAACAAAAATGGTGAAACACTGTTGATGTTTTCAAGCCATGCCATATGTTACAGTTCAAGCATCTCAGTACACTCTGAGGAAAGGGTTTGAATCTAATAGCTCACTAAATTTGGCAGATGGTCAAGTTGATCTGTATCTTCACAGTGAAGTTATAGTTTAGATTAAATAACATTTCAGGCCCTGTTCACATTTGAGAGCCTATTGCTCTATAAATATAACTAGCATGAATTCTGCTGTCATCATAGCCCAGTCACTGACCTCAGTTCTAACCCTTCTGTGAAGATATGAGTGTTCATCTGATCCTGTGACTCCGTCAGGCTCCATCCATAGCTAGTTAACTGGAATGGAAAGCTGACGTGGTTGCCAAGCAACTCAGACTCAGACAAATATACCTCCCTTTACCAGTGTGCCAGAGAAGTAGGTGAACAAACATTCCTTTGACTTACGACTTAATCTTATCCTTTGGGTACACATAAAAATGAACAAAAGAAATCAAGGCAGATATTTAGGTAATTTGGAACAACATTTTCTATGGATAACTGATCACTTAAATGAACAAATGTTTGACTTATGAATGTGAGTCATCTTTCCAGTTCTCCATTTTAGTGTCTGAGTAGGACGACGTCTCAGCAGTACTGTGTTAATCCTTACGAAGGTAGCGTATGGTGTAACATGAAGGAGTTAGGGGGGAGGAGAGACAGAGAGAGAGAGAGAGAGAGAGAGAGAGTGCAAATGCACTGATGGAGTGTAGCCACATTTCTTCTATAACTCACTTCTGTCATGGAGTTGATTTGTGTGTTGGATGTCTTTTTTTAGAGTCTTGGACCACAGTTGGCAGTTGCCGGCAACACAGCGAGGTGAGTTTTTGGCATCAGTGAAATGGTGATTTCTCCAACTAGGTTCTGAACTCTCTGAGGACACTCATTCTGTTGTTTTTTATGGTGTCTAGTGGTATTTAGAACTGGATATGAGCATCTCATGATTACAGATCACATATCCTTGACTCAGCATAGACGGATTTGTGTTTCCCAACTTTTGGGCTCCAAATACACATCTAAGTAGATTATATAATATTATATAATCACAATTATTATATATAATAATAATGTAATATATAACAAGATACTTGAAATAATACAAATGTATTCTCTCTTGAAGCCTTTATTATTATTGTGACACTTCATTTTCTTATTACATTTGTTTATATGTGATATGCTTCTGCATATGTCTGTGTATGTGTACATATGTGCCTATGCCACAGTATGTGGAGGTCAGAGGAAAACTTGGAGCAGTCAGTTCTCTCCATGCGGGTTACAATGTGGGTTCTAGGACTTGAACTCAGGTTGTCAGGTTTGGCAGCAGGTGCCTTTGCCCACTGAGCCATCTTGCTGATCTTTGTGACTCTTTAGAGTTAAGCTAAGAAAAGCATTTTCCACAAAACAGTGCTAAAAATTAATATTCATTAACCTAATTTTAGTGAACCATATTCAACTAAAAAGTTTCTAACAGTTCTTGGGCATGCCTGTGTTTAAAGGATGTTGAGTTTCAAAACTTTGCTTATATGTCAATATCTTTCATTTTCTAGTAGAAAAAAAGTATCCTTTTTCAATGAAAAATAAATCACTACTCATGATAATAAAGAGAGCACTTGTCATTGAGGGGAAGGATTTTCCTAGGCACTTATTGAGGTTTATAAGGCATGGAAAGAGTGGAGTGGACAGAAGCCCATATTCTGAGGTTGAAGGCTATCTATCTATTCACTCTGCTCCAGAAGTGGCCTTCACTGAAGGGCTGATGGCCCAGGACATGCAGATAGAGCCACTGTGACATCTCTCTATTGTGCAGGTCTCCACCTGACTCAGTCCAACGACCACCAATCCACATATCACGCTGATTCCTAGGAGTTTTACATAGCAGACAGCTCTGGGAGCAAAAGTGTTGGAGAAGTTCTTTCTTGGTCTTGAAGGGCAACTGGGGTTAGACAGATAGAAGAGGAAAATCCTATTCTCTGTGTGCCATGTGGTCATAGCAAGCTCTCTTCTTCCTGAAATACACTGGTCAGTGGCTCTCTTACTATGTGATCATAGTTTATAGGGGACAGGACTATCATCCTTACACACAAAGTCAGAAACAGACATGCAAGAAGGTTCATGGACCAGATTTGTTTCTATCATTGTGCCTTTTGAGAAGGATGGCTTTGGGCCAGTGAAATGGCTCAGTGGGTAAAGGCACTTGCTATACAAGCCTAAGGACTGGAGTTCCTTCCCCAGAACCCACATAAAGGTGGAAGGATAAAAATGACTCCCTAAAGTTGTCCTCTGGCCTGCACTTGTGCACTGTGGCCAGGGTAAACATACATCATAGATACACATGCACACACTTTAAAAATTATAAAAAGGAAAAACAGAATGATTACTTAGACAAAACTACAGCAGCGAGAACAGATGTAAACTAATTCTGTGCTGGGGATTGAACCCAGGTCCTCGCACATGCTAAACATGCCCTCTATCTCTGACCTACACCCAAGTTCCTTCAGTCTGTCACCACACTCCCTTGTACAGGCAGAGAAGACAGATACCTGAATCAAGTCCTCTCCACGTTTCATTTCTCTCATACAGGCTCCTGGGATCTTTACAGTAAGACCCTGTCTCAGTCCCTTCTGTGTCCCTAGCACCCAGCACTGTGTCTGACACCCAATGGAGGTGCAGAGTGAAGCAACAAGAACAAGCCTGTTGGTAGGCTCACCTGGAGCCATGTGGAAGAGCTGGAATTTGGCTTCCCCCATGTGCTGGCTTCGGGAGAGTGAATTAGCACAGGGAACAACCTGTTTGATTGATGTTCCCTACAGAGAAGTAAACCACAGAGGAGCCATCACGGTGTCTTCTGCTCCTAATTGTCTGTGTCTTAGGAAGGCTTCTGTCTCTGTGGAGAACAGCTCGGTTCTCTGTGAGGACTCAGCTCCTGGAAGCTCTTACATGGCTCAGATTTGAGATATATAATTCACTACTTCAGGGGAGGGCTTCTCAACCTTTTTCCACTCATAACCCCTTTCCAGCTGAGAAACTTTATGCCTTCATGCCATAGAGATACATAAAATTGGCATACAAATCAAACATCAGTTATAGATAATAAAGTGTAAAGAAATTTATTTTAAAACAATTCTATAATATATATTTTTTTACTATTTATGAAAAACTAGAGCAAATTTTCATACCAAAGAGATGGATGTGCCCACTTATTTTTCACATAAAGGATTAAAACATGGGTGAATGTTGGGCAATGTGGGCTGTAGAACATATCCCACATTTTTCAGAGTTGACTTATATTTTGAAATAATGGTCAATGCTAAGAAGGATGTTTTGCATAACTATCCAATATAAAATGGCAGAGACACGCTTAGGGCCATTTCAGAAAATGCAGGAAATTCTACCCTAATCCTTAGCTAAAATTCATCTAACAATTTTCTTTTTTGAAGTGTAAGTCAGAGACTCAAGTAGCAATTATTAAGATAAAGCATTCTAACACAATACAAACCCAAAAGGTATGGTGGTACATGCCTTTAGTCCCAGCAGTGGGGAGGCAGAGGCTGATGGATCTCTGTGAGTTTGAGGCCTGCCTGGTCTACCCAGCAAGTTCCAGACCAGCCAGGACTATACAGCAAAAGCTTGTCTCAGAAAAACTAAAATACAAAACAAAACAACTAAAGTGGCATACTAACATAATGCTTACACGTTAAGGAATAGCCATAGGAAAGTATCAGTAGTCATTGTTTTCCATAGTTGAGCCATTTTATTTCTCTAAGGGCAGAAAGCGGCAGCATTTATGGGTGTTATGTGGCATGATGGCATGCACCGGACCAAGAATGCACATGGTGTGCTGAGAGCTAAGACTGTGGAAAGTCACCTGGGACAGGATATGTGCGGGCAGCTAGAAGCCGTTCAGATTCACTACACATTTGAGCTACGGGTTTGGGCAGTCATAAACATTTTACTGTTGCTGAATGTTTGATGACCATTCCATTCAGATCCGTGACCCCATATGCTGTACCTTACAGCTTAAGAAGCTAAACTTTAGACCAACCTCACAACCTTCACAAGGACTTAAGGAAAGCCTCTGCATTCTCAGGTTTAGTATCAAAAGACTCAATCACAGGGACCCAAAATATGTGGAAAAGTGGTGGGTTCTAAATACCCACAGACTTCTCTTTGCATTTCCTAAATTCCTAAATGACTCCTTAAACAACTATATAGGATTTACAATGTACTGATACAAGAGATACTAGAGATAACGTAATTCATAAGGGAAGACAAATGGAGTTCACAGGCAAATAGCAGTCATTTGATAGAAGGGACTTAAGCACCCTGGAATTTTGATATTAGGTATGGCACTGGAACCAGTTCCCAAAGGACATCCAGGAGCCCCTGTATTTACTAAACTTTGGTCCAAGTCAGCCTAAGCACGTGCTAACATATGTGTGATATGGCTCTGTAGTATAAATGAGTAACTTTCCCTTAGGATGGGGTCTTTGTTTACCGTGGAGAGAAGGTGCTAACTTCCAGAATCTAAAGAACATACAGGCTCCTCAGGGAGATACAGGCCTGTGCAATAGCAGGATGTTGAGATGTGCACTGGGAGAATTTTAAGTGCAATGAATTCTTCACTTAATACATTGTCTTAGTAACTACTGTTTCAAGATGCTCAGTGCTTACAACTTATTCCTAGCTTTACCAAGGCAGAAGAAAAATGGAAAAAAATACAGTCTTAAAATACCTTTGCCAATTAAATCCTGAATTATTTCTAACTCCAGGAATAGTCATTTTATTTAAGCTGTTAAAGATGATAAGGAACACACTGAATCTTCATGTTTCCTTTTACATTTTCATTATTTCACAGTCTTCAGTGGGTTTGAAAGTTTCATCCAGCCTTCCTTGCCTCTAGATCCGAGATGCTAAAAATAGAGGAAATGGCCAGCTTAATAATAGATTTTTACCTTGAAGGCTAATGCCAAAATAATGGAGTTCATGGCCTAAGTCACAAATTCCCATAATCTAAGGGCAATCTCAGGAAACCTTTGAGACTTGAAGTAAGTGGGGGAGATGGAGACACACACCCAACCTAAACCCAGTCAGTACAGTCTTACAGCTCTCCATAAGGAGAAGTTCATTGTTACAAGGTGCAGAGATTAAGATTACCAGATGAATTCATATCAAACTTCAAAGACCTGTTGAAAATTCTTCAAACTCTACTTTATTAAACCTGTACTTACATGACAGTTTCTTGTGACAGGGCTCATTGCTCACTCAAAGACTAGTCCAACAACTCTGTGTGTGTGTGTGTGTGTGTGTGAGTGACGTGGGCAGGCACCCGTGCAGGGGCCAGAGGAAGACATCCAGTGTCCTGCTCTATCACGATCCACATTATTCCCTTGAGACAAGTCTCCCTCCCTGAGCCTGGAGCTAGGCTGGCAGCCAGCAAACCCCAGCAATCCACCTGTCTCCTCTCCCACAGTGCTAGGGTTACAGCCTCTCTGAGCTTTCTATGTGGGCATTGAAGGTTCAAACTCAGGCCGTCACACTCACCAAGCAAAACCTCTTACTCACTGACCCATCCTCTCAGCCCTCTGCACATTTTGTTTATTTGTTTTGAGACAGGGTCTCCCTGTAGCCCCGGGTGGCCTGGAACTTACTGTGTAGACCAGGCTGGCCTCAATCTCACAGAGATCTGCCTGCCTCTGCCTCCCGAGTGCTGGGATTAAAGGTGTGTGCTACCACACCTGGATTCTTCTCCATATTCTTAATGAGAAAAGTAAAGCCAATTTGCTCCAGTTGGGTTTTATATTAGCTCTAACAAAAACATTCCTAACTGAAAGGGTGTTTGACATATCATTTGTTATTTCTCCCACAGACTGCAAGATGGTTGTTAGTCTGATATTTTTTATCAGTGGAGAAACTGAGGCATAAGGAATCTTGATCAAAACTGTACATACATCTCATCACTTCTCTAGCTTTAAAAAATATTTTTAAAAAAAGACTTGCGCGCACATGTATGAGTGTGTGTGCTTACACATGGAGACCAGAGGAGGATGTTGAGTGTTCTCCTCTGTCCCTTTCTGTGTAGTCCTTTAAGGAATATCCCTCCCTGAACCTGGGTCTTGAGTTTGTTCAGTTAGACTGAAAGCCAGCAAGCCCTAGCAGCCCTGTCTATACCGCACAAGGCGTGGGGTTGTAGGAATGTGGGGGATGTCTGTTGGTTGTATGGATGCTGGGATCCAAACTCCAGTCCTTATGATCTCACAGCATGTGCTCTTAACCACAGAGCCATCTCTCCAGCCTTGCTTGTTGTTTGGATTTTTTTTTTTTGCTGTATATCAGGCACATCTAACCTGCCATCCATCCTGACATCCTGAGGCTGCATACAGTCAAGGATACACATGGGAAGGTTTCATGTACAATGAGCACTTTATGCTACTTCCTTATTTTCTTGGTGTATGAGTGTGTATGTCTCATATCTGTGTTTGTATCTCTGCATCTGTGTGCATGTGTCCATGTCTCTCTGTGTATGTCTCTCTGTGTGTGTCTATTTGTGTACATCTCTTTGTGTGTATATGTGTGTTTGTGTCTGGCTGTGACTATGTACATGTGTGTATATCTATGTGTCTCCTTGCGTGTCTGTGAGTGTGTCAGTGTCTGTGTGTGTGTCTATTGTGTGTGTCTCTATGTGTGTGTATGTGTGTTTATGTCTGGCTGTGACTATGTACATGTGTGTATGTCTATGTGTCTGTGTGTGTGCCTGTGTTGTGTGTGTCTGTGTTTCTGTGCCTGTGTGTGTCTTTCTGTTTCTGTGTGAGTGTCTGATCTATGTCTGTGTGTGTGTGTGTGTGGTATTATCCTTATCAGGAAATTTAAGCTGTAGCCAGTTCTACTGCAGCCTGACATCAAGGCATCTTACTCCTTAGTCACTTTTTCTGTGAAATGCTGGCCTGAATCAACGTTCACAAGTCTCTCTCTGTGCCAGCATCCTGTGATGGCATCATCGTCTCATGAGATCGTGAGCCTCACCACTGAGAGTTCTGTGCTGGTTTCTATTTTCCAAGCCCAGGTTGCTCTGCCTGTGGCAAAGCAGCAGCCATTCTATTGAGTCAGGATTCGTCAAATCCTCCTCCACAGGACTATAAAAGAATCATGAAAGTTGGTCCAGAGTACCATGGAAAGGCACGATGGGGGATCCCAGTCCAAGCGCATAAGCCTGACTGACAGTGGCAATGATAGACCTCAGAAGGAAGTGCCACGGAAGGGCAGGATTCAGCAAAGTAGGCTCCTTGGGGAGAGGGACTTAAGTACTGCTGTGTGGCTAGTTCTGGGCCCCACATCAGAGTCCCCAAGAGAGCTCATTGACTTCAGTGACCGAGAGAAGAGAAGAGAAAGACTCAGGCTATGTGGTCTAAGATGAGGGAAAAGCAGAGACAGCTATATTTTGAAAGATGACTACTGATTTCTTTCAGGGTGTACCTGAAAGATAAGGAAGCAAGCCAGATCCTTTCATGGATAGGAGGCCATGTTCCAGGAACCTCAGCTTTGGGGTAAACACTGACATGTGGGCTCCTGAGAGCAGGGTTGGGGAATGACGTTGAAGAACCTAAGATAGTGTCCATGATAAAGAGGGTGTAACCATGTTACAGGGGAGAGCAGGCAGAATGAGACCACAGAAAAGACCGGACTGAATATTCAGAGTGAAAAACGTGTAATATGAATTTTGTAAACTGGTCAACACCATGTGTATTGGTTACTTTTCCTGTCATGGCGACCAAATTCACCCGACAAGGAGCAACTTAAGGGAGGAGAGAGATTCATCCAGGCTCACAATTTTGTGGTGTAACTTCAGGAAAGTGGCAGCTTGGGCATCTGACAAAACAGCTCCTTATATGTACAGAGAACAGAATTGTTCAGGAAACAGGGCTGAATTGTACTTCCTCCAGTGAGGTCCCACCTCACAAAGGTTCCACTAGTTTCCAAACAGTGGGAGGCAATCGTTCAAACAGGTGAGCCTGTGGGGGACACAACATAACTGAGCTTCTCTGTTACTGGTGTTCACATGAATGCAGGGTGGATAGGAACTACAGAAGCAGGACAGAAGACGTCGGAGGGCGAAACGCTTCGAAGGTTCCAGCACTACAGTGGTGAGGATCAAAACGAAGACACGGTCAGGGACAGAAAGGAACAGGAGATCACAGTGACATGCAGAGGTAGAAGGACACTATTTGGTGACTGAGTGGATGGTGATGCCGTGCCAAACAAGAGCACACCCAGGAGGGAGCGAGCCCCAGGGGGGAGTCTGATGGAGCCACAACCAGAGTTTGGCTTTGGATAAGACAAATCTAGAAGGGCACGTGGTATCTGACTCAGGATGAGCTGTCCAGGAGAACTCCAGACAAACATGAGCCCTGTGCTTCAGGTGTGAAGATCTTCAGCATTTAGCAGGGTGACTCTGGACCCCTTGAAAACCAGCATCTCTTTATGTAACAGATATTGAGTAATTGCTCTGAGACGGATAGATAATAAACACAGTTGTTTTAAGAATCTGCCTAATATGTACAAATGGGAATTAAAAGGAAAGTGGTCTATTTTTAGTGACCTGAAGACTTCCTCCCTCCTGGTTAACTTTGATAGTGCTGGAAGGTGCGATGCAGGCACTCAGTGAGTGGGAGGAAGGTTAACAGTGGTCTTACCCAGCAGTAAACCCGGAATGCTGCAGTATGCTCTGACAGGCAAGTTATGCCCACGGGGACAATAGTGACACAAAAGTGATGGGACTAACCAGCCGCTTTCTGTTGGACTGGATTTCACAGGAGGGCGTTCATGTTCATGCTCGGTACTGTAAACCTGAATAAAAGCTCGTGACTGGGGACATCATGGCCTGAGGGAGGAACCCAGCACTATTGTTTTACTAACTGAACATATAAATGTACAAACAGCCTTTATGTTTATACCTGTAGATTAGTGCTGCTCTCATCCTTGGTCAGAGACTCTTCTTCTGCAGTGGGCAGCAGTAAATAAGTAAATGAATAAATAAATAAATAAATTGAATAAAATGTAGAAGGTAGGCATGGTGATGTACACCTGTACACATTTAATCCAAGTACCTCAGAGGTGGAGGCAGGAGGATCAGGAGTTCAAGACCAGTCTGGTCTACCTGAAACCCTGTCTCAAAAACAACAAAATTAATCTTTATATATTGAACCATGAATATACTTAGTGCAAATATATAGCTGCCATGGTAGTTTCTGCAGACTGCATTGGAAGACTTGTTCATTCATTTAAGAAGTGCTAGCTGAAAGCCTCCTGGGTTACAAGAGCAGTTTTAGGCTCAGGGGAAAAAGCAGTGAGATGACACACAGAGACTCTGGTTTCAGCAGTTTGCATCCTCATAGAGGTAAGACACAACAAGCATGTGAATAAAAGATAATGATGTCATCTCATGGGGATGTAAGAACAGTGACCTGACAGCACACACTCGTAAGATGGTCATTACATATGAGCAGCACAAACTGACTGGGAGGATTAAAAAAGAAAAGGAAGTTGGATGGGTGAGGGTGAAGGATAGATCTGGAAGGAGTTAAGAGAAGTGTGGGTGAATTTGATCAAAATACATTATATGCAATAGGAAATTCTCAAAGAATTAATACAGAATATTGTAATCTGAAGGAGTGATTGATGGGACATGGGGAGAGCTCTTTTGATGACAAAGTCAGAGAAAGTTTCTCTGAGGAATGGACAATGAGAGAGTCAGCCCACTGAAGGAACCACTACTCCCAAGTGCAGAAAACCAAGTGTGTCTGAGGACCAGGAAGAACACAGGGGGAGTGTAATACTTTAATGAGCAATCTCTGACGTTAGCACACGTCAAAACATGCTTAAAATGGGAAGCCGAGGCTGCATTCAGAGTGCCAGGTGAAAGTTTAAGCAGAAGTGTGACCCGATCGGACTTTTTATTATTTATTTATTTATTTAGAGACAGGGTTTCCTTATAGAAGCCTGGCTGGCCTGGATCTCACTATGTAGAGCAGGTTGGCCTAGAACTCACAGAGATCCACCTGCTTCTGCCTCCCAAGTGCTAAGATTAAAGGTGTGGTCCACCATGCCTGGCCCAGACTTACATTTTTTAATGTGTATTCTGTATCCTGGAAATTTTTTTTAGACAAAGGGAGGATAGATTCATGACTTGACTATCCCACTGTTACAACTAACAATTCTGGATGATTTTTCAGTTTGAATGTTTTAAGGAGCTTGTTAACAAGTAAAGATAAATAAGAAACTGAAATGAATGAAAATAAAACTTAAACTGTATTTCTTCCTGAAACTGACTTTTATCCTTAGGGTATTTTCTCAATTTTGTGGATAGTAGCCTCTGTTTTGATTGATGAAAAAGAAGATGAAGTCTTTGGTCCATATAAAGACGAGATCTGAAAAAAGAAAAGATATTCAGAGTGAATGAGAAGTCATACTACCATGCGGAAAGAGAAAGGCAGTGCTCACACGCAGTGTTGGCGGGAATAAAGTAACATAACCATTTTGGAAGAGGGTCTGGCAGATCCTTACAAAACTAAACATAAGTCTCCCCAGTGACTCAACTATTCTACTCCTGAAGCCCAAGAAAAACAAAAACCGGCCCCCAAAATGATTTGTATGGGGATATTCACAGAAGCTTGGAGAAGCTCACAGAACTGCATGGAAAGACAAGGGCCAAGAGTGGGAGTATTTACAACAACCCTTAGCTGGAAACAGCCCAAATGCTCATCAACAGAAGAATGGGTAAACAAACTGTGGTATATGTATACAGGAGAATACTAGCCAGCAATAAAAAGGAATGCAGTATTGCAGTGTACAAACAGCATGGATAAATCTCACGAAACGTTATGTAGAGTGGAAGAAGCCTCATACAAAACAGCAACAATGGTATATGTATACAAAATCCCTGGACTGGCAAAACTAATCTAAAAAGGGAAAAGATCAGGATAACTGATGTTTGTAGGGTTGAGGTGGAGCCAGGCTGATTCTATGTAAGGACATGAGAAAATTGTCTGAGGTTATGTTAATGTTCAATTTCTTGATTAAAACTTCTAAGATAGTACATTTAAGGTCTGTACAAGTCATTCCACTTAAATTTTATCCTCCAAATAGAAGAACCATGAACAAATAATCACTCAATTGGTAAGCGCGCTAAAATTCTTAGATGTGATGAGTGTCTTCAAATGAATCAGTAAAACATGGCGGAGAGGCAGAGGGACAGTGAGTTGACTCTGCAGGTTAGTATGCAAATATATTAAATGGAATGAAAAATTAATGGAAGAAGGAAAAGAGTCTGGAAGTGTGTTGATCTTGCCTTTGATGATGAGGGGAAGCCAAGACCAATTCATAGTCCCCTAAAGGAAGAATTTAATTTAGGTGTCATTACAGATGATAAAGCACGTGGGAGATGCAAACACAGGACGAATTCTAATTCAACTCAGGGTTCAAGAGATTTTACACAAACCAAGGATTCTCAAAAGAGGATAAGCAAATAAATGAAAACCAAACCCCAACTGCCTAAAGAAGCAAGAGCCAAGAGTGGGGCCACTGCGCGGAGAGACGGGGGCCAAGAGTTGGAGTCAGCGCAACCAAGGGACAGAAGAAACAGACACAAATGACCTTAGAGATCTACAAATCAAAATTTTAATGTGCATTTGTCTTTATGTCTCAATGAAACAAAACATGGCTACAATTTGTTTCTTTAAGGTAGGCCTCATTAGACCAGGCTTGTCCTGAACTCTTCCTTCTGTCTCTACCTCCTACCCAGGATGATAGGTGTGTACAACCCTGTCTGGCTTGTTGGTTTTTGTGGTTGTTGTTTGTTTGTTTAGAGACAGGTTCTCACTATATAATCCTGGCTAGCCTGGACCTCACTATATACTCAGTATAAGTTCAGGTTGGCTTTGAACTCTTGATTCTCCTGCCTTAGCCTCTTGAATGCTGGGATTATAGGTGTCCATTGCCACATCTGGCTAGCAGCTTTTAAAAATTGTTATTGTGTTTTCAGTTCTGCTTTTGGTAGGATGATTAAGTCTGTTCCTTGCTCCAGATGCTCCTTTGTATTTCCTACAAAGAAAACACTAGCATCAAGCAGGAGGCAAGTGATACTGGCACACGAAGCCATCTCGGGAACAAAGGGCTTGCCAGACGTGTTGGATTTGGGGTTCATCAGTTACGGTTTGCAAAGCCGTCATGTGACCACCCAAATCATTGCACTGTAGATCTTGTGGATTTTCTTCTCTTGTCTGCTCAGGAAGAAAACAAAACAATTCTAAGTACTGGCATAATTTTAAGAAGACAGAGTGCTTTACGTTCCTGGCCATTAGCCTTAGTAGAGCTTAGAGAGCTGCCTAGTTAGTGATCGTGCTCCATTTCTTTTAACAACCAGGATTGTATTTTAATTTTATGTCTCCCTGAAACATAAATGTCTAATAGTACTTCAGGGAGCAGGGACGATTTGAAGTAAGCAATATACAGGTGATGAAGGTTAGGACAAAGAATGAAACACGGAAAGGGACAGAGTGTGAGAGACACAGGCAGGAAGGGGTTGTGTTGACTGACTATTCTGGGAAGTTTCTCCAATAAGATGACACTTGAATGGGGAGCAATTTTGTATCTTGTGGTCTTCTTGGCGAGAGTCATTTCAAGCATAGGGAACTGTGTACAAAGAGTCTGAGGCAGGACTGTGCTTTGTGTGTTCAAGGAAGAGATTGTAGCTAGAGTATAGACAGCGACAGGGAGAGTGCAGGGGTGAGGATGGGGCGATAGCGAGCAGCACTCACAGAACCTCACCTTCACCAGGCTCACTATCAGCTATGGCTCTCACCCCTTCCCACAGCCTATCATGTTCCCACCTGGACTCTTCTCCCGTCTGTCCATCACCAACAACGATTCTGCCCCATCCACAGGCCAAACCGTATCCAGCTTTATTAAAGATATTCTTCCTAAACAATCATGGTATTTCAGACAGGTCATGGGCAGACCTTCGTTAACAGTACGCAAGGATTTTCAAGCACTTTCTTGGATGGACTACCAAAATTAGAAAGCCACCACGAATCCAATGAAGTTGTCATGCGATGGTCTGAACAGGAAAATTTAGAGTGGGGTTTCACATTTCATTTTAAATATGTTTCTTAAACAACTTTTCAAAGCTGACTTTGAGGAAATGAAATGAAAAATTATCAATCGGAAGACCCAAAATCTAAAGGAAGTTACTGCTTAACAAGCACCATCCCAATGACATCACAGCAGAGTCCAAATTTCCTGACACTGTTAAACCAACTTGGGTCGGGGTGGGGTCAGGTCCTAACAGGTCTTTGGTTTTGACTGAGTGAATCCTGTGCTGATGATGGAGAGGGTGAAGGTATAAGAATGAATTTTGGGTCTTCCCACACCACAAGGCATTTTGTATCAACGTAGCCAAGCGTGTCAATGTTGTGGAACCAGGGAGCCGAGAGGAGTCCTTCAAAACCAGCAGGAAGGTGTTTCCCCAGCATCAATCCAACTTGGAAAATATTTTGTTAGAGACACATGTTCCTCCCCGCCTCAGATCAATGAAGGACGTGTTCTGTGTGCCAACAACATAATGTCTGAAAAAGTAAAACAAAATTATTCATTTTTATGAAACTTGATTAGATAGCATTTCAAACCGTACAGTCCCCCAAGCTACAGGGTTACCAAAAGCGCATACGCTTCCCTTGTGTCTCCTGCACAGCTTTCTGTGTCCGGTCTGCTTTGGCGTCCTCATGGCCTGCAGGGCTGGTCCATCCTTTCCAGCCTCAGCTTTTCCCTTTCTCCTTTGGGCACCTTCTCTCCTTGGCTGAGCCTTTGTAGGTTTGGCTCTGGCTTTGGAAGCACAGGTTTAGCAGACAACCTTGCAAATCTCTGTGGTTTGTCCTTCAACTTGGTGTTATCACCTTCAGCATCCTGTCAACCTTTTCGGGGTCATGTTAGTGGGGGACGTAGGTGCTGAACTCAGATGCAGTGGAGCGTGGCTTTGATCAGTCTGGAGTTGTTCTTGTCTCTGCCCTCTCCTCCTCTTCCTCTTCTTCCTCCTCATCTTCCTCTTTCTCCTCTTCCTCCTCCTCCTTTTCACACTGCACATACTTTTTTTATTATATGAGCACTTGGTAATCTTTTATTTGTTTCTTCATTCATTTATTTTTGAGATGGGGTCTCACATAACCCAGGCTGTTGCTGAACTCACTCTCTAGCTGAGGAGGACCTTGAATTCCTGATTCTCCTAACTTCCCTCCCGAGTTCTGGGATTGCAGGCTTGTACCACTGCATCTGGTTGATACAAGGCTGGGTATTGAACTCAGGGCTCTGCCCATATTGGGCAAGTACTCTGCTAACTGAGCTGCATCTCCCTGATTAATAATTGTGTATCTTAAAATGTTCTTCTTTGACTTGACCCCTTTCACTCCCGGTTCCCCTCCCCCAGTCTGCCTTATTTTCATACGTGATATCTCTGTTCCTTTATCACATTCATTTCTGAACCCCAGAAAGTCAGACTTTCACATCTTATCAAGGTCACCAATAACTTCATGTGGTGAAACCACATGTTCCTGCACTGCTCTGTCCTTAGCCCACAAGCTGTGATGGATACAACTGATATATTCTTCTTGAGGCAGTTTCTTCACTTGACCTCTTATTTTTCCTTTCGGCTTTATCTTAATCTATTGAAGCTGCAACAAAACAGCAGAAGCTTGGTAGCTTACAAACAACAAAAATAGATCGCTCACAGTTCTGGAGACTGGGAAGACCAAGACAAAGAGGCAGGCAGATCCTCTGTCTAGCTGCAGCCCAGTCAGAAGGAAAGTTAGTCTCTTACAAAGTGCTAATCCCAGTCATGAGAGTAATGAAAGAGAGGGTTCTTCCTGGAGCTTTGCCTATTTTGTCACTTCTAAGTATTGTGACTCCAAAGACTTCAGCCCCAGACCCCCTTGCAGTGTCATTGACACACAGCTGCTCTTACGCAGTTCCACGGCTTTAAATACATCCTAGCCTTTATGTCTCGTACACAGTTGTCAGTGTGGCCTAGTCTGTTCTGCATAATAGCTTCAACTCCCAGTGGTTTGGAACAGTTGTTTTTCTCTCTGGCTTTAAAAAGTGCATCATGAATCAGTAGGAATATCCACCCATTGTGATAATTCAGGGGCTCAGGACACCCATAGTCCCAGTCCCCCAATGGAAAAATGGGACAATGTGAATCACACTCGGAAGTCAAAGATCCAGCCTGAAGCCATACTCCTCTCCTTTTACGTCATTGGCTAATGCAAGTCACATGACTATGCACATCTTACTGGAAGCAGGAAGTACAGTCCTGCTGAGCTAGAAGACTGAGCAAGAGGCATTAATGAACAGCTCTACTGATTCCAACCATTCCAGAACAGTGTAGTAATCTGTCCACTTGGCATCTTCTTCAAATATTTCACAGACATTTCAAAGTTACTATATCCAAATCAAAATGGCCAATGTCTTTACTGCTCTTCCCATAGTATAGGTTAGTTGTGGGATCCTTTGTTATCAAACTGATAATGTATCAGCTACTCGAACCAAACACTGGGGCATCTTCAAGCCCTTTCTATTTCTCAATGCCTATGCCACATCTACCTACAAATCCCAATGATTCCTTAATTAAACTATATATAAAGCGTGACCTCTTCTCATCTCTTTATGAGTACTCCAGTCCAAAACACCATCACCTCTTGCATGGAGGACTGCCATACCCTGCTAACAGCTCTCCCTCTCTGCCTGCCTATGTATTTCCTTCACACTGAAGGTGAAGTGATCCTTCTGAAACACTGCTGTACTGTGACCCTCCTGGGCTCACAGCCTTCCAATGTCTTCCAGTTTTTATTGCTGAGTGCTCTAGTAGCATTTCTGTTGTTATAATAAAATACCCTCATAAAAAGGAACCTAGAGAGAAGGGGACTGTTCCCAGTTACAGTCCCATCATTGTGGGGAAATAAGGAACCTCAAAAAGCTGGTCACATCACATCCACAGTCAACAGTGGAGAGAAATGACTACATGCATGCTCACATGCCTGCTGTATCAGCTCAATTTCTCCACTCTTACAGGCTCACAATCCCTTGCTTAGGGAATGGTGATACCCACTGTGGGCTGTCTTCCCCCATCAGTTAATGTAATAAGGAAATTCCCCACATCATGCCCACAGGCCAATCCAATAGAGACAATCACAGACTGAGACTCTCTCCCAAGGCTGTGTCTGGTGGATAATTAAAGCTAACCATCTCACAGGTAACTACAAAGTCCCTTCACAGGCTCCCAGTTCAGCCTGTCCTTCCTGCCCCCTCCTGAGCGCCATCTTCTTCTGTACTCCCCCTTCCCCTACTCTGACTTTCTTCACTCTGGCCACCCTGTCCTCCTTGCTCATCCTCTAACACACCAGGCCATTCCTGCCTCAGAGTCTTCACACAGGTAGGTACTTTTCTGTGCCTGGAATGATCTTTGCCCAAATGTCCAGGAAGCTTACTTTCCCATCTTTAAGTGTCACTGGAAAAGCAGAGATGATTCCAGCCCTCATTCTGACTTCAGTAACTCTTGGCTTCTTTCCTCTTGTAGCCTATATAATATTTTTAATCAACATGAGAGGAATATTTACCTTTTGGGGGCATGGCTCCCCTTTCCCTGGAATGTAAACTCCAAACTATGATTTTCTGCTAATGTGAGGCCATTAGCTAGCATATTTTACACATTCGATATATACTTACTTCATCAATAAAGAAAACTGGGACTGGGGAGATGGCTCAGCAGGTGAGGTGTTTGCTGGGAACACCTGTGTTCAGATCCCAGCACCCATGTGAGAAGCTGAGTGTAGCAGCTCCTGCCTGTGATCCCAGTGCTGGAAGGACAGAGACAGGAGAATCCCCAGGGCTTGAAGCCTGGCTTAGAAAGGTGGAGAGAGACAGAGGGAGACACCTGATACAACTTCTAGCCTCCACACATGCACATACATGTGCACATGTGAGAACACATACACGGTGCCTAACAGTTATCCAATGCACACTTTGTACTCTGGGTTGTACACGTTCACACTTTGTGCGGCACCATCGGCACCCTCTGATGAAGGAGGGTGCAACTCCCCGAGGTCCCTCAGCTGACACAGGAAGCACAGACGCAGGTCTAGAGCCTTCCACTTCCCAGGTCCATGCTCGTGGTCATCACATTCTAATGACTTTGCCCTGCCATGGTTTTGGAAAACTCCTTAGTGAGCAATCTATTAATGCAGTCTTAAATTAGATCCTAAAAGTAAGGAAGGATTAATAATTAAATGTTACCACAAAGAAAACTGGACAGACCTGGAAGACCATGAGCTTTAAATGGAATGGAAAATATATTTAGGATTCTGTTGGTTTTCAGTCTTCCAGATTGGATCTTGAACCATGCAGATAAACATTACTATACTTAAATAGTGAGCTAATAAAAAGCTTAGTGCCATAATAACTCAGTGTCCTTGGCCAAACTTGGGGTGAGGGGGCGGAGCAAATCTCTGGTCAAGTGTGTCTCTGCCCAGACTTTGATCCTGATGAATTTGGCTAGCTGAAAGGCTGTTACTATGTTGAATGTATCTTCTAAAATTGCTTCTGATCTAAGCCATCTGGTGACGTAACTGGAAAGTTCAGAGTGCTGTGTCATTCTGAGCATCTTTGGTTCCCTGGAATGAGACCATAGCTGGCTCTGTCTTTTCGGACAGCATCGTCTCTTATTCACAGGGCTCTTTCTTTGTGGGGCCATTGATTATTGATGCATCTCACTGTTAGGCAAGGGCTCCTGTCACAATAGACAAACACAACCCGGTGCTTCAGACTTACTTGGCAGGCAGGGATGTTTCCATGGCAGACCCTGAGTGTACTCACCCAAGGCAATCTGAGGGTGGCTGGGTTCAAGTGACTTCTCAAAGGCAGGGCCTTTTCTCTGGCTGGATGAATAGTTGAGGTATCAGGTAAGCTTGAGGGAGGACGGGAGGGACACTGTCAATTCCTGTCATTGCCCTAGACAGATGTTATTACTACATGTCTAGAAAGCACTTTCTGGACTCCCCGTCTTAAATATAACCTGGTTTTACTAAAATACCTTCTTTTCAAACTTTCATATCTTTGTTCTCTTAGTTTAGACTTTTTATAATACATACTTTTTAGCATACACGTGAAAGTGTGCTAAGATAACCAGAGGTAAAGATAATCGTTATCAAAGGGATACTTTGGTTTTCCTATGTGTCTTCAAACCTACTTTAAAATATGTTCTAGCAGAAAAGAAGGGATGACTTGGACTCAAATCACAGTACTTAGACTCTTGAAGTTAGCTAGCCCAAACGCTATAGATGAGGAGAATTACAGGCTCCGTATACAGAATGGTGGCTGCTGGTGCATGCGTTGAGCTGAGAGCTTCTGCCTGCTCAGACAGTACATTACAGATATCCTAATATCCAGCAAATTGGTCATCTGAGGAGTTATCAGTTATATCTGACAACTCTTTAACCTAACCTACTGGCATCTGATTTCTATTTCATTATTAAAACTTATGTCAGTACTAGGTCAGAAAGTAAGCTCTTATGCAGCTCTACTTGGGGGCTCTGACATTTGTAACTCAATACACCAATTCCACCCTTCAAAAATGAAAGTGCAGGGATTGAGGATGTGGCTCAGTTAGTAGAGAGCTTGCTTAAGTCCAGGAAGCCCTGGGTTCTATCTCCAGCACCATATAAAGCAGGAATGGTATTGTATGCCTGTAATCCTAGCACTTGAGAGGCGGGAGGATCAGAAATTCAGTGTTATGCTTGAATTCATGTCAGACTAAGATGCATTACGAGAAAAAAAAGAAAGGACTGAAGAGATGGTTTAATGGTTAAGAGCACCGGCTTCTCTTGCAGAGGACCTAGGTTCGATTCCCAGTACCCACATGGCAGCTAACAACTCAGTTATTCCTAACTCCAGTTCCTGGGAAATCCAATCCCCTATTCTGACCTCAGCAGGCACTTACTTAGCTATCCAGGCAATACACTCATACACATAAAATACAAATTATAAAGAAATTAAGAAAAAAGAAAAAGAAGAAGAAAGAAGAGAACTTATTTACTGTATTTTATATTTTACAAATTAGATCCTGGGATGACAAATGCGTTAAATTTGTTCATGTGACTTTATATTGAAAAAACAAACTTTGTTAAAAAATGATGGTTTTAAAGTTGGTACCTAAAATGTCTAGTGACTCCCATTCAAAGGTGTTGCCTGAGTTCCCCTCTGTATTCTGCCTGACTTTAGTGATCAACTCAGAAGCAAAATGTGTCAGAAGTGATGCTACTTACCTAGGCAGCTTCCAGATTATTCTCAGGAAGCACTAGCTGTTGAAGTTCTCAGCTGTCACACGAGGAAGTGTCAGTCTTGAGCCTGCCCTGCTGGGACACCGTCTTGAAAGTGATCCTCCAACCCCAGCTGTTCATAGCACCAGGCATCAGCCTCATCCTCAGCAGTCCTCCCTGCTGACTGCGGAGCAGATGCTGAGGACACAGAGGAGCTGTCCTCTTGAGTCCTTTCTTAACTTGACCGACAGGCTGCACACATGGTGTAGGGTGGTAGACACGGTCTCTCTGGAGTTTTTGTTTCCACCCGCTAGAGCGTGAGGGGAGCATTTATGCAACACATGGGAAACTGTAGTGCTGGGTTTTATACTGCCAAGGTTCTCAGTCTTTTATAACTTGGGCCCGCATGTTTGTGCATGTGAATGTAGGTATGTATCTACATGTGTCAGCCCAAGTATTCCTCCTGGTAGATTTTCATCAGTACAGATTTCTATAGAACACATTCAGATGTGGAGACTGGCCAGGGTTAGGCAGACCCACTAGTGAAAGTCGGGGTGCCGTGTCACAAGGCCTTGCCCAGAGGTCGTATAATGGACGAACAGTAGCGGTGACTGGAGGGGGTATTCTTGGTGGTAGAGCTGCCCGTAAGTGGTGCAGGGGACTCACTGGTGATGTAGCTGCCTGAAAGTAACTGACAGTCCTGTAATGAACCCCAGTAAACTTGTTTAACAAAGGCAAAGAAGAAAAAGGAAAAGGAGGAGGGGGAGGAGGGGGAAGATAGTTAAAATGAGGGATTCAAGCTTAGGTATATCTTAACCTGTTGCTATTCTTCACTCCAAGTCTAGACTTAATTAAACGTATGAATTTTTCCCATTGACTTCAATTCACTGTAGATAGAAACTTCTGTATAGTTGACATCATTCTTTGGGGTAACAATGATCTTGATAGCATGTTAGTAATGCAAATCTATTTAAAAACCATTTCCTGATAGCTGGGGTTGCAGGTATGCACCACCACACTTGGCTCATCTTTGGACATCTTCTTGAGTGGGAATTAAGGAGTGACCACTGTTAAGCCAAAGCCTGGTTATGTCTAGCACTATGCTGTCCTGAGAACTATCCTTCCCAGCTTGTAGCGGTCCTCCAGTCCTTATTTACAAGCTTACATACCCCAAATTCTAACATTATATTATTATTATTTTTCACTCATCACATTAAGAAAATCTGGGAAATCCCCTAGAAACACCTAGTAAGAAGTACCCAGAAGAATGAGAGTTACCTTGACTGAAGGTTAAAGCCAACCCAGAGTAGTTGTAAACACATTTTCTCCTCAGCACATAGACTCAAAATTAGCCCTGAAATTACCAGAAAAATTGTTATCTGGGTGTATGGACAACCTGTGCTCCGAGCATAAATCCATGAATTTCTGCAAGTATGATACACCTCAAGAAACCCCAAGAAATTCACGAGGGCCACAGGGCATTGATTGTCCAAAGTAAGAGAAATGCATTGTTCAAGTGGCTTCCCCATATCCCACTGCTGGAGCGCCTCACTCTGAGAGAACCAGTAGACCACCACTATGCCAAAAGCGTCAGCTGGGAAAGCGTTAAATAAACCCTCAGATAAAGGAATCCAGTGTTGGGATGTAAGATAGACAGCTGAGAGATTTAAGGGACGCGACCCCCTAGCAGCTGAAAGAGACAACAGTCCAGAAAAGACTGCTCGAAGATAAGAAGATAAGAAGCTTTGTGTCCACCGAAGAGATGTGCCAAAGAGGAGAAGAGCAGCTGTCACCAGACTGTGAATGACCAAGTTCTTGATGTGCTCAGAGCACAGGCGTTCAACATGTGTGCCAGCAAGATGAACCCAGCAAAAGTTTTGTTCCCCAGACTCTGCCCACGGTAAAGACCCGCACTGTCTGTCCCTGTTCTTCCTCAGAAGCTGCGGCTCCTGCCTCTGCCCCAACTTGCCCAAGCCTCCATTTTTCCTACGTCTCTCCACTTGAACTGCCACAGTTTAGCTCTGGATGACTTGAGCTACACACGGTGACTCCTCCATTCCACGTTCAAACTGAATGTTGTGGTCACTAATGTTGACAGTGTTCACTAAAGGCTTTTAATTGTTTGACATCCCTTGACATAAACTCATATTCTATTTGGTGTTTTTCTTTAATTTTAAAATGTGTGTGTGTGTGTGTCCCTGAAACAATCACTTCTGGTTGACTTTAACCTTCAGAGGACAAGATTGTTTGTTATGTCTCAGGGGCCATTTATTTGTTCTTTGAGGCCAGGTTTCTCCTTGGCCCAGGGCTTGCCTATTAAGCTAGGCAAGCTGGTCATCAAGCCCCACAGATCGTCTTCCCATCCTCTCCATCTCCCCAGTGCTGAGATTATAAGCACACAGCACCACACTTGGCTGTTTCATGTGGGTTCCAGGGATTGAACTCAATCCTCATGCTTGCTTGGCAAGCACATTACCGACTGAGGCATCTCCTGAGTCTGCCTGGTATTTGTTTTTATTATACTCGTGTGTGTGTGTGTGTGTGTGTGTGTGTGTGTGTGTGTGTATTTATTTCTAGACAGGGTCTCCCTGTAGCCCCAGCTGGCCTGGAACTTACTATGTAGACCAGGTTGGCCTTGATCTCACAGAGATCTACCTGTCTTGACCTCCTGAGTGCTAGGATTAAAGGCGTGTGCCACCATACCTGGCTTTTATATTCTTACTATGATTTCCTAACATTTTGCAGAAGTTTGTCATCAGAAATCATAGCAATAGTATAATCATGTCCTGAAATCACACTGGATTGAGATCATTGTATCTGAATAGTTACTGTAATCCACAGTACTGTCGTGAAATAAACACTGCCAAAGAAACTAAGAAAATGCTAATGTTCCATGATCTTTATTAAGGATTTTAATAATGTATAGAACTTGCCTTGGGCTCCTCAAATTTGGTTTTAAACCCAGAATTGAAAGCTCATCTGTCAAGCTCTCCTTAGAATTTCTGAGCTAACCCTACTGACATAGAAAATGCTTGCTGAAGTAATCCAGTGGCAGTTCATCTTCGGTGTCAGCTGGAGCTGGATTGTCACTCACCGCATTTCTCCGTCTTCAGCTGTGACCTGGGGAAAATCACATTAACCATTCTCTGAAATGGAGTCTGCTGTGAGGTTTAACACCCTTAATGTACTCAGTGCCTGGTGCAAATGAACAATCAGCAAATGGTGGCCAAAATCCAGATATTTGAAGGGAAGAAAAATGGTGAAACAATTTCATTGTTTAGGTGCAAATCTCTAGGCATTTCCTTACCAAAGACAGCCTCTCCTTCAGCTCATGCCTTGGCTCCAACACTAATCTTCCTTATGCAGTACTCAGTCCAAACTGTGCAGTCTACATTTCTTTCCTCACTTGCTCTTTTTCATTGTAGATCTCTATCATATTTACCATGAATAACCATGCCATCAAGTCAACTTTAGGCTGTCTCAAAATTTCCTCTGCCAAAGAAATTAGTCCATTACTTTTCAACTTGGCCTCAGGCAAGCTCTTAGGCTGCGGGCAGACAGCAGTCAGAGGCTTTACCAAGGCATCTCAGTTGCTGTTTAAGACCTTATTTCCTTCTAGAAATACTTTTATCTCAGCACTACTTTCTTCCAGACTCCAACTAGAACAGCCCATTAAGTTCTGCTTACAACAATAAACCACTTTTCTAGTTCAAACTTCCAAAGTCTTCCACATTCCTCCAAAAACCCACATGGCCAGGCTCTTCATAGCAACAGTCCACTCTGTGGTACCAACTTCTGTATTAGTTACTTTTCTGTTGCAGTGATAAAGCACCATGATCAAGGTCATTTATAGAAGGAAGAGTTTATTTGGCTTACAGCTGAAAGGGTTAGAGTTCATAACAGTGGAGAAGGCCTGGTGGCAGAGGTGGCCAGAGCAGACAGCTGAGCATTCACATCTTTAAGCAGGCACCGGAAGTAGAGAGTGACTGGGAATCTGGTAGGACATAAGAGCTGTCAAAGCCCCCTCCAGTGACGTGCCTCCTCCAGCAAGGCCACACCTCCTAAAACCTCCCCAAACAATGCCACCAACTGGGGACAAAATGTCCAAATACTTGGAGTCTGAGGGGGGACGTTCTCATTCAGAGCACCACAGAGGGTCTGTTGTTCTTCCAGAGGGCCTGAGTTCAGTTCTCAACACCCATGTCAGGAAGTTTACAACTGCCTGTAACTCCAGCTCCAGGGGATCTGACACTCTCTCTGGCCCCTGCAGGCAACTGCACTCACATGTCATATACATGAATAAAACCAAAAATGAATCTTTAAAATGAAAGGAAGGGGACTGGAGAGATGACTCAGCAGTTAAGAACACTGGCTGCTCTTGCAGAAAGAGAACCTGGATTCAGTTCCTAGCACCCACATGGCAGTTAATAAGTGTCTGTAAAGTCCAGTTCCAGGGAACCTGGTGCCCTCTTCTGACATCTGCCAGCATTGCACAATGCAGATGCACTTATATACACACAGGAAACATGTTCATACACATAAAATTAAAAAAACAAAAAATAAAATAAAAGGAACACTGACAGAGAAGACCCCAGGCCAGTGTCTGTGGGGGTAAGGTCGGATGAGGGCTCGTATCTGCAGTCTCATGACATTCACAGTTGCCCTCTGAGGACTCACAAAGCTTTGGGCTCTTCCTTTCCTTCATATTTGCCTTTCACACAATTCCAATGTTTATCACCCCACCAGGCATTGGTTAAGCATTGTCAAGCACAATACATGAGAGAGGACATGGAGTGTTTTGAAAATACCAATGATGAAAAATAACTAGTGTGGAAATTTTGCATTAAAAGAATTTTTAATTCGTTCCTAAGTGATGAAAAGCGCAGTTGGAAATGAAGAAAGTTGGGCTGTGCAACGAGGCAAGCTTATCTGGAATAATGCTGAAGACTTCTTACACATCCCCTGGAATCTTCTATCTTCTCCCATGATTCAAACCACTACATAGGAAAAATTTCTCCTATGTTAAGTCAGTGTGCTGGACAGCTTTAGTTGTCAACTTGACACACCTGGGTTGAGGGAGCCTCTACTGGGGAATTCCCTCCATTGGACCTGCCAGTGGGCGTGTCTGTGGGGTATTTTCTTGATTGTTGAGTGATGTGGGAGGACCCAGCCCACTGTGGGCGTTGCCACTCCTGGGCAGGTGATCCTGTATTGTATAAGAAAGTAGACAGCACTAGTCAGGGGAGCAAGCCAGTAAGAAGTGTTCCTCCGCGGCCTGTGCTTCAGCTCCTGCCTCCAGGTTCCTGCTCTGAGTTCCTGCCTTGGGTCCCTCAGTGATGAACTGTGACCTGGGCCTTAGGCAGGGCAGAACATCATGGTGGTTGGAGCATGTGGTGGAGGAGACTGCCCGTTTCATAGCAACCAGGGAGCAGAGAGAATAAGCCAGAAAGAAGGCAGAGCAAGGTCCAGCACACTCCCAAAGACCATCTCCCTTTGACAAGGCACTATTCTATATAGTTTTATTACTTCCTAATTATCCACTTGATTATGACCGATCAGAGATCAATGCATTGATTGAGGAAGTCATAGCCCTCATGAGACAATCACTTTTCTAGAAGTCCATCCACTGGTCACCAAGCAGTAGGTGACATTTGGAGGACAGTGTAGATCCAAACTCCAGATGCAGCGTCCTGAAATCTGGGTTCTGAGCCACCCTGACCCCATGACCTTGGGCAGGCTGCTCCCTGATGACTTGCACTCTCCTTTGAATTATGGGGTGAGTTTTGTCTGCCAGTTATGGTATAAGAATTAAATACAGGCACCTCGGACATAGCAGTGGGCAGCAGGTACAGCTCACGGCACTGCAACTTCTCCATGACCTCCCTTTAGTCCCATCACCAATAGATTCTTTGCAACAGAGATGGCACAGCACACACAGAAACAGAGATTAAGAATCTGAGATTCTCAGCTACAATAATGCTTATTTCATGTTACTTTATTTATTTTTACATGTGTGTGGTATGCATGTGTGTATGCATGTTATGTGCTTGTACATACATGTATGTGTAGGTGCACAATTATGTCCATGTTAAGTCTTCCTTGATCATTCGACACCTTATTCATGGAGGCAGGTCTTTCGGTTGATCCTGGAGCTTGCTTTTGCAGATGTTCCAGACAGTCAGCTTGCTCTGGGGATCCCCCACCTCCCACTGTAGAGTGCTGGAATTCCAGGTGGGCTGTCATGCCCTCCCATGTCATGGGTTCTAGAGATTCAAACCGAGTTCCTCATGCTTGCCCAGGTGGCACTCTCCCCACGTGGTGGTTTTAATGAGGAGTATCTCCACAGGCTCAGTGGTCTGAACACTTGGTTCCCAGTTGATGTCACTGTTTGGGGAGGTTTAGGAAGTGTTGCCTTGCTGGACAAAGTGTGTCACTGGGGGTGGACTTTGAGAGTTCATAGCCTCTTCTCACTTCAGGTTTTCACTCTCTGTTTCACATTTGCAGTAGAAAATCTGAGTTCTCAGCTTCCTGCTCCAGCCACTGTGACTGCTGATTGCTGCCATGCCTCCCCCGAGGATGGTACCTTAGCTTTTGAGAGCCGTAAGCCCAAATCAAGTCTTTCTTCTATAAGGTGCCTTGGTCATGATTCATCACAGCAGCAGAAAAGCAACTAATTCAGCTCACACATGACTTCTAATAGACTGTGAGAAAGCTGCACCCATTTTTTTTAAAGCCTCCTCCTTTCTTGCCCATGAGGCAAGATTAAAATGTGAGGTGGCATGAGATTCTGTATAATAAGGCACTACTCCTTGTCCCTTGGGACCTAAGACTGTGACCCAGCTGTATCTAAACTTGCTGGAGACCCCATAATTGTCAATTTCTAAAATCTTTAGGTTAAAATGAACATATTCCACTTTTTAAAATCTCCAAACCTTTACAAACATAGTTCAAGAACTCAAGTTGTTAATTAAGCAACCTGACTTCTGGGTATATAGTCAAAGGAAATGAAATCAGTTTGTTGAAGAGATATCTGCACCCCCATGTTCACTGAAGCACTATTTGTACTAGCAAAGATCTGTAATCAATCTACGTGTTCCTCAACAAGTGAACGGATAAAGAAAATGTGGCATATACACACAATGGAACAGTACTACTCAGCCTTTAAAAAGGAGAACACTATCATTTTTTGACAACACAGCAACTCTAGACACATTAAACCAAAAAGCCAGACACAGAAAGATGATTATTACTTGACCTCATTTATAAGTAAAATGGAAAAACAGTCCAATTCATTTGAGTAGGGAGGGCAGAGTGGTGAGTATCAGAGGCTGTTGTGTGCTTACATATGTGTGCATGTACCTATGGCAACAAAAGGAGAAATGTAGGTCTAAGAGCACAGTGTTAGATGGGAAAGCAAGCTCTAGCAATCTGTTGCAGAGTGTCTTAAATGCTTTCTGCTCTCAGCTTCCTTTTGTCCAAGAAATTTTTTGACTTACTTATTTTTATTTTATTTGTATGACTGTCATGTCTGCCTGTGCTAGTACACTCATGCTGTGCAGTGCCTGTAGAGAACAGAAGAAGGCATTGGGTCCCCTGAAAATGAAGTTATGGATGATTGTGAGCCACCATGTAGGTGCTGGGATTTGAACCTGGGTCTTCTGCAAGAACAGCCAGTGCTCTTAACCACTGAGCCATCTCTCCAGTCCTAAGAAATTTTTATGTAATCTAGAGTGTACAGGTATATAAAATTAGTATACAGATCAAATATTTGCTACTAATAAATCATAAATAGATTTATTTTTAAAATTTAAACATTTTAATTTATTTTATTTTCTGTGTATAAGTATATTACTTGCAGGTATGTAAGTGCACCCATGTTATGCAATGTCCATGGAAGTTAGAAGAGGCCGTTAGATCCCTTGGAACTGGCGTTACAGTTGCCAGTTGCTACGAGGGTGCTGGGAATCAACCTGGGTCCTCTGCAAGAGCACTCAGTACTCTTAACCGCTGAGCCATCTCTTTAGGCCATAAAGAGATTTATTATAAAAAAAATTTTGGTATATAAAAATTTTTACCCTGTATGAAAATGAAAGCACACTAGCTTACAAACGAAATGGAGGTGACTATTTATTTCTGCATTAAGAATTGAATCCTGGCTCAGTATTTGATACTGCCGGAGGTAGAACATCATAAACATTTTTCAAAGTTGATTAATATTTTGATTTTATAATTTCCAACATTGAGAACGCTGCTTCTCATGAAAACATAACACAAAAGGGCAGAATTGTGTGTAGGGTCATTTAGAAATGATTAGAAATTCTGTCATAATTCCAAACCCAAATTTACTTAATGGTTTTTTAAAAATGAAATTCAAGTCAGCTCTGTGTGTGTGTATGTATGCGTGTGTGTGTGTGTGTGTGTGTGTGTGTGTGTGTATGTTCCTATTGTTCTTATGTGTGAATGCTGGTGGATGTATACCATCATATGTGTGCAGAGGTCAGAGGACAACCTCCTGTGTCCATCTTCACTTTCCATCTTGTTTGAAAACAGGGCCTCTTTGTTTTTAAAATCAAATACTCTAGTACGTATACATTCCAGAGATAGACCAAGTTGATACTAATATGCTATGGAATGGAAGAAAGAAGATATTGAAAGCCTCTGTCTCCCATGATCCAACCATTTTGTTTCTCTAAGAACAGAAAGTTTTGTATATAGAGTAGAACACTTGCACGTACTAACACACAGCACTCTCCATCCTCAGGGGAATTGTTTCCAGCAGTGTTTGCTGACTTTGTGCGGACAGCATGTGCTGTGTGAAGTGCCAATGCTGTGTGTTCAGAACCATGGCTGTAGGTGCTAGAACATGGGCCTTCCCGGCCAGAGACATATCAGGTTCATTATGCATTTGATTTTGAATTAAGTTTTCATACATGTGTGTTCAAAGCTGTTCACTGTTGATAATTGTTTTTGTAAACCTACATTCAGTTTCAGCTCCAGGTATGGTGTTCTGACCCACATTTTAAGGAGCTGGATCTATTGCAGAGTAAGGGAACTAGAGACATAATTTACCACACATTCCTAAATTGATAGGAGGGTAGACTTTAACTGCTCTCACTCCAAAGACATGTTATGTATATGAGATGATAGATATGTTAATAGATATATTTGATCATTCTTAAATGTATACACATGTCAAAACATCACACTGTATTCCATAATTACAGTCAAATTTTTTGTCAGTTAAAAACAAAAAAAATATGGCAAGGGAAATAGATTAATCAGTAAAGTACTACTAGCTTTGCAAGCACAAGGATCTCAGTTTGATCTCCCACAGCCCATAAACAAGTAGCTGGGTGTGGTGGGTGACCTATACTTGTAATCTTAAAGCTGGGGAGATGACAGGAGGATCCTTGAGGCTTGTTGGCCTGGTATCCTGGCAGACTTGGTGAGTTCTGGGCTGGTGAGAAGTTCTGTCAAAAGAAAGTTCTGTCAAAGCAGGAGGCACCTGAGGACGCACATTCAGAGGCGGGCTCTGGACTCCATGTCTGCGTGCACACCTGGGGACGCACACTCAGAGGCGGGCTCTGGACTCCATGTCTGCGTGCACACCTGAGGACGCACACTCAGAGGCGGGCTCTGGACTCCGCACCTGCGTGCACACCTGAGGACGCACACTCAGAGGCGGGCTCTGGACTCCACACCTGCGTGCACATATATTTGCACCTGCATGCCATACATAAAATAAATAAAAAAGTAAAAAGTGAATAGTAAGTTTAAAACAGTTCATCTCTTTCCCTAAACATCTTTTCTTTAGTTAACACTCAGAAAGAAAGTATGTATGTCTTTGCTGTGCTTAATGTTGCTGCTGAGGAAAGGAGTGGCCCTTTTCTGATGCTGTGTCTTAGTGACAATCCCCTCTCACTCCTGGTGGCCAGCCCACCTGACTCCCACCCTTCACCTCAGCCCCTTTCCCCTGATTTTCAGAGCTGCTTCTAACTTGGCTACCTCTTTCTTCATGATTTATTTTATTTTTTTGAGACAGGCTTCATGTATTCTAGACTGTCCTTGAACTTGATATGTCATCAAGGATGAGCTTGAACTTCAGACCCTTCTGCCTGTACCTTCCAGGAGTTAGAATTATAAGTACATACCACAATACCTAGGTTATTCAGCGCTGAGAACTAATCCCAGGGCCTCATGCATGCTAGGGAAGCACTCTTCCGATCGAGCTCTATCCCCAGACCCCATTATTTCCTTTTACATCCTTTTCACAGTCCTTTTCCTCTAATTTCAAATGTGGGGGCAGAAGAGAAAATGTATACCTACCCCAAGAGTCTCCAGGAGCATGCCCTCTGCCTCTTTTGCCTCAATGGAAGCTTCTGATGGTAGAGCCATCAGCATTGGAAAAGTAAACAAGCTCATCCCTGGTCCAGAGTGATGGACGAGCTTCATCTACAAATAGTCTAAAATGCAAGTTTCTATTTGGCAAACTATGTTTTAAGTCAGTTTCAGCTAAGTGCCTTCTTGGTGGATATATTATGTGAGTGATTAAATGAAAAAAAATACCAATTTGTAACCAGTCTGTGCTATAATGTAATTGCAATTACCTCTCCCAGTGACAGAATTGTAAATGATATATACCCTTCAATCCACATAAAGTCTAGTAATAGCTTAGTGGTGACATGTTGGTTGTAAGGCAATGGCATTTGTCTCCCAGGAGACAAGTGACAGGAGAGAGGAGGGCTTTATAGATGCTGTCTTTGAGGACATTGTTGGCCAAAATGGACCAAAGACTGCAAGATAGAGGGACTCTGTGTCTATCATTTTTCCTATCTAAATGTTCTAAAGGATATATGCATGTTCTTATTTCTTTCCATTTACAACTATGACTTCAGACAAGCCTTGAAATTTGGGGGCTGATGAGAAGACACAGTGGGTAAAGGCCCTTGCAGTGGTGGCCTGAACTCAATCCCTGAAGCCCTTGTGAAGGTAAGAGGAGAGAAGCAGCTCCACAAAGTTGTCCTCTGACTACCACACATACACTCCTATGTTAATAATAAATGAATTTTTAATTTTCAAACATTTATTTTTATTTTATGTGTATGATGTTTTGCCTGCATGAATCTAAGTGCACCTGTGTCATATTGTGCCTATGGAGGCCAGAAGGGGCATTGGATCCCCTGGAACAGGAGTTTCAGAAGGCTGTTAGCCACCATGGGCATGTGGGTGCTGAGAACAAAGCCCAGGTCCTCTGGAAGGGCAGCCAGCACTCTTAACAGTTGAGCCATTTCTCTAGCCCAGCCTCCCAAATTAAAAATGTGGAATTTCCAATAGGTCTCTGGAAAAATTCTGAACATCAACAATCATCAGAAAAATTCAAATCGGAGTCAAAGTGAAGTGTCACACCGCCCCTCAGTTAAGAACGGTTATCACCTGGGACATTGCCCCTCCTAGGCACCATGGGCTAACAGAATAAAACCTCAGTGCAGGGAATGAACTCTCTCTCTTGAAGCTGTTGACCAGGGGTTCCATAGACCCATCAGAACTTCATGGCAAGACCCTACTGATAAAGACATGAGCTGTAGAACAAACAAGGATGAATCAAGCTGGTATTGACTCTCAGCTGGCTAGCTTTCATAGTGCTGGAAGTGCTATGCATGCTACCAGAAGAAAGAAATAATCACCAGCCTTAACCAGCTGTGAATCCTGTGAACTACAGCACAACCGGCCTGGCAAGATAAGCTCACCAGTACAATAGTGGCACATATAACACGGGAGTAACCAACCACTTTCTAATTGGATCCTAAAGTCCACTTCATAAGATGGAGTCCATACCTGACGCTCGTATCAGTTCTATGAATCTGAGGCTAGAGGGGTCACAGGCCATAGGAGAGTGCCTAGCACCAGTTTTCAACTAAATAGCTATTGTATTAAACTGACCCCTAATGACTTATTGTTATACCCATAGATGAATGTATCTCTTAACTCTTACCAGAGAATCTTCCTTATGCAGCAAATGGTGATTAACATAGAAATTCACAACTGGCCGATGTGTAGAGAACAGAAAGTTGAAGAGTGTTATCTCTGAATAGGATACCTAGATCAAACTTCTATCTCCCGAGGCTCAGGGATCATTGTGGAAGAGGGGGCAGAAGATTGTAAGAGTCAGAGGTGGTGGATATCCCCAAGGAAACAGAGTTTTCCAGATAACTCATATGAATTCACAGCAATGTTCAAGTCCCATGTAAGATCAAACTAGATAAAAATCCCAATGTAGACACAATGAAGTGGGTAAGAAACCCCAACCTAACCTAAGGAGCTATTGGCAACTGATGGCTGCTGGGAGGGGAAGAGACATTCTCTTTGAAGGA
The DNA here is from genome assembly GCA_035773235.1 of Eospalax fontanierii. Classification (NCBI taxonomy): domain Eukaryota; kingdom Metazoa; phylum Chordata; class Mammalia; order Rodentia; family Spalacidae; genus Eospalax; species Eospalax fontanierii. The sequence goes on from CM069547.1 coordinate 8,597,108, forward strand.
TGGGATTCCTAGGAGGTTAACCATGCTGCAGTGAACGGACTTACACTGAAAGGCATTTGGAGTCGCAAATTAGACATTAAATTGGGTGGGGGACAGTAAGAGGAGAGAGATGGGGATCTAAATACCATCAAATCATAGTGTATGAAAATCACACAAGTTCAATAAAAAACAAAAATATAAAAAAGAATGCAGTCACCAAAAAGAGTCCACCCCCGCCCCCAAGAGAGAGGGTTGGGAAATATGTCTGAGTGTTAGAGTGCTTGCTTAGCATTGCAAGACCCTAGATTTAACCCCCATTATTGCAGAGATAAATAAATGCTGGGTGTGGAGAAAAAGGAATGCCTACACATCGCTGTTGGAGGGAATGAAAGTCCTGATAGTCACCATGGACAACAGGATGGAGGCTCTCCGAACGTTAAAACTAGAAGTACTGTTGATTGAGCCACTCTGTTACTTCATTTGCTAAAGGAAACTAAATCAGAACTAGTCTTTACAGAAGAGATATCTGAAGTTCTGCTTCTTGTGGCCAGACTCATAAGAGCCCAGATGTGGAGTCAGCTTAAAATGTGATACACACATATCTATTTCCCTCTCTCTGTGTCTCTATCTCTGTCTCTAACTCATCTCTCTCTAATCTATCTATCATCTATCTATCTATCATCTACCTATCTATCTATCTATGTGATATGTATGTAGATCTGAATGCTATCGATCGATCGATCTATGTGATATGTATGTAGATCTGAATGCCATCAGCCATAAACATGAATGAAGCCCTGTCATGTGCAACTGCATAGATGAGCCAGGAAGATAAATGAAATAGACCGGACATAAAAGGCCAAATACAATATGATCTCATTCATATGTAGAATTTCAATTGATGTTATAGAAATACAGAGAATTCTGGCCAACAAAGGCTGCTTAGCAGGAGGATCGGATGGGGAGTTCGGGGAACAGCTACAAAGTTATAGTTACAAGTAGCAAGTCTGGATTTCTATTGCACAGTGAGGTGAGTTATAGTCAACAATAATGTTCATTTCAAAATAGCCTGAGCTGAAGAAATGACTTTGATTGAATATTCTCACCACCAAAAAATGATAATCATTTTGAGATGATCAGCTTATGACCCAGATTATTATATTATATATACATGTGATAAGACATATTTCTTTCATAAATCTGTGTAGCCGTTATGTCAGTTAAAACTAACAAAACTTAAAAAAAAAGCTTGTGGTGTGAGAAACTTCGATAAAATCACCACTGAACTGAAATCCAACTCAGAACCGACACTCAAAATGAATCTCTTTTATACAAAGTGCTTAAGCGAAAACAAAGTTAGAATCTCCATGGAAACAGCCTGGAACTCTTAAGAAGAGAGGACAAAAGGAAGCCTAAAAACACATTTATTTATTTTTTTTCCTGCCTCTTCACCTCTGCCCCTCTGAGCCTTGGGCTGTCATCTTAATGAATACTTCCAAGCCTCTGAGGGAATTAAGAACAACATTTGACAGGCGAGGGGAAGGACTAAATATAGTACCTCAGTGAGGGAAATGTATTCCATAATCTTCCAATTCTTGTCTTCCAGCTGGGTATCTGTCTCTCTTTCAATTTTTTGTGGTGCTGTTATTGCACTACACGCTGGCTGTTATTTGATTGGGATAAAATGGAGATACCTCTTATTGTCTTTGGAAGAATCACTTAATGAGATGGTTGCAGTCAGTTCATAAACTAGTATCATGTATATTGCCTCAGGAGGGTGTCAGGGGGGTAGGGCAAGTGCAACTCAGTTGGTAAAGTGCTTGCCTAGTATGCACGAAGCCCTGAGTTGCATCTCCAACGCCAGATAAAATCAGGAATGGTGCCACATACCCGTAATTCCAGCATGCATGAGGTAACATGTAATAACATACATGTAACTCCAGCATGCATGAGGTAGGCAGGGGGATCGTAAGTTCAAAATCATCTTTGGCTACCTAGTGTGTCCAAGGCCAGCCTGGGCTATATGAGACCCTGTCTCAAATACACAAGGGACAAAACAAAACAAAAACCTCCAAACCATATTGCCTCATTATAATTTTCAGTACCTCAGAATTTCAAAAATGCTCCCTTGCCAATTAGTTCAGTGTATTTGTCCGTTTTCTATCATCAATAACACAATGCCACAGAGTGGGTAAGTGGCCTTCTTGCTGGCTGAGACACTGCAAGGCATCATGTGGCCAGAGAAAGGGAATTCCTGAAAGACCTAACCAAAGTGGTATTTGAGATAATTCATTAACCTCTCAATCCATACTTTGCATGAGTGGATAAACCCATTCATGATTACACTACCTCGGTCATCTCCTGAAGAGCTCCCACTTACTATCCAGTACTGAGAAGTCAGTTTCATACGAAAGCATTCATTTAATCGGTATAGCTGGAGGTGTAAGTACCACTACTAAGGTAGGCGCTGTTAATTCCATCGTACCGTCCCACGGGTAAGTAGTGGACGCAGGACTCGTCCCCCATCTTGGATCTCAGACACACTGCCTTCTCCACCTCTCAAATACCAGCTGCCTGCCTGCGAGACCAATGTAGGTAGACATTACGTCATGGCTTTTCTCACCTCTAGATTAGATAGTAAACAAATCTATTTCTTGTTAGAAATTTGTGTATTAGCCTGGCATTCCCATTAGGAAATGCTAGACGAGCTGGAAAACGTAGATTTTTTGCTTTCTTGAGAATGGCTATTTTTTTTAAATCGTTTATTTCACCCCAGCATGGTGGTACACACCTTTAATCCCAGTAACCAGGAGGCAGAGACAGGTAGATCTTTGTGACATCAAGGCCAGCCTGTTCTACAGAGTGAATTCCAGGCCAGCTTGGGCTACAGGCAGAATCTTGTCTCAAAAAGACTAAAAAAAAATTTTATTTAATATGAGACAGCAAGGGTGTCACTATGTAGCCCCAGCTGGTGTGGAACTCACTCTGTGGATGGGGCTGGCCTCAAACTCACTGAAATCCACCTGCCTCTGCCTCCCATGTGCTGGGATGAAAGGCACATACTATCACATACAGTCAGCAAGCTATTTTTAACAAGCTTCCCCCCACCCCAGAACTGTCTGGCCTAGTTTTCATCAATAAATCAAATATTACTTCACTTAATGTTCAGCAATGGATTACTTGTTGCGGACCAAAGTGACTTTTTGTAAAAGCGGAAATCTGAAACATGTCTTTTGGGATAAAATAGTCACTGGGGCATTAAACGGCTCTGAAATTACTTTACTAATGGCAGATAATACCGTAGGGTACAATTCTTCCTCTCACTGGGGACAAACTGGCATCTATCTTTTCTTCTAAATGAGAGGCGACTGAAGTTAATGTTTGAGTCTGTAACTGCTCCAAGTGCAAGGATTAAGCGTGTCATGGAGTCTATTAACACAGTTTTCTGTTGCTTCTAATCACTGAAAAGTAATGGGATTTAAGACACGATACATCATGGATTTGTGAGACATTAGGACCAAGTGATAGCTGACAATCCACAGTCAAGTTCATGTAACATACACTTTTTAAGACAATTAGAAGACAGGAACAGTCTCTGGGAACAGTCTATGTGGCCACTTACCTGGCTTTCTAGGACACACCTTGTGACTATATTAGCAACTTGTTGTGGCAGAAATTTGACATTAAAACATCCTCACCGGGACACTCTCTTTGGCTATCATTGTCGTGCAATGCAATAATCGCTCCCACAAAATAACCTCTTCCATATGTGGCTTTTCAGGAAGGAAGGAGCTGATATATTTCAGTGTTTAAATGACTAGGCAAAGCTGATATTATCATCTTGGGAGGATAGATAAGAAATCCTTCAAGAAAAGGAGATTACTTAATTTGGGACCTGGTGGTGTGAGTCCATAAGGAGGCAGAGGCAGGAAGATCACAAGTGAAAGTTACTCTACAGAGTGAGTTCAAGGTTGGACAGTTTAGTGAGATCTCTGCAAAGTGGAAAGTCAGGGCTGGGGAGGTACCTCAGTTGGATGCAGTCCCCAGCACCGCATAAACTGAGTGTGCGGTGTCTGCCCATAATGACAGTAATTCCAGCACTTGGGAGCCGGAGACAGGAGGATCAGAAGTTCAAGGGCATTCTGGGCAATATAGCATGTTCAAGGGCCAGCTTGATAGACATGAGAGCCTGTCTCAAAAGACAAAAACCAAACAAAAAACAAGTTTTTAAAAAAAGGGATGGGAGTGTAGTTTGGTGGCAGAACACGTACCTACTCAAGAGATTCTGGGTTCAGTTTCAGTACCACAAAGAAGGAGAAGCAATTTGATCTGCTGGCGTGGTTAGAAAACAGCAAGAATCTAGTGCCAAACTCCAGTTCACCTGGTCCCTGCACCACTGTGCTGACCCAGCTTTTGATTGGCTAGACCCCAAGCCTGCCAAGCCATCGCTCACAAGTGTTCAGCGATAGAGCGGTCCCTTCTTTCTGGGGAATGGTCTTTTTGTTATACATAAGGCAGATATTTAGTGAAATTTACTTTAAAGGTCCAAGAATAGGGCCTTCAGATTTTTATGTTCACTGAAAAAGTTATATGTGAAGCATGGCTACTGAAAGTGATTAAAAAGAAAAGGGGGTGAGGGCTGGGAATGTGGCTCAGTTGGCAGAGTGCTTGCCTAGTGTGCATGAAGCCCCGAGTTCTATCCCTGGCCTGGTGGTGTGTGTCTTAACTGCCAGTACTCAGGAGTTAAGGCAAGAGGTTATCCTTGGCTACCTTGAGAGTCTGAAGTCAGTCTGTCTTAAAAAGAGAAAACCGATTAAAAAGAGAAACATTCTTTTTTTTTTTTTTACTTCAGAATTAGAAATAATCAATACAACAGAAGTTTTTAAAAATTATATTTAATACAAGTGAATAGATTAGAAGATCTGAAACAGTATAAAGCAATATACACAACGAATAAATAATTTGCACGGGGAGAGGCATGTCTCCATTACATAACACTGTCTAGTATGGGAATACTTAAATCCAGTGACAATGGAGAAAGTCCATAAAAATGCTCACCTGTCTTCCCTTGTATGAAATTGTTCAAGTATAAAAATCCAATACAGTGTAAAATAGTATTCAATTTAGTTTAAGAGTAAAAATTGCAAGTATCGCAGTTTCAGAAGAAAATGGAAAGCAGCATCTTAAAACTACACAGACTACGTAAGGAGAGCGGTAAACTGGGAGTTGCTGATAAACGAGATCTACAGAGCAAAACAACCAAGAGAAGGAACATGGGACCCGCAGTGAAGCTGGTTCAAAAAAAAGCTCAAGACTGAAATAAACTCAGATGTGTTCACGTAAGAGTACCCTCTTAAACAGTGCACATATGAATTTAAATAAATCCAAGTCAACATCTTTAGTTGAACAGGTTAATATTTAATATGCTACACCTAGACCTACTGAATAATTTACGCCATGAGATGAATACATCATTTTACAGTATCACGTCTAAAGTTCCTTTCTTTAGAGTGCAGCATAGTAAAACTTAAAAATAAATATCTTAAATAGCATTACTATTAAGGCACAGTATAAACCACATTATCATTAACCACTGAAGAATTGTAACGTCAAGAACTTTGCTGTCTCAGGTACTGGATTCACCAATAAATAGCTTTAAATAGGACTCTGAAATAGAGACTAAAAAGTGTAAAATTATTTTAAAAGGGGAGAGGGAGAAAATAAATGTCCTTAAGACAGTTCTTAAGGGTCGAGCATCTGCAAACTTTGCCTGCCTTTATGTGTAAGCCCCAGTCTATACAATAAATAGAAAGAGAAGTTCTGGTGGTAAGCCTGATCCTGTTTAGGGATCAAAGTTGCTGACACCAGCAGATACAAGTTTCCCAAAATTGAAACAGGATGGGAGAGGGATTAGAATGTGACAAGCTCATCCAGCAGGCACAAGTGATGGACGCTTTCCAGAACTGTGTGTGCTATTGATTGTCTGAACAGCTGTTGCACCATTAATTCCACATCACTTGCTCCGCAGTCCCATGCATCCACAGGACAGATGAAAATATAACTTTGGTACCTGTCCACCCCCGGACTGCTGCCACACTCTTCAACTGATTGTTCGATGCCCATTTTTGAGACAGCACAAACACTACGTTTTTGCCTTGAAAAGCTCCAGCGAGTAGCCAAGGATAGCCTCTTGCCTTAACTCCTGAGCTGCAGTGACTAGATGTAAAGGACAACCAGCGTTCTTGCCATTTTGTTTGTTTAAAAAATAAAAAAAAGAATCAAAAAACAGATCTGCTTTTACACGTAATTCAAGCTACATATTGCTCACTCTGTATTCCCTGGTTCAACTAGATTCACATAGCATTTTCTAACTTGGAAAAGGCAGTTTGCTTCCCTGATACTATAAAAAGAGCAAAAAATAAAAATCCGGTTACAAAAGTGAAGTCCCAGCAGTGCCTTGCCATCTTGTCCTAGTGGCTGTTCTGTGTCAGCTCAGGCTCTTTGGGACTGACTTTCAAAACTGCTCCCCGCCCTCCCATTCTCTCTCTTTATCGGCAGCACTACTTGGAATATGGAAAAAAAATAACACCTCTGCTTCACAATAGCGCTCTCTCTCTCTCTCTCTCTCTCTCTTTCTCTCTCTCTCTTTAAAGCTGTTAAGTCAATGTCAACTCTCACTCATTAGCTACTAAAAACTGGAAAATCGGGAGGGAAAGAGAGAAACCCTTTCGACTTTGATCAGATGGCTGGCCTATTGCATTCGGTCTGTCTGCAGCTGTTGAGGCTGGTACTGGCCGAAGGCTGCTGCGGCTGCAGCTGCTGCAGCTGCGGCTGCAGCTGTCCCGGGTGCAGTGGCAGTGATTGGTTGCTGGACAGCGTAGCCGTAGCCCCCAGCTGTCACGTAGCCTGCAGCTGCTGGGGATGCTGCGTAGGGGTACTGGTCATAGGCAACTGCTGCAGCGGCTGCAGCAGCTGCAGCTGAGTACTGTGCGTACGCAGCTCCAGTGTAATCAATGTATGGGGTCGTGGAGGCCGCAGCTGCTGTGGGCTGGACGTGGGGGATGACCACTCCAGGCTGTACAAAAGCCTGTGGGTAGACGTAGTGGGCAGGGATCCTGTGAAGAAACAGGAAACAAAGTCAGGCTCCATGCACCTCTTGCAGCACTCGTGGCTCAGAGATGGAGACAAACTCAAATTTAGTGGTTGCTATCAACATAGGGTTGCCATAATACCTACTTTCTAGCGGACCATTTGATGCACTCTTGAAAGAATTCAACAACAAAAACAGGGACACTTTCCCTGCTAGAATTTCCACTTGTGATGATTTAGAACCATTCAATATTATTTATGCAAAGTTTGGAAAATCATAGCTCACCAGGGCTGTGCATAGAGGAGAGACTGAACACAGGCTTCATGTGGACTTTAGAGTTCACACGAGAAAACATGGTTAGCGAATAGAAAAATTCATAGCCACGAATACATGATTCGGGCCATCTGGGACTCCAAAGTTTCTGTAGGGGTCATGGCCGATTCCCACAAAGTCCACGTGTTCTTTATCATGGCAACCCTATTTGAAATTGCTAGGCAGACTCGGCACACATTAATCTCTCCGCAACCTCAGTCACCCTTATTAAAAATCATAATTACAAAAAGAAGCAGGCGGCAAAAAACCCCGCAGGAGTTCACAAGTGTGGTAAACACAGCGGATACACGTCTCAAGCGAACAGTGGTGCAGCTCACTCGGTTCACAAGAGGCTGTTGTGGGATGCTACAAAAATGCTATCAACGTTCGTGGCAGTGGTTTCCAAAGAGGCGCGCAGCACACTTTCTCTCTCTCTCTCTCTGATTTTTTTCCACAAGGACATAACAGCCAATCAAACCTGTTTGACTATCGGCAGTTGAGGTTTGGCCAGCTTGTTTATCTCTACGCAAGACAGACAGAAAGGATTTGGGGGGAAATGGTGAGGTTGATGGAAATGGGAGGGTCAGGGACATATAACCAAATATCTCTAAACTTAATAAAGACTTACAGGACGCACATGATAAGGCAACATTTATTCTACACTTCAATTAACTCTTATGTTAGCCTTCAAATCAGGAGAAATTGATTTATTAGCATATCTGCTTTCAGTCTGTTCTGTTGGTTAATATTTTGTGCAAATCAGTTGTACAGGTATGAATCACTTGGGGAAAGAGATCAATCACCTTTTAAAACGGTACATTTAGAGATCCCATACAAGATGGACTTGACCTCACTGAAAAGTTGATTTAAAAAAGAAATAAACCACAAGAGCTATATTTTTAAAACTCTCATGCATCCTGTCACTCTTAAAATTTATTACTCCCCCATTTACAAAGCACAACCTCACGTATCTGACTTATTTCATCTTTCTTTAAACTAATCCCTGTTACAGCCCCTTATCTTTCTAAAAATATAGCATGCTCTCTGGCTGTCAACAAAACCAATTTATTAAGAGTGCAAGCACAGATACCACCTTCAGATTTTAAAGAGCTCAACATAAAACATCACAGATAGATTTTGTAAAACCACAGATTTGGCTTTGTTTTTTCCAGCATTCTACTCAAAGCACTTGTTAAGAACATCCATGGAAAAGATGAATTTATCACACAGGGTAGTGAACTCTGACTCCCTGTGATAAAAATACATTCCATTTTACTCAGTTGTAGATCTTTCCTGGTGCCAGCTGAAACCATGTCACCAAGTGTTTCTGAGGACACTTAGAGATGTTCTTAACTGCATGTCAGAAACCAGGCGCGTGGTCATGCACACACTCAGAACTCAGTGTGATCAGGTGACTGGCTCACCCTTGGTGACAGGTGTGGCTGCATAAAACACTGTCCCCGGAGCTGCCAGGTCCACAGTGTGCAGACACAGCTTAGAGGGACCCTCTCCTGCCAGTTTGCATGTGGTGACGGACAGCAGAGGCTGCAGCAGAGCTATTTTTGATCCTGTCATGCGACAAGGGTTTCCAGCGGATAAAATGTCTTTATAAGGCCAAAGAAAAACATCTATGAACTGAAAGGCCTGCCAGTTAGAACCTCACTGATAGGGACACATTAACCCATTGCGTGTGCCCCAAAGTTCCAAGGACAATACAGTGGTTGCTAGGTCTGCATTTTCAAATAAAGGAGTTGATTGAAAATAAGTTTGACAGCAAGGCAGGATAAAAAGTGTGTGTGTGGTGTGTACGTGTGTGTAGTGTGCACATACATGAATGTGTGGGAAGAACGTGTTAAAACACAGAAAGGGTTGCTTTAAGAATTCCTGACTGTACAGATTTCTGTTAACTACTTCTGATTTGATAAAGCCACCTGATGAAAATATGATTTTTATTTTCTGGAAGATCAGATTCCTACATGAAGGCTGGCAAGGAGGAAGAAGATTTCTGAAAGGAAAATGAAGACCTAGAACCTTTAAAGACTCAGAGAAAAGTGGGGCTAGAGGACTGTAGAGTCTAACATGGCTCATTCAGGATGGAAGGCAGAAGAGGATGGAAGGCTGAAGGGGTTCTTCGGCAGCAATTCCTGTGCGGGGAGTTCTTTCTGTGGCCTGAGGACCCAGGAAGGCAATGCAGGGAGATCCCTCCTACTGAGATTCTGCCAGTGTCCATTCCTTCACTTTACCAGAGAATACCAACACCAAAGCAGCCACAAAAGCACAAAGCCAAATGGGTAGTCTGCGTGATTAGAGAAAAAATTCCTCTATTTCCCATCTCTTCAGGTCCCTTTGACGTTGCCCTGTGATGATGTTAGCATTATTTTTGAGGCAGGGTTTCTTTGTGTTGCCCACACTGACCTCAAATTTATGATCCTTCTGCCTCAGCCTCCAGAGTATTTGGGATCCCAGTCATGCCCCACCAAGCCAGGCTAGACTTGGTGACTTTCAAAGCAACCACATAACCAGTTTGCTCTTCTAATCTATCGGACAGACCAGTGACCAATCCACTGCTCAGAGGAATCACTCTAACTCCACACCAAGCCACTTCTGAAACCTCATCATTTCAGGTCTTTCATACATATGTCTGCAAAGTATCTTTTTAGTATTTCTTCCTCCTGTTCCTTGAACCCAAGTCAACTGCATTTCTTACTGTTTCCTGGGCATGCCACAGATCACTAGCTCCTGCCATCCATCCCTCACCCAAGAGGTCAATCGTCACACTTGGCTCCCATCCATCTAGAGCTAGCACTCACGACACACACATTTTCTAAGTCCATTTTCCCTCTTCATCTCATACTTGCCATATGTGAAAGAGACTGCTATCTCCAGCTTCAAGTTGCTGTGCACTAAATAAAGTTACCTGAGGGGAGCCTTCAGTGCTTAGTGGTTGACACTCAGAGATGATGCTCAGTAACATAGTTCCTGGTCCCCATCCTTCTTCAAAACCTAGGTCAACACTTCTTTCTTCATGAAGACTTCCTGAAATCCACTATCTGATGTCACTCTTCCTTTATCTGAAGGCTTTCCCAGAACTGATCATTTTATTGCTAGATGATGAAGAAGGATGGTATTTTGACTTTTCTGGCTGTAGGTTAACACCAAGGAATAAACACAGCTTCGAAGGGGAGGCAGACTGTGATTCCGAACTTAGAATGAGACTCTAGCACACTTGCCAGTCTTGTGACTGGGGGGAAGGAGGGAGTCTAATGAACTCCTTTGTGCTCAGAAGAGTTTTGTTTTGTCTCTCCCCACAAAGAACATTAATGGTGTCTTTGTCAAATGCTTATTCTAAGAATTAAATTACATAATTTATTCAAATCTCCTATTAGTACAGACTCTAAGATAAAGCTTCCTTCGGCCTCCCTCCTTGGTGGGCAGTGTAAATACCTGACATTGGGTTCTCACCGAAATGCTTACTCAATAAATGCTTAAGTGTTGTCAACTTGATCTAAAGTAGTCTAGAATGTCTACTCACAGACCTGCAGTATCTCCTTTCCAAACCTTTCCAAGTACGAACCATCCAGAAGCTACTGTTCAGCAAGCCCAAAGTTCTGTATCTGCCCTCTGTGATAAGTCAGAAATTCTTTCAGAACAGTGTTTTTGTCTTTAAAGACCTTAGGTGACCTGAGAACTGCTTATAAGAACCAAACAAAAATGAAAATTTTATCACTAGAATTCCAAACAAGTAAAATCAAAACAAAACAAAACAAAAATCCCCTTAAGCTTCCTTCCAGGCCGGAAATAAGAATATGTGGCATTCAAAAAAAGTTTAGGATGACCAGGTGTGATTTGTTGGGTACAGACTTGGACTTAGCGTTACTGGGGCTACCTGGAATGCCATCTGTTTCTGGTGAGAGTCTCAAGTTCAAACAGTTTATGCACACAGTAATAATCACCATCCTTCATAAAGGCAGTTACCATTAGAAGACAGGAAAAACAAAAGGTTACTCTCAAAAACACACTTGGTTTTGAAATTTCCATAGAATCCATATTACCCAGATGGTTCTGGTTTTCTTTGTCTCCCTGATGGTCTCAAGGATCTGGAAGCACTACACAACCTGGCTGGGTGTCCACAACTAGCCCTAAAGGGACTTGTGAGTCTCTGTGTGTTCATCCAGTCAGATACCTTGTGGGCACATCCAGCTTTCATTTCACTTGTCCAACACACACTGACCTGCCCTCATCTAGTTCACGTCTACTCTCCTTCCTCACAGCTTGCCAAACTCTTCCCAGTCTACCTATAAGGTTGTCATTTATCAGTAAGTACTTCTTGACTGATTGATTTTCTCACTTCCCCAAAGGAAAACACAACTTCTTCCATTTTCTGTAGAGATAATACACAAGCTAATATCTATTAACTGATTTGATTTCATAACTCTTTCAAGATGATTACTGTGTGATTAGGAACAAGCTTCCCCTCAGTCCTTCAGATAAGTACCTTCCCCAGTTCCACCTTAAATGATAATCCATACCAGTGAAGTATCAGCAGAGAGAGAGAGAGAGAGAGAGAGAGAGAGAGAAAGATATCAATCTATCACTTCTTGTTCATATCCAGGTTGGCTTGGAAGGGACTTTGATACTTAGCTAAACTTATACTTAAAAAAAAATAGCTGGTGTTGGCTATGAGGGTGAGTGAGTTATTGATATATTAAAGTAATAAGATAGTGATGAGAAATTAGTCACCAAAAATAACTTGCCACTTCCTGATCAAATTATTGATTATTTTGTTTTCACCTACATTTGGAGACACTTATAGCAGGCATCTAGGTAGACAGAGTCCAGCCTTCTAGGTGATCCATGAAGGTGTTTAGGTCTTAAACTAGAGAGCAGACAAGTGCTGAGGAAAAAATTCCTTGAACAGCTAGGATACTGCTTTAAAAATGAATTGGAATTGCAGGTAAGAGATAGCGGAAACAAACTCTTATGTCAAGGGTAAACTGACCAGTGACATCCCACCACCCGATGGTTAAATGGGGACCTTAGAACAGGGGCTGGTAATGACAGGACCCAGAGAAAACACAAATATGAGCAGGCTGTCCACCTGTTAGATCTGAAAGGAGAAGTTAGTACTGTGCTACTCCAAACAAAACCCAAACAAAATTAAGAGAGAAAAAAAGCTCAAACTGGTGAATGTTAATGAAATCTGAGGAGAGCTGTTGAGCCTTTAAATCAGAGGACCTAGAAGTGGGTAATATGCATTGTAAAAGGAAGAAGCCCATTTCCAGAAAACTTCCCAGAAAACAGAAACGTAGATCATGCAAGCGATGAGTCTCTATTCTTACAGAGAGAAATCACACGATTTAGCACTCACTACAAAAATGTGGTTAAATGGAAGTCACAGGCTAGCTTGAAAGCAGGGGGAAAAAAGGCCCTTTGCTTCCCATGGCAAAGTGAAAATCAACACCGCTCACCACCACCAAAACCAAACGGCAAAGAGCCCCTTCCCCAAGGAAAAGAAAACACTCTCACTACAGCTCTGTTCAATTAAGTCAAAGCACACAGTTTAGCTATCAACACCACTTCATTACTGTAATAAATAAAATAAAGCACACGGAGGGCTAGTGACTATTGTGAAAAATAAAAACAACACCACCAACATCCATGCATGGTTAATCACCATCTGAGCTCGTGTGTCTGAGTCTACTGGTTACAGAGCTTAACTCCAAACAGAACTAGTCCACCTCTTATCATCGCATCCTTCTCATCAGTTAGCTTAATTGTATAGGAGCCCTGTCAGGTTAGAAAGAAATAAATAACATTGAGTCAAGTTCAACAGCAGGAATGGTGTGGAACACAATCGGCTTGTGCACAAGTCATACCTGGTATTTTTGTTTTGTTTTGTTTTGTTAATCAAAAGTTCAACATTTGGCTGGTTTGGAGGCTGCATACTTTGGTCAGATAACTTGACTCATCTAAAAATATTTATAGCATCAGCATTAAAAAGTACATAAGCATATATAAATATGTATAACCCAGAACATTCTGTGACATGTCGACCTTGTCTGTTTATAACAGAGGCATGGAAACAAATGGTAGCCATTGAAACTTTGGAAGGCTTGATGAATTGACTTACCCGAAAGGTCTTTGTATAAGGGCTGGATGAAGCTGTTGAACACCAAAGGCAAAACCTAGCAATGAAACACACCACATTCTCCGTTTGTTACCGTTAGGGATTTACTATTCCTGTACAGAAACTTCAGGCACAACTTCTAGTTAAAAAACAACCACTCTTATGATAGAGCACACATGTACATACTTTATATAGAAAAGTTTTATAAATGTTACCATTCGTCCTAAACAACAAAGGTTTTGAATAGGCTAAAAAATGGAAAACTTTAAAAAACTTCTGTGAAGTTTAGTTGACATTAAAAAAAAAGAAAAAGACTTAGAAAATTTAGACCAGAGAGAACTGCTTATGAGAGGAAACCAACCACACTGAAGTTAAATTCACAAATATTCCTTCAGTTCTGACCCATGATTTAAAAAAAAAAAAAAGTCTTGGCAATTTAGAACATTCTGGAATGCTTTAAAAGATTATGGATTTTTATAGTTTATAGTATTAAAAATTCATGAAACAACTCCCCTATCATTCCTTGTGGACTAGTGCACACAGACAGTGTGTTTTAGAGACGTATTTTTAATGTTTATAGATATTCCTCCATGTATTCGTGTTCATGACAATCTAGCTCCCCATTAAATCCTTCTGGATGGAAGTGTCAGCCCTTTTCCAAACTTTTAGGTGCAAAGACTGAGCGACAGGAACACGATTGAACCAAAATCACTTGTCCAAGGATGTGAAGACATTTGTTCAGTCATTCGCTCTCAGTCATTTTCAATGCATGCAAAGGGCAGTGGTAAATAATCCACCCAGTCACCTTTTCACACAGACAGACTGCTGAGTCCTTGGATCGACAGCTACCTAGATGTCAGCATGTAAGAGTGTCATTTAAAGCATCTGGAAGTGAGCAGGTGAAATCTTACTGTTTTTGGATTGTCAGTGTTCTGTGATTGTGTATCAAAAGCATTACCATTACTGGCTGCCCCCTATGCTTCTGAGGCCAGACTTTAAGTTAGATGCTTGCTCTGACACAAAGAAAAGGTCCTTCAAAGAGACTACACTAAGGGGGAGTTTGCTAGCTGGAGTTGGCAAATTTGGCCCATCAAGTTCACTGCGTCAGCTACAAGTGGTCAGACCAAAATACAAATGCAGAAAATACACAAATCTCCTTAATTCTCCCCAGCACAAGCTATCAGGACCGAAGATCTATTTTTGAACAGAGATACATTTCAAGTACCCAGAGGGATATTTACAATTCTCATGTATCTTTAATGCCTTGGTAGAATGACCAGCCATGGCTCAAGTTTTACCAAACACAGTTACAGATTTTTCAGGGAGCCAAAGTCTTTGGGGCAGGTGGGTGCCTAGACCATGCTACTGATGGGTGGGGAGTTCTGGGGGGAGGGTAAAGGAACAGTGCTCACCTGGCTGCATGATTCTTGGTTTTGCACCTAAATATGCCAGATTCACATTGGCTTTCCTGCCGTCGATGATGGGATTTGGATCCTTGCAGGCCCTCTCAGCAGCAGCCCGGTCAGCCATGGTGACCTTAGCAACACACACACACACAGACATACATACAAAGCCCTCAGTTAACCCCTGAAGAATAAACGCTGTTGAAGTCACTGAGTCAGAGTCTCAGTGATTTAGGAGGGGACTAAGCTATTACCCTTCATTCTCTGTTTAAAAATAATAAGAGGAAGGAAGGAAGGAAGAAAGGAAGGAAGGAAGGAAGGAAGGAAGGAAGGAAGGAAGGAAGGAAGGAAGGAAGGAAGGAAGGAAGCCCTTCACCCCCACCCAAAGTCTTTAGGGTGCTAGGGCAGGGCCTAGCAGAGATCTAGAAGCCTGAAGTCTTAAATCTCCTGTAGATACCCCCTTTCCCAATAGCCCGCTTTGGTTCCCACCGGGCCCCAGAGGCACTGTTCTCTTTACAGAAAGTCCAGCCTCAAAGCAGCCGGGTGCTTCCAAGCAGCACACACTCCCCAGCCACAATAGCTATTGTCCTGCTCTGGGCTCCAGGCTCTCCCGGCAGCTGAATTTGCTCCTTTAAATCGTCAGGAAGCTTAATGTGCGGTTTCAGTTCCGCAAACAGCCAGAAGATTCGCTTTTTCTTTTCTTTTTGGAATTTACCTTTGTAATTTAAAAGGTGGGGGTGTGACAAGAGAGAAACAGCCTCGGACCTCAGGGGAATGGGGTGTCTCTTCCCTACTCTGGCCGGAGGACATACGCATTTTTTATTTTTTTTTAAACAAAGCGACAGCGTACTTAACCAGCAGCCTCCCACCCGGGAAAGCGGTGGTGCGGGGCTGCGTTCCCTTCCTCCCAGCCCCGCATCCCAGATCCAGCGGACTCCGGTTTCCCCGGTCCGCCCCTGCCTGCCCCGCAGGACATCGCGTTTGCTCCCCCAGGAGCCCCGCGAGGCAGACGCCGGCCCTCGCTCCACGAGCCCCGCCACCCGCAAAGTTTCAACCCACGGGGTGGCTGCTTGCGCCCGCGGGGCGCCCGGCGAGGTCCCACCGAGCCCCGCACCCCGAGCTCTGACTCCGCTCGGACCTCGACCTCCCCGCCGGGCTCCTCTCTTTGGGGCTCCCCCTGCGCCCCCTCCCCTCCCCTCCCCTCCCGGGTAACTTACAAATCCGTAGCCCCGGGACTTGCCGGTCTGCCGGTCGGTGATGACCACCGCCTCCTCGATGTCGCCGAAGACCTCGAAGTACTTGCGCAGGCTGGCGTCGGTGGTGTGGTAGGGCAGCCCTCCCACGAAGATCTTGGTGTACGTCGTGTCCTTCTGGGTCGTGTGCATCTTCGCGCCCGCCCCGCGGCTCGGGCTCCGGCTGCGGCTGCGGCTCGGGCGGCGGCTGGTCCTCCGGCTCCGCGTCTCCCGCAGCGCGCGGCGGCCACCGGGGGCCGAGGACGGGCGCGGGGGCGAGGGCGGCGGCGCGGCGTGGGCGCTGGGCGCGCGGCTTCCCGAGTGCCCGGCGGCCCCGGACAGTCTCCGGTGCTCGCGGCTCCCGCCCCCCCTGCCGGTCACCGTGCGGATCCTCCTGATAGTCCGGACGACGGGCTCCGCGGCCAGAGACTGCGTGAGCGGTTTCCACTGCTCACCCCGCGGGGAAGCAAAAAAAAAAAGGCAAAGAGGACGGTGGTCCTCGAGCACCGAGAGGTAGATCTTTCTCAGCGAGCTGGCGGCGTCCCGGGGCGCGGAGGTGGCGGCTGGGGGCGCGGCGGTGGGCCCGGCTCGTCTGGGGACTGTCCCTCCCGCGGCGGAGGCTGGGAGACCAGTGCGGAGGACGGCTCTCCACCCCTCCGCTCCCTTCCCCCGCGGCTCGGGGGTCGACGCCCGGCTGGGGAGGGGGCGGGCCGGACGCCTGCGATTGGCCGGGACAGCACCTGGGGCGCCCGGCGCCGCCGCCCCCCAGCTGTTGGGAACAGCTGCTTCTCTCCCCGCGCGCTGGGTCGCCCGGCTGGGGCGCTGGCGCTGGCGCTGGGGCAGGGTTGCACACGGCTGGAGGCCGCCTGGCTCTCGGCTGTCGCCTGCTCGTTCCCGTCCGAGTCTTAGGGACCCTGGCGACCCCAGCGGGGACCCAGAGAGACGAGAGTGCGCGGGAGGGGGAGCTGCGTGGCTCTCCGAAGCCGACCACGAGTGCTCTTCGCGCTAGGCCTCGGTTGGCAGGACCAAGGACTTGGGAGTCCCCTGAGGCCTGGGGCGGTTTGTAGAGAAACCAGTCCCCTCCCAGACACCTGGGACCCAGGAGATCAGCCAAAGGTACCTGCGAGGGATACTGCGGGGTCTGAAGAGCGAGAAGGGCCCTCAACTTTTCTTGCCTCCCCCCTCCCCAACTGGCACTGATGAGAACCTAGAGGTAGAGAGAGTGAGGGGAAATAGAACAATAAAAAATAAACAGCAACAACAAAAATCTAGCATTGGGTGTGCTTGGGAATAAACAGCTTTAATGGCTCACAGCCAGCCAAACTAGATAGAAGGCAGCACCTGAGGAATACAGATCTGTTCCACGGTATAAATTAGACCCATGGCTCCACAATCACCAGATGTCTCTCACCCCCAACTTCGCTTTTCTGGAAGATGGGTACACTGTCTCATCTTAAGTCACAACCTCCCCGTCTTCCTTCCTTGCTTACTTCCCTTCTTCCTTCTTTCCTTCCTTCCTTCCTTCCTTCCTTCCTTCCTTCCTTCCTTCCTTCCTTCCTTCCTTCCTTCCTCGTAAGCAAAGAATCTATTTTATTCTATTTGAATTAAAAAATATTTAGTGATTTGACCTACTTTATCAGTATGTAATTGTAAACGGTATAATTCAAATATATATATATATATATATATATATATCTGTTATATAACCATTTATTTCTACCACAAATCCACAAGCACTTGTAGAACATATTAAACCCCATATATATTTCTTAACTAAGGACAGCTTTTACTCAAGAAGGCTTTTAATTAACAAAGCTTTCAAATTTGTTATATTTGAGGTTTGGATGAAAATACTTTTTTCTTTTTATTGTACTTCAGGCTGGCCTTGAACTCCATAAGTAGCCTAGGATCACTTTGAACTTCTGATTCTCCTGTCTCCTCCTGAGTGCTGGGATTGCAGTCATTTGCCAGCACCCTGGGTTTATGTGATGCTGGGGATGGAACCCGGGACATCATGCCTGCCAGGCCAACACTGCCAACTGAGTTACATCCCCAGGCCCCGGGGAAGAAAATACCCAGTATGAGCAGAAAGCTGCTTCAGTGGACAGTGTCCTTGTAAGCCGTTTCCACTAGGAGAGGCTCCTCAAGTTCCAATACTGATTGCCCCCAGATTTTTCTTTCCTTTTAAGCATGTCCCTATGTTAATCTGAAGGAGCTCCCCAGATATACCCTGTTTTGATTTCCAGGACATCCTAGCAGTCAACTCAAGGGAATGAAGAATGTAGCCTTTGCAAAAGCAAATTGGAATCATTAGGAAATATTCTGGCAGAGAAACATTAAATTCATCTTGCTGATTTTGGCATGAGGTTGACTTTCTGAGGTTGTCAGGTTCTTTAAGTTTGAACCCCTATTGGGTAAGGAGAAATAAGAATTCTAATATTAATTCAGTTGAAAAATAATTAATATTTTATATTAAGTGTTTTAGATGAGTGCCAGAATGTAGCAATGTAAACTCTCCTCACTGTGTGCTGGTATGATAAAAGAAAAAAATTTAAAAATTAAGAAAAACAAAGCAGGCTCTGAAACAGTGGAAGCATGCTTTTTAATATTTAACATCCATCTTGCCCTGTCACCTCAGAATTACAGTGCTTAGATGAAGCTCAGGCAAAGCCCTCTGTGAGGGGAAGCTGCTTAGCCAAAAGCTTTGTAGAAGGATGACACTAGCTGTCCTATGTGAGGAGCCCACCCACCTTGGAGAGGACCCTGACACACTCCAGGAGTGTAGCCAGCAGCTTAGACAGTCACTAGTCAAAGTGGTGAGATCTTAAAGGAAATTTCTGTCTCACAGTGGGATAGCTGTATCCTAGAGCTTAACTTTGGGAAGGAAATACGATGTTTGCCTTGAGGGCTGGGGCGATGCCTGAGTGGGAAAAGTGCTTGCTGTGCAAGAATGAGGACACTAATGCAAACCCCAGCACCTAAGTGAACAACTGGGCATGGTGGCACTTCTGCAGTACCAGCACTGGGAGGCAGAGCCAAGAGGGTCACTGGGACTTGTGGGCTAGCCTGTCTAAACAATACTAGCTGTAGCTACAGCGAGAGACCCTGCCTCAAAAATAAAAGAACAAAAATAATAAATGGAGAGCAGTTGAGAAAGATGATGTCAACTTCCATGACACACACATGCGTGCACGCACACACACACACACACACACACACACACGGATGCTTGTGGGTCATTATTCCAAAGAAAATAATACCAGTAGTCAAGGGCACTCCACTCAATCCTGCGCTGACCTCACCCGCATCCCTTTAATAAATATTTGACACTTTTGTCTGAAATTGTTTCATTTTGGACAAGATTGTACCTGTACATTTCCAAATGTTGAAATTCCAGAGATAACCAAGGCATTCCCAATCTGCTATCAGTATGACTCCAGTTGCCCAGAAGACTAAATGGTGGTTCTTTATTTTCTAAACCGACTTCAATAGAAGCCATCATTTGTTCACAGTTCAGTGTGCTTGCTGCCCATTCTGGGTTTTGTTTCATATCCGCGCAAAGGCAAGCACAGTTAAAATGGCCAGAACTGGTCTCAGTGGGTTTATGAACCTGTGCCATCAAGCCATGTAACCCCCTGGGCCATCAGATGGCTCTGGACCCAAACTTTCAAGGTTATTTAAGTACTAAATATTGCTGTACAATGTCCCATTACAAATTCAGGCTTGAAAGAACAATACATGAAGAAGCCTTTTGCTGTCTCAGCTGCTTTGGCAGAGGAGACTTGCGTATTCTCCGGCCTTGTGCAATATGATGTGTGCTTCTT
The DNA here is from genome assembly GCA_035773235.1 of Eospalax fontanierii. Taxonomy (NCBI): domain Eukaryota; kingdom Metazoa; phylum Chordata; class Mammalia; order Rodentia; family Spalacidae; genus Eospalax; species Eospalax fontanierii. The sequence continues at coordinate 8,617,075 of CM069547.1, forward strand.
TGGAAAGGAAGAGCCGTAAAATACTGTAAAAGTTATAAATAGGTTCCAAGCTTGTCATATCCAAATTAGTGCATATGGATGGCCCGAATCCTTGGTTCCCACTGCTTGGCAACATGGATATTATTTTATTACTTACAGTAAATTACTGTCCATGTTGTTCAAAATCTTTATCTGACTGTTAAAGGCCAGAACCAAAGTCAGAAGTTTGACATTTGTTTTATTTATTTTGTTCCTTTTTTCTTCTACCTCTTAAATTAATCATGGAGATCAACACCAGGTTTATGTGTTTCCAGAAGAATTTTGGGGTCGGGGGGAAACATCTCAGGAAAGTTGAGAAGTACCATTTCCTGCTATTTCCGGACAGGGACTACTTGAGTGTAGAACGTTCCCTGGACTGTCCCTGGATCACAGGAGATCATCGGCAGATCACCAAACCCAGCTGCAGAATTCTACGCAGCAGTGCTGAAGAAATATTTACTGAAATTAGAGGCTGGAGAGATAACTCAGTTAGTGCAGCGCTTGCCTATAAAACATGAGGGCCTGGAATCCAGGCCCAGAACCTATGCAAAGAAGCTGGGCATGCTGGAGTGGCCTTGCAATGCACGGTAGTGTTTGGGAGCTGAGATGGGTAGATCCCTGGGGCTGGTGCCCACCTAGCCTATTTGGTGAGGTTCCAGGCCCGTGAGAGATTCTGATTAAAAAAAAAGTGATGTCTGGGAAGGACATCGGAAGTGGACTGCTGATCTCCACATATACATGTTCATCTGAGTATGTGCATGAACACACACACACACACACACACACACACACACATATACACACACAAGAAATATTTACTGAAAATAATAGCCAAAAGGTATCTAACCCCTGCCTCATGTTTGATGTGAACAAACATTTTCTGGAAAGAACTGACTCCTTGCAGAATATGTAGGCCAGGTACTTAATTCAAAATAAAATCAACCTTGGCCCTCAAGTAAGCCTTTTGCTTTGGTTGTTTGGAAATGCTCTTCCTTCCCTTGAGTTTGTGTAAGCATTCTGATGCAGACCCACAGGTTTTCTGACCTTTGGAGAATCTCTGAGCGGTTGTAGCCCTGTTTCTGTCTGCAGACGGTTGATTCTCCTAGTCACAGATAACAAACACATATAATGGGCCCTGCTGGTGCTTGGTGTACGGAACTGGCAGTTGGAACCCCGTCCATGAAGTCCAGTCCCATTCTGGGAAATCTATTCATGCTGCATTCTGCCACAGCGAGGCTGTCAAGGATGAAATAGCCACGAGTAGACTGTTATTTAGTCAAAGTCACAACGCTCCTTTTATACCAAATATTCCAAACCAAAAAACAGGGTGAGGTTAGGGGATCAAGCAAGGGTAAAAGTGAAAAGTGTATGTGTGTGTGTTTGTGTGTGTGTAGCAAAAAAGTGCACCCTCCGCTACACCTTGCAAACCATCTCTCCCTGCTGTGTTGAAATCATGTTTGGATTTGGAAGGCCAGAGAGAGAATTCAAGCATTTAACCCACTGGATACTTCGCATTTTCAACTCTGGTTCAGTTTCAAACCTTTGGACACTGAGCTGCCAAGCTGCCAGGTTATTTTTAGGGCACTGATGGTGTCTCCAAAGGCATTGGATGACCTCTCTGATGACAGTCATCCCAGCGATGTTTCTGTGGTCTGGGCAAAGGGCACACTGTTAGAAATAGCTCTAGATCCTAGAACAGGGGGTGTGGGATCTGGTCTAGACTGTCATTATCCAGAACACAGGACTTGTTTGGTTTTCTCAATTAAAAAGTGCCAATGTGTGGCTGGGATTGTAGCTCATTGATAAAACACTTGCTGACTCTGGGCAAGGTCCAGGTCAGTTTCTGCCAAAAAGGGAGAGTGGATAACAGGAGGAAGTGCCCACCCTGGGATGAAAGCTGTGATTCACACTTTACTTACTGTTGTTTTATGCAGGGTACCCCAAATTTAGAGACAACCCAGTCTTAATACTTGAGTGCTGCTTTGTTTCCTTTTTAATGTAAACTACTTGAGATCATTTTTCCAGAGCACTGTTTTCTCTGTAACAATGGAAAGGCATATTTGGAATAGAAAATTACAGACTGATATCAAGACACTGAGGAGAAATCAAATTCACTCACAATCCTACTCCTTAGTATAACTATTGACATTTCAGAGTAATCAATTCCAGGCTTTTCCTGCACACAAATATACACAGTGTGCAAACATCAGTGATTATCTCATTCTATTTCACCATCAGCCTTTTTAAACCTTATATGGTGAAATGCTTTTCCTTATCACTAGATGATTTCTATAATTCACTCCAAACACCACTTTATCATGTCAGTGCTCCAAGATTTATTTTAGCATTTTTATTTGGTTGGGCATTCATGTTACTTTATATTGGTCTCTATTACAAAGGAATATAAAATTAATACCCTTATGAATAAGCTTTTTATCCATCTTTGGTTGTTACTTAAGACTTGCTCTGTTTGGGATTTTGTCTTGTTTACTGCTGAACTCCAGCACTTAAACATTTGTTAGCTGGGTGTGTTCTTACAAATTTCTGTGTTACATTGAAGGGTTTGCTCATATTTAGATCTTTTAACACCTATTGCTAATTATTCCATTAATTTAACAAAAACACTCTAGACAACTGTTTTGACACACCTATGGAACATAATGCTGGTCATCCAACCTCCTTTTGGTTCTGGAACTGAAAAGCCTGGGGTCTAGAGAGAAACAGCTTCTGAAAGGTCATGTGTCTAGAAAAGAATCAGCTATATACCTTTGTCAAATTTAGATGGAAGTCCAAATTATATACAGTGGTGTTTTTATGTATATCTCCCTGTGACTATGATGCAGATCAAGATGTGGAACACTTTCATCAACTCGGAGACCCTGTGCACCTTTTAAATCTGTAACAACCCCCTTACACACGCACACGTGTGCACGCACACACACACACACACAGTGCTTACTATTATGGTCACAGATTACTTTTGCTTGTTGTTAACTTTTTGTGGGTCTGTTTATGCATGTGTGCAGATGTGCCTGCAATATCAGGTGTCTTCCTCAATCACTCTCCATCTGATTTTTTGAGACAGGATCTCTCACTGAACCTGGAGCTTTCCAATAAACCTGACCAGATGGCCATCCAGTCCTGGGATCCACCTGTCTCTGCCTCCCCAGTAAAGAGATTATAGATGCACTCAGCCACAACTGGCATTTTTAAATGGATGTTGGAATGGAACTCAGATCCTTGTGTTTGTGCAGTAAGTATTTGACTGACTACACTATCTTCTCAGCCTCTATTGACTTTTATATAAATCAAATCCTAGAGTATGTGTTCTTCCCTGCTTGGTTAATGCACAAGCAGAGTTGGAGATGCTAGGATCTCTCTCTCTCTCTCTCTCTCTCTCTCTCTCTCTCTCTCTCTCAGACAAGATTAAGCACAGCAAGAAGCTGAGCAGCAGTGCAGCCTCCACAGAGATTTCAACCCAGCTCGTACATTAACCAAAAGATACCAAGCAGGAAAAGAGCACAGATTCTATGATTTGATTGATATAAAAGTCAACAAAGGGGGGTGGGGAGGGATAGCTTATTCAGTCATCTACTTCCTACACAAACACAAGACCTGAGCTCCATTCCTAGCATCCACTAAAAACCCAGTAGGAGCCACTCCTTCCACTGTCCTATCCATCAGCCATTGGATACAGCCACACCAGGAAGAAAGCGTGGCTGTGGGGATGTAGCTATCTTTAGCCCACATGTAAGACCAGCACCACCTTCTCAAAGATCTATCATTTGTGGTTTCAGCTATCTGAGGTTAATAGTGATCCAAGAAAATTAAATAGGAAATTCCAGGAGTAAACTGTGTGTATGTCTTAAATTTTATGCCATTCTGTAGCGCACGATGGAATCTCATGACAATCCACACTGTTCTGCCTATGACATCAATCATCCCTTAATCTAGTGTATTCACACCACACAGGCTACCCTCCTGTCAGCCACCATCTTAGCTATCTGAATGACTGTAGGATTGCTGGTGTTTGTATTTAAATAACTGTACTTATGACCCCAATGTGCAAGACTGACAGTGCTGGCCATTTTATTATATCATATCATTATAGTTATTAGAGTTTACTATTAGTGATTGCAGTTACTCTCTTGTGATTAATTTATAAGTAAAATGTTATTGTAAATAAGTGATACAGAGAAAGATATAGTATTTGGAGTGTCTGGCAATGTCCTCCAGTTTAGGCATCCACCTGGGGACTGGGGATATGTCCACTGTGAATGCCAGGGAGTTACTGTATTCCCAGGTGGCCAAGGGCAGAAATCCTCCATTACTGAAGTTGGTCCTGTGCAATACATCATGTGATGCACCCCATGCTCTAACCCCTGTCTCTCAGATCTACTTCACCCAATCTATTGCAACCCTTCCCTTGCCCCAGTGTTCTCATAATCCATGTCTTGAGAGAATTTAGAAGCAGACCTTTAGCAGGATGAAATACTTCCTTTTGGTGGTCTTGAGGCTGCTTTTGATATTCATCTGCACCTTCCTCCCTCACTATTCATTCCAGATTCCTCTCATCCTAAGCTAGCCTTCTTCTTGGACTTTGTGGTTTTCCTAGTCATGTGTACCAGTCAACATTTTCCAGGGAAATAAAACCAACAGGGTGCATGTGTCTATTTCCCCTCCTTTCCCCCATTATCTGTATCATCATCATCATCATCATGATGTCTTCCACATATCTATGTCTACCATCTATCACTCTATCCGTGATGATCTATTATTTATTTTCTATCATCTATATGCAAATAGAGCACACCAAACACTTTCCAGCGTCAGGGTACAAGGCAGATCACCCCCTGATACTGGGGTCAGTACCCCTCAATTGGTGACTCCTGTTTTTGTCTGGCAGTTTCTGGACATAAGAAGAATTAAGTACTTCAGGCAGTAGGTACCAGTCAGTAGGGGACTCCTGCGGAATTCCTAGTTCAACCCCAGCTGTGACTTCTGCCATGTTTCTCTTTAAACTCCAACAGCCTGCAGTTTCTGGAACAGGAGGTACACACATGCCAGGGGGTTCTGGGGATGATGGTAGGTAGAATCACTCTTAGTTTCACCCAGTGATTCTCAGACCCCTAAATCACAGCTGCTGAAAGCTGCTACATTTAAAATATTACTTGGTTTCTGTCCTGTCTTCCTTGCACTGAGCTTCTAAAACCTTGAGTTTACTGTCTTTGTATGCTAATAAGATGACCCGACCTGTGGGGACTGGGACTTGAGGATGGGGTCTAATTAGCAGGAAAATCAACTGATTAGAGAGTTAGAGCTACCCACCAACATCCAGGGAGGGGGAAAAAGCTTGGCAGTGTTCAATCATCAGTGGTCAGTCTTTTAATCAATGTGTAATGAGATCTCCATTAAGATCCCCTAAATGACAAGGTTTAAAAGTCTTGAGGGTCAATGAAGAGCTAATGTGCTGGGAGGGTTGGATGCCAGGGAAGCTCTGCTGTACATAACCCTCTGTATTTCCCTGTATGCTGTATGCACATGTGGCTGTTTCTGAGCTGTATCTTTGATGAGCTAGAAATGAGTATAGCCCTATTTTGAGTACTGTGAACCATTCTGATGAACTTTTAACCCAAAAAAGAATCTGTAGAAGGATTTGAATTTATGGTCCGCTGGGTAGAGACAATGGCCCATTTGGGACCCCACTTGAGGATGGTATCTAAAGTGAGGTGGTCTTGTGGGACTGAACACTTGACTTATGGGGTCTGATAGTTAGCATCGGAATTGAGTTGAATTGCTGGGTATTCAGCTGGTGCAAGAGCGTTGGAAAATTGTGGCTCAGTATTGGAAAAGACACCATACATTTGATGTCAGGAAAAACCCTGCAGAGACAGTTCACTACATAAGGGTCATATACTGGCTCCCAGAGGATGAGGGCCCAGTATTGTCAGGTATCACTTCATAGTATTTGAGCTATGTTTTCATCAGAGAGATCTATCCTCCCATTGGATCAATAGGTTCTGTGTAGTGGGGTGTATGATTTCACCAGTGGATTCCATGATCATGTGCTCAGACTTACATTCCCTCAAAGTTATGTAGCCTATGATGTCCTTGAACCACTGATCCTCCTGCCTTCACGTCTCGAGTGCTGGGATGACACGCACAAACTGCCACCACCACCACATCTGATTTATGTGATACTGGGGACTGAACCAACAAGTTTGTGCATGCTAGGCAAGCACTCTACCAACTGAGTCACATCCAGAGACCCAGGTCTACTGTAGTTTATATGTGATCCAGCACTACTGGACCAAAAGTTGCTCTCCTATAAGCAGAAACGGAAAACTTACTTTCAGAATGGGTAGTTACATGTGTCAAAATCTCAGCTCTTTCCTGAGCATAAGTTGTCTTATGTGTCTTGCTGTGAAAGAACTTTCTGGTCTCACTGGAGGATGGAGATGTCTTGTGGAACCATCTCTGAACTCTTCTTCCCATTGGTTAGGCAGTGGAGCATGCTTGGTGAGAGATGTGGGACCCACATCCCTGCTCCCAAGGTGGCTTTAATCATTACCCAGTGTGCCAGCTTCAGGGTCACTGATGATTGATGCTGACTGACACCAACTTCTCCAGCCATTTTGTCTATGTCATCGTGGTAGATACATTTGTTGAGGTGGCAGTCTGATGGGCAGTACTGCCACCATCAAGTGTCATCTGGTCCCTTTCCTTCAGATCTCTGACAAGATAACCAGACACTTGCTGCTACCCATTGTCCTAGTTACTTCCCGCTGCTGTGATAAAATACCATAACCAAAGGCGGCTTAATGAATAGTTTATTCTGGCTTATGGTTCCAGAGGGATGAGTGAATATTGTGGCCAGGAGGCCTGACAGCAAGTGACAGGCATGGGGGCAGAAGCAGAAAGCTGAGAGCTCTCATCTTCAACCACAAACATGAAGCAGAGAGAGAGCGGACTGGAAGTGGGGCAAGGCTATGAACTCTCAAAGCAGGCCCCCAATGATGTGTGTCCTAAAGGCTTCACTTCCCAGAGTCCATGGTCTTCTTAACAGTGCCACCTACTGCGGACCAAGTGCTCAAATGCTTGAGCCTATGGGGGTATTCCTTGTTCAAATCATCACGCCATGCACATTTATTTCTAATATTTGACCATTTCTCTGTGACAAATTGGACACTTGGTATACTGCCGGAACTATACATAATGGAAGAAGCTGAGTTCATCATTTTCTCTCAAGGCCACTTCTGATGGGCTACAGTAGGCTTATCATCCTGTTTTGGGCTTTCCCATGGAATAGGCTGACCCATCTGTTAACCAGGTGTGGTGTGTATCATTTACCTCCCAACTGAATCATACCTTCCTGGAGAGGAGGGAGGTTCATAAAACTCAGGAAGCCAGGTGTATTAGCTATTTTTATGTTGCTGTGATAAAACACTATGACCAAGATCACTTACAGAAGAATTTATTTGGCTTATGGTTCCAGAGCGAGAGAGTCCATAATGGTGGGGAGGTGTGGTGGTACAAGGTGGCCGGAGCAGAAGACTGAGCACTCACATCTTTAAGCAGGCACAGGAAGCAGAGTGAAATAGGAAATCCAGCAGGGCTTCAGAACTCTCAAAGCCCACCCCCCAGTGGCATGCTTCCTCTGGCATGGCCACACCTCCTAAAGGTTCCATGACCTCCTCAAATAACACCACACATGTGGGACCAAGTGTCCAAATACTTGGAGCCTTTGGGGGGTATTCATTCAAATCACAACACCAAGGAAACATGAAAGACTCAGGATGCTCATAAAACGTAAGAGATCCACCAAACCCATCTCCAAGGTTAGAAAAGTAGTAAATGGGTGGGCTCCTTGGTTATGCAATTCCCTTTGAGTTGTCCATGCTCCTGTAAGTAACTCCTCACCCGAACTTCTGTCCATAACCCCAGTAAACCCACTGGTTCACTATGGTAGGCTTTGGGAGAATCATTTCTTTAGTCTGATATTGGAGCCCTGTCTGAGGTAAATAGATATCTCTTCACATCCTCCAGGAAAACTTGTAGAACACAGGACTGCAGACATTTCCTTTTCTGTATGTGGGTTCTAAAGGGCTAAGTCACAGTAGCATGCTGGAGGAAAGGGCCAGTTCAGCAATGGTGGATGACACAGAATCTTTACAGCATGGCATCGTCCTCTGGTCCTCCCCAGCCTTCTTCTGAATGTAATGGTTCCCATTGAACAATGAACTGTTGTTAGGCTTGTTCATTCTTAGAAGTTGGTGGTTTTGATAAAATCTGGCTTACAGTGAGAAGTTATGGCTGCATGGCCATTTAGTGTCATCTGGTCAGGCACTCCAGCTTTACTAGGGCTCAATAGCACGCCAAGATGCATTACTGCTGGCTGCAACTAGAGTTCCTTTACCCTGGTGCTGTCATTCAGGAGGCTTCTCATGACCCCCACAGAGCATCTCTCACCATCACTGGTACCTTTAATAATATACGCTCTCTTGTCGTGTTGGTCCCTAGTAACACAGCTCTGTGAATCACAGCCTGGACTAGATGCAGTGCTCGTTCTTGCTTTTGATCTCACAGAATACTTGCAGCCTTTCATTCTGCCTGTTGTGTGGACAGGAGATATGGTTCTGGGACAGAATGTCTGTCTCTATGACCCAAAGAGGCCTTTTAGGCATTGTGCTTTTTTTTGTTAGTAGTAGGAGATAGCAGATACAAAAGTTTTTCATTTATCCTGGAGGGGACATCTAAAAACTTTATTGATATTGTGAATTCCTGGATATTCACAGGATCTATCTGCTTCCCTATGAAATACATGATTCTTCACCAATGAGTCTCCTTCTTATCTGTCCAGTTAGCATGATGCTGTCACTACAGGGACTGATAGGATGTTCTTCTGAATGTGGTGTTATAATGACTACTTCTGTCTCCATCGGGGAATAGACAATATGCAGATGAAATCATTCCCAGAATCCCACAACACATATGGCCTATAGTCCTGTCCCCAGTCCACTGGAAACCTCATGAGAACTGTCTTGACTCTGCGTCATAGCACCGTTGTGTTCTTGGACCTCCCACAAAGTCTCCCTCTAGGCTCTGCTGACAGCATTCTAAGGTATTTCCAGCCTCATCTTCACAGTTTCCCAAGGCCCTCCCACAGACTAGTCCCAACTTTGAACTTCAGGTGATGCCATCACAGCAACAGCCCTGCTTCTGCCACCAGTTTGCTGTGTAGTCAGAAGTCTATGATTGTACAGAATATTTGAGGAAAACAACTTAAGGGAAGAAGGATTTATTTGGGCTCATGGTTTTGATCCATGGCTATCTGGACTCAGGGCTTTGAGCCTGAGCTGGGGCAGACATCATGGCAGCAGGGAGCTTGTACGAGAAGCTGCTCACCTCCCAGCAGCCAAGGAGCAGAGTAGGAAAGGAAAGGGCAGGGGACAAGGAGCATCTTTCCAGGGAAGGCCTCCAGTGACCTACTTCCTCCTTGAAGTCCCCACCCTCTAATTTTCCTATTCCCCATACTGTCATCACGTCATGAATGCCACCAATGAGGTCATACCTCTTAAGATGCAGTCATTTCTTCAAAGCCTGTCAGCTCGTCATAGCCTGTTAAATACAAGAGCTTGTGATGGATTCCTCTCTCATACTCAGACCACAGCAGATGTCTAACTGTTTCATGTGTTTTTTGCTGTTATTCTGTCTAGTGGTTTCTGGTCCCCTTACCATTCGCCCTTCCAGAAAGTCACCTGTACCCTAGCACGATTTCAGTATTCTTCTCAGTATACCTGGGGCTATGTTCATTTTTATGCTTGAATCTTCCTGTCTCTGTTTTTCAGGTTAACAATTTTTATTGACCTGGCTTAAGGTTCACCAGTTCTATACCTCTAATTTTCCATTAAACCAAATAAGTGATTCAAAATTTCAGTTATTCTTTTTTACAATGGAATATTTATGCTTTAAGTTTTTATTTCTTTGCTTAGATTCCCTTTATATCCACTTATTAAGAACACACTTAAAAATTATTTTGACCATATGTATGACTGCACTGTCATTATCTGCTAAATCAATATCTAATCACCTCAGAGATTCGTTCATTTTTAATCAAATTCTTTTATTTGATTAGAGATTACAATTCTCTATTTCTCGGCATTTCTAATTTTTTTAATTACTGAAAAGAGCCTCTGGTAATTGATCTGTTAGAGATTTTTTGATCACTGCTATTTTTTCTCTAAAGAGTACTGACTTTTGTGTTCCATGGCAATTAAATTGCTACCTTAGCTTTGTTTTGTACTTTTTGAAGGCTGAACTTCAGAAGTACTCCATAACCCCTGATAACTTGTTAGGAATCAACATACAAACTCTTTGTCCCCTGGAGGTTTTTTTCTGGACATGATTTTACTCTTCTTTTAGATCAGATCCAGTGCAAACCTTGGACTAGTGTATTAGCTTTTAATTCTAAAGTGTGATCTTTGGGGTATCTGGTTCCTGAGATGTTAATATTAATAAATTATAGCAAGATTGAAATGTCAATGAGCCTCAACATTTGTTTGATCTCTTGTATGTTTTTTCCACGGTAGCTATTCTCTGGAAAGCTTCATGAAGCATGGACCTGTTCTAGATACAGTCCAAGCACAGTTAAGGGCTTGCAGGGGAATCCTCACCTAGTTTTCCTACCCTTGCTACATCTCAGGGCTCCTTTATCTTGCCCCGATAAGAACACATCATCTGTTTTTTTTTTTTAAAACCAAATCAAACCAAACCCAAACCAATACACAACAGGGCTGTGGTATAACTCAGCTGGCAGAATGCTTGTCTAACATACACAGAGCTTTAGGTTCTACCCCAGCCCTCCATAAACTGCATATAGTGGTAAACACGGGTGATCCCAGAACGCAGGAGATGCAGGCATGAGGATCAGAAATCCAAGGTCATCATTGGATACATAGCAAGTTTGAGGCTAGCCTGTGCTACATGAGACCCTGTTCTAAAATAACACCATCACCACCAACAAACAAATCATAGCCTTCCCCGATAGAGTTTAGGTATTTCATCTTCCCCAAGCTCTGCCAGGCATGTCGAGCCTTTTGAAACCATGACATGAAGTTGTTATCTACAGAGTTCAGACTTGAGGACTGCACAATTGAGTTACCAGGAACTAACTTTACACTTTTTATTGGGTACAGTCACAGGTATTTAGGGGTACATGTGGCCAGCAGCCCACCAGTAAGACCATCCTGTTTTCTCAGCTCAACAAGACTGCCAAGTCCTGGTATGACTTCAGCTTACTATATTGTAGTCAAGAATTTGTTTCCAAACAGTAAGCCAGGGCAGGAGTGATGTCCAGTTCAAGGTTACCTTCTGTCAGGGATTTTAGTCTTGCAATGTCTATTGTCAAATGTGTGAACATGGTACCCTCAGTGTTTTATCTGGTTTAGGGATAAATGGTTACACCATACAATGACTTTGCATGCAATGTCATTGGAATGACTTCCATTGAAAAAGTCAACATTTGAACAGTTTGTTAAGAAAATTTGCAGCTATATTTTGATGTAACAGATTTACAATCCATCATAACTACCTATATCTGAAGTATGCATATGAGTGCATGAATACACATGTATGTACAATATACATGTGTATGCACATGAAGCTATCACCACAGTCAATGTGATGGATGTTCCCAGCATCCCAAACATTAACTTGCATCTCTTCAAAATTCCTACCCTCTGTCTCAACTCATCTGCTGTTACTCTGAACTACTTTGACTTCTAGATTTAATACTGAAGGAATAATAGGACATGGTTCTTTATTAACCGATTCTTTTCAGTACAATATTGTTGAGGTTTACTTATGTTGCCTTAGTAGTTTGCAACATTTTTATTTCTGAAAATATTCCCTTGTATTGCCATAGAACAATTGGTTTGTCTATTCCCATCCACGGACCTTTGGCTAGGTTCTAGTCTGTCTTATTAAAAACAAATCTGAAACCCATCACAAGGGCTCAGGCCTATAATCTCAGTACTTGAGAGTCTGAGGCAGGACGAGTGCCATGAGTTTGAGGTTAGTCTGGGATACGTAGTGAGTTTCAAATCAAACTCTCAAATCTCCTAGTAAGTTTTATGAACAAAAATGAGGGTGGACATATACTTTCATTAGTTTTTGGTAAATGTATAGAGTGACCATGCTATTAAATAGATAGCTGTACAATTACTGGGTTTTTCTTTTGTTTTGTTTGAGACAAGGTCTCACTATGTAGCCATGACTGGCCCTGAACTAACTGTGTAGACTAGGCTGGCCTCAAATTCACTATGTAGACCATGCTGGCCTCCAGCTGACAGAGATCTACCTACTAATCCCAGCCTCCTGAGTGCTGGGATTAAAGGCATGCAATACCAGACGAGGAGTACAGTTAATGTTTTAAGAAAATGTTGAACTTGCACACAAGCTTCAATGAACTGTATCTATTTTCATCTTCATCCATCTTAAAACCATTTATAATTTTCATTGTGTTTTATATTAAACCAGATATTTATACAGAGGTGTGCTAATTTTCTAACACTTGAGAAAATTTTCTAGTTATTTTTTGCTTCTGAGCTTTTGTTCTGTTTAATTTAAATGGTGGCCACAGAAACACACACCAAAATACAAGCCTTTTATTTTCATTTGAAAATTGTAGTTTCTTTTTTGTTGCCCAGAAATGTTCTATTTTGAAAAACTTCTATGTGGACTTGAAAATTATATGTGTCCTGCTGTTGCTATATAGCGTTTTCTGTGCACTAATTAGGCTTATTTGTTCAAAATTTCTAAGGTTTAATGACACAGGTTTTCTTTTTCTGCTTATTCTGTAAGTTACAGAGAACATTTCTTAAAATCTCAGTGAGTGTGGCTGTCTGTCTCTCAACCTTCCCTTTATGTCTTTTGAAGCTGTATGAAGTCCATGTAAACTTAGGGATCCTTCCTGCTGGTTCGACCCTTTCAGTGTTTTGAGATTTCTATATTTGTCTCTCATGAGGTTTAAAAAATATTTTATTTATTATTTATTTTTATGTGTATGAGTATTGCCTGCATGTATGTAAGTGCACCTGTGTCCTGCAGTGCCCGCTGAGGTCAGAAGAGGGCATTGGAATCCCCTGGAACTGGAGTTATAGACAGTTGTCAGCTGCCATGTGGTTGTTGGGAATCTCTGGTCCTCTGCAAGAGCAGCCAGTGCTCTAGACCAATAAGCCATCTCTCCAGCCCATCACGAGGGTTTTTTTTGGCTTTAAAATCTATCTTATCTGGTATTAGTAGAGCCAGTTTTGTTAGTATTTGCATTTGAACACATTCTTTATGCTTGCTTTAAACTGAGTTGTGTCTTTACTGTAGATTTCTTATAAATTTGTATCTCGTTTGCATTCTATTTGACGCTTTTGTGTGTGTTTGATTGTTAAATTCATCGGAATTTGTTATTGATGTAATTAGATTTCAGTCTACCCACTTGTTTTCTGTTTGCTCTGCCTAACTTCTGTTTCTTTATCCCCCTTTGCCTGCTTCTGCCATTAAGCAGAATGTCTTTATTCTTATGCTCACTATCACAGCAGTTACAAATTACATTCTTAACTTATTATAATCTACTTTAAATTGGCAGGAAACTTTAGCCCCATCTACCCTTTTATGTTTTGCCATTTTAATGTACGTACTTTTTATTTTGATACACATTTCACACAACATAAAATGCGACTAGTATTGCTTTAAATTTTCCTCAGTCTCTTACACTTACTCATATATTTACCTTTCTAGTGCTCTAACTGCTTCCTTCTCTCTTTGCAGTAGTCTTTACTTGACCTTGAGGAACTTCCTTCAACATTTCTTTTAATACTAGTTTTCTTTTGATTTAGGTGCTAAAACTGTATTCTACTGACAGTCTCTGTACTGTTTTCCTTTATTAGAATGTTTCCCCTGGAACCAACCTGGACGTCAAGGTCGCCACAGCTTCCTTCCACTCCCATAGCCTCTCTTCCCCTCCTCTCCCTTCCCTTCCTCGCCTTTATTTCTTGTGCCGGGGATCAAACCCTGGGTCTTGCTTATGTTCGGAGAGGATTCTGCTGTTTGGCTACATCCCAGCCTTGTTTCCTTTCTTTTGGTACTAGCGAAAGGCTCCTTCTGGCTTCAGTGATCTATGCCAAGAAGTTGGCTGTCATTTCATAGTTTTTTTTTTTTCTCCAGATTAAGACATGTATTTAAGAAACTACTTTAAGTTTTTTCTTTATATTTTTTTGTAATCGGCAGCTTAGCCAAGAAAGGCATAGCTGCAGTTTCATTTGTATTTTTCCTGTCTGGATTTCTGGAACTTAAGTCTTTTACCATATTAAGAAAAGAATATTGCCTGGCCTGGTGGCTCATTCCCTTAATACCAACACTCAGGAGACAGAGGCAGGTGGGTCTATATATTGAGTTCCAGACCAGCCAGGGACACTGTCTCAAAATTAAAAAAAAAAAAAAATGAAAGAAAAGAGTATCAGTATTATTTCCTTTTTTCTCTTTTGCGGGTATTATTTCTTTAAATTTTTATACTTTCTTTTCTTTTCTACTGAGAAGAACATTGCCTTCCTAGCAAGTGCAACTGTGCTGGGTCCTCTAGTGGTGACCTTCCTCCCTGTTCTTCTTTCTTTACTCTGTGCTGAAATTTTGTTATTTCTATCAGCCTGTCTTTGTGCTCACTAAGCCCATCTTCATTCTGTTCTGCTAAACCCACCCAGTGACTTCTAATTTTAGATGTTATATCCTCTAGGTTAGGAATGTTCACTTGACACTCCTAAAATTATTGTCCTCTGCTGAACCGTTCCTTTTCTATCTTGTCTACACTCCTCTGTATTTTCTTTATCCCAGTATTTATTATTTTGAGGTCCCTGCATGTTAGCTCCAGTCTGTGGATCTGTTCTACATGTGCTTTTATTATTTTTCTCGATTGTCTTCACTTTGTCCTTGTTTTGTCATATGCCTAGAAATTTCTTACTGAACAGTGTGCTGGTGTTAGTAAAAAGCTCTATGGTGTTATATTCCTGAGATATGTTTATATTGGTAGGCATTTAAGTGATTGACAGGCCACTTCAATTGCATTAAGATTTGGATTTAGAATTGTTTGGGGGTACATGGTTTTCACTCCATCCTAACTCTTAGTGGGCCTCATCCTTGGTGCATATGCAGTCTTTGGGGAATGTCGGCTGCATGGGAGATATTTGTGTTTATTATTCAGTTTGAGGGGTTGCTTAATATTTCCCAGTATTTTGTAAAATCTGAAAGCCTTGCTTATCATTTAGTCTCTCAAAATCTGCACATATTGTCATATGATGTGTGTGTGTGTGTGTGTGTGTGTGTGTGTGTGTAACTTCTTCATAAGTCAGTTTCATTTCATTTTAAATCCAAAGGTTAATGGTTATGCAGACTTTTCGGGGCCCCATCTTAGTTCACCTCTACCTGGAATCTGGCCTCAAAGTGCCAGTCTTCCTAACAGCAGACTCTGGCTGCTGCTTCCTCCACTGTGGGAAACTCGCCTGCCATGTTTGGTTTCTGTTTTTCTGTGCTGAGCTTGGAGAATAATTTCAGAAACAAATTGAGCTGGAGCCACAACCCAGATGATCTGAAGTAACCTCTCTTGGGGTATGGCCTGTGGGCATATCCGCGGGGCACTGTCTTGATGGATGGTTGATTCGGGAGGGCCCAGCCTACTGTGGGTGGTGCCATCCTCAGGTGGGTCAGTGTGGGCTGTACAATAAAGCTAGATGAGCCTGAACTCAGGACGTGCCAGGGAGCAGCGTTCCTCCATAGGTCCTGCCACCAGGTTCCTGCCTGACCTCTCTCAAAAACAGACTGTGACCTGGAAGTTTAAACAGAAGTAAAACCTTTTCTTCCCCGGTGACTTCCAGTCAGAGTTTTATCACAGCATGGGTAGCTGACCAGCACAGGAACTGAACTTCTGAACTGCTTGCTGGCCAACGCCTTCCAACAATCAGTTTATCTATTTTGTCCAGTCTTGTAGTTCTTAATTAATGGTGTGAGGGTAAGTACTTTATTGTGACTAGAACCTGATTCCCTCCCCCAAAAGTCAATGAAGAATGAGTATTTCTTTTGGCGAAAACTATATGAAAATAATATCAAAGTATTTCTTCATTTTGAAAACCAGTATACAAACAGGTCTTAAAGAATTTTATGTAGCAATTATTGTGCTTATTTAGTTGGATTCCAGCAAACTTTCTTTAAAAAAAAATAGAAGAAGAAGAAGCAGGAATTGGATTGGAGAGATGGCTCAGTGGTTAAGAGCACTGGCTACTCTTGCAGAAGACCTGGGTTTGGATCCTAGCACCCATATGGTGCCCAAGAATCATCTGTAACTCTACTTCCAGGGGATCCAACAACCTTTCCTGGTCTCCATGGGCACTGCACAGCATGGGCGAACTTACACATATGCAGGCCCAACACATAAAATAAAAATAAAGTTTAAAAAATGCAGGTAATCAAATAAGTTGAGGTCAACATTGAGAGAAACTGCAATGCTGATACATCTTTCAAGAGATCCACTGGCCGGAAGTGGAAATCTTTGTGGCTGAAGAAGTTTTTTTCCTTCTTCATGGATTGATAGGTTTGCTCCCTGCAAACAGCTCCCAGGTTCCAAGCAGAAGAATATCACGCTTGCTGGTGTAAGTAGTGGCAACTGCTGCCTAGATAGAGTGGCAAGGTAAGGGAAGATGGGAAGGAATCACCGCGAGCATTTGGGAAGGCCAATTACATCTTCTCTGTCTATACCGAGACTGACTGGGAAAGGGCACGAGGCCATGTTAAAGATGTGCGTCTCTGCAATGCCTTCACTCCCCTCCCCCAAAGGCGATGCTTTCTAGGTCTAAAAGCATTCCAGATGTTCCCACTGCTATCTGAATATTTCTCCTGCCTTACCCAGGAACATTCCTGTATAATCACAGACCTATAAAGGGAGCACTCCAGAAATCTGGAACCTCCAGGAGAAACAGAAGAGATAGAATGGCCACTGGTTGATGGATTGCAGAAGTGTCAAATAAAGAGAGCAGGCAGTCTGTCAACGCACTTAAGCACTCCATTTAGAAAGCAATTCAGCAGGCTGTGCCAAGGAGATGAATGCAAATAAATTAGCTAAAAAGCACACTGAAGAGTCAAAACAGTCAGGATTTCTGTCATATTCTTGCAGTGATTCTGATAGGAACTTTTTCAAGAGACCTTTCTGGACTGAGTTTTAAATCACCTAAATAACTACAGTAACATTATAAAGGTCGATATACACACATACATACTTAACCTTGAAATTATCTGTTTCTGTTTACAAAATAACATTCATCCAATCATTCCCACAGATGCAAAGTGAGACAATTCAAACATTTTAAGGAATATTCTGTTTTGATTGATTTGTACCTCACTGCATCAAAGTCCTTGGTCCCTCTGCATATGGAAAAAATTGCATTCTCTGTATTGAAAATTAATCTCAGCATAGGATGCCTTAAAGCAATATTTCTTCTAACATAAAAGGGCAATTTGAGTGATAAATCAGTGTTTATTAGCTGCTTTCCTCATTGTTATGACCAAATATCTGACAAAAGTGGCACAAAGGTGGAAAGGTTGACTCTGGCTTGCAGTTTGCGAGGACACAGTTCATCAAGGTAGAGAGAGCATGGCGACAGGAACACGCAGTGGCTGGTTGAACTGCCTCCACAGTGAGGAAGCAGAAGTGGACACGAACTGGAGTTGGGCCATAAGACTTCAAGCCCTGCCCCTCAGTGACTCAGTTCCTCCAGCTGGACCACCTCTTACCAGTTCTCTAACCTCTTATCACTGCCACCATTTTGGGATCAAGGGTTCCAACAAAAAAGCTGAAGGGAGACAGTGGCATAAAAGCCATTCCCATTAAGGAACCACACTTTTGGGTATTGTCCTAATTTGGAAGATATTCATTAAGATTTTTCCCCTCATAGTTTAAAAATGTGAATTTATTTATGACAGGGTCTCCCTATAGCCCCAGCCAACCTGGAACTTACTATACAGATCAGGCTGGTCTCAATCTCACAGAGATTTGCCTGCTTCTATAGTCTGAGAGCTAGAGCTAATGGCATGTGGCATCACTCCAGGCAATGGGATTTTATTTATTCTGTGTGTATTATATGCGCTGCATAGTTTACTTGTTGATATTATGATGAAATCTGGAAGAGAAAAATATTTATGGGATGTGCAATATCACAGGTTTGCGGAATTTTAAAGGTTGGAAAATTCACATCTACTTCTTCATTTCCTTATAACCACCTTGGATTCTTTTACAAATGTGCTACTTTTATTTATGTGTATGTGTGTGTGTGTCTAAGTGTGGGTATGTACACAGGAGTTCCATGCCCTTGGAAGCCAGAAGAGTACATTGGATCACCTGGATCTTGAGTTATAGGCAGTTATGAGCTACCTCATGTGGGTGCTGAGAAACAAACTCTGGTCCTCTGCAAGAGCATTATGTGCTCTTAACGCCAATCCATCGCTCCAGCCTCCACCTTGGATTCCTACTGATAATTCTTTCTATTGAATTATCCTCAATTAGATCCCAAGACCACATTGGTTCACAGACCAGATGGGCTTTAACTGATAGATTACATGACCTTGACTTATGTCATATTTGTTTAAGGCAAAAGAATATCTGTGAAAAGTGATTGGTGGGTTTGAGGTTTGCAGATTTTTAAACTGGGCAGCCACACCTATTCTGTTTTATGTGTTAGCTCAGGGATACCCTGTTGTTCCCAACGAAGATTTCAGAAGAACCCCGTGAGAGAGCAAATGTTTAACTACAAGAAGCAGCTAGAATGCAGGAAGAAGGGCTGTGTTTTCCTCACAGGGCAGCCAGAGAGCTGCTCAGCGCATTCATTTGCATTTATCAAAACCAAAGGATGGGTCCCACGCAAGAGGGTTCTATTTGGAGCAGGTCTCTGCCACAATATTCACTGTATTGAAAAGAATAAAACCTCCAACATGTGCTGGGTCTCTCTTGTTTCAGAGGATTTAAAGGCTCTAAGGACCTAGTTTAAGAAGCTTCTGGAAGAGGAGAAGCTACGGAAATGGTGGAGTCAGGGCCTGGAAATTTGTTGTCCCCTAAATGAAATAAGAACACTGGTAAAAATTGTTGAAGACAAGCTTTTCAGAACTCCTGACACTAAGCAAAGGCCTATAACATTCAAAAGTGCTTATTGAAGTGTGAATTTTGATAAGAATCTGTGGTGTTTTATCTTACTGTTTCCAATTTCCTTCCAGCTCCACATTAGCCTTGGAAACCCAAGTGCCTCAAACTACAGTAAGTGTGAGAAAAAGCCTAAAGCACCATTTGGTGAGAACTGTCCTTATCTGACCTGCCTGACACCTCTCTGAGAACTGCCACACTCACAGCTGGTCTTTATTTGACCTCAGGCAAAACTCACTCAGTGAAGACAGCTTTTTCCCCTAAGGCACCTTTAAAAATTTCCAGTGGAAACTGTTTAACGTGGTAGCTGTGACATGGTGTCTTCATCTCTTCAGATGCTATAACAAAAGGCCCTTAGACAGTTGGCCAATAAAGAGCAGAAATTTACTTCTCACAGTTCTGGAGGCTAGAAGTTGAACATCAAAACCACAGTGGGTTCAGCGTCTGGTGAGGGCCTGCTCCCCAGGTCACTGATGAACAATTTTCCACTGTAACTTTACCTGTGGGAGTTAAGGGAGATACTCATGAAGGCTCTGGCTTCATGACTTAATCATCTCCCAAAGGCCCCATCTCTTAATATGATCATGATTTTAACATAAATTTTTGGGAGAACACAGACATTCAGCTCATTGAAGATGGAAATCATGGTGATTAAAAAATATTAACAGAGAAAGCTTGGGAAGATACTCATAAAAAGCTCTGAAAAGCTTTGTCATATTTCTAGGGACCCACCAGGCCACACAAATGTACAAGTCTGTGTGCATGCCCAGGAGAAGCTCAAGAGAATGCCACCTCTGAGTGCGACTCTGAGTGAGTCTGAGTTTTTGTATAGCCAGGAAGTAAAGGCTTCAAGAGTTTTAAATTGCCAGAACATTGAATAAATGACCCAATGAGTTCACATGCTGGGAGGCTGATTTATTGTTTTAAGACAATAAGGATCTTTATGTCCTATTGTTAGATGATGTGATGGTTCATTATGATGATCAACCTGGGCAGAGACTAATGAAGCCCACATTTGGATGTGTCTGCAAGGGCATTTGCTGTGACGAATTGTTCATGAGGGCTCTTACTTATGAATATTTAATCCACTGATGGATTTAAAATGTGAATAAAGTATTAGGAGGTGGTGAAACTGTGGAAGGTGGGGCCGGGCTAGAAGAAGTAGATCTGGGAAGTGTGACCACTTCCTGTTATGGTTCCACTCTGCTTCCTGTCTTCTGCGATGTGAACTGCTCCACTCAGCCATGAGGTGAACACTCTCCCATGTGCTCTGCCATTGTGATGCACTGCCTCACACAGTCCCAGAAACACAGAACCAAATGATCCTGAGTTCACCTTTCTGGAGCTATGTGTCCAAATAAAGTTGTTTATGTTAGTTATTTTATTGTATAACACAAAAGTAACTAATACAGATAGCAACTAATGAACTGGGAAGATACTTTAGTGGTTAAATCCTTCAAAGAATATGCATTTTGTACCTCTGGATTTAGTTCAGTTGTTACTAAATAAATAGCAGCAGCAACAACAGCAACAACAAACAGCTATATAATCCTAGGGGAGACATGAACTGATGTCCACGGTTTCCATATCAAATTAAAAGTTAAGTTTTAGAAAATTTATAATAAAAATTCTAAATCATGCCAAGAAACAGCAAAGCTCCCACACAAGGGGGAAGAGCAGCCAGAAAGAACTCACTGGAAAACTCACAGGTTGGGCTTATAAGACACAGACTGTAAACCAACACGTTTTCAAAGAACACTAAGAACACCTATGCAAAGCAAACAAACCAAAACAAAAGCAAAAGCAAAAGGAAATATGATAATGAAGTCTCACAAGACAGATTATCAATAAAGAGACAAAGAAAATCAAAGAGAAAGTATGGAGATGAAATATACAACGTGCGTGGAAAAGTCTCTGAAGGTCTCGCTAGCAGATGGGAGCTATAAGAAGAAACACTAGTTGGAGGGAAGTTTATTTGAGATTATCCAGCTTGAGAAAAATGAACAGAGACGCAGATCTGTGGGGACAGCCCAAGCGCACCGTACACACAAAACGGGAGTTTCAGAAGGATGAAAGGAGATAAAGATCAGAAAAGGTGTTACAAGAAATATTGCCCGAAAAATCTTCAAGTTTTAGGAAAACATAAGTCTATACATCAGTGAAACCTAGTGGATTTTAGGAATGAACAACAAAACCCACAACTACACACACCATTATTAAATGACCAAATGCCAAAGGCAATTGTTAGCACATCATACGACAGAGTAATTGTCTTTGTGTGCATACACAAAATAAGTGAGACAAAACGAAAGTAAAGAAAGCTATTTACTTATGACGGAATAAAACGCACACAACTTTTGCCAAATAAATATAAATTTTGGGTATTGAAAACTAAAAACTCACCGAGAAAATTCAAGGAAGACTTACATAATGAAAAGACTTTCTAGATCTATAAATTATAAGATGTAATGTTAAGATGTCAGTATTTTCTAAACCGATGTACATGTTCCCCAATCAATTTCAAATTCCCAGCTTAATATTTTTTTCCAGAAATTGGCAAGTTAATCTGCAAATTCATATGGAATTACAAGAGATCTAGAATAGCCCCCAAAGAAAACAAAGTAGAAAGGTTCAGATTTCCTGATTTCAAAACTAACCGCTTCTTTGAGGGTGACAGCAGAAAGATGGCGGAGGGGCGGTCCTCCCTGTCCTAGTTTGTGGTCTGTTGCTGTGACAAATATCCAGACCAAAAGCAACTATGAATAAAAGGGTTTATCTCTTCTTTTACCTTCCAGGTCACAATCCATTACATCCTGTCAGGACAGGAACCTGGAGTTTCAACTGTTGCAGAGACCAAGGAGAAAGGCTGCTCCACTGGTTTGTTCCCCTGACCACAGCTACCTTATACAGCCTGGCCCACCTGCCCCAAGATTGTTCTGCCGACATTGGGCTGAGCGCTTCTACATCAATTAACAGTTAAGAGAATGCCTCACAGACATGGCGACAGGCCAGGTCAACAGAGGAAACTCCATAACTGAAGATCCCTCATCCCAGGAGTTTCTAGTTGGTGTTAAGTTGACAGAAACTAACCAGCACTTCAGCCCATATGGACTAATGCCTGGCAGGCCTTAGACTTAAGTGCCATTGTGGGAACTCTGGGCTATGGAAATAACCTAAGAATTAATTAATGGATGTATGAATAAAAGAAATCTACCACATTCACAGAGGGAAAAATATTAGCACTAAAAATAAGGAAGCACTATCATTTAGAGGAAGAGGAAGCATATTGTGGTACTACATGGAACACTAACTGCAAGACAAACGTTACATGATCCCCCTTGCATGTGGGATCTAAAAATACTGAACTCACAGAACTGGAAACAGAATGGCAGTTGCTAGGGGCTGGGAACTGTGGGAAATGGGGGGATGTTGGCCAATGGTATGCAGTTTCATCTATGAAGGTGCAAAATTCCTAGAGACCTAGTATATATAGCATACTGATGCCAGTTAATAGTATTCGGTTGTATAAATGAAATTTGCTAATAGATCTTGTCTCTTACTACACACACACACAAGAACTATGTGGAGTGATGGACATTCTGATTATCTAGATTTGGCAATCAGTTCATAATGTATTTTCATATCAAGCACTACTTTATATACATCTTAAATATATACACTTTTTTAGTTGTATCTCAGTAAAACTGAGAAGAGTCTTACTAAAAGGCTATGCTATAGTGGCAACATGATGTGGCATAAAGCTAGACATGAAGACCAAGGAGGAAGACTTCAGAGTCCCAAAGTGAGCCCATGCAGCTATAGAGAGCTGATTTTTGTTTTACAAGTGCCCAAATAAAATTAAATTAGAAATGAATGGTGTTTTCATCAATGTGCTTGGACCATTGGTTATCTGTTTTGCTTGATCTTGATTGTCAGCTTGATGGGATTTAGAATTACCCATGGAGGCTTATCACTCAGTGTGTTTTCCAGGGTATTTCTGGAAAGGGTTAAATGAAGGGAGAAGATCCACTGTCAAAGTGGTTAGTACCTCCCAACAGGCAACAGGGTTATAAAGAGATCTGAGGAGAACATGTTCTGAGTGCTGGGCTTGCTTTGATGCTTTTTCCTGATCGAGTACAGCTGTCATTGATCTGTAGTCCCTTGCTGACATCCAACCACGGCTTCCAGGGTTTACTCAATGCTAGTGGCTCTTTAGGAATCTTCCAGGCCTTAACATAAGCCTGGAATTGCTGACATATCCAGGTTCATGGATTAAATGGCTGCTGGATTCTCGGCCTCTCCAGCACACAGATGGCCATTGTTGGAATACCCAGCATATATCATATAAGCCAGTCTGATAAATCCCATTTTATAATACACAGAAGCACATATACAAATATCTATATATACATACTCTATGTTGTGCTCCTGTAGAGAATCCTGGGTAATACAGTATTCACCTACAAGAAAGTTAAATTGCATGCTTTCTTCACACCATATGACATCTATATTCAAAATCTAAATGTAGGAAACAACTGTATAAAACTCATATTACTAGAAAACAGATGAATCGTTATCATCTGGATTAGATGGTGGTTTCTTAGATATGACACAGTATGTAAAAGTATCAAAAGAAAATGAAGAAAAATAAAATTAAATGTCAAAAGAGATAGACTCACAGAAACAGAAAATAAATGTGTAGTTTGTAAACTGACAAGTGGGTAAGAGGAAATAACAGCCCTTGTGTTTAGGGTTTCTTTTGCTTAAAAATTATTTTGAAATTTGATAATAACAATGATAGCACAGTGCTGAGAATATACTAGAAAATATACTCGAAACAATTTACTGCACCCCTTGAGGACAGCCATGTGATATGCAAGTTATATTTGTATCTGTTGTCAGAAAGACTATATTAGAGAGTAATGTTCCTATGAGGACTGTTTGGAAGGGGTCTCTCTGGAGTGCTGAGCATTTCATACCAAACTACATTATAACTAGCAAATGAGATGATTCTTTTAAAAAAATTATTTTTAATTATGTGTGTGATGTGTGAGTATGGCTCTGTGTACCCGACTGCAGGTGTCCTTGGAGGACAGAAGAGGGCATTGCATCAAGCTGGCTGTTAGCCACCGTGTGGGTGCTTAGAGCTGAACCTGGATCCTTTCAAGAGCAGCAGGTGCTCTTAACTACTGAGCCATCTCTCCAGCCTTCAAATAATGTGATTCTTAAAGGCACAGACATGTTTACACAGAAGAGTATGCTGTTCCCATGAATGATGTTTTGATAGTAAAGTATATTCCTACTTGAATAATGCTGCCATTACTGTAGGTGTTTCTTTTTCTTTTCTTTTCTTTCTTTCTTTTTTTTTTTTTTTGTGATTGCCCAGTTGGCCATTTTTTAGCTCTTTTTAAAGTGATAAACATTTAATTCATGGTACGCAGATTTGTTTTTCTACAACCAGTTAAAAATTATTCATAGCCAGGTTTAATGACTAATGTGGGAGATTAAAGTGGTAAAGTTGAATAATACTGCTTGTGTTAAAAATAAAGGATAATGGTCATTAAAAACCACGATTTATAATCCGACTTTTAAAACCTTAGTTGATCAGTCCCAGCCTATAAATTCTGCTGTGCTGGACATGCAACTTTCCTTAAAAGGGCAGCACAGCATAGGTGTTAAGCTCAGAGACAGAGCTGCCAGCCCATCTAGGCCAATTCTTCCTCTGCCTATGATTGGCTGGGTTAAAACACCTTTTGATATTTCTTTAGTTGTACCTTGCCACATGGGAGATGGCTCAATGAGTAAAGTGCATGCTGTGCAAGCACGAGGACCTAAATTTGGAACCCCAGCACCTATGTGAAAGCTGAGCTGAAGATGTGTGTTTGTAATTACAGTACTGGTGTGCTGAGACAGTTGGATCCTGGGGGGTTCCCTGGCCAGTCTGTCTAGCTGAAATGGTGAGCTCCAGATTTGATGAGAGACTCTGTCTCAAAAATTAAGGTGGAGAGGGATAGAGAAAGACACCCAGTGTCAACATAAGCACATGTGGGTTAGTGCATGAATACACCACACACACACACACACACACACACACACACACACACACACAAATTAAGGTGGAGAGGGATAGAGAAAGACACCCAGTGTCAACATAAGCACATGTGGGTTAGTGCATGAATACACCACACACACACACACACACACATGCGCGCACACACACATACATACGCACACGCGCACACACACATACACACAGATGCACACACACATACACACACATACACACACGCGCACGCACACACACGCACACTAAAAATAGTATCTGCTGTAAGTACTATGCAGAACAGAAGAGCCCTGGTGTTATAAGCACTGATATGGGACAAGTGGGATAAATGCTACTTCGGTAGTTCTTAGCAAATGAAGCCTCCGAAAGGTTTGTAGAATCACTCTCTTTACGTTCTATTTTCATATAGAATACGATGTTCAGAGATGGTATGGATTACCTAAATCTTATTACAAAACAGGTATCTGACACTGCATTGCTCCTTAGCAGGTCTGGTGGGATGGGAGCTAATTAGGAAGGATGAGGTGGTGGGGTGTTATCCTTCTGCGCATGGCCATCAATGGAACATTAATTTTCCACTTGGATGTGACTTCTCCAACATATTTTTCAATTTTTTTGTTTTGGAATGTTCCATTTGCCTTTTGTTTCTCTCTCTCCCTCCCTCCCTCCCTCCCTCCCTCCCTCCCTCCCTCCCTCCCTCCCTCCCTCCCCTCAAACTCATGAAAACCCTCCCCCCTCAGCTCCACAAGTGCTGCAATTACAGGCTTACATCACCTCACTTGACTTGTCCACTGTCTTAATGTACAGTGCTTTAAAAATTAGTTTAGGAGCTGAAGAGAGGACTCAGTGGTTAAGAGCACTAGCTGCTTTCATAGAAGACCTGGGTTCTGTTCCCAGCACCCACACGGCTAACAACTGTCTGTAACTCCAGTTCCAGGGGCGCTGACACCCTCTTCTTACCTCCATTTGCATTGCATGACATGGGTGTACTTACATACATGCAGGCAAAACACTCATACACATTAAATAATTTTTTAAAAATTAGCTTAGTGTATTTTTGTGCTATTGAATTGTTACTGGGATATTTAGTTTTATTTATTTGGTTATTTTTGTTTTTGATAAAATACTATTCCTAAAATTACTTACTATGATAATAAAAAAACTCCTTCAACTGTTTGTGGTTTCTCTAGTTAGTTAAAAATAGCATTAAAATGTCAGATTCAAATTCACTTTAATTTGAAAAAATTAGGCTACGATTATGTTTTCTTGTGACAATGATGTCAGGCACCATTTTCATTTGAGGGTGCCAGATCAGACAAACAAAACCTAATCAAACAAAAAACAGCATTCTCAGGTAAACCCGAACTTCAGGTAATAGAAACAAGCTGAGTATTTTATGGATAGTCTTCCACCAAAAAATTGTATACACCAGCTTTCTGAAATTCCAATTTTACCAAGTATAACTTTAACTTACCTAGAAATTCTAATTATGGTTCTTAGGATACATTGGTGAATGGGAGATTCATACTTTCATAGAACTTATATTGCAGAGGGCACAGCTGCATAAGCCAATAAATATAACGAGTAAATATGATGTCACATAGAATGACATAAAAGAGAGAGAAGCCAGAGCCTGGGTGTGGGAGTGTGTGTGTGTGGAGGGGGAGGGGGCAAGTCCTCATTTTAAACAGGATGGTTGTTGGGATGAGCCCACTAGAAGATGAGAGTCCAACAAAAACTTGAAGTGTCTGACTGAACTGAGCCTCTGGACATGTCTGTGAGGGATCAATTAGATAAGGTTTACTGACTCCAGGGTGACAGGTATCTAACCCATGAGGGCGTTAGGCAGTGATCACCATTCTCCAAGTGGAGGTGAGAGGGCTCTTACTGAGGCAGTGGCAGCTGGCCTGGGGAAGGGGTGAGTTTGGGAGTACACGGAAGGCTGAGCCAACAGGAGTTCCTAAAGATGGAAAGCAGAATGTGGAAGAGAGGATCTCATAATAAAGATTTACCCAGGAAGGTAGTTTATGAACAATTCTAATGGCTGTTGCCTAAGAAACTGGAAGATTTGTGAATCGGAGGTAAGTTAGGCTTCGTTTGGAACTAGTGATTGAATCTGGAACATTTTTCCTGGAAGACAGCCTAGGTGTAGAACAGGCAGAGGCGGTGTCCTTCGTCCTTTGTTACTGGAGTTCCCTGTCCATGTCGCTTCACTTTTTGTCACAGGTAGACTTGAAAGGCCCGGCTGGGCATGCGGTTAGGCTTTTAACAGAAGCCAAAGAGGAACACCTCCCTGTAACGTCACTCTGTCACTCTTCCCCTTGACCAATACCTGAAAAGAAGTGACTTACTGGTGAAGGACTGCATGGTGACAGGAGAGCGAGGAGCGAGCGAGCGAGCGAGCGGGTGCCACTGAGGCCACAGACAGGAAGCAGAGTGCAGACAGGAAGTGAGGCGGGGCGATGAAGCCTCAAGGCCTGCCCCAGGGACTCACTTCCTCCAGAGCAGTACGCCTCCTGAAAGTTCCACAGCCTTCCACAATAGTTCCAGGAGCTCGGGATCACCAGCCTATGGGGGACATTTCGCATCCCACATACAACAGTAGCATACCCACTGTGACAAACTCCAGCCAATGACGAGCCTGTGTAAGATGTCCCAACCTTCCAGCTCCTTTAAGGAGCTGTGTACTGAAAGCTCTGAGGACTGACTGTTACTACCCTGAAGCGTCTCTTAAATAATATATTAGCATACATAATACGGACGCAAATTGGACCGTGACCTGCTGTTTCTTTGAGGGGACTGAAGACCTTAGAAAGACGGTCATGCACTCTGAAAGGTCGTACAGATCTGTTTAATTCCACCTGTGACGATAAAGAGAAGGCAGACAGCTTACCAGCTTACCAAATGTTACTGAACTCTGAATGCTTCAGCCTCCACGTAATTATATCCTTTTTATTTATTGATAAACACCATCTGTCAGTCATGTCAGAGATCAGAGAATGCCGAGGAGGAATCGCTCATTACACTGCACTCCAAGGCCGCAAGATGAGGCTCCTCTTCTGTCATTCTTGAGATGCTCCACTCCCGAGGTTCACAGGGGCGAGAGGCTCAAAGGACTTGTCTTTGATAGCGGGCCCCTGTTGCTAGCCTGAAACTACTCTCTCTCAATTAACTGTGGGGTGCAGCATGTCATGACTCAGAAAAAAAAAAAAAAATAAGAAGAGAACAGAATAAAAGTAGTTTATAATGAGTTTAGAAATATATCAGTTGGAATGGAATCACTTCATTCTTTCTAATTATAGCCCGTCTAGACTAAATTTAAGGTTGATTGGCACCTTCTCAGGCTATATAAGCTGGGGAGGTGGAAGTCTCATTTAGGGTCACAGATGGCAGGGTGATACTATTTTGGAATTTAAAAGAAAATTTATGGTAGCATTTCTATTTTTTTAAGGAAAGGAATTAAGAAAAATAAACTCATGGAAAAGCACTGGGTGATGATGGTCACAATGACCATATGGGATAAAAAGTCAAGTACGACCATCATAACAAGTATGTTTGCCTTTTATCCCTTGTCCTATGGTGCTACCTGTCCTCCTCCTACATCAAACAATCATATAAATCGAGCATCTCTGTCATATTCATCATCACCATCATCAATCTTATAAATCATTAAACTGTTATTTAAAAGAGAAGTTATTTGCAATCAGTCACATATAAGTGACTTGAGATTTGAATCCAGTCTAATTCCAGAACTTTAATTTCTATGTGACACCAAATAACACAAAATATTAAAGACATTGCCAAGCGTGACAAGAAAGGGTAGTTTCTAGGAGCTCCTCCCAGAGAAGAAACTCAAAGGGGGAGCCAGAAGAAGAAACTGAAGAAGTAAGGCCTCATGTGGGGTATCAGATCCAAATGCAGACCCTGAGAACTGTATGCCTCCATAAGAACTTGGACCTGCGGGACCGGAAGCTGGGGAGGAGGCTATTTATGAAAGCTCAGAGTGTTGAAGGTTTGGCTTGTGTGTGAAAGAGATTAGAAAAAAAAATTGCCCAACATCTCAGAAAGCTAAAGGACAAGTTGCTGCTTCCTTCTGCAACAATGGTAGGCAGAGATATTTGTAAATGTTTGAAGAAACAAAACTAAGGGGAAAACATTCCAAACTTGTGCCACATGCAGAAACAAAGTCCATATTTTTATTGCCTATGGTTTTAATAAAACCGAAGTCTATTAATAAACATGAAATCAGTCCATAGGCATTGAAAATAGTAAAGACTGAGTAGAATCAATGTCACAAAGGCCATCTAGAGACAGTTCCACTAAGGCATAATGAGTACCCTTAGGGGACGGGGAGACCTGAGTATGAACCACCATCAAAGAGAGCCCACAAAAAACTGGAGCAATGCAAGTCATCAGGTGGGACAAGCAGTACCCGGATACCAGACACAGAAAAGGTCACTGGGAAAATGCTCCACATGGGTTTAAAATTATTAAAGTGGATGCAGAATGTATCTGAGAGGGAGGGTGCTTGCCTAGGAGGTGCAAGGTTCAGAGTTTGATCCTCGGCACCCACAAATGAAAGGAAATACAATGATTAAGGAACCAGAAGCCACAACAAAAAGAATGTGTCAAAACATAGATTGTGATTAAATAAGTGAAATTTTTAGATTTTGTTGTTTTTTAATTTTGTGTATGTATTTGTACATGTGAAAGTAGGTGCCCTCAAAGGCCAGAAGCATCAGATTCCCTGGAGCTGGAGTAATAGGTGGTTA
The DNA here is from genome assembly GCA_035773235.1 of Eospalax fontanierii. Lineage (NCBI taxonomy): Eukaryota > Metazoa > Chordata > Mammalia > Rodentia > Spalacidae > Eospalax > Eospalax fontanierii. The sequence goes on from CM069547.1 coordinate 8,647,154, forward strand.
TGAGCCTGATGTGGATTGTTGGGAACCAAACTCATGTACTCTACAAGAGCACTCTCTTAACCACTTAGCCCTTATCCAGTCTCAGAAATGAAAAATAATCAAATGTAACTTTGGGAAATAAAAAAATTGAAAATATAGAATTTTTTAATCTAGTATCTTCAAGACGTTGAGTCAACTGAAGTTGACTGTAGAACAGTGAAATTTTGATAAGGATTTCAGTAAATTATTTGGATACATGCAAGCTGATTCTGAAGTTTAGACAGACAAGCAGAAGACCTAGAGGTAGCCAACACAAGATGATGGAAGATCAGAGTTGGAAGACTGACATTACTTGACATAGACTTACCCTGAAACTACAGCATTTAAGAGAGTGTGGTGGTGAAAATGAGGCAAGTGGCACAGGGTTGAAGACCCTAGAGGCAGACCCACCTGAAGAGGGTCGGTTTATCTTTGGCAAAGGAACAAAGACCACAATGGAGCAGAGATAATATTTTCAAGAAACGGTATCAGAACTCTTGAATAGCCATGTGCAAAGTAAACAGAATCTAGATCTGCAAACTACACCCTTCGGGAGAAAACAAACTCAGAAGGCTCACAGACCTGAAGGGAAAATGTAAAACTACAAAACTCCTTGGCATTACCCAAGGAGAAAACCTAACCCGCCATGACTTTGGGTATGATGGCTTTTTATGCACAACCACCAAAGGCGCAGGAACAAGAGTGAAGTGATCGAGAGGCCCCATGAAAGACTAAGACAAGCCATAGACCAGGAGGAAATATTGGCAAAAGATACACAGATAAAGGGTTATTATCCAAAATACGTGAATTCCTAATTCCAGAAGCTGGCCCAATTAAAAAAAAAAAAGTACCAAAGAGTTCATCGGCTATCTCAACAGTAAAGATGCAGGGATTGAACCTGAAAGGATAGTCCCATCCCATCTCATCAGGGGGATTCAAATCGACACAGGAAAGGCCAGAGTCCAGAGCACCGACTGCCCAGGGCTGGTGAGACTGTGAAACAAGAAAGGCTCTCGTTCATTGCTGATGGAAATGCTTCCAGAGACAGTCTGACAGTTCCTTACAAAACTAAATACACTCTTGCCATACACCCAGTAATTGTGATCCTAAGTATTTACTCAGAGGAATTGAAAACTTAAGTCTACACAAAATCTGCACAGAGATGTTTATAAACATGTTCTTCAGTGGATGAAGGAGTAGAGTGTAGAGATCTGCTAAAACACTTCCGGGCACATGGCCAAAGGACACTACACCCTGCTTCAGAGACACTTGCTCATCCATGTTTAGTGCTGCTCTCTCTATTCATAATAGCAAGAAATGGGGTCAGCTTTCATGTCTACCAGTAGATGAACGAATAGCTCACATGCTATACATGCACCACAGAAATGTACTCAGCCCTAAAGAAAAATGGAATTATGCCTCTTGTGGGATAGTTGATGGAACTGGAAAATATCATACTGAGATAACCCAGGCTCAGAAAGACAAATACCACATAATCTCTCTCTTATGCAAATCTTAGCTTGTAGTATTTTTATGTGTGGGCGGGGGGGGGGGGAGCGTAGATGCCAGGAGACAAGGAAAGGGCCCACAGGAGGGGGATAAATTACTCCCAGTAGAAAAGTGCCTTATAATTAAATATCAGCAAATGTTACCTATACTATATTTAAAATCTAAAAAGTCACAATTAATTGGATTAGCATCTGACCACATTTATGAGATATTTAAAATTCGAGATTATGTTCTGTTAAGAATTGCTGTTCAAATTCGTTTTCAGATATATTTCCTTATCAGCAACCATGTGAAGCTTTTTCTCTTCACATATTTCTATGCATTTAGCTATTTCTGTTGCGTTTCATTTTGATTTTGATTCATCTTTCATTAGCTCTCACTACATTAATTTAAATTTTTGAAAAATAGTGTATGAGAAAAGCTACGGTCCATACAAATAATAAATATCAATGTGCAGGACATAGGAGTGATCTACGAAGTCAAGAGAAGACACGGAAGGAACTTGCACGCATTTTAGTGAGTGAAAGAACCAGATCTGAAGACATGTCTGTGAGAGTCCCGCTGTGTGACATACTTGAGAAGGAAAAGGACCTGTGCGGAAACATTCGGAAGATAGCAGGTATGGGGAGGTGACAGGAGGACAGGATAAACGGTGGAACATAGACCGATCACTGAACGCTAAGCAGGTTGCTCCAGGTCATTATACATTTTCCTCACTTATAAACATAAGAAATAAGAGTGAGCCTCAGTGTAGACTGTGGGCTGCGCCGTGATAATGCGTCAGTGCAGGCTCACCAGTTGTTAATACTGGCACCTCCGTGCTGAGGAGTTTCGATAATGGGGAGCGAGAAGAGGAAATCTTTGTACGTTTAAGAATTTTGCAGTGAATTTGAAACAAAGCATGGACTTTAGGGGCTGGAAAGATTGGGCTGAGTAGTTAAGAGCATGCCTTGCTTCCACAGAGGACCCCAGTTTGATTTCTAGCACCCAGGTTAGATGGTTCACAACCACCTGAAACTCCAGCTCCAGGGGCATCTGATGCCTCTGACATCTGCAGACACCTGTACTCACTTACTTTCGTGTAAACACACACACACACACACACACACACACACGTTTAAAACATCTTTTTATAAATAAGTTTGGCAGTAAAAGAATCAACTCTAGGTGCTGAGGGTTGATAGAGAGCTTGCTTAGCTGAGGGTTGGTAGAGAGCTTGCTTAGCTTGCACAGAGACCTGGCTTCCATACTCCCCCGATGTAGTGACACTTACCTGTAATCCCAGCACTTGGGAGGTGGAGGCAGGGGAATCAGAACTTCAAAGTTATCCTTGGCTCCACAGCACATACAAGACCATCCTGAGATACACAAGATGCTGCCTTAAAAATAAACCAGGAGCGTCTTTATAAAGACACACACACACATACACACGCACAAACATACACACTCCTAATTAAAAAGAAAACGCAACTAAAACCTAACAAACCAGGTAAATGGAGGGATGCTGCTGCTGACATCACAGCACTCTGTTTTATAAGAGACTATTTCGTTAATAGGTAGATTCTGTGCATTCTAAAATAACATGCCAAGAATGATACAGGAAATACTTAAATAAATAATAATCTTTTATTATCAGAATTAAGTACTGTGCACTACATGTGATTGCATATATTATAGTTTTTCAAATTTTCTTTTTTTCTGAAACAGGGTCTCAAGTAGCCCAGGCTTACTTCAAACTCATTATGTAGCTGAGGATATTCTTGAACTTCTGATCCTCCTACCTCCATCTGCCAAGAGCTGGAACGACAGATGTGCAACACCATGCACAGCTGTGACATGCTTTAATATGACTGGCTGCCTCTAAGGATGGTCTACACTAGAATCACATACACATACAAGCAACATGTCTACCATGCATGACATTATGATGTCACGAGGTGATTGTAATTCTCAGCTCTGCTACAATAATCTGAGATCACCATCATACATGGTTTGTCCTTAGCTGAAAGGTCGCTTGTAACACATCTGTGATTAGCTCATTGTTAACGATTTTCATGTCCTGTTTGATCAAATTCTGATCTTAAGATTGTTCTCTTTTCTATTTATGTCTAGTCTCATCATTTTCTAACTTTTTACGTTAAACATCTATGCCATTGAATTTCAATCTTTCTTTTGCTTTTAAGTGCATTGGAGATAGTGAATTGCCTCTAAATTTCATCATATATTCATAGTAGAAATCATATGTATTTGTGTGAGCACTTCTCACCATGTGACGGTTTAAAACACTGTTCTCATTTGTGATTGGGTTGGCATTGTGACTGATGGATTAATTAAAGATAATCTTTTTATTATGAACAGTGGACATGGGTGCTGGCTGGCTTGTTCTTGAATCATATATTTAATACACTGAATGGACACTCTGCTTTGTATTAATTCTTTGGTGTTTGATGAGACTTCTTTATTTTATAGTCTAGGATATCATTTTGATTTTTCTCTGTGTGTCTAAGAGCACATTTACTGTCTCTGCTGAGTTCAGAATTTCTTTTTGTAAATTCATTGCTAATGCATGTAAATGCACTTACTTAGAAGATGGCACAGTTTTTTTTACAACAGTGTTATTAGCTTCTAATTGTTTTTATTTATTTTGTGCATTAAATATATATATATATATATTTGTGTGCATGTCTGTATATATGTGTGGTGTTTTCTGTGAGTGTGTGTGTGTGTGTGTGTGTGTGTGTGTATGTGCGTGTACAGGGCTGTACATTCGTGGAGGCCAGCAGAAGACTTTGAGTTTCCTGCTCAATCACCTCTTGTGACAGGGTCTCTTATTATCCCAGAGTTGGGCTGGTGACCAACAAATTCCCAGTGAAACTCTCGTCTCTGTAGCAGTATAGCAGGGTTCCAGGACCTCTGTGTCAGTATAGCAGGGTTCCAGGACCTCTGTAGCAGTATACCAGGGTTCCAGGACCTCTGTGTCAGTATAGCAGGGTTCCAGGACCTCTGTAGCAGTATACCAGGGTTCCAGGACCTCTGTGTCAGTATAGCAGGGTTCCAGGACCTCTGTAGCAGTATACCAGGGTTCCAGGACCTCTGTGTCCTCACTGTCTTGATGTTGTCAATCTTTCAGAGGCTCATCACAGGACAGGTGGATAGTGTAGCTCTCTCTGTAAATGGCAACTTCCTGGTTACTAGTGAAGTGGACTTTTTCATTTATTGTCACTGCCCAGTCTCACTTGTAAAACTTTTGTCCATCTTTGCTCAGTTTTCCATCGGAGTAACTTTCCCTCTTTAGCTCCTATGAGTGTGTATTGGTTACATGCTGTTGCATATTACATTTCACTCAGATGGACTAGTTTAAGACAACACTTATTATCCCATAGTTCAAAGGGTCAAAACTCTGGTTATTCCGGTTCATGGCTGCCATGAGTTTGAAATCAAGCTGTTTTCCAGATTCATTTTCGATGGAAAGTTTGACTAGTGTTGAAAAATTGCCTTCATCGCTCATTGAGTGAGGGTCAAGAGATTTCAGTTCCTCCAGAGCTGATGGACTGAGGGATCTCCCTATAGGGTTGCTTATTATATGATAGCTGGAGAGAGAAAGAGAGAGAGAGAGAGAGAGAGAGAGAGAGAGAGCAGTCTTTCTATAACTGTTTTCATAATTAATAAAAAACCATATCTTTATTGCTGTGAAAGCAGGCATAAATAATGTTTAAATGAACAAACATGAATGTGCTCTAATAAAGTTTTATTTACAAAGTACTTGTCAGGCCATTTGGGGCTATTATCTACAGTTTACTGACTCTGGGCTAAGATGTTCCAATGATTAACAGTTTGTAAATTTCTTTTTCCTTATGTACTTTCTTTACATTTTTACACACATATATGTGTGTGTGCGCACAAATACACACACATATACATATATATATATATAGATAGATAGATAGATGGATAGATAGATAGATAGATAGATAGATCAGTTCTTCCTCACCCAGCGGTTATCAGTTGCCAATAATTCTTTGGCTAAGATTGGGGCCTGCTACCCATTTCCCCAGTTCTGTGCTGGGTTTTTGTCTGCTTGAGTTTGCATGGGTCTTGAGCATATTAACACCATTGTTGTAGGTCATGTGGGCAAGGTCTCAGAAGCCTGTAGGACTCTATTTCCATATGGTCATGCACTTCCGCCCTGGCTCTTACAATCTTTCTGTCCCTTCTTCTGTAATGGTCCTGAGCCCTGGGTGAGTGGAGTTTAATATAGAAGTCCTGTCCAAGGACCCACACTCTGCAGACTCTTATTCTCTTTGCTTTGGCCATTGTGACATTTTGTGTTCCTAGCCCTCTGTTGCATGAGGGAGCTTCATTAATGAGAATTGAGAAATGCATTAATGTTCTATTTTCCCTTGTTGCATGTTCTGTGAGACTTAGGTGTACATGTTGCATCATAGATGTAGACTTAGACTATCCATGTAAACCGGTTGTGGAATTCTGTAATATCTCCATCTGTTGAAAAAGCAAGTTCTTTGATGAGTGGTGACTGGTATATTTATCTGTAAATATAAGGATCCATATTTTGTACATAGTAAGAAATTACATTTTTCTAGGGATGTGATAGCCTTGGGGTTTTCCCTAAGATCTATGACCTCTCCAGACATGTGTATTTGGCTTTGTTTATATTACTGCACATGAGTTTCCTCCAATTGAGTGGGCTTTAAGTCCAATTAGGTAGCTGTTGACTACCCCCAAGATAATAGTGCCACTACTGCACCAATGTTGCTTGATGTATGGGTCATTGTTGTGGTTATTAGGCCTTAAAGATAGAGTTGGACCATCAGCTGATAGTCTCCCTTAGCAGTTTATGTAGTATCCTTCAAAGTTATAAGAGCTAACCTTCAAGGGAGGTGGCTCCAGGTCAGTTCCAGCTCCATTGCTCCAAATCCTGTTTTGAAATATGTCCTGTCTTCAACAACAGTGTCTTACCTTTTGTAACTTGGCATTGTTAATAATTCTTATTTGAGTCAGTTACTATTACAGTAGTCTCTACTTTTTCTTCTTTGCCTGATTACACTGGTTAGGACATATTATATACTGTTAAGCAGGAATTGGTAACAGATATCTTTGCCTTTACTCTGATCACAGAAAGTTTACTTTGGGGCCTGCAGAGATGGCTCAGTGGTTAAGAGTACTTGATGTCCTTGCAGAGGATACAAGTTCAGTTCCTAGAATCCACACTGAGTGAGAAGCTTGCAATCGTGTATTACGCCCATTTCAGGGAATCCAGCGCCCTCTTCTGGCCTCTGTGGGTGCCTGTACACAGGTGGTACACATACAGATAAGCAGGCACACACATATACACATAAAGATTTAAGAAAGCTTAAATAAAATGTTCATTTGTCATTAACTATGATGTATGATATTTGCTGTAATTTGTCTGTCCTTCATTATAGGGAGAGTTATTTTGGTTGGATTTCAAAGGATCACATGAGTATTAAATTTTACTAAAGTTTTCCAAAACTTTTTTCTTTCTGTACTTATAAGAGAACTGTAATTTTCTTTCTTTGTTTATGTGGTCAATTATATTGGTGGGTTTTTAAATTTTAAACTAAGTTTGTATTCTTAGAAGTTTATTAAATTATATGTAGTTGAAATTTATAAAGGGCGCGCGTGTGTGTGTGTGTGTGTGTGTGTGTGTGTGTGAGTATAAATCTAGACATCCACTTGTGGAGGTCAGCAGACAGCTTTCAGGAGTCTGTTCTCACTGTCTGCCTTGTTTCTGCCACATTGCATACTCCAGGCTAGCTGGCCTGTCAACTTCTGGAAGATTCTCCTGTCTCTGCTTCCTATCTTTGTCGTGGGAGTTATGGGTTACAGGTGGGCACCTTCTCATCTGGCTTTTTGCCTGGGTCTAGGGGTTGAACTTATGTCATCAAGATTGAATGGCGAACATTTTTACTCACTGAGACATCTGACTGGCCCATCAAGTTGCGTTTTCATTATAAATTTCTGGCTTGATTAAATTGTTGCCAGAAAACATTGAATTATTAAGATCACTGTATTTTTCTGAGGCTGCTGTATGACCATCATCTGGCCAGCCTTAATGGCTGTTTCCTTCATGTAAACCCATGGTCAGTGACTTAGTGTAGCATCGTGGATCATGATTCACTGTCCCTCACATTGCTCGGCCCAATGCAAGCTAGCTGCTGTTTCTTCTGCCTTATCCTTCCATCATTAAGAGATCCGGTTACCTTCTTCATACCAAGAAGTAAGACAGCTACATTTTTTATCTTGCCTCCTTTATGTGCATCTAATTTTCTTTATATATTTTGAAACCAACTCAGGCTGGTCTTGAACAGCAATCTCCCTGCCTTAGCCTCTTTTTGTGTTTTATATGTATTTTATATTCAACTTTTCTTTATTCTGATATTTGATTTGAAAGTACTATATGGTTGAATTGGATTTATTTTAATCTTGTTTGTCAATATATGCTTGACAAAACTTTAATTTTTTTGCATATTTGATGTTGTTATAGACACAGGTATTTTTGGAATTTAGTATTTTATCATTCAGTCTCTGTTTATGTCTGTCCTGTTGTTGCCATGCCCTTATCTCATTCTTTTATAAAAAGAATTAATAACTACTTTTATCACCACCCATTAGTGTGTTAGATTCAAATTCTTATGCTAATGGCTGCTTTAGGGTTACAGAATGCATTTGACTCATTTAAGTACAATACAATAATATTTTAGAGCACTTTAAATCAATTTAATACCTTCTGCCTTTCACATCTTGTTGTCATGAGTTTTAATTCTACATTTTAGGCTTTATAAGGCATTATTACCTCTGTACATTCAAATTTTATATCCATTTACTCACATTTTCTGTCTTCTGTATTCATTTGTTCCTATATGTGTGTACCCACATTTCTGTTTCTAGAACTCTCTTTAGTAATTAAAAAAAAATTATTTGGTTACTGATAATAAATTTCTCCATTTGTGCCGCTCTAAGAGGGGCTGATTTCACCTTTATTTTGCTGTTTTTGCAACAAAATATCTCTATGTAACCCAGGCTGTCCTGAAACTTAAAATCCTCCTGCCTCAGCCTCTTGAGTTCTGGGATTTTAAGTGTGAACCATTTTTACTGGCTCATCTTTACTTTTGAGAGAAAATTTGGGGGTAAAATATAAAAATTTGAGCTAGCGATTATTTTATCACTTGAAGATATAATTCATTTTGCTAATTATTATTTTTTTCATATTGAAAACAAACAAATAATACTGGGAAAAGATATTTGAATCCATAGGACAGCTGGCAAGGCACTGAAGAACTATATGCTTGAAATCTGGATGGGAGAAAATAGTGTTGGACTCAGTACTCGTCTGCTGTCTCCTAGACAGACCTGTTGATTTCTGAAGAGGCAGCTAAGAATCTGAGAAAAACTCTGACACAAACAACAGAGAGGCAGTAATGACCTCCAAGGGTGGGAAGCCCTGGAGATTCTCTTGTAGGCTTGGGTTGGGACCCTGAAGAAGGATATCTTAGCAGAAAGGGTGAACCAGTCCAGTTTGGGCTTCAATCTTTCATTGAATTAGATATAAGTGACCTTGGATTGCTGTGCCTTAGCTTAGCCTGTTAGAAGCAAATGCAAATCTCTCTGGAGAAAGAAAAGACCACCTAGACCTACAATCATCTTTTCTCTCTTCCACACTTAATGTCCATGTGGCATAGACAATAACTAGTCACCTCAAAGCATGGAAGAGGAGGCCAGCAATACAAGACAAACAAACACACTTACCATAGAGTATCAAGCTAAGGCTTAAATGTTCAGGAAACTTGTAAAAACCAGACAACATTTTTGACAGATGACTGGAAAACACAAAAAGAACTTTGAAGATTTCAGAAGTGAATAAAAAACTAATAGGCGAAATGAAGACCCCAGTGAATGGATTTGTAGCAGATCTGAATCTAGGGGAAAAATAATCCCAAGTGAAAGATAAATCAAAAGAAATATCTGCATTGAGTTCCAAAGCAACTTTGGAACTAAGAAGTGAGACACAGAATAAGGTGAAAGGTTGACATGGCAGCTGCTGGCATTCCAGAAGAGGACAGAGGAAAACAGGACTGAAGTGATCCAAGAGGAGGGGGTGGCTGGGAATTCAAATAAACAGAAATAAACAAAACCTCTCAAGGTATGAAGACATAGATGTAAAAAGCACTAAAATCCCCAAGAAACTAAAACGTAGGGCAAACCATATTTAGCACACAGCAGAGAGAAAAATTCAGACAGAAATCCTGCAAGCAGAGGGCAAACAGAAGATGTAAGAGCTGGCTTTTCTTTTCCTCCATCCTTCCCTCCTTCCCTCCCTTCCTCCCTCCCTCCCTCCCTCCCTCCATTTCTCCCTTCCTCTCCTTCTTCCCTTCCTTTCTTCTTGCTTTTTGGTAATTTAAGATCCAGGCTAACCTTGTACTGTTTATGAAGTAGAGAATGATCTTGAACTTCTGGTCCTCCTACCTCTTCCTCCCATTTGCTGAGATTTCAAGATAATGGTTGAGTTTCCAATACAACAGTAAAAACAGGGAGCCTTAAAATGTTAACCTCAGGGGCTGGAGAGATGTCTCAGTGGTTAACACACTGGCTGTTCTTGCAGAGGACTTGGGTTCAATTTCCAGCACCCACATGATGGCTAACAACCATCCATAACGCCAGTTCCAAGGGATCTGACTCCTTCTTCTGACTGAAGGCACTGTATGACACAGGTGCACTTACACACATGCAGACAATACATCCATACACATAAATAAAAATATAAATAAAAAATGCTAACTTCAAAGGTTTTGAGTTAAATAATCAGCTGCTGGTTTTGGCAGGACTCACACAGATACCTTGAGCTTCTGAGAGTGGCTGTGCTCCATCTGCCTCTCATCCTGTTCCCAGGTCTAGCAGGTTGATGTGAGCAAGTTCTCACGGTTAAGGTGGAGATCCAAGAGAGGATGCAATGCACGCCAGTACCGCCTAAGCATCTGTTTACGTCACATCTGTCAAGAGTCCATTGACGAAAGCCAATCGAGGACCAAAGAACAGGAAGGTGTCCTGCAGCTTGTTAGGAAGGGTTGAGGAGTCACGAAGACAAGGCTAATACACAGAGTAATCGCAGAAAGGATGAATTTTTATAGTCTGATCCCTGGACAGAAATACATCATGAACACTTACTTAAATATTAACCATATCTGATGTGATTTGGTGATGGGCATGAAATATGTTTAAATTCTTTCAGTTGACACTTTGAGAAGACCATGTTTTGTGTTTCATACCACAGGCATTTAAAACTCTAGGGGGAAGCTCTTTTTGCAGGGCAGAAAACAGATTAAGTAAAGGGAATAAAAAAGTTGCTTTCACTCTTAGAAACTTGGGAGTGACAGTAAATTAAGGTGAAAAGCAATTAGATATGAATTTGAGTAACATCTTCATTATGCAAAGCATCGACAAGCACTAGGTAAAGTGAAAGAAGCTGTTAAAATACACAAACATTTCCTTCCCAGGCTTCATATTTCTAAATTGTTAAAAAAAATAGCTTTGCTAAGTTGATCTAAAATGAATATTGCAGAAAAGACATAAAAAGGATTTGTGATGATTTGAATGAATGTTCCCCACAGACTCCAAGTATCTGAACACCTTGTCCCCAGTTGGCACTGGTTGTGGAGGTTTAGGGGTCCTGGCCTTGCAGGAGGAAGCCCATCATTGGGGACAGGCTTTGAGAGTTCGAAAGCCTCATTCACATTTCTAGTTTATCTCTCTGCTTCCTGTGCATGATTGAAGATGTGTGCACTCAGCTTTCTGCTCCGACTGCCTGCTACTGTGCCTCCCCACATCAACTCTTAGCCCTTTGGAGCCACAAAGCCCAATACACTCTTCCTTCTATAAATTGTCTTTGCCGTGGTGTTTTATCACAACAGAGAAAATAACTAAAACAGGATCCAAAGACAAACATAGAGCTGCATGCTTGTAGTCCCTGATACCAATGAGGCTGGGGCAAGAGGACCCTCGATCCCAGGAGTTTGAGGCCAGCCTAGGCCAGATAGTGAGATCCCAGCTCAAGAAACAAAAGCCCCAAACCAAACAGAAACTTTCAAGTTTCAGCATAAGATGAGGTCAGCTTGTCTCTTTCTAACCAAGAACAGGAGAGCAATGTAGATTCTAGTGCATATGAAGAGAAACCAGAAGAGATGGTTGGGGCAAAACAAAATAAGCCAGAGGGAATTCCACCAGGCTGGAGGCTGTTTAAGGTCCTGTTTGCCAAATAGCAGTGTGGCTAGAACAGTAAGGTTCTGTGATACACATGACCTGGATGGTGTGTACACACACTTTCTTTGAAAAGTCATATGAATTTTGTCTTCTCTTGCATAATAAACATGTTTTTTTAAAAGTAAAGAATGGGGGTCAAGAAGATAGTAAAGATACTTGCCTCTGATTCTGATGACCTGAGTTTGATCCACATGCTAGAAGGAGAAAACAGACTCTGCAAGTTGCCTCTGACCTTCACAGGTGCGACATAGCATGCATACCCCTCCCTCAAGGTAGTAAAGTTTTAAAAATGTATTTAACTTCCTTTCCTTGAAGTAATATTCGAGACTTAGGACAGAGCAACATATTTGTGCTACAGCGTGCATTATTTGGCACAGGAAGACATATCTCCCCTAGTGGGGTAGTTCAGTTGAAGAACCTCATGTTATAGAGTGTTGCCTGGGCGTTGGGGAGACTTGGTGTCTCCCTTATATTTACCACTGGTTTCCTCTAGAGCTGGAGAAACTATTTGAATCACCCAGACCTGTTTCTTTGCTTGTAAGAGGAGATTGAACTTGACTATTTCTAAAGCTCCTTCCATTTCTGAGACTCTACAGTCCCTTCCAGGTCCCCAGCTGACCAGGTTTGGGCTTGTCCTTGAGCCCCCTTACATCACACAGGGAGGTCTAGAGCTCATTTTAATTATGTATCTGAGACAGAAGAAGTTGATTTCTCCTTCCAAACTGATAATAGCGATCAGCAGAGTCCCTTCCACCAGCAGCAGACACCCTTTCTTCTTGTTGGACCAGCAGGTATTAAGATGGGTAGGAAGGTGTTCACCCTCAGTAAGGGAAGCAGTCCTGATAGAACTGTTTTCATTAGTGCACAGAATTAGCCAGCAGTCCTTGGGGGAACTGAAGGACTTTGGCTTGTTAACAGATGTAGGGTGTTTCATTTTGTTTGTTTGTTTGAGGCCCTCTACTTTGAAATCGAGAATGCAATGAAACACCAACATTAATAAAACAAGATGGTATTTGGACACTTAGAACTAAACAAAAGAAATTGGACCTGGGTATGCATTACTTATTCATAGCATCTCCAGTCAAGCTACCTCCCCTTTGATGAGGGCTGAGATGCTCCCTGTGCTGCTGGGGAGGATTCTCAGGGCTTGTGGTCCAGGTCAGCAGTAAGTGTGTTGAAGGGGAGTCATTAAGTCCAAAGCTTCCTTGCCAGGGAGTATGTTCTCTTCCATTTTCTTGAAGGTATTTTGAAACCCAGTTAATGATAAGCAGGAGATATGTACTCAGGAATTTCACAAAGTGATATAGTCAGGAGGCACGGACAAAACTGGATCAAAGTAAAACAAGGCCAAAGGTCGTAATCAACTCTGAGAAGAAGAAACATCTCAGGAGTTGGCAGCAAGTAGTTTGATTCCTTGTGTTTATTAAAACTGATCGAGCACAGGCTTTGGTGGGAACTTTGCCAGGGAGTTTAAGGCACAGGATGACCTAAGCGACTCGTTCATCTCCGTTTCCACTGTTGTCCCCGAAACCACCATGGCTGTTCTCATGTTTCCTTGACTCACGTCACTTAAATAAAGATCACCCTGAGTCTGATGTGATCCTACAGATCAGACCTATTTCATCTTCTCCAGTGAATTCTTGGCAGGGTGCTTATATGTCTGTGTACATGCAACATGCAGCAAGAGTCTGTTGCCGTATGTCTACAGCTCCGACTTCAAACACAAATTGGTTCTCATTGCACATGACCATAGTCTGCATGGAAGACATTTATTCAGCACACACATCTTCTGATGGTGTAAAGTCCATTCTGTCATGTAGCAAGCACTCATCTTATGACTGGGAAGAAAAGGTCTTGTTTGGGGAGAATATAGAATTACAAAGCAGGACTAGTCCCCGACTAGGACAATAACAAGGAGATAGGCTTTCCTCTAAGACCTACAGATGTGATAGGCAGCCTTCTCATAACTCTAACAGATTATTGGGGTTCAATACTAAGGAGAGCCCAAAAGATCACTGAGACCTGAGAGTCCACTGTAGATACACGCATCAGACAGAGGCTGGATCGGTCAGGATGGGTCCTAGATTCTTAAGCAGGAGAACCACGAACCACGTATTAACTACTTTTCAATTGCTATGACAAAATACCTGACAGAGGCAACTAAGAGATGGAAGAGTTTATTCGGCTCATAGTTTAGTGGGGGCATGACAGCAGAAGTTCTATTCACATTGCACCCACACTCAGGAAGCAGGCAGAGGTGAATGCTGGTGGCCCACTTGCTTTCTCTCTTTTTATTTCAGGATCTCAGCCCATAGAATGGTGCCACCCACATATAGAGTGAATCTTCTCCCTTTAGTTAATTTTTTCTGAAAACACCTCTCTGGAATCTTCTAGGTCATTCTAAATCCCACCAGATTGTCATCAACATTTTCATGGCCAGCCCAATGAATTATTTGAATCCCAAGATTATTTGAAGATAGCCTAGACTCCATAAGACTCTGTCTCAAAAAAGCCAGACCAGTGCTGGGATTGTGGCTCTAATGATAGAATGCTTGCCTAGCATATGGGAGGCTTTGTGCTTGATCCCCAGCACTGCATTAAAAAAAAAGGCAAAACAAAACAAAAAGTGGTGGTGCATGCCTATAATCTCAGCATTCTAGAAGTAGAGACAGGAAGATCAGGAATTCAAAGTCATCCTTGTCTGCGTAGAGAGTCTGAGGTTAGGCTGGGCTGGAACAGACAACAGACAACAGAAAGAGAAAGAAAATCTCTCCTTTCTCCTGATGGCTTCCAGCTATCGAGTTGGTCACTGTCCCTTTGGCTGATCCCTCCTCAACAACCATCATTTTCTCTTCCCTCGGACGCTATTGTACCAGTCAGTCAATCCCTTCTGAGAGTTGGTACAAGCTTTCCTTTCTTTCATTCATACCCCTACAGGTGGAATGTGCTCCTGGAGGCCTGGGGACAAACCAGAAAGGAAACTGAAACCAAAAAGTGGACCAGGCCTGGCTCCTTGGCCATCATCTGCCCCTTAGCCTCTACTGTCTTGTTACTTAACATGTGGGTCTGTTTCCAAGGCAACAACTCTAGAACATCAGTTCTTATCTCAAGTCCTGAGTCTACCCCAAGCCTGCTGTGCTGGGCAGAAGACTTAGAGACTCAGAGGACAGAAAGACATTACACGGTGACCAGACGCTTCTGCATGTCACCCTTCTCCAGGCTCTCCACCACCTTTCATTCCCCTCCAGAGAGCTGCTCCTCTGGTTCCTTAAGACACATCTCTGTCTTACTCTCAATCTAGATGGTCTCCCTCTTAAACAATTTTATTTATTTATTTATATTTTATGTGCCTGAGTGTTATGCCTATATGTATATAAGTATACCTGTGTCGTGCAGTGTCCGAAGAGGACAGAAGTGGGGGTCAGATCCCCTGGAAGTGGAGTTATGGATGGTTGTTAGCTGCCATGTGGGTGTTGGGATTCAAACCCAGGTCTTCTTCAAGAAGCCAGTGTTCTTAGCTGCTGAGCCACCTAAGTAGCCCCCTAAATGATCCCTCTCTTTTAGTACTTATTTCCCAATTATTATTTTTTCTTTTCTCTATTTCCAGAGTCTTTATTTAATTCTTCATTCTATGGGTTCTGAAATGCTTCCCGGTTTTTCTTGAAATCCAAAGCTTTACATCGTCCCTTTCTTTTTGCCATCACGGGCTGCTCTTGTTTTTCTCTTTACCATCTTCCATTCCTAAGTGCAGGTTTTCTGCCTCTTTCCTCACCTCTCAGCTTCTTAATTCACTGGGTATTGGCATTCACCCCATCAGGATAAATTAAAAAAACTGCCAAGGGTCACACATGAATGAATTCCATGATCCTCCCTCTCGGTGATGTCCTTGCTGACAGGTTGTAGTGGACCCTGTTGGTAGCAACAAGGTCTCCCTGCAGGAATGAGGTACTTGCATCCAGCTGTGTGAGCGTCTCTTGCTGAGGCTGTACACCAAGTTCTTCCCTATCTGCACTCAGCAGACCAAAGTTATCTCACCAAGGCTGCCCTCCTTGGGGGAGTCAGCCTGCACCTGTGCCTTTGCTGCCCAAGAGTACAGACAAGGCCCCTTGTCATCTTTCAAGTATCATCCAAGTTTCAGACTTCCCAGACTGATCTTACAACTTCTTTATACCAAGTCTACTTTTACCCTTTTCCCATGGGTACTGTTCTGAGAGTACCTCTAAGACCTTCTGGTAAGCAGACACCTGTGTCTGTGGGGAGCTTGATGTAAGACACAGATGTCACTAAGTTTTCCCCCTAGTAAAATGACTCCAGGTTGCAAATACTTAGGCTCTAAATCCCAAATCCCAAATGCCCCCAAATCAAAAACATTTGAACACAAACTTGGCACCACAGGTCTGATAGCTTAATGTACACAGACTTAAAATATTGCAAATAGTACGTACATGTGTGTAAGTTGTAGATGAAACAGATGAATTTTTTAAAAAATATTATTTTTATTTTATTTTATGTGTATGAGTGTATTGCTTGCATGTATGTAGGTTTACCCATGTTGTGCAAAGTCTGTGGAGGTTCAAAGAGGGCATCAAGTCCCCTGGAAGTGGAGTTTCAGGTGGTTGTGGGTGCTAGGAATCAAATCTGGGTCCTCTGCAAGAGCAACTGAGCCATCTCTCCTGCCCCATAAATGAATTTTGTCATTTAGACTTGGCTCCCATTCCTAAGACACATTATTACGCATACAAACATTCTAAGTGTCAGTCTGCAAAATGAAATGCGGCAGGTCCCAAGCATTTCAAATAAGAGATAGTCAACCTGTAATAGAGTCTGGAACTCCAGTCTTCTTTCAGTCTTAGGCTGCCTGGCTAGTACACACTGCTTCAGGAATGTTGTAGTAGACTGACTCCCCAAACATAAATCTGGCCAGACTCTGAGAAACAGATGTAGTTAAGTCCCAATTTCCCACTCTTTTTTATTTTTCATCTTTCCAATTTCTTCATTTTCCTGAATAACTTTTACTTGAGCCAGTATCAGATCAGACTTTCCTCATTTGACCAAATTTTAATTTTTATGTAATAAAACCTGAATCTTGCTTCTCTCTCAATGATCGCTAGACATCCCTGTTTACATTCCTCCTTTTTCTTTTGACTGCTGAGTTCTGAAGTTCGCAAAGCCTCACTGGGCAGTGGGAGTTATTCCTTGTGCCATCACCACAGTTGCGCTTTGTGAGCATCCCAGAACGAAGTGCAGCTTGTGACTAAAATGTGCTGTTTATTGAGATGATAGAAAATGTGCTTTTTTGCTAGTCTTAAATCAATGTGATGCATTCAACTATATATACTTGAAGACAGATGGCTCTTCTGACTGACAATAGCTTGACCTTCCCTAATTCCAAAACAGATTCCAGATGTGAACTTTCTCCCCATCTTTTTCCTGTTGTTTGAGTCACTTGTTCAATACCAGGTAACAAACACTCTATAAAGATTGAAATGATCAGTTATTTTGTTTTTACCTGTCCTCAGTATCTCGCTTTATCTCTGTTGCTGGGATAAAACACTGTAAAAACGACTTAGGAGAGGACAGGGCTTATTGCAGCTTGGAGGTTATAGTCCATTATTGAGGGAAGTCAGGGCAGGGGGACATGAAGCAGAAACTACGGAGGAACGCTTCTCATTGGCTAGATCTCAGGCTCTGCTTAGCTGGGCCCTTCTACATCTACTAACAATCAAGAACTTCCCCTCAGACATGCCCACAGGCCGTTCTGAACTGGGGTCACCCTTCAATTGAGACTCCCTTCTCTGTATCCCTATGCTGTGTCAAGTTGGGTGTTAACTAGGGCATTTGATGTGTCTAGGCATTTCTGCCTCTCTGCCTCGACTTGGCTGGGTTTGCTCATGCATTCATACCCATCCAGGATGGCCTCAGCCAGGAAGCTCAGCTCGGTTCCATGTGATCTCTCCCCCTCTAGCAAGCAGCTAGCTTGGGCCTGATACTAAGGCAGAGCAGAGTTCAGAGAGCAAGCAAGACTAATTCTACGGGAGAGCAAAGCCTAATGTACAGGTTCTTTGAGACACTCTTCCTGTATCATGCTGCTCAAAGTTCAGAGACAGAAGGAAATGGGTCCATGCATTATAGACCAAAGGGCTTGGCTATGTGAAAACCTTTAATTGAGGTCCTTCATGCAGTAACTCTACCCATCACCCTCGGTCGAGTTACTATTGTGTCATGACTGAATGATTCCATAGCCCTCATCTTAACTGCTTCCCATCTTCTCCCTTGACCTCAGTAGTCAGTTGCTCAACTTCCAGTATCATCTGTGAAACATTTCTGTAGGAGCATGTCCGGCCCCTGCTCAGAATCCTCCAATGGTTTCTGGTTGCATTCAGACCCAAATTCAAATTCTTCATCATGGCTTCCATATCACAAATCTTATGACAGTTCCTGTCCATCTCTGGCCCTACCCCACAGCCACTCCCCATGTTACCTCTTCACAAGACCATTCAGTTCCTTTTCTCCTTCTGGGGTCAGGGTTTTCATTCTTGGTGCACCCTCTAGAGATGAGCAAGTTCTATCACAGATGTTTGGGCAGTGGACTCCGTACATCTTATCTCCACCATCAGAGATAAAATAACTGAACCCTTGCGGTGGTGTCACAGACTTTGTCTTACTATACTTTATAATTTTCAGCAACGTGGCATCTGAAATTATTACTTTTTTTGCATTTCCCCTTTTGACTATAATGTGTGTTCCATGGGAATAGGAACTTTGTATGTTAGTCAGCTTTCCATTGCTATCACAAGATACCTATGATGTCAACTTATAAAGAAAATAAAACTTGGCCCATAGTTTTGGAGGTTTTGAGCCATGGCTAATTGGTTCAAATATTTTTGGGCCTATAGCAGGTCTGGACATCACAGTGAGAGCAGGAGGCCAGCAATGAACTGCTCACCTTTTGTAGACAGAAAGCAAGAGACTGAGGCGAGACTGAGATCTGACTCTCCCCTTCAAATCTACACCTGGAATGACACCAAGACCTTCCTCTAAGCCAGTTCTTCTTAAAATACACCATCCTGAGGATCCAGCCATTAATACATGGATCTATGAGGGACATGCAAGATCCTAATGACAATATGTTGTCTTGAAGATTGCTTCCTCTCTCACCAACAATAATATAGATACGCACAGCCAGTCGTCGTTATTTGTAGAACTATAAGCAAGTAATTTAAAATCCAAGCCTATAGGCTCAACTATAAAACACAGTTCTTCTACCTCACTCAACTTGGTTCAGATACAGCCACATCTCTTTCTATGCTCAAAATAATAAAACTCTAAGCTCCCAACTATGCTCGTTCCCATTGTAAGACCCTTACAGCCAGGTGTCCTGGCTAATTGTTTCCCTTTCTGGTGGGCCCAGTTCTCAGTTTTTCTCCTTTGTGCATTGTAGCAAGGTTCTCTGTAGTCAGCCTACTTCAACCTGCTTCTCCTTTCATCTCCTCAGAGGCAACACAGCGAGCTGTCACATTCCAGTGCTTTAAAATTTTTTTAAATTTATTATTTTTATGTTATGTGTATGAGTGTATGGCCTGCAGGTATGTATGTAAGTGTACCTGTGTCATTCAGTGTCTGCGGAGGTCATAAGACGGTTTTGGATCCCCTGGAACTGGAGTTGTTAACTACCATGTGGGTGCTGGGAATCGAACCCATGTCCTCTGCAACAGCAGTCAGTGCTCTTAACTGCTGAGTCATCTCTCTATCCATATATTTCAGTGCTTTTTATGGTGACCTGGATGCCCCAATGAGGGTGTGGTGACCCAGTTGTAAGGCAGGATTCCTCTCTGGCCTCTGTCATTCCTGTCTTGACTTCTGAGGACAAGTCAAGGTATTGAAGTAAAATTCCAGTAGAAACAGTATCCCAACAAGACTGTTAATTATATTTTGTCTGGATTGCCTTGGTATTTGAAGCTTCAAAGGTTGTTTTCCAATGAGACATTATTGGGGCATTTCAGCCAGATCCACAGGCCACCTTGAGCAACGTGCTCTCAAAGCCTGAGTTCCAATTTCTCTTTACTAGGATCCTTCTGCCCTTTGGTGAGACTGCATGGTTTCTTTGGGCCTCTGCAAATAGATAAGGCCTGGTGGGCATTATTCAAATTCATACTTTCAAATGCTTTAATTATGTGTCTCTCCTACCCAGAGAGTTCCATCTCTTGCTCTTCCTCTATCTGCCCACAATGTCCTCCCAAACTAGATCTCATCAAACTGTACTGACTAGGACTCTGCTCCTATCTGATGAGCTGCCCCAGAGTTCCAAGAGCATCTGGTATTTCTTTCTATTTGCCTCAAAGCAATGACAACTGAAAGCATTTGTGTGAGCAAATGAGTCGTAATCTCTAGGCCTTTTCCAAGTCCCTGAGAAGGGTTCTAGCAGTGTATTCCCATGATCACTGCAAAATTAGTAAGAGGAAGATATTGAAGAAAAGCTCTGTCTTAGTGTTTGGTGGTCATGAGTGCCATGGGCATCTGGGAATTTGACTTGGGGAAGTTATAGTGGGAAAGCAGCTTTCAGTTTTGATTTAGTGAACTGTGTTTATATAATAGGCAGTCACTCCAGTGTGTTAGGATGTTACAGTAATTCCACTGTAGGAGTGGGAGAATCCTACTGCCAGATCTGATGACTTCCTGGGCAGGAACAGGTGTCAGTTAAAGTGTGCTTGTCTTCCTCCTATAACCGGAAATACAAGGGTCAAAACAAACACCGAGCTAAAGGGCATAGGCAGAGAATTCTTCTATTCACCAAAAGTAGAAAAAATGTAGATGACTCATCAGAACTCAAATTCTCTCTGGAATCTAGTCAATGCAGTGCATAAAATTGTATGTTCACTCTAGTTTTCCCCTATTTTGTGACAACCCTGTGAATGAAAACTTATCCAAATTCTTTTGTCTGTAAGTCACAAGCCTGGGAGGCGCACTGTAAACGCACGTATGTCTGGATGTGAAGTTGCATGGTTTATATAGCTGACAATCACTAGTAAAAAGCAAACTTCCTCGAGCCCTTTTAGAACAACTGATGGTCTTTGTGTTTGCTTAACAGAAAATGTTCCAACGTCACTGTCATATGAGAAACAGTCAAGGTGCATACAATCAGAACTTGCAGGAAGCAATAATTATTAGACAGGAGTGTTATGCAATTACATACTAAAAAGATGGGTTATATTTTTAGATTTTTGTCAGCTTCTTAAGTTTTGAATTCATAGGGTTTCTTTATGCCTAATTTTATATTAGTAAGTTTTTATTATGTCTTCAAAGTAGAGTCAAAAAGATTACATAAGTTTCAGCCCCTTTATAAAACCAGGGTCCTTTTGGGGCAAAAACAAGACATGTTTATGATTTCAAAATCATTCTAACACCCAAATGATAGTTTCTATGAGTTCAGCGTTCTACACGGGTCTGACATTGCCCTAGGCACTTTATGTAATTTCTTTATTCCTTAAATCAGCTCAATGAGCTGACATGGTTTTCATTTCAGTGAGTTATGAAAGGAAGGAGGGAGGGAAAGAAGAAAAGGAAGGAAGGAGAAAGGAAGGAGGAAGGAAAGAGGAAGGCATTATTTACTCAGGCTCACGAACTTCTGTCGAGCTCCACAGCCTGCGTTCCACACAGCATCCGGGGCTTCTACTGCCCACTGGGGTGCAGACCTTAACCACATCTGTTCCCATGACTCCATCAGCGCGAATGTTGGTGCTCCGCGTTTCTGCTCCTGGATTTCAGCTAGAGTAGTTTCCTTGAAGATGAAGAATGGAGCCCAGATTTCATCCCTATCACCTTCAGCAGAAGCTCGAGAGCTCAACTTGTGGTGGAATTTCTTTAATTCTTGACAAAATTGATTAGAAATCATTTGGAAAATAGCCCCCTAGAGAGGCTCAGGAATCAACACAATTAAAAAACCTTTTCCTGCCTCAATACAATGCTATCACTTGGCATTGGTGGGGGAAGAAAATCACTGACTTTCAGTTAAAAATACAAAAGGAGTAAGTATGAAGTCAGAAGCCACAGGTAGACTTTGGGTTTCTGTTCTGAGCCATCACTGTTGGGAATATATGTGTGAAATACTGATTACCATGGCAACCAGCACAGCAAGTCTCTCTCTCTCTCTCTCTCTCTCTCTCTCTCTCTCTCTCTCTCTCTCTCAGCTTTATGAATCAAAATCAATAAATGTTTATAAATAACTCTCCAATTGGCCCAAAGAAGTGAAGGCATAAGCCAGAACAGGCCTTCTGTCCTGTGAATATGAGTCATGGTATGTTGGCCAAATTCTGGGGACAGAAAAAGGCTATCCATGGAATAAACAATTGGCCACATCATTTTCTTTGCAAGAGCGCTTAGGAAAAACCTGCTGAGTGAAAATCTGCTTTCCATGCTTACTGACAAGAAGGAATACTAAGCACGCATAGGCAAGAAGCCGGGAGATAAAACCACCCAACTCACATGTTTCTGCAGTGCGGTTGCCAGGTCTGAAGACCCCCCAGAGGAAGATGGCCCTCGTGATTCCACTGAGGCTCAACCGGACAGGCAGACCTCACCTCGACTCTCTGGGCCCACTTTGTGCCGCTACCATATGCAAGTGGGGGTTCAGATGAATGTGGAATTTCGTCTCAAGAGTCCCAACAAAAATCAAATCAGGCCACCAGCATCCAGGAAAAAGATTTCTTTCTATAGCATTGTGAACAGATGGTTGAACAGCCTCTCTCGGGAGATGTTTGGTGAAAGAGAAAGTGGCTTCCTCCCATCCCTATCTAGTAGCTGTTAAACTCATTTCCTGAGCCAAAATTTTCTCCTGCTCTCACCCTCAACTTCTCTCTGCTGGTCTGAGTTTGTTCTTTGGCACAACAAAGACCTGACTTGGGAGGTGTTTCCTGTTTGTGACAGCCACTGAAAGCAGCCATCATGCCCTTTAGAATTTTCTCCTACTGTTGATGTGGTTCCCCCATCCCTGCCCCTCAGAATTTTCGACTTGTCAGACCGCCTCTCAAAATGTGAAGTCCAAGAGCAATCTGTACACATGCCAAGACATGAGTTAAGATTTCAGAGCACAAGGAAATTATTGCCTGAAACGTCTTTGTCTATGGATGTGGCTAAACTGATATTTAACTCCTCCCCTCCTCCCTCCCTCCCTCCCTCCCTTCCTCCCTTCCCCTTCCCTTCTCCCTCCCTTCCTCCTCCCTCTCTCCCTCCCTCCTTTTCTTCCTTCCTTCTTCTTTCCTCGGGGAATTGTTAGCACACACCAAGTTCCTGGTAGATTAAATCACACAAGGGATCCCATCCCAGAATAAGAATGAATTACACAAATATTTTCCCCCAGGAAAAAATAGAGTGGGGATTCCCTAGCAAGCCACTTGCCAGAGTAACAAAAAGTAACAGATGTTCTGATCATTTGGGCAAAAATTTTAGCTGGCCAACATCAAGTGGAGAAGGAATAATTGTCACAAGATGTGGTTTGAAGGGTCTTAGAGAACAGTCTCTTGTCCAAATGCCAAAATGGCTTAGTTTGACCACTGGAAAGTTTGCTTGTTCCTGGTTAG
The DNA here is from genome assembly GCA_035773235.1 of Eospalax fontanierii. Taxonomy (NCBI): domain Eukaryota; kingdom Metazoa; phylum Chordata; class Mammalia; order Rodentia; family Spalacidae; genus Eospalax; species Eospalax fontanierii. The sequence continues at coordinate 8,670,553 of CM069547.1, forward strand.
CTTTTCTCTGAAGGATATATTGTCGACAACAATCTAATATAGATGAGTCGATCCAAGGCTAGAACTTGAAGCAGCAAGAAAACACTGACTTCCTAGGAATCAAGGGGGAAATTTTAAAGCAAGTGGAATATTATCAAAACTCTACCAATTGCCTGTCTCTGTTTTTAAGGATGGAGTCACAAACTCAACAGTACCCTGACAAAAGGAACAGGTCAGTAGAAGGAAGCCCACAGGACTTGTGTGGCATTATACCTCAGGGCTTGGTGGGAACGTGGGAGCCACCATCACTGGACTTGCTTGTTAGGGTTAAGGCGTGGGTCTTGGAAGCCTCAACAAGCCAATCTGAGGACCTGTTCTCAACATGCCAATTAAAGGAGCAGGTAACAGTGAAAACAGAGAAAGGCAGTTCATTCAATGTGGCCACATTGGGAAGAAGAACAAATAAAGGGCTCAGGACCCCTGAGCCCATCTTCCCAGTCTGAGGTTTAGGGTTTAATAGAGAGGAAGAAATATGCATAACCGAGACATCCCAGTCAAAGTGTGGTCCTGCCCATCACTGACCTGACATTGTCTTCTCAGGTCTAGTCTGTCTCGCTGCTATGAAATCTTTCTCTAGGAGGCAAGTTCCTCCTCCTTGGCACCAGGCCTCAGCCTTGCCCTTCTTCCAATGTGACACTCCTGGGAGAAATTCCAGTTCCTTCGGGTCTGGGAGCCAAAGGGAGGGACAGGAGTGCCCCTTTAGACACTTTCATTCCTCACAGGATAGCGACAAGCCTTGTCCATCTCTCCCCAGATATATGCAGAACACGCTCTGTACATTGTGCTTTAGCTTTTCAGATATCTGGAGGTTTATGAGAAATCTTGTCTGGAACTGTTGACCTTGGCTGATAGCTCTTGACTGCTGACATTAGGGTCTGTACGCACAGGGTCTCTAGTTGCCTCTATCACTGTAAGGCAAGAAGCAGAGAGTGGAAATAATAGCGTCAGTGACAGGGGAGTGTTTGCCTCACTGCTCCCCAAACTCAGCAGGGAGTTCAGCGGTTCACTAGAGAACTTGGTGACTGGACAGGGAGTGACGACAGGTGTGTGAGCAGTACCAGGCCAGGACGCTGTGGCCATCTGCCCACAGTGCCAAAGAGACGGCAAAACGATATTGGAAACAGCAGCACATCGTTGTGATGTGTGTACACATACATGTTACCCAAGCATGTCTGAGAGCATTCTGGAGTCTCTGAGATTTCATCTAGGGACAAGAAAGAACTAGATCAGAGGGTATCCACTTGAGGCAGGATAGAAAGGTGGGGACAATTCAAGACATGAGAGAAAAGGAGCCCTCTTCCCGGAATCCAGTGGAAGCCTTTGCCAGCAGCAGGGCAGGAATTCCAGCACTAACAACCACCGCCTGAGGCCTTCTCCCTTCCCAGCCATAAACCCGTGATTTTCGAGGACTCTCATTAGAAACCCTATTTACAGGGAAAGGACACACACTAAGCCCCTTGTACAACTCCAGTGGCTTCTGGTTATCATGTCAGATTCTAATTCTGTCTGAGGCATCTCTGGACCCACCTCACATCTTTCTCTTATCCAGAGAGAGAAGGAAAGAAAGGTTTCTTAGCAACCTTTGAAAATGTAGCCTGATGTACAGATAATGCTAAGACGATTGATCACAGCTCTACCTTGAGAATCCTGTACCTTACTTTGTCCTTGGAAGCACACAACCCATCTCTGGTACGTCTTGCTTTATTCTGAGCCCCTCTTTCTCTTAACCCTCTAGCTTGAAGAATGGGGTTCTAGCACAGAAAGAGCATACCGGCTTCAACAACACTCCTCCTTAAAGCGTAGTGCCGAGGGCTAGGGCTCATTTGCAAAGTACAGGCTCCCTCACACTTGCACTATCTGTTACATATAATTTAACATGCAACTTCATGCACCCCCGATTTCATTAGCAACTTAAGTTTCCAACCAGGGATGTAGTTTAGTATTGCTGTGAGCTACAGACATTCTGGAGTGCCTCTGCATCTGAGCCAGTGATGTTAGCCAGTTTTAGTCCTGGGAAGAAGGAGTGTGTATGTGTGTGTGTGTGTGTGTGTGTATGTGTGTGTTGTGGGAATTGTAAGTGGGGCGGTGAGCGGAAGGGGGTGGAGGTTTACAAACTTTCCCTTAGTCAACTTTTTTTTCTCATGTGCTGATTTGGGAGCCTTTGCATAGAGTCTTCCATTATCACATTGCCCTACTCTGCTACCTCAACTTGAGTGAGGCTGAGCGTCTCTCATGCATTTAAAGTCTTTTCTATGTCTCATGCAGCTGCCACGCCTCCCCATTCCCCAGTTACCCCGTGGCTAATTGCAACGAGTTACGGCGCCACAATTTTATTTGTCTTCATTTCTTCCAGATGTATTACACTAACATCAGGGTTATTAGAGCATGTAGCTATAGCGGGTACCTTTTATTGTTAGTTGCTATTAATCTCTTGCCATGCTAAATTTATAAGCTGAAATTTACCATAGGTGTGTGAATAGAGAGAAAAAATCATAATATGTACTGAGTTTGTATTCCGTGATTTCAGGAGCTCCCTGGGATTTTGGAACATATCCCAGTGGTGAGGAGAACAGTGGTGTGGCCCAGTGTCTGATACCAGTTGCAACAATTTTTGTATTTGTTGATCTCGAATTGTTGATATTTTTTATTTCCTCTGCAGATTTTAAAAAATTATGTTGTTAAATTGATCTCTTCATGGTTTCTGTTCTGAGTCATAAAAAGGTCTTCTTCTTATTATTATTATAATTTTTTATCTTTTTGGGAGAAGGTCTCCCTATAGTTCCACTTGACCTGGAACTTGTTATATAGACCAGGTTGGCTTGAGATTCTCCTACCTCTGCCTCCAGAGTGCAGGGACGAAAGGCGTGTGCCATCACATCCAGCAGAAATGGATGAGAGACTCCAGCAGAGAAGTTAACTGAACAGATTTATTAAGGCACAGGGCTAGCCTCCCAGCTCAGGAGTGAGGAAGCTAGTGGCTACTTGCTGCTTGGTGGGCTTTTTAAGGGGAGGGAAGCCGAGTGATATATGTGGATCTGATCGATGTTCGGAGGAGGTAGTTAACACATGGTATCAGGAAGCTTATCTGGCCAGGAAGCTTATCTTGTCAGGAAGCTGCAGTCAGTCCCTTTTCATAGATGCTTATGAATTCTGGAAATTTGGCTGCAGTCGCCAAGGTATCTGTCAGTCCTTTCTGCAGATGGCAGAGTCTTGAAACTGCTGGGGCGGTTTTATAGTGACATCTTACAATATCCAGATGCCCCCCAACTTCATGTCCTCTGTTATTATTTTTGTTTGGTTGGTTTTTATCTTATGTGTATGAGTGTATTGCCTGCATGTGTGTAAGTGCACCTGTGTCATGTGATGCCCACAGAGGTCAGAAGAGGGCGCTGAAGTCCCTGGAACTGGAGTTATGGATGGCTTTCAGTTGCCATGTGGGTACGGGGATTCGAACCTGGGTCTTCTACAAGAATAGCCACTGCTCTTCCTGCTGAGCCACTTCTCTAGCCCCATGTCTTCTTCTTCTTTTTTTTTTTAAGGTCTATCACTTCTAATCTGTGTGATTAACCCAGATCTTCTACTGAACTTCTGAAGGTGCTTCTCCAGGTCTGTGCTCTTGCCTTCCAGGTGACATCCAAAATCACCCCAAACTGCTGTTTTGTGTCTCATTCCCAAGAGTTCCTGCAGGTGTCAACGAACCTGTGTAAAAAGAAATGGTGATGGTGGCAGATGTGAGACCGGAGTGGTTCTGTGGGCTGCTGCTGCTGTTGTCATTCTTTTGTCTTTTGCTTTTCCTAAATAATACCCTCAGAGACTGGAGAGATGGCTCAGTCGTTAAGAGCACTGGCTGTCCCTGTGGAGGACGTAAGTTCAATTCCCAGCACCCATTTGACGGCTAACAACTATCTGTAACTCCAGTTCCAGGGGATTCGACGATCTCTTCTGATCTCTGAAGGCATTGCATGACACAGGTGCACTCACACACATGTAGGTGATACACTCATACACATAAAATAAAAATAATAAATAAAATGTAAAAAATAGTACTTTCAAACAAAGAAGTAACTAAAAAGGATAAGAAAGTCTAGAGGAGATCAGGTTTTTAAGAATGTGTTATTTTATAATTTTATGCCACAGAAATGACAACTTTTAGGCTTTCCCCATCACAGCTCTAATGTGAATTCATCCTCTCCCTCCTCCTCCTCCTCTCCCTCCTTCTCCTCCTCTTCCTCCTCCTCGTCTTCCTCCTCCTCCTCCTCTTCCTCCTCCTCCTCTTCCTCCTTTTCCTCCTCTTCCTCCTTCTCCTCCTCTTCCTCCTCCTCGTCTTCCTCCTCCTCCTCGTCTTCCTCCTCCTCTCCCTCCTCCTCCGTCTCTTCAGAGCTGTTCCCCAGCTCTCCATCCCTCTCACATCTCTGTCTCACCATTAGTGTTATCTTCCATGTTCACTCATTTTCTTTTCTGGATCAAATATAAGGTCAATACTGATAAAAATTAGAAAAAGCCTTGAAACTCAAATATATTTTAAAATGAGAGTATCAGAGGCTGGAGAAATGGCTAAGCAGTTACGAGTACTGGCTGCTCTGGTAGAGGATCTGGGTTCCATTCCCAGCACCCACATGGTGGTTGACAAGTGTCTGTAACTCCAGTTCCAATGGATTCAATGACCTCTTCTGACCTCTGAGGGCACTGCACAATATGGGCACACTTACACACAGGCAGGCAATACACTTGTACACGTAAAACAACACACACACACACACATATGTACATATATGAAAAGAAAGAGAGTATCAGGGGCTGGAGAGATGGCTCAGCATTTAAGAGCACTGGCTGCTCTTCCAGAGGATCCAGATTTGGTTCTCAGCACCCACATGGCATTTTACAACTATCTGTACCTCCAGTTATAGGGGATCTGATGCCCTCTGCAAGAACTGTATGAACATGGTGCCCTTACATATAGGCAAAGCATTCATTCACGTAAAAAGTAAAATATTTAAAAATAGGAGTATCATTTTGTATTAGATTTTGTAATATTTGTTTCCATTATTTTCTGATTTTATTTATGAATTTTTTAAGACATGGTTTTATATATCCTAGGCTAGCTTGCAACTTGCTATGTAGCCGATAAGGGGTGACTTAAGCTGGCACTTCCCCTGCCTGAGTCTCCAGAGGGCTGGGATTGCAGGTGTGTGTGCGCTACCACACCCAACTTCTTGACAGTGTTAAATGAGGACACAGAGCCAAAGCAAGGTTGGTTCCTTGTAGATCTCAAGATGTTCCTTCAAACACACTTGTGTGAATGCTTGCAGGAGACTTAATATGAGACCTTGGCAGTTTTCCACCAAGGAATTAAATGCAGGGAATTAACTGAGAATAAGGATCGCACGCCATTGTAACGGTCTTTCAGGGTCGGAGGAGCGAGTCCAAGGAACTCAGTAAGAGGAACACCCTGAATTCCCACTTCTCTAGTCGTGATAATTTCACTTTTACCGTTTTGGAACAATCTGAAGGGTCCTCCTCCTTTGATCAGCCTCCTTTGAATTTTACAAGGCTGTGATTTGTGGACACTCAGTTGTTACTAAGTACATGATAGCCTAACACTTGAGTACCAAAATCAGTTTCCCTCTTTGGGCCTGTGTAGAGTTAACATTGTCCTACCGTCTATGTCTAGAAAAGCCTGAGATGAGGGCCTGAGAGTAGCTATCTACACAGGAACGAGCCCAAAGCCCAGGACTGAAAAGAGCTCTGGGCACAGTGAGACAGACAGAGCACACTCAGGACTGTGTCTCTGAGCTGACACCTCCCTTGTTTCCTTGAGGATCTGGCCCATTGCAGACCTTCCAAGAAATCTAGAATATTCTTAAAGATTATGTACAATAGAATTTCCTGGTCCAGCTTCCTTTATTTAAGGATTGCCCCAAAGACGTGTGATAGAATATTCCAGTTGCAGAAAACCAGAAGTCCCCTGAGACTGTTTTGCTGCTGCTGTTATTGTATATCAGTCAGTCACACCTGGAACCCAGGGAAGACTATTTTGATGAGACAGCTTGTTTCCTAAGACAGCCTATCTTTCTTGGGTAACCAAGCTTAAGAAAGAGGGGGCCTTAAATTTACCAAGAATCCCCTGACCCACAATTACCTCATTCCAAAGTCTCTATATAGCCTCCGACCACTCCCCTCTCTTCTAGCATGACTTCCAGCCCATGGGAAGGGTGTTGCCCCTCTCTGTGCCGAATAAACCGTCTCATCTGTTGAAGGTTGGTGCCAGTCTGTCCCCCAACTCTGCTGTCTTTCCTGCACTCTGGAATTTAGCAATGTGACTCTTTCAGTTCCAATCTTAGGTTCTTATATATGACAGAGTTGCTGAATGAATCCCGTAAGAAGCCAGCAAGCAGTGAGAGCTCAGAGAAGGGGACAAGAGAAAGAACCCTGGGCTACACCTGGGAGCAGCTGACACGGTAGGAAGAGGGGCAGAGAGGGTTTTAAAGGACATCAAGATGCCCCACTGCACAGCAGGAAGCCTAGCCCAAGTGTAAGTGGGCCACTGACAGCACTTTGTCTCCACTCCCAGCATTAATTTAGGGACTGGTGATGATGTGACATTTTTAGGTGGTGACAGCAAAATGGTGGGCGACAGTCCACATATTCTTCTTGTGTGTACACCACACAGGGATCTGGAACTGCCTTTGCAGAATTCCATGGGAATCTGGGTACAGTGGGCAGGCCTCCTAACCAGTTCAGAAGCTAAGGACACTTGCAGAGAAGGCAACCAGGTCACCTGCCTTGTCTACTTTGGAAGAATCCTTGTGCTTCTGCAACATCACTGACCATTTAATATTTAGCCACAGTGGCCAGCCCTCGGTGCTAATAAAGAAAACATCCCAGGGCAAGGCAATCAACCCTGAGGTGTTATCGCCAACACTGCAGTGCGTATCTGCAAAACTTCTGAATGTCATGCTCTGGTGCTCTGGCAGTGTAATTGTTCCAAAGATGGTTTTAGGCAAGATGTGCTAACTCAGCCTTGGACAGGTGACATCATCTCAAAAACGCTTTCCCCAGTGGTCTCAAATCACTCCTCCTGCACACAGGTGTATACATATATAAGCATGCATCTGGCAAGAACCATCATGGTGTAATTAAGGACAGCAACAGGTGTCTATAGAAACCCTCTTGGTTTGTCTCCAAGTCAAGGACAAGGGAAAACTGAAGATAGAACAAGAGGCTCGATGGCTTTTCTAGATAAACATATTTCCACTTCTCAGGGAGAACTGAGCGCAGAATCCAGTCTGGTCCTAACAGCTAAAGAACTAGCAGCTGTCCTAGACCATCTGGTACGGGAGTGTACACATGCTCAGTGGTGGAGGATGCCTGGGTGTGATTCTGACTTGGAAGACAGCTCGCTTAGCCCAGACTCCCTTTCTTCATTCTCTTTGCTAGCTAATTCAGTCCCTCAGTCTTTGCATCTAATAAACATGTAGGAGCATTTGTGATGTGTCAGCTCTTCACCTGAGAACATGTGTTCATTCAGCTGTCATGAAAATAGGAAGAAGTGGGGCAGGAGAGATGGCTCAGCAGTTAAGAGCACTGGCTGCTGTGGCAAAGGACCTGGGTTCAGTTCCCAGCACTCACATGGCAGCTAACAACCGTCCATAACTCCAGTTCTAGGGGAATCTTATGCTCTCTTTTGACCTCCACATCCATTGCACAACACGGATATACTCACATACATGCAGTATATACTCATACACATAAAATAAAAATAATAATAAATAAAATCTTAAAAACCAAGAAAAGAAAATAAGACGAAGCACCTGGAATTTTAGCCCATTGAATACACTGAGGGATGAGAGGTACCTGGTGCCTTCAAGGCTCTGAAAGTGACTAGTAGAGCAAGGTTGAGCCTGTGTTCTTCACCTCTAGGTCTCTGCCTGCCCCACCCCTCTTTGTCAGCCACTGAAACCTTGCCTTGTGTTCAGTTGCTGACCTGGCAGTGTGTATGGCCACCTGTGTTTTCAGCAGGTCCTTCTTTGAGATCCTCTAATTGATTTTGCTATTGTCTTAAGTTGGCAAGAAACCTAAGGGTTACGGTGAGGTCAGAAACAACTGTTAGTCTGAATCTAAAGACTGGTAACAAGTCTTCCTGATTGTCATTTGTTGGGCATAATGCAGAGTGGGCCTAGCTAGGCCACCTGCCAGGAAGAATGGAGGAATGGCTCTCGAGGGTGTGGTGCTCCACACCAGTTGGTTGTGAAGCCAGTTTCTGCCCAGCACCTGGAGAGAACCTGATCCACCTGGGAACAAACTGTGATTGGCTGTAGTCAGGACCACACCCCATAAAGCTATTGGCTGACAAGACCTGTAAGACTCTCTGCTCTTTCTTGAATAAATGAGTTTGCAGCAGACCACCACTTCTGGCTTTCTGCTCAACTCCCAGAGTCGGTGTCTTGACTCTGTGCCCACTCACCCCTTCCCTACGGTGGAGCTCCTTCGGTCCCCCTCGGGCTGGTCCTGAGTGCTGGGACTCCCAACAGTCATTCAGGGTTCATGGCTCCCTTTAAGATCTTAGCCAGTTCAGGGGTCTTACTTCACACTAGCACCAATCAGGTAGGCCAGTGATAAAGAGCAGTGGGAGAAATGGAGAGACCAGGAGCTTGACTGGCAGGGGGAGACAGAGATGGTGGACGCTGCCATTCCGTAACTGTTGACCTTGAATCCTGGGCCATCATGTAAATGATCTATGGTGTCAGAAGGCAGCAATGTGTTTAAGATATCTTACATTTTCTTCCCTCATAAGATGGCTCAAACAAAAGCAGCCTCTGTGACTTCAGTGCATAATCACCAGTTAGCAAGGCATTTTAAGGATATGAGACAGCTGACTTTTTGGCTGGGCTGGACAAATTGAACTTGGTTTGTTTTATTAGTGTCCAGTTTAGTGCCTAACCCTTCACGGGCTCATTTCTTCATAAAAATATCTTAAATGATACTTTCTGACTATGCTGACACAAAGATGAATGGGATGTAGGCTGATTCCCATATATACATTCTTAGGACTATTATCATTCACATTGAAGAATACAACAAAATGGAATAATTTTGTGACTTAATGTTGTTATATTAATTTTTCTTCTGATTTTTAAAAGAAATTAAGATTAAAACATTTTTCCTAAGCCTACTAGTGGATAAATTGTAGCTGCCCAGCCTAGAGAAGAACTTAGAACACATTGTGACTTTATCTTAATAATGACTGTTACAAACAAATAGATCTTGTAGTAATTTGTTAGAAGGGGAAATTAATTTTAAGCCAAAAGGCAAATGTCATATATATTTTCTTCTTTCCTTTTTAAAAATTGAAGTCTTAAAATTTGAAGCTATTTAGATTGTTATGTTATAATAGGAGAGAGAGAAAGAGAGAGATCTTGTATATACTTCACTCTGTTTCCTGTAGTCTTCCTTCATTTTAAACTATTTCTCTTGCTCAGTTACACATTATATCAAAATCTGTATCAAAATTCAGTTAGTAATGTTGTTAAGCAAGTAGTAGAAGTCTTTACCTGTTTCCAAGTTTTGCATAAAATAATTGGCCAAAAATTCTGGTGACATTTGTTCCTAAATGTTTAGAAGGTCATAAAATAAAGTTGTACTTAGTATAAATTCCCTGCTATATATTACGACTGCTATTTTATAACCTTCAAGTGCTTTGGCGCCATCCTCTGAATGTTTTCTATAAAACCTCAGAATTTGTTCTTGGGGGCTAGAGAGATTGCTCAGTGGTTAAGAGCACTTGCTACTCTTCCAGAGTACCTGAATTCAGTTCCCAGCACATCTATGTCGGCAATTCACAACTATCTGGGACTCTAGCTCTAGGGAATTTGATGCCCTCTTTAGGCCTCCTACAGACACACACACACACACAAACAGACACACACAAATAAAAACAAAGTATTTTTTAAAGTGTATTTCTCTTGAATGCTTGAGTGTTAATAACTACAACTTCACATGAAGGAATCTATGCAAAGTGTCTGTCACAGACAATAGTACCTGGTATGTCACAAATACTGAGCAGGTGATACATACACAAATGCCCACACACTGTTATTGAACTTGGGTCACAACCTGTTCTCCAAACCGATTTTGGACATGGACACCCATCCTCAGTAAGCCAATTAAAAGAGACAAGTTACTAATCCAAAGCAGAAAAGGGAGATTTATTCAGTAAGGCCACATTGCAAGAGGGACAGGGAGATCCAGTGACCCCCAAGTTTATCTTAGGGTCCTCAAGTGAGATTCAAATTTAAATAAGAGAGGGTCAAGGTGTGGTCCTGTCTACTATTGACCCATCATTGTCTGAACTTTAGTCTTATCCTGTAAGGCAGCCTGATAATTTGTTAGAACTGTGTGAGAGCTCTTTCTAGGAGGCAAGTTCCCAGGTGTCTTTTCCTTCTGCTGGAGGAAAGTCTCATTTCTCTGGGGTCCATTGTTTCAACTGTCTGATAGACTGAGAGACAGAAGTATGTCTTTAGAATATCTTCATTTCTGGAGCTGGAGAGGTAGCTTGGTGGTTAAGAGCACTGACTGCCTTTGCAGAGAGCTTAGGTTCAATTCCCAGCACCTATATGGCTAACAACCATTTCCAGGGGATCTGATGCCTTCTTCTGACCTCTGGGGGCAATGCACTTACACAACTGCAGGCAGTACGCTCATATGCATAAAACAATTGAAATAAAATAAAAAGATTATTTTCATTCTTGCCAGGCCAGTTACACACACACACACACACACACACACACACACACACACACACACACACTCCAGAGCAATTGAGGCCTCCTGGAGGAATATTCAGTGATGACTATCTTTCTTAAGGATTTAACGAGACTCACAGTTGCCTGGAGTGATTGAAGACAGAAATAACAAATAGGCTAGAGAAAGTAACTGCCTTTAACAGAGGAAGCCCAAAAAGAGGATTCCCCACCATGATGAAAGCCTGGATAAAGCACTCCAGGAGGCCAGGCACCAACCGTGTTATCTCTAATCTTCCTTCCAGCCAGTTGAAGTGGATGTTACTATTCCTAATTTTAGGATAAATAGTCACTGGCTCAGGGTCACAGAGAAAATAGGTTGCTAGCACAGGAGTCCAGTCCACATCTGGAGGCATCCCGATCTCCCCTTTGGAGCCATGCTGTATAACAGAAAGTGGACACATGACAGACAGGCAGAGAGAAGTGAACTGGAATGACGCAGAGAAAGATGTGGGGAGGCACTGGGCCAGAGAGAGCGCTCAGAGTAATCAAAGGCTGGTTTTTTGTTGTGGGTTTGTTTTTTTTTTTTTTTTTTCTGTCAAGGGAACCAAGATTTCTTGAGGGATAATAACTCTAACCTCCACTTTTCCTGCTTTAATTTCTGCAGGGTGATTGAGGAGAGAGAAAAGGCAGATGCTGGATATCCAGTGTGAGGACATGTGTTGAAAGGACCTGCGTTGTATGTCTGCATTGCTGAACTCTGGTTGCCCTGTGGGAAGCCCTAATCCAGGCTGTAGAACCCCAGCCAGTCACTGCCCAGTTGGCAGAAGTTGGGGGAGCTTCAAAGAAGGGTCTGGGGAAGGCCTGACCAGGAAACCAAACTGTTATCCGGAGCGCCAAGTATGATTATTCTGGACTTTCCTTCTGGCCCTACATATCCTCTTCAGCTAAACTACCAAGTACAGGAATCAAGTTGAGTCTAGGTGCTGGGAAAGGAGGGCAGGAATAGTGTGAGCTCCTTAGCAACAGGCAGACCAGTCTCTCTGATTCCAAGCTCTTTAGAATGGAAAATCTAGTCCACAGAAAACAAGCGGCCATTGACACACTCGGGGTAAATCTTGTCTAACTGGCAAGGCACACAATGGCTCCCCGGCAGAGGGTGTTTGGACCATATTTCTCCTTTCAAAGGCCCCTGGGCCAGCTGGAGGCCATACAAGGGCCCCCACTCAGGCTGGCCAGAAGGGAATTGAAGTAATCTAATTTTAATTATGTGACCAGAGCATGAAGAATCATTTAAAAGTCTGTCAGAGGAAAAGATGGCTCCAGTCTGCCAGGAGTCCTTACATGGAAATGAAGAAAACCGTGGGCTCAGTGCTGAGGTGGGTGCTTAAAAAAGTAAGACTGACATAATAAACAGATTATATGTGATTGATAGAGAGATAGGCCTGGAGGGGCACCCCAGCTCTATTACTTAGGGGCAAAGGCAACTACCAGGCGGCTCTGTACTTGGGAATAAGTCTGTTGGATTAAACGGTATTGTGAGATGATTGATTTCAATTTTTCTGAGAGAGAGAGAGAGAGAGAGAGAGAGAGAGAGAGAGAGAGAGAAAGGTCAAGTATAGGACAGGCATGGCCCTTACCACTGAGCTACATTCCAAGCCTTCAAGTAGCAGTATCTTAAAATCCTTCTTAAAAATATTTATTTATGGGGCTGGAGAGATGACTCAGAGGTTAAGAACACTGTCTTTCTTGCAGAGGACCGGAATTTGATTCCCAGCACTCACATGGTGGCTAACAACTATCCAAAACTCCAGTTCCAAGAGGACCCAATGCCTCTATTGACCTCTGAGGGTGTTTCCTAACAACGGGTGTACTTATGCATATGCAGGAATACACTCATAACATGAAATATTTAAAAAATATATATCTATTTTTATGTATATGAGTATTTTGCCTGCATGTATATAATTGCAATGCCCTCAGAGGCTGGAAAAGGGTGTTGAATCCCCTAGAACTGGAGTTAGGGATGATTGTTAGATACCATGTGGGTGCTGGGAACTGAACCAGGTCCTCTGTAAAAGCAGCAAGTGTTCTTAACTACTGAGCCATCTCTCCAGCCCCCAGTGTTTTTAAATTCTGAATGTCTTAAGCCAAGAGATCAGTTTCCTCTTAAATCAGTCACCTTTGACCTACAAATCTTTGAGGACTGGGGCTATTGGCTAGACAGTATAATTCTATAGAGTCATCAATATCAGCTGAGTGAGGCAGTATTGAAATTGTTAATCATATTAAGTCTAGTGGTTTTTCAAAGGCAATGCTATATCCTTCTCAAAGCTTAGACAAAATTCTGTCCAGAGCTCAAGCCTAAGCATAAACATAATAGCTGACTGACAAGGTTGCTACAGAGGACTGAGTCAGGATGTTACCTGCTTGACAAGAAGGATAGTATTTTAAGGAGACACATGTGTTCTTTTCTTTGGCTATCAGAATACTGAAAAACTAGTCCCTAAGAAATTGGAATTTTCTCAGTTATCTCAGACAGGGAGAGGGAAAAGGCTGAAGCGTGGTACCAGCAGAGACGGAAAAGGTTTCACATTGTTCACATTGTTCTGATAACTTGTTACAGTTCGGATAACTTTCCTAGAGCCCAGGAAATGATAATGGGTCAGTGATGGGTAGGACTACACCTTGACCAGGACTGCTCAGTTTTGCATAATTCTGGCCCTCTGCTTAACCTAAACCTAAGATCAAGACCTTGAAGAGGGACTTGGGAGGAAGCCCCAGTCTGTAAAGCGCTTTCTCCCTCTTCCCAATGTGACCAAGTTGGCTAACCCTCCTTTTTCTGCTCTTCATTATTAATTAATTCTTTAATTGGCTTATTGAGGACAAATAGCTGACCCTAGCTTGTTAGGGCTCTCAGGGCTCAAGCTTTGACCCCAAAATCTGGTGACAAGGCGATCAGAGTAGATAGATCAGAGTAGATCATATTAAGTCTAGTGGTTTTTCAAAGGCAATGCTATATCCTTCTCAAAGCTTAGACAAAATTCTGTCCAGAGCTCAAGCCTAAGCAAAAACATAATAGCTGACTGACAAGGTTGCTACAGAGGACTGAGTCAGGATGTTACCTGCTGACACAAAATAGACACAAAATTGTCTTGGTTCACAGTCTTTAAGTTTTAACTGTCACAGCCCTCAACAAATGGGACAGGAACCTTCTTCAGCTGCTTTCTAAAGAAGCTGTAGGCTTTCCTCTTTAGTAGTTATCCAACAAAAAGGGTGAGTCTCCCTTCCATTTGCCCTATGCACTGAGTTAGACTTAAACTAAGTTATGCTTCAACAACAAACAAACCTCAAGTGCTCAGTGAACTAACACAACAAAAGGCCTCTCACTTGTATCACAGCCCAGAGCAGGCTTCTCTGGTCAGTGCTTGTCTAGACAGTGATTTTGGAGTCTCAGTTGGTCCTTATGTCATAACACACTGTCTATATCTTACAGCATTCCAGTCACTGTGCAAAGGGTAAGAGAGGAATGAAGGAAACACTGATTCTGCAGTGCCCTCAGTTCACTTCTAAGTGACAAATACTGTTGCTGCTTGGAGTTCTTTGTCCAAGTCAAGTGGCTCCAACTCTCCTGTAAGGAACTGGGGAAGTGAGGAAATCCCAATGTTAGGGAAACGTTAACAGGTTCTGCCCCCAAGCATTCACTCAGCCCTGCCCCTACCCCCAGTTTCTTCTGTGATTATTTTGATGCTCTTGAGAGATAGGTTTTCCTCACGAGAGGTTGATTTTAAACAACATGGATTTTTGTCTTGTTAAAAACATTTTCATTTTTTCTCTTAGATCATTGAAAATTTTGAATATGAATATGCGTATGGCAGTTCTTGGCAGCTTATATATACAAGTATATGCGAATGTGTGGTATTTTGACCCAAGAGCCCTGCGTATAATTTACCAGGGAAACAGAAAGTCCCTGGGGTAAGCTTGCAACTTCCAATTCTTAGTTTATGTTCACACAGTACTCATGTATCGAGGGTCAGTTTCAGGATGGGTGATGCATTCGGGAAACAAATCAAAGTACTTAATAGTCAGCACGACTGTCGTATCTGGATTTCTCATGGAATATCAGAAGAGATTCCTTATATAAACTACAGCGACAGTTGCATCCTCTTTCTCTTCTGTTGAATTCTTCCACACACTAAAATCCAAGTCTATAACCTGCTGGCAAAGTTTTCTGGTAACTCCTTCTTCCCAGTTCATGAATCTAGATGGTCTTCAGGGTTGGGAGGTTTGGGGAAGAGAATTAAAACCAAACAGACAAATATGATTTGTTCGGTTCACAATTATGCAATTCAAGCGAGCTTCAGTAGAGACAACCAAGTTCTGCTACATCTCCCATAAACTGGGGTAGAACCATTTGGGTTGAAGAAGCCACTTCTAAGATGGTTCATAGAATGACAGACAACTTAGTGTTAGCTGTTGCCTGGGGGTCTGCTGGGCTTACTGGCCAGATATATTGCTGTATTTACAAAGATCTCTTTGTGACCTCTTGGGCTTCCTTATACCTTGACAGCTGCGGAGAACAGAAGCTGCTGGTTGCTGAAGGGCCAGTCCAAGAAGCCAGCAAAGCCTTTTTTCCTTCAGAAGCCATCCCTGAAGTCAGAAAAAAAATGCCCAGATTGAGGGGATGGGGGACACAGGACCTACCATATATCAGATTTGTGACCATAATGATTCTACCACACTAGACTACTGTGCACCTGCCACCCAACTTCCTGTAGATCTGCTTTGAAAAAGTGGCTTTTCCTATTTTCAAGGTCATAAGGTCTACCTTGAGCCTGACTGTATAAGCAGGTTCCATCTTTTAGAATTTATTAAATCCCAGTCAACATCTCACAAAACATCTTATCCCTGTTGTGTTTGAATCTCTGAAAACTTGCAGCCCCTCCGGCTCTGTCTACTCTTCACCTGCACTGTGGGGCTCACAGATTTGGGGGTGCAGACTCCAACTATTTGCTGCTTATTGTCTGACCAGTCAGACTTCAGTCTCTTCTCACTCACACAATTATTCCTAACCTTCCTGAGCTGGGTTTACATTCCCAGTATCCTTTCCCACCTACCAAATAGATGGGATCCAGTTCTACCTTTGGGTCCCCATCCTTCCTGACAGCCTGCTGTCACTACGATTAAGTGGAACATGAGGTCACTTCAAACTTTCTATTCTCCTGTGTTTCTTCCCTAATGCCTCCCTTCACTGAAATCACAGGAGTCTAGAGTTCTGGAGCAGGATGAGGTGGTGCAACAGACCAGAAATCCTACTACTCAAAAGGCAGAGGCAGGAGGATCACAAGTTTGAGGCCACCCTGCGCTACATGGTGAGTTCCAGGCCAACTTGAGCTACATAGTTGAGACCCTGTCTGAATCAACCAATCATCCAACCAACCAACACACACACACACACACACACATGTACACAAAACACACAAAAAATCAACAAAAAACACACAATAAAATCAACAAACACCCAACTCATAAACAAATAAACAATCAAAAAAATACCAATTATAGAATTAGATGGGTCTATCTAGAATATAGACTTGGGATTTACAGACAACAGCATCTTGGGAAAATGACTGTTCTATTCTCCCACTGAAAACCCACTTCTTCTGAAAAAGAAATAATAAGAGGAAGTGAAGCTACCTTCCTATCCCAGAGAATGGCTGGTGGGTGAAATGGGGTGGGGTTTAATAGAAAGAAACAAGTTTCCATGTTCTTCCAGGATGAAAAGCAAAGCAAACTTATTTCCAAATCATCTGAGCACATTCGTGTATCTGTGTGCTCTTTGTGTTTCCTGCCGAGCAGCTCTGACAGCTTAATAACTACAAAACAACGCTACTGCTTTTCCACTGCTGAGAGAAAGAGAGAGCGAGCTTCAGAGATGGGCTAATGAGCGTGTAGGATGGAGTCTTCCAGGCCCATATCCAGTGACTGCCGCAATCTGCAAGCAGCAGAGCGTTCGCTTTGCAGGTACATCATGGGTAAAATGGGGTGAGCAAGAAGCCAGCCTAGCAAGAGTCAGAGATTTTGGCCTTGGCTTTCGGCTATGTAGTCCTGTTCTGTGTTCCCTGGACTGACACCGACAGGGAAGGTCTTTAGTTCATGGGGAAGAGAATGACCTTAACCTGATGTGTGTGTGTGTGTGTGTGTGCGCGTGTGTGTGCGCGCGCGCGCGTGTGTGTGTGTGTGTGTGTGTGTGTCCAGAGGTCAAGGACAAGTGTCTTCCCCTCTCTCTCCCCTTTATTATTTGAGACACGGTCTCTCAGTAAGCCAGGAGTTCGCTGGTTCACCCAAAGCAGCTGGCTGGCGAGGATCAGGAATCCTCCTGACTCTGCCTCCCCATTGCTAGGATTGCAGACAGACGCCACACATGAGTGCTGTAGGGATCTGAACTCAGGTTCTCATGTTTGTGTGTGGCATGTGCTTTAACTACGGAACCATCTCCCCTGGTCCCTTATTGTAATTATTAAAATTGATCTTGGAATGGTTTTACTCTGCAGATTTCAGTGTGCCCTCATCTGCAGTATCTTCTCAATAATTCAAATCCTTTGAGTGACTGACTGTTCATATTCACGATTCCTTATAAATCTGATGATGTATTGAACAGATGTGGTCAGTCTTGAGACTGTCACAGTTTGTCAGCAATAACATGTGAACTGGTTATTATATGTGAGGCACTGTTTTAGGCTCTGGAGATGCAAAGTGAAACAGATATGATTCTGGATTTTGAGGGTACTGATACATAAGTTCATGCTTACTTTAAATGCATTGAGTAGAATAGTCAATATTTTTAAAAATGTACTGTGTCATATTTTAAAAGAATATGCTTATATCACTCAATAACACTGTTATGTGTGTCATTATTTGTACTAGTGTGTATGTGTTTGCACCTGTGTGAGAGTGTTCATGTGTACATAGGTATGTGAGTACATGGTGTCTGTGGAGGCCAGAGAATAGGCTCTTTGGGTGTTATTTGTCAGGATCAACTCACCTTGTTTTTTGTTCTTTTTTCAAACAGAGTCTCTTGCTGGTCTGGAGCTTCTGAAGGAGGCTCAGATGTCTGGGCATGAACACCAGGGATTCACCTCGCTCTGCCAACCCGGTCCTGGCATTCTGAGTACATGTCAGCACACCTGGCCTTTTCGACCAGGGGGTTGATTCTGGGGGTTGAACTCAGGTCCTCATGCTTGCAAGGCAAGCATTTTACTGACTGAGCTATGTCCTGAGCCCTAATCTTACTAGTTTTTCTCTTAGACATTCTATTCACTCTCTGGCCACCCTGAGTCTCCCATATCTCATCTGATCTCAGAAGTTAAACAGACTCAGGCTCGGTTAGTACTTAGATGGGAAACATTTCATTCTATTTCAGACGTTGGCCTTAGGGATTAAAATTCCCTGGAACAGCTTCCTCTGGGTGTCCCCTGCTGGCCCCATTGTTATTTTTATGCTATAGACTCAGAAGCATAGTCCTTCCATGCTAGAAATGGACAGTGGGTACATATCTCTTCCTGATTTGTCTTTGAAAGCTGTATCATATTACTTTCCAGTACGTTGTATATATTATGCATCTGTCCAGGTCTTGAAAGCAGTCTTTAAGGTATAAATAGGATTCCCCCTTCCAAAAAATGGAGAGCATGTTCCAGGGATTGTTGGAAACAACAGATTCTTCCCATAAAGGCCAGTCACCGTCACACACATGAAGTGTCAGTGTTCTCTCCCTCTTTAAGCAAATAAAAGGCCTGGGAGGGATTGTGGAAATGAAGGGAGACTGAGAAATCTCTGAGAAGATAATTCCTAAGACTGGTTTGTGTTTCCACCATCTAAGTCCTTAGGAACAGATCAGGAAACAAAACAAAAACAAAAAGTACTTAATGAGCAAATGTCCTTTATGCTACCCAGGCAAGTCTCCCAAAGTGATGACCTTTCTTTAGGAGTGCAGAAAAACATGATCTAAGATATTAATCATTTTTAAACAGGTCTTCAGCCCTGGAATATCCTCAGGGGCCTGCATGTAACTATTAGCAGGTTGGCTAAATTTAAGAGCTTCATTAGTTTCATCTGTGTTCATACTGCTATATATTTTAGAAATAGTGACATAATTTTTCTTATTCCAGAGTATATCTTACATTTAATGTCTGAATGATAGCAGTAATCTTAACTGCAGAGCCCAGAAGTAGGAAAATTCAAAGTGGGAAAACCAGAATATTTGACCACAACATGGCCAAAAACATTCATTCAGAAACCATTGAAACAGCACTCATAGTCTGTTATTTACTTTTATGTCACTGTGATAATTACTATGTTCAAAAGAAACTCATAGAAGAGTTTATTTTGGCTTATGGTTCCAGAGGGAGAGTCCGTAATGGTGGGAAAGCCTGAAAACAGGTGGCCAGAGAAGGAAGTTGACTGTTCACATTTTGTCTGTACACAGGAAGCAAAGAGAGCAGGAAGTGGGAGCAGACTATAGACTCTATAGACTCTTGAAGTCATTCCCAGTGAGGTACTTCCTACATCAATGGTTTACCTCCTAAAGGTTCCATAACCTTCCCAAACACTGCCACCAACTGGGGATCAAAAGTTCAAATACACATACGTGAACCTATGAGGGACATTTCTCATTCAAACCCCTACATTGGTCCCTGTACCGCAGAGGCTCATTGCCATATTGTAGTGCAAAATGCATTTAGTCTAACTTTGAAAGTCTGTATAGTTTTTACCAGTCTTTACACTATTCAAAAGTCCAAAGTCTCCTCTGAGACTCAAGGCAATCTCTTAGCTATGACCACTTATAAAATAAAACAAAACAAAACAAAACAATTATATTCTTCAACTTACAATGGCACACAGTGTATATATCTATTTCCAAAGGGAGGAACGGAGGCACAGTGAGGAAATTTTGGACCAAAGCAGGGCTGAATCCCAACAGGGGAAGCACCACATTTGTAGCTCCACGTCCAGTATCTAGAGCTTCAGTTTCAAAGGGTTTAGATGGCTCACCCGCTCTAGCCTTGTCTCTCCTGGGCTGGTTCCGCTCCTTCTCTACAGCTCTCATTGACAGCTGTCTTACAGCTCTGGCTTCTCTAGCATTGTGAGGTCTCCACTGCAACCAAGGCTCCATGTTCACAGCTTTGCACAATGGTCTTCTGGGGCATCCTGGCTGCCGAGACTCTAGCCCTGCCATACATTGTCTGGCCTCAGTAGCTTTCTGAAACCATGGGGGAAGAATCCATAACTCCCCAGTCTTGCATCTTTCTTGTTTCTAAAACTAGTACCATGTGGATGACGCTGCTAAGTGTGGCTGCCAACCTGGGATGGATGCTTACCCCCTCGGATCACACTTGTAGCAGCTTTTGTTTACTTTCTAGGAGCAGAAAGCTTCCTAGGCTCTCTTGTAGAAGTAGGAAACTCACCTGGATGGGGTCATGCCCGCAGAGTGTCTTTTCTATTTTCCAAACGCAGACTAGGATTCTTTAACAATACTAATCTTCTTAACACTGACAGCCTCTTTTTCAGCACATGGCTTGGCTGTAACACACAGTTTGTTAGTGTTCTTTTCCTCTCCAAATTCTATCTTTAAAATTTTTCTTTCTGCCTCATTTGTTGCTCTTTTTCACTATAGACCTGCATAAGATGAATCAGGGATGGTCCTGCCACAGACTCAGTGTTATGCTGTCATCAAATTTTTGCCACCAAAGAAGTTAGTCCAGTACTTTCTAATTCAGCCACATGCAAATTTTTAGGACCTGGGCAGGAACCAGCCAGATTCTTTGCCAAAATATCTCATGAATGGCCTTTAGCCTAGTTGCTAATGAGGCTTCCTTGAGACCTCATGAGCCAAGCCTCCACATTCCATATTACTATGATCAGTGTCCCCCTCCTCTCTCTCAAATGAATTCTGGTGATCATACAGCTTCCTCTTTGTTATTCGGTGTCAGACTTCAGCCCAGGGCATGGTGTTACCCACATTCAGAGTGGGTCCTCTTCCTCACTGAAACCTTCCTGGAAACAGGCTCATAGATACATCCAGAAGTGTGTCTCCTAGATGATTCTAAATCCCATCACATTGACAATGAAGATCAACTATCACACTCTAGTCCCTCAGAATGTGAGAACATTTGGAGATAGCATCTTTAAGGCGGTGATGAAATTTGAAGGAGGCCCTTAGGGTATATTCTAATTCAAAAAATGGTTGTCTATAAAAAGAGCCAAAGAGGGCATACAATGTGACCCCAGAGGCACAAGTGTCCAGAACCTTAGTCATGAGAAAGGGCATTAGGAGGATGACCATCTGAAGCCGAGGAGACTTGTACCAGCAGATCTGCCTCACCGGCACCACATCTCAGATTTCTAGTTTCCAGAACCAGCAAAATCAATTTCTGTGCTTTAAGCCACCAAGTCTGTGGTGTTCTGTTATGGCAAGTATGGCATTCCAATACACCCCTCAAAATGTACAGAAGCTGCTAGAAGAAACAAAAAGCTTTTTTGAGAAATTGCACAACAGTTTGCTGTCCTGAATATACGCAAATCAGTGTGATGTTACCTGAATGATATAAAGAAAACTAAATTAATGAAGTTAAATGTGGCCCCACATTGGCAATGCTTCTAAGGTGCTCAAAATAGGCTGACAGAAATCCTCTCAGGAGAAGAGGGCCTTCTTCTTGGCACCACCAAATTCCTAAGACATGTGCTTACCAAAATGATCAGACACATCAAGATAAATATTGTATGATTCCATTTAGATGAGAAACAGAGTAGGAAAAAAAATCAATGAGCCAGAAATGAGAACATCATCACCAGGAGCTGGGTCAGGGAGGACAGAAGGACAATTATCGTTTAACGTGTGTGTTGGTTAGTTTTGATTGCCAACTTGGTTGGATGGAGACATGCTTAAGGCATTAGTGATACATACCTTTGGAGATGTCTGTAAAGGTATTACCAAGAGGAATTACTGACGGGAGAAGACACATCCTGAGTATGGGCTTGGGTCCCACACTGAATGCAAAGGAGGAAGGCAGGTGAACACGTACTATCTCCTTTTCCTTGCTTTCTGATCCTCCCGAGTTGAGAGCAAGCAACCTCGTGCTCCCGTCACCACAGGCTGCCCATTGCTAACCCTTCCCCTCTGTAATGGACTGTGTTACCTCAAACTTCAAGTAAAAATAAACTCTTCTATTAAATTGTTTTTGTCAGATTTTGTTCACAGCAACAAGAAAAGTACCTAATGCAGTGGATACAGAGTTCTTCGTGGCAGTTATGAAAATGTTTTGGACATAGCAGTGAAGGTTCTATAGCACATCATTTAACAGCACATTACATATATGTATCCAGTGCCAGCTATTTAACCACCTAGAAATGATAAAATGGCAAATATCTTGTATATTTTATCATGATTAAAGAAATCAAATAAAATTCCCAAAAGTTATATCTCAAAGGAAGTGAGAGCAAGTAGATAGACATAAGCAAGCTACCATGAGAGAGACATGGACGAAACAACCCCTGGTGGAACAAGGCACACTGAGTCCTCAGATCCTACAGTTACTGCTCAGCCTTCTCAATTAGAACTCTGCTGACTGCTTTTATAGAAAAAAGAGACAAGATGGACTCCCTAAATGAGGAGAAACCATAAAATGACCTAGTAGGTTAGAACCAGACACTGTAGACATTAAGCATATGGTAATTACAATGAAGCCCCTCGGGTGTGGGAGATGGCTCAGTGGATAAAGTGCTGGATGTGCAAACACAAGGACCTGAGTTCAGAACCTCAGGACCCATGTAAAGCCAGGTGAAGTCGAATATGCCTGCAATGCCAGCACTGAGGAGGTGGAGACAGGTGGGCCCTGGGGCTCCCTGGCCAGTCAGCCTAGCCAAAATGGCAAACTTTCGGCTTGGTGGAAGACCCTGTCTGAAACTAACAACAACAACAACAGTGTGGGGTCTCAAGATAATGACAGCAATAATAACAATGATAAGGATAATGTGGAGAACTGAGGAAACACATCTTGATGTCAATCTTTGGCTTTCACCTGACATGAAAAAAGAGGAATGATTTGCTTGGGCTCACAGTTAAAGAGGATACAATTTGTGATTGGCAGGCTCCATTGTTTCTGGGCTTGTGGAGAAGGTGATGATGGAAGAAAGTTGAAGAACAGAGCTGCTCATGGGATGGCAGCCAAGAAGCATGGACAGTAGTAGATGGGGCCAAGGATAAGACAGACCTGTCAAGCACACGTCCCTAGTGACTAACTCCTTCAAGTATTGTGCTACAGTGGCAAGACTGAGTAGCACGCTGGCCAAGCCCTGAGTTCATAGTGGAGAGAACCCCACAGGGCATGCATGTGATGGACCACTAGTAGAGCAATGAACCACATGCTGCCTTCTGTCTTCCATGAGTCTGTTCTTTGCCTTATAGAAAATATTCACTTTTTTCTAGGACCCCAAGTAACACCCAATAGCAGCATTGGATTCAAAGTACATCATCATGTGGTATATAATAGGTCTGTACTAGATGCAGGTGACAGTTCTTGTGTGAGTTCCTCATAGGTTTAATTTAGAGACCTTCCAAATAAAAAAATTATCTGCTCCTAATATGTCAGACATGCAGTAGTAATATGAATTTGAGTGACCATGAGAGATACATTAGAAAAGGAGAAAATGACTGAGAAAGGTGGTACATATCTGTAGTCCCAGCACTCAGGTGGCTGGCCTTTCAAAGAAAGTAGAGAGAGAGAGAGAGAGAGAGAGAGAGAGAGAGAGAGAGAGAGAGAGAACATATCTGTAGTGCCAGGACTCAAGTGACTTTTCAATGAGAGGCCTTTCAATGAAAGGAGAACTCCATTGTGTAAACGGACCACATTTTCATCATCCACTTGTCAGTTGAGGGTCACTTAGGTTGCTTCCATCCCTTAGCTATTGTGAAGAGAAGAGCTACAAACACGAATATACAAGTATCTCTGCAATAGATGAGTCCTTTGAGTATATGTCAAGGAGTGGTATAATTGGGTCAAATGGTTTAGTTTTTTGAGTTCTCCGCACTGCTTTCCATAAGGATTGCATGATTTTACGTTCCCACTGGCAGTGGATGAGGGTTCCTCTTTCCCCACATGCTCTCCCATACTGTCCCCTGGTCATACTCTAATGAAGACCCCATGTTGGATCTGTGCTTCTGACTGATCAGCTATAAATCATGACCCCATGACTCTTTCCTCAGGTTTGAGTAATTTACTAGAGCAGCTCACAAAACCAGCTCATTTATTATAAAGAATACAAAGAAAAGGCAGATGGAAGAAATGCATAGTGTGCCATGTCTGGGAAGGGACCCAGAGCTCCCACACCTTCTCCCCGCCTGTCACCCTTCACCCACCCTCACATGTTCAGCTCTATGGAAGTTCATCTGAACCCTGTCCTTTGTGGGTTTTAGGAAGGCTTCATCAAGTTGACCTCACTGATGAAATCAACTTTAGCGCCCCCATCCCCTAGAGGTTCTATGGAGGGAGGGACTGCAAGTCTCAAACCCTTAATCATGCCTTGGTTTTTCTGGTGAGCAACACTCATCTTGACTCTATATAGGGTCCTCCAGCCACTAGTCATTCCTTAGTATATCAGAAGCATTCTTAGGACTGCTGTCTGGTAAGCTGGTAGCAGAGACTAAGCATATATTTTGAGCAAGATCACAGAACGACACCAGTGTCCCTCCCTCACTCCCCCGCCCCCCGCTCTTGGTTCTCTATCACTTAAGGATCTTCATTTTTTGATAGGTAATCACTTCTGGGTGCAGCTGAGTAAAAGTCTCACCCCTTTTCTGCCTGTACATAGTTAGGTGCCCAGAGACTTTCTTGCTATATAGCTATACTTCACTAATTTCAGTCCAAATGAAGGGTACCACTTCCTGTAAAATATTTTTGACTGCTTATGAAGCTAAGTGGAATTTAGCCCATGCTCCAAATGCCATGATGGCCCAAGCACTGTCTTTCTACATCAGCCACACCAAACTACTGTGGAGTGCTACCCTAAGATTCTTGGAAGTCCATTTTCTTCTGACTCAGATGGCTAATCAAGCACTATCCCCAATCTTCTAATCTCCTAATAAAGAATTTTCAGCCACATCTTGATTTAATCTTTACCTTAAAGCCATACCCAGAGGACATTTTGCTGGTTAAGTATGTTAGCAAGCTTTTCCTTGCTATTATGAAATACATGAGCTAACCGACTCAGACAGAGAGGAGGCTGATTTTGGCATATGGCTTTGGAGGTTTGAGGCCAGGATTGGGTAGGCCCGCTGCTTTCAGGCCTCCAATGGGGAACGTGCCAAAGCTGAGCTGCACACTTCGTGACCGGGAAGTAAAAGAGATAGAAGAAGAGGTTGCAGTGGAGAGTCTCACAGTTACTTCTAGGAACACACACCCAGAGACCCACCTTCCGCTGAGCTCTGTTTCCTTGGTGGACACTTACTGAGACCCTAACACTAAGGCTAAGAAATAATTTTACCCTATGATGACTCAGGAGGTTACTCTGGACTTTCTTTAGATCTCGGTTCCGAGCGGAGTAGCTCCTTCCAGCTCACTTTCTGGAGCTGAGGCCTCTCTCCATCTGGGGCGAACACCTGAGGACTATCCGTACCATCATCTGCCACCTTTACGAGGACCGGCATTACGTCAGCGCCTTTCCAGCAACGAGAGGGGAAGACAGGGTGGCAAAGCATGTCTTCAGGGTAGTACAGCAGAAAGGAGACAAACCGAAAAATCTGGACTCTTATATCCAATAAAAATATCCATCAAAAATAAAGGTAGTACACGCTTGTAAGTCATAACTGGGAAATGTATGTCTGAGTAAGTCTGAGAATGTTTGACACAAACAGGGGCGCACTAAGGGAAATTGTAAAGGACAGGCCAGGAACAGGGACACGCCGAGATTTGAGGTGAAACAAAGAGTTACGAAATAAAGTAGTAAAACGCCATCATAAACGGGTAAAAAGGAAGCTAGGCTTAGTCTGTGCTCACAGCCACACAGAAGCTGAAATGTGCTCAGTGGGGAGGCGCGACTGCTGAGTTTCTTGAATTTTGTTTTTCTCCAGAAGAATTTCTACCAATCAAATTTATGTCTGTTTAAGTAGGTATTCAAGAGCAAAGAAAAGAAAAACAAACAAAAAATAAGGAATGAAGGGAGGAAGGGAGGAGGAGGAAAAAGAAGAAACACGGAGCAGGTTGAATACTGAATGACGGGAAAACGCAAACCAGATGCAGTGGCAGAAACCTTTATCCAGCACTCGGGAGGCAGAGGCGGGTGGATCTCTGTGAGTTCAAGACCAGCCTGGTCTGCAAATTGAATTCAGGCCAGCCAGGGCTATATAGAGCCACCCTGTCTCAAAAAAAAGCCCCAAACAACTAAGAGTTGGACAGATGACTTAGGGGTTAAGAGCACTGGCTGCTCTTCAGAGGGCCCAGGTTGGGTTCCCAGCACTCACATGGTGGCTAACAACCATCTGCCACTCCAGTTCCAGGGGATCTGATGCCCTCTTCTGACCTCTATGGGCATTGCATAACATGGGCACACTTACGTATATGCAGGCAATATACTCATACACATAAAATAAAAATAATAAATAAAATATTTTTAAAATAAAATAAATAAAAACAAATAGAAAACCAAAATAAGGAAACAACAACAACAATAAACTACCCTTGGAACCCACTGCAGGAAATAAAGGGCAGATGCTGACAAAGTTCCAGTGAGATTGAAAAAGAGAGAGAAAAGGCATCACTAGCCAGTAATGGGCATAAAAACGTTCCAGCATAGATACCACCTTTTCTAACTAAACTAAACTAAGATAATGTGAATCTGTCCTAAAAATTTTGAAGCTCTAGACGTTAACCTGATGCTCTAATGTTTTACTTTGCTAGAAACTTGAAACAGTCAGAACTTCCACGAACTTCTACCACACAGCTCACTTCCGTGAAAACCCCCACCTGAACCCACACGCTTTTTCCTTGTCAATATAAGGAGCCAATCCATGCTTCTATCAAAACATAATTCCTCCAGTTGTTGATCCCCTCTAGTCTCCACTGGACATTGTTTTCCAATTCTCCTCCTTACATATTTAATTTTTTCTTCCATACCGAGATATTTCCCTTGGCATACATGCAGAGATGAGCTTATTTCTCCACCGTGGAGGCAAGAAAAAAAATCCAATATTCTCTTGGTTCCACTCTGTACTCTAGCTACCCACTTGTGTACTTGAGAGCCCACAAAACATAAAGTAACTATTATATATTATTTTTATAGCCACAACTACAAAATGAAGAAACAATTTTAAAACATAAACATGTAATAGAACTAAATCTAATAGAAATTAATAAACTAACTAGAACATGACTAGAAATAAATCTAATAGATGTGTAAGATATTTGTATAGAACAAATACTAGAGCATCAGAGAAAGTTCAGAGAAAGAAAACATCAGAGAACACAAAAATAAATAGAATCCTACACCATGTCATAGACTGGGCATGTCAGTAGTACTTAGATATATCAGTTCTCTTCAACAGAACCTGTATTCCCATCAATTATAAAATATACAACAATCATGCATAGTAGAGAATGACTAGAATCCCAGAACTTGGTATGCAAAGGCTGGAGGATTGTGAGTTCAAGTGAAATCCTGGGGTACATAGTGAAAGCCTGTCTAAAAAATCAAACAATTAAAAAATAACAGCAAATTAATGAAATCCACTCACTACTTCAACAATGAATGAAAATACAAGTTGTATTAGGGTCCTCTAAAAGGACAGATCTGATAGAATATATATATATATATATATATATATATATGTGCATATATAAAGGCATTTATGGGAATGGACAGATAGATGGTTTAGCGGTTAAGAGCACTGGCTGGTTCGATTCCTAGTACCCACATGGCAGCTAAAAACCATAACTCTAGTTCTGGGGAAATCCGACACTTTCTTTTGTTCTCTTGTGGGCATTGCATGGCATGGATGTACTTACATACATGCAGGCAATACACTAATATATACATAAAATAAAAATAATAAAATATTTTTAAATAAAGGGGATTTATTATATTGACATAAACAATATGGTCTGGGTGGTCCAACAATGGCTGTCTCACACTGGAGAGGCTGAGAATGCAGTAGTTGCTCAATCCATGAGGCTGGATGTCTAAAGTGCCCAATCTGATATTGAAGGCCTAGAGGGTTCCTGGAGAGCGACTGGTCTTCAGTCTACATTGGAAACCTAAAATGCTGGTTCTAACACCAGTGAAGGAATGACACAGCAGGACAGATGGACTTGCCTGTGAGAGTGAAGGCAAGCAAGCAGAAAGCAGTCTCCTGCCATGTCCCTGTATCTGGGCGGCCACCAGAAGTTGCTGTCCACGTTTAGAGTGGGTCTTCCCACTTCAGATATCTGATCAAGAAAGTCCCTCACAGGAGTGCCTAGTGGCTTATGTTTTAGTTGATTCCAGATCCTGTCAAGTTGACGATCAAGGTTAGCTATCACACAGGTGATAAAAATTCCTCCTGAAAAACTAAGAGGTTGAATTTCCCCCTTATCTGTTGCAGAGCTGTGGTGATTAGGTGATGTGGTACTGACACAGAGAAAGGTAGATGGGTGACTCAATAACGACCAGAAGCAGCTATGCTTATTTAGGAAGTTCACATGGGACCAGGGTCACTTTGTGTATCAGTGAGGGAAAATCAAAATGGTAACCTCCAATGTGGCCGTCATTTGTACCTGCATTGGTGTTGAGGGTGAAAATCATCATGAATGTGTGGTACTTTTATACATGAGCCAGGAGTCTCCCCCCACCCCATCCTGTGAGGATTCACTGAGAAAATTCAGGGATCATCCCTTCTCAGACACTGAGTCTCTTGGTGCTTCCCAGTCTCCAGAGCTGTTAGCAATAAATTTGTCTTGATTATAAGCCTTCCAATTATGAAAATTTTGGTAAAAACAGTCCGACTTGAATAAGACAGGGACCCTTCTCTACAGAATTATCCCAGCTAATACATGGAAAATGTTTGTAAAACATCACTATTTTGTGTTCCTTAAAGACAAGGGGGCTGTGCTAGATAATCTTGATTGCCAACTTGCCTGGATTAAGAAATGCCCAGGAGGGGCTAGAGAGATGGCTTAGTGCTTAAGAACACTGGCTGCTCTTGCTGAGGACCTGAGCTCAGTTCTTAGCACCTGTGTCAAGCATCTCACTCCAGCCTGTAACTCCAGTGCCTGGAGATCTGATCCCCTCTGCTGGCCCCTGTGGACACTGCACACAGGTGGTACACTAACATACATGCTGGCAAAACACTCATACATATAAAACAAAAAAATCAGAAAAAACAAAGAAAGGCCTAGGGGAGGACCAACAAGATTGCTCAGTGGGTAAAGTCTTATGAGAATTAGAATGACAAATGGGGTTTAATCCCTGGAACCCAAATGGTAGGACAGGATTGATTGCAACAACTTGTCCTCTGACCTCTACATGTGTGCCATGTCACATACATGTGCCCCTCTCCTATACAAATAAATAAATAAATGGAAGTATATATATATATATTTGTATAGTATATATATATATATATATACATATATATATATAGGTACAATTCATATGAACAGTTCTTAATCAAATTTAGACCCCTCTCCCATCCATGCCCCCCTGCCAGAGCTCATGTATTCTGCCATACATGTTAAATCCTATTCAGTCAAGCATTTGTACACAGATATCCTTTGGTGCAAATTCATCCACTGGAGTCTAGTGAGCCTATCTAGAGATCGTAAGTAGTAATCAGTCTCCAGTAGTTCCTAGACTAGGGCTGGCACTGTGCCCATTTCCCTTCCTCTTCTCTGAGCCCTTTTCTGATTGGTTGGCATGGGTCCTGTGCTTTAATTCCACTGTTGCTGTAAGTTCACACATGCAAGCTTCCAGTGGGCTGAAAGTCTCTGTTCCCCTATGTTCATGGACCAACTCTGGCTCTTACAATCTGTCCACCCCTGTTCCACAATGGTCCCTGAGCCATGGGTCGGGGAGGTTTAATATAGGAGTCCTCTCCAGGGACACGCATTCTGCAGTTTCCTATTCTCTGAAACTTGGCCAGTTGAGGCCTTCTGTGTGCACCGCACTCTGTTGTATAAGGAAGGTTCACTGATGAGAGTTGAGAGATGCACTAGAATTCTCTCTACCCCCTGTTCCTCTGTGTCCCATGAGCCTTAGGAGTAGAGGTTCCACTGGGCATCCCTCAGACATATATTCTCTCTGTGTGATCAGTTTTGGAACTCTGCAGCAGCCTCTCTCTGTTGCAAAAAGAAGCTTCTTGGTTGACTGGTGTATGGTATACTTGTCTCCCAGGTAACAGTGCCATTACTGTACCAACAGAGGTAGTTTGCTGTGCTAGTAGTTGTGGTTGTTAGGCTTTAGGTTTGGCTTGGACCATTGATTGATTTTCTCCCTTAGCAGCTTGCATAGTATCCTCTAGAACTATGAGAGCTAAGCCTCAGGCAGAAGGCGTCCAGGTTAGTTTGTGCTCCAGTGCTCTAAGTCCTGCGTCTGAAGTAAGTCCTGTCTTCAGCAGAGGGTCTTATCTTCAAGTTCTGAGAGAGAACCAAGAGTTCTGGCAATAGCCTGTGTCATTTTGGGAATTTCTTGAACTACTCTGACCAACCACTCGAAGGGAGGTCTCTCCTGTGGCACCATGTTCTTGCCAAACATCCCCAAGATACATATATGTGCATTAATGTTCAGAGGCCATATGTGTCTTTCTCAGGTGTTTCAGAGGCAACACATTTCCCTCTGGGTTCCCTAGTTGCACAAGCTCTAGGGAAGCCGCTCTCTCCCCCAACCAACCTCCCTCCTTGCTCCCCAGTCCAAACACCCCCATTACCCAGCCCTACCCCCCAATAACACCCACCTTCACCATCTCCCCTCTCCTAAGCCCCATGGACTTGCATGTCCCTCCCTCATCCCCTCCCAGTCGAACACTCCCACTCTCCCCACCTCCCCTCTGTTCCCTTCCATCTCCCTCTTTCAGGCTCTTTCTTTCCGTTTACCTTCCTGCTCCCTTTCATTTTCCTGCCTCCTGCTGATACATCCGGATATAGACTCACATACAAGGGATTGGTGCCACATCCACAAATGAAGGAGAACATGCATCGTGTTTCCCAGCCCCTCATCCTCTCCAGCATTTGGTGTCTTTTGTTCTCCTGATTTTAGCCAGTCTGACTGGAATGAGATGGAATCTTAAAGTGGTGTTTATCTGCATTTCTCTAATCATTAAGGCTAATGAACACTTTTAAAGTGTTTCTTAGCAATTTTTACTTCTTCGTTTGAGAATCTCTGTTTAGGTCTACAACCCATCTTTTTATTGGATTGTTAATTTTCTTGTTTCTTTGTTTTTTGAGTCTTTTGTATATTCTGCATATTAATCCTCTGGAATGTGTAGCTAGTAGAGATTTGTTATGGGTCTGTTTAAGCTGTATTGAAGCTTTGTAGCTTAATGAGGTCCAACTTATTGATTGTTGACTTTAATGCCTGAGCAACTGATGTTCAATAAAGAAAGTCCTTTCCTACACCTATATCTTGTAGGGTACTGCTTATGTTTTCTTTGAGCAGTTCAGAGTTTCAGGTTTTATATTGAGGTCTTTGATCCATTTGAAGTTGACTTTTATGCAGGGTGAAAGGAAAAGGTTCAATTTCATTCTTTTACAGGTGGAGATTCAGTTTCGCCAGCACCATTTGTTGAAGATTCCATCTTACCTCCATTGTGTGTTATTGGCCCCTTTGTCAAATATCATGCTCAGAATAAAAAACTAAAGGAAAAGAAATACCTAAGAGATTGACAAAGCACACTTGTGTGTGTGTGCGTAGTGTGTGTGTGTGTGTGTGTGTGTGTGTGTGTGTGTATCCAGAGAGGATTAGATTAAAGGACTCTGAGGTTATGGGTAGGTTAATCACTTGATAGATCCATGAAAGGCTGGTATTACTGGGAAAAGTAGGAGGTGGGGCCTTTGGAGGAAGTAGCGCACAGGTGTATCTTTGGAACTGCATCTTGCCCTAGCCCCTTCCCCTCCTTCAGTACGATGTGAACCATTCTGCTGCACCATACGACTAGCACCTCTAAAACCACGAGTCCGAGTCCAATGGGTCCTTCCTCCTTTAAGTTTTGATTTCGGGTATTTTGATCACAACGATGGAAAAGCTGATGAACACAGGGTCTAAGCAGTAGCCAGGAATTCTGCCCATACCACACACACAAAACCAACAAGATTCTGCATTTCTCCAGATGGAAGAAAATAACTGCCATTTAAAAGTAGTAGTGTTTTAAAATGTATCCCTCTCTGAGGAGATAGCTTAGTCAGTAAAGTGCTTGCCTTGCAAGCAGGAGGTCATGAGTTTGACCCCAAGAACTCATGTAAAAAAGCTGGGCATGGAGGTATACACTTGTTACCCCAGCTCTAGGGTGGTGGAGATGGGCAGATCCCTGGGGTTTGCTGGCCAGTCAGTCTCCTCGTTCCAGGCCAGTGAGAGACCTTGTCTCAAAAGACAAGGTAGACATCACATGAAAAATGACATTAAAGGTTGATCTCTGGCCTCCGTACCTAAGCACATACATGTATTCATACTCTCACACACGTGTTCACTTTAAGATTAGATACATGTGAATATGTACACACATGAACAAATACACCAATTTATCCTGATTTTGGTCAAGCCCCTAGATTCAACTACCTATCTTGAGGAAATTAGAAAGGGAACAGCAACATTTTTAAATTCCATGGGGATTAATAAACAAATCCAAACTGGGAAAGTATATATGGTTCATCATTGTTTCCTCTACAACTTGAGGCAATAAAATAATGAATAAGGCTGTAAATATTACAAGGGACAGAGCAGCAATTGTCAGCAATTGTTGGCTATTTGGGTCCTGATTCAAATGGACGGTTTGTAAAAATAAAAATGCAGGTACAGATGCATTGATATAAAGGCAATGTGAGTCCGAGGAAGAGGTCGTTAGTGATTTTGGGGGGAATTACTCTTGATCTTGAGGGATGTGATTGTTCATTCTGCTTCATTTCAAGAGTCTTTATTTTTTACAAAAACAAACTGAAATTCTATAGATAAAAATTTAAAAGAAAGAACTAAGAAATCATCATAGAAATGGTAGATAAATTACGCCAGATGGGAGAGATACCATTCAAAGCAGCCAAATTTCATTTCCTGCCTGTCCACATCTGCCAGAAGCGAACACCTACACTGTTGATTCATGAGCACACTAAGCCTACCTTGGAGAGTGGAACTTAAGTTGCAGGGACTGGAAGGAGCCTGGGAAGTGACATTGTCCCATGGAGTTGCCCCTCATTCAGTGGCTATGCACTAGTCATTTGGGTCACCATGATGAAACAGCAGACCGGAAGCAACCACATGGAAATTTATTTCTTTGCTGTTATGGACACTGAGAAGTCCAGCATTAAGGCTTTGGAAGATTCAATTTGTGCTTAGAACTCTCTTCCTGGGTTGTGGACAGCTACCTTCCTACCTGTGGTGTGCTTCTATTACAAGGTTACAGCCCTACAGGAGAGTGCCCGTCCTTATTCCCTCATCTAACCTTAGCTCTGTCCATGTCCAAACACAATCACGTTGTGGCATGAGCCTTCCGCATACTGCTGGGGAGAGGGAGTGGCTGTGTCCATAGCACCCTCCCCACACAGGATGCTCCTCCTCAGCTCTGGGTCCCAGCCAGAGCTCTGTTGATAGCACAGTACCTGTGGGGACCCAGATACATGAATATTCACTGGGTTTCATGACAGCCCATATGGCTTCCTGCTGTTCTGCCAGAGCTGGGCTGAATTCATTAAATGGAATCATAGTGCTACAGCTTGTTGCTTTCTGCTTCCTCTCCTCCTAACACCAAATACAGAAAGCCATGAGGCACCTGGTAAGACAGGGAAGGCTGTTTTCCCTGTGTATCATTTAGTTTTGTGAAAGCTTCTTTTTCTCAGATTTCAGAAACATTTAACAAATCTACTTTTAAAAACAAAACCAAGGGATTGGGTGTGATTGTACAAACCTTTAATCCCAGCACTGGGGGAAGCAGAGGCAGGCAGATCTCTGTGAGTTCAAGGCCATCCAGGTTAGCATAGTAGGTTCCAGGCCAGTCAGGGCCACATAGTGAAATTGTATCTCAAAAAAATATAAATAAAGGGGCTGAAGAGATGGTTCAGTGGGTAAGAGCACTGGCTGCTCTTGCAGAGGACCTGGGTTTGGTTCCCAGTATCCACATGGTGGCTAATAACTGTCTGTAACTCCATAACTCCAGTTCCAGGGGATTGTAAGCCCTCTTCTGACCTCTGTGGGCATTGTACAACAGAGGTGTACTTACACGCAGGCAGAACACTTATACACTTAAAATAAAAATAATAAATAAAATATTTTTTAAAATCATAATAAGAAACATGAGAATAAGTCTAATGAAACAATACTTTCTACCAGAAATACTTCAATACTAGAAATACTTCAATATTAAGAGGGGAGGGGTAGGGCAAGAAATTCAAAAGAAATAAAGAGAAAAAGAGTCATTAATATAAGAAAAGGCACAGTGCAAGCCCCAAAGTAGTGGAAGGAAATTGCATGGAGGAAGTCTAGCACCAAGAGTTCTGTGGAGGAACAGCAGACATGGAACCCGAGAACAGAACAATCCAGAAAGGTAAGGAGACAAAGAACAGCTTCAGAGACACTGAACTGGTGCTTCTTAAAATAAATAGCTTTCTGTTCTTTCCAAGGTTGGTTATGATCAAATCACAATCTTTTGTAACTGTTAGACGAGTTAAGTGCTCTTCTTTGTAAGCCTTAAATACCAGGTCATCTAAATAGACGAGATTCAAGCTCCAAGTGAATGAAACTCATAATAGAGATTTAGAAGCATGTCAACCCAGTTGCAGAATGAAATCAAATAAATGATAAATTTGCCTTTGTCGCCTGAGTGTGAGCAGTGTCATCAGCAGGACAGATAGTGCTGGTGGCCTCCCCAGTGGCCAGTTTCCCTTCTTTGCCAATAGAACAGTGGTTTTATTTGAATGTGAGTGTGCCCCACAGTGGAGAGAGGGACAAACCACCATAGGCTCAACTAAGTGGGGGCACTCTGCCTCCCATCCTTAGTGACTACATGAAGGGCAGCAATAAGGAATAAGAAGGGGCCACCCATGGATGGGAGGGGATTCTCCTTCTTGTTCTGGATGCTCCTGTGTAAGAATAAGCTGTTGTAGTCAGTTTGTGGCCAGGGTGGCAGTTCGGGAGAACCACAGAAATGCCTCTGTATGTAGGGGTTACTGAACCCCTTGAAACAACTTGGTATCTGGGTATTGTTCAGAGCCATCATACAAATACTGACACCATCTCAGGACTTCTTCAAGAAGGAAACAATTGAGTGTCTCATTGCACCGATCTCAGTGCCCTGCTAGTCTTTAATTTGCAACTGAAAACACATCACACAAAGCTAAGAGATATTAAATCAGTGTTATGATTTAAATATCTCTCCACAAATTTCCTGCACCAGGGCTATGACCTTCAAAGTTCTGCCTCTGGAAACCTACTCCTGAGAGTCAGGCTGGCCCTCATAAAGTCTCTATAACCTCCCAAACACACCCCCACCTGGAGGCCAGGTATTAGACACATGTGCTTGTGGGAGGCATTTTAGACTAAAACTATAACAAGCATCAACCCCTGAAAATGAGCATAGCTAAACCTCTCTGTGCGACATACTAAAGGAGAGTCCCCCTGCTTTAAAGGCCCCTAGTGTGACATCTTCCATGGACTGGGGGTCCAAGGCAGTGCAGTACCTGCCTAGCAGGGCTGGTGGCAGGTCTACAGGTGGCAGCAGTGTACTGGGAGTTGGAGGCTCCTCATTTGTCCCATAAACAAGGACAGGCACGACGGAATGTAAATAAGTGCCTGCCGGAAAGCAGGTAGAGGCTGGAGGTGCCGGGAAAAGCAACTGCAGAACCAGACCTTGTCTTAATTAATTAACGTTTGAGACAGAGACTCATGTAGCCTAGGGTGGCCTGAAACTTGCTACATATCTCATCCTCTTGTCTTCACCTCCTGAGTGCTGGGATTATGATATGCACCAAGACCCGTGGTTCATGTAGGGTTGGGGATGAGACTCAGGGCTTTGTGTGTACTAAGCAAGCACCCTACCAACTGAGCCACATCCTCAGCCACCTTTTTACTCTTTTAACACGGTACCGTCACGTCTTCATCCAGATCTGTGGGGCGTGAGTTCTAAGTGATAAAGGCCGAGCAGGTCAGACGGGAGGGCAAAGTGCTGGGAGGGGACAGACAGCTTCCAGTTTCCATCTCCGGTCACCTTCATTCCAGAGTTAATCTTGACTCTTAGATGTTGTCTTAGTCACTCCTCTGATGCTGTGATGAAATATACTGGCAGAAGTGACGTAGGAAAAGGAGGGTCCATTTTCTCACACAGCTCAAGGTAGAGT
Organism: Eospalax fontanierii; assembly: GCA_035773235.1. Classification (NCBI taxonomy): domain Eukaryota; kingdom Metazoa; phylum Chordata; class Mammalia; order Rodentia; family Spalacidae; genus Eospalax; species Eospalax fontanierii. The sequence continues at coordinate 8,706,887 of CM069547.1, forward strand.
CTGTCATGGTGGGGGCATAGGGTAGGCAGGAGCTTGAAGCAGATGGTCGCATGGCATCTGCAGTCAGGGAGAGGATGGCAATAAAGGCACTTGGCTGCTCAGTTTACGGAATGGTGTCACCCAAAGTGGGCAGGTCTTCTCAAGTCTTTGTACTTAATCAAGATTTGCCTCACAGGTGTGCCCAGAGGCCCATCTCCCAGGTGATTCTGGATTCTGACAATTAAAATTAACCATCCCAGGTGTTTCCTGCCAATGGTATGGCTGTGGTGAGATGAACCGAGGAAGCAGAAGCCTTGGCCGGGCTCTCTGGAGAATTATAGCTCAGTCTGAGAAAACAAATGAGTCAGCAGATGGAGAAGAGCTGGACTGACTCTTGACTTCTTAGTTCTTGATCAGGTAACTGGACCTCTCCCAACTTCAAGTTCCTTACCTGTAAAACAGGGTGTCATCAGAGTGTCTATCTGAGGCAGGACAGACTTTTCTTTCTCTTCCTCTCTCTCTCTTCTTTGACTGTCTTCAATGTAGGCACTGCTCGGGGCTGTAAGGCAGGATAAAGGACATGCAGTCATGTTCCTATGAACATGATTATATTAGCAAGGGAAAGGACACCTGTAGATGCTCCATCAGGAAGATCTCCTTGACTGGGCCACTGAAGGTCTTGCAAAGCCCTCCCAGGACACGTGGGCTGGAGAGTCATTGTGGTGGTTTGAATGAGAATGTCCCTCATAGGCTCCAAGTCTTTGGACATTTTGTACCGAGCTGGTAGTGCTGTTTCGGGAGGTCTTAGAAGGTGTGGCCATACTGGAGGAAGCACGTCACTGGGGGCGGGCTTAGAGAGTTCTTAAGTCTTGCTGGACCTCTGTTTCCGGTGCCTTATTGACAGTGTGGATGCTTAACTTCTGCTCTATTTCAGATGTTTCATTTCGCTTTTCGGTTCGCTTTCATTTTTTTTTTCCTTTTCTTTCTGTTGCTGTGATAAAACAGCTTAAGGGGGAAAGGTTTGCTTTGACTTGCAGTTAGTTCCACAGGGTCACAGTCCATCCTGGTGGCATGGTTGTAGGAGCAGGAAGCTGACTGGTTACAAGGCATTCACACTCAGGAAACAGAAACAGAACCACAAGTAGGGACAGATTACAAAACTCACCCCCCCCAATATACTTCCTCCAGCAAGTCTCCACCTCCTAAAGTTGTAGAACCTTCTCAAACAGCACCACCACCTGGGGGCCAAGTTCTCAAACACAGGAGCCTATGCAGGACATTTCATATTCGAACTATGATGCTTTGCAACCAAAGAGAGAGAGCAAGTTCAGTCTGTTCTGACTGTGTAAACCGGGAACATCTGGGCCTGTCTGCAATGACAATGGGGCCGCTGGCAGCGAAGACAAAGCCTTTCCTTGGGACTGGAAGCTTCTCCTGGCAGCTTTTCCTGGTGGAGACCTGTGTCCTTGACTTTCTCAAACTTTGTCTGTTCATTCAACCTTTCCTTATATAAGAAACTCCAATATCCCATTAAATCTCTTCATGTATGTAAACTAATTTGAGTTGATCTTTTATCACATTCAAAGTTTAAAAGAAAACATGATTAATGTGCCACGGGACCGAAAAATGTATGAAGCATTTGTTTCCAGGAATTTCAGAACTATGTCAGAATTCGTACTTTTGATGTAAGGAAGCCAGATGTCTTTGATGGAATTGCCAAGTGATCTCTACCTTAAAAGGCCCCTGCAAGATCTGAGCAAGATGAACATCCTCAGAGGATAGCCCTGTTGTGGACCAGACATTTACATAAAAGGAAAGCACTCGATACAGTCAGTGCACAGGAGCTCACAGCCTGGCTAGAAGGGACTGCCTAGAAGAATCCCACACTATGTGGGGCTTGCTGCAGTGCCCATAAAGGAACCACATTCATGTGCCTGTGAAGTCCCAGCCTCTGCACACAGAGATTATCTCTAAGAGTCCTCAGGAGAGAAAGAGAGAGGGATTGAGGGGATCGGCCACAGGGGAGCCATGTCACTGGCTAACAGTAACCAGGTCAGAAAATTAGACAAAACATTATAGGAGTCAATGTCACTCATTCATATCTTTCCTGGGTGGAAACCTTGACTCTTGGGCTCTCTTGTGTTCAAAACACTCAGCCCAGTTTCTGTAACAGCTTTTCTTTTGAACCCTGTGTAGTGAAGAGAAACAAGCAGACAGAGGGGGCAATGGAGGGAGGCACAGAGAAGGAGGAGACTGGTTCTATCCAGTCAAAGGAGTGGAAGAGGGCTAAACGCTCTACGCCTGCACCTACAGGTACCATTCCTGCACAGGTGGGCCTGACCTCCTGGAAGGAAAAGCCAAATCTACCTGGCAAGACCAGAGGATGAACACGCAGTTCTGGAGCCTGCAGCTGGTCCTGTCGTCCATCCAGGCCTCTTCTCAGGCCTCTACTTGTGCTGCTCTTCCACTCTTGCACTATCTGGTAGACTGAATCATGACCCACTTCACATCCACGTCCCCACCAGAACCTCAGAAGGTGAGTAAACTCTTTGAAGCTATGGGGGCTGGAGAGATGGCTCCCTGGTCAAGAGCACAGTCTATCCTTTCAGAGGGCCTAGGTTTGGTTCCCAGCACTCACATGGCAGCTAACAACTGTCTATAACTCCAGTTCCAGGGTATTTGTACTTCTTCCTACCCGTTTGCTCTTTTTCTCTGTAGGTCTGCATAATATTCACCGTTAATAGCCATGCTGCCGTTTCTACATTAGGCTCTTTTGAAATGTCCTCCACCAAAGAAATTAGTCCACAGCTTTTCAACTTAGCCTCAGGCAAACTTTTTGGCTGTGGGTAGACTCTGGCCAAACTCTTTGCCAAAATATCCCAATTGATGCTTTGGTCCTTATTGCCCTCTAGCACTACTTTCTTCCAGGTTCCTACTAGAATGACCCATTAAGCCCTGCTTTCAGCCTTCAACAGCTTTTCTAGCCCAAACTTCCAAAGTCTTCAACATTCCTCTAAAAACCCACATGGTCAGGTTCTTCACAGCCAATACCCACTCTTGGTACCATTTACTCTATTAGTCACTTACTGCAATCTGATTGCTTCTTGAATAGTTCATCAAATTATGTCCACTCCTAATTAAGTCATCCTTCTTTGGTGTCACGCAAATCTTGATGATTTTGCAATTCATGCATCTCTTTTTTGAGCAACTGATGCTTTGAATATGATATTTACCTCCTTTGACAGAACCTTTCGTTGTTTGTGGAAACGCACATTTTTGCAGAAAGTCTTCCATTCTGGGTTATGAAAATGGGTCAGATATTCTGACTAATATTCTGTGTTGTTATTGTGTAATGTATACTTAGTATTATAGATAATCTATTGATTTAGTGAATACTATTTTAATATACTCTACCATGAAAATAAATCTGTTCAATTTTATTTTTAAAAATATTTATTTATTATTTCTATTTTATGTGTATGAGTGTATTGCATGCATGTGTATAAACGTACCTGGGTCGTGCAATGCCCACAGATGTCAGAAGAAGACTTTGAATCTCCTGTAGAGTTACGGACAGTTGTTTGCTGCCATGTGGGGGCTGGGAATTGAACCCAGGTCCTCTGCAAGAGCAGCCAGTGCTCTTAACTTCTGAGCCACCTCTCCAGTCCTAATCTGTTCAATTTTAAATATCCCCGGTGATTGCTTTTCTTGTTGCTATGATAAAACATCTGAAAGAAACAACTTAAAGGAGGAAAGATGCTTTTGACTCATAGTTTGGAGATACAGTCCATCATGCCAAAGAGGGTGTGGTAGCCGGACCAACCACGGACTTGAGAGCATGCAGCTGTCACTTCCTCTCCTCTCTGAAACAGGAAGTAGGCACATGACAGGACCAGGCTATAAACCTCAAGAATCTTCTCTCCCAGAGATCTGCTTCCTTCAGCTAGGTCCTACCTCCTTGAGGGACCATATCTTCTTGAAACAGCATCACCAACTGGGGAGCAAGTGCTCAAATACCCAAGCTTATGGAGGACATTTTAGATGTAAGCCATAAAAATACCTTTAATTTCTTAAGGCATGAAAATGGAGGTTTTGAGGAGAGGTTGACAAAAGTAGTTCTGGGCTCTGTCCTCATGCTGAGAAATAAGAGCCATCCCTGAGTATGTGTGTCATCTTCCCTCAAGAAGATGGATGGACATTGTTAAACAGCAAGTTTCTCCCAGGAGCTCATGTCTACTTATTTGTCCATTTTAAAGAATGAAGATAAAAGGAGGACAATTAAGCAGAAAACATACCTTGCTTGTTGTATTAGTGGGGTTCACTATAGCAACTGAACCAATGAGAGAGAGATGGATTTCCCCACTGGAGTCTAGGAGGTCCAGCAATGGCCACCTGCACGCTGGAAAGACTGAGAACCTGGAAGCTGCTCAGACCGCCAACCTGGATGTCTCACCACTCCCAACCTGGAGCAGAAGGCCTGGAGCTCCTTGGAGAGTGACTGGTTTTTCAATTCATGTTGGAAGACTAAAGAAGCTGGGGTCTGCTGTCAGCACAGGATAACAGCACCTGTAGATGTGTGTGTTCAGCTTGGTGGTGAAGCTTCCTTTTCCCTGAACTGCCAGTTGGAAGATGCCACCTACTTCAAGGGCAGGACTTCCCACCTTACGGACATGCTCAAGGGAGTGTTTCTTAGGTTGATCCCCCTGGTACACAGTGCAGAACATGAGACATGGAGGCAAGCGGGCCTGGATCTCAGTGTGTTTTACTGCAGATAGGAGTCATCATTTTTAAGTTTTGATTTTCTCTCTTGAAAAACTGGGATGATTATATTACACAGAGTAGGGCTTATAAAGTGCTCAGCACATGAAGATGGCACGAGCTCTGTTTTAACTCAACCATACTCTGACCTCAGTCTCTAATCTGAATCTCTCTTCTTGGTTCTGTCCACTCCCCCAGTGCAAGGAGAAACCCACAGTCCTGTTAGCCACTGGGATGCAGACCAGTGCTGCATAGCCTCCAGCTTCCCTTGTGTTCTTCTGATCTGTGGATCCGACATCCATGTATGTCCTAGTTTACTTCTCTGTGACTTTGATAAAACACCATCCAAAGGCAACTTGGGAGAGGAAAGGGTTTATTTGGCATACAGCTTGCAGTCCATCATTGAAGGAAGCCAAGGCAGGAACTTAAGGCAGGAATGTGGAGCAAGAACTGAAGCAGAAACCACAAAGGTTTGGCTTGCTTCCCTTGACTTGTTCCTTACACAGCCCAGGCCCACCTACCTAGGGATAGTACCACCAGAATGGGCTGGGCCTCCTATATCAACTAGCAACTAAGGAAATACCTCACAGATGTGTCTACAGGCCAAGCTGATCTGGGAAATTCTTTATTTGAGGTTCCCCCTTCTCAAGTGACTAGTTTCTGTCAAGTTGACAGGAACTAACCAGCATATCATAGTTAGCTGGTCCTGTTCAGGGGACACATTCTTATGATATGGAGTGTCAACCCATCCTGTATATCCAAACTATTCTAGGGGGCAAGAAGTTTTCCTTTAGCAGATTCCTGTTCTCCTTTGGAAGCTGTGACTTGTTTCTTTTGCTTTCTACATTTAAGCTTGCATTCAATCCAAGTTATCCCATTTTCTTTGGAGGATGATTCTTAGAAAGGTGCTCAAATACGGGCATCTACACAGACAGAGGGTCTCTGTTGTTTAGCTTTATCCTCTCTGTGACTGAACTGATCCTAGAGAATGACAGTAAAAAGAGTCAACTTGCCATCAGAAATAGTGCCGAATGGACACCCAGGCACTAATCATTGAAGAATCTACTGTGAATGTCAAGTGTGTCGTATTTGCTGAGGAGGTATCAGGGACTAATCAGACTCTAGGCCATGTCAACAAGAGGATAAAATGTTACTGCAATTTCTCCTTGTTCATTACTATTTAGTTTTTCAAAGATAACACTTCTCCACGTAGTGAAGAAGTCTTTTCCACTTCATATCAAACTTGGTGTCAACACAGAGAAGCTGAAGTCACTCCTGTGACCAGTCTCTGTCACCATTCAGGACAGAAAGGAAGACACATGACCCAGGGTCTGTGATTAGTGGAGGATTGGTGCTGGGTACAACTTGGCATGTGAGTCTCTGATGGCCAAGAGTCCTGCTCTTTGCAGGGGAGCTGAAGGATGGCCATGACCAGCTGCTTGTAGTGATTCTGGTCTAGCTTCCTGAGAATTTGTACAAGTTCTATGGGCCTATGGGCAGCAGTTCCTCCCTGAGTGACACCTCTGGGCCACCTGTCTGCTGCTGAATATGGCAAACCATGCTAGCTGGGGAGTCCACCACCAGGCCTGGGGCCAGGCATGACTCTATGTCTGTGGTAAGAGTTAGGACACTTTCCATTTAATCTTGTCTCAGATTACTTCCAGATGTCTTCATCTATAAAAATAAAGTCAATTATTTGAGGTCTAATGTGTATCTGGGTGTTTATATATAGATGGTGTGAACCATATTTCCTTGTCAGCTTTAATAGGTAAAACAAGAACTAAATGTCTGTGAGCTGAAGCCTGTGAAGTCTTTGAAAATCTATTATTGTCTTCATAGTTGGTGGAAAATGCAGTAGAATCCAAGAAAATAATAGATTTAAGAAATTCTAAAGACCGTGTACAGATTAATAGTTATAAATAGTGTTCAAGTTGACTTAACTTTATCAATTAGAGAAACACAAAATTTTCCCATCTCTTCTCATCTCTTCTTTTCCTTTTGTCTCTTGAAAAAAAATTTTAAAAAGAAAGATAGGAAAAAAAGGTAAGAAAAACATTCCTAGTAGCTTTTCATCCAGATCATTAATAGTCATTTCTGTCACAGTGGGAACTTGAATATATCTAAAGAGGCAGTGTGTGTGTGTGTGTGTGTGTGTGTGTGTGTGTGTGTGTGTGTGTAGTGGCCTGCAAGCATTCCCTTTTAAGACATATAGTGTGCTTTGCTGAATAAACCTCTTCAGGACTCCACCATCTGCTGTGAGCTGCCTGAGGTCATGGGCCATGTGTGTGGGACTTCTTACCCTGAGTTAAACGCTGGGAGCACTGAACATTAGGACTATGAATTTCGAGTACTGGCTCTCTATCTCAGAACTCTCTGATGCGAGGTTCCACTCCCGAGGCTCTGATTTAATTGGTGCGTAGAGCACCGTGGGTTTGGGGAAATTTATAAGTCCTCCGGGTGATTCTAATTTGCAGTCAGGATTAGGAACCATTGATCTCAGGGAAGCACAGGGAAGGCTGTCTCCCTTCTCTGAGCCACATGTCTGCAGTCCAAAGTAGGAAAATGGCACAGAAGTGCATGGAGACCTGCCTGTGACCAAGTAAGAGCTGGAGTGGCCTGGTGTGGTAACAAAGCGCTAGCTAGGCACATGTAGGTGACGTAAGTAGAAGGATGCATACGAGGGCATTAGAAACTTCCAGACTTAACATTAATTTCTCTAATCAGACAGAACTTTGCAAATAGCTTCCAAATTATCACATAATTTATAAAAGAGAAGCAAGTAAATTCCTAAGCGCTAAATGAAAAATGTTTAACTTTAGCAAAAATCATGAGTATAAATGAACATTTCCTCACTAATGATTAGAATGAAAGTTATTTTATCAGAATGACATTCAATTTATCTTTTTCAAGTAATCTGTTCTTAGGTTCCTGTCCCTTCAAATTGGTATTTCTAGGTGTTCTTTATTATTACATTTTTTAATAGTTAATTAAGTAGTAGAATGTCCGGGAGCCTAGGCTGGCTTGAACTTGCTGTGTAGCTGAGGTTGGCTTTGAACTACTGATCCTCCTGTCTCTACCTCCCTTGGATTAAAAACATATGTAGACCACAGATCCAACCAAGGAAATTCAGAGTTCACAGGGACAGAGTTAAAAAGAGAATGGATTGACTTAATCTTCTTTACACATTGCTTGGGCACAATATGAAGAAAATCTATTTGGACAGAAATGTTGGTTAACTCTGTACAACATCAGAAGCAAATATTAAAACAATATCAGGAAAGTTAAACATATGAATTATACCCAGCAGGTGGGATATTATAGAGCTCTTATATAATGGATAGAAATGAAAATTGCAGGGCTGGAAAGATGGTTCAGCAGTTACGAGCACTGGCTGTTCTTGCAGAAGATCCAGGTTCAAATCCTAGAACCTGGTAGCTAACAACTATCCATAACTGTAGTTCTAGGGGATCTGATGCCCTTTTCTGTCCTCCATGCACACTGTATGACACAGGTGCACTTACATACATGCAGTCATAACACAATACATATAAAATAAAAATAAATGAAAATTGTGTTTTACATGAAATATTAATGCTATAATGTTAAATAAATCAGGACAGACTGTCGTTTGTGGATTATGATGTCATCTGAGTTTTCAAAGAGCTGCATGGACTATCTTCAATATGACAAGACTCCTCTTAGGTTAGTTATTCTGATACCTGTACATCTGCTTTCTATATGAATTGGCTTAGACTAGATCAGTTGGGGCTCTAATCTTTAAACTGTGTATTGTTGAACAGAACTGTGATCCTTAATTACTTAAAAAATATTTGTGACTATCTGCCTTACTATTGTTTAGAAAAAGATCCAAATATCAATGAGGCAAGGAGTCAGTTAAATCCAGTAGAAGTTCTCTTGGTATATTGAACATGAGAGAAGAATCACATTCAGTATGCCTTTTGGTGATCTGTTCCTAGGATCCCGTTCCTTCAAACTGATACTTCTGGGTGTTCTTTACTATTACATTAATTAGTTAGTTAATTAATTAATTAGTCTCACGTAGCCAGAGCTAGCAAGTATGAAACCACTGAGCTATATCCTTAGTTTTCCAGATATTCTTAACTTAAAAAAAAAAATTCAGACACCTTAAGGAGCCCCTTGGTGGGGCTGGCTGACTGCAGGCCCTACCTACTATAAAAATAACAAACAGGAATATTGATGCAAAAGGAAAATTGTGCTATGAATAAGATTCAACTTGAAAATCTATCTGGGAGAATTCCAGAATTATAGCTTTGACAAGAATTGGAACAGCTATGTCTGAGAGAGCAAAGCTGTGGCTGTGTCTCCAGAGGCTGAAGTTTAGTCTTCTGTTTAAGAACATAGCTAAGGCTGTTCAGGTCACAAGAAACTACTACAGCCAACCAAACAGCCAGTCAACACTTATTGAGATAAATGTAGCTTACATTTCGGTAAAATATTTGTAACCTATTATTAGCTTATTATTAAAAGTTATTAAACTATAATTTAGGAAGTTACTTAGTCCAAGTTCTTGTCTACATTGTGGGCTGAGGATGTAATGCAAGCCAGGCTGTCTCCCTTAGGATTTCTTTCCATCAGAGAGAAAAGAAATTGTTTCAAACACATGAGCGGCAACTGTCAGAGTGAGATCAGATGTGACTATTTGGATCTTAAGATTATTTCCTATATTTATGTATGAGTGTAATATGGGTATATAATTATATTTGGTAAAGAAAGTGCATAAAATATATCTGACTAAGGGGCTGGAGAGATGACTCAGCAGTTAAGAGCACCGATTGCTCTTGCAGAAGACCTGGGTTGGATTCCCAGAACCCACATGGTGGCTAACAACTGTCCATAATTCCAGTCCCAGAGGATCCTATACCTTCTTCTGACCTGCACAGACATTGCATAACAAGGGTGCGCTTACACACATACAGGCAATAATCTTATACACATAAAATAAAAATAAAAAATGTGTCCACCTAGTCATTTTGAAGTGTGCAGTTCTTCTCAGGATAGATATATCCATGTTGCTGTACAGCAGAGTCGAGGATGTTCTCATCTTAAATACTGAAACCTCCCTGTTTTATAACCTCCCCGTGTCTTCCTCCACTTGGACCTGGCACCACCATTCTATGGTTCTGCCATATCTTTAACAACTTGACTACTCTAGGGACCTCATGGAAGGAAAAGCATGCAGTATTCATCTTCTTTGTGTGTGTGGGGGGGGTGGCATTTTTGAGACAGGGTCTCACAAAGTTGGGCTACTCTATGTATAGCAGAGGATGACCTTGAACTTCTTCTAATCATCCTGTGTCTACCTCCTAAGCTCACAGATTCTAGACATGCACCATAATGCATGGTTTTACACTGTGTTGGTGATCAAACCCAGGGCTTCATGCATGGTAAGCAAGCTCTCTGCCAACTGAGTTACATCCCAGGCCCAGGAGGTGTCTTTGTTGACAAGGAACATATCTAACTCCTGTGATGTTTGGCTCATCGCCCTAGCTCAGCATGGTGTCTTGAGGGTCAGAAGCTCAGGCTCTTCCATTGTCATTCAAACCCCTGAAGAGAAAAGGGTTCTAATATGGAAGACTCCTCTGTTTGCTCAGGGATCCCAGTTCATGTCTTCAGTCCACTTGACTGCAAGTCTGATGATGTGATGAGAAAACTCAGTATCCTGTTGACTTGCTGCTCATCCTTCTCGATGGTGCTCAGATTACTGCCTGACTCTGCAACATGCCTTTCCTCCCTGTGAGACCTCAAGTTCCTCCTTTTATTTCTTACTTAATTATAACAGGAAAACTCTTATCATTTCCTTTAGCCTGTTTGTGCTTTTCACAGTATTCCATTCATCCTGTTCTCTACTGGGAGAGATCCCTGGAGCTAGCTTTGTTCTCCCTTCTGGGCCCAGAATTCCAACAGCATCATTCTCTCAAACCCAGTGCTCTTTTCTCTGCTCTTGTCCTTTCCACCTGGTAAGCATTTTATACAGTTGACTCTACCCTTGGGAGCCCAATTTATAAGAAATGCTTTTCTTCCCAGACCCTGGAGCCTCTTTTTCTGGCCTTATTAAAATGAAGTTTACAGCTCTCAGTGCTACTTACTTACATTAGAATCACCTAGGGAACATTCTAGAAACACTTAACTCCCAGGAATTCTAATTCATTTACTGTGAGGTTGAGCCTGAACATCTCCCTGGGGAACTTAATGAGTGTCCAGAGTGAAGAGCTGTCTGCTTGTGGATAGTGGTAGCCTGTCCCGTAGAAGAAGGAAGCAGGTGACAGAAACTGCCCTATAAGCAAAGAGAGGGATAACCTTAGCAAGAAGGAAGATCTCAGGAGCAGAAGCTCAGAGTGCAAGGAAGATGTCAGAACTGCAGGGGAAGCCTGGGCTGGGGCAGGAAAGTGAACTTCCATTCCATTCTCTGCTGCTGCTGCTGCTGCTGCTGCTGGTGGTGATGGTGGTGATCCACGATAACAGAGACTCCCTGTGACTGTCCCCAGACATAAATACTTCATCCACTGTCTATAGCTGCAGAGGCTTACAGGAGCATGGTTCTCGGGCACTTTTCGGCATCCCCAGCCATGCCTCCCTCCACCCAACATCCCTGATCCAGACCGCCAGCACTTCACTATTCTCCCACCATGTCGTTTCCTTCACACCTTCAGCCTTTGCATGTACTATTCTCTCCTGGAGTGTTTTCCTCCTATTTCTGTCTTGGGCAGACTCCCACTCATCAGTCAAGCTCTGCTTAAATGTCACTTTCTCCATGAAACCGTCACAGAATCTTTCAGAACACAGTCTCTCCCTCTTCTCTGTGCTCCAATTTAGAATGCATCTCAGTGTATTTGCACTCCCAGTTTGCACTTCTCTCCCAACGCCCTGGACAGATCCCAAGCCCCTACAAATTAAGTGAAGATTTATGGTTTTAATCTCTCTATTCTCCTCATCTCCAAGACCCACCACAGTGCCCAGCACAGAATACATGCTAAATAAACATTTATTGCATGAAAGACTGGAGAGTCCAGAGAAAGCTATGTAAACAAAGAGTTGGGTGCCTTTTTGCTTAAAAAACCAAATACACTCTTTCAGTAAGTTGGCTAAACCTGGAAATCACTCTCAAGGCTTGCGACCATAAAAAGGATACCGTATTTCTGAAACCAATTTTCTTCTGCCACTGTAGCTGTGCATAGGAATTGATATGACTTTGCCATTTCCTACATCATCCCCCCGAAGGCTTAGCATTTTAAATCCATTTGCAATAAGGGAGAACTTGGTTTCGGTTCCACCCTTATGAGCAAATAAACTGTAAGTTTTTTCACCTGACAAACAGCCAGAGAAATGACTTAATAAAGCCCTTCACCTTTAAAATACAAGACATGCTGTAATTTAGAGGAGAGAGAACAAAAATCATCTCCTTTTATTAAGATGAATTCAAGTCTCTTCGCTTTTAAAGACACAGGAATAGTTACAGAAGAAATCCAGCAAGATTAAAAAGGATAAAGTATAGTCAACCAGTTTCAGGTTTTTAAAATTGGGGCTAGACTGAGGAAACCTTAAATTTACAGATGCTTCTGAGCACGAGGGCTTTTATCCTGTCCCTGGATGGTGTTTTATAAAAGACATCTTTTGTTTTCAGTCTTGTAGAACTGAAATCATTAGGGGTTGTACATTCAGATTAAAAACTGGCTCAGGGGAAGATTGTTGGCAGCTGGTCTGTTGATAAATGATTTACAAAAGCATATGAGTTGGTTTATTCTGAGTTTTAATCGTCTCTTTCAATAAAACATTGACCAAGGACTTGGAGAGCTGCCTATGTCGTTCTTTAGACAGGAAAGCACTGCATGTGGAGAGTGATGGGATGTTTGAGGGTACAGAGAAGTCTTCGGGGATCCAACGAATCATTCATTCATTCATTTCATTCATTCATCAAGTCTCCATAAGGGTCAGTCCTGTGTGGGTAACTTTTGTTGGCCTGGGCACACAGACATGAACAAAGCAGACAGTTCACCATCCATGTGGATCTTACTCTTTAGTTGGAGAGATAGAGGCAATGGCTTGGTGTCAGTCACTGTGGAAAAACATGAAGCCAGAGCAGCCTAAAGGATGACACAGAAGGGAGCTTTGGGCAGTGCAGCCTTGGGTTTGAGGATGACAGCAGTGGTGAGATTGTGGGCCTAATTTAGAACACACTTGTCTGAAGAAGGAACAGCTATCTGGACAGAGTGAGCAAACAGACATAAACTCTGAAGTAAGACTCAGGCCTGACACCCTGGAGGAGTAGCAAGGGACAGGACAGCTGGAGTGATGAGTGAACAGGAAAGTTGTCTGAGTGAAGTTCACGAGCAGGGGGACAGTCATGCACAGCCACATAGGACACAAGACCCGGTGTGGCTTACCCTAGAAAACAGTGGTGCTCAGAAATTTTATTTTATGTTTCAGTTAAATCATCTCAGCTACCATCTTCAGAATCGACCAAGGGAAATAAGGGAAAGTGGAGAGATCCATCAGAAGGCTCTTGTGATTGACCAGGAGAGAGGGTGGTAACTTGGATAAGGCCTGTGGAACTTAAGTGGTTAGAAACATTCAGTATACATGGATTTATTTCTACAGATGTGCTGGCAAGATTTACTAAAACTAGACAGAAAAGGTGACAGAGATAGAGCTGGGATCATAGCTCAACTGGTAAAGTGCTTGCGTTGTAAACAGGTGAACCCGAGTTCAAGCCCATAGAACCCAGCCTAAAAAATAAGACTGCTATGGCAGCAAGTGCTTATAATCCCAGCACCAGAGAGACACAGACAGGAAAATCCCTGGGCTTGCTGGCCAGGTAGGCTCGCTCACTCTGCCAGTCACAGGCAAATGACAGAAACACAGTAGAGGGTACTTGAGGAATGGTTCCCAAGGTTGTCCCGGGCCTCCACACACACCTTTACTCCTGTACATGAGTGTGTGCATATGTGCATACAGGTACACACACACACACACACACACACACACCACACACACACACACACACATAATTGTGAGAGAAAGAGAGAAGTCAAGATAGCTTCAAGGTTTGGTCCTGACCCACAGGGAGTGTCACGCTGTCATTTATTGAGATAGAAAAGCCTTTAGGAGAAGCAAAGAGCTGCCTGGAGACCTATTCCATTGAGGCGTTGATCAGATGCCAAACAGAGCCTGGGCAAGAGGTATGCAGTAGTGTGAATACCAAGGAGCCATTAGCACGTGATGGTCTCTTAGACGTCAGGCTGGAAGAGCTCACCAAGGGTGAACAGGTAGATGAAAGAGAGAAGATCCCCAGTGAGAAAGGTTCTGGATAACCCAGTGTGAGGCCACCGAGGACTGAAGGGAGATCAGCCAATGAGCTTCCTGGAAGCCAAGGGGAAACATGCCTCCTGGAGACCAAGGGAAGGAGCACATATTCAGTGGTCAAGCACAAAGCAATTTTAGAATCATCCATCCATATCGCAGGTTTCGACAGTGACAAGAACAGATGTGATGGAACAATGCAGGCAAAGCCAAAACAGAAGGCATCAGAGGGAGAACAAACAGGAGAAAAGAGATTAGTGCTGTGAGGATGGGCTGTTCTTTCAGTTTCTCAAGCTGAGCAAAGACCAGAGTTGGGACCTGGAAGATAATGTGGGTAAGAAGGTAAGCAGAAGTTCAAAGAAGTTCAGGCTCACGATGGAAAAGCACCATGTTCACACCAGGCTGAGAGAAAGGCTCAGGAAGGAAAGACAACCGATATAGAGGAGGGAAGACTTGGAGAGTTGATGTCCTTGAGCAGGTGAGAAGGCTTTCGCTGGGGACAAGGACAGGGAGGAAGGAGCAGGATGGGTCGCGAAGAGAGGCAGGCGGGCAGTGCCAGGTGCACGTGGTGAAGGGCGTGGGCTGGGAAAGTTCTCTTCCGATTGCTTCTACTTTGTCTATGAAAACTAATGTAAGACCATGACCCTGAGGTCTGACTGGTCTCAGGAGAGTGACGAACGTCAGCAGACTTGAAGTCTCCATAGTTCTGCAAGTGACTCAGGGTAGAGCTGGGTATGTGGACCAGGGAAGTCATGCCCTGTTAGGACCCCACTGGCCTTTAGCAATCTTGAGTTTAATGTGAGATCAGCCATTCCAGGGACAGCTGTGAAGTGCTGACTAGAGGAGAAAAAAATCAAGTAACTCAAAGAGAAAGATTTGGGAAGGATTGTCCAGATGGATATTGAAATGATCAGTTAGGACAGGAAAAGTCAGAGGCTGTGAACAGTGATCTGGGCACTAAAATACTCCACGGATGGACTAGCCAAAGTTTGGATTATTACTCTGCTATATAGAAAGATTCAAATTGCTGGGCTGGAGAAATGGATCGGCCTTTGAAAGCATACCTGATTTTCCAGAGGAACTAGGTTGGTTCCTAGCAGGTGTGTTGGGCTATTCACAAGCACCTGTGCTACAGGGGATCTGACACCTACAGGCACTGCGCTTACAAAGAGTAACCTATACTCACAGATACACATACACAGGTAATTAAAATTGTTCTGAAAGACTCAGAATGCTGGGCTGGGGAGATGGCTCAGTGGGTAGAGGACTCGGTATACAGCATGAAGACCTCAGTTCAGAGTTCAGAATCTACAAAAAGCTGGACGTGGTGGTGAGCCTGTAATCTTTCCCTGGTGAAGTGGGAGGCACCCCGCTGAATTTCGGGAGCTCTTGGACCAGGGAGTCTGGACTGTGTAACAATGAACAAGAGATCATTTCTCAAACAAGATAGAAGATCAAGATAGATACCCCAGACACCTGAGGCTGTCTTCTGACCATCACTTGTCTACACACACACACACACACACACACACTTTTTTTTTACAAAGAAAAGGAAAAAAAAGTTTTAAATGCTGTAAAACCTAATTTTTAATGTATTTACTATCAAAATGTGTATTGATTTCTATTCATTGTACTTTGGCGCCACCTGCTGTAGATGGATCACAGCACCTAGCTACAGGGAACTCCTATAAGCAAACTTCATAGCAGTTGGGGAGATGCAGTAAAGGTCTTGGTGAACCAGGATTCATCCATCAGAAAGGTCACTTGGGACTCTCATTGTAGGTGACTGTTCCCAGCAAGCTTGCTTTCTCAGGGGTCAAGGGAAAAGAGAAGACAATGGAAAGTGACAGAAAAGGAGAAACGGCTCTATGGGAGAAAGGAGCCAGCTCCCCCCTCCCCGCCGGAGGACAGAGGAAAGTGACGTGAGATAGACCGTCTATTCTGTAATTTTTCTTTTGGGGGAATATACTGGTTATTATTTATTTCACATCTACACATACTTTAAGTCTCCATGTAGATTAAAGCTTATTGTAATCAGAACCTCATCTGAACACTTGAACACTGCTTGTGAGATGCTGTCTTGTAGCAGGACCAGGCAAAGGACAGATGCTTAATGTTTATTAGAGCCTGGAGCAGGTTGTGATTAAGATGAACAAGATAAAATTGCCAACTTTACCGTTGCCAAATTTACTTTAATAAATGAGCAGTGCAAGACGACCTTCCAAGGACATCAGTTTCCGCTTTGCTGTGCAGTGTGTTATGATGGTGATGAGAGTCTTTCCAGTCTGACATGTGTCACAGATAGCACCACCCAAGAGTGAAGTGTCCAGTGTGGATGCTGGGCAGAGTGAGGACAGCTACTGCCCTCCAGTGTTGGGCTTTCATAAAAAATAATGTTAGTTTTTTTTGTTGCTCCTGTCTAGAATGTTCATTACTGCTTTGCATGCTGAACCCTTGGTCACCAGCTGGTGGTGCTGGTGACATTGGTGGAAACTTTAGGAGGTGGGAACTAGTTACAGGAATAGATCATTGGGAATGCGCCCTTGAAGGGGATATTGGGAGTATAGCCCCTTCTCCCCACCCCTCTTCTTTTGCTTCCTGGCCACTATGAGATGTGCAGCCTCCTCTGCCACACATTCCTGCTGTGATGTGCTATCGTATCACAAACCTAAAGGTGGTAACTAGGTGCACTGTGGATCAAAACTTCTGAAACTGTGAGCCAAAATATGTTTTTCTTCTCTGGTATTGTCTCAAGTACTTTGTCATAGTGGTGGAAGCTGGCTCACCTGTCATTTTATTTAACTCCATTTCAACCCTTCTTTTTGAAATATTTTATTTATTATTTTATTTTTTATGTGTAGGAGTATTTTGTCAGCATGTATATAAGTGTACCTCTCTTGTGCAATTCCCTCAGAGGTCAGAAGAGGGCATTGGGTCCCTTGGAACTAGAGTTACAGATGGTTGTTAATTGCCCTGAGGGTGCTGGGAATTGAACCCATGTCTTTCTGCAAGAGCAGCCAGTGCTCTTAGCCACTGAGTCATCTCTCCAGGCCCTTGTCAGCATTTTAAACTAGAAATGGAAACAGTGTGAGCATCTTTATGATGATCCTTCAAACACAGTAGAGAAACTGGAAATGTAACATTCTTAAGAAAGACATTGTGGGTCCCTGGGTGAAAACACTTCCTGCCAAGCCTGAGAAAGTGGGTTTGGACCCCAGAACTTCAGGGGAAGGAGATAACCTACTCCCAAGGTTGTCCTCTGACTTCTACATGTGCATTGTGGTCTATGTGCATACCCCCACACAAACATCTCACACACAAACAAGCAACACACACGCACATCAGCACATACAAACATCACACACACACACACACATGAGTAATAAATAAAATTTAAAATAAAAATAAAAGAATAATGCTGGGAATAGATTCGTCAACATGGAAGTTAACGACTGAAAGAGGCAAAACACAAATAGTTTGTATAGTGTGAGGTAATTCCGTTAGAAAAAGTATTGAAGTACATACAAAATTTTTTATAAGAAAGTGTTGGTCATTTTGCTTGTTATGCTTTTCAGTACCTATTATTATTATTATTATTATTCATGGGACAAAAATCTTAAAAAAAAAGTGCAGTTCTTATTTTGAAAACAAATACAAGGAGCTGTAGTTCAGAATTCTTGCCTGGCATGCCTGAAGTCCTGGGTTCAATTCTCACCACTCCAAATAATAAGTACAAAAGAGACAGACAAGACAGAACTGTCATCTGCACTGTAAAATAATGTCCTTGAACTTCGAAATGTTCAGTGCTGTGCAGGCATGAGAATCTGAGTTCTTTATTAGCTTTGCTTCCAGCACCTGAGTGCACCTCAGAGGTCATAAGAGGGCATTGGATTCCCCTGGAACTGGAGTTACAGATGGTTGTTAATCACGATGTGGGTGTTGGGAATCAAACCCGGGTCCTCTGCAAGAGCAAGCGCTCTTAATCACTGGGCCATCTCTCCAGCACCAAGGATTATCCCCAGCAGCCACATTTAGAGATGGATCCCTGGCACTCATTGGCCAGCCAGTCTACCCAATCAATGAGCTCCAGTTCTAATTTCAGCAAGACACCTGTCTAAGAAAGTAAGGTAGAAAAGCGATTGAGAAAGTCACTTAACACCAACCTCTGGTCTCCACATGCACACTGTGCTGGAGAGCTTTAGTGTCAACTTGACACACCTGGGTTGAGGGAGCCTCACTTGGGGAATTTCCTCCATTGGACTGGCCTGTGACTGTGTCTGTGGGGCATTTTTTTGATTGTTCAGTGCTATGGGAGGGTCCAGCCCACTGTGGGTGGTGCTGCCCCTGGGCAGGTGGTCCTATATTACATAAGAAAGCTGGCTGAGCACAGGTCACGGCAGCAAGCCAGTAAGCATCATTCCTCCATGGCCTGTGCTTCAGGTAGGTTCCTGTCCTGAGGTCCAGCCTCGGCTTCCCTTGATGAAGGACTGTGCTTGTAAGCCAAGTAAACCCTTTCCTCCCCTAGTTAGTATTGGTCAGATGTTCTGTCACAACAGTTGAAGACAAACTAGAACATACACACACACACACACACACACACACACACACACACACTCACACATTCACATATCAAAATCCCTTTATTGGAGTTCCACTCTCCATTCCTGAAGGGGCTGTATATACAATGTGGTTGCAAAGCCGATCCAACTCAGCATGGCTAATCTACTCCCTTAGACACTAGGTGCTTACTGAGGATCCAGTTTCAAGCAGGAATAGGCACAATAGTAACTGGCTGTCGTTATAGCAACATCTGGTGATAGCTTCTATTTTTGTCTAGATGATTACAAAATTACTTTTACTAACATAATTATCTTACAACATGTATTATTTTAAATAAATGTAAAATAGAAACCACACAGGCCTTTTTCAATCATCTGCAGTTAGGATGATGATAGAGGTGTTCACTTCATTCCATATTCTCTGGCTCATAGCTTCCTGAAGCTTGTAATTTGTCTTTAGTTGAAGCATACTGATATCTGCTCAAAACTTTATGTTCTAAGAATGAGAACACTAAAGATGTTTCTTCAGTGCATAAAGTTACCATGACTTCAGAGATTACACTTGAAAAAATATCAGGGCTGGAGAGGTGGTTCAGCAGTTAAGAACACTTGCTGTTCTTCCAGACAACCTGGGTTTGTTTCCCAGGACTTGCATGCTGGCCAACAACCATCTATAACTCTGGTTCTGGGTGGTGGTAGTGGTGGGGGCGGAATCCAGGGATCAGTTCCAATGCCCTCTTGAGGCCTCTGTCAGCATTGTACACACATGACGCACATACATACATGAAGGTAAAACACTCATACACATAAAAAATAAAGAATAGTAAATCTTTTCTAACATGAAAAAAAATCTTTCTTTTTGATTACTACTCAGTGCAAATATTCCTTTAAAAAGAAAGACAGGTGATCACAGGAAAAATCACATTTACTTTTGAAGCTTTAAAAAAATGTGTGTTTTGGGGGCGTGGGGTTGGCAACATTTCAGAGGCAGAGGAGGATTCAGTGTAAGTTTTAACCTGCTGTAGCTATGGGAAGATGCTAGTAGTGCCAAGCTTCCTATCCTTAAACCCTGAGATGATTTTTTTGAGTAAAATTATATTCAAGTACCTCCCAGGGCCTCTCAGGATCCTTGTGTCCTACTGTCTAATCATCTCTCTTCCCATCCTATAAATGTGGATGGTACCTCTAAGAAAATGGGCAGGTTGTTATTTAAGATTCTTCCTTGAGACACAGGATGCATATGGCTTCCCAAGTTTACAGTAAGACATAGACTCTGACTTTGATGGTACTGTTTGGTCATGTTTTGCAAGGTTAAGTCTACGTATGTGGAGAAGTTCTCAAGCCAGAATGTCAGTAAGACAGTGCTCACAGTTACACCATATGTATCAATTCTCTGTATCTGTGGGAGGACTGCTTCCAGAGCCACCCATGGATCCTGAAATCTACAGTTGTTCAAATCCCTTGAGTAAGATGGTGTGTAGTTTATGTACAACCCCCTGCCTGTTTTTGACTCTAGATTGCTTACAGTTCCTAATTCAATGTAGATGCCACAGAAATAGTTATCACACTGTATTGTTAGGGAACAATGATGGGAAAATAGTCTACAGATGTTATTTGCTTTCTGAATACTTTCTACCCATTAGTTGACTGTATGAAAAACATGTAGATAGAGAGAGATGACTACATATGTTTTAATTCAACAAACATGTTATTTGAGCCACTGTTAGAAATGTAAACAAGAGATTACAATTTCAAGAAAAACTATTATTTCAACATCTGTGAAATTTGTGGATTTAATTTGCAAGTATAAAAATTTGACTGAAGACTTTTTATGCTGATTTAAACATTATTTGTAGACATGTGAGTGATACTCAAATTTTCTAAGCCTCTTTGTGTAATTGTTTTAACTCGAACGTTTTGTGAGATTGACACATGTCACCATGGGAACGCCCTCCTAGAAGAATCCTAGGATGGATCATAAAACATTGTGATACTCACATGCAATCTTATTTAATGGTCTGTAAATATTGTGGCTTTAATACCTTACTTCACATTTCTCAGTGAAGATGCTCTGCAGTAAGCAGATGAGAAGATTCAGGTACAGAGTCTCTGTGCCTTTTACAAGGTCACATTGAGAGTAGATGCTGACTCTAACAATATTGGTTCTGCAATGACCCCTTTGCCTGCTGTGAGCACATCTTCTTGGCTCCAGATATGTAAGTTCTTGAGGGAACAGAAATACAAGATGCCCTTTTACAAAATCCCAAAAGGACTGCATAGACAGGATGCTAAGTGGTCCTCAAGCCAAATTTGGGCTGTTTCCAACTACTGGATCCTGGGGAGAAAAGGCTGCTCCTGATTCTGGAGAATGTACTGGCATGTTGATGTATCTACTCAGCAATATTTCCACAGTACTGTGTGCAAATCATTCTCCAACCATCATCACAGAAGAGATCCCTTCTTTGCCCTGCTGAAACTGAAAATATCTATTTCCAAAGATAGACATGTGTCATGCCAGTCCTAGACAGAATGGTAAGTGTAAAGATGCACAGTCCAGGGTTCCAAAGGTGATAAAGAGAGAAGGGCATGAACTGACCAGGGGGCTGGAGGAAGTGACATCTGAGCTCACACATGAGAAACAAGAAGGCACCCACCACATCAGAATAGCAAGAAACTAAAAGAGGAAGGGGGCATGACATGTGCAGAACACCACAGGCTGGGTGTGAACTGACCTCCAGAAACTAGAAACAGTGCAATTTGGGCAATTTGTAAAATCTAAGCTCCTTACCAGCAAATCAGAGCCTGTAGTTTAATTTTTTATTTTTATTATTTATAAGCTTACTTTTGAGACAGGGTCTCAGGTAGCTCAGGCTGTCCTTGAACTCATTATGTAGCAGAAGATGGCCTTGAACGTCTGAACCACCTGCATGTACCTCCTAAGTTCTGAGATTTCAGGAGTGTTACCATGTCCAGTTTATGTGGTGTTGGGGATTAAACTCTGAGCTTTGGACATCCTAGGGAAATACTTCTACCAACTACACAACATCCCCAGACCAAGGGTGAAATTGAACCACTGACCCCTTCAGTTAGCAGTTGCCCTCACTATCCAACAGAGTCATTGACAGAGGCTTTGCATTGTTATCATGACAATAGGGGTGTGGAATAAGGGCGTGTTGGAACAAAGGTTTTAAACAGTTGTGTAGAGATTGAGGAAAACTCTTTGAATGATGATGGTCAGGGTGCTTAAAGTAGATAGGGATAGGAGAAAGCTTTCAAATGAATGGCGAGATCTTCAAATCGGACTCCTAAGACCTATCCTTGACTGCAGATGTGAGTGGTAGAGAGAGGAGAACCAGGCTATAATTCCAGTGATATGAGTGCTATCAGCTCAGAGGGAGGAACCGGAAGCAAGGCTGACGCCCCGCCCCCCCCATCCTTGCCCTCCTTGAAGTTTTCCTTCTTCAATGTAAAGAAAATCCCATGCTTTGCATACTCTATTGTTGTGTTGGTTTTGTTGGTTTTCTGTAGTACAGAGGAATATTCAAACCCAGGGCATCTCACATGATAGATCAGTGCTCTATCACAGAGCAATACCTCCAGCCCTAATACCTTACATAACACAATTGGCTATTGATGACTTAAACTACAAAGCTAAACTTGGAATTAAATCAACTTCAAGACACCACTTTATTCCCTGACAGCAAAAATTAAAATACAAGAAATACAGATTATTAAAATACATACCACACGTTTATGCTATTTGTCAAGAAGGAAAGAGGAGATTGCTTTTGGCACAGACATTCATGTAAGCTGGCAGGAAATTCTTTTTATTTATTTTATTTTTGATTTATTTATTATTTTATTTTATATGTATGAGTGTATTGCCTGCATGTGTGTAAGTGCACATGTGTCATGCAATGGCCATAGAGAACAGAAGATGGCATTGGATCCCTTGCAACTGGAGTTACAGATGGTTGTTAGTCACCATGTGGGTGCTGAGATTTGATCCCAGGTCTTCTGTAGGAGCAGTTAGAGCTCTTAAACGCTGAGGAATTTCCAGCCCCAGGAAATTCTAAATGAAAGACATCTAACCAATGTTGGGAGACATATCGAGGGAGCAAACCAACCTTGTTCCCTCTCCCTTTCCCTCTCTCTCTCTCTCTCTGTGGTGAGCACAGCCATTTAATTCACTTAACTAAAGTTAGTCCCTGTTGCATACACAATCAACCTTAAACCCAGGACAGAAATTCCAATGGGTAAAATCACAGTCATTGCTAAAGACCATAACACATAGTAAAACCATCACAATTGGAGAGAATGGACCTCTTCTGTGAAATATTTTTTGGTGGCTTATTAGAATACGTCATCCTCCTGGTTGTAATCCATGTCTGACTCCACAGCCCCCCAACCTGCATAGGTGTAGGGTCTGTTCATTGGGGCCACATCACCTTCACTCTTCTTCCTCTTCAGCAGCCCTCTCTCCTGCAGGTACAACCTCTCAGAAGCAGGAGAGCTCACAGTCAGCAGGCCTCCTGCAAATGGAGCTTGAGCCCTGGCCAGGTCAGCCAAATCTGAAGGATTAGTGGTGGGCAAAAGTCGGTCACTCCTTAGTCGTTTTCTTATTTCTTCTTCTTTCTTCTAAAATAATAATATTAAAGAATGAAAAAGACCCAGATGATCTGGACGATTCTCCGCATGTTCTCATTACCATTGCTCGCCATGGTCACTTCTGCATTTTATATTAAACTGTTCAGCCTTGCAACCAACATTTGTTGGGGAACCCTTGTTGAAAGAGGTAAACACAGGACTCACCTTCACAGATTCAGTCTAGTCTTTGCTCCCAAAGCTTCCGAGTAGGGAGGCAGAAATGGAGGCTATTGGATTAAAGCATGTGCCTAAAGGTGCCTGAAGCTGTAGAATCTGATGTAGGGTGTCTGTAGAAGCCCATCTTAGCTTGATACCCCACCCCTACCTTGG
Organism: Eospalax fontanierii; assembly: GCA_035773235.1. Lineage (NCBI taxonomy): Eukaryota > Metazoa > Chordata > Mammalia > Rodentia > Spalacidae > Eospalax > Eospalax fontanierii. Next base: position 8,730,499 of record CM069547.1, read on the forward strand.
ATATCCTCTTCCCTCTAACCACAGTGGAAGTTTTCCCCAAACTTGCCTTAATTCAGAGAATTAGATAGTGTTTACTTTAGACCATATAGAGGAAACAATTTCCAACCAACTTCAAGACATTATTTCATTCCTTTATAATACAGAGATAATTTTTGAAAAATGACACAGTACTCAGTATAAGCAGTATACAGAAGGGTGAAATAGGGACTATAAACCCACAGATTTTTCTCCTAAAGCTGCTGGTAGCAAACAGCCAACTCTCTAGACTCAGAACCTGTGAGCATCCGTTACCTTTCGGCGCCCCTCTGCAGCCCGCATCTTCCCTTCTATGTCTTTGATTGTGAGATCCTTTGTCTCCTTTTTGATCTCAAGTTTTTTCAGTCTGGTGGGTGGCTTTCTCAGTGGCTTCTCAGATGTGTCAACCTGGAGGAAGATATTAAATTGAGAAGCAGTTATTATCATTGGCCTCGGAGGACAGGAGAGACAGTTTAAAACGTGAAGCTCAAAATCAGAACTTTCTAGTCGCAGATGAAAACAACAGAAGCTTGATATCTGCTAAGAGCAGAGTTTTTAAAAGTTTATTTTATTATCGTGACGTGTATGTGCAAGGCGCTCGTGTCAGGGTGAGCCATCCTGTCGCCATGCATGCATGGATGTCAGATACAAATTTGTGGAGTTGGTTCTCTCCTTCCATCTTTATGTGGGTTCTGGGGCTTGAACTCAGGTTGTCAGGCTTAGTTGGGAAGCGCCTTTACTGCTGAGCCATCTTGCCAGCCCAACAGCAGGATTTTGAAAGGTGAAATGCATTTAATGCCTTAAAAACGTCAGGCTATTACAAAGCAATGCTGCTGATGTGCTTTATAAAACCAGACAGAAAAGGACTCACTCAAAAGAAAGATCTTGAGAATTAATACAAGATAAAAAGATGGAGAAAGAAGGATGAATTTCCTGCTTCATGGGGAAAGTTCACATTTTTACTTTGGTTGATTGATCTATAATATTCAGTCACAGCAATTGAGTTCATCACATTCCATCTGCTACAAAAATATTTTTACTTGGAGAGAGATGAGCTTTTGCTTTTGACCTCGTGGTAAAGAGAGGTCATTAATTATTATTGAGCAGCCACTCTGCTAAGCTTTGCTATTGGTATTTGGCAACCGTTTTCATGACAACTGTAAAAATTTCCACTGTATATGATTGACTATTCTTTCAACAGTTCAAAAAACTGGTAATGACTTTCTAGTTATATATTTAGTTATAAAAATTAAAATTATTACAAACAATTTACAATGTTTTAAGTTACAAGTTTTTCCAAAGCATATAGTTTTATAGCATGTATTTATTTACTATAGAGAAAAAAATAATGCACAACAGTCTTCTATTTCTCTGTTTAATCAAACCCCAGATCCCAGACCTAGTCCCCATCATGAGCCTTTTTATTTTCAATCTGTGTGTGTGTGTGTGTGTGTGTGTGTGTGTGTGTGTGATTGCATGTATGTGACAGTCAGATGAACCTCAGGTGTCATTCCTCACCTTCCACCTTGTTGAGACAGGATCTATTGTTTACTGATGTGTACGCCAAGATAGCTGGACAAAGAGCTTCCCGGCATCCTCCTGTTGCCACTTCCCATCTCACCACAGGAGATCTGGGGTTTATAGGTGCATGGTACCACACCTAGCTTTATGTGTGCCCTGGGGATCCAAATCCAAGTCCTCATGCTAGCACAGGGAGCGTGCTTTACCTTCTAATCCATGTCCCTGACCCCTTGACACAACCACTTATTTATTTATTATTTATATTTTTTATGTTTATGAGTGTTTTGCCTGTATGTATGTAAGTGGAGCCGTGTTGTACAAAGCTCACAAAGACCAGAAGAGGGTAGTGAATTTCCTGGAACCGGAGTTACAGATGGTTGTTAGCCTCCATGTGGGTGCTGGGAATGGATCCTGTGTCCTCTGGAGAGTAGCCAGCGGCCTTAACCACTGAGCTATTTCTCCAGGCATGAACCTTTTTAAAGAGTGTGCATCTGTCCAAACATATAACAGATATTATATATTTAATCTGTAGGGCATATGTAATGCTAATGAACATCTCAGTGAAACTGAACCATACACAGTGCCCTGAGGCTTTATTCTTCATTTAATATGGACTTCTGTCCATGTCAGTATACACAGATGTGTTACGGTGGGGCAAGGTTTTAATGAACTGGAAGTCGTCATTATAAAATGAACGGATATATTGTTCTGGATAATCTCTCTAGAGACTTCTTTTTCAAGACAAAGGAGCTATTAATAGTTATTAGAATTTCCTAAGGACTGTCTCTTCAGAGAAAAGAAAATAAATCAGGCAGACAAAGGCAAGCCATTGAGCACAGTAGACAAAGGCAAATGGGTGACAGACCTGGCTTTGAATCCTAGGAATGACTGTGAGCCTTGATGTCCTCGTTTGTAAAACAGGCTTAAAATAGCTTGTTTCACAGGACTGGATTTTGTTCATGTTTGTTTTCAAGGGAGAAGAAGGTATACAATACCCACCTAGTAAAGGTGACTACTTTTCAATGAGGTGATGGTAACACATAGTCACAGTCAGGATAAGGTGGGGACAGGACAGCAAGAGCCCCAACCCCAGAAGACAACCAGAGGCAATGGGGCAGAAGGCTCCACTGCTAATGTCTGGTGTGTGGCCTGAAGCAAACATCTCTTCCTCTTGGATTCAGTTCTTTCAACTGTACAATAATGATAGGACAGAGGATTTGCCAAGTCTCTTTCCAGCTTTAAGATCTGAAATTCCCAGGCAGTCTTTCAAAAAGAAAAGACTCGTTGAAATTTTGGTCCTGTTACAACCATCAGACAGTTTTAAATGGTTATGATATTTTTCACTAATAAAATACTGAGCATTCATTAAAGTGAGTTTTCTCTTAGCCCTCAATTCATATTATTCTTATGATATTTGATTCTTAAGCTTCTGCTGGCAAAAGTCATTTGCGGGAAAGAGGGGCATGTTTTCTACAGTGCTCCTGCTGGAGAGTCCGTGAAATTAGTATGGAAACCTTATTTAGAGATGCTCACTCATAGAGGTCTAAATGAAAACAGTAATCCAGGAGCAAATGAGGGAATGCCAAGCTAGATATCACAAAGCAGTCTGAACACTGAGAAAAATGATGGGGCCAATCAGTAGTTCCAAGAGCAGTCTGGGTTTTCTTGAGGCAGGAATCCCTCAGAATAGAGGGAGGGCAATGCATCATGGTCTGTGCCTCAGAGTGCTACAGAGTTCTGCCTGTCATGATCCTGGGACATGCAATCAGAATGTGTTGCCATATATGGGGGACAAAGGAATTGAACTGTAAAAGGGAACTAACAGCTATAGAAGACTAGGCTTTTGTCTTGTTCAGGGCTGTCTTTTGGGTTTGAACCAATGGAGTCAGGTGCTAGCATGAATAAACTGCTTCTTGGAAAGGAACACGTTGGCATCTCACATAACACCTGCATCATTCTGATTTGGACAGACACTTCCTATGACTTTATTCTCAAATGAAACCTGTGAATTCACCTTTTTCCTCCCTATAAGAAGTTAATCCTGTCTCTGAAATGCTTGTTCTTTCTTGAGTTTCGCATTTTTATGTTAGAGGAACACCAAAAATCTGGATGAGGAGTGCTTGCATGGCCTGAATAAAGACTTGGGTTTGCTCTCCAGTACTGCGTAAACCAGGAATGGTGAAGAATGCCTGTGATGCCAGTGCTCAAGCAGAGAAAGCAGGATCATCCTTGGCTACATAGTGAGTTCAAGGCCAGCCTTGGCTATATGAATCTTTGCTTCAAAACAAGCAGACAGGGGAAAAATAAGAAGATTTTTATAAACAGATTTGCATTCTTTACAAATGAATTCTTGGTAGCCAGAATCTATAAAATGTTAGTACTTACAAATAGTAACAATGATCACATTATGTACAGAGATGTTGTCTACAACCTGTATCACAATCAGCTTAAAGTCTAGAAAAGTTATCAGTTAAATTGCTTTCTTTAGGAATAGTGTCAGGGTTGGACAACCCCAAAGACGCTACAGTAAATACCGAGTCTTGTTTCTAACCAAGCCAACTTGAATATAGGGTGCATTAGATCCACCGCATATCTCTTAGAGCTTTCTTAATTCACTGTTGACCTACAGATGAACCCACCTTAGTCTGATCTCTAAAGGAGTCTTGTGCAGAGAATAGGCCAAAGCGTCTTGCCAAAGACCTGATGACTGTTCCTAACTTCCATTTCTATCCAGACCCCAGGGGAAGGTCACCCTGACCACTGAGGTTATTTAGTCCTAACTCAATCCACTTCCTCCTTAACTCCCCATGAGGCTTAACAAACAAACTCTGATGCATGTGAATTCCTTAATGACACTGAAGGTTACCCGTGCAGAAACAGAGAATAAACTTTGACCAGACAAGAAGACTCATTATATAATTCACTCAGTTTATAAAAGAAGCCCAGTGTGAGCTAGGAGGAGAAAGGAATTTGGGATCAAATCTGCCTAAACTTAACAACTTCTACATGAATAAATGAAAGCCAGTCATATACCTATAAAAAGGTTCCTATCAATCCCTACACACTTGGACATATTTGCACAAAACTAATACACATTTACAGCCCCACAACTTTAAGTCTCATTAAAATGTTTTATAGTATACTAAAAGATCCACTCTGATCTGACTTTGCTTCTTAATATTCTTTCTGTGTGGATATATACATGTGTTTGTGTGTGTACATGTGTGTATACGCAGCATATGCATGTGTTTGTATGTAAAGGCCAAAGGTTGATGTCGGGTATCTTCCTCTGTTTCTTGTCATTTCACTTTTTGAGACAGGCTTTCACTGAATCCAGAGGTCTCCAATTTAGCAAGACTAGCTGGCCAGCCAGACCCAGAAATCGACAAGTGTCTACACCCCCAGTGGTAAGATTACAGGCATGCACTATAATGCCAGGCTATTTATGTGGGTGTTGGGGATCTGAACTCAGGTCTTCATGCTTATGTGGCAAGCGCTTTGCCTACTAGACTATCTTCCCAGTTCCTTCTTTAAAAATAACTATTTTACTTATTATTTTAATTTATGTGTATGAGTATATTGTGTGTGTCTATGTTAATGCACCCATGTCATGGTCAGAAGAGGGCATCATATCCCCTGGAACTGTTGTTACAGATAGTTGTTAGCTGCCATGTGGGTGGTGGGAAAGGAACCTGGTTCTCTGTAAGAGCAGTTAGTGATTTTAACCACCAAGCCATCTCTCCAGTTCCCCTAGTCCCTTCTTTATATATTTCTTGAATATCATTTTAGTTAAGTAAGCACAAAAATCTATTAAAACTGTCACCACAAAACACAGGTTTGGCTCCAATGAGAATAAGAGCTAGTTAATTCTGAACCAAATATGATTGACAATGGCCTAGAACATAGATTCAGGTTGCCCTGAGTGACATGTTTCACTGCAGTAATAGTTGCATGAAGCTTTTGTAATTGTAGCCCATGTCTATTATGAAACAGACCTCTTGTGCTTATGAATGCTCTTGGTCCACACCATGCGTCCTTAAGGAAGCACCTCTTAGCAACTATTTTCTTTAAAAAATATTTTATTTATTATGATTATTTTCTGTATATAGTGTATAGCCTACATGGATGTCAGTGAACCTGTGTCCTGAGGTGCCAGTGGAGGCCAGAAGAGAGTGTTGGATCCCCTGGAACTGGAGTTACAGCTGATTGTTAGCTGCCATGTAGGTGCTGGGAATTGAACCTGGGTCCTCTGCTAGAGCAGCCAGTGTTCCCAACTGCTGAGACATCTCTCCAGCCCCATAGCGACTATTTTCATGATAGATCCTCCTACACGGGATTCTCTCTCCTGTCTTTTGACACAACTTTTTTCTTCAAACCTCTCAAAGACTCACCTGTAGCTGGAGAGATAGCCTCTCCCCTCCCTGATTAAAGTTCTTTTAGTACTTTTAAACACAATCAGGTATTTATCGTTATCCAAATATTGGGTCATAGTGTAATTGCAGAAATGCCAACTGACATCTGATGCTGGGTGTTAATTTCGTTTTAGGTTGCTATCATAAAATCCTCTGACAAAAGCTACTTACGGAGGGAACCTCCCCCCACATGAACATATACACACACAGAAATAAAATTCTGGACCCTGAGACTTTCATCAAATCAGTTAACATCAGAGGAAAAATATTCTTCACATCAAAGAAGCACAGTGACATATTAATCAAGATGAATCCAAAAAAGTAGTAGCTCAACAATTTCTGGAACTTTTTCATTTCCTCCTGCCTGGTTGTAGCATGCACGCTTGTGGAAATGCAATCCTGTCTGCTGTAGCTTTGCCTCTCCCTTTGGATAAATCGAAGTTTAGTTTTATTTTCTACAAGGCAATGTTTAATAAAAGTCGCTGAAAGAATGAAAACACGACGTTCACTGGGGCTTATCACACCCAAATTTAGTAAAGTCTAAGGAATGTTTTATTGGATTCATTAATCACTGATGATTGGAGTAATTCCTGAATCAACTGAGAATCACTGTGTGTAGAAAAGTAAGGGAATTAATTTATTGGAGAAAAAAGTTGGTTTTAAATAAACACTATCATTTGTAACACAGTTTCCATATACTGGACAGAATGATGTGCTCAATCATATTCTTTTGCTAATTTTCAGTATAAATGCATGTTAATTATGAAATCACTTGCCATGACATCATATGATTCCCCGTTTCTAAACACTTTGCTTCGGCTCTGTATGATTCCTTGAACAATTAACTCCTCCAAGATATCTGATGACTTTGGCCGCTCTCGATTCTCTAGGAGTTGGGGTTTATTGATTAATCCATTGGTCACTGGGTCTTCTGAAGGAAAAGAAAAAAGAAAAGGGAATTGAAGAATGAAGTTTATCAATCAAATGCTAAATGGGGACTGGAGAAATAGCTCTGGGGCTAAGAGTACCTGTTGTGCAAGTTTAGCGACCTGAGTTCAAATCCCTAGCACACATGTAGAAAGCCTGATGCAGTCATTAGGCCCACCATCCCAGCACTAGGGGTGGGGTGTGTGGAGACAGGAGGACTTCTGGGATCGACTGGCCATTAGCTAGTTCCATATTTAGCGGGACACCATATCTCTAAGGAGTGAAGTGGAGAGTGATAAGCAGGACACTTGCCATCCTTCTCCAGATTCTGTTCACATAGGCATGTACACACACACACACACACACACGCACTCACACATACACCACACTCACACACAGACACACACATGCATGTACACAAAATAAGTAAAATTTAGAAATGCTAATACTCTTGCCTAAGTACCTAGTTTCTTTTTAAAAACATTTTGACATTCATTGATTGATTGGTGTGTGTGTGTGTGTGTGTGTGTGTGTGTGTGTCAGGAGTGTGACACTGCATGAGAAAGGAGGTCAGAGGACAACTTGAGGGAGTCGGTTGGTTTTCTCTTTCCACCAAGTGGGTTCAGGGACTCAGCTCAGGTTGTCACACTTGGCAGCAAGTGCCCGATCTTAGCAGCCCCAGTATCTGGGTTCTATTTTGAAACTTTGTAATCCTTTGAAGTTCAAGTTCTCACTGTCTTTATGGAGGAAGCGCCCCAATGTAATCTATTCTTTGCTTTGCAGGTCTCAGGTTAACATCGCGTCATCTTTCTTGTGCTGCTATGTACAATCCTTTTGTTGTAACAACACTTATACACTTGGGTCAAATGACACAGGTTTGCTCACTAATTATGAAGCCCAGCCACAGCTAAGACTCAACACATTCTTCTGGTGATGTGTCCAAGTTGCAGTTTGGTTTCTAGGCTTTGTATACAAATGATAAACAGCATGGAGTTGCCAAGGGCCATCTGGTTCCACAACTCTGGTGTACAGTTTCACTGTCTGCTAAATCTCCTAAGGGAAAGAGTGCCTTTTTTGGCATCTTTGAACCATATCAGAATTGGAGTTAGAGTGATATCAGCTAAAATCTTATTATTGATTTTAAAAATGAGCTGGTTATGGGGGAAGAAGAGGCTGGAACAGACTAAAAGCCACCTTCACGCCATCGGATCATACAGTAAAAGCCACCTTCATGTCAGATCATACAGTAAAGACCGCTGGCTTGTTGGCTCCACTTTTCTTGTCAAAAATGATACTGCACAGACTCCTCTGAAATGAGTTCTTTTCCAAAAGTCTGGGTGGTAGCCAAATCCACTCCGTGGAGTAGATGGAGGCTTTCACTGCTCCTCCCAAACCCACTAGTTCCAAAGACAGATTTCATGAGTTGGTTGTAAAGGTATCCACAGATGTGTCTACCTGCTGACCAGCTGTTTCCCATTTCAGATCATTAATCTGCCTGTTACAAGACAGCCCTCTGACCAGCCATCACCTAGCAATCCATAAGCTCTGATCAGCTGGCTCCTCTGCCTTGCGGCTATGTGGAATAGAGCCAGTTCTCAATACAAAGTGCTCTGCACAGATTTTGGTAGACAGTGATCAAACAGGTCATCTATATGGGTAGATGGATTGGAATGATGGAGAACAATTCAATGTAATGCTTACAGGTAAATGACCTTCATGGAGTTAGAGTGGTTTATTGTTGTGGTTAAAATGTGGCCTTGCCTACTGTTCTGCTCGTGCCTGCCATCCCTAGGACTCAGGAGAAGGAAGCAGGAGGATCAGGACCTCAAGGTCATTCTTGGCTACAAAATGAGTTTAGGGTCAGCCTGGGCTGTTACATGAGACTCGGTCTCAAACAAAACAAAACAAAACACAACAACAAAACAAAAGGTGGGACTCACCTAGAAGGGTTAACACAATAAAACTACGATTTATTGAACACTACACACTCACATTATGCTAAGTACTTTATGTTCTCTATCACGTCATTTCAAACAAATGCTGCGAGAAAAGTATTGTTGTCCCTATTTATGAATGAGTACATAAGATAGAGGCTAATAAACTTGTTCAAGGGCATGAGACTAGCAAGTGTGTTACCTCAGACTGACTCCAGTGTCAACACCACATCTCAACTTCACTATTCCCTCTCCCAGCTACAACCTGTGAGTAACCCCACCCACTAGTCCTGCCCCATCTCTCACCCGGGATGCTGCCACAAGGCTGTCACGCATGGTCACTACCATACTGAAATTATCGTAGCCCCTCCTATCCCTTCTTCTGTGAGTCTGCTAATGCTGACAGCAACTACCCGACACAGAGACTCCTGGACTATGCCAGTCATTTCTTGACTTATGTCTCTTGGGACATTGGAGAATACTGAACAATGTTTAAAGGTAACAGTGTGCTTCTATTTTATTATGGAGTATGTTAGTTACTTTTCTCCTTGCTATGACCAACAACAACTTAAGGGAGGCTTTATTTTGGCTCACAGTTCAGAGGAACACTGAACATATGGAGGGGAGTGGTGGTGTAAGCAGCTTGGACTGAAGCACTGTCCTGGAAGCACAGACCATGCTTTCTCTCTTCTCTCTTTTTTTCAGGCTGTCCCAGGTCATGGAATGGTGCCAGCCACACTCCCTGTGAGTCTTCCCTCCTCAGGTGAACTTCTCTGGGAACACCCTTTTTAAAATATTTTATTTTATTTTATTTTATGTATAGATGTATTGTCTGCATGTATGTACATGTACCTGTGTTGTGCAAGGCCTGAGGAGGTCAGAAGAGGGTGTTAGATCCCCTGGAACTGGAGTTACAGGAAGTTACTAGCTGTCATGTGGGTGCTGGGAATCGAACCCTGGTTCTCTGCAAGAACAGCCAATGCTCTTAAGTGCTTAACCATCTCTTTAGCTTCGCCCTTAAAAATTTTTTTTTATTTATTATTTTGAAAGTTAATTAGTTTTTTCAGATGGCAGGAGACAAAAGCCACACAATAATAAACTGAACATGCAAGAATTAGCTCCTGAAACAGAAATTTATTCATCAAGGACACCTGTGACACAATTGACAAAGTCTGAATATGAGACAATGTCACACGAGTGGTCACGACCTGATTTTGATCTTTATCCAGAGACTGTGCAAAGAATATCACTGTTTAAGGAAGTCAGGTCTAGCATATTTAGAAAGAAAGTACCATTAAGTTTTAAGTTATTCTCAGAAAAGAATACTTGTGTATGGAGGGGTATGACTGTGCAAGTGTGAAATGTTGACATCTGGGAAATCTTGATGAGAAACTATAAATGGTGTTTATTTATTTATTTATTTTTGCACCTGTTTTTGCCTTGAATCTGACACTACTCAAAGCCATGTTTTTCCTTAGAAAAGAAATATAGATAGGCCTGGAGTTTTCAGCTTTATTCTGGTGAAAGATAAGCACACAGATTCCACAGAGACCATACTTCCACTATAAGGTTTGTGGCTCCATCCTTTCTTGATTCTGGGCCGTGGAAGAGTCCAGGACAGGGAGGTAACTAACACTCTACAGTGTGCCAAGGAGGTAAGCTAGAATGGCAAGTAGGTTAGGCATAGTCAACATATTTCAACTTATTTTGTTATCAACTGATGATGGGTTTATTAGGACTTAACTCTGAAAGTCAAGAAGCACTTATACTTGGAAAATGTTAGCGTAAAATGTGAAAATCTTTTTGTTGTTATTGTCTGTTTTGTTTTGTTTTCAGGCATCTTGTTGGACAGAGAACTGCCCCTGGAACTTGCTGTGTAACCCAATCTGACCATGAACTTGTGATCTTTCTGCCTCAGCCTCTTGAGTGCAGGCAGCTTGCTGGACTGTCTATCCTGGAGCGCTCCTGTCATCCTCAGTTTCCTGATAATGCAGTCTGCTAACTACACAGGGATTTAGTTAGCATGCATGCCTGTCAGGGAGGAAATTGCATCAACACAAATAACAGATAGAAGAAAGTGCTTGCATTGCCCAGAAGGTGAAAAGAAGGATGCTGTTCCTAATGCCAGCTTCTGCTTTTGAGTTCTGACCCACATGCATCAGAGCCATAAGAGGTAGCCGATATGAAATCTAATAACCAGAGTATGTGGATAGTTCATGAAAAAGAATTTCATCTGTCACCCCAACTGCTTTCTTAAATTTGTTATTTTAGATTTTTTATGTGTATGTATATAGGCTGGAGTATTTATATATAGGTACCATATGAGTGCAGGTGATAGAAGACACCCAAAGAGAGAGTTCCAGGTTGTTCTGAGAGCCTGATGTGCATTCTGAGAACAGAACTCAGGTCCTTTGGAAGAGCAACAAGTGCTCTTAACCACTGAGCCATCTCTCCACTTGCACCCTAACTACTTTCCAACCTTAACTTGTAAAGAGGAGAGAAACTACAGGGAGATGGAATGCAAGTTCTTCCCTAAAAAGCAAAACAAATCCTTTCCCTCCAGATCTGTGAATAAGATATTCAACACCATGGAATAAGTCAAAGGAAGAGAAACCAGAGCTCTGGAAAAGCCATAGTTTTTAAGAGAATATCACATCATAATTATTCCTTTTTTGGTTTTGGAAAATTATTGTTTTAATTTTTAGATATTTTATTTATTATTTTTATTTTATGAGTATATTGCTGGCATGTATGTAAGTGGGCTTGTGTCGTGCAATGCCAGAGGAAGTAAGAGGAGGACATTGAATTCCCCTGGAACTGGAGTTAAGGACAATTAGTTGCCATGTGGGTGCTAAGAATTAAGCCCCGGTCCTCTGCAAGAACAGTCAGTGCTCTTAACCACTCAGCCATCTCTTCAGTCCCTGGAAGATTCTTTATTTGGTATATTTGCTGATATTTTGAATGGGGAGAAGCAGGGTGACCATTTAATGCAGATTTTATTTATTTTTACAAACGTAGAGCTTTCTCTTAGGAAGATGTTAACAGAAAGGGAGTTAAAAATTCCCTTAAGTTGTATGATTCCTTTTTCAATTCCCAATAAGGGCTCTTAAAAATATGGTCTTAAATACTTCATTGACAAGAAGATTAATGGCTAGCAGCATTAATACCCCATATGATGAAGGCCTGAGACTAAATTCTAATGTCTTAGAGATTGCAATTTAAAGTACATCACTAGCCCCAACGAAGTGCTAAATATGTAATCTGTATATAGATCCACAAAACGGAAGCAAGAGGTTACCTGAATTGACTCTCCCGTTCTTTTCACTACGAGATGGAGAACTTTCTGGAATCGTTCCAGGTAAGCTTCCTATCCCAGCCTGTTGGCTCAGGCCTTCAGCTTTGTCAACATTATACTTGGGCTGTTGAGCCTCAGTCTGGGGGCTGCAGTTCTTCCTGGAAGGAGTCACCCTCACATCAGCCTGTGGAAAGAGAACAGGTTGGTGGGCATCAAGATTCCTTAGGAAAATGGGAGTAAGATTGTAGGATCTGCTTTTGAGTGCTTAGCCAGTCGGTGTCTGTGGTAATCTGCTTAGTATGCAGAAGCCTATAGGGGTAACACAGCAAAGTGACTAGCAGATGTGATTAAGTTAATGTTCTCAGGATGGTAAGACTATTCAAAATTCTTCATCAGAGTCCCAGATACAATCACAGTTGTTCTTACAAGAGACAGGCAGAGAGAGTGTTATGGTTTGAATATAAAATGTCCCTGAAGATTCATGTGTTGAAGAATTGATCCCTAGTTGATAGCATAGTTGAGGGGTGATCAGATCATGAGAGTACTTAACCCTATCAACGGAACAATTCAGTGATAAATTCATAGCTGAAAGAACTATTAGGAAGTGAGACAAAATTGGAGGCAATATGTCATCAAGGGTACGCAGTTGGAAGGTGTGGCTTGTCACTAGACCCTTTCTCTCGGACTCCCTCCTCTTCCCACTTGCCATGAGATGAGCAGCTTTGCTCTGCAGGCTCTTGGTTGTGATGCTTTGCGTTATAGCAGTGGGACCAAGTGTCTGTAGAGAGAAACCTCTGAAACTATGAACAAAAACAAATCCTCCTTCCTTAAGTTGTCTCAAGCATTTTGTCAGAACACCAATAAACTGACTAGCATAGAAAAGTCTTGCTGAGAATTGGGGTCATTGTGATGACTATTCCTAATTAAGTGGTTCAGAACTTTTTGGACTGGCTGTGGGAAGAATATGGAAAAGTGTTGGAGACGCAGACTGGGGGAACTCTAGGATGCTGTAAGCAGAGCTTAATGGGAAACTCTGGTGGGAGCTTAGTAGTCCAGAAAACAAACTGCCTTGTGAGGTTTCAAATGGAAATGAAGACTTTATTGGGAATTAGACAAGGGGCCACGAATGCTTAATTCTGGCAAAGAACTCTACGTTCTGTTCATGCCTTGGAACTTTGTGTGAGGCTGAATTTAAAGATGGCAGACTCATGTACTGGAGAAAATTCAAGGCAACACAACATTCGGGATATTGCTGACTGCTTTTAGCCAGATTGATGGTGAGAACTAATAGCAAAAAGCAGAGCAGATGGAATACAAAAACTTTTTATATGGCCATAAAAAGACTATGTGTAAAGTTGGCACCAGGAAAGTGGGGTTGGTAGAAAGATCAGCACCATTAAAAGAAAGCCAAGTGCTTGGCACTGGGATAATAGAAAAGCGTCATGAAGGAACCTCAGAAATTGGCCTGCTGACATCTATCAGAGGCTCAAGGCTGTAACTCACTGGAAAGACTGTGCTTTGAGAGGAGAACTCTGAAGTACCTTGCTTACACAGGGTTACCTGGAAGCCATTTCCCTGGGTTCAGTCATCCAGGCACAAAGAGGCATCAAGGGTGACGTTTCAAGAGGACCTGGTTCCTCCCCTCTAGGCAGGGACCCTGGCCAGTTTTTCAGGCATCTAGAATGTAAGAGTTATAGGGTGATGGAAGCCTCCACCCAGATTACAAAGGAAAGCCTAGGGAGTCAGGCACGGTCTGGCAGGGTCAGCATGCCTCCAGGTATACCCCTGAAAGGGCACTGTGTGGTGGAGACCCCAGGAAATTGGAGAAGATATGAACATGGAACATCTGTTGAGGACATTTCAGCCAGTAATCATAACTAGTCCAGGAGAAAGGCCATATGGGCATTGGCCATCATGGCCATGGGACTGGGCCTGCCCAAGCCTTTGGAAGGCCACATCTTGCTGCCATGTCTCAGATGCCAAATCTGAAGGACGGGGTTTACTGTTTGCCTTGTGGAGTTTCAGTCTTGTCTTGGTCACTTCCTTCTTGCTGTTCTTTCATTCTTCCTTCGGAATGGCAATCTGTGCTATTGTATGTTGGAAGTATCTAATTTTCTTTTTCTTTTTTCATGTGCAGTGTTGGGGATCAAAGGTGGTGCCTTATACATTGATTGTAGGCCCACATACTATTACTGAACTACATCTATAGCTTGTGTAACATTCATTTTGATTTTATGGGGACTCACAGCTAATACTTCACCGTGAGTCTTAGAAGAGACTTTGAACTCAGATTTTGAGCAGTGTTGGAGCTGTTGAGGCTTTGGAGACTCTTTGAGATGATCTATGCATTTTGCATATGAGTTAGACATGAGACTTGGGTGGCCAGGGGCAGAATGCCATGGCTTTGATAGTAAACATCTTCCCAAAAGGTTCATATGTGAGTTCACAGCTGAATGGACTACTAGTAGGCAAGTCAGAGGAAGTCACGGGACCATGCTGAAGGGCTTGTCTTGTTCCTGGACCCTTCCTGTCTCTGCCTCTACTTCCTGTCTGCCATGAAGTAAGCCATTTGGCTCTGCTGCCTGCTCCACATGTTGATGTTCTACCTTACACGTATGGGCTCAGAAACAATGGAACCACGTGACCAGGGACTCAGACCTCTGAAAACACAACTCCAAATAAACCATTCACCTTTTAAGTTGCTTTCCTCAATCTGTCCCCACCCAGGCGGTGAAAAGCGACCTAACACATGGAGTTTTGACTATAGAAGAAGAAAAGGTGATGTGAGGATGAAAGTGGAGACGGATTTGAAGCGGTTATAGTTCGTGGTCAAAGACAGAGGAAGGGGCCACAAGGTAAGAGCACGGCCTAGAAGCTGGCAAAGGCAAGGACAGGACATTTTCCTCTGAGTGTGACAATAACTAGCTCTAGATTTCACTGAGTACAACTGACTTCAAACTTCTGACCTTCAGAACTGTAAAAGAACATATTTGTGTTCTTGAAGCTACTAAATTTGTATTAATTTGTGAACATAGTTACAAGAAGCAAGTAGAGTTTTATTAATCCATAGGGATGGACCTGCCAGGTTCAAGTTACCATTCTGAGCCTTACTGAGGACACTAGAATAAATGGCTATGCTCATCAATCAGGTTAAAAAACAGAGCTATCACTATGTAAAAAAGAGTGTGTGAAAGTGGTGTATGATATTACTTGTAGAGTAACACGTAATAAAACTCATTTTTAAAAACTAATATGGAAGGGAATTGTGATGATCATCGATTCTGTGTCAATCAGGCTGTAGTAGTTTTTCAGTCAAACTGTAATCTAGGTATTATGGTGAAAGGTATTCTGTAGGTGTGACCACATCTACAATGAACTGACTTTAGGTAAAAGAGATTCTTCCTGACTGTCTGGGTGGGTCTCATCTAGTCAGTTGGAAAGCTTCTCATGTAGACCTGAAGGTTCCCTGGGGGAAAGAAATTGTGCCTCTGGACCATGGCTTCAGCTCCAGCCTCCACTTTCATTATTGTGCTGTCCTGTGGATCTTGGACATGACTGACCAGCCCTGTGATTGCATGACATATTGTTTTGTAACAACTATATTTATCTCCCCTCATCAATTCATCCATCTCTTCACTCATCCTACAGGGTCTGGTCCTCTGATAGAATGCTAACATGGAAACATGGTAGGAAAGAAGCACCGTCCCCCAGTATCAACATCAGGTGTTAGCACCTCCCAGGTGTATTTGCTCATATGAATAATTTAAACACAAGTCAGAATTGACCAATAAGCCCATGAGATGTTCAGCATCATTTAGTCACTAGGGGAGTACACAATAAAAGAATACAGCGAGATGGTTCATACCCAATGATGTGGTTATACTGAAACAGAAGCACTAGCAAGAGGTGGTGAGGATGTGGAGAGGCCAGCGTCCTCACGTATTTCTGAGAGGCAAAATAGTGCATCTACTTTGGAGAATTCCCTCAAAATGTAATCCTAGAGTAACTGCACCACAGGAAACTCCACTCCCACATTTATGGCCTAGTAAAATGGAAATATTGTTCAGCCCAAAACTTGCTCATGGTACCTATACTTATTATCGATAATGTTCAAATGTGGAAACAACCCAGATGTCTATCAACTGATGGGTAGGTAAAGAAAATGTGGTGGAGCTGAAGAGATGGCTCCATGGTTAAGAGGACCTGAGTTCTATTCCTAGAACCCACCTGACCACTAACAACTGCTTTTAACTCCAGCTCCAGGGGATCTGATGCTCCCTTCTAGCTTCCACAGGCATCACATACACAAGCAAATATTCATACATATAAAATAAAAATTACAAAAAGAAAATGTGGTACAATTATAAAAATATTATTTAACAAGAGAAAGAGTAATATTGACAAGTGTCATAACACAGACATTTGCAAACACTTTCATAAACTACAGAAGTCAGTCACAAAGACCATTGGTGCTCAGACTAGAAGTCTGAAAGTCTGAAAGTCATGAAGCAGGAAGTGGATTCAGGGATTCAGTGGTTGTGCAGGACAAGCAGGGGGCAGTTTAGTAAGGGAAAATTAGCGTTGGTTGCTTATGAGTGGTCATTTCTTTTAGGAGGGGACAAAAGTATACTGAAAGTCGACATGAAGCAGAAACCATGGAGGAACTCGGCTTGCTGGTGCTCAGACTCATGATTAGCTAGGTTTTTCCTACAGTCCTGGGCCACCTGCTTAGGGATGGTGCCATAGGGCTAGGCTGTCCTGCATCAGTTAGCAATCACAACAATCCCTCACAGACATGCTTATAGGACAAGCTGATCTGGGAAATCTCTCACTTGAGGTCTCTCCTCTCAGATGACTCTAGGCTGTGTCAAGTTGACTGTTAAAGCTAACTGGGACGGAGACTCCATGTGATGCTTTTCTCTCAGAGATGCACAGTTTGTACTGAACTTGAAGATGTAAATCAGATTGCAGGTTTTCTCCCTTATTTTCAGATAAATTATTTAAAGCCAGTGATAATAAAAAGCATATTTTCACAAATGTATTACATTTTTGCAAAAGCATCATTTTTTTTTAACCAGCAATGCACTGAGTTACACACGAGGATTAATTTTGTCATTTAACATTTCCATGTGGAGACACTGAAAAATGTGATAGATTTAATAACAGCCTCAGCTACCACCAAAATGGCAAAACCCACACCTGCTTCGAATGGAGTGGAAATTTGAGTGTTATCATTCTGAAAAGGATGACTTTTCCCAAACGCACTCTGCAGCTTACAACTTGGAATAGATTCAAACACCACAACCCAGAATGAACCTCCATCTGCTTTATCGTGATGAGAGATACTTGAATCTGGGATCTGAAGCCCAGCAAGGGTCTCTATCTATTTGTGCTCAGGGACTGGTGCCTTTGAATACTGTTAGTGACCAAAATCTAATATGTAACAGATAAAACACAATCTTTCAGCATCACATGACATATGCCAGCCTTCAGTCTCCAGAGCAGAGATTTGAAGTTCTTCTCTTTTGAAAATTAAGAATATTTTTCAAGTATCATTCTAGGAATTTTAACCTCATTTCATAGTATAGATCGAGATAGCTATAATTCAAAGGCCATAGGTACAAATAATTGTATCTGTGCCTGTCGGAGATGTGGCCAACAGTGTTTGCTTCTAACTATGTATGCAAGGTTTATATTTCCACAACAATGAGGAATCCGCATTATATAAGCAGTGTTAGTGGAGCAGGTGCTGGGAGGCAGGTAGAAAGCTCTATCTTTTCCATGAGGTGAAGTTGTCCAAATACAGAGTCAATGTGCTTCTGTTCTTTGCATTGGCTCTATTGTATATTTCAGTGCCTTGGGGATAATTATTTTTAACAGTTTTGAACTAAGAACTTGTAAATTCCAAGGTGACGCTCTGCACAAGGGTCACTAACATTCTAAAAATGGCATCGGTTTAAATGATGGGCAGTTGTTTGTTTTTTATGAGTGAGTGTGTGTGTGTATGTGTGTATGTGTGTAGGTACTAGTTGCGCTCAATAGCTTTTAGGAACAAATTTGCCAAGTAGCTTGAAAGGAATAACTTCATGCTCCTTGAGCTGAAATCTTAAATCAAGTCAGCAAATGCATTTATAAATATATTTGCCTGGGATGGAGAGATGGCTCAACGGTTAAAAGCACTTTCAGAGGACCTGTGTTGGATTCCCAGCACTCAGATAATGGCTAATAACCATCTTTAACTCCAGTTCCCAGGGCCCTCTTCTGACCTCCGTGGCCACTGCATGACATGTGTGCACTTACAAATATGCAGGCAATACCATCATACTAATAAACTTAATAATAATAATAATAATAAGTATGTTTGCTGTAGACATAGAGGAAGAATTAGAATTAGATTTTGCTAGTTTACTTTGAATAATATAATCATAAGTGAAAACATCTTAAAAACATTCAGGAATGATTGTTTAAAGTTTTAAGAGGTCTAGAGAGGTGGCTCAGTGGGTACAGTATTGCTGTACAAGCATGGATGACCTAGTTCGCATTCCTAGCACCCACATAGAAACCCACAGCAATGGGGGTGGGGGTCAGAGACAAGGGGATCCACAGGTCAAGGCTGCTCATCTACCTTTTTCTATGGGGTTGAAAAACTAGTTGACCAGTCTAGCCAATGGTTGAGTGCCAGGTTCAGGGAGAGATGCTCTTTCAGAAAAATAAGTTCTAGGCTGGTGCCTGAGCAGGTGAAGTACTCACTGTCAAGTCTAATGACTTGAGTTCTATCCCTGGAACTCACACTGTAGAAGAAAAAAACTGACTCCAGTAAGTTGTCCTCTGACCTCCACACCTGAGTTATAAAAATAAGGTAGGCATGACAGAAGAGAAGACTCTGGCTTGCAAGGATGCATGGGTCAATACACATACACACATATGAATGCACACACATATCACAAACATGCACGTTATAAGAAGTATTTTGTTTATTTATCTATCTATCTATTTAAGTATTTTCATTTTATGTGTATGAAGGTATTGGCTGCATATATGTAAGTTTATCCCCATTCTGCAGTGCTATAAGAGGTCAGAAGAGGGCATCGGATCTCCCGGAACTGGAGATACAGATGGTTGTTAGCCGTTAGGTGCAGAGAATCAAACCTGAGTCCTCTGCAAGAGCAGCCAGTGCTCTTAACCACTGAGCCACCTCTCCAGCCCCTTAAGAAATATTTTGATTCTCTTTTATTTTTGAGGTCAATACGCAAGAATTTTCTTATCAGATGTTGAAGAAAACCTGGGAAGGGTCCTTGACAATCAGTCACCCATTGAAATCCAAGCTCTCTCTTTTCTACTTGGCCTGGAACTTTGAGTTACACAGAAAAAGAACATTTCTCCAACCAAAAAAAAGTTTCCCATGCTTTCCTTGTTACTATGCATTATTTCACCACAGCGCCTTCAGAGGTAAAAAAGAGCAGAAAGTCTGTGGATAATTCTCAAGAAGTTTAATTTAGAATATTTTAAAGTTAAACTGTTAAGAAACATAAATATTGCATGCAGGCAACATGCTCATCTCATTTTAAAGTCTGAACTACTGAACTCGAAGTCCTGGCATTTGCAAAGGCAGTGGAGGAATTACTATCCCGACAGAGAGTTTAATTAATAATAATCATACCCTTTCCAGATCAGACTTCCTAAGTCAAATGCATGGGAAGAGAAGGTGTGTGTGTCAGACGAGTGAGTTTATCTTTGGGTTATTTTAATGTTGAACTTCCTCCTGGCAGACTGTCATTAGTCTCATAATGATAGTAGGAGACAGGAACACAGGAAAGCCTCTGGGAAGCGGGCAGGGGAAGCCAGGAGTCTCTCAAGAAGAATTTTTGGTGACTGGTCTGTATAAAGCAATTTGCTAGAGACAGAAAGACTGCTTCTATCTGTAGGGAGGGGACAGCTCCAGGTAGGAGGCAAACTGAGTACCAGTGAAGGAACAACACGAACTAGTTTTTCAACCCCATAGAAAAAGGTAGATGAGCAGCCTTGACCTGTGGTCTCCAGGAGCAGGGTGTGCACGGACAGCTTAGGGAGTAGCGACCAGGAGTCGTCTTGAAAAATGGGGATGTGTGGCCTCTACAGTGGAAAGGAAAAGCCTGAAAGGAGAGAAAGCAGCAGGTGCATGACATGGATGGGACAGAATGGGCTGGAGGGACAGTAAGAAGGGCCGTGGGAAAATGGCCAAGGGTGGGAGGAAGTCAGACCAGTGTCAGAGTGGACTCAAGGGTGAAACGCATGGTAAGCTAAGGGTTTTATCTCAGAATAATAACGATCATGGCCGTAACTTATTTTCCATTCTTTTTCTGTGCCAAGCATGGGTATGAGCACTTTATGGGGACTGAATTGTGTCTTTGATTGGCCTTTGGATTGTTCAAGCCTGTCTTGTTAGGGCTGCCAGGGCCCAGGCTCTGACCCTAACAGTTCCCCAGAGACTGTGGGGCTGAGGGGGACAATCACCAGACCTGCTTTCTGGTGTGCCCAGCCCCCTCTCCGTACTCTGCTTGGGAAAAATTCCCCTTGCTACTCCAGGAGAATTACATGGGCGCAAGCTTGAGGCACAGCAAAAAGATCATTAGAAAGAGACTCTAGAAAACTAGATTCCGGGGGCTGGAGAGATGGGTCAACAGTCAAGAGCACTGGCTGCTCTTACAGAGGACTTGGGTTCAGTTCCCAGCATCCACATTGCCCTGCTAACAGCCATCTGTAACTCCAGTTTCAGGGTGTTGGTGTTGGGCCGTCTCTTCCGACTTCTGAGGCATTGCATGTCATGGGTGCATTTACATATATTCAGGCAACACACTCATGCATGTGCAATAAAAATAATAAAGAAAAAATATTTTTTTAAATAAGAAAACTAGATTCTACTGGAACTCCATCCCCCCAAAGAAGCTGCCTGGCCCAGAGGACGTGGCCAGGCAGTTCCTGAGAATCTCTGAACTCTGGCTAAATACCAAAGAGCCCAGTGTTCCAGAACCAGCAAGCCAAGAGAAGGCCAGGAAGTAGGACTTCCCCTTATAAATCAGGTCAGCTGTACTCAGGAAACGTTGCTCTCTGGTTATCTGCATCTGTGTGTGGCATGACCACACAGGTGTATGCTTGGACACATAGATTTAGACACACCAACTAACAATGATAGAGTAAAATCATTCGATTTATCTACCAAGAGGGCTACGAACTCTGCAGACCAGCTGCAGCCCATTTACAGCAGTTCCTAAGTGAGGCTTCCGTTCTCCCTCTCCCCCGCCCTCCCCACCCCCTCCCTCCTCTTCACTCCCTCCCCTCCTGATACAGGGTCCGGCTCTATAGCCTTAATATTCACTGTGTAGTCTAAGCAGGCCTTGAATTCGAACTGAACACAATTCTCCTGCGTGCGCTTCCAGGCCCAAGGGTTAGACTGTTAACTGTCTTTTACCTTGGATCCCTCTTCCCAGCCTTTTCTGGGCGCGGACACTGGACCCTGGTCCTCAGCACGCTGGGAAGGTCCGCAGCCCATCGCGCGCCTCGCTCTTCCCGCTTCCTCCCCTGGCGGCGCAGGGAGCTTCGCGAGTCCAGGGGTCCTGTTTCTCCACCCTGCACTCCCTGCTCTCCACCTCCAGGCGGGCAGGAGGCTCTAGACATCTGGGCAGTTGCTGGGAACTGTTGCCACAATAAACCGCGTCACGCAGACCTGGGATTTCAGTAAGGGAAAATCTGAAGATGAGAGATGCTGTCCAAATCCCAGCTAGAACGCTAACTGCAGGTCTGTTCAGGTGCTAGGGAAGGGCCGCAAGCTGAGTGAGCTAAGCATCCTGCGGGGCGCTCTTCTCTTTTTCTTTGCAAGGACCCTGGGACACGCCCGGACTCCTGTTACCTGGTTCACTCCGTGGAGCTGTCAGACACTGCAGCGTGTGCACAGCGACTCAGATCGCCGGGCTGTGCAGAACGCTCGCAGAAGGCAAAGTGACAGGGCGTGACCTCAGAAAGGTCACACAAGAAACAAACCCACTTGGGGAAGAAAACCACACAGGACTGCAGAAACCTCGGCAGGTCAGCAGGTCTGGCCAATCGTTTTTGATTCGCAAAGTCTGTTTTAGGGGTTGTTGCATAGTGAGGGAAGGCCAAAGGGACGCATATATTTTGCAGAGAATTAAGTAAAAAATGGTGCAACTGAAGACAGGCGGACAAGGAGGGCTGCTCCAGCCAGGAACGAGTTAGTCCTTCCGAGTTTGTCCCTTTTCAACCCATTTTCATTTTGCTTTTCTTTTCGAGGACCAGAAAGTGGAGTCGAAAGAGTCTTTGAGACATCCCGGAACCTGCATTTTCAGACTGGAAATTTAGGCTCAGACATGTGTGAATTTCCTCATGATCTTCAGGGAGCATCTTTTTAAATGATTGGTGAAGAGGACCCAGGGGGCCTGCCCCGTCCCTCTACTCTACAAACAACAGGAAAACACAAGTAGGCTTCTTGGAAATGCAAATCTACCATAGTCTTTCCAAGGAATTCAGTAGTCAGCTCTATTTTAAGCAGCTGGTTATTTACTTTATAGTATCAGTCTATCTATCATCCATCCTTCCATCAATCAATCAATCAATCAATTTTTCTATCATCTATCTTTCTTCTATCATCTACCTATCTATCATCTATTTGTCTATCATCTCTCTATCAGCTCACTGGGTAGCTCAGAGGACCTTCTTTCTCTCTTCACCTTTCTCTCTCTCTTTCTCTCATTCTAGTCCGTTTGTTCCCTCTCCCCTCCCTCCTACCCCTCCCCCTCCCTCCTCTCCCCTCTCCCCCCTCCCTCCCTCCCTCTTCCTTCCCTTCCTTTCCCCTTGTCTTCCCTTTCTTTTGTTTCCTTTTGTTATTGTTATCTGTAGGCATGGAACTCAGCCCCATTCAGCTGATCAGACCCTCCCAGGCTTTGCTGGCCCACCCTGCTCTGTAGGAGGGCTGAGCAGGGTTGATGAAAACCTTACTGGATTGTTCAGCTGTTTTGAGTCAGAGTTGTGGGGGGGGGGAGGTATGACAGGTTCTAGTACAAAGAAAAGAAAGCACCAGATTGTAAGACACAGTTGGCATTTCAAGTACCACCTTAACTTCAAATATCAAATTGTAGAGTCCCGTGTCCCAGATCTTCATGTCAGTTTTTAGATATTTCAACCCAATATCTGTAATTCTGGAAAAATCATCCTTGAGCCACACACACATTGTATTTGTCAGATCTGTCTCACTAATCCTGTACACCGAGTGCAGTTAACACACTCAGAAATCAGTCCACAAAGCATTTTGTGACAAAGGAAATGACTATTAATGAAGAAAAATTGCACCAGAATACTGCCACACAAAACAACAATTTATTTGCATAATCAAGATTTCTGCAAAGCACTGGTCAGCCCTTGAAGTAATGTGAGCGCTGGATTTAAGTAGAGTCTCCACAATGTAGAATGCAAGCTTGTCTGCATTATCTCTTTAAGGGACTTGGTGCGACAGCCACAGAATGACCAGAAACAAGCATGTAAGCCCACAAACAGCAGAATAATTGTTTACCGAACTTCAGCATTAGGCCAACAATCTTGATGTTTGCTCATTCAACACAAACTCTGTAAACACAGAGAGAAAACACCAATCTTGAGGGCAATGGGTAGCTTAGCTGTAAATGTTGCAGTAATAGTCACATAGAATTATAAGACTCCCATTGACGCCTTCATTTAAGACTGGTCTGAACCCCACTTAGACATGGAAGAGGTCTAATAGTGTGTAGAGAGCTTAATGGGAGTGGACAAGGAGGAGCAGTCTTTGCCCACTGGCAGAGAGGAAGGTGAGCATGCTTTTTAGAAACCTACAAAACTTCAGGTTACATGTGGTGATTTTTACACACTGATACCCTCACGATGAAAGAAGAGTAATAGTTAAGTGATTTTTCTTTTTACTGCTTCCAATTTTGGCAGTATGTGGGAACAAAGCATGGAGACTTTTTGAATCAGTGGTATGATTTTCCCATGCTAGCCTTGAACATATTGTTTGACGTTCCAGGGGAGTTAACTGTGTGGAAAACTGAAAAGAAAAAAAAAAGGAGAGAGAAAGAACACGATTCTCTGTTTTTTTTTTTTTCTTCCTATATTGGAATATGATGGAAAGAATCCTAGGCCAGCTGGGGATTCTGGTCCCAGCCCTACTCTGGGCTTGTGGATTCCCCTTGGCAGTCATCCAGTCTTAGGTACCTGGCCCCTCCCTCTTCGGAGAGGGTGAAGAATCATTAGCCCTTGGAGCTCCAGTTCTTGAAGCCAGACCTAGCACATCTGTTCTGGAATCATCTATGCCCTGCCGCCTGCCGCTTGTTATAAATGCAAATTCCCAGCAACATGGGCAGATGGATTAAATCTGCTTTTAGTGAGTTTCCTTTGTGGTGGCAGTGGAACCCAGGCTTGCATCAAGGCTAGGCACGCGCTCAGCCACTAAGCTACATTCACAGCCTGAGATCCTATATTTTTAACATGTATCTTGGCTTATTCTCATACAAGTAGATGCCTGACACATTTTGGAGAGCAGAGAGCTTGGGTTTCAGGGGGATCTGCTTTCACCTTTGACTTTGAGAAGTGATTTCGTTTTCTTGTCTTTATTTTTCTTTTTTTAAAAATATTTATTTTTATCATTTTTATTTTAGTTTTTTTAGATGAGTGTATTGCTGCATTCAGGAAAGTGCATCCATGTCATGCAATGCCCATGGAGGTCACAAGAGGATTTCTGATTCC
Organism: Eospalax fontanierii; assembly: GCA_035773235.1. Classification (NCBI taxonomy): domain Eukaryota; kingdom Metazoa; phylum Chordata; class Mammalia; order Rodentia; family Spalacidae; genus Eospalax; species Eospalax fontanierii. The sequence continues at coordinate 8,755,368 of CM069547.1, forward strand.
CTAGAACTGTAGTTACAGACAGTTATTAGCAGCCATATGGGTGCTAGGAATGGAACCTAAGTCCTATGCAAGAGCAGCCAGTGCTTTTAACCACTGGTGCCATCTTTCTAGCACCTGTTTATTCTTCTTTAAAATAGAGAAAAGTGGGTTGGGGGATGGCTTACTTGGTGTCCTGCTTGCTATGCAAGCATGAGGACCTGAGTTCTGATACCCCAAACCCATGTTAAAGCTTGGTGAGGTGGCATACAGCTGTAACCCCAATGTTTGAGGGTAGGCAGAGACTGGCAGGTATTTGGAGCTCTCTGTCCAACCAGCCCTAGACAATGGTGGGTTCTGGCTTCAGTGAGAGGAGGTCCTGTCTCAAAACAAACAAACAAACAAACAAACAAACAAACCCAACAAGGTGGAAATTGATTGAGGAAGAGACCTGAGGTTAATACATGGGCATACACACTCTTGCTCACACAAATGTATATGTACTGAATATACATAGCACCACACACGTTACTAAAACAGTAAGAGGGAGAGATATCATCTGCTTCCTAGGGTTGTTGATTGACCTAAATCTAATATCATGCAAAATGGGCTAGAGAGATGGCTCAGCAGTTAAGAGCACCAGTTGTTCTTGCAGAGGACCTGGGTTTGATTCCCAGCATAACTACTGTCCATAACTCCAGTTCCAGGGGATCTGAACGTCCTCTTCTCACTTCCTCAAGCACTGCATAACAATAATAAATAAATTTTTAAAAATTGTGCAAAACAGGGAAGATGAGATGGTTTAAACTTTAATTTGCCACTTCAGGTATTTTGTGTTTTTGTTCTAATTGGAAAAACAGGTAAAATTGTAAATCCTTAATGGATGTCCATAAGTTTATCAAATTTACTTCCATTGCAAGTAAAATAAATTGGGTTTGAAGAAATATATTCATAATCTCATTTTTCATATGTTCTTTGGTAATTTCACACATGAACACAATGTTCTTAGATCATATCCAGCCTTTCCCCCTGACCTCTCTCAGACTCCATCCTGTCTCATTTTTATACCAGCATAGTCTAGTCATCCTTGGCCCAATGTGTGAGCTAAAAGCTTTAGGAAGAGTTAACCATGAGGCCAGCACTGTGGGGTGTCCCATCTCCCTAGACTCCAGTTCTGCCCATCTTCCCTCTGGTGGAGCCCCGTCCTAAGCAGTGATGGGTTCACAGAGCCCGTGATCCTCCATTGTCTTCATACACTTCTGTCACCTGCTCTACAATTATGGCAGCAATGGTAAGCCGTCTTCTGTTTTCTTGTAAAAGAAGCTGCAGCAAGGGCCTGAGAGGCAAGATGACTTGGTGGGAAACTGGAGGTCTTCTAGAAAGTCAGCTGAGTCTCACACAGAGGCTGCTATGGATTTATCTCTCACTGAGGACTTGGCAATTCAGGTGCAAGTGTGGTTTTGGGGTGTGAAGAAGAGAGGAAGGGAGAGGGAGAGAGTGGGACATACAGAGACAGAGCATGAGAGAGATGTAGATTGGGGGAGCGGCAAAGAAACAAGAGAGAGTCAGAGGGACAACAAACTAAAGCGGGTAGGAAGGCACATAGATAAATAGATGGGTGGATGGATATGGAGGTGATAGATAGGTAGCTAGATGATAGATAGATAGATAGATAGATGATAGATGACAGATATATGGATAGATAGATGATAGATAGATAATGGATGATAGATTAGATGATAGACAGATAGATAGATGATAGATAATGGAGATAGATTAGATGACAGATAGATAGATAGATAGATGATAGATATATGAAGAGATGATAGATATATGAATAGATGATAGATGATAGATGACAGATATATGGATAGACAGATGATAGATAATAGATGATAGATATATAGATAGATGATAGATAGATAGATAGATAGATAAATGATAGAGCAGTGGTTTGGATGAGAACGTCCCCTGTAGGCTCCAAGTATTTTGACACATGGTCTCCAATTCATGGTGCTATATGGGAGGGTCATGGAACCTTTAGGAAGTGTTCCCTTACTGGAGGAAGTACAGCACGTCACTGGGGGCGTGCTTGAAGAGTTCTTAAGCCTTGCAAGATTTCCAGTTTCACACTGCTTCCTGTGCCTGCTTGAGGATGTGAGTGCTCAGTTTTTCTCCTCTAGTCACCTCCTGCCTCCATGCCTTCCTGCCATTATAGACGCTAATCCCTCTGAAACCATAAACCAAAAAAAATCTTCCTTCAATAAGTTGCCCAAAATACCTTGGTCATGATGTTTTGTCACAGCAACAGAAAAGTAACTAATATAAATAGATAGATAGATAGATGATAAATAGGTAGATAGATAGATAGATAGATAGATAGATAGATAGATATTGAGATAGCTTGTGAAGGGAAGTGTTGAGACATTTCTCACACAGATAAGGGTATGTGAGTACACTTTACATAGCATCCACTGGGAAAGAGGAATTCAGTTCTTCAGCCTTTCTGGGTGTTATTCACATACCAAGTAGCGTCTCTGACATTGCTTATAGAAATGGCCCTGCTTTAATTCCTCAAACATTTATTGGACATCTCCTAGATGTCTTTCTTGGTCGCAGTTTTGGCCCATGATCACTTAAAACCAACTTTCAGATGTGCATCAGCAGTTGGGGGGAATTGTTACTGTTATACCATTGTGTGTTGCTGGGGATTGGGTCTAACACAGGCTAAGCAGGTTTCTGACTACTGAGATAGGGCCTAGCTCACTGGGTAGAATTCATTTAGCAACAACGTCTAGTGGAGTAGGGGAGAAGGGCAGGCACTGAGGGACCAAGAATGAGAAAATGATAATCATTTTTGTTTCAAAAACACAACCAAAAAGTCAGTGCCAGCTTGGAAGGGAGCATGCTAAGGTAAATCCAGGTCTGTTTTGTACAGGGCCTGAGTCACTGCAGATGGTTAGGTCTCCATGTGGTTAGGTACCTGTGATCACCCTTTCAGGTGTTAGCACTAAGTAACCTCATGGATGGAAGTCAGATACTGATGCAGACTTGAGATATGACTGCTTCCAGTAACCTTAAATGTACCTCATCCTCGTGGACCCTTGAATAGAACTTCTCTGCACTCTACAGATGAAAACACTAATACGGACAGGTGATGCTTCCAGGGATCTAAATCCAGCGGGTACTCAGACACTGCTGCATCCGACCAGCACTGCAGTGAGGAGCATCCCTCTTCCTGACAGGTTCTATAGTTAACGGTCCCACAATTGCTTTTCAGCCCAGAATCTTTGAAGACTCAGGAATAAATGAAGAAATATCTGTAGTAGACAGGCCTAGAACTTTCTTGCTGAGTTGATTCTTGCTTCTCTCTAGAACTAATTCCGGTGGGTTAGTAATTAAGCTGGATATTTGCCAGAAGAGTGCGGAAGGGCAAGAGCGACAGCTCTTTTCTGTGAAATTAACAATATTTGTGTTTGAACCTTGGTGTCAACGGGCACAGAACAATGCTGTAGGATTGTTTTCCATCGTTCTGCGCAGCAAACGGCCAGGTAACACCTCCAACAGCTGGTTGTATTCTCATCCTTTTAGCCTGGGTTGAATGAAATCAACAATGATATTAAAGTTCTTTTTTCGCATTCCACCAGGAAGAATGCCATGAGAGAGAGGAAGAAAAGAGACATCCGATTCCCCTCTTTCCTCAATCTATTATGTAAGAACGGAGGCTGAGAGTGGGTGTGGGGACACATACCTGTAATCCTAGCACCTGGGAGGCTGAGGCAGGAGGATTGCTGTGAGTTTGGGGTCAGCCTGGGCTATATAGCATAGTGTGATTCTATCTTAAATAAACCAAGGAAACAACCAAAAATTGTGAGCAGTGTCATCCTAGTACTTGGGAGGTGGAGTCAGTAATTCAAGGCCATCCTGGGCTACACAATGAGTTTGAGGTCAGCCTGGGCTATGTGAGATTCTGTCACACACAAAAAAATCAAAATAAATAAATACACAAACCAACCAACCAACCCAACAAAACAACAAAACAAAACAAAAAATATGGCGAGAGAGGAAAATTACAACTGTCCAATTAGCACACATCAAGACAGCTTGAGAGCCTCCCACAGAGCCCTTTCTCCAGTTGGATCATGGTCCAGATAGACTTCAGCTTCTCATCCCTGTGTAATAACAGCAACAGATTTTTTTCTTGTCCTTGAAAACAAGTGCTAAATAAAATATGCAAACTGGCTGTCAAGATCTTGGACATCAGGCAGCGAGGGACAGCGATTCCTGTGAGATGGATGCAAATTGGGCCCTATACCTCAAGCAGCTGCCTGGAGGTCTCCAGGAGATAGCTCAAGGAGAGGGAATCTGAGCAGAGCCAAGGGTGCGCAGTAGAGTCCAGAGACCAGAAGCCAGGCTTCTCAGCAACTCAGGTAAGACAGAGGTTAGGGTGGTGGAAACCTGCCGAGAGTGGAGTATTCAACATTAGACGCATCTACATTGGTGTAGGAGAAGTTCATCCAAGGGTGGAGGAGGAATTATCCAAGGAGTACGGAGAGGGAGGTTTGGAGCGTCTTGTCACACTAACCAGACTGAAAAACCTCCTGAAGCACAGACTTAGCAGTGGGGAAAAGTTAGCCCTGTGCTCACTGTTGCATGGTATTATCTAACAGAGTAAAAGGACTTAGTATTGGCCTGTAGCTTAGTGACAGAATGCTTGCCTCGCACACATGCAAGCCTCGTTCCTTGAGTTCCACACCCAATGTTAATTAAACAACAAAAACAAAACCGAAGATGAAACAAGACCTGAAACTGTGTCAAAGCAATGGAACTGCCGAAACAGAGTTCAGAAATACTTAACAGAACACAAAACAACACTGTCACTCAACAAGGTAAAATTGATTGTGCCTGGCATCCAATAAAACTCCTGCCAGGCATGCAAAGAAGCAGGAAAGCACTGAACTATGATTAAAAGAAAGAAATCGGTCAAAACTTACCCGTAACTAACACAGATGTTTGAATTTGCAGACAAAGCTATTAATGCGTCCTTCTAGCTTTCTTTCTATTGCTGTGACAAACACCATAAATGACAGCAGCTTAGGCGAGGAAGGGATCTATTTGGCTTATATTTCCTTTTCATAGTCCATCATTGAGGGAAGTCAGAGTAGGAACTCAAGCAGGAACTTGAAGCAGAAACCATGGAAGAATGCTTCTTGACTTCCTCGTAGGCTCATGGTTAGCTGACCTTGTTATGCACCCATGGGCACCAGCCAGGGAATGCTGCTTCCTGCAGTGTGCAGGGGCCCTCTTACAACAATTAACAATCAAGACAATCCCCCGCTGACATGTCCACAGGCCAATTGTATCTGAGAAACCCCTCAACTGAGATTCCCTTCTCAGGCAACACTAGGCTGTGTCAAGCTGACAGTTAAAACTAACTAGGACATATGTATTTATTACTGTATCCCATGCCCACAGAGAGACAGAGGAAGGGATGAATGTGTTAAGTAGAAGCAGGAGTGACATTCAAAGGATTTGAAATGAACTTTTAGATAAGAAACTTCAATGTATAAAAATGAGATCCTGTTTTAATGCCTGTTGGGAGATGGCATCTAAATTTGATTAAGAACTATTATATGAAATGCCCAAAATAAAAATATTTTAAAAGCCCCAAAATAAAGCTACTTTAATTATTTTTTAAAAAAGCCCCAGACAACCAAATACGAAACCAAACAAAAACCCGTAAGTCTAAGAAACAAACACTGAAATAAAAGATTCTGTACAGTTCAGTTCTTTCCCCAGCTCTTGGGGAAAAAAAAAATGCATCATACTGATGTTTCTAGCTATTAGAGTATATATTAATTTTCTATGTTTTTGTAACAAACTTCTCCAAATTTGATAAATTAAAAGCACATGCATCTATATCTCATGACTTCCATAGGTGATGTGTCTAGGTGTGACTTAGCTGGTTTTCTGCTTAGGATCTCTCAAACCTACAGTCCAAGTATTGGGTTGGATCTCATGTGCGACTAGGATCTTCTTCCAAGCTTGTGTATTTATGGGTAGAATTCACTTTTGTATAGCAGTGGAGTAGGCATCCATTTGCAGGAGACTAGCAAGAAAAAGTCTGCAGCTTCCTGTATCTTTGACTTCTAGATTTTCTTTTATTAAATAGATCGATGATGTGAGGCCCATTCAGAATAATCTCCCTCTTGATTATTTTAAACCTAAGTGGTGTGAAGCTGAGGAAATGATTCAGTGTGTAAAGTGCATAAACATGAGGACCTGAGTTCAGATCTCCAGCACCCACTTGAAAGCTAGGCATGGTGGCATCTGTCTGTAACCCCAATGGGTCTGTCTTTAACCTCTGGGTGGGAAGAGACAGGGAGCTTGCTGGCCAACAGTCTAGCAGTCACAGCAAGCTCCAGGTTCAGTGAGAGATCTTGTCTCAAAAAATAAGGTGGAGAGCAACAGAGAAAGACATCCAACCTCAATTTCTGGCCTCACACTGATCTGGAATCGTCTCTCTGAATACCTTCCCTTTGCCACTGAATACAATGTACTTATGATTTTCTCATTCTTTTGTAACAATTTCCTTCAAATTGAAAGATCCCAAGGGAAGAGGAAGGCTCATAAAACTCAGAACGCTAAAGAAATTTACAAGACTTATGAAGTCACTCCCAGAGATGAGATCAGCAGTGAGCAATTGCCAGGCAAGGGGAGAGTCTGGTGGTGTAGTCTGTATGTTGGTCAGGAAGTTCGAGGGATGCAGATTTCATGAGTTGTCACCAATGCAGGGGTGGACTTTTCTGTAATGAGGCTTCACGAGTCACCCATTGTCCCATAACTGACCTTCAACAGTACTCCTATAAGTAAGCACCATAGCTCATCAGTTTAGCGAGGCTTGGGTAGAATCATTTCTTTTCTCTGCCATCTGTGCCCTATCAGGGATAAATTGACATTTGTCCATGTCTCCCCAGAAATGTCTTGTAACATATCCCATCATGACAAATAACAAATGTCACCCACATTCCAAGAGACAGGATTATGTGGGCATATATAAGGCCAGAGGTCCAGGATTTTAGGAGTCCTGTTATTCCTCCTGCCACAAAGAGACAGAAATGAATGAGGACAGGGTAAAGAAATTATTTTCCAGTTGTTATCTTTGATCTATTCTAAGTGACTAATCTCTACTCTTGGTTGCAGATGAAGAGCTTTGATTGTTTTGATGTTATTTTCTTCCTCAAGACCATCCAAAAGGCCTTGAACAACCATTAAGGTAGTTCCCGTAACGGTAATGCAATCTTTACTGTGTGTCTGGTTCTCTGAAAGCCCATACGTAATTCTGTTCTGTTGTATGAGTTCTTGACAATGGATATGTGAGGTAGGTCTGATTATACCCACTTTGTAGATGAAGGACTTGAGGCTATCACACAGTTAGGAAGCCGTCAAGCTCCACATCCAGCATTGATTCTTCATCCAGTGCTCTGAGAGGCAAGAGCGGGAAAGCAGAATCAGGGAAGCCGTGTTCCTGTTGCTTTGGGACCAGGTAGTCGTTAAACTACCTTTGGGGACAGAAGCAGCCACCTCCAGGTTTTAAGGAAAACCTAGCTCTGCTGGATAGAACAGAGCGAAAACCAGACAACACGTTCGTATCGGTGCGCAACGCTCCGCTTTGCAGCCTTCCTGTGAACTCTTGAGTCCTGGCTCCTAAAGAACTCTGATTTGGAGGGTGAATGCAAATTTGAAGCATGAAAATACATGGACAGGTGCTGCATCCTACGAACACACAACAACATGTCTGATGTGTGTGACGGGGAGTGACTTCAAGTCTGATGACCAGCAGCAGTTCTGTGATTTTTGTAGATAATATTTTTACTGCTCTAAAGTCTTCACACAGACACGCCAGCTCCTGCCCAGTGTTCTCGAAAATGCAGAGTCCTAACCAGTGCTTTATAAGAGGCCAAAAAGTCTTCATGGCTGTGGCAGCTGCCGGGCGAGACAGTACCAGAGGAGTCAAAGAATTGGAGCATGCCCTCTTTAAGGGAAAGGTGCAGTCTTGGGTAACCTGGAGAACGCTTTGTTTCTGTTTCTAGTTTCATCCTGAGAGAAGTGAAGGCCATGGTCACACAATCTCCTAGGAAGCAGAGGACCCCTGCTGAAACAGCATCCTTTGAGGTGTTTGGATTAAGTCATTAACATTGCCACTGGGGGGCGATAACACCGCATGCTGTGTTAGTAATAAGCTTGCCTTTGCTGTGTCCAAGGCACCTACAAGAATAATGTTAGGTAGATAGATCTGGAACTTCAAATACTCTACTAAGTACTAATTAAGTACTAATCCATTAATTACGTTTTCTTGTTAAAGCAACAGTGATAATCAGTGTAAGCAGCCCGTGCAGTCAGACTTCTGTGTGGGAAATTTTTCCTCCCCTCCCCTGGTTGCTCTTTTACAGGGGAATCCTCCTCTAAAAGGGGAACACGATAGGGCAGGAGACCTGGATGCACAGGACCAGAGAAAGGGCAAGTTTCCCCATAGAAATGAGACCAGTCAGGAGGAGAGAATCCTCCCAACATCACTCCTGGGGAAACAGGGTGGGAGCTGGGGATTTAGAGTCCCATCTCCTAAGAGCTCTGCCAGACTCCTTCCCGTGCCCTCAGCATTTAGCATGAGCTTACTGAATTCCTAATGCAGGCTAGGTACTGCACCTGGCAGGGATAATGATAATAATACAGACAAGTCCCTGCTCCCAGAACCCCGGAATCTGCTGGGGATACAGACAACGAGTTAATTGTCCAGCATCTATTGACAATTCACATTAGTTAGCATAAAGGAAAGTAGGAGTTGCCATGAGATTATGCAATGTGGGGAGGGATGGTCAGATACTGGTCATCTGTGGCCTTCGGTGCAAGTTTATCCACTGGAGTCTAGTCAGTCTATATAGAGATCTTAAGGAAGATCTACTATGCTCCCTAAGTTTTAAACATGATCATTTTGCATACCAGGAGACATTCAAGTGAGGATATAAGGTTGGGGCTCAGGATGATGATGTGAGGTAGAGATTCAGTTTTGGGAATCATCAGTGTAAAATCTCAAGCACAGATCACAGATGAGATTGCCATGATAACAGTGTAGGTGAAAGGAGGGAGAGTCAAGAACCCATGAGGATCCCAACACTTGAAGGTCAAACATGGGTGCATGCAAAGATGACTAGAAAGAACTTCCAGATGTGTGGAGGGTGAGGAATCAGGAAACCCAGGGAAGGGGATCTTCCAAGGATGGAGCAGTCAACTATCAGTGTCGCTGAATGATTACATAAGACGGGGCCTGAAAAGGATAATTATCTTGTTTATTTGTTTGCTTACTGTTTTTTAAAGACAGTCTCTCATAGTCCAGTCTAGCCTCTAAGTCTTGACCCTCTTGCATCTGCCTTTTAAGTGCTGGGATTATAGGCCTGTGCCACCACGCTCAACTGGGCAAAGAACTTATCTCAAGCTCTGCAGAGCCTCATCAGTGACTGGAGAACATTGTCAGTCACACAATAGATGCAGAAGCCAGATCAGAGAGTCTGAAAAGGAAACGGGTCCACAGCTCTCCACAGTAATTCATGGATATTGTATTCATTGCTATGACTGAGTATCTGTCATATGCAAGTGGAAAAGGAGGGATTGATTTTGGCTCACTGTTTGGGAGGGTTTAGTCCATGGTTGCTTGGCACCATGAGCTTGGGCTGAACATCTTGATGGCAGAAGCACATGGCACAGGACTTCTTTACTTCATGACTGACAGGAAACACAGAAAGAAAGACAGGAATTGGTTAAGAACAAGATACACCAAAGGGCCTGTCTCCAGTGACCTACTTCCTCTAGCTAGGCCTGACTTCCTGAAGTTTTCACAACCTCCCAGAATAGGACCACCAGCTGGAGTCCTTGCTTTAATACATGAGCCTGTGGGGGCATTCTATACTGAAGGCGTAACAGGTGGGTTAAGGATTTAAACGTGAGAGGTAGAATTTGAAAACTTTTAGAAGGCCACCATATGGAAAAATACTTTTGTGACTTGAGAGTACTAAATGTACTTTTTAAATACACATAGGAGAAAAACCACAGACAGTAAGACTGATAAATTTAATACTAATAATTGTTTCCTAGGGGCTGGAGAGATAGCTCAGTGGTTAAGAGTTCTTACTACTCTTTTTTTTTAATTATTTATTTTTATTTTATGTGTATGAGCACTATACCTGCGTGTATGCAAATGCACCCATGTTATGCAATGCCCACAGAGGTCACAAGAGGGTATCAGATTCCCTAGAAGTGGAGTTACAGATGGTTGTTAGTCGTCATGTGGGTAGTGAGATTCAATCAAACACTTCTTCTGCAAGAACAACTGGTATTGTTAACCACTGAGCCATCTCTCTCCATCTTGCTACTCTTAAAGTGGACCTGAGTTCAGCTCCCAGCACTTCCAGCTTACAGTCACCTGTAGCTTTAGCTTCAAAGGCTCCAACACGGTCTTTTGGCCTCCATGGTCACCCACATGCATGTGTGAATAGTCACACATAGATGCATACACAATCACATTAAAAAAATAGTCCGGGTGTGGTGGAGCACACCTTTAATCACAGCATTTGGGTGTCAGAGGTAGACAGATCTCTGTGAGATCAAGGCCAGCCTGATCTATATAGTGAGTTCCAGGCCATCTGGAGCGACACAGAGACTCTGTTTCCAAAATAAATAACTATCTAAAATAAGAGAACTGTGAAAAACACCAGCTGAAGATGTGCCCACCAAGGGTCCTTTTATTCCACATCTAGGGATGCAGAGAAACTCTTGCCTGTCTGCTCAGAGTTATGTGTTAGGATGGTCATAGTATCACTGTTTATAATAGCAAAGCCTGAAGCTAGTTCAGATGGTCTGTCTGAAGAGAACTGGGGAATAGACTGTGGCATATTTATTCACCCAAATGTTACACAACACAACCCGCAAGCAGAGGGAACGAAGTGTACCACTGCCTTAGGCACATAACGCTGAGTACCGAGTTCAGTGTGCAGAGTACGTGTGTGCCTAGTCACACAGAGCTGGGGAATATCGTTTAGAAACACGAGCGCAACTGTCCAATGAAACAACTAAACAAATCAAAAGTGTTTTTCTGTGGCCATCAGACTTGGATGCAGTTAGCAGGGAAGGGAACTGCGCCTTCCAAAAGCTCATCATAGAACCAGTGGAGTAGCAGGCAACTCTGTCTAGGCATCCTTTTTAATAAGTGAGCCGGGGAGATGACTCAGGAGGTATAGTGCTTGCCTGCAAGCATGAGAAACTGAGTTTGAGCCCCACATATTAAAAGTCTGGCCTTGTGGCATATGAATCTGTAGCTCCCAGTGCTAAGGTGGCAGAGGCAGGCAGATCCCCAGGGCCCACTGACCAGCCAGCTTGCACTATTTGGTGGTTTCTAGGTCACTGAGCAACTTTATCTCACAAGAAGAAAGAAAGAAGGAAGGAAAGATAGAAGGGGGGAAAGAAGGAAAGAAAGAAAGAAAGAAAGAAAGAAAGAAAGAAAGAAAGAAAGAAAGGAAGAAAGAAAGAAAGAGGCAAATGGGACACCTGTACCAAACCTTCTCCCAAGTTTCTGTGATCATTGTGGGGAAAGAGGGGCCAGAGAGCTCATGAGAGCCAGAGTGGTGAATGGATTCAAGAAAGCTGTTGTCTGGACAGGACAAGCATTGCACATGTGAACCCACGGTGCTTGTGAAAGTATGCACAGGACCCGTGCAAGCCCAAGCCAGACCTAAATCCAGCATGGATGGGAGAGATGGGCAAGAAGCCCCAACTCTAGCTGAGGAACAATTGGCAGTTGATAGCTGATGGGGTCGGGAGAGTCTGTTTTTAAAGGGTATTACCCCTAATAGGTGGACAGGGGATGAACTCACACTCAAGAGAATTTGGGAAACAAAATTAGACTCCATAGGTCTTAAATACATATATAACTTCAGGACATGAAATTGGGGTGGAGTTGTAAGATGTGGTCAGGGCATCTGAATAGGAATAAAATACATTGTGTGGACTTCTCTCAGAGGCTCAATAAAAATATTTTAAAAAGAGAAATAAGTGGCTTTATTTTTTTTTAAATGTAGATGGCATCTGAGAAACAATAGCCAAGACTTCCCTCTGGCCTCCACATATATGTGCTCCTAGACACATATACACCTTACCACATAAACATGCACACAGATACACACAGAGACACACACATACAGACATAGACACACACATAGAGACACACACATAGAGATACACAGACACACATAGACACGGACACACACATAGAGACACACAGACACAGACACACAGATACATACACACACACATTTTAAGTGGAGATTACATGAAGGACAGCAGTTAATGGATTTCATGTAGAAATACAGAAGGACTACTTAGCTGAGAAGAGAACGGAATGGGGTCAAAGGAATTGTTTTCAACTGTTTTTCTCAAATGGAAGATTCTAAAAGACATCTGCTATCAATGTTCTCTTCTGTGCAGTCACTGAGGCAAGAGCTTTGAAACTCAGGGCACAGATTCCTTTCACTGTTTCATGGGGTTGTGTCCTAATAAACTCATTGAAAGCTGAAAATATGGTAAGTAGAAAATGCCTTTAATGCTCTTAGTTGTTGAGTCTTCTCGTCAGGCAATGGCAGGACTTTTAGCTAGCTGTTGCTTTCCCTGTGATCATGTAGCTGACGGGAGCCCTGACTGATTGCTGCTGCCCAGGACCACAGGAGAGTTTCTTAGCACACGTTGCTAGCCTAAGGGGCCAAAATCAAAATCCAAAAGTTGAAGTACAGTTTCTGCTGAGTGAGCCTCGTGTGTGTGTGTGTGTGTGTACTGTATATACAGGTGTGTGTGTGCATGTGAAGGCCAGAGGTCAGCTTCGAGGGTTGTTCCTCAGAAATCTTCCACCTTGATTGTTGAAACAGTCTCCTGGTGGAATTGGGGCTGACCAGTAAGCTTCAGGGATGCATCCACATGTCTCCATCTCTCCAGTGCTGGGATTACAAGTTTGGGTGCCACGATGCCTGACCTTTTACGTGAGTTCTAGAGATTGACTACAGGTCCTCATGCTTGCATAGAAGCAACCCCTAGACTAAGCCAACCCAAGTCCTATCACTTGCCATCATTTTTAAAATAGAAAAATCACTGTTAAACCAGCACAGTTTGGAGTCCACTGCACACCATCTCACTCCCCCAACTTCCCTGACCCTGAGATATACAGATGTGTCACCATGGCAGCTCAGAGCCACAGAGTAGCAACATAGGCTCTGCACTTTTAAAATTATATTAATTATGTTTAGGTATGTATGTGTCTGTAAATGGCTATGTACATGTGATTATAGGTGCCCACAAAGGCCAACAGAGGGCATCAGATCCCCTGGAACTGGAGTTACAGCTGGCTATGAGCCACCATGTGAATGCTGGGAACTGGACCCAGGTCCTCTGCAAGAGCAGAAAGGGCTCTTAGCCATTGAGCCATCTCTCCAGTCCCGGAGGGTAAATTTTATAAGAAGACAACAATGAACTGAAAATGTTTTCATTTAAAAATCAAGAACACAAGTAAGCACTGAGTGATTCCAAAGGCCACGTTCCATTGGATTTTTGCAATCAGTGTTTTAAGTGGGATGTTATGATTACAAGATGTGGCTCCAAGATTTTTCTCCCAATTCCTGGGCCTGGAACTTCTTGCTCCTCTTTGCAAACAAGGATAGTGTGTGAACAAGTTTAAGAACTAATGACTGAGGCTATAGTGGGTGTGGGAGTCACACAGAAGCCAGAGAACAGGAACCATATTTTTGGACTTGGAAGCATACAAATTGTCTACCTTCCCACATGGCATCTAACCCTTAAAGACTGTTCATTTCTGTGCTAGAATGTTCTATTCCACTGTACTCTAAGCAGTGCATACAATAAGGATGTATTTATTTGATCTAACCGACAATTACAAATTGCTTCAAGATTCTGACTATAAATAGGACTTGATTAAAACCCGTGGCAATCTCTGCCTGCTGTTTGGCTGGTGGACTGATCTACTACGTTAGGCCTTTTTTTTTGGTGAAATTCAGAGCTGTACAAATTGGATTCAAGGCTGTACTAATTCTGGCCTCTGCTTGAGGAAATACATTTGCATCTATACCATCCTTTCAGTTTGACAGATGAGTAAAAGGAGTCACGGAGGTGTTGCTTGCTCGAGATCCTCAAACTCTCAAGTCGAGTCTGCTTGTTTCCTATTCTGTTGGAGTAAATGGGGCTACTATTTTTGGTGCAGTGTTCTTTTCCATTTCTGGTTATCATGATCAGAGAGAGAGAGAGAGAGAGAGAAAGAGAGAGAGAGAGAGGAAAAACTGTACTTTGTTTTTAAGATACTCTCTGATCTACTGTCAGCCAACTCACAGGCCAGGCATTGACCAAATAACTTCACATATTAGGCTCCTTACATGATCTTACATGATGCAGGCAGGTGAGGTGTGTCCAAGGCACAGCCCCATGTAATAAAATAAATACAAAACATCACCCTAAAGTCTATGCTAGGAAATACCATGAATACTATGAACTAAACCCTTCTTAACAGCTTGTCAAAGCCTGTTATCTCTTTAGCATGGTGGCCTTTGAAAAGGGCCAGAGGGACTAAATCTCATCATACCTAGTAACATTCACTGAGAAAGCATTCACATGGTATTTAACAGACAGCAATTAATTTAAGTCTTCAGAACAAACCCCTGAAAATCCCATCTGTATGCTAAAAAGGGGAATATGAAGAACCAGTCTAATAATGTAATCAGATTAGGTAATCAGACTAGGGGAAGTTGGTCACCAACAGGAAATGGGAGACCAGAGGCCAGTGCCTTTGTCATCCTAGCAGTTGGGTTTCATGGGTACCAGGAAGATGCACAAATTTCCTTCAGTAAATCAGCAGACAGAGAAAAGGCAATTTGGGAGACCGTTAGGGATAACTTTTCCCATGTGGTGTTCATGTGTGTCTGTGTATGTGTGAGTGTGAGATCACTCATTTGGGCAGCTGTGAAGGCCAGAAGTTAGTATCAGGTTCCTTCCTACTTTACTGTTTGAAACAGGGTCTCTCACTGAGCCTGAAGCTTGCTGTTTTGGCGAGACTGCTGGCTAGTAAGACCTTGTATTCACCGGTCTCCATTCACGTTACTGCGGTACAGACGGGGGCCTTCATGCCTGTCTTTTCACATGGGTGCTGGAGACCAAACTCAGGTCTTCATGCTTTGCGCAGCAAGTGCTTTACCCACTGACCCTTCTCCCCAGTCCTTGTCCATTGTGCTTTTAATTGGAGGGGGAGGCGTTATCTCTATGGGATCTAGGAGGCAGAGTTACCAATACCACCCCATACTTGACATCAAATAAATGGGAATTGATGGAGAATGATAAAAAGGAAAAGGATCTTTGATATGCCCACTTCTGAATACATGGGTCCAACATGAGCTCCCAGACTCTTAGCCCCTTGCCCAGCTCTTCCTTCCCTCAGGAGTGCCCGTTCCTCTTCGTCCAACTGGCAGTTTCCCACTCTTGCAGTGGTCAGCCATGGCTCTTTATTGAGAGCTCCTTCACGAGCAGCTATGCTTCTGTCCTCTGTGCTTGATGTCGTAGCTGCAGCACGTAGCTGCCACGGGTCATGTCGTCTGCTTGGCCTGTGAGACGTCGAGGGCAGGGCTCTGCTCCATGTATCCCTCCTGCATCTACCAGGCATGTTTTACTTGCTTTCCTCATAGACTGATGCAATGCCTGACAAAAGTAACAAGGTCTGTTTGGGTCATGGTTCAGAAGTGGCGGTCCATTGTGGCAGTGGAACTAACTCCGGTCTGTGGTGGCAGGCGGATGCTTGCTCACATCTCTGTCAGTCAGGAAGGAGAGAAAGGAAGAATGCCTATACTCCAGTCACTTTATCCTCTGTCCTCTTTTATTCAGTCCCAGACCCGAGCCCATAGGATGTTGCCAATCATATTCAGGGAGGGTCTCTCCCTTCAGCTCCTCCTCTCTGGGAACACCAGCCTGTGTGTATCCAAAAAGGGCCTCACTAATGACCTAGGTTCCTAACCAGTGAAATTGACAAGGGAAATGTGCTATCATCAGCATCTATCTGAAAGTGGTTACAATGTTAACATTTGACAATTGAATCAAGAGTGTTTGAAAGAAAAAGAACCTCAGATCCTCTCTTTTTGAATATCTTGCTATGGTCAGAATCCATTATACTAATTATACCAGGGCCCAAGATCCTCCAGTTAGTGCTGATAGCTCCCCTATTAGAAATCACATTCACTGTGGCCCATGGCATTAATATTTTAGCACAGATAAATGTCTTGAGACACTGGGATAGTTTTTAAGCCAGGGAATATTACTTCAATGAGATAGAGAGCTCGGGATGTAGAAAAGGCTGCTAGACGTTCTAGGCTTTCCCGCCTGCTCCTTGGCTTCCTTTCTTGGGACTTACCTTCCATCTCCTTGTTCCATTACCACGTTCATTCTTTAGTCATCTAACCTTCTTTAGCCATGGCTTCCACGCTAAGTTCTAGAGACCCTGGTGGGCATCAAAATGGTCACGGCGACTTCTTTACCTGCTGCAGTGCTGTGGGGAAGCTGTGATACCTCCTGCACAGCGTCCCCTGCCCGACTACCCAGGAGATCTGGATGTTGGCTCTTCTTTTGCTTGGCAAGACCAAGCAATTGCAGAGCCTCACAGTGGGTACATTAGAGGGAAGGGTCACCTCCTAGCTTGGAGGCTAAGTGTGTGGATTCTATTCAAATATCCTTAATTAAATAAATCTGCCTTTATTCATCAGGTGTGCCACTTTGGATAAGTTAATTGCTTTAGACAAGGATTCTCTAATAATACAACTTTTGCTGAGCAGTTTAAACAGCCAATATGTGTTCCTCCAGAGTTCTTGAGGCTGTGTTCAGTGGCTGTGTTTCTCTTGAGGGCTGGCTTCCTTGCTTATTAAGATAGCTGTTTTCTTAATACATATATGAGAGAATCATCTCTTTCATATCTTTTCTTATAAAGGCACTAATATCCATTATAAAAAGTATCTGCCTTATGATTCAATTGCTTCTCCATTGCCCCAGGTCCAAATATTACGTGCCCCACTGGATATTAGGACTCCAATGTATATATAAATTCTTGATAATGTAAACATTTAGTCTATGTCACTTATCTGGGATCCAGTTTTCTTATCAGTCAGAAGGATGATATTAACATTTGCCACACAGAATTATTTCAAGAGGATTAAATTCATGTCTTTAAAGCTCTTGAAACAGTTCCTGATTTAGAGCAAGCACTATATAACTTCTTGATCCTTTTGAAGATTCCCAAGACTGCCAAAGAATAGGAGTTGTGTGCAAAGAGATCTATGTAAGTTCTGGCCAGCAAAGTGATAGAGAGATATAATATATTCAATATTCTGCCACTGAGTAAGTTTCAGTTACATAAAAGAGGGAGTTGTTCAGGTTTTGAGGCCTAATCCTCCTGTTTTCCTCTTCTACTTGATTGGCAACATGAGGCTCTTCTTCAGGTGTCTCTGTAGTTTGGAACCTTCATCTCAAGGATCTTGGTTGGATCCCAATGAGCTAACACTCAGCTATAACACATATGTGCTAGACAGCTTTAGTGTCAACTTGACACCCCTGGGTAGAGGGACTCTCGTTGGGGAACTTCCTCCATTGGACTGGACTGTGGCCAGATATGTGGGGCATTTTCTTGATTGTTGAGTGATGTGGAAGGGCCCAGCCCACTGTGGGCAATGCCACCCCTGGGTAGGTCATTCTGTGTTGTATAAGAAAGCAAGCTGAGCACAGGCCAGAGGAGCAAGCCAGTAAGCAGCCTTCCTTATTGGCCTGTGCTCCAGCTCCTGCCTCTAGGTTCCTGCCTTGGTTTCCCTTGATGATAGATTGTGCTGTAAGCCAAATGAACCCTTTCCTCCCCAAGTTGATTTTAAAGGTCGGTGTTTTTTATCACAGCAATAGAAAGTAACCAGGACAGAAATTGGTACCAGAGAATAGGCTATTGGTGTGATAGACCTGAACCAACTGTTTTGGGGAGGATTGTGGAAGTGTTTAAAACTTTGGGCTGATGTTGTAAGAATTTCTCACTGTGAGGCAGGAGCCGGGCTCAGATCCTCCCATATCTCTAGGTCCAGAACAATCAAGCACATGAAGTATGAAGTATGAGTTTATTTGGGCTTACTTATGGAGCAATGATAGGGGAGGGGAGCAGGCAGAAAACTTCACATTTTCGCCAGAAGCCCCAATTCTACTGACTGCCCCAAGATGGCAAACCGTGGCAGCGGCTGAGCTGGTATCTTTCCCAGCTTCCCTTGCTCTCCCTTAGTCCCTCCCCCTACATACAACTGAAGTCACTGGTTGGTTAGGAGAGGTAACTGACTCCTTCTTCTTAGCTCTGCAGGCATTGCATTACATGATACACTTACATACATGCAGGCATTACACTCATATATAAATGCAAGTAAACAAATTTTTTTAAAGGAAACCTACTGGAAACTTACAGTGCTGAGGACTGCTTCTTATCTTCATATGAAGCAACCGAAGTTGAGGTCCAAGACCCAGATCATGGAGCCAAGGGGAGGTGGAAATGCTCGGTGTTCAGCACCAGTCTCCAGGAACAAGAAAGGGATGCTTGTGAGTTCCTGTGACCTTCTTTAGGATGCAAAATGAACCAAGCATGTTACTTTGGCAATCCCGGCCAATTTGAAGTGGGAGTTAAAGTGATCCCATCAAGCAACATACAATGTTGTTCTTTGTGGAACAAGACAGACACATTGATGAATCCTGATCTTGATTACCAATCTATGACAAATAGAAACTTGCTTTTTCTGCTCTGCTTTAGTAAGGGGGATGATAGCTCAGTAAGTAAAATGCTTGCCTTGCAAACACAAGAACCTGAGTTCAAGCCCCAGAACACGTGTCAACAAAAAGCCAGGCAAAGTGGCACGGGCTTACAATTCAGAGTGGAGGCGATGGAGAGGATTTGGATTCCTAGGGCTTTGTGGCTAACTGGCCTATTCTACTTGGTGAGTTCCAGGCCAGGGAGAGACCGTGTCTCTAAAAACAAAGGAGGTGAGAAAACCTGAGGCATGACACCAACACTATTTTGAACATCCACATGTATGTGCTGCATCCCACGTACATGCACATGCACAAGCACACATAAGACCCTCCTTACATATGCACACCCACATTTCGGCAAATATCCACACAGAGAATGCTTTGTGGTGTTAGTTCACTCTACTTAATGAGAGTTACGGTAAATCTTCAGGATTTTATAGTCCTGCATCAGAAAACTGTTGTTTTAATGCAATGAACATTCAGCACAGTTGGAAATGATTATGAATATAAGTAATGATGGTCATGCTTCATTTTCTAACTTCTGACTGGCCCAGCAGCATGCACCATCACCTACATGTGCACATGGATGAAGCACAGATGTTTGGGCGCCAGAGGAATGCCCTCTGGAGTGGGCTCATCCCCGTGATTCCTGATCAGCTTCATGCTGCTTTGACTTGTCTGACAGCTTGTGCCTGTCTTCAGAGTGGAGTTCGGGCTCTGCTCTACGTTTCCCTTCCCACATAGTCATGGTGGACTTAGCTCATCATCCGCTCCTGCTCTGCTTCCCTTGGCACAGCTCATTGGCCTGCTGACATCACTTCAACTTGCCTTTCCCATATGAATGTCACAATCAAGAAGAGACGATCTCTGTGTTTAAAGACCTCCAATCTCAGCATGACCCTGGGCCGGAGTGTAAGGGTGAAGACGGAGGCCCATTGCTTGTGCTTGTAGTCAAGTCATTCGGCCCCTTTAGGCTCATCTATAAAAAGGTAATGCTGCTTTCCTCATAGTCCCCACCATGTCCTAAGAGTGAAAGACTGCCCATCCTCAGTGCTGCCCTTGGGATTGGCCCAGTGCTCAGAACTCTAATTATTCCCTTTCACCTTGTCCTGAACGCTATCTTCTGTATCTAAGGGCTTTGTCTTCCCCTCAGCTGGACAGCCTGCTAGCATCTCGATTGGCATTGAACTGATATGAAGGCTGCAGTTTCCAAGTCTCATGGGTTGATTGCTGGGTCATGTTTCTGTTGTAAATGGCATCCGTCCTCCTCGTGTGTATCTAAGAGAGGACATGTAACTGCTCTCCCATGTTGTATCTGTGTCTGCATTGTGCTCGGAACTTCATTACTAATCCCACTAGGTTTCCAACCTTGACTTAGTATTAGCTTCCCTTTGTAACCCATACGGTCCCTGTGTCTTTACGCAGTTCTAGACGTGGTCCTCCCTGATTCTAGGTTTCCTGGGATTGTTTGGTCATTACCACCCTGCCTGCACCACCTTAATTCCAGTCCCAATGCTGCAGCTGACAGTCTGAAATGTGTCCCTTGATTTAACCAGGAAGCCCACCAAAATTTATCAGATGAAGCAGGCTGAGGAACTTAGAGTAAATACACAAATATTTAGTGACTGAATAATAACTGGATTCATTGCCTTTCTTGTTGCTATGATAATACCTGACAGAAGCAGCGTATGGAACAAAGGTTTATTTTGACCCATGGTTTGAGGAGACATAGTCCAGGCTGGTGGGGAAGTTGCAGTGCTGGGAACATGAGGCAGCGTCCACAATCAGGAAACAAAGGGAGATGGATGCTGCTGCTCAGCTCACTTTATCTTTTTTCCTTTTTTTTTACAGTTTGGTCCCTCAGCCCATGGATGGTGTTGCCCACTCTTCTCAGTCAGACCCCTCTGGAAACTCCAACCCATCACAGACATGTCCAGAGGTACGTGACCTGGGTCATTCTAAATCTAGGGAAGCTGGCAATCACAGTCACCATCACGGTAACTGTATTAAACTCTCCATCATCCACTCGTAATCCAAGAGTGGGAAATGCCGAGGAGCAGGTAAGGTGTAGGTATTACCTGCTGTAGTTCATGCTCCTCCTGAAGAAAAGGCAGGACCGCTTCTACAGGGCACTGCTCTGCTGGTTCTAAACTGGGGCATCGTTCCTGGTGTTGTTAGGGAACATTTCTCCATGCTCTTGTTCACTTGTTTTTAGTTTTGTTTGTTTTGTTTTTGCTGTCATTTAATCTAATATTTGACTTTGGCATTAAGAGCAAGCTTATTGGGATTATTTTTGTTTATTTATTTTTATTTTATATGTATAAGTGTTTTGTTTGCCTCCATGTAAGAGCATCTGTGTCATCAAATGGCCATGGAGGCCAGCAAAGGGCATCAGATCCTCCCAGAACTGGAGTTATGGATGGTTGTGATCTGCATTGTGGGTAACTTAGATCCTCTGCAAGATCAGCCAGTGCCCTTAACCGCTGAGCCATCTCTCTGGCCCCAGCCTATTGTCTTGAGTACCTAATCAAACTGACTTTCCTACCTTCATTGCCGAACTGAGAATAACTTATACTCTATAAAGTTTGTCCTTGGAGGTTCCTTCTATAGTTCAGTGAGTTTAACGCATGCATGTCTTTTCCCAGAGTATTTTCTTTTTCTTTTTTAAAAAAACTATTCTATTTATTTTTGAATTTTTATGTGTATGAGCACAGTGCCTGTATGTAGGTGCACCTGTGTCACGCAGTGCTTGCAGATGTCAGAAGCGAGTATCAGATTCCCTGGAACTGGAGCTATAGATGGTTGTTAGTGACCATGTGGGTGTTGGGATACTATTCTGGGTCTTCTGCAAGAACAGCTAGTGCTCTTAACCACTGAGCCCTGGCTTCAGCCCCTTCCCAGATAATTTTCATTGCCCTAGAAGAAATGTCACAGTTACTAGCAGTCAGCTCCATTCCTCCTTACTCCTAGCCCTTGGTAACAATTAAATGCTTTCTGTCTCTGTGGATTTGCCTCTTAGGGATATTTCATGTAAACAGAGTCACACAACATATGGCCTTTGTGTTTGGCTTCTTTCAGTCACCACAGGTTTTCAAAGTTCATCCATGTGTAGGCTTTACTGGAATCCCATCTGTTTTTTATGGCAGGAAAATGTTTTATTATATGGTTATACCTTTTATTTATTTATCCATCAGTTAATGGGCTGTTTACTCATATTTAGGCTATTTTCATATGGAATACAATAAAAATGTTGTTGTGGATATTCATAATCAAGGTTTTGTGTATACCTTGGGATTTTTAAGTACATATTTTAAACATTTCATTATAGAACATTTCAAACACATACAAAAATTTTTCAAAAGATAGTGTGCCCACTCTGTACCCACTTAGCTTCAAGAACACTTATTAATTCATGCCCAGCTTTATTTGATAGATACACCTACACTCTTCCCATTGTTTCTGGATTATTTTATGACAAATTCCAAGAGACTGACTGTAATCTACTAATATGTAATATTTTAGAAGCTGAAGTATAATTTACATAAAATACAATGGCTTAATTGTAGAGCTTGCTGAATATTTTCTGCACATAGGTCCATCAGTGTAGCTGTTACTCAGATCAAAACATAAAGCATATTCATCAGCTTGGTAAGTTTCCTCGTGGGTGTTCTTTCCCAGTTCACTCTATTCTCCAGCAAATAAATAATCCTTTCTACGTTTGTATACTTAAATGCAATCTTTCCTGTTTAGATCTTCACATAAAAGACACCCCAAAGCTTGGCTCTCTTGGATTTGTCTGTAATATGAAGAGTCCTTCCCAAAGGCTCATGTGTTGAAGTGTGTTCCCAACTCATGGCCCTAAAGGGATTGAGTCATAAGGGTGTTACAACTACTGGTGGATTAATGTAATGGTATTTGTAGCTGAATGGACTAGGAGGAGGGAGTCTGATTGGAGGAAGCAGGTCATTGGGGGCATGCTTGTGAAGGATATACCATGCCCAGAAACCCTGCCTGTCTCTCTGTATTCTAGTTTGGTTTACTGTTGACATGATAAAGGACTGAACAGAAGTAACTTGGCGAGGAAAGGATTTACTGCATCTTACACTTCCAAGTGACAGCCCGGCATTAAGGGGAATCAGAGCAGGAACTCAAGTCAGGAACCTAGAGGTGAGAGCTGAGGGTGAAACACAGGAAGGGAAACGCTGCTTACTGCTCCCGACCCTGCTTACTCAGCTACTTTTCCTATATAGTCTGAGCCCACCTGCCAGGGATGGCACCCTCATTGGATTGGGCCCTCCACATCAATTGGCAATTATGAAAATACAGACAAGGCCACAGGCCAATCCAATATAGACAATTCCTCAGCTGAGGCTCCCTCTTCCGACATGTGTCAAGTTGACAACTGAAGTTAACTAGCATAGCCTGCTTCTCAGAGGCCACAAAGCTGTCAACTTTGACGTATTAGACAGTCTCCACCACGAAGTTCAGCCTCATTTCAGGCCCAACGCTATGAGACCAAGACACTGCCGACTGAAACCATTAGCCACATAAATCATTCCTTCTTTGAATGAACTCCTCAGTTATTTTGTCACAGCAATAAGTGACTGATACATTCTTCATTCCCTCAACTTATTGTTTCTGAGGTTGCTACATTGTTGCATCAGGAGTTTTACAGCCCTTCCCAAGTGTTTTGTCAAGTAGCAGTCTGTGTCGTGAATGTATCAAATCCATTTATACTTCCACTTAGACCTGGATATTTGTGCTCTCACTGTGGGACTGGGTGGATAAAGTGACCATGAGTGTTCTTGTAGATGTTTTATGGTGCCTTGTTGGCAAGCCCATGTTTTGGTTGGACTTTTAAACAGTGTTGGGACTGGTAAAAGCCATGGGGACTTTTAAAGTTGAAAAGAATGCATTTTGCGTCAGGAGATGGTTATGAGCCTGTGGGGGATCAGACACAGATTGTTGTTCACTCTCTGCTTCCTGAGCACAGATGTGAGGTGAGAAGCCAACATCCACTTCTCCTGCCCCCTTCCTCCACTGACCGCATAATATAATTATCCCTTGGAATTTGAAATACGCTTTCCTCCTTTAAATTTCTTCTCATCTGGTATTTGGTCATAGCAATGAGAAAAGTAACTAATACCACTAGATTTAACTTAATTATAAATTAACTAATTTTTAAACAACAGGGAATGCTGGAGAGAATGAGAAAATGAGGAATCCTTACACTCTACTGGTGGGAATGCAAATCAGTTAGACCACGAGGAAAATAACTGCAGAGAGGTTCCTCAGAAATCCCAGAGTAGAACTATCACCCGAGCTGGTCCTGAAAGAACTGCAGTCATGTTATTTGCAGGAAAATGCATGGAATCCCGTTTCTTTCTTTTTGTCCATCTATTTTCATTTCCAATATTTTGCCTTGTTTGAAATGTTTTTAATGTTATTTATTTTTATTTATGCGTATGTATGTACATGAGTGCTTGTGTGTCTGTAGGGATGGGTACAGTACTCATGGAGGCCAGAAGTGGCATCTGATCCCTGGAGTGGGAATTCCTGGTGGTTTTGAGCCTTCTGATATGGGTTCTAGGGACTGAACTCAGGTCCTCTACAAGAGAAAGAAGCACTTGTAACTGCTAAGGCCCAGATCTTCTTTTTAACTGCTTGATTTTTAAAAATCATTTACTGACGTAGTAATTATGACCTTTTCTATTTGTGTGTGTTTTAGCAGTTATTTTAGAGTTCATACCTTACATCCTTAAACTGTGCTGTGTTGAGTTTAGACATTATGATTCTACTTCATATAAGTCAGGAAAACTTTAAAGTGGTTGTTTACATTCCTCCCTTTTAGTGAAGATCCATTGGTGACATATTATTCTGGCTTTGCATCTTTACAGACTTGGACTCAGCTGACTTGGAGATCTGAATACTCAGTGGAGGAGTGTTTTTGGTAAGGGGATGCTGAAACAACCTGTCAGGTCATTTAGGGATCCACATGCCATTAAAGTAACTGATTAAAAGAGGGTCGCTGCCTTTTCCTGAATCTTCAGTTTTGATTCCTAAGGGGGACATTATGCTGATGCTTTATGGTATAAGAAAAATCAGGTCTAAAACCTGGCAGATTTCTTGGAATGCCTTTTAATACTTCATATGATTGGTCCTGGACAAAGAGCAACCCAGTAAAGACAGGACCACTGAGGGCTCAGGTCCTACTGGAATAAAGGTGTAAGTGATTGCTAGAGACGCAACACTACAAGATGAGTTGTTGGAGAATGTGATGCCTTAATAACCACAGCCTCACTCTTAACATCTATTTTCACCAAGAGTGGGATCCTAACTGTTCTGAGAACCTGTTCCTTCAGATTTATCTGGGAGCTGTGCTCTTGAACAAAAGTCTTCCTCTCTGTTTACTGAAATAGGACATATTTCCTGAAATGAGAAAGAAGCTGAGGATTTGTCTTATCAGGGGATTTTCTCTTTAGGACTCCTACTCACCTGGAATAGCACACAAGTACAAAAAAGGTGTAGATTTATGTCATCTTTGGTTTGAAAAAAATGTGATGGTTTTCATTGATTTCAATGCATATTTGCTGTTTGTAGCACTTGATATTTTCACACTAAATATACATACATACATACATACATACATACATACATACATCATTCTGGGTCATGGGAAAGGAAGGGTTATGAGAAATTAAAGCGATATGTTCAGATTCCAAGAGGAACCTAAGGCCTAGAAAACTTGTGTACAGTATAAGCAAGCTACTATAGTGTTAAATGATCTCAAAACCTAAGATTAACTTTGGGGTTACAAGGTTAGGTAAAAGTCATTTGTCTAGAAATCATTCATTTTCACAGGGAGTGACGAAGTCAGGAATGTCAGCCTGGAGCATCTGCTGAAACAGGGACGGCGGCTACTACATTTTATGTGATAATTAGTTTTTTCAGTTTTCTCCTGAGGCTTTTTGGGAGAATGACAGGTAATAACTAATTTTACATGTCTTACATTGACAGAATTATTAATGGGATTTTTGTGTATCTGCACCATTGGAGATAAGAACTGAGTTCTCCTGAAAGGGTCAGGAGCGAAGTTTGGATGACAGAGGAGGTGGAGTCTGGAGGAAGTTATCACTGAGCCTTGGAGACCCACTGCTCCTCCCAGCATCATCCCACCTGCTTTAGCATCCATCTGTAAGACATCCAGAATGGACTTACAGGGCCTCCCTGGCACTGTGTCTTTTGGATCAGCTTGGGTACTGAGAGACACCAGGAGGAGATGAGACCATTGGAATGAGGTTTTATGGCATATTATACCAGCATGCTCCATGTCAGCATGCTGTGGATGGCTGTATCCTATCACCAATGGCTGGTCTTCTGACCAGGTACCTCTACTGATACGTCACTCTTTGAGTTCAGGTAACTCCCTTCTCTTTGTACTCTTCAGGTCAAGGGGTACCAACAGCCTTTGCGAACCCGAGGGTACCGTGTCACATGTACTGGTTGTTTTAATGCCTCTGTACAGATCATTCAACTCTTCTCAGTATACTATTTGAAAATGTCTCCTCTCTCTCTAGATTTGTAATTTCATGTGTATGAGTGTTTACCTGCATGTATGTTTATGTACCATGTGCCTGGAGTACCTGTGGAGGCCAGAGGAGGATGTTGGATCCCCTGGAACTAGAGTTATAGACAGTTGTGAGGTGCCCTGTGAGTGCTGAGAACCAAACCTAGGTCCTCTGCAAGAGCAGCCAGTGCTCTTAACCACTGAGTCATCTCTCGAGATCCAGTCCTCTCTTTCTTGCCAAGAGCTTGACTGAAGTTAGCCTTCAGATTCCTTTCTTTGAGTTCATGTTTCTACCCTTACCCAATCATCTGTGAGCAGGAAATGCTCACACCATGAACACAATGGAAGGGCTGCTCACGCATAGCCAGTTAATTCACTTATGAATGGAGAGTGTTGGCTGAGTGTACTTCCCCAAATGTGGCAAAACACTGATGCATCGAGTTAGGCATTCTTTGCCCTGTATTCTTCCAAAGCCCTGAAATATCTCTTAGTGCTTGTGTGATGATGAGGATGTTGCTGGCCTAAGGAAAAGGGCTAATCCTGGGCTAGCTCAGATTCCATTCCTTGGGCTCAGATAGTGACACATGAAGAGACAGGATTATTGCTCTGTAAATTTTCATTGGCTCCTGGAGCCAGCAGGAATAGGGAGATGACGGCAGACCCCGGGAGGGGACTTCCCAATGGACTTTGATTTGCTTCCCAAAGATGGAAGATGGCCCTATAAAAGGACATCTGAACAATTAGGAGGCAGAAGTCAACTAGAGCTGTTTTTACAAGGTGGTTTCAGAGACATGTGGAGCCAGAGTAGCACCAGGGCCCCCGTCACCCTTCTGGGGTGACACATTGTGGCCCTGGGGCGGTGACTCATTGTGGGGGGTGACACAGTGTGGCTCTGGGACACGGAGAATTTGGAAGCATGACTTATAAAGCACTGGAAAGGACATGAAGGCTACTGTGTGTGGTGTCAGGGATGACACTCCATCCCCAGTAGGTAGATCATGGGCTAGGGCATGACGAAGGGTGTTCTCCAGAGCACAGAGGCAGTGAGGGGGGAGGCAGAGAGCTGGATTATGCAAACTGCCCTAGACTGTGGTGTCTCTAGCAATTTGACTATTCCTTCATTCATTGCTCAGTTGCCCTCTTTGTTTATGTGTATGCTGTTATATCTATGTGCATATATGTGTATGTGTTGGTGTGCAAGAGGGTGTGTATGTGTGTGTATATGTATATGGAGGCCAGATGCTAACCTCTAGTGTTATCCTTGGGAGAACGGTTCACCTTCTTTGATGGTCTCTAATTTGCCTGGAGCTTACCTATTAGGCCAGTCTACCTGCCCAATGAGCCTCAGGGACCTGCCTGTCTCTGCCTCCCCAGTGTGGGGGTAACAAACGAGTGTCTTTGCACCCTGAATGTCTATGCAGGTTTTAGGGATCAGACCCAGGTTCTCAGGCTTGTGAGGAAAGCACTTTCCCAGTTGTGCTGTCTCTCCAGGCTTCTCTGTCACCATTTTTTCAGTCATAGTGCTTGTTATTATTTAGAGTTTTTCCTCTCCCTTCCTCTATCAGATATGATCTGGAACCCCCTTCCCCACATTTGCTGTTCCTTTATTAATGACCAAGTTCATCTTATAATCATCAGAGGACAAAGCCTAGAGCCTTTCAGACCTTACTGTTGTTCTCAGTACTGCACTACATAGCTTAAGGTGTGAATATTTTAGATTTCTTGAATTCTTCCTGTTGTCCTTGGGTTTCATGTTTAGCTTCTTTCAGACATTTACTTCTGCAGAGCACAGAGTGGAGTGGACATCATCCCTACAAACATTATTGTGTAAATGTAAATACTTCCATGCAATCCACTTCCAGATGTACATACTAGCTGAATATGAATTATCCACATGGTAAACGTATCTGCTTTATGACTGTAATCCCTGCGTGTTTCTCAATGTTTTTTAATAAATCCATTTTTGTTCCTGAGTCCAGATTTATTTTCTCCTAAGAAGTCATGTGGAAATAGCAAGAAGAGCCAAGACATCTTTAAACACTTTACTGTGAATCTCCGCCTTGCCAGTTAGTCAAAGTAGCAAGTCTCAAGCTCATTGTTTTGCAGCTTCTAGTCTGGGTTTCAGTAACATTATTGTATTTACCACTGGAGTGTGTATATACATCAGAAGAAATAAACTGAAAGCCTGCGGAAGGAGGAGAAAGGAGATGGGAGGACCTTGCCAATTACTCATAATTACTCCAGTGGTTTCTGTCCATTTCCAAACCTCCTTGCTTCTACAGCTGTCTTTGCCTCATCTCCCTCCAGACAAGCAGCTCTTTGGGAATAAGATCTCTGAGCCCAAATGGCGATGGGCACAAAATGTAAAACTAGTGTGCGCCCCTCTTGGAATTGCTCTTACGACTGGATTCGTTCATATGAGTAACAAGCGAAGCTCATGGCCTGACTGGTGGTGAATGCAGGTAAAGGTGTGACAGCTCCTGCTGTCAGGGTCAGGATCGCTAATATTGTCACTCGACCCTGAGGTACTGACAGGTATTGACAGGTACCAATATTAGGAAATGAGAAGTTAGCTTGGCACTGGGGCCAAAACATGGCTTCACCTTTCCGGTGATGTGTTAACAACCATTGTAAAATCCTATAAAATCCTGCTTTTGAAGGGCAATTCCATGTGCTCACCATATCCACATATAGCTACATGGTAGCTAATATTCCCACATAGTCTGTGTGGGCATGACGATCAAATTAGTCTGTACTGAAAAAGAAGAGTGAGAAGAGCTCTTTCTGAAGCTTCTTCCCTTCCTTCCTTCCTTCTTTCTTTTTTTCTTCCTTCCTCTCTTTCTTTCCCTCTTTTAAGAGTGTCTGACTATATAGTCCTGGCTGCCCTAGAACTTGCTATGTATACTATACTGGACTCAAATTGTGGTAATTTTCCTGCCTCTGCCTCCTGAGTGCTAAGACCACAAACCTGCACCACGACCTGGTCCCCTTTGAGAGTTCAAATATTCCCTCTGCTCATAACTCTGGCAAATTTTAACACTACTCTTGAGGAATCATTCTTCACTAGAAAATTTTCACTTTATTTATGTATTTATTTTTGTAATTGACTTTAAAAAATAAATATATAGGAATAAATAATCTACTTCTAAGGGCACAATGAGAAATGTGCTTCCTCTTCCCACATCGGGAACACAGGCTTTGTCTGGAGAAGGCAGTGGCTCATTAATATTTATCAGACAAGAGTCTTATTCTCATTTTGCATATTTGAAAGATTAAGAACACCAGATATTTTATATTGGGAAGGGCAGAAGGAATGTTTTGATTTACTACAGAAACAAGACTTTCAGTGGGTTACCATGATTTGCAGAGATTTGAGGATAATTTTCTGGCAGTGGGATGAACATGTTCTGTACATGTATATGAAATCATTGGTATGCAATCACTTTTCCTGTTGCTGTGACCAAATACCTGAAAAGAGCTGATTGAAGAGAAGGGATTTGGGGCTCACAGCTGGGGGGAGTGGTATACAGTCCTTCATGGTTGGTAAGGCATGGCAGCCAGTAGCTCCATATGGTGGGACTGTGTGGTTAAGACTTCTCATCTATGCACATCTTAGAAGAATTAGAGCAGAAAAAGACAGGAAGTGGAGTTGGGCTATAAAATCTGAAGGCCAGTTCCCAGTGACATACTTCCTCTGAAGAGACTGTCTCTTAAAAGTTCCACAACCTTCCCAAATACCACCACCAGCTGGGAACCAACTCTTCAAACAGTTGAACCTGTGAGGGACATTTCAATAAACATGAGGCTTAGAGCCGCAGTTTTGAAATGACCGAGAAGAAAGACAGAATTGTGTTATCCTGCCGTCCCTGTGACTCTGTTCTACTCTGTGACCCTCTGGCATACTACACGTGGTATGTAGGAATAAAAAATGCATTTGGTTATGCCATTGTGGGTTTGGTTTTCTTTGTTTTGGTTTAAGTGTGGACAAAATATATGGTTGTTTATAAGAAACCATTTAAAGAACTATGAAGCCAAGTACGGTGGCATATGCCTTTAAACCAACATTTGGTATTAAAGGAGGCAGGCAGATCTCTGTGAGGTTGGGGCCAGCCTGGTCTACATAGCACGTTCCAGGCAGGCCAACTGGAGCTACAAGAAAACTTGATCTAAAAGAAAAGCCAAAAAAGTAAATATGAATAACTTTGGATATAGCAAGACACAGATGTTCCTCAATTTATGAATACAAATGCATCTCAATAAGCTCAGTGTAAATGGAAAATACATTTGCTACATATAATCTACCAAACATCACAATCACCAACACAGCCCAATGTGGAGAGTGGTGGTTTTCCTCATGATGGCACAGCCAGCTGGGCACTGTCCTTTGCTGCCACTGCCCAACCTCTCAAAAGATTATTACACCTTAAAGCTCTAGATTGGGAGAAGATCAAAATTCAAAGCATAGTTTCTACTGAATCATCTCTTTCTGTCTTTTTTTTTCAGTACTAGAGAATGAGCTGAGGGCCTCATGCAGGCTAGGCAAGTGCTTTACCACTGAGTGTGGCCCAAATCTTCTGAATAATATCTAACAAGAAGTTCCTGTATAAGGCAGAACTGGCTATGGTGAACTCAGGGTCTGATCTAGATCACTAAGGTCCTATTCTCTCTGTCTTTCTGCTCCGTCTTCCTTGGAGCTCAGGACTGTCCTTGGTTAACCTCTCATTGTCCAAACATGTGTACATCTGTAGATATTCCAGCTTGATTGTAGTACTTCCAAAATGGAGCAGTGGAAGAGAGACCATTTCTTATGAAAATAGTAAGCCAGGAAAGGCGACATATGCCCACAATATCGATATGTAGAAGGCTGAGGCAGGAGAACCGCCACAGGTCCATCGCTACCCTGGGATACATAATGAGGACTGGGCCAGCCAGGGCTACATAGTGAGATTCTAAATAAATAGTAAATAAACATTTTCCCTGAGAGCTCCATCCCACCCCACCACTGCAGATTTCTTTCAAATTCTCATTCAGTTAGAACTGAGAATCATGTAACCTCTAAACCAATCACTGTCAGGGGACAGGACCACCTTGACTGTCAGAAGTTAATGAGACTCATTCCTGAATCACGAAGAAGGGAAGAGACGAATGGCCACACAGAAGTGAGAGTCTACTGGCAAGGGGCAGGGGCAGCCGACCAGCAGTGTCCACCACGACACAGTCTGCAGGGATTTACCCTGTGATGTAAAGGCGACTCCCCTCCCCACCCCCTGCCCAAAGAGTGAATACAGGAGCATGGCACAGCGTTCAGAACATGCAGTTACTCTTCCGTTGATGTTTCTGAGTCCATGTTCTAGAATACAAATGTTCTCTGTTCTCTAATTTTGTCTGCAGGTGAGTCAAACCACACTGGAACCCTCCTAGAAAGGGTCTTGGTTCCTAAGTGGTCTTCACGGGAAACTCTTCCCTATTCTGGTGTTTCTTCTACCCCGCATCCTCTGTGTCCCTGACACTGATCTGCTAACTTTGCTCAAGTTGACTGAAGCACTCCCTTCCTTCCCACCACTCTGTTTCCTAGGGATGTCTCTGGATAGTGTGATGTTCATCTTCATTGTCAGCTTGCCTGGATTTACAGTCACTGATAGAAACACAGTTCTGGATGTGTCCTTGAGGATGCTTCCAGAAAGATTTAACTGAGGAAGGTCTTTCTAGAATGTGTAGAGCATCATCTCATGGGCTGGGGTCCTGGGCTGAATAAAAAGGTGGAAGCCAGCTGAGCACCAGAATTCATCTCTCTCTTTCTGATTGCAGATGCCACGTGACCAGCTGCCTCAGGCTGCACCCTCAAACCATGAGTGAAAACAAACCTTTCCCTTCTTATGTGTGGTTTGTCAGGTAGTTTGTCCCAGCAATGAGGAAGTGACTAATTCAATTGGCACAGGAGGGACTAGGGTGCTGATCCACAGCAGAAACTGAGTGTTGAACTGGGGCTGTAGCCTGGTGAGATCTGAGGTCTTCGTGGAGCTGGGACAAATGTTTGGGACCAGTTCTGGGATTACAAGCATGCAAAACTACTCCTGGCTTTTAAAAAATGTGGTTCCAGGGAGCAAGCTCAGGTCCCTATGCTCATACACCAAGCACTTTGCCAATGAAGCCATCTCTCCAGTCCTTGCGTGATATCTTAATGGCGCTGGGATGCTTCTTTCATCTCCATCCTCAGAGTGAAAGGAATTTTATTCATAATACATTTCTTCCATCCCAGCCAAATAGGGAGAGTCAGCTGCCCACAATTCTTTGAGGACAGGGCAGATATAATAGGACCGAACAGTAAAAACTGTAGTCTGGGAGGCTTTTACCACAGCGATGCAGTTTTAGGTAGAAAACTCTTTTCTACCTCTTCAGTATTTTGATGCTGGTTCTTACTGCATAAAGGACATTATTTATCAGTTTATAGCCACAGAGCTTTGCTAGGCATGGGCCTCCTGAAAGAGGAGGATTTTTATCCTCCACATAGCATCCACATGAAACATTAGTTAATGTCCTTACATCAGGGACCCGGAGGGGGTTTTGCTGTGATTTGATTTCTTTGCATTTAAGAGGGATAGGGTCATAATGAGAACACATCAGAGAGTTACGACTACACTAACATCTTGTGAATTTAGACCTTAGTATCTCAATGCGTAGGATGAGTGCCCCAATTATAAACTACTTTACGTGCAAAAGAAAAGGCTGTAATCCAAGCTCTCAGAGTGTTTCCCCTTTTATTCTTCAACTGCTTAATGAGTGTAAAATATTGTCCCCATTTTAATGCAGTTGGATACTCTCACGCTTGCGGCAAATAGAAATGTTGTAAAGAAGTACAGCTCCATGTTAGCATCTCATGAAATAATTGCAACTCAAAGTGACACGAATAACTCCATAATAAATGTAAAATGAGAGGGTTCATGCACGAGAAAATAATGGCATATATTGAATCTAACATGAGCATATCTTCAAACCTATATTTTTGTGTCATGCTTTCTTCTCAAAGAAAAGCTTTTCAAGGTCCATCTTTATAGGTTGTTTTAAACATCATGTATCTGAATTAGAGGCTTGCTTGTACGAAAACGTGACTGTAATATTTCCTTTGCTGCTGAAGAAAGCTTCTGCAGCATGCTAATTTCTTTTAGTAACTGATATTTGCTTTGCGAAGGGACTGTGGAAGAGCTGGGATAATGACTCGGGAGACAAGCAAGTGACAGTACAAAATGGAGCAATAGAGCAGTTGCTCGGGTTACGTGGAGGCCAGGTCTCTATAAATGGAATTAATAGAGGAAATCATGTCGAACCTGATTGGGGAATCTGTGGACTTGGAGCCAGGTTCATTTTTCAGAGTCCAATGAAAGCTATGCACAGAACAAATAGCAAGCAAGAAGCTCTGTTTCATGCATTCCTTTAGTTATCTGGATGCCTTGGAGACAGAAGTGTGACCTATAGTCAGATCTTTAAAAGTCACAACATGGGGAATGGTGCCTGGGTCTGGGCTTGCCGCTTTGCAGTGGTTTATTTTCTTAATGCAACATCGTCACCATCCTCACATGATGTTCTAAGTGGCCAAATGAGGAGGTACCACACCTACATCAATTGCTTTCTTTAAATTTTTTATTTTTATTCTATCCATCAAATATATTTTTATTTACTTTCAATACCATTTTCTTTCTTCCTTCCCCTTCTTTCGCATCTATCTTTTAAACAGACTCATGAAATGAGGTCTGATAATATTTTGATATTTGTTTTTTTCTAACTTGTTTTCCTGTCAACACTTTTAATATGCAAAGTAATTGAGACATATATTATATATATTTTGGAGTCTTGTGGCCTTCCAACCATTTTTTAAGCTTTCTATAGAAAAAGTCACCACTGTTGTTGTAAGGAAACACTGGATGGTGACAGCCAAGAATACTGCCGGACTGTGGACTGCTCAGCACCCAACCTGGTGGGCAACATCAAGTGGGCTCTTTGTGCTGGAGTGAAGCTGCGGTCCAGAATCAAGGGTAACAGCAGAAACGCAGATAAACACCTGCTGGCATCTGTGGGATTAATTCCTCCAGGTTTAATATAGCTCAAGTTAATAGACTGCATGTTGTTGTAAAATCAAGCACCACTGGAGCCGACTATTAACTTTGGCAATGGGGAACCCATGGCCAAGTGCTTGGAACAAATGCATGGCTTGTCTCCAAGGCAGGCAGGGTAAACAAGCCACACCAAGATACTACAGTTCTACTGTGAGCCTAAAGCCATGTGAAAACAGCAAAGAGAATGCTGAGAGTTTTGCTATTGGAGTTAGAAAGATCCAAGTTCATATCCTAGCTTGTGTCTTCTTTCTGAGATCTCCTCAGCAAGGTCACCAGGATATTTCAGACCTAGGGTCATACAGATATAATGAGGCAGAGAACCCTCACAGTACTTCCTACAGACACAATCAATTTCAGTTTTCAATTGTATGTCAAGAGGATCAGCTCTGCACAGTAATGCGGCAATGGGTTTTATCCACAAAGCCTATTTTGTTTTGTGATTCTAAGTGTACTCTAGGACTGAGAAGTGCTTACAGAGGTCTTCTGACTCCAAAGAATCAAAACCAGCATATCTTTGTGGCGTTCTGCTTCCTACCTAGTGTGTGACTAGAGGATATTAGCTCCCATAACTTCTATGAACTTAAGATTATCATGACTGAATTCAACTATTCATTGAACAACACAGATTTCTAGTCTTAGAAATCTGAAACTGGAAATGTTTCTTCATTTCTCCTGGGGGAGGATAATTTTGATATTTAAATTATAGCTAATATCAAATGGATGTTAAAATATAAAATGCAATGTGTTAGACATTTTGCACATAATATTTGATGAATCCCAGCAAAGCCTATTGAAAAATTATAAAATACTATTTTGAAAAGACAGATTGAAAAGCCACACTCTATAACTTATCAACCTAGACTGGCCAACATTAAGACATTTTACAACAAATGCATATTTTTTCAAAGAAAGGAAAATGTAAGGCAAAGGTTTTATATCCAGCTTAACTGACTTACAAGGAGACCTAGAACCAACTAGTAGCTATGCAGGAAAGCTGGAAATATTCTTCTTCAGGAGTTGATGGGAGAATGATAGTAAGACAGTCAATGTGCTCACCCATATGTTGACATGAGCACAGCTGGTGAACATTAAGTATATTGTTTTAAAAGTAAGCATAAACGAGCTTTAAAGAAAAAGGGTCTTGGGGGTGGAGGAGGGTACTAGAGTGCATGTGACATGGCAGCAGGAGAGAGATTACTCAGTGGAAGAAAGGGAACAGTGGGAGGGGGACCAGAGGAAAGGGGAGAGGAGTAGAGAAGAGGATCAGCAGGATCCATGTATGAAAGCGCCATAAAGAAACTCATTGCTTCTAAATATCAATTTAAAAACAATTAAAGGGATGGAAAGATGGATCAGAAGTTAAAAGCATGTTAAGAGCTCTTGCACAGAATTTTGTTCCCATCACCCACACTAGACAGCTCACAATTGCCTGGATTTCTGGTTGCAGGGGACGGGATGGCTGCTTCTGCTTCTTCGGGCACCTTCACTCATGTGTATAAACCCAACACACATACCTAAAAATAACCTTACTACTGCATAACCAAACAGTAGATGGAAGATGTGATGGTAATTCTTATCAGTTTGCTATCTCCATAGAAACAAATCTCCTGGTCCCTTTGTAAGGGCATTTCTAGACTAGAAACTACACAAGCTGGGAAGACCCACCCTAAATGTGGGCACCACCATTCTATGAGTGGAGGTCTCAGACTTAGGAATGAAACCAGTTGAGTGTAGGCATTTTCTAGCTGTCTGCTTCCTGATTATGGACATAATGTGCCCAGTGGTTTCCCGTTCCATCTTCCCTGCCATGGTGAACTGTATCTCCTGGAACTGTAATCCAAAACAAACCCTTACTTTCTTGTTTGTGTCATGTATTTTGTCACAGAAGGGGACAAGTAACTAAGGGTATGTCTCTTTTTTAAAACAGTTTCAATTAATGAATAAAACCATTATAAAGGGCTTGGAGAGATGGCTTAGCAGGATTAGGGACATCAGTGGTGTCCAGGCAACTAGTACTCTAAGTGTTCTAGAGCAGCCAGGTTCCAGTGTAAGAACCAGACCCAAGATGCCAGGAGACTAAAGGAGAGAGGAGACAGCCAGGACTGTACTGACTGCAACATCCTGGGGAACTTGCTGATAGAAGCCTGATAAGGGGCAACAAGGCTAAGCGTGTCACTGCTATTTGGGCTTTAAGGAGTGCATATATATTGGTTAGGGCAAAAGAGACTTAATCCAAGTGACATTGTACCTGGTTAATCTCAAGTGAGTGTTGGAGTCAAGCACATTCCTGGCACCAGGATCCAGTTCTAAAGCTCGGCCTGCTACTTTAATGTTTTTGTTTATTTATAGTGTGTTGGCAAACCATGCAGGAAAAATCATCAGGGTCACCTGGGGACAGTCAGGGTGGTTATGACTCAAGATGGCTACAATCATGTTAGGCTGAATCCATCTGCCAAGGGAAAAGGGCCGTCTTCCTAAGGAGGACGTGGGGAAAGGATCCTATTACCCAGAAGTACAGGCAAAAGCTTAGTACTGATGCTTTTCTGTTGCTGCTCTGCCCCGCAAAGGGTACGCATTTCAAAGCTTTGAAAAGTATATGTAAGAATGGGGAAAATAAAATCCTAAAATTCTCTGGGAAGGGAGAAGGGAGGATAATACTGAATAATTAAAAATAAATAAAAACATAGTCCATAAAATAAATAAAACATTGTCAAAATGAGAAAAAAGCCTTATGCTTTTATTGAAATTTTGTGTATTCCATACACAACATCTTAATCGCCATGTTACCCTCCTTCCCCATCCACACCCTCCCATGGCCCCTCACTGGATTCCACACGTACTGTCATTTATTATGTTAAGGCCTATCGAGTTACGTTAGCATACCCAGACATCCCTCAGTGCAGGCTCATCCACCAGGGTCCAGTCAGTCTATCTAAAGTCACTCCCTTAAATAAGATATCAAAAGTTCATTGTTAAGATAGATAATATGATGTCATTTCTATTTAGCAAAAACTGTGTTGAACTTGATGGAAGAAAATATAGATGACACTTGTGTCTGTGCTGCAACTTGAACACCACAGAGTAGGTGTTTGAGAGGAGAGAGGGATCATCTTTTAGTTGCACTAGAAAAACTGACTACACAGATTCTACAAGCCATATGACTGCCTCATAGCATGTGCAAATATAATTTCCAGTTTTATTAAAAATTAAATGTGGAAGGCAGAAATGATAAATAATTAGAATATAATGTAAAGGAAAACTGTCATGGCTTTTAGAAAAAAACAGCAGTAGCAGAAATAACAGAAAGCTTAATGGAGGACATTCACAAATTAACATTAAAGACATTTATTTATCAAAGCGGAGTATTAAACAAGTAGAAAAATAATCCATCAATGAGAAGAAGGCACTTCCACAACTGTGGTTGATGTAGGACTAGCCTTCGGCATGCTCAGAGTCAGATGAAATGGCACTGCCTGTTAAAATAACCATCAAAACCCTAAAAGATAATGTCAGGTATTGAAGGCAGAAACCTTCAGGAATGTTCATCTACTCTTACTGGGGATGTAAATTGGTTTTATTGCCTTGAAAAATGATTCATACTTCCTTTCAATGAAAGAAAAATCCAGTAATGGTTAGGATAGATTTCAAGATAATAGCTACATTTCTGGAGGATGAGGGAGTCATCTGAAATTTGAACACACTGTAGTATTTCGTCTCTTGAGCAGAATGACAGGTATTTGAGCATTCGTATAACTGGTGTGCCTTGAACTCCACACATGTATTTTATACATGCTTTTGTATGTGTGATCAATATCACAGTCAAGGAAAAAACCTCTTAATGGAGCATTACCTGCAGCATTTTCAATGCACTGAGCAAGTGTCTATTATTTATTGAACTTACGTTTCCTAAACACGTGTTTTATGCCCCATATCTACAAGACCTTTCGAGGCATACAAGAAGAGTCTAAAGGATTACTCTACTTTTAAAAATGTGTTTATTTTGCTCTATCTTGTTTTTGCTGTCCTGGTGTTGAGGACTGAGTGCTGGGTAAACCCTCTATTACAGAGCCACCTCAAACCCAAAGACATGATTACCTATATTTGGACTATATTCATTTATCATTTACACAGAAGGTAGAATCTAAAGTAATATAACCACAAAGCTTGTTTCTTGCTTCAAAGAATTAGAAACACCACCAGGAGATAAATACACAAATAGAAGGACTTTGTGGGTCACTAGACTGGCCTGGTAAGAGCTGTGGGATGGCTTAGCGGGTCAAGTACTTATCACACAGCACAAGGACTGGAGTTTAGATCCCAGAACCCAGATAAATGATGAATGGATGTGGCAACTCTCCTGTAATCCCAGTGCTCAGGAGGCAGAGACAGGGTCCCTGGACAAGCCGGCTAGATAGAGTAGCTCTGGGTTAGAGAGACCCCCAACTCAATACATAAGGTAGAGAGCAAAGGAAGACACCTGATGTCAGCCTCTGGCCTCCACTACACCCACACACATATGAACATGCATACATAAATGTAAATATCCTCCCCAAAAAAGAGCAATGAATGATTAAAATGAGTGTGTAAAAAGCAGGAATTCCAAGGATACACACGCTTGAGAAGAACACGGTGAGCTACACCCAGAGTGCTTCCTATTCACCCTGGTCACAATTATGTGAAATGTTATTAGACTTGTAAGTCTGTGTGTTGCAGAAGAATATATAAACACTGAATGATGTGTTTCGAATTGCAATTGTACAGGCACGTAGGCTCTGACAGGCAGACATTTGTTGTTCAGGCAGCTTTTCCTACTCGAACCGGCTTTAAATAGCAAATACACCCACCTTTGTAATTGGCAGTAGGCAGCTGGGGAGGTCAGATTCTCCCTCTTTCTAGTTTGTTATTTTTCATCATATTTTATTACAGTTTATCTGCGTTCCAACCTCGCCTCACAACTTTGGCACCTTGACTTTTAAAAATCTCTTTTCCCACCTTTTGGAAATGGAACAGCCCAGGATTATTAGATTGTGAAGAGTCAATGAATCTCTTCCAAGGATCGATAGAAATGACTCACGTGCTATCTCCACAGCCCTAACACTGCTCTTAAAATATCCTTTCTGCATTCTCTTCTGAGCCTGTCAGTGGAAGAGTGTAACCAGGGAGCTCCACATTGAAAGTCTAAGCTGGGACACCATTGAAAACAGGCGTCATGGACACGTGTGAATCAGGGCTGCTCTGGACAAACCCCTAAGGAAACATGTCACCCCAGGTATGGACAAAGCCAATCAAGGGTCTTAGGTGTGGAGACTCAGAGAGGTGGGGAGTCAGGGCAAATATATATGGAAGTTAGGCTGGAAAGAGAGACCGGCAAGGTCCAATGAACTCCGGTACAGATGCATGCATCCGAAGAGCCACAGACTCAGCCTGCCTCTGTGAGCCTGTGGGTTGAGGCTCATAATGGGCTGACTCTTGCCAGTTGTGGAGGAGTGTGGCACAGTCAAGGTCGTGAGCCTGTGCTGGCTCTGACAGTTTGCTTTTGTGGTGAGTCTGTGTGTGAGAATGGGTTGAAGGAGCAGCTTTGCCCAAAGCCTCTCCTTTCCGCTCACTTTCTGGAACTGCTGTTTTCATGGTGACGCTGATCTTACACTCAGCCCACTACTTTCCTCAACTGAGTGGGCAAAGAATAAAGATGGGCTCTAGGGGGTTCGACATGGCTTTTTCATCCCCGTGTTGAAACAGTTCATGAAGCTGCATCCATGGCTCACAGCTACCTGTAAAGGCACTGGTTAGAATGTATGCTTGGGACAGAGACAAAGGCAGGAGGAACAGAGAGCTTGGGAAGGCACTGAGTGAAGAAACAACATGGGGCGGAAGAAGCAGAAACCTAAGTGAGATGCTGACTCAGCACTATTCCCAGCCACCCTGTAATTCTTTAATTTGCTTTTAATGTATACGAGTGTTTTACCTGAATGTAGGTCATGCAGTTCCCACAGAGGCCAGAAGAGGGTGGAAATGGAGTTATAGACAGTTGTTAGCCACCCTGTGGGTGCTGGGAACCAAGCCCAAGTCTACTGCAAAAGCAGCCAGTACTCTTTAACCATGGAGTCATCTCCCTGGCCACTGTGCAATTCTTGATTTCATATTCTTAATTATTATATCACTGGCATTTTGCCTTACTTGGAGGGCAATAGGCATGAAATATTGAGGGTCTTGGGCCTGGCTGGGATATGGAACCTTTGTTAAATAAGTAGTCCAGGAAGACCTCCCTAAGCAGGGAACACCCGGGTTGAAATCTAAATAACAAGAAGTCAAGACATGTGGTTATCTGAAGGCAGACAGAATTCTCCAGGAAGAGAATGAACTCGAAATGAACTCGAAGGTTTTGAGGAAGAGAAAGAGAGAGGCACAATCATGAGCTTAATGAGTTAAGAAAGCAAACTTAATTGAAGCAATTTTTTTCTCTCTGTGTGTGTACTTGTGCATTTATGTGTGTGAATGTGGGGGTGAGAGATGTCATGGAGCATGGGCGTGTGCCGCAGGATGGAGGACAGAGGACATCAGGCCTTGCCTTCCACTTTGTTAGAAACAGGATTTCTCTTGTTTTGTTCCTCTGTGATGCCAGGCTACCTGTCCTGTGAGCTTCTGGGAGGCCTTTGTCTGTCTGCCATGTTTTCCCAGGGGTGCTGGGATCACAGTGTGTTCTACCACGTGCAGTGGTATGTGGGTGAAACTCAGATAGTTCAAGCATGTTGTCGATAAGTCATCTCCCCAGCCTGGAACACAAACTTAGAACACAAAAGCTTGGCTTACCACCT
Source organism: Eospalax fontanierii (assembly GCA_035773235.1). Lineage (NCBI taxonomy): Eukaryota > Metazoa > Chordata > Mammalia > Rodentia > Spalacidae > Eospalax > Eospalax fontanierii. Next base: position 8,796,743 of record CM069547.1, read on the forward strand.
CATCAACCTCTTTTCTTATGGAGGTGGAATAACACAGCCAACCTTCCTATGGAACTAGAGGACGCCACAGTGATACCAGTTCAATTGCCATTATTAACATGTCTCAAGTTAATAAAGCCTGCCTGGCTTGCCTTTTTCTGTAAGAACAACCCTGCCTCGTTAATGAATATGCTTATGTCATCCATTAGCAATTGAGCGGGAACCAAAAGCAACACAACACACAATTGCATTCTAACTTAAAGCTACAACATCTATCTTGGAAGGTGACTGTTACTTTCCTTTGTAGATGAGGAAACAGAAGCTCTCAGAGGCTAAACAATAATACCAATGTACAGATATCTACTGTGTGAGAAAATGGTCGGTGTAACCCAGTTTTGTCTTCTATCCCATACACCTTTGCGAGGTATAAACCCACACACCCAGGCGGACAAGGTGCAGTGCCTCATTGGTAATATAGTCCCATCTGCAGATGCAGACTGTTTTAGTTTCTTTTCTGTTGCTGTGACAAACATCATGACCAAAAGCCACTTGAGGGGCGGGGAGGGAAGGACTTAATTGGCTGACACTTCCAGGTCACAATCTGTCACTGAGGGAAGTCAGGGGCAGGACCTCAAGCAGGGGATTGATGCACTAAGCATCAGTAAGCATGAGAAATGCTGCTTGCCTGTTTACACGATGGCTTGTGCTTAGCGAGCTTTCTTATAGAGCCCAGGATCACATGCCTAGGGAGGGTGCTGCTCAGAGTGGGCTGGGCCCTTCTGCACCAGTGAATAAGCAAGACAATTCCCCCAGATGTGTCCACAGGCCAATCTGATCTGGATAGTCTTTCAATTGTGACCTCCTTCTCTGCAGATTCTAGGCTGTGTCGAATTGACGATTAAAGTTAACTAGGTCACAGATTCTGTGTCAAACCTTTGCTTGAAAGTCCTGAGTGCAATGGTAGCAATGCTGGGGTGGTGATGATGGCAGAGAGAGTTGGAGAAATGGGGTATTTCAGCCATCTTCTTCTCCTCAGGTGTCTGAATGCTCTGTGTGGAAGCAAAACCATTCATTGCTCTTAAGCTGTGCAGACTCGGCCTGAGAGGGTGAAGAATAAAGCTGATTGCAAACTTGGTGTGTAACAGAGAAAATACAGACATCATTTACTGACTGATTTGGACTAAGGAAAGATGTATTTACTTGCAGTTTATTATGTTGAATGTGACAGGCATACATTTGTGCTTTTTACTGAATGATGACTTACTACATACAGGAATTGGTGCAATTTGTAATGCAGATTATGTTTTTAAACAAAAAAGGGTGCAAATACACTGATGGCTGTCACGTGACTCGCTCTGCACGTCTCAAGAAGTGGCTGGAGCGTGGGCGGGGAAGACAAATATACCCTAGATGCACAAATGTGATTTCCAAAGAAGAAGATTCTGGGCAGCTTCCAATTCAGTCGGGCAGATTTAGACAGAAGAAATCCATGGCTAAGAAAAGCCAAGGATCCAAAAATAGCAGGAATTGGAGCAGGAGCCTCTGAATCGCTCCCATTAACTGCCAAGGCACCTCTAGGCAGAAAAGGAAGAACCTCAGTGGTGGTGGCATGCAGGAGTCCACGTTGAGTCTCTGCACGACTCCTGAAGTCAAATACCTGGGAATCCCATTTTAATGCTTTTAGTGATCAGAGGTGGGACAGTGGGAAAGAAAGAGGAAGCGCCACTCTTCGGTAAGGCGCTGGAATGAGAACGGTGCTCATAGCTTATTCTCTGAGTCATGATTTATGTGACCTCAGCAGCTCCAGGCACAGAGGCAGAACTCACATCTTGTGATACATTTATTTGTGGAATTCCTTAAGGGGGCAGACTTGGGTTTTCCACTTGAAGTGGATTTGTGAATTTACAAGTGGGTAGGATTCAGTCTTTTTTTTGATCATCAACCACCATATTCACTTCTCTCAATAAGCATGTGTAAAAAGTACCCATGCGTCTTTTAGATGAAGGGGAGTCTACCAATTGCATTACTTCGTCTGGCTATTTGGACTTCATAGCTAGGTTCACCCTGATACCCAGCCTTCAAAGAGTGTTCATTCATGATAAGTCTACTTCAGCTGCTCATGAGTAATACTAGCAGGAATGTGTGACTAAAGACCCACCCATGCAGAGATTTGAAAATAAGTGGAAACGCTTTTATTTCCAGAACTTATTTGTCATGGTGGCTGGCAGAGCTGGGCATGACAGGATTTTCAAATCACAGTCTACAGCTTTCTCATCATTGAAACACTAGGGCTTGGTTTATTTATTTTATAGAAATCCTGTAGAGTGAACTACAAAAGTGACCAGAGGGAATTTCCTGTCTATATGACCTATGGGGATTGCATCACATCCACCCTCTACAGAGCCTGGGAAGTATCTTATGAGAGAATAAACCCTCCCCCTGCCCCGTCTACACTACAAAGAAAGGTTCAGTTTGCCAGCTGTGTCCAAACTTGCCACAGACCATGATTCCTTTTTAAAGCCTGGGTACAGTGTTGGTGACTGGAACACGTTGGGTCTACACTGCAAATCCCTGCTTGAAAGATTTGTGTTACAAGGACTCAAAGCAGCTGTGACAGTTTACTTGGGCTGTCAAGTTGACGGGATCCAAAATCACCAAGAAGACAAGCTCCTGAGCATGCCATGAGAGCTTATGTAGATTAGGTTAGTTGAATGGGGAGACCTACTCTAATGGGGACAGCACCAATCCATGGGCTTGGGTCCTGGACAGAATGCAAAAAGAGAAAGTAATCTGAGCACCAGCATTCATCTCTCTCTGCTTCCTGACTTCAGACACAATGTGACTGCCTTGACGTTCCCTCCATGAAGGACTGTGCTTTCAAACTGTGAGCCAGGGTACACCCTTCTTTCCTTAACTTGCTTTGTTTGGGCATTTTATTTATGGTCATGAGAAAATTAACTAATGTAACAGTCAACCAGCACTCGTGTTCTAAGGCGGTCACACAGTCTACTTTTAATTAGCCATGGGCAGTTCATCTTCATTATTAAATAGATTTAGAACTACCTAGGTGTCTGGTGAGGCACTACTCTAAATGTGTCTATGAGGGTGTTTCCAGACAGTTAACTGAGGAAGGGAGTCTTAACCCAAATGTGGACAGTGCCATCCCCAGAGCTAGGTCTAGACTGAATAAAAGGGGAAAATGGAGGAAGCCAACAGGGCTGGCATCCTGTGTCTCTGCCTCCTGTCCAGCGGTGTGAGCTGACTCACCACAGTGGGCTGGGTCCCTTGAAACTGTGAGCAAAACAAATCCTTCCTCATTTAAGCTGTTCTGTCAGTATTGGATGACAGTGAAGTAAATCTTAACCAAAGAGATCATGGATTTCCTTGGTTTTTCACAGTCTTCTGTCAAAAAGATTTGAATTCTTGCAAAAAAAATCTGTGCTCAAGGGAGGGCGTCAGGGTACTTCTGATGGTCTGATTGTTCTCTAAATACCCTAATCTCCTGCAAGGTAGCTGCTGTCCCTTGTGACCTCAGAAGTTGGTGTTTTGTTGTGGATGTGTCTGACTGGAGGCATTGACTTTGGTTTGTATTCCTTGTCATGAATTCCACATATCAGACAAGAGTCAGGAAAAAAGAACAGAAATTGCCATCTCCACCACCTCCCACCATCCTCACTCGGACCTCTCCGTCCTTTAAGACCTACTTTGAGAGTTGAGTGGGAGGGACAGATGGGAGAAAAACGAAAACGGAGGGAAGACTTGTCTGTGACTTCATGGACATGAAGCAAACTGACATGAGGATCACTTCCTGGTTCATACGGAACCAAGAGCAGCTTGGGAAAATTCTTCTAGAACCTTCACCAGTATGTATCAGGGCTTCCAAAGAAATGTGTCATAGACAAGGCAGATTCAGCAACAGCAATGTATTGGCTCATGGCTCTGAGCTTGGAAGTCAGCACTGGTCTTAACAAAGTCAGTGGCTTCTGAGAGGTGTGAGGGAGAGATTTATCTGTTCCTTGCCCTGCTCCCAGATTCTAATAGTTGCTGGCAGTCTTTGGAGTTCTTTGACTTATAAAGAATTGCCTTGATCTCTGCCTTCATTGTCTCACAGTGCTCTCCTCATCGGCACGTGTCTGTCCACATTCTCTTTTTTCATAAGGACTGTAGTTATGTTGAATTAGGGTTGATCCTAATGACATTCTAACTGGATGATATCTGTAAACCCTCCCCCAACCCTTTGCCCAGCCAAGCAAGGTTACACTGTGCACTACTGGGAGTTCGGACTTCAACATAGCTCACTTTCTTTGTTTCGTGTTCAGATTGATTGGCCTGAGGGATATCCAGGCAGCTGGTAAAGCATTATGTCTGATGAAATGGTACTTCCAGGAGAAATTAGCATGTACATCAATGGAGGTGGTATTACTTCAGCTAGCCAATTCTGGCTGACCCAATTTCTGGTCCATCATTCATAGCTACCTGGGTCAGTAGGACCCACTTGATCACACACATTTATCCTTTCCTTAGCTAGCTTGATTCTTCTCTTGTCAGTCTCAGTCAGGTCCTATCTGACAAGTAGGAGTCTGTCTTGTCCTTACCTGTATGGAGTACTTCAGTGTTCCCTCCTAGAGCTTTTCTATTTCTCAGAGAGCCACTAGTGCAGTGAATGTAGACAAAAAAGATCATTATCCTGCCTTCTTGAAAGGATCATGGAATGGAACATGTCCGTGACATATCCAGCTTTTCAGGAACACAAGGTGTTGCTGTAATTAGGTAGTGCTGATGGAGCCATATGTAGTGGAGATAGACTGTTGTAGCTTCTGGATGACGCTGGGTAGCTCAGGTATTAGTAATTTCCAGAGAAACAAAGCTGATAAGATAGAAGAATGAATACACAGATGATAGAGATTTATTTGTGATGGTGATTGGCCCATAAGATTATGAAGGCAGGAAAGTTCCAGATTTACTGTCTGTACGCTGGGAACTAAAAATATCCAGTTGTGTAAATGAATTCCAAGACCTGAGATCAGAGAGAGCTGATGTGATGAGAACTTCCCCTCAAGACTGAAGGCTCAAGAGTTTGAAATGTCCAAAGCCAAGAAGATGGATGTCCCCTGGATTAAGGAGAGAGGTAGAGGAAGGAGAAAGTGAGGAGAAGGAGGGAGGATGGAACGGGAGAGAAGGGGGAGGAGAGAGAGAGGAGGAAGGAGGGGGAGACAGAGAGATGGAGAGACAGAGACAGAGATAGACAGACAGACACACAGACACACAGACAATTCTCCTTTCCTCTACCTCCTCAGAGGACTGGATGGCACCCTCCCCATTGTAGAAGGGTCTTTTTTACTCAGTCCATTGATGTACATGCTAATTTCTCCTGGAAGTACCATTTCATCAGATGTAATGTTTTACCAGGTACCTGGATATCCCTCAGGCCAATCAATTTGAACACATAATTAACCATCATACCAAATAAGCAACTGGTCAATTCCAGTCTGCAAATGGAAGTATAAAGATGTGTTTAAGTGACCGGGCAGAGTCAGTCAGTGATGCCTTTGGGATCTGAAACTAGGACTTCTGATTCTGAATTCAGCCTTCATTTCAGTGTTCCAGGAGTGATGGTCGTAAAGTTCTGCCACTCGGTTCTGCTACACTGCATGTAATTAGTGCTCATGGCTGCTGTGCTGTGGATCTAGCTCTGAGTTCAGCCCTGCCATGCTTCCCTAGGGCCTTTCTAGACAATGAATCCACTGAGTAGTCCTGTCATAGCCTTTGTCTATGAAATGCCAGTCTTCTGCTTGAAGACTTCAGGCAGAGACTTTCTTATAACTTCTTCCCAAGCAGTCCTACTTCCTCTCTTTTACAAGGCTTGTTCCTGCATTATGCTGCAAACAATATCCTCCCTCTACCAGTTATCCTCTCTTTCCATCACACTTATCCCACTAAATCTCTCCTGTGTCTGTGTCTCCCTCTCGTTGTCCACTTCACAGAGGAATTCAGCAGGGAAACCAGGCTTCCTCACTTTGCCTATGAAATGGGAAGGTTTAATGTCAATTCTTTATTCATGTAATATCTTCATGGACTCAATGATTGCAAAGCTCAGATAGGTAACAGAAGAAGTAAAGAGGACACAGAAGGCCAGAAGCAAAAGCAAAGCATGCACAAAGTCTCCTACTGTGGTCCTTGCCTCCAAGACAAGACAATTGCACAGGACAGGTAGGGAGATCCAAAACTACTTTATGATTAAGGGCCAGCTTGTGCCTGAGTATTCCAGGAATCAAAGGAGATACATATTAGCAGTCCTTGAGTTTTTGAGAAAGATAAGTCATCAGAGAAACAAGATGTTCTGCTTTGTTTTCTATTGCTGTGGTAAAACACTCTGATCAAAGCCAACTTAGGGGAGGAAAGGGTTTATTTGACTTACACATCCCCATCATAGTTCATTCTTGAGGGAAGCCAGGGCAAGAGCTCAGGGTAGGAACCCGGAGTCAGAAACTGCCTACTGATTTGCTCCCATGGTCTATGCTCAGGTTGCTTTCCTTTACAACCTAGGACCACCTACCCAGGGTTGGCACTGTCTACAGTGAGCTTGGCCCTCCCTTATCAATGAGAAATGAATGACTCACAGACAGTCACAGACCAGTTTGATAGAGGAAATGCTTCCGTTGAGGGGTTGAAGTTTTCTCCTCTCAGGTCTGTTGTGTTGACAACTGAAGCCATCCATCACACAGGAGAATGTCAGAATTTGACTTTGAATGAGTGGGACCTTTTAATCAGGGGAGAGAAACAGCTCTGTAAGTAGAATAACGATGTCCTTTTTGTCTGTACTACTCCATTAAGCGGCTATATCAGCCCGCTATAGACAGTGTGACTTTTGAAAGGAGGTAGCTGTATCTGAGCCTGGAGGCTAGGAATCTAAAATCAAGGCCTGAGAGATTCAGTGGTTTGCTCCCCAGTGCCTAAGAGACTCTTCTTCCTGTGTCTTCATGTGCAGAAAAAGTGGGGGGGGATCTTTCCCGATTCTCTTCTACAAGGACTGAGAACCCATTTATGAAATCTATCCACCTATGCATTACATGCTTTTCTTGTTCCTATCACAGAGAGCAACTTAATGGAGGAAGGGTTTATTTATGCTCACTGTTTGAGGGTACAGTCCATTATGGTGGGGAGCCATGGCAGCAGAAGCTTGAGGAAGCCAGTCACATGGTGTCTGCAGTCAGGAAGCAGGCAAAGACGAATGATGCTGCCTAGTTCAGTTTCTCCTTTTCATGTCCATGAAAGGGTGCCACCAGCATTTTTGGTGGGGCTTCCTACCTCAATTCACCAATGCAGTGAACTCATAGACATGCCCAGGGATTCATTTCCATGATTCTGGATCATGGATAGTGTCAAGTTGATAATCAATAAATTATAATATCAAAGGTGAGATTTAGGGTTGTAACATGTGCGTTGTATGGAGGATCACACACATCTAGTCTTATAGCATATAACATACCTGGGAAACAGTGAAATGAGTTTCATGACTTTAGGCATGATAGGGTCAACATACTTCCTGTATGTAAGATGGAGAGAGATAATATCTGCTTTACAGATATTCTTTTTAATGTGGGTTAAAGATTTAATGCTGGAAAAGCATTTAGCACAGTTTCTGGGGGGTGGGGAGGATAAGTAAGAGTTAAGTGTTTATTAAGTAAATTAGTGGAGAAAAGCCTGTACTTGGAGAGGCAGAGAGAATGAGTGTGAGGTAGCGAGTAGAAAAGGCCACGCATTAATGTGCTGTTTCAATGTGGGGAGTGCACTGTAGCAGGACACATAGCTAGAAACGAGAGCCACTGACTCTTCGGAGAGAAACAGCCTGAGGTGGTCGTAGGGAAGACTTCTGGTACTGATACGAAGTAGCCCTGGAGAGGAGAAAACTAGCATGGACAAGGCCACACTACTCCAAACAAATACCAGCTTTTTCCGTGGAGTATACACATGAGGAACAGAGAAGACTGAAACTGGATTCCAAACTTCTAAATGTGAATTATTGAAAGGATTTTTGTGTATTAACATAAAAATATTGGATGGTGACATTCTCTTTCTTCTTGAGGAAAGAAGAAAAATAATAGGAGACCGGGGGCTGGAGAGATGACACAGAGGTTTAGAGCCCTGGTTGCTCTTGTAGAGGACACAGGTTAAATTCCCAGCATCCACACAGTGGCTAACAACCATCTATAACTCCAGTTCCAGGGAATCTGGTTCCTTCTTCTGACCTTCGTGGACACTGCTTGACCAGGGTTCACTTGTACACATGCAGGTAATGCACTCATACACCTACAAAGTTATTAATAAAATATTGACAAAAAATAATAGATCTGAAGTGAAGATTATCTAGAATGCAATTGAAGATGAAGACCTAGGCATCAAGGAAGACCTCAGGATCCAGATTCCAGATGCTTTGGCAATGGTACTGGATAATTAAAGTCAGAGATCAGGGTCTGGTGGTTCTAACTCTCTAGGCTTGATATGCCATTAAAGAGATAATAATAGTGAAAAGCAGAGCAAGGAGATTTATTTAATGTGGTCACACTGGGAAGGGGAACAAATAAAGAGATATGGTGGCCACAAGCCCACTTTCAAGTTACTGACAAGAGACTCAGTTTTAAATAGAGGGCGAATATGTGGAACTAAACAGTCCTGGTCTAGAAATGGTCCTGCCTGCCACTGACCTATGCTCATCTCTTCTTTAGTTCCTCTGCAATGCAATAAGGCAAATGACCAGAGATTTGTCCCTCCTCTCACTGACACCAGGCCTTGTTCTCCTTCGTCCACAGCACGAAATGCCTGGAGGAGCTTACTACTTGGGGCCCATTTTTTGACTAGTTTGATGGCAAAAGAGAAAGACACAAGGGGCCTCTCTTTAAAACGTCTTTGCTCTTGCCAGGATGGTTGCAGCAATAGCTAATGAGATCAACCAAGAAATGTGAACCACAGGATTCAGCGGCTCAGAACGCAATGCCTGGATGGCCAGAGGGAGGTTCTCAGGGCAAGTTCTAGCTCATCGCTCCACACTCGCCAAGACCAAATGGCTCAGTGGTTCCCATGTGCCTCTAATCCTGCATTGAAGGGCAAAGTGACCCCTCATCCATGTGGCACCCTGATAAATATGTAAATGTCCTGTAAGTGTAGAAACCTCAGGCAGTTCATTTAGTTTTAAAATATTTAATCTTGACTTGGAGTGGAACAGATATTCACTTCGATGAAGAATTGTTACAAAGCTAATATTCTATGCAGTGAGAAACCAGAAGTTTCCGTAATAAGATCAAGAGTCACGCAGGAAAGTTTCCTCTCTCTACCTCTTCTTACCATCATATTGCAAGCTTCAGAAATGTAGAACAAGAACAGGAGGAAGTGGGGTCATCATGGGAATAATGAACTAAAACTGTCCATTTTCACAGAAGACAATTATCTCTGTGAAGAATGCAACAAAGTCCACAAAAATCAAACCGATGTGAGATTCTAGCAAAGCTGAAGGATACAGAGGAACCACACTTTCCAGTAATGAATGAGTTGAATTTAAAAGAAAAAACATCACAGAATAAACATTTTAATAATATTAAGTCTTCTTATGAACATGGACTAATCCCAAGTTATTTAGCACTCTTGATTTCTTCATCTGAGTTTTGCGTTTTTCTTTGTGTCCGCATTACATACATTTTGTTAGATCTAGATCTAGGTGTTAAACTCTGGAGTCTGGAGGCCCGACTCAGTGAGTAAATGCACTTGCTAAGAAAGCAAGAGGATCTGAGTTCAAATCCCCTGAGTTCAGCACCCATGTAAAAATGCTAGGTGTGTTCACATGTGCCTGCATTGAGGGGTAAAGTGACAAATCCCAGGAGCTTGCAGACCAGTCAACATAGACAAAACAGTAAGCCTCAGGTTCAATGAAGAGATCCTATCTCTAACACTAAGGTCCCAGCATTCAGGAGAAAGAAGAAAGTGAATCTTTGTGAGATGGAGGCTAACCTGGTCTATATAGCAAGTGTTGGGCCAGCTGGTGCTACTGGGATGCCCTGTCTCAAAACCAATACCCCCCAAATAAGTGGAGAGCAGTAGAGTAAGACATGACCTCTACATGTGCAAGAGTGTATGTATGCACAGATATTTATGTGTGAACACCACACACACACACACACACACACACACACACACACACTTGGATGCCTTACAGTATCCAATTTTAAAATTTATTAAAAGTCTCGAGTAACCAAGACAATGTGATACTGGCAAATCGTATTGGAAAATAAATAAATAGTTCAATGTAACTGAACAGAGATCCAAGAAATAACCACATAGCTATAGCTACTGATCTTTGAAAAGGATCAATGATACTTACAGAAAATATTTCAACAATTGGTGCTCTACAATCAGATATATATACATGAAATATGGATTGAGGTGCAGTTCTTAACACCCTTTATAAAAACTGATCCAAGAATCAAGCTGTCCTTCATTAGGTGAATGGAAGAGCTTTAGTATACCTAGTTAATGTGATGTTATTCAGCGCAACAAATAAACGTTCAAAACCATGAAAAGACACTGATGAAATCCAATTGCATATTCATAAATGAAAGGGGCCAATTGGAAAATAATGACAAACAGTGTAACTCCAACTCTATAGCATCCTGGGAAGGGAAGAGTACGAATGCTGAAAGATGCCTGGTTGGCAAGGATTTGGCCCAAGGAGTGATAAGCAGGCAGAGCTGGAAGGTTTCTAAGGTACTGGGATGGTTACTGTGATAGACAATGCAGCAGGATCTAGAATCCCCAATGAGACAGGCCTCTAGGTGTGTCTGTGAGGGATTTTCCAGACTAGGATAACTGAGGAGTGAAGACCCACCCCAAGTATGAGCAGAGCATCTGGTGGCCTGGGGTCCTGCGCTGAATAAAAGGGGACAGTGATCCGAGCACAGACATTCATCCGTCTCTGTTTCCTGACTGTGGACTCACTGTGACCAGCACCCTCAAGCTCTGGCCACCATGACTCACCCATCGTGGTGGACTGAAACTTTAAACTGTGAGCCAGAATACAGCCTTACACTCTTAAGTTGCTTTTGTCTGGTATCCTGTTGAAGAAACAAGGAAAGCCACTAATAGTGACAGGAAATTACTTCCGACACAACAACAGTGGCTCTGCTACATGCCATTATGCGTTTACCCAAGCTTACAGAATATTCAATACGAAGCATGATCCCCGGGGCTAACTATGGACTCAGAATGACAACACTATGTCAATATGGGTTTGTCAGTCTTAACTCCAGTGAGGAAGTTAATAACAGGGACGGCTGTGCATATGTGGAAGAAGAGACCATATGGAACATCTCTGTATCCTCTCAATTTTGCAGTGAACCAACCACTGCCCTGAAAACGTCTTTAAAAATATTCTATCCTTATTTTCAAACCCTGTTTCTCAAGCAGGGTTATAAGTGGAAGATCTCCAGGAGGGAAGCTGTAATCCTTAATTCATTCATATCTAGCCACACCACAGCCTGGGCTGGTTCTTACATTAGCTCATAATCATCTGGGAAAAGCAGAAAATATTTTAAAATAACAACTAACCCAGTATCCTGCCTGGTCTCATACTTCAGTTTCAAGCCAGAAGTTTTAAAGACTTTTACGTCCTTTCTTAAAACTCTTGTGTGTTCGTGTGTGTGTGTGTGTGTGTGTGTGTGTGTGTGTGTATGCATGTGTGTGCCACGTGTACGCAGGTGCATTTGTACCTGTGTGCATGTAGAGGCCAGAGAACAATCTCAGGTGGCATTCCTCACTGTCTTAGAGCTCTAGAGGAGGCCAGGCTGGCTGGCCAGAAAGCCCCAGGGATCTGCCTGACTTTGCCTTCCAGTGTTGCAGTTCCAGCCATGTATCACCACACGGAACTCTTACATGGGTCCAGGGTTCAAACTCAAGTCCTCATATTTGCATAGCAAGCACTTTACTTACTGAACTAGCTCCCCTGCCCTTTAGGCTCATAGTAACATGAATAATTATATTTTAAGATCAGATGTGGTGGTGGTACACACCTTTAATCCCAGCACTCAAGTGTCAGAAGCAGGCAGATCTTCTGTGAGATTGAGGCCAGCCTGGCCTACATAGTGGGTTCCAGGCCAGTTGGGGCTATGGGGAAACCCTATCTCTAAACAAAATCAAAACCCCCGAAAAAAGCCAACAAAATGAATTACATTTTACATCACAAAGCAGAACAAGCATACCTCAGACTGAAGCTCTTGGGTGCAGTACATAGCATCACTTTTTAGCCTTTTTAGTCCACTCTGGTCTATTTTATTTAGTTTGAAAAGTACCAGTTACCATGAACCAAGCAATTCTATGATATTGGATAGTCATGCAGTTTCAGGAAAAGTGGCTCCAGCTATGTGACCCTGAGCTCTAGGCTGAGCCCTAGAAGCCAGGAGAATGCAGACTCAGCAAAAGGCCGACTTATTGCTTGAACTACTCTTGTCTTGAGGCCTTTGTCAGTGCCTCAGCTCTTGCTTTGTTCCCTGTACTGAAGTTCCAGTACGGAATTGCTATTTTGAACCCCAGGAAAATATCTTTATTTCACTAATCTTAATGTTAACCTTTTGCTTTTTGGAACTTCCTGCCAAGTCCTAGGATAGCCCTATTGAGTATCAGTTCCCTCTCTAAATCTTTTTGAGTTGTACTAATCCTAGCTTTGCCACAGAAAGAGGGAGTGAGAATGAGGTTTAGCTCCTCAGAACGGGGAAATCCAGAGTGAGGTTGTGAGCAATAAATAGGCAACTGGAGAGGGCAGAGCATCCAAGATGCAAGGCTCGTTGTTAGCAGAAGATGTGTCAGAAAAGCTTTATGGGAGAGTTCCCATATTCAGTCTGAACTCTCCCTGTATCTCCGACTTTCTACATCTGCAAATTTGGAATCTTATTAGTACTGAATAAACAGGTACTTCATACAGATAAAAGTGAGATAAGTGCAGCTAGCAATTATTCTGCAATGCCTTGTAGCTCTTTGGTAATATAATAATTTGACTGCAGAGTTTGCAAGGTGACTATGGTCAGTGTGAAGAGAAGCCTGCCAGTCCCCTTTCTTCTTTTGGATCTTTCCTTTCCTTCTTACCTCTTACTGCACCAGAAAGGAATCTGCATGAAGGATCCTCTGTGGTAGTGGTGGCCCCTGGAGAAATATCCAGCCTATAAATGTTGGCATTTTAGAAGCAAACGAAAAATTGCTGTGGTTTGAATCCTTATGGTTTCAATATCTGGTCCTCAGCTTGGAGCAACATTTCAGAGGCTGTGCGTCTTTAGAACATGGGATCTGATTAGTGGAGTTAGGTCACTGGGGAGCGCGGGGAGGCTTTCAAGATTGTTCTCACCTTCCTCTCACCAGTACTCTCTGCTTCCTGGTCTCCTGTAACTGTTCTCCGTATATGACTGCTGCAGTGAGTTCCACGACGCCTTCCCCTCCGTGATGGACTGAAATCCCTCGGAAGTCATGAACACTGCCTTCCTTCCTGAAGTTGTTTCTCTTAGCTAGTTTGGCCACAGCCATACAAAAGTAATCAACACGAAGGCTGGAAGCCTTCATGGAATATGTGCTGCCACTGGACGTAAGTCACCCTCGTGAGGGTGACGCGTATCGATTTGGCAGGAGAGTCTCCGTGGTAGGTACCTCTCAAAATATTGTGACTGTGCAGAAGATCCATTGCCTCTTCTGTCTTTTGCAGGCATTGCACATATGGGTGCACTTACATACAGGCGAGAGTACTCATATGTAAAATATAAAATTAAATGAATTTTAAAAGGGGGATGTGCACAGGAAAGCTGACTCAGAATTTAAGAGCACTGGCTGCTCTTGCAGAGGATCCTGAGTCAATTCCCAGCACCTACATGATGACTAACAACTGCCTGTAACTCCACTTCCAGGGGATCCAACACTGTCTCCTGGCCTCCATAGGCACTGCATGCACATGGTGCACTTACATATATGTAGGCAACACACTCAGACACATAAAATAAATCAATCAAACAATACTGTAATTGGATGGAATTTAAGCATGGAAGGAAGTTGGCACCACAACGAAGTGTCTATTTTTACACTTGACTTTGACCCTCGTGATACTAGAGCAGAAGTAAAATCTTTTCAGTTTTGCCCCAAACCAGCTATATCCACAAAATGTCCAGGATTTTTCATATTCTTAGAGAAAACTCATAAAGTCAATAGGTATTCCACCTGAAACACTGATATATTTTCATATATTGCATTTAATTCATTCTAGTTAGTAATTCAGTTACCTCCCAAGTACTCCACATTCCTCCACGTCCCCAGAAAACTAACAGTAACACTTTATTTTCTCAAGTAAAACAAAGTACTATATGTGGAAAAAATCTATGTTAAAAATGTATAATTTTAAAATGGATTAGTCACTCTGGTATCACACCATTCTATGTATACATGTGTATTTGTGTGAGGTGTATGTGTATAAATATATATTTATGTTTATGATATCCAAAATGATAAATATTCATAAGATGATCATACATAAATGAATCATTTCAGTTCCTTACCCTCATTGTTCATAGAATTATCTTTCTGTCTCGATCAGCACCATCTCTCAGTTCTCAGCACCTTCTCCCAGCATTCCGAGAAGTAGGTGAACAGACAGACCTACTGCAATAGAAAAGGCCGAAAGAACAGCATTCACTTCCCAGCCTTAAAACAACACGAATCTTACAATTCTAGAGTTCAAAAATACTAAAATTCCATTTCTGAGAAAAAAAGCACTTGAATTCAGGTAGGAATTAGAGTGACTCTGTAGACTGAGTAGTATGAAGTGTGTGCATGTGTGTGTGTGTGTTAGTCACCTTTCTGTTGCTGTGATAAAACACTGTGACCAAGGGAACTCATAGAAGGAAGAGTTTATTTGAACTTACAATTTCTGAGAAACTGAGTTCGTCATGGCTGGAGGCATGGTGTCGGGAGGTGGCCGGAGGTGGTGGGGTGGGGCAGGAGCTGGAGCAGGAGCAGAAAGGAATCTCTTGCTCACATCTTCAAGCAGTCACAGAAAGCAGCTCCAGTGACTGGAAATCCAGCAAGACTTAAGAATTCTGAAAGCCGACCCCCAGTGCAGAGCCTTCTCCAGCATGGCCACACCTCCTAAAGCGCCCCCAAACAGCGCCAGCAACTGGGCCAGGGTCCAAACACTTGTCGGATAAATCTACAGTTTCTCCCTCTGCTTCAAGACGCATGCCTCCAAATGTGATTGACAGTCAACTAACCAATGACTTAATGGGGGAGGTCTAATGGAAAAGCAGGGAATGCTGGGAAGGAGAGAGGCAGGCACAGTGCAGGGCCTCCATCTGGGGTGCCTGTGCCAGAGTTTGCGGGGGACTTTGGATCAAAATGCTGGCCCCACCATATGAAATCTCTCTCCCTCTCTCCCCGGGAATGAATCCTTTGTAGGTAACCCAGAATAAATTAATTTCTCTAAAAGAGCATTCTCTGTCCACTCAATCGGTTCAAACCTAGAGGTGGGGGTGGGGCTGAACTCCTGGTCTCACCATGACAGAATTCATAAAACACCCCTCCTGAGGCAACCCAGTGGTCCCCTGCTCCCAGGAGGTCACCATATTGAGGCCAAACTTAGTATAGACACTGGATCAGCATAGCACACCATAGCCCAGACTCCTAGGTTCAAGCAGTCCTCCAGCCTCAGTCTTACAAGCAGCTGGGACTACAGGTTCCTGGCTCATCCTCTGTACTTTGGATGCCTTTATTTCTCTGCTTGTTGATTTTCTCTGGCTAGAACTTCTTGTAATCTCTTGAACATAAGAGATAAGTGGACACCACAGTCTTGTCCTCGACTTTACAGGAAAAACTCTCAGCTTTTCATTGAATATGACGGTAGCTCATGAATGTTCTTTATTTTGTTGAGGTAAACTTCCCTGTTGCTAATTTGTTGAGAATTTTTAATCAGGAAAAGATGTTGAACTTGGCTAAATGATTTTTCTATGACTATTGAGGTGATTGTATGAGTTTTATCTATCATCCATCATCCAAATTTGTACAGAGCTCTCAAAGAGTCAAAAAGTCAAAGCAATTAAGAAATAAAGCTCTATGTATCATAGTCCTTGATAAACAGCTTTACAAAGCTATAGGACAACAGAAAACGGAAAGCCCAAAGGTAAGTGGAGGCATATTTCATCAACCAACCCTTGACAGATACATGTAGATTGACATTGAGGGAACTCTCTCTTTTATAAATGCTTATGGAGAAAAATAGATCTTAACATGTAAAGAAGTGGACTTTAAATGGATTACTGACTTAATTGTAGGACCTGAAATCATAAAACTCCTAGAACACTTGGGGAAAAGGTTTTTAAACATTTTTCTAAGCAATATTTTTTTTTTGTATGTGACATAAAAGCACAGGCACATGAAGCATGTTTTAAAAAGTGTGACCATGTCATTACTAGGACTCCTGTGTGCAGTTAAGGAAATAACAAGAAATATTTGCAGATCTTACTTGTGAGAAGTCAGCATCTCAAATGTGTGAGAGAATCCATGCAATTTAGTAGTCAAAACTCCAACAACCTGACTTCAAAATGAGCTAAAGAAAAACGGGCAACATGATGCTTCTGTCTGTCACATTGTTCTTTGCAGATGAAAAGAAGGAAGGGAGGTTGCTCACCAGGGCACATGTTCCTGCTGAGTTTTCTATTTGTAAAATGAGAACTTAAGATATCACCAAACACGTGACACCAGAGATATGTGACATGCCAAAGAATGAATTCAAGAGACTGTCAACAGGCCTCAAAGTTGGAAAGTCTTAACAACAGAGTAGGAAACTCCAGAATCACTTGTGTTCTTCAGGGAACGTGGCTTCCAGGTCAATTCCAGCTTCATTGCTCCAAATCCTGTGTCCGAAGTATGTTCTGTCTTTTGCAACTGGGTCTTACCTTCAAGTTCTGGGAGGCAATCAAGGGCTGTGGCAATAACCTGTGTAATTTTGGGAATCTCTTGGATGACCCTGGCAAAAAATGAATTTTTTTTTCCTGTAGGGCATTGTTTCTTGTTATGTAACCTTCAGTTATACATGTGGACTTGTATGTGTTGAACTAATATGATTCCTTCTGTTTTTTTTTAATATTAGCTGAGCATTATTTATCTCTCCTCTCTCACTCCCTGTCTAACTCTTCGACCATGCCTTCCCCAATTAAAATGTCCCCATTTTCCCCATTTCTCCCCTGGCAGTACCAGTCTCCTATGATCCCACCTCTCTTTAGCTCCTTCCTTCCCTTTGTCCCTAAATTTCCTTGTATAGCCTCCCTCCCTCCTTACATTAAATATTCCCATTTTCTCAGTTTTCCCCTTACTAACACCTGTCTCCTACTGTTCTTCTCTCTCAAGTTCCTTCTTTCCCTAGTTCTTTTCCATTATCCTGGTTCCTGCAGTTATATCAGGATACATACATATAAGAATTTAGTGCTAGGGTCCATGTATGAGGGAGAACATACATCGTTTATTTTTCTGAGTCTGTTACTTCACTTAGTATAAGAGTTTCTAGTCCCATCCATTTACCTGCAAATTTCATGATTTTGTCTTTCTTAACCACTGAGTAGAGCTTTCCAAAACTGGGTTTTTTAAAGATGGCTTATTGTTATTATTTATGCATATGTGCACAGTGGGTGTGTGCACATGTGTGTGACGCTCAGGGGTCAGAACAGGGCAGAAGATCCCCTAGGAGCTTGAGTTACAGTTAGTTATAAGCCTCTGCCTCCTCACCCACGACATGGCTTCTGGGAACCAAACGTAGGTCCTCTGGAAGGGTAGCAAGTGCTCTAACCAGGAACCATCTCTCCAGCTCCCAGAACTTGCTTTTGAGAAAACACATTCAGACAGTAATTAATCACCACTGCCCTTTTTATTCTCTACAATGTCTCTCAGAGACTCATTTTAAGATCAGAGAAAGTTGGTATTTGTTTTGCCTTTATATCTATTTTTAATATTTGGTTTCCTTGCAAAAATCTTTTCAAAATGCTGGCCAGAATTACCACGACCCATTTAGTCAAAACTAATAATATGCACACCCCGACGTGCGCCCAAATAAACTGACTTTCATTACTCTCTGGTGCAAATGAGAGTGGTCTTTACTTGTATCTTCTCTGTATTCAAGAAACTGTCTTACCCACGGGACACCTTCCTTTCTACAGCTGACGTGCAACCATCTGCTAAGTGGAGCCACCGTGGACACTGTCGCCTTCATTATCTCCTGTTAGTAAAGCATTTCGTCTTTCTTAGAATTTTTGAGAAGCATAAATACAGCTATAAGATTTAGTTCAGATGATAAAATAGTAATTTACATTGGACTGATCACTCTAATCATTTGGATTATTTAAGGATGACCTCACAAGGGCAGAAATGGGAGAGCACTCCATCCCCAAAGAAGGAACCCACCCACTCTACGATTATGCATTTTTTATCCTTAATAATGTTCCCATTTCTTTGTATTTTCTAAAAGTATTTGTGTAGCATTGTTATTATTTTTTCTTCCCTGTTTGACGAATTCAATAGCAAAGTCACTTGAGTTTTCAGTGATTTTATTTATTTATTTATTTATTTATTTATTTATTTATTTATTTATGTGTGTGTGTAAGAGAGAGGGAGAGAATGCAAGTTTTTGACAATAGACTTACTATCGCCAATAGATACAGAGCAATTATAACGTTCTATTTATTTTAGCTTAGGTTTAGGTAAGGTTTATTTTTCAAGGAAATTGTCCATTTAATTTAAGTTGTCAAATCTTGGCAAAAAGATATTCACAGTATTTCTCTTTTATCCTTTCATGTTGTAGGATCTGCAGTGATAGCCTCTCTTCTTTCATTTTGATATATGTAATTTGAAGGTCTAGCCAAAAGAATAAGACCAATTCATGAAGCAAAAGGCATTAAATGAGACATAGAAGGGAAGGAAAACACAAAGCCTAGAGAAGTTTGAACATTGTAGACATGCTCGTTATTTGATTGTCCTGAGGGTTCATTGGAATATGCGCATGCCAAAATGTACCAAATTGTAAACATTAAGTATATTTATTTTATTGTCTTACTACTTCAATAAAACTATAAGAAAAGCGATACATTTATAGAAAATAAAGGAATAAGGTAATCTTGGGGCTAGAGAGAAGGCTCCACAGTTCAGAGCGCTGGCTGTGCTTGCAGAGGACCAGGGCTTAGTTTCCAGCACCCACATGGCAGCTAACAACTATCTCTAACTCCAGTTCCAGGGGACTCTGCTCTCTTCTGGCCTAAGCACTGCATGACACAGGTACACTTACATACTTGTAAGCAAAATACTCATATAAATAAAATTAAAATAAATTTAAAGAGGAAATAAGATAATCTGCTTGTGGGTTAAATAATGATATATTTGGAAAGTGCTAAAGAATCCACAGAACTGCCATTAGAAAAAGAAAATTTAGCAAGCTCACAGGATATGTAACAAGATCGCATGAATCAGTTGCACATCTCTAAGAACAAAGAATTAGGTAACAGCAAACAAATTCATTTAAATCAGAATTTTAAAATCATAGAATTCTAAGGAATGAATTTAAAAATGGCACCCGAAATCTCCACACTGGAAATATCTAAGCATTCCCACACAAGATGAAAGGACACCGGAAAAATGAGACACAGACTGTGATCACAGGTGAGGATCTCCACTCTTCTTAAGACATTGACTGTCCTCACATGTATCAATAGACTCATGTTAACAGAAAATCAGCAAACGTTTTTGGAGAGACTGAAGAGCTCATTCTACAGCTTATCTGGGAAAGCAAAGAGCCAAAATATAATAAATAATTCTGAAAAAGGGGAGAGCAAGTTGGAAGACCCATAATAGATGACTGAAGCACTCACTGTCAAGTCCTCATATTGAGAGTGTGATATGTAGGGTTACACATAGTAAATCAAAGTGTTTGGTCAACTACACAGGCTGATGAGCTGATTTTCTATAAAGAAATCAAACAAATTCTGGAGGAAAGCAAAGAGATCTTGTTCTACCAATTTAGTCATTCTGAAACAATAGAACAGATATACAGGGAAAATTTTTTAACCACATCTTCTGCCTCATAAAAATTAATTTGAAGGATCATAGATTTATACTGAATTTTTTTTAACCTCAAAGAGTCTAAAAGAGGAGCCGGCAGGATGGCTTAGTGGGTAAAGGGGCTTGCCACAAAGCCTGATGGCCTCAGTTAACTCCCCGAGACCCAAATGGTAGAGGGAGAGAATGAACTATTGAAAATTGTATTCTGATCTCCACAGGCACACCACACCTGCATGTGCACATGTGTACACACATACACACAATGAATAAATAAGTAAAAACAACAAAATAATCCGAGAGACTGGAGATATGATTTAGCAGTTATAAACACTGGATTCTCTTGTAGAGGATTTGGTTCCCAACACCCACCTGGGGGCTAACAACACATTTCCATAGCTCAGCAGTTAAGAACATTTGCTGTTCCTTCAGAGGACCCAGGTTCAGTTCCCAGAATCCACTGGTATAACAGCTGTCTATAACTCTAGTTCCAGGGGATTCGACGTCCTCTTCTGGCCTCCATGGGCATTACACACATGCGGTGCACTTACATACACGCAGGCAAAACACCAATACGCATAAAAGTTAAATAAAAATAAATTTTTAAATAAAACATCTAAATGAAAGTAGAGAAGCATTGTGACCTTTCTTTAAAATGTCTTAACAATACTAAAACTGACAGAAAAAATTAGACTTCATATAAACACTGAAAACACTGTTAAGAAAATGAATCAACAAGCCATAAATTAAGAAAAAATGTTTTCATTTTTTCATATACATCTCTATAATATAGAAACGAAAGATAAAGTTGTTTTCAGACAAACAGGCTCTGTGAGCACAGACTGCGTTTAGACAGAAGAAAGTCCATGTGGCAGTCCTAAGATGTCCAGCTCTAGGGACTCAGAGGCATTTCTAAACAAGAGTAGGCTTCTCCAGATACCAACCAATCATGACAGGATTGCAACACTCTCCCAGTTCCAGTTAATCACCAAAATATGGTGCATAAAATCTTCCCAGAGAACTGTCCACCAGCTTGTAATGCTGTATTGTTATGCAATATCCAGTTTAGCTAAACCCTCTGATTCTGCAACTACAGAAAGCCCCCGGGGCTTGTGAAGAGTGCTCCAGAAGAGTTCTGAAAATCCTGTGTGTGGGCGGGAATCGGGGCTGCTGTTATTTTTATTCAATAGAGGATAATTATAGAAAGTTATCAGAGTCTAAAGATCTCAGAAGGAAACATTTATCCCATTTATTTTCTAAGGGAGCTATACTTCAGAGAATTGGTCGTTGAGTCGACTTAGAGGGGGTTTGTGAGCGTTTGAAATTCTGCCTTCCAGCTTACAATTTTCTGAGGATGAAAAGCAGAATGTACTGCGGGAGCGTTAAGCTAAGAGGATTATTTTAATGCTATAAATGAACGTTTTAGCTAATCAAGCATTTTGAGCTAGGAGAAGAGTTGAAATTCTGAGATCTTGATCAAAGCACAGGAAAAACCCTCAGTTCTCAGATTACAGCCAAAGAATGGCCCTTCTTCCTGGTTCATTAAGACACCATTTGCATATTGTCAAGATTCTGTAACTCTTTAAAAATGCTTACTTTCCTTTTTACAGCTGTGTGAGTGAGCTTTGTTTGAATTGTGAGCTGCCCAACTGGCATGCTGGGACCGTGAACTCAGATCCTCTGTGAGAGCAGCATGCACTCTTAATGCTGAGTCACCTTTCCAGTCCCTTCATTCATTTATTTTTATTTATTCTTTGAGACAGATGGCCTGTAACTTTCTATGACCCACCTGCCTCTGCCTCCCAAGCTCTGGGATTAAAGGAGCATGCCTCTACACTCCCAACTGCCCCTCTGTTTTTAAAAATACTTTATTATTTTTCTTTTATGTGTATTGGTGCATTGCCCATATGTGTGTATAAGAGTACCTGTGTCATGCAGTCCCTGTGGAAGCCAGAAGAGGGTGTCTAATCACCTGGAGCTGGAGTTGCAGATGGTTGTGTGTTCCGGGAGTTGAACCTAGGTCCTCTGCAAGAGCAGCCTGTGCTCTTAACTACTGAGTCATCTCTCCAGCCATACCCTTTATTATTTATTTATTTATATGGTCTTTTTGAGACAGGGTTTCCCTGTAGTCCCAGCTGACCTGGAACTCACTATGTGTGTGTATGTGTATATATATCAGGCTGGCTTTGAATTCACAGAGACCCACCTGCCTCTGCCTCCCTAAAGCTAAGATTAAAGATGTGTGCCACCATGCCTAGATTAACTACCACCCCTTTAAAAAAATAATTGTTATTTATTCCTTGACAATTTATAGGTGCATATAACGTGTTCTGACCAGTCACCCCCTGCACCCCCCCTCTGGACTTCTGTTTCCAACACGCCCCTTCCTACTTTCATGCCTTTTTTTTTAACCACTGATGTAATTAGGGTTGCTTGCATTTGCATGTGTGTGGGGCTATTTACAGATCATGGCTACCTTACCCGTGGCTACGCCCCTGAAAGAAGAAAGACCCTCTCCCCAAGTAGCCTTTGATAACCCCTCAGCCAGGGATGCGGTCCCAGGGGCCCCTTCACCAGCCATGCTGGAATAGTCACGGCTTAGACCATGTGTAGATCTGGTGCTGGCAAGCACCATGTTGTGAGTTCATGAGTAGAGTCGCCCCTCTTCAGTGAGTTCATGAGTAGAGTCGCCCCTCTTCAGTGAGTTCATGAGTAGAGTCGCCCCTCTTCAGTGAGTTCATGAGTAGAGTCGCCCCTCTTCAGTTTGCTCTATTTTTGAAGCATTGCAAAGTCGGAAGGAGAAAATGACTTCTAATTCCACATTCAGATTTCTTTACTTGCATCATCATGAGCATTTCATATTTTGCCTTTTTCCTCTCCAAGTATTTGCATATATACATTTTTCTACATTTAAAATTCTCCACAAATCATTTTTTTCTTGGTGATTCCTAATGGTGGATTATTAAAGTTGTTCCCAGTTTTTCTTTCTTTATCCAATAATGAATAGTCCTGTAATGAACATCTCTGCATTAATGTTTTATCTATTTCAGAATATATTTTTAGAATTCTACCTAGAAATAATATTACTCTATCAATGGATATGAACATTTTTAAGGGTATCAATGTTTCATCAGACAGCTTTGCAGAATCATTCTGCCAGTTTTCCATTCTCTGAGCATCCTAAGCCTGGTTTGAAGATCTGGCTCTCCATGTTTCCAGAGGCATGCTTCTCCTTTCTGCACCTTTTGGCAGGCAGTGAGACCATTCTTGGGTATCCCAGGATTGGAGATATAAAAGCATCAACTTATTTTCTTTCCAGAAAACCATATCCTTCCAGGTATTCTTCAGAGTATTCGAAGAATAACCTATGCATGGTGTAGGGTAACTGATCTACGTGACCCAGTTAAGGGCAGGTACTTGACAATAGGATTTTATTGTTTTAATAAAAGGAGTACTGTAGGGAAAATAGGAAGGAAGAAGGAGAGACAGACAGAGAAGAGGAAGATGATGGAAAGGAGAGAAAGAAGAAAGGTCATGAGAGTAGAAGGATATAGAAAGACAACCAAACACGAGATCCTGATTGTTTCTCAGTATGTATGTATGTGTGTATGTGTGAGAGAGAGAAAGAGAGAGAGACAGACAGACAGGCAGGCAGACAGAGACAGAGAAATAGAGCACATGTGCACAGAGGGTTGACTTTCAGATACGCAGTGCTGCTGCCCTAAGGCACACCCTATCCTGCTAGGTGGATGCGCCAGTCGGTCACTGAAAAGCTGTTCTGATGGGACTGAGCAGTCTGTCCTCCTGTTCTCTTGTCACCTTCAGGCAGATGGCTGCTTCTGGATGACAGATGGGAGGCATCCAACAATTCAGTCCATGATTCCATTAGACCATTCTAGAATAAGTAATAGGCAAAATAGAACTCAAACCAAGGGAGCAAAATCAATAGATAAGATAACAAGAGACAGTGTTTACATTCTCAGCTAACGGGAAAGCCTTGGGGAGCCCTATGAAACAATGAATAATTAGCAGTGAGGAGCTAGGATCTGTCAGAAAAATACAGGCAGCCATAAGGGTTCACAGGCTGTTCTTTGGTAAGGTGTCTCCCTAATGACCTCCAAAGGAGGCCCTACTTGCTAACCACTTCTCATTTTAAAATGAGACGCACACCACAAAGGAGCCGGAGGAAGGAAATTACTTCGGATGCTGCTGCTGAGTTTGTAGGGCTGCTGCTTCCGGGAAGAGCAGGTGGACGGCATAAGCTGTGAAGAGCTGATGATGTGTTCGCAAGGGAAACACCTGGAAACTGTTGCAGTGGTTGTGAAACAGAACGCAAGCTTGTCTGCGTGTTGTCATCAGTCGTTCAGCAGCCGATCAGTCTGGATTGATTCAGCATAGGAAGCTGGATAAAGGACCATGCCCAACAGAAGGAAGACAGAGACATGTGAGAATTGCCCTACGTTCCTCTAAATGCCCATGTTCCTCTAACTTTCTAGGAATCCTCATGGAAGTTGACTCTATAAGGGGCGAGGGGTACAGCTCTGTATTGCAGCCCATACCTAGTATGTACAAGGCCCTGAGTTCAATC
Organism: Eospalax fontanierii; assembly: GCA_035773235.1. Lineage (NCBI taxonomy): Eukaryota > Metazoa > Chordata > Mammalia > Rodentia > Spalacidae > Eospalax > Eospalax fontanierii. Next base: position 8,821,416 of record CM069547.1, read on the forward strand.
CCCAAAGTTAAAAAGTAATCTCAGAAAGACATTGAAGGGTCTTGGGAGATGGCTCAATAGGAAAAGTGCTTGCCAAATGAGTATCAGGGTCTGAGCTCTGACCCTCAGCACCACGTACAACAGTGTGCACCTGTAATCCCAGAGCTAGAGGAGGAGGCAGGAGGATCCCAGGGGCTTGCTGAAAAGCCAGCCCTGCTGAATTGGCAAGCTTCATATTCAGTGAGAGAACATGTCTTAAAAAATATGGGGTGGGGAGCAAAAAAGGAGGACACCCAGTATCAACCTCTGCTACACATGCACACGCATATGCGCGGGCACATGCATGAACACGCAGACACAAATAAACTGTGCTGGAAGACAATACAAACTTGTATTGCTTAGCAGAACTAACAGAGCTCAGAAGGCTGACTTGCTCAAACACTTTTTAGTATAAGTGTGTGATTGTTTTCTTAGGATCACAGATGGAATCTGATCTTTGTATTGCCAATCTGTAGGGTGTACTGCTGGTCTGCGCCTTGTTCAGTAGGTGGAGCTCTATAACTGCACACAAAAAGGCATATGGAGAACCGAATGCTTTTCTTTTCGATTTGAAGGAGACCAGACTTCGGGAGAGTTGAATACCATGACCTATGATGGAATTATTAATTTTTTGATGTGATTTAAATTTGTGTGTGTATGTGTGTGTGTGTATGACACATGAGTGTGCAGATGCCCACAGAGACCAGAAGGGGGCATTGTACCCCTTGGACCTAGAGTTATAGCAGTTGTGAGTCATCCAGCTCCAGTGCTAGGACCCAAACTTGGCTTCTCTGAAAGGGCAGTATGCTATCTTAACGGCTGAGCCATCCTTCTGGCCCTTGATAGTGGAAGTAGTCTTGTAGGATCTTCTTAGGAGGAAGAACTGCTGGAGGCTAGAGAGATGTCCCAGAGGTTGAGAGTGAATAACGCTCTGCAGAGGACTAGAATTCAATTCTCAGCACCCATATCAATGGGCTCACAACCACTTGCAACTCCAGCTCCAGGTGATCCATGTCTTCTGACCTCCATAGTCACCTGTGCTTACCTGCACACACACACACACACACACACACACACACACACACACACACACACAATTAAGTATTTTAAAAGTCTTGAGGTGCTGTTTCCATTAAGAGTGCAGCTGCATTAGAGTTCATGGTAAGCCCTTTCCCCTTTGCTATATGACTGGAGTTCTTTGAATTATTATGAGTCAATTAAATTCAATCTGGGGGGTTGGATTTATTCGTGCTATTAGCACACTTGGCAATGGTAAGGATTACAGTTTGCCAAGTGATCAGTGGGGGACTCACTGTTTAACTTAGAACCATATGATCATTCCTCTCCATTTGTTCCTCAGACCCCCATGTTCAAGCTTCATTAAATTCCTGGAGCTTCTGTTCACTCATGTTTACAGTCTAAAAGTATTAAAAACACTTTGCTCTGGAGGCGGGGCTGTAGAGATGGCTCAGCGGTTAAGAGCACTGACTGCTTTGTAGAGGACCCAGGTTAGATTGCCAGCACCCACATGGTGACTAACTCCTTTTCCAGGAGATCTGATGCCCTTTTCTGACCTCCATGGGCATTGCACAACATGGGTGCACTTATATACATGAAAGCAATACACTCATACACATAAAATAAAAATAACAAATAAAATACTTTTTAAAACATTTTGCTCTCTTAAAAAGGTCACTTTCACTAAGAATATGGCATATTTAACATAAACTCTAAAAACATATTTGATTAGATAAAATACCAATAATAGTTGTTTTAGGAAATTAGAAATCCATATTATCGTCTCGTTTACTTTTTGATTGCTGGAAATTCTGTAGGAAATAGCTACAGTGTGTAAGAAGTCACTGTGAAAATGTGGTTCAAATAATAGAAGTTAGGTACAATTGATATTAGTGAATGAACAAGGGCAATGCATGGGTGGGTGGATGGAAGGACAGATGCATGAGATGGACAGAAGGATGTATGGGAGAAGAATGAGAGGGACGGATGGGTGGGTGGGTGGGTGGACAGATGAGAGAAGGCTTGGTGAGAAGGATTGCATTAGTTACATTTCTGTTGTGATAAAACACTATGATCAAAGGAACTTCTAGAAGGAAGAGTTTGTTTTGGCTTACAACTCCAGAGGGGAGTCCCCAGTGGCGGGAGGACATGGTGGCAGGAACAGGAAGCTGAGAGACCGCATCTCTGTCTACACCCAGGAAGCTCAGAGAGTCAACTAGCAGTGGGCTGAGGCTGGAGACTCTTGAAGCATACTCCTAGTGACATTCTTCCTTCCACCAAGGCCGCGTCTCCTAAATGCCCCCCAATAATGCCATCAAATGGGGACCAGGTGTTGAAATACCACTATGATGATGATGGGAGATAGGAGGATGAGAAATATGGATGGGTGGCTTAATGTTTGATGATCCTCACTGAAATATATCCAAAATATTTGATTGTTACTGACAAATCCCGAGGAATACACAATGACCATGATTATTTTATGGAGCTTACAAAACAGCTAGGAAGCATAAATGTTAAATTTCTGTTTGTGACATCTAAGATGCTGGAACATACTTTATGAAGTTTGCACACTTAGAAAATCAGAATAATAAGCAACATAATAACACTTTTATTTTCTTCAGCATGGCAGAACCAAGAAGGGAAATTTTAGAACTGGTATAAGTTATTTTTATGAATTTGGGACATGCTTGCAGAATATTGATCAAGAGCTAAGTAAGACTAACTGCAGTGCTTGTTCAGTGCAAAAACATTATCTGGAAACTTGCTGTGTGCTGGTCCAAAGTGAATGTAGGCCTCCAAGGAGAAGGCTTAGCGGGAAAAGGCACTTGCTGTCAAGCCTGACAACCCAAGTTTGATTCCTGTGACTCACATAATAGAAGGAGAGAACTGATTCCTGCAGGTTGCCCTCCAGCCTCCACATGTGCATTATGACTCTGCAGTAAATAAATTGATAAATAAGTAAATTTCATACATTTTAAATTTGAAAAGTGAATACATTCCTTCCTGCCTGCAATGATCATATAATCCCATAGGGAAGGTGACATATGAACAGATGATTTTGAGTAGATTCTACTAAAGTAATATGATTATTGTTAGTATCAGCAGAAGAAGACTACACTGTAGTGTTCCTGAAAGCAGCAACAATCTTACTCATCTTTACTTTTCGATGCCTAGCAATTTCTAGAACCCTGCAAGTCTTCAGTAAATATTATTGAATTAATAAATCTTGATGTTGAAAACCATTCCTTAGAGAAATGCTTAGAACATCAGTAATAATGCTAACAATGGTGAAAACCAGGTCTGGAGAGATGACTCAGTGGTTAAGAGCACTGACTGCTCTTGCAGAGGACCAGGGTTCTGTTATGAGTACTCACATGGTGGCTAACAACCATCTGTAGCTCCAGTTCCAGGGAAATCCAATGTCCTCTTTACCTCCACAGACAATGCATGACATGGATGTGTTGGGGGTCCCCGTGCTCGGGGCTGGCCCTATCGGGACACAGGGGACGAGAAGGGTGAGAGGCACGGAGTCAACACACAGACACCGGGAGCTGGGTGAAAAGCCTGGGGGGTGGCAAGCTGCAGCAAACTCAGTTTATTCAAGGAAGTGCAAGGGGTTATATGAGTTTGGTTAGCCAGTTGCCCTACTGGGTGGTCCCCAACTGCAGCTACTCATGTTCCATCTCTCAGGCAGGTCATCTAGGTGCGCAGCTGAAGCTGGTGTCCCACCTGGCCAGAGCAGAGCGCCACATCCATAGGAGCCACTCCCTTATTCCTCATAACAGGTGGCCTGGCTAAGGCCCATCCTGCATTATGCCACACAGGATGCACTTACACACATGTAGGTGATACACTCATACACATAAAGTTTTAAAAAATGAACAAACAATGGTGACATCTAATATCCAAAAGTTTACTGTGTATGTTGTTGAACAAACTAATTTATATCATCTTCTCAATAGCTCTCTAAGATACATGAGAAGTAAATAGGCTATCTATTGCACTGAAGATAAAGTGAAGACACAAATTACATAAAATTTGACAAACGCTGGTGCTGGAGAGATGGCTCAGTGGTTAAGAATACAGATTGCTCTTGCAGAGAACTCTAATTTGTTCTCAGCACCTACTTGGTAACTACAGTTCCAGAGGATTCGACAGCCCCCTTTTCTGGCCTCCACAATCATTGCATAACATAGGTGCACTTACATACACGTAGACAAAACATACACATAAACTAAAAATTTAAAAATTTGACCAACATGAATATTAGAATCAAGACCCAAACCCAGACTCTTGTAAACTATAGAAAGACATCACAGACACAACGGATATGAAGAACAAAGAAAGAACGCTGGGAGATGAATGCATAGATCTCATCTAACGTGTCTGGCCCTGTGTGAGCAGAGATTAGAAGCTACTGAACTATTTAGTTAAAGAAGTGATAGTTCAATTTATTATTTTTATTTAGGCCATTTCAGTTGCTGGGTGGAGATTGGGTAGAAATCTTGAGGATCAGATGGAAGCATTCTGAAGACTAAGGGAGAGCTGAGTGTAGGAAAGAGGTAAAGGCAAGAAAAGGATATTAGGCCCAGTGTGCAAAACTGGGGCAGAGGAAGGTACAGTGTTGCAGCAGACTTCTGAGTGTTTCGTAAACCCCAGAGAGCAAGAAATAGACAAAGTAAATTATGTTAAAGAGGGATGTGGGGCTGTATTGACAGACTTCAATTTTATTCTTAAAAACTGCAAGATTATTGGAAAATTTTAAACACTTTTTCATTTTATAATTTTCATACAATACAGTTTGATAATATTTAGATCCTCTACTCTATCCACACCTCCCCTTATGGTTCCCCACCTAGCAATATACTCTATTATATATGATATCATATTTTATTATATAAATACTATATGTAATATCCTCTAATATATGTAATACAATACTATAAAATACTATATATAATATACTTTAATATATAATATACTCTAACTATATATATATATATATATATTAAGGCTTATAGAGTCTAATTTGTGTCCCCAATATCCTTCAGTGTGGGTCCATCCACAGGAACCTGGTTAACTTACCAAGAGTCCCATCCTTGAAAGAGACTGCCTCTCACCTTCCCAGGAGCCATTGGTTGCCAACATTTTCTTAGGTTGGGTTGGAGTTTCTTAGGCACTGTCTCATGTCTGTGCTGGGATTTTGTCTGGTTTGAGCTTCCATAGGACTTGTGCTCACTGTCACCATTGCTATGAGTTCACATGAGTAACTGACCAGCTGCCTGGAAAACTCTGTTTCCTTGTGGCCATCCAGTGCCTCTGTGTCATAATATTTCTGCCCCCTCTTCTGCAATTATCCCTGAGCCTTGGGAGGCAAAAGTTTGATCTAGGTATCCTATTCAGGAATAAGCACTCTTCAACCTCTTTTTCTTTGCACATTGGCCAGTTGTGGGCTTCTGTGTTAATCACCATCTGCTGCATAAGAAAATTTCTCTGGTGAGAGTTGAGAAATACATTAATCTATAGGCATAACAAGAAGTCATTAGGGATCAGTTTAATTCAATAACTATTTAGTATTAGGCTCTTCCCTATGACCTGTGACCTGTGTAGTCTCAGGTTCCTAAGCCTGATATAGTGTCAGGTAAGAGCTTGATCCTCTGAAGTGCACCTTAAAGCCAACTGGAGAGTGGATGGATACACCCACAATATTCACACCACTGTTGCATCAGAGGGCATATCTTGTCAGGCCAGTTGTTGTTTTGGTTCGCAGATTTCACAGATGAGTAAGGTTGATGATTATTCTTCCTTCCCGTACCATGCATAGCACCTTGGATGCCAGCCAGTAGAGATGAGGCTCTGCAGTCAGCACCAGCTCGAGCTCTCTTTGTTTGTTCTACTGATTATATGTATAGTGTCTTCAGCACTTACTATCCAGTTCTGGTGGGTAACCAAGAACAGAGATGAAGGATAGTACTGTTTGAGAGTCTGTGAGAATCTTCACCAACAGCTTCTAGAGAGAAAGCCCATTGCTGGCATTTGGGTATTTTTTCATTTCTGCAAGCCTTTGATATCTAGAAGGGGTGATGTCTCCATTACAGAGTAACGTCTTTTAATCTCTTTTTATGATGTGTATGCATATTCTTTAAGAATCTTCTATAGTGGTCGGTTTTGATATGTTTTTAAAGGCCTTTAGCATTACTTACGCTGGCCATACCCTCTCTCTTACCCTCCACCCTCCACTGCATTTAAACCTTCCTATTGTATTACTTCCCTTGCTCTCTTTGGATCACGAGTCTTGTCACCCCTTCCATGAATCCTCCCACTCATGCCCATGACCATTTATTAGTTTCTTGACTGCTCTGGATTTTCAAATTAAAACATGCAGATCAAAGATTTCAAAACTAGCATCCAGCTATAAGAGAACATGTGACGTTTATCTTTTCGGGGCTGGGGTACCTCACTCAGGACGATTGTTTCCATCCATTTTACCTGCAAACTTTGTAATTTCATTTTTTAAAGGCTTGAATAATATTCCATTGTGAAATGTACCACACATTCACAATCCATTCGTCAGTTGAAGGACATCTATGTTGTTTCCAATTTGGGGCTGTTATGAAAAGGGCAGCAATGAACATGGACCAACAGGTATTTCTGTCATAGGGAATAGAGTCTTTTGGGTCTATGCCCAAGAATAGTATGGCTGGGTCATATGGTAGATCAGTTGTAAGCTTTTTTAGGAGTCTTCGCATTCGTTTTCGCAGTGGATACACCATTTTGCCCTGCCACCAGGAGTAAGATTTCCACATCTTGGCAGCATTTGTTGTTGTATGTGTTTTTGATCTTAGGTCATTCTGAGCAGGGCAAGATGAAATCACAAAGTCATTCTAATCTGCATTTCTCTGACAACTTAAGATATCGAACCTTTTCAAAAGTATTTCTCAGCCATTCATGTTTCATCTTTGGAGAACTCCCTGCTCGGCTCTTCTTCCCACTTTTTAATTTAGTTGTTTGTTTTTATGTTTAGTTTTTTGAGTTCTTTGTATACATCTTTCAGATGTATAGCTGGTAATTTTTTTCCCATTCTATAGACTGCTTCTTCACTCTAATGATGGTGCTCTTTGATATACAGAAGGTTTTTGGATTTTGTTGTTGTTGTTGTCCCATCTGTCAACTGTTGGACTTAATGTTTGCACTCTAGGAGTTCTGTTTGGGAAATCCTTTCTGTGCCTATAAGTTCCAGTGTACTCCCTGCTTTGTCCTTTATCTGATTCAGGGTATCAGGTCTTAGGTTGAGGTCCTTGATCTATTTGGAGTTGAGTTTTGTGCATGGTAGGAGATTGGGATCTAGTTTCCTTCTTCTACATGCAGCTGTCCAATTTGACCAGCACCATTTGTTGAACATACTGTCTTTTCTATCAATTTGTGTATTTTTGACTCCTTTGTAAGCAATTGGGTGGCTGCAAATGTGTAGACTTAAATCTGGGTTGTCCTCAGTTCTATTCCACTGATCAGTGTGTCTGCTTTTGCACCAGTGGGATGCTGTTTTAATACTAGGCTCTGTAGTATACTTTGAGATCAGGGATGGCCATGCGTCTAGCAGTACTTTTATTGCTCAGGATTAATATGGCTATCCTGTTTTTTATTTTTTGTTTGTTTGTTTTGTAGTTCCATCTGAAATTTGAGATTTTTTTTCAATTTCTGTGAAAAATTGTATTGGAATTTTAATGGGCATTGTGTTGAATTTGAAGATTGCTTTTGGTAGGATGGCCATTTTTGCAATATTAATCCTACTGACCTACGAGCACAGGAGGTTTTTCTATATTCCGGTATCTTCTTGTTTCTTTCTGCAATGTCTTAAAGTTGTTATTGTATAAATTCTCCACTTCTTTTGTTAGATTTATTCCAAGATATTTTGTGGATTTGGGGGCTATTATGAAAAGGCTCATTTCCCCAGATTTCTGTGTCAGTATATTCGTTGGTGATATGTACAAAGGCTAATCATTTTGTGGGTTAATTTTATATTGTGCTACTTTGCTGAATGTATTTATCAGCTCTAGTTTTCTGGTGGAGTCTTTTATGTAGAGAATCATACAATCTGAAAATAAGAGTGCTTTGACTTCTTTCTTTCTAATTTGTAAGCCCTTTATCTTCTTTGTTTCTCTTATTGATCAAGCTAAGGCTTCAAGTACTATATTGAACAGGAATGGCAAAAGTGGGCACCATTGTCTTGTTCCCCATTTTAATGGGATTTCTTTATGTTTTTCTCCAGTTAGTACAATGTTGGCTGTGGGGTTGTGGTATGCTGCCTTTATGATGATGAGTTATATCCCCCATATGCCCAGTTTCTCTAAGACTTTTATCATGAATTGCTGTTGGATTTTGTCAAAGGTCTTTGCTGTATCTAATGAGATGACCATGTGGTTTCTTTCTGTCCTTGAGTCTGATTATATGTTGGATTATATTTATTGATTTATATATGTCAATTTACTATCTGTGTCTGGGATGAAGCCAACTTTATCATAGTAGATAATTTTTTTGATTGTGTTCTTGTATTTAACTTGTATTTTATTGAGAATTTTTGCATCCATGTTCATCAGAGAGAATTTTCTATAATTTTCTTTTTTATTGGGTCTTTGTCTGGTTTGAGCATTAGATTAATATTGATTTTTATAGAAGGGATTTGGGAGTGTTCCTTGATTTTCTATTTTACTGGCTTGAGGAGTATTTGATATCGGTTTTTCTTTGAAGTTTTGGTAGAATTCTGCACTGTAGTCATCTAGCCCTGGGTCCCTTTTAGTTGGAAGATTTTAAATGATTATATCTATCTCATTGGTTTTATGAGTCTATTTAAATTATTTATATAATTGTGAATTAATTTCGTAGGCCATATGTCTAGAAATTGAAATATTTTGCTTAGTGGCCATTAGATAGCTTGTCTTTGTATTTTTCTGGAATGTTTTTGGTAAGAAGTAGAAGGATTCCAGTGCCATGTTTCCAAGTTTATACCAGCCTTTATCATGCTGGATTGGCAATGAGTTAGATACAAAGTCACCATGACAACCATAGCGTGTCAGAGCGGTGGTACCTCTTGATGGTCAGAACACCCCTTTGTGGATGAACATCCCCGAAGCTACACACAGTTAGCTGTTGCCACTACATTAGAAACTGAGGCATTGGGGCACTTTCCTAACTGTCACACATGTGTACTAACAAAGGGTCTGAATCGTCACAAGACCCTGACTTCCACAGGGTTACTGTGGTTTTGATGTCCCTCATCACATGCCTTTGTGGGATTTTCTATAGGATCGTGAAAAGACATACCCTAAAAAGGAGCTCTGATCCATCATAGTTTAGGAAGGAAAAAACATCACCTCATCCCATGAATACTCCATTCTCACAAATATTCATAAAGTTTTCCTTAAAATCAACATCACACAGAGCTGGGAACATAGTAAGTGCTTGTCTTGCAAGTATGAGGACTGGAGGTTGATACCCAACATCCAAATAAAATGCCAGGTGTGGTGGGTGTATGCTTGTAATCCCAGTTCTGAGGAGGCAAAAAACAGGTGAACCCCTGAGGTCTACTGGCCAACTAACAAGTCTAGCATAATTAGTGAGTCTCAAGTCCCAGAGAGAGACTCTGTCTCAAAAACCAGCATGGAGAGTGACTGCAGACCAACACCTGAGGTTGATCTCCGGCCTCTCCTCTTCATGTACATGCATCCACTGTATGTACACATGCGTACTCACACCCGTCCCTTCCAAATGTACACACACCTGCACAGGCACACACCGACAAATAAAGATGAAAATAAACACTAAACTCAATAGCACGTTGCACAGCTACCTTCCTTTGGGACAGCCTGTTCCAGTCTCTCCTTGGAGGCCTTGCTTTGCTGTGACAAACTTTTGCTTAAATGTGTCTGTGTCTCTTGATTGAATTCTTTGCTTCAAGAAGAAAAGAACAGAGAGATTTCACTAGCCCCCCGCTACACACTGTCTATCCTCATTTCCACACAGCTCAGCTCTATCTGCACACGTATCATTTTGTCCACCTAATAGAGTTGGCGCGGGGAAGTGAAAACCTCAGGGAAGTTCTGGCTCTTGCCATTTGCCACCACATCCTTCCCATTGCTTTGACTTTGCACATCTGGTTACGTGATAAATGAACACATATAGTGTTCAGCCCATAAAAGGCTCCCGAGTGATGCCTGATGATGACAGGCGTGAGCTGCAGGTTTGGCAGGGCTCAGACCTCCTATCAAGTTGGCTTACTCGCTATTCTCAGTTATGTTTCTTTCCTCTGCACTTTAATAACCCCTCAGTGCCACCTCCTGCTGCAACCCCTCTTTTGAAAAGCTGTGCATTCTTCCAGGGACTGCTCTAAGCCTTTTGCTCCTGTGCAGCCTTCCCTGACAGGCACCACACCCCCTTGTCAGCAATCTTTGGTTCCCTTGAACTCAAAGAGCCGCCTCCTCTACACTTGAATGCTCCGATTTTACAGATGAGGAACAGGGAACTTGTCGGTATGGGATTGGCATGACCCAGAAGCTGGGCACCACATCCTCTAACAAATGACAGCCCCGCTCAGGGAAGCTGCCTCTCTATGGTCTGTGCAGAGGCAGACACATGTGAGGAATCTGGTGGATAGCAGAAGCCTGCTCTGTGCAGAGGCAGACACCTAGTGTCTGCTTGGTTTGCAGTGGATTATGCACCAAAGGCTTGCAGTTCATCCTGGCAGCTGTTCTCTGCTTTTATGGTAGCAGTGGGCAAGCCTCTGTCTAAACTGGTAGGCTGACATCTTCTTCACAGATATTACTGACTCCTTGCTTAGGGTGCTAAGCACAGGCACACATCAAGAAAAATGAAGTTTTCAAACCCTCCGGTATCTCTCTGTGGTATGACTGTTTTGTCTGTACCTAAATTAAGGGAAAAAGTCATTGGATTTTTCTTCCCCGGGGGAGCTTTTACTTGTTTTAAGCGGATCATTAACTCCTGAACCAAGAAGAGGCGCCCCATATTTAAAGCAAGGCCTATGTGGTTCTGTTTTAGCCATTTCTGAAAACTACTTGAAAAATGAAATTTTTTAGCCTGAAGTCAATTTAAATCTCAGATGTAGTTACTGCACCAAGATAGTTCCCAGCTAGCCTCACCTTGCTTCATTTAAAGGTGGCTGAGAAAGAACCCCCAGAGGGCTTGCAAGTTTGGATCTTGTTGTTTGTTGTTTTGTTGTTGTGTGATTGAAAAACAAATTGGCTTTCAAAATAAAGGGAAATGAGGAGAGAGGTAGCAAAGATATCCCCAATGGTTGATCCATTCTATGAATATCCTTTGTGTACTTTGTGCAAAATACTGTACTAGGCACTAGAAATAAAGTCTAATCTCTGCTCTGGAAAGGCTTTCAAGGACTTCCTATCACCCTCAGAATAATACACTCCTCACCAGAGGCTGAAAGGCCTGTGGGACCAGCTGCCTACCTCCTTCTTTTCATTGATTTCATCACCATCATTTCTCTGATGGGCCACAACCTCAGTTCTGCTTCTGAAATGCCCTGGAGTTCTTCCTGCTCTTACAACCTTTGCATATGCTGTCCTTGAAACTTACCCGATCTTCCCATTTATGGTTCCTTTGTGTCAGCGGTGATCTCAGCTTAAAACCGTCCCCTCAGAGGGTCCCTCTTTGTGTATCGCATGCAAGGACACAGTCCTCTTTGGCTTTGATATTCAGCACTTTTAATCATCACTGCAGAACTGGTATCAAAATTATATGTTCACAACTTAAAGTGATTTTAGAGGGACTATGTGTTGGTCTGCAAATCTCTCCACCAGTGCATCATGAAACCCGTGTCCTACTAAGTATAGCTCCAGTGTCTATGACAGTGTACGGTAAATACTGAGTTCTCTCTGAGGTTTTTTTTCTATTGGTTCATTCTACAGCAAGTCCCGCCCTCCGACCAATAAGAGAGGAGGAAGGCGGGGAGAAGGAGAGACAACATGGCGGCGAGCCCTGGGGAGGGCACCGATTGAATCCGCGGGAAGAAAAATGCCCCGGCCCCAGGCCCACGCAGAAGGCCAAAACCCAGGAGGCAGCGTTCCAAGTCCCTGCAGTCCTAAGGATCATGTGAGTGGAAGCGAAATGCTGGGAATGGACAAAGAGCCCTGTGCCGAGGAGAGAGGGCTCCGCGCCACCAGTAACTTTGTAAATTGCCCTAAATAAATCAGTCCCTCTAAATGGAAGATCAGTTTCCGTTTAACCAGACCCTGCCTGCTAAGGCGTGGAGAATAAATTTCATGAGACAGACAGTGAACAGAATCCTGCTCAAACAGAGCCTGTTAAAGGATATATTATCAGAATTAGAGAGAGAGGGAGGGATTGAAGAAGGGAGAGAGAAGAAGGAAGGGACAGAGCTAGAGAAGGAAGGAAGGAAGGAGAGAAGGAGTCTCATTCAGACCACAGGGATCAGGGAATCCTTCCAAAAGAACAGAGGCTTGGCCCTTTGAACTTGGGTGATCAGAGATAAGGCTGAGGGATATCCAAGGGCCCAAAAGGTGAATGCTCCTGCAGGAGGCCACAGAGCAGCCCCTCAGTCTTGGGCTTTATTCTAGCAAATGGGGTATATATAGTTCTTAGCTCCTGCTCCAGAAATCTATTTTTAAGTTTTAACTATTATTATTATTATTATTCTGTGTGTGTGTGTGTGTACGCGTGCATGTGTGCTATGGCATGCATGTGGATGTCAAAGAAGCACTTTCGGTAGTCATTTCCTCTGTCTCCTTTGCTTTGAAGCAAGATCTCTCTTGTTTCTGTCTCACTGCAGTTTTTCTAGGATTTGTCTGCCTGTCTCAGCTCCCATCTAACTGTAGGATGGCTGGGATTACACACGTGTGTGGATTCTAGGGACTAAACTCAGGTTGACAGGCTTGTGTGGCAAGCACTTTTGCTTCCTGAGCCATCTCATGGTCCTTCAGCAATCTTTCGAAGAACTGACAAGGAATGCCTCTGTAATATCTTTTTTACCCCGTTTCTCATTATGGATTCTTCTGCTAAATTCTCATCTATAATCATGCAATTAGAAGAGGTAATTTCAACTAAGAGGAAAAACAGGAAGTTAAAAAACTCTATCAGTATCCTTTTTGTCCGTGCCTCCAGGATCCTCGTTTCTGCCGAGACAACTTGGGCTCTAAGTGCTTGGTGATGTTATTTGTCATTCAATTGTAATGCCACTGTGTGTTTGCGAGAGACATTGACAAGGAGAATGCCAAGTGTCTGCTGCTTCCAAGTGTCTGAGCCCCTGCAGAAACTGCGACGCCTCTCTCCCCGAGCCGCTCCAGAGAGCAGAGTTCTAAGTCCAACTAAACTTTGCATTCCTGCGCACCATCGAATCCTCCGCATTCAAACCGCTTCTGCACGTTTTCTGTAGCTGGCTTTTGGAACTTCCCTGTAAGGCCTTCCAGCCTTCCATATTTTCTTTATCATCTTTCCAGTGTTTCAACTTTCCACCCTGGATCAGAAATAAAAATTTCACAGCTTTACGACCATTTGGCTGTACACAGGAAGATTAAACAAACTAGAAAACTCTGAATGAGCGTTGGACTCACGTAGGTTTTCACCAAATATGAGTAACTTAGTTATTCTTCTGTCAGTATGGCTGCCTCTTCCATAGTCACATGACATCAATATCATTGCTTCTTCTGTGAATAGATTCATTTTTAGTCAAGTGTGTGCACATACATGTGTGTGTATACATGTAGGGGCCAAGGACAAGCAGGCACCATCTGCCCCCAACCCCTTAAGTCTCTTGTTGAATCTGGAACTCACCAAGTAGGCTGGGATGACTAGCCACCAAGTCCAGGATGCACCTGTCTCCACCTCTCAGTTTGGGGATTACAACTGCACACCATCACTCCCAACTTTTCTATGTGGGTTCTGGGACTCAGACTCAGGTGCTCCCCTCAGGTCCTCCCACTTGCAAGGCCAGCACTTCACTTACTAAGCTGTGTCCCAGCCCCATTTTAAAATTCCCACAACACATGTCAAGCATATGGAGTGAGATGCCTTACTTTATAATTGTCTAAAAGTCCATTAAGATAATCAGTATTAAAACTACATTTTTTTCTTTCTTTCTTCTTCATTTCTTTCATTTGATTTCTGAGGTGGGGTCTCATGTAGCCCAGGCTGGCCTCAACCTTGCTATGTAGCTAAGGATAACCTTGAACTTCTGATTCTCCTGTCTCTAGCTCTGGAGTACTAGAATAGCAAGTGTGTACCAGCAAGCCCGTATGAACTACATTTATTTGATGAACTTTCCAGAACTTAAGAGATACTGTAGTCCAAGGCTAAGATGTAGCCAATTAACATCTGCAAGGGCTGACCTCATTACTCCTGAGAATTCTGAGGGAGCCACCTGGGCTTACGTGGCTTCTCCAGACATGTTTGCCCCCTTTCATTGGGATCCAGTATTACTGAAATCTAATGAGTATTTTGCAAGTTGATCAGTTAATTAATATTCCTAATCATGCTTTTCAAATCAGGAGAGTCAAAAGCCAGGAGAGTATCATGATCATGTAAACGCTTCATAAGCATTGGTTGCCCTTTATGTCTGAAAGAAGAAAGTTCTCTTTCAGGTTTCTAGAGCTCTGTCCTTCCCACAGCACCCCAACCTGCTCCCTCTGCTGACGGTTTTGTAGTCCCCTACATGTTGTGGCTTTTATCCATGATCTTTCTAGTTTTTCTTTAGGGGATCAACAGTGCACATCATCCTGATGGTGTGTGTGACCTTGCACGGGTTTAGGAAGTACCTCTCCTTTGTCTGTCTCCTTCCTAGCACTGGAAGTCAATGAGATGTTCCATACCAATGAGTCTTTAGATAATTAAAGCTTATCCTCTGAATGCTCTCAAATATTTTTAAAAATCCCAACCGTTTTGATAGAAATCTTTCTAAATAGATTACACAGTTGACTGCGTTCTTCTATAAACGAAATATGCTTTCTCCCAGAGAGATGACATGTGAGGAGGAGAATCAGCTCGCCTCTGTTCGCACTTCCAGTTTTCTTTTTGACCCCAAAGTGACACCATCGCATGTTAATTAGGCTAGTGTTCGTGCTGACTCCCAGGCCAGTTCTTCAATGAGCTCATAGTTTTATGGGGGAAGAGGATATTTAAATATGTCAGACAGATGATTAGAGGTAAACACTGTAAGAGTAGGAAATCAGGGAAGGTCAAGGATAAATCATAACCTTATTTAGTCATAAGGGATGGAAGAAAGAAATACAAAGAGATGGGAACCAAATCTTACAGCACAAATAGAAGTTTGTCTTAGGGACTGGAGAGGCATGTGTACTCCAGGAATGAAACAATGAAAGGAACACAGGCTGAAAAGAACATAGTATATCTGTCAACGGATGAGTGGCTAAAATGATACTGAATGGAGGAACTGACAAGAAAATTCTAGAAGATTCTCAGTCTGATGAAGGGCTATTTACCAATGAATTTCCTACTCAAATGTGTGTGTGTGTGTGTGTGTGTGTGTGTGCAGGTGCTCCTAGTGGGTGCTCATGTATGCATGTATGAATGTGGGGTGTGTATGCTCATGTATGCATGTATGAATGTGGGGTGTGTATAGACAAGTCAATTCTCGTCTTCCATGATAAGGATCCAGGGATCAAATTTAGGTTATCATGCTTGCTGGTAAATGCCTTTACTACCTTGAGACATATCACCATCCTACTTTGGTTTTTGAGACATGGTTTCTCACTGATCTATAATTCACAAAGTAGGCTAGGCTAGCCAGTAAGTTCTAAGAGCTTCCTCAGTGCTGAGATTACAAATACATGCCACCATAACTGGCTTTTAAAAGCTTGAGTTCTGGAGATGCAAGGCAAGCACTTTACCAACTGTAGAGGTTTGAATGAGAATGTTCCCCATAGGCTCCAAGTATTTGGATATTTTGTCCCCAGTTGGTGGTGCTGTTTTGGGAGGTCTTAGAGAGTTAGAGAGTTCTTAAACGTCACTCCATTTCTGGTCATGCTTTACTTACTGTGCCTACTTGGAAATATGAGCCTATGAACTTAGTACCCACTAAGCTCAGAGATAGATTTATCTACTCTCGGTGACTTGGAAATGAATATAGTGGATGAGATCCTCGTTCTGGTAGTGGTAAAACTGGAAATGGAATGGAAGATGAGCCAAGTGGGAGAAGAATAGTCCAAGAGATAAATCTTGAGAAATGCTTGTATATATAATATAAAAATTACTTATGGAAGAGGACTCTAAGAAAAATCCTAGACACTTCCAAGGTGATGAGCTGCTGATGGGGACTAACTGAACAGAGCAGCAGGTCTTTGAGAGAATCCATCTCATCTATTCATGGGAGCATTTACTAGATGACTGTGATGGCTAATCTTGGTTGTCAACTTGACACATCTGGGGAGAGGGACCCTCAACTGAGGAATTTTCCAGATCAGATTGGCCTATGGGCATGTCTGTGGGCATTCTCTTACTTTTTAATTGACCTTGAAGGCCCAGCCTACCATAGGCAGATGGGCCTGGGATGTATATGAAAGATAGCTGAACCTGAGCCAGAGGACAAGCCAGCACGTGGTGTTCCTCCGTGGTCTCTGCTTCAGTTCCTGCTTCCAGGTTCCTGCCTTGAGTTCCTGCTGTGGTTTCTCCTGATGATGAACTGTAGCTTGTGAGCCGGAATAAACTCTGTCCTCTCCAAGCTGCTTTTGGTCATGGTGTTTATCACAGCAACAGAAAGCTAATTATAACAACTGACCAGTCTCATTCCTACTCTGGCCCAGATAATCCTTTCTCTTTATCCTTCCTCTGTGTCTCCTGTAGAATTCTAGTTTTGCTCCTGTTGTTAAATGAAGACATATTTTTTCTTACTTTCTCCTCTCTTGTTTTCTAGAATTTCATTTATCTCTGCAACTCAAGACTAAGCACCTAGACATTTGATGCTTCAAGAAACCTTAGTGATTAGTAAAGAATGCAAGATGCTAATGAGGAAAACGAGAAGAGCAAAAGATCCGACTGATCAGTTTGGCATAGAACTTGTTACAACAAAACTGATAATTAGTTTTCGCTGGAACTTGTTAAGCACTGTAGGATGTGGATACAAGTAGAAAGACCAAAGATTAAGACATAGTCTGAATCAGCATGTATTGTATGTGGATGGAGTTATTTGGCAGAGTGTCCCCAATCATTTAAGTTAAGGAAGACTAGAATTCCAAAAGAAGAGACAGTGCCAAATACCATGGTATGGATGCCTAAAATAAGACATAACAGGAGTTTGTTCCACATGGTAACCATCTTGGCTAAGATGATTCCAGTATAATGGATCAAAACCTAGGCTGCAGAGGATGGTATAGAAATTATTCCATTGAATAGAGTGTGCTTTTTCTAGAATCTCTCTGAAAGGAATACCAGGAGAGAGTAGCTACTGAAGCTTAATGGGAGCCATCAAAGGAGACAACTCATGTGTCATGGTCTCAGTGAAGAACAGAAGACACACAATTCAACTAACATACAGAGACATGCCTATTCTTTTAGGCAGGAGAGAAAAACTTAGATGTCATAGATCCTTGTGAAAAATGGGAAGGAGGGCTGCGAGGATGGCTTAGTAAAGTGCTTCTTAGGCTTAAGGACCTGAGTTTGGATCCCCAGAAATCACGTAAAAAGTCAGGGTCTATGGTGTACACCTGTAATCCAAGCATTAGGGAGACAGAGGCAGGAGGATCCCTGGGGCTTCCTGGCAACCAGTTTATTCATATTGATGGGCTCTAGGTTCAGTGACAGACCTCGACTCTAAATAGAAGGCAGAGAATAATTGAGGAGGATACTCAACATCAATCTCTGGCTTCTATATACACAATCATACAAACAAAGGGCACACCCCTTCCCAAACACGTACACAAAAAGAAAGAAGGAAACAAAGATGAATCTAAGTCAGAGAAGAGGTTGAGAGAATCTAAGAGAGATGGCCTGGATCCTCCCTGAAGTAACGCATCAGGATATACAAAGCTGAGAAACAAGAGGATGAGAAAAAGAGGCAGTCCTTACAAAAGTTTGTGTGGAGCTGTGTCTTTGTGGGGAGGGATGAAGTGGGAATTGGCCCTGAGCATGCAGAATGCCCAAGAAGCAGCTGTTCAAATGTCTTCCTTGACTTCATGGTTTACTTTTAAGCACCTGAATCTCCTGCACTGATTCTAAGAATCATTTGGTTTCTTTGGTTTCTTCTCACATCCTGCCACGAGGTGTAGTTCATTTCCACCTGTGTTTTGGGGTGGAACTAATGGCTCCCACAGCGTGTCCCTGAGAACACTGTCCCTGGGAAACAGGAAGCATTTTTATTTCTGTCCCTGTTCACTATTTCCTTTGCACTTTCTGACCAGTGGGGATCAAAATGCTGCTCTCATGCATGCCAATATTGTTACTCTACAACTCACATTTTAAAATATGCTTTTTATAGTGCTGGAGGGACAGCTCAGAGGCTAAGAGTACATACTGCTCTTGCAGAGGACCTGAGTTTAGTTCCCAGCACTCACATTGGGTGGTTCACAATTGATTATAACGCCAGCACTGGGTGATCTGATGTCCTCTTGTGACATCCACCAGCACTTAGGTTCGTGTGTAAATCCCCACCCACAGACACACACATATACACATAATTTAACATTTTTTTCTTATGCTTTGGAAATAATACAGTGTGTTTTGATCATATCCACTCACCATGACCTACCTCCAGTGTCCACTAGTGCTCCCCTTCCTCCCAATTCCCAAACGTTGTGTCCTCTTTTGTGTGTCTAGTTAGTACTATCCAATTGCACATGGGTGTGGGGCCACCCAGTGGGGCATGGGCAACCTGCAAGCTGCCATATCTAAAAGAGCCCAGCTTTCCCTCTCTCACTGGTCATCAGCTGCCAATAACTACTCTGCTAAAAGTGGGGCCTCGAGGTTCATTCCCCATCCATGCTGGGATTTTGACTGGTTTGATCTTGTGCAGGTCTTGTGTGGGTAACCACGGCTGCTGGGAATTTGTGCTTGCAACAGACGAGTCACGTCTGGCTCTCCTCTCCATCCAGAAGCTCTTAAATTCTTTCTACCCAAACTTCCGAGACGTTTCCTGAGACTTACATGGGAGGAGGTTAATGTAGATGATTCACCCAAAACTGAGCATTCACAATTACTTATACTTGGTCCTTTGATCAATTATGAGTCTCTGAGTTAATCACTACTCACTGCAAAAAGAAACTGATCAAAGTTGAGAGCAACACAAGTCTATGTGTTTAAATACAAACATTTAGAAGGCAGTTTGATAGCATGACCCATCAACAGAACACAGCTGTAAACTCTACAACTCTATGCTCTCCCAGTCATGGGCATTTGACTAGGTTTGCAGTACCAGACATGAAGTCCTTCCTGTGGAACAGAAAGCTGTTGGCCAAAGGTCCCTTGACTTCCCTTTATCCGCAGCTGTGCCTGAGATACATCGGCTTGGTTGCTGGAAGATAATCCCCCTGGAAAGCTGTGCTTTCATGGTCATTGGGCCCACTTTGTAAAGTTATTCTGTTCCCTCACTCCATTTCTTCATAGTCAGAGTATCTGTCTGAACCCAGCCTAGTTGTTATAATAAAGCTCCCCAAACTGATCGGCTAAAAACAATCATGTTTCTCAGTTCTGGAGGCCAGACATCCAACATCCGGCAGTCAGCAGGGCTGTATTCCCTTCGAGAGTTCTACAGGAGATGCCTTCCTCGCCTCTTTTAACTTCTAGGGCTTTCAGGCACTCCTTGGCCTCCCCCATGAAGTTTCTTTGTCTTCACATAATTTTTCTTTCTGGGTGTGGCCATGAATTTCCTTGTCTACACCTGGCTTCCAATAAGGACACCGGGCATTGAATTTAGGGTAAACTGTAACTCAATATGACCTCATTTAAACTAATTATATGTGAAACAACCTTATTTCCAAACAAAATTATATTCTGAGATTCTGGAAGGCCATTCAGTTGGAAGAAGACATCACTCAGCCCACTATAGTCTTCTGATTTCTGTCCCTGATGCTCTATGAACTAGGATGTTAGAGATAGCTAAATGTGGTCTTTTCTTCCCCAGAATTTGAAGGTCCCCTGCTCTCTTTGGTCTTCAGGATGTGGAAAGTGAAGCCAGGCTTGCTTTCCTCCCAGCAGATCTCAAAGAAAGGGGATAACTTATAAGATTCCCCACCTGTCAGCAGATTCCCAAGCTCTGCCTCTAGATGGAGTGTGAGTGAGATACTTAGTTGTAAAAAAATTCTCTTGTCTTTGTAACTAAGGAAAGCTACTGACTAAATGGGGAACCCTAGATTTTATTAAAATGAATTATCAAAATCCATATTGTTGAAAGGACAGTTGAGAGCATGTATGCTTGCTCGTAAGTGTATTTGATTTCTGCAAATCAGAAGATTTTATTATCCCCACCCCTTTGTCGTGCTGCCTTGGGGCCATTTGCCAGTGATTTAGCCCTGAGGTTAATGTTTGTCCTGCCCTATCTGTCATTTTAGTTTGCGGAGTTCTACCTGGTCGGTTTCCTGGGAAGTCAGGGCTGAATGCTGCAGCTGTCCCTCATGCCTTGTGAAGAACCTTGTGCAGCCACCCTGAGAGACTTGGCTTTCTCCTCACCAATCGAGAGTCGGGTTCATAGGTCACAACAGAGCAAACCCTTGTCCCTTCATCAGTGATATGATTTAGATCCTGAAGGTTGTCTGAAGGCCCGTTGTTAAAGACTTAGTTCTAAGGCTGGGGCAGTGTTAGAAATGGCACCTAATGGAAAGAAATCAGACCATCGGGGGTCTGGGACCCCGGAACCCTGGTTTTTTCTTGTGTCTTTCTTTTCTTCTTCCTTATCTGTAGGAGGTAAACCGGCCTCCCCTATCACATGCTTCTGCCATAGTACACTGTAATCATTAACTGAAGAACCATGAGCCCAAATAAACCTTTTCTTCTTATACGTTGTTATCTCAGGTATTTTGTTAGAGTGACAGAAAGCTGACTAATACAGTCAGACTATGCATTGCTCATAAGAAGCATCTGGTCTATTTCTAGCCCTCACCTCATACACTGAGGATTCCTGCTCTCATGCTATGGGTCTGAGAGCAGACGAGGTGGCCATCACCCAAGTCTTCAGTAATTTTCTGAAATGGGTCCTCTCCCTCCTCCAAATTGTCATTTTCAGATGAAATAATGCCCAACCTTTTGTCAAGAGCATGCCTGAGAAAATGTGAGGTCAATGCAGGGAGCTGAGGTGGACCCCAGGGAGCAAAGTGCGGAGAGGATTGCTTGCAGGGAGACAGGCGCGGGGAAGGAGATGTATAGAGAATTAAACGGCTGTTGGCTCAGCAGCAGAATTGTCTTTCCTCACGGTGTTTTCATTCATAATGTTCATTTTGGCCAATCCCGCTTTTCCCACACTTCCATACATCTCTCCGATACGCCTGTTCTCTAACCTTTGCAACTTCAGGCTTCATCCACCTTGGCCCTCTTCCCCCCATTGGAATATTTATGACTGGGTAGCTCGTAGTGCTGTTGGTCATGCATTAATTTACCTCTGAACACTTTCTATTTCCTCTGTGGCTTTCTCCTCAAAGCTTCATCCTGTTTTATTTTCCTCAGCATTTGCTCTGTTCTTCCAAAATTAGCTCTGCTAAAATGTAATGTCTTTAGTTTCCCTTTCTGCTGTGGCTTCAATTCTCCCCGGTATAAACATAACTATTATTAGCCAATCTCTTTGCCTGTGGTTAAGTCTGTGGCTAGACACGGCTGCTTCCCCTTCCCCCAGCTATGCCCTTGGTCCTAAATCCTGACAGACAGCGGATCTTGCCTTATACGGATGGTTGGCACTTATAGTTGGATGGTATGATGGGCATAGTCACTGTAGAAGTCTTTATTGTTGGCAGTCCATCCCAGTTTATCAGAGTACAGGGTATCCAGCTTACCACTCTGGCCTCTTCTGATGATATGCTCTGCTCTGCCCAGGCAGGTATGACAGCACATCTAGTAGTTAAAGCACAAATTCCCTCCGGACCAGAGAAAGGGAAGGCGGGGAGGAAGTTTACCGGCTGAGGGTTTTTGTTTGGTTTGGTTTTTCTTTTTGAAGGTGCTGCATTTTCGGGTGATTGTAGAATTCTTGTGCCACCTGCCTGCTCCCCATTTCAAAGCTCTTTCAAGATGCTCTCCATGGCCCCGCACTCCATGTTCAGGATGTTTTATCCAGCATTGAACTTAGAAGTGGAATTTGATGGACACAGCTAAAAGTTTGATACAAAAATTGTTGCTGTTTATGCTTCCAACCTTCTGGAAGAGTGGAAAAATACTCACCTCTCCTGAACATTCGCTCTGCTACAGCTGCCAAATTATCTAGCAGTATCTAACAGCCAGTCGGCTTCGACGTTGACAGCATGGTATTTATTTTTAAGAAATTATGCATTGTGGTGTCTGTTTCTGTCTAGGGCAGGTTGTGATAATAATGATGGTAATTTGTCTTTTCATAGCACCTTTTAATTCAAGAACCTTGAAGCGCTTTGGACTTCCTTTGCTTCCGTGGACATGCATAGACAGGGGCTAGGACAGGGACTAGGTTATAAGAACATAGCCATGTGGCCAATTCTTGATAGCCCGAGTCTCAACAAATGGGGTTTAACCCTCTCCTGTTTAGTGTCTCAGTGTCCTCTGTGTTTGCTTTCTTCGTATCTCTAAAGTTGCCCCCCCCAACTTTCTTGGTGACTGTAAGGAGCTAGTCTGCACCCACCAAGTCTCTCTCTTCCTCTCTGCTTTTCCTCTACCCATTACAGACTGTAAGAAAGATGTCAGAATTCATAAGAGTGCCTTCACTTTGGAGGCACCTGCTGAAGACCCCAGAGGCCCCATTTGTTTCTCGGCTTTGTCTTGCCCTGGTTGGTATGTTTCTGTATGGGATGGTAATGAGCTAGCATGAATCTGGTGGAAAGTTGTTCCTTATTCTTAAAAGGGAAAAGAGACAGAGGTTTCTTTGCGGATCTTTCTTCCCTAATTTATTGTGCTTATGGCCTCATCTCAAATCTAATGCCTCTTTGATTATAAATCAACTGGGGAATATATTGATTCCATTCCTTCCCCCGAGGTTTTCTTTTGGTTCAAGGCATTGTATTCTACAGTTTGGAGTGTGGGCACATAAATAAGGTGGGCCCTGGAAATTTTTCAAAAAGAGGTGAGATTTGAAATGAGTTTTAAGGGACTTGAGAGATGCTATGAGATTGAGATTAGAAAGATCTAATGACATACTGGTAAGAGAAACATTCATTTGGATCAAGGGGAGAGTGGAAGTGGGAGGAGCTGAGGGGGAGATGGGCAAGCAGTCAGATGACATTTCATAACCCACAGGTTTTAATTGTGAAAGGAAAGTTATACATGAATCAAAGGATGAAGAACAGCTACTGAGAAGGAGAAGGCGGGGACCAGGGCTGCCATTAGGAAAATCAGTCTGCCATGGAATAGAAACAAGAAAAAGAGGTTAGCAGATGGAGGAAGTAAGAAATAACTTCAGAGATGGAAGAACTGACTGCACCCTCAGATTCAGGACCAATGACCCCCTTCCAAGGCCCTAAAGCCATTCATTTCATAGTTGTAAAACTGCTTCAGAGGCCGCCTTGCTGACTGCAAAGAACTCAGCAGCAACATCCAGTTTTGCATTCCTGACCTTTGTGATTAGACACAGTGATACTCAGAGGTTAGAAGGGCATTTTCCACATATCTACATTAACCAATGGCCTTTCCTTTGTATACAGTTGGGTTTTAAAGCTTGGTTTTTAAAAGGATGAGCTGAAAACGGAAAGAATGGATTGGCCTGAAAATGTACCCCACAACACACAGCGTCTGGAGAGTTTTTCCAAGAACCTGTATTTAATTGCCGTAATGCAATGGTCTTATACTGACTGCTCTACAGCATCGCCCATCCTATCCATGGAGGAGACAGCACACTTTCAGAAGGTTCAGCCCAAGGTCACCTGAAGACTGTGTGCTTGGACAGAATGTCAGGCAGGAGCATGTGGTGGGGGGGGGGGGAGAAGAGGATGGGTTAGAGTAGAGGAAGGAGGCAATGGAGAGGCAGAGAGAGGGAGGGGGGAGAGCGAAAGAGAGAAAGAAAGAGAGAGAGAGATTCCAGTGACTTACTGCTGTGGAATATTGTTCTTTGCTGTCCTCCAGGTATGACATGTTCCTTGCATTCTTGAACTCCCAGGAATTGTGATTTCCTGTACCAGGCTGTTCTACTCAAGGATATAGAGACAGCTTAGTTGCTGGAGGAGAGAGAGATTCTTCAGTGTTTTAGCCAGCTGTACATTGTGCATGTTTTTGTGAGTAACCTCTCACTGATATTAAGTAACTCACCATAAACTCACTAGCTCAACGAGCTAGACTTGGATGGAATCTTGGTGTTCCGTTGGTGCCTTATTAGGGAATAAGAAATTTGTTCCCATCTCCCCATGAACCTTGTGAAAATGTTCATATTCAAACCCTAATTCATACACTGTCTCTTTAAAGCCATATTTATCAGTGAGGGGGGAGGGCTGGAACGGAAATTCACTGCCAAGAAACCACACCTTGAGAATGCATTTTCCTTTGGGGACTCAGTCATTTTCTAAAATCTTCAGTCCTGATTGTTCTTGTTGAGTTAATCTTGGAAGCTGACTAGCTAAAAAAATGCCCTAGTTATTGTCTGAATGCCACTTGGATTAAGATCACAGACACTGAGACAGGAAGTTTGACTCATTTTCAATTTGTTAAATAAAAAGGAAAGGGGGCTGGACAGATGACTCAGCAGTTAAGAGCAATGGCTGCTCTAGTAGTGGACCTGGGTTAGATTCTCAGCACCTACAGGCCTCTAACAACCGTTCCTAACTCCAGTTCCAGGGTATCCAATGCCCTCTTCTGGCCTCCATGGGCATTACACAATATGGGTGCACTTACATACATGCAGGCAATACACTGAGGCACATAAAATAATAAAAGAAGACCATCATTTCTTTGACTTTAGTGATTATAACCCTCTTTGTGTGTACAATGTATATATGTGTGTATTTGTTTGTGTGTGTGTGTGTGTGTGTGTGTGTGTGTGTGTGTGTGTATGTGTGTGTATTTGCCAGCCGGCAACGGGGACTGTTCACCCAACTGACAGCTGCAACCTACGTAGGCCACTGACCCAAAGTGACTGCTTCCTGCTTCCATCTTTAGCCCCTCCTGCCCAGTGGTACCTTCTCCAGGCTTTGTCCAAGGTTTGAGAAGTCAGAAGCTGCATGCTGAGTCTCATTTTATTCTAACCTCCTTGTGAAGCAGCAGCCTTCACAAAGTCAGCACGAGCCAGGAAGAAAAATTTGTCTAAACATAGGCAATGCATCCAAATTCTCTGGAAATTTCATTTCTGAACATCTTCTTATTTTTCATTCTTTGGGACATAATTTATCTATTAGTTAAGATTAACTGAGAAATCTTGCTGTGTTTTTTAACAGGCATTTAGCCATAGTTCAGGATCTGTTAGTGTTTTTACACAGGCTTTAATTAGAAATAAAATTCCATGTGTGTGTCTCACACTATTGACACACGCATGAATACTTATAATCCTACCAGAGCAATGAGGTTTGGACCCCAATGGGATGAATCATTGCTTTTAAAACCAGAATTATTTGGAGTTTCTGGAAGCAGAGCCAGTCTTATCTTAAACCTACCTAAATGTACTAGTAAGTAGGCACTGTGTTCTTATAATAGTTTGAATTTGCTCTAGAATGCACAATGAATACAATTTTACTTTAAAAATATCTCTAGATCCACTTTACAAAATGATCATTAAAGATCACACAACTATAAAAGGTTTCTTACTTGTTTTAAAATGTTTATATTTTGGAAAAATGCAAATATAAGGAGGAAACTAAGGGCTTCTCTCTCGGAGGGACATTTAGGCCTTGAGGGTAAATGTAACCAAAGTCCTTGTATCAGAGGTACTAAAACTGGATGTCCATCATTCCATTGGTATTTTTTCTTTTCTCTTTGACATCAATTTCATTTTCTCCTGAGTACCATGATCTACAGTACTGTGATCCTATGGTTTAGTCTTTCTAGTTTTCACTTCTACAAGTGACTGACCATGTCCTGTGCATTACCAGTGTATTAAGAAAGTTGAGTAGATATGGAGTAGACAAAAGCTCTTTGACGTTGTCTTTCAAATCCACCATTTTTTTCAGGTAATGTACTGGAGGTCATTTTCTCACACAGGGTAGACCTCACCGGACTCAAGTTCACACATCTCAGGCGTCCTCTTAACCTTCTGTAGCTGTTCTTTTTCCTTTTCGAATATTTACAAATTGTATTTTATTTTTATCTTCATTGTACATGGCTCTGGATGACATAAGGACATTTTCAGGTACTTTTTCATCCTCCCTACCCGACTCCGGCTCAGGGATTCTGTCTCAGCCTCCTTGTTCTGCATACATCACCTGGGCAGTCTGACTTGCCTACTACTTGCCTTCAGGCATCCTTTGAATGTCGCATCTTTATGGTCAGCACGAATGTTGTTCCTAGCCTCCAGATGCATAACATTAGCCACTTATACTGGACATTTCTTCATCATCCCATAGGTAGTTCAAGCACACACTTCCATCTTCTCATGCAAGTGCACAAGCTAGAAATTTTGGAATCATGCTAGAGTTAATCTAATTAGTTATTTCATTTTTTTCTGTTGTCATAGGTGCTTGTGATCAGACCTAGCTCATCTCTCACAATAATGGCTAGCCAAGCCACTAGTTCCCCAAACTTAGGAAGGGAGTTTCTGCTGACCAGAAACCTTTGGAATTCACTCTGTCATTGTGTGCCACTCTGCCTTGGCTACTTTTTTTATTAGGGAGCACAGGGTGATGGAAAAGCAGTGAAGGACAAAAAAAGAAAGACAGAAGGAGGGAGTGTTGACATGAGGATGCATCATGCACGGGCTGTTGCTAATGTGACTGACTCTGAAAACTCACATGCATTCTATCGCAGAACCAGCACGCAAAGGAGAAAAGATCAAAAGTTGTCTCTGTGTTGATACAGTTTTTGTTTCCATTTAAAAAAAAAAAAAAAACAGTTTCATGTAGCAAGGGTGGGCTTCGAACTCTATGTAGATGAGGATGATTTTTAATTCAGAATTCTGTCTCCACTTACCAAATGCTGGGATTACATGCATATACCACTATACCCAATTGATGGAGTACTGGGGCTCGAACTCAGAGTTTTGTGAGGCTTGGCAAGCAGTCTACATTCTGAGCTAAATCCCCAACCTAATGATATGTTTCACAATATACATATTGAGAATGTATAAGTATAAAACAAATCCCACACTGTTCTGGAAATATTCAGGAGGAGACCTCCTCCCCCCAAGGTCGGAGGTGAGAGGTAATGTGGCTTTTTGGAGAAGCAGGCAACCCTCATGATGGCCCTTTATTCGGTATTCCAGAGCCAAATCAATATGGAGACTGGAAGGATGTGAAGTGGGACATGACAGGCACATGGCACCCCCCGACACACAGTTGCCTTGTACATCTACACAATGTCATATGTCCAGCAAAGATGTCATTTCTCCCTCCTTTGCTTTTAAACACCATGGATTACCTGAAACAGGACTTTTTATACTGTGGTTATCAGTGTCCTAAAGTCTACAGCAGGGTCTCAAAGAGGAAGCCAAAGACAAAGGGTTAGCATACAACTGCTGTTCTGACTTGGGACTGGAAGAGGAGGCCTGGTGGAGAGCTCACTTCCGTAACGAGGGTTATAATGACTGCTTGGAGCAGAAATCTGAAAAGAGCAGGTGGATCAACTTATAGCAACACAGATCCTAGGCTCAAGAAGAAAGAAGTCACTTGCTAATATGTTTTCATACAGTGGATACGAAAAAACATCCAAACACCTTAACTGCACATTTGTCCTCTGAGAACGTGGCCATTGTGTGATATTTGAAGGCCGGATAGGAGACAAGAGGGAAGAAAGATCACTCAAGACAGAGGATATGGCATGTGGAAAGTTCCTGTGTTGGGTAAGAGCAAGTCCTATGATATAGACCAAAGGAGCACCCAGAGACTAGAGAAGAGGCCAGAAAGAAGGTGCAGCCAGCTGATGATGGAGACAAGGGCATGGCTCTATTGGTCTGGTTATGAAACTTCATCCTAAACCCACTGCTGGGGCTCCATTTCATGCTCGGGGGGAGGGATGAAAAAATTCTTCATTTTTAAAAGATCACTGTGATCATGAACTAGAAGAAAAGATGAAATGAGTGTCAGGGATCTGTCAAATGATAAAGTGTATGGTGTAATGCAGGACAGACCTTAGCCAGGCCAACTGCCATGAGGAATAAGGAAATGGCTTCTGTGGATGTGGCATTCCACTCTGGCCAGGTGTGACACCAGCTTCCACCTGTGTCTGGAAAGAACCTGCACTGAGATAATCTACCTGGAGACAGAATACCATTGGCCTCAGCTGCCCCAGCCCGCAGGGCATCAACAGAGCATGAGTCCTCAGAAACCTGGAATGAACCGGGAACAAAGGGAACACGGAGGGCCAGCAAGAGAGCGTTTTCTGATCAAACTGGCAAATCTTTATTCTTTACAGAGCTCTTATATACTGCAGCTGCAAGGGGCTAGGTGGGGCGTGGTGGACTAGGGTTGCTAAGAGACAAATCACTGGAAGATCCAGGAGCCAAGGGCATGTGTAGCCAAGGGCAGCTACAGGTAGGGGAACTTGTCTTGTATAGACAATAAGAAACTCTAAAAGGCACTTAAGAGACTCCAGGTTAAAACAATTAGTGTCAAAAAGTGTCAGGATGTTACATTTGCAGAAGGGCAAGACAGAGGTCATTTGGTCCCCAGCACACAGCCAGGAACCACCCCATAGGGTGATTGGCCAACTTAACCCATAAAACCCCTTGCACTTCCTTGAATAAACGAGTTTGCAGCAGCGCTTCCTCTGGCTGCTTCCATTCAGCTCCTGGTGTCTGTGTCCTGACTCCATGCCTCTCATCCCCTACTCGGCAGAGACCCTTTGACCCCCTCGGGCTGGCCCCAAGCAGAGGGATGGCGACAGGAGAGCAGTGGACTATGCACAGCTAACAGGATGATGGCCAAGCCAAGGCTCCTCAGAGGCTCTACACCAGGCTCAGAGATTGATCACCTGGAAGAAAACTGGGGTTAGAACAAGGAAGGCGTAGGGTAGAGAACTCAGTTCCATAACCAGAGTTATAACTACTGATTGGAGCATAAAATGGAAAAGAACAGGTGACTCGCATTATATCAACATAAACTGGGGAGCCCCAGAGAATGGATGACTTTGCCAACCCAGCAAGGCAAGAAGTCCTGGAAGATTGGATTGCTACTTGTTTTAGTTTTAGTCACTTTTCTGTTACTGTGATAGAAACACTGACCAAGGGAACTTATAAAAAGAACTATTACTTAGCTTATGATTCCAAAGGGACAGAAGTCCATCATGGTGAGGAGGCATGGTGGCAGAGGCTACAGTAGATGCAGAGGCTAAGCACTCACATGTTCAGGCAGGCACAGGAACAGCACCACCAACTGGAGATAAAATGTCCAAATACTTAGAGACTCTGGGGGACATTCTTATTCAAACCACCACATTACT
Organism: Eospalax fontanierii; assembly: GCA_035773235.1. Taxonomy (NCBI): domain Eukaryota; kingdom Metazoa; phylum Chordata; class Mammalia; order Rodentia; family Spalacidae; genus Eospalax; species Eospalax fontanierii. The sequence continues at coordinate 8,851,122 of CM069547.1, forward strand.
CTAAGAGATCTTAAAGTCAGAAGGAAGGACAGGATCACATGTCTTTTTCCATCAGCATAAATTCAGGTTAAAGAACAAAAGGTTAGTAATGGAAGGCAAACTGTGTGAGATGTAAATTCAAAGCCAACACACAGCCAGTCCAATCATCCCTGTGTGATTTCACCTAAGGTATCTTCAGAATGGGCAGATGCCACACAGTTTGGTTCCATGTCAGTCTCCCTGGGCTTAGGAAGCTTTAGAAGCTGATGCTGATCTTAAAATGACAGCTGTCTCTGGTTCTGAAGACAGCAAGTCTTGTGGCCTGGAAGGATGGTACACACCTATAATTCTAGCCTGCTGGAGGCTGAGACAGGATTATCATGAGTTAGAAGTCATCCTGGAGTACATAGAAATACCCTATCTCAAAGTAACACACAGCGGAATTTGTAAGGGGCCTTCCTTCTTAATCTTTCTTCTTTCCTACTCTTTTCCTTTCTTCTTTCTTTCTGTGTATGTGTGTGGCATGTGAATGTATTCATGTGTGTATGTACATGTGTGCATATGGATGCATATGCGTGGAGGCATGAAGTCGATGTTGGATGTCTTCTTAAATCACCCTCCACCTCAGTTTTTGAGACAGCATCTCTCATTAGCCTGGAGTCAACCAATTCCACAAGGCTGGGTAGTCAGCAAGTTCTAGGTATCCTCCTGTCTCCAGCACCCCAGGCTGAGGTTACAGGTATGTAATACCATACCTAACTTTTTATGTGGGTACTGGGGATCTGAACTCAGGTCTTTTTCCCTTCTACAAGAAGGCATTTTTTATTGAATTCAAATTCAAGAGATCTGCAACTGGAATATTAAAACAAATCCATAAAATCTAAATGTATTAATCAAGAGAAGGAAGCTTAACTCTGGACAGTTCAGGTATTTTTTCTCTGGCCAGATCAGTGTCTTCCCTTCCATGCTACTGTAGCTCCCTGGGAAGCCAGATCATCAGAGGGAGATTGTCCAACACAGAATTAAAAGCAGATAGGAAGTTTCAATGGCATCGTGTCTGATAGTTGGCCACATCCCTTGCTAGGAGGGGGATATACTTCCCTTGAGCATCTTTGTCCCTAGGCAGTGTTGACAGATTTATTTCTCTATGGCTTTTCCCCTTTTCCTTTACATCACAGTCTTTTTTATATCAGTGGTTACTCAGATATTTGCCCATACAGATGAAGAACCACAGTCGCCAACTGCTGTGTCTTTATATCAAGAGCTTTTTGCCAAGTGTAATGTAAGTGCAAATCCTAACACTTTATAGCATGAGAGCCAAGCTCAAGTACCCTTCAGCCTTCATTATAGAGTCTTGTTACGTAGACGTTAACTTGCTGAAAAACCATCACGGTGTAGCCTGTGATGAATGGACATAGTCGTTCCTTTTATCCTATCACAAGAGTGTCCTTCCTCGAAGGTAATTCCAATTTTCAGGCACTGGCTGCTGAATCTGCAGTGCTTGCTCCTGTAAATACATTCTGGGCAGGGCAAACAAGGAGCCGAGTCAGCATCATGGAGCATGTGGAGAACAGTTCGTCCTTTCCATCTCCTTCTTGCGCCTTCCTCTTCTCTGTTCCCACTGCTGAAATCCCAGCTTCCACTCCACCCTGCTCCAGGACTGGATGCGAAGTCCCACCACGACAGCAAAGCAAGGCCTGGTGGGCAGGGGAGGCCACACACGGGCAGGGAAACAGGTGGTTCCACCCTCCATGCCTTCATACTGCACCCACTCCTCCTTGCTGTTGCTGTGACAAAAACGACTTTGGGAAGAAAGGGTTTATTTGGGCTTATCCGTTCTAGAGGGCTAGAGTCCGCCATTACGGGAAAGAAGTGGCAACAGGCAGGGATGCAGAGAAGGCATGATTTCGGGAGCAGAAAACTGACTGATCACCTTACATACACACACAGGCAGGACAGAGAGAGAGAGAGAGAGAGAGAGAGAGAGAGAGAGAGAGAGAACAGGAAGTGGGGCTGTGCAATAAACCCTCAAAGCCCGCCCCAGTGACATACTTCCTCCTGAAAGGCTCTACCTCCTGAAGATTTCCTAACCTCCCCCAGACAGCAACACTAAACGGGATCAAGTGATCTGTCTCAAGGATTTCTTTCTGTGAGGCAGGGGAGTGTTCAGCCCTGCCCTCCTTTCTAGGTCGGGAACAACAAAGCAAATGAAGTACAATTTCACCAAATTTCAGTTTGGGAAACCAGAGTTTATTAGGACTTACAGAGCAATTGGGGTGGAAGGATCCTTCTAGTGAGGCCATGCAGCGAATTTTACTTTTCTGCAGGGATCTGCTGCCACCCACCCAAGATGGCAAAGGGCCCCATCCCCTTTCCAGCTTTGGCCACTCACACCTTAGTCCCTCCCCTGCATATAACTCAGGCCACTGGTGGGATGGAAGGGGTTAGCTGACTCTGTTGGCTTCTTCCTTCATCAGTCAAGTTTGTTTATGCTGTGGTCTACTGCGTGCCAGAGGAAAAAATTCATACAACGTGATCAAATCCATAAGCCCAAGGGGGTCCATTTTATATTCAAACCACAACTCATTACCACCACCACTTAGTCATCTCTCTTTGCCATCTCCTTTCCTCCTGTGGGAGCCTCTCAACTTTGGCACTCATGGCTCCTCTCTCCTCAGTTCCTCTTCCTGTTCTCCCCTATCTAGAGGTGATGGAAGATATACACACATGTATGAATGTGTGTGTGTGTGTGTGTGTGTGTGTGTGTGTATGTGGGGGATGTACTGAAAGTCAAGGAGAAAGTCATCTACCCACTATTGCAGAAGTAGCTTCCTAGAAAGGAGGCAGATCAGGGTGGTGGGAGCCCCAGTTTGAATTCTACAGCTTTCTCCCATTGATGTTTCTTTTCTTTCCTACTCTGACTTCAGTCTTTTTTTTATAATATTTTATTTATTATTTTCACTTTATGTATGAGCATATTGCCTACACATGTGTAGGCACCCATGTCATGCAATGCCCACAGAGGTCAGAAGAGGGCGTTAGATTCCCCGGGAACTGGAGTTATGGTACAGACAGTTGTTACCCACCAAATGGGTGCTGGGACTCCTGCCCAGGTCCTCTGTGAGAGCAGCCAGTGCTCTTAACCACAGAACCAGCTCTCCAACCCCAATGACTTCATCCTTAAAGAAGGAAATCCACGCTGGATGTCATCACTGGGTGCCCACGCTTTTTACTTCCTTCCTCTAAGCCCTAAAGAGGCATGGCTTAGCTCTGGACTTAGGGTATGTTCATTAAGGCACTGTATCATATCACCTCCTCCCTGGCCTTTGGCTTGTTTCATGAATAATAAATGGCATTAGAATCTAGGTCCTCCCTGGGCATTGTAGGGATCAGGATCAGCAGTGGAAAGAAGATTCCTTAAAAGCCCTTTGAGTGAATAACACTGGTTTCAGATCACTTTGGCAACAGAATAATCTCTATATGTACAAGTATTTGTCCAGATAAAGAGACACATGAAAAGGAAAATGCTTGGTAAATAAAATAGTGTGTCGTAGCCTCACTGGATATTTCTGTGTTGGGCTTCCAGTTATATTGAGGATCTCCAAAAATTCTTTGCCACCAAGGACCGAGGCTCCCTACACCTCTTTTCTGGCACATTTTGCCGGTACATTATCGCAGCATCCATTATTCCAGCACCTCGGCTCTCAGACATAAATGCTAAAAACGGAAAAGAGGAAGAAAATTCCTACTTTAAAATAATGACAGGTTGTCAGGTTGAATGGAGGGGTAAAACAGGAACGAGAATTATCTGCTTCAGTGACGCTCATTCTGTTGTGTTCGCATTAAGAATGCCAGCGCGCAGGGACAGAGTTTCCGTTACCGAGCCTGTTTCTCCTTCCTGCTTCTTCTGTTCTCCAATGCTGATCAGTTCTGCTCACAATTGTCCTGAGGCTGAAATTTTCCCTGTTTGACATCAATTCAAAGGTAAATTGCCTGCAAAGTTCGAGGTACTTTCTAATTGTGTTCATGTCTGCCTCATAATATGTACAAACCTATTCTCCACTTGGTTTCCATTTTAAAGTTCTCCTCAACAGCTTTCAGAATAATTGACCATGACTGAAAACACATTTTGTTGTAGAAATTCTGACCATTTAAAAATGTGAGATCAAATGTCCTGATATTATTGTGCTGAGTCAAAATATGTAAATATTGGCAAGGTGTATCAGCTAGATGTATATATGGCAACAAAAATAGACAACAGACTGATAGAGTTATTGATGACAGGTAGATACATATGATGGCTAAACAGATATAGATGATAAATAAATGATAGAAAGAAAGTAGATAGATAAAGAGATAAATAGATAGATGTTGACTTACTTTTAGATCCAGGCAGATCTACTCTTCCTTTCAATAATCAACTTCATTTTAAGTTTGGCAAGAAGATAAAAAGACTCAGCTGAAGGATCTTATATAGTCTTTCTTAACAAAGCTGATAGTTTTAACATAGCTGGTGGTTTTCTTGAGAGAAACAAAGACTCTATCTTCTGCTGATTCGTGTCTGGTCCTCTTGGTTGGAGACTTTTCCAAGCCACAGTGTTGGGACTGTCAGTGAGGGTGTTTGTAACCTAACCTGCCTACCTGAAAGATGTCTTTCAAGGTCACCCCAAATTCAAATCCATCTTGCCAAGGCACAATGGAACTCCAGAGTGTGGGGATGCCAGTGTGTGAAGGCAGATTGTAGAGGGCAGGGAGACTGACCAGGGTGCAGAGTCAGTAAACAGCTCAGGGTGCCTGAAGTTTCACTGGGCAGTTCACTAAGAATTTAGAATAACCAGTGAAACTCTGAGTAATTCTAGACTACAGTGCTCTCCTTCCCACCACTGACCATATATAGGCTAGTTTTGCCAGGGTGATAAAGGTTATCTTGCTACTTTGCACTTTCCCTCCCTAAAGAATAAACAGTTTGGGGACTATGGAGGGTGCCAATGGGCATGAGGTTCAAAGAGGATCAAGATGTTGTGCATGAAATACACAAACATTCAATAAAGATACATTATTTAAAAACCCCAAGTGAGCACAATAAACTATCCCATGTACTTGATCTGAATTATTACAGAACCTTAAATGATTCTCTAAGTTGCTTGCTTCTAAATGATTCCTAGGAAATAGTTTTATAGAGTACTACACAGTGTTAATATGCAACTAAGTCCTAAAATGGCACAATTATCTGTATGTTTTAGTATAATTACTGTGATTTATTCTTTGATTATGCATCTATCCTATCTGGAATTGACACACTGCCTCTATTTACAAAAAGATGTCCTAGTATGTATAAAGGCTTAGCAGTCACCTTGTTAAAAGATTCTGAGTAAATGACCAATAAAAATAATATCAAAGCATTGAAAAAAAGAGTAAACAACTCATTATTAACTAGATTTTATAAACAGAAGGCCCTTGCTTTCAAGTCAAAATATAACCAGAAGAAGGTGGAGAGATGGCTCCATCAGGAACGTGCTTGCTGTGCAATCATCAGGACTTGAGTTTGATTCCCAGCACCAAAGTCAAAGGTCAGGCATGGTGGTGTGTGATTAGAAGCCCAGAGGGGTTGGGGATGGGGCAAGAGACAAGAGGATCCCTGGGGCTTGCTGACTGGCCAGCCAAGCCTAATGAGCAAGCCCCAGAATCCAGTGAAAGACCGCATCTCAATAAAACACAGTGGATGGTTCCTGAAGAATGGCACCCAAGGTTAACCTCTGGCCTCCACGTGCATGCCACATACACTCACACACACTCGCACATGCACACACACCCATATGCACACACAAAAGAAATAAACAAGTCTCCTGGTCCCCATCACTCACCCATTCTGGCTTATGCATTCTCTTGGCCACTAGGATAGAAGGAACAAAAGGCTTATTTTTTTAAAGGTGGGTCTGTTTTCATCTAATTTGCACATGTTATTAGTCCAAACATTAGAAGTCTTTTAAGAGGAAAGATTTGTTGATACCTTAAGCCGCAGAAAAAGCAATATTACTTCAGGCCTGTTAAATCAATTACTCTACAGCCTTTCAGAAGTTGGCAGAGAATTCTGCATGCCCTTAGAAAGAGCTGAGGTTGCAGAATTATTATTTAAAATCTATATGATTCATACTTCCCTCCAAAAGAAACCCCAGAGATAATCCTTTCTGAAACCCAGTTTGGACTATTGCAATAGCAAATACATTCCTTTATTATTTCTGGCACTTTCTTCGTGTTCAGGACTTCTTGGACCATTCAGTCAGACCCAGCCTTCATAATGAAATCTATCCTTAGATAAAAGAAAATAAACAGACCTAGTACCTCAGGCTAACGTGATTTTCCAAGTTCTGGAAGGCAGTCGCTTGTTTATTTTTTTCAGTCTGATAAGTTTCCAAAGCAAAATGATTTATCTCTGTCCAGTTCTTCTTGGGATATTCAGAGGGCAAAAAGTAAATTAAGGAAGAGCTAGAAAATGGCCTGAAATAGAAAAAGAAGGAACCATAAGGGCGATGTTGGAGAAGAGGATGGCCTAACCCGATTACTGTGTATCCTCCAAAGAAGGCAAAAATCAAATTACATTGGAGCAAAAGAAAGTGAAAAGAGAAGGAAATTGCAATATTTCGGTCTAAGGGAGATTGCATTGTAGGGTTAATAGAATTTAGACCACAACATCATTTTTAAAACTAGATTGGCTCTCGCCTATATTTCCTGACTTCAGTCTTCACTGGCAAGGTTTCTGTGTGTCTTTCTCTGACACGACACAAGAGAGAAAAAAAAATGTTCACAAATGATAATTGCCTAGTGCCAGCAGTCACACAATTCCTTTCAAAAGCGAACAGGGTAAGAAGTGTTGCCAAGGCAAGCCTGGAGGCTGGGAGGACCCAGAGTGCGCCATTATCTGAGGCTCCACCCGCCACTTGTCACTGTGTGCCAAAGCAGCTGCCTGTCACCTGACAAGGCTGCGTCTGAGCCTGGCTGGGAGGCGATGCCCAGCTGGGATTCAGCTGCTTCAGTACACATTCCCCATTCGCTATGACAGGTGGACTCGGGATATTCGGAGTTCTCTTGAGGAGGTCCACAGATGTGCTACGTGAGGTTTCCATCCTGGAAACACAAAATCTATACAGGATGTGAGAGACTTGGAAAGACAGATGTGAATAGATGCCAGCGACTGTGTGGCTTTGCTGTGCTTGACTTGGGTAGCCCGGTACCCCTACACTGTCATGATCTTCAGCAAGAAAGGAATGGAGTTAGGGTTCTTATTGCAGAATAGCAATGTCACGCCCTGCCTTAGAAGAAGAGCAGATAATGTTTACATTGTAATGAGCATGAGCCAAGCAGTGGACAAAGCACTTTACACATCTTACCATAGTGGGATGAGTCAGTTTGTTCAGTGAGCGTAATAAAAAGTCCATATCTCACTGTGGAGGATTGGGGAAGGTGATCTGTGTGAGGCACTTAGTGTGCCTGGGGCAAACACGAGCAGCATTGTTATCACTAGCCCCAACCGAATGATGAGGAAATTCAAGGTCTGGGGAGATGACTCAGTGGCTAAAGAGCTTGCCACGCAAGCATGAGGACTTGAGTTCAGGTTCATAGAACCCATGTAAAGCCTGGTAGCATGCATCTGCAAGCCCAGTGCTCCTATGGTAAAAGATGCCAGGTGAGGCCGGCAAATCCTCAGAATCTACTGGTAAGTTAGTTAACAAATAACAAAGAGATCCTGTCTCCAGTGCACTGTGGTATGCTCGTGTATACATGCTTGTACATGTGGGGACACACACACACACACACACACACACATACACAGAAGATGAGAAGTGGTAGGTAATAGGCAGTTATTGGTAGGTTCCCATTGGTGATGAATACTAATTCCAAAGGTCATTGTCTGGGTTGGAGACATGGCTCAGTGGTTAAGAACAGCGGCTGTTCTTGCAGAAGACCCAGGTTCTGTTCCCAGCATCCATGTGGCGGGTAACAATACCACAACCAAGAGTAACTTCTAGAAGAAAGGGTTTATTAGGGTTTATAGTTTCAGAGGGAGAGTCTACAATGCTGGGGAGGCATGGCAGCAGGCACTGAGGCAGGAGACAAAGAGATCACTTCTCAACTGCACAGAAGAAGCTGAAAGCGAGAACAAGTCGTGTGAGGCTATAAACTCTCATGACCCACCTTCAGTGGTGAACTTCCTCCAGCACAGTATCAGCAATGGGGGGACCAAGTGTTTAAACACCCAAGCCTATGGGAGACGTTTTTCACTCAAACTACTACACACTGTTATGTAAGCTCTGCTCCTTGAGCCCCTCAGGTGTTGAAATGACTGTCCTGTGTGGTTTCTTCTTGTTCAACGTAAGTGACCCTTAATTCCTCCGTTGTTTAAACCCTGTGTCCCAAGTTTGACTTCTTTAATTTGTAATTTCATGGAAATAGTGTGACCTTTGGGGAGCAGGGAGTGAGTTCATATTCATAGCCATCCTCACACGTAGAATATCAGGTGAGAGAAAAGAAATGTCCTCAGAGGGTATGGAAAGCCTCTTTCTCCTACAAGTAGTCAGAGGAAAACTTAAGTACAAGTGAGCATTGTTTGCAAGACATGTGATCAAAAGTTTCAGGGTAGCAGAGTAGCATTAAGCTTTAACAGTCTCAGACATGCACTGCCTAAAAGTTCAGAAAACCTACCACTGAGAATTCAATTCTTTACATTTCTGTTTTGTTTTTGTAGATTTTTAAAGTCCTACTGATACTGTTAATTTTGAATGTTTATTAAGTCACAGTATCACAAGTGAATTACTCCATTTCTTTATAAGTCATATTCTTTTAACAATTATTTATTAATTTTTTATGTGTATGAGTGTTATGCAGGTGTGTAAGTCACCTGTGTCCTGTAATCCCCTCAGAGGTCAGAAGAAGACATCAGATCCCCCGGAACTGAAGTTACAGACAGTTGTTAGCCACCACGTGGGTGCTGGGATTCAAACCTCGGTCTTCTGCAAGAGCAGCCAGTGCTATTAATCACTCAGCCCATCTCTCCAGCCCCATAGGCTATATTCCTTTTTATTTAATTTTTTAAATTGCTAGTGTATTTCATACAGAGATCTCAGTCAATTTAAATCACTTTTACACGCCCTTCCTCACTGGCACCCTACCTCAGCCCCCTATCATTTGTGTTAAGGCCTATTGTGTCAAGTTAGTTTCCCTGGATGTTTCTTAGTGCGAGTTCATCCACTGAGGTCTAGTCAGCCTCTCTGGAGTCCCTTGCTTTAAAAAGATGAGCTCTTCCCCACCCAACAGTAATCAGCTGCCAATATTTCTTCAGTAAAGATTGGGTTCTCCTGCCCATTTTCCCAGTTCCATGGAGGGTTTTTGTCTTCTTGAGACTGCATGGGTCTTGAGCATGCCATAACCATTGCCATACAACATATGAGCAGGGTCCCAGGAGCTTGTAGGATTCTATTTCCATATGGCCATGCACTTTCTCCCTGGCTCTTACAATCTTTCTTCCCTCTCTTCTGCAATGGTCCCTGAACTCTGGGTAAGTGAAGCTTAATATAGGAGTCTTTTCTAGGGACCCACACTCTGCAGACTCCTAATCTCCATGCTTTGGCCATTTGTGTCCTTTAGTGTTTCTGATCCTCTGTTGCATAAGGGAGCTTCATTAATGAGAGTTGAGGGATTCATTAGTGTCCTCTCTACTCCATGTTCAATGTTGTGTGAGCCTTGAGTGTACAGGTTGCATAGGCTATGTTCTTATTGTCACTGTCTGAAAGTCTTTTTCCACACAATAAAAACATATATCTAGTATGTTCTCTACCTGCACATGGGTCTCAGATTTAGCTAGTTTAATGATATTCCTCATCTCCCAATATATGTCAATGGTTTATGCTTCCTAGCTTGCGGCCTTATATGTATTCCTTTTCACTCTTGTGTCAGGATTCCCCAACCATTCTAATGTGCTGTGCGTCTTTTATTTGTATTTGTTTTGTTACTCTAGTTGACACAGAGGATATGTGTCACATATATTATCCTATTTATTTGCTTCACTCAGTGCTGCGTTTCCCTTCTCTTTATTGGGAACGTTATATATATGTGACGTATAGTTATCAAACCAGAATGATTAGCCTATCCATCTCTTGATATATCTATCATTTGTCTGCGTGAAAAACTTCCAACTCTTCCTTTCTGGTTCTTTAGGAAACATTCATTCAATAAAGTCTTGTGCGTCCCAGTGACACTATGCTTTGTGTAACACTGGAATTTATCCCTCCTGTGTGGTTGCATTGTTTCCATTCCCTGCCTCCTTCCATCACCCTTCCTCCCACTCTTCCCAGCCTCTAGCTTATTCACTACTTCCACGAAGTCAACCTTTTAGTTTCTTCATATGCATAAGAACATGTCATATTTATATTCCTGAATTATTTCATTTAACATAATGTTCTTCAGTTCATTCCATGTTGACACAAATATCAGGGTTCCATTCTTTTTTGTGGCTAGACAATATTCCTTCATGTACGTTGACCACATTTTCTTTGCCATTCAACCACTGATGGGTAACTTGGCTGGTTCTATGTCTTTGCTATTGAAAACTACATTGAAATGTAGCAAGAACTACATTTTTAAGATCCATCCTTAATGTTCTGTGTACACCGGGGCCCATTGCTTCTAACGTCTGCTCAGTCCTTATTATATTGGAATATGAATGTTCCCCACAGGCTCATGTACTTGAACTCTAAGTCCCCAGCAGGTAGTGTTGTTTGAGGTTGTGAAACCTTTTGGAAATGGGGTCTAGCTGGTAGAGGTAGGACTGTTATGGGCCTTGGTTTCATCCTGAGCTCTCTGCTTCCTGTTTGGTCACTGAGGCCACCCCTCAATCCAGCTGTCCTGCTTAGTCTGCCAAGGAACTGCAGGCTGAAATAAGCCCTCTTCTCCTAAGCTATTTCTGTCTAGTTTTTTGTCTCAATAGTGAGACAGTAATTTATATAGTTCCCCATGGTATATGTCTACTACACTCTACCAATACAGTCTCCTAGTGATGGAGATCTCCTCACCACCAGTTCTCCACCACTGTGTCATTTATGAGTCTGTGGGAGATGAACTTGATTGTATCAAAGTGAAGGATTCTTGTTCAAGAACGGCAAGAAGACAGAGTTCATAGATGGCAAAGATGAAGATGGTCTCCATGGCACCTAAACCAATAAGAGACGAGTATCTAAGTTACATAAAGAACACAAAGAAATCCCAACAGAAACTAGGCAGAGGGTATACACAGGCATTTTATGAAAATTGACTTCGAACTCTTTCACGGTCAGATAATTGCGCTCTAAAGCAGTAATGAACCACCACCTTGTGTCCCATTAGAATGGCACAGACCAGACAGTATCAGGTGCAAGTGTAGATTTACAGACATGGCAGCCATCTAGGAGAATGACCCAGCAGTACATGGTCCAGTTAAGTGCACAGTGCACTTCTGACCCAGAAATTCTACTCTTTTCCCAACACTTTTATAGTCTGGGGTTTTGTTTGTGCTTAACACGTGACTATTTCTTCCGGCTGGGATTTATTTTTGCAGACCATAAAGATTTAGCAATACTTGTCTTCTCCAAATGCTACCCAGTTGATCTAACACTTATGCAGAGTCCCACCTTCCCCCAACTGTTCCTTTGTGGCTTACGAACTTCGAAGACATTCCTGAGTCTGTTTCCAGGTGTTAGGTTTCTAAGCAGTATGTCTTGGAATGGTCATCCAGTGACCCATTTGGAGAATGTTTAGTGCTGCCTGGGCATTATGCTTTGATGTCGAGAGCCCTGAACTAACCTGTAGATCCAGAGAAAAAAACATTCACAGAAACCAAGTGCTGTTTTCTCTGGTACTTATAAATTCTTACAGGACTGAACTTTGATTTGGGGACTACGACTCTTAAACAAGCCTCTTCTCACATTCCCAATCTCCTGGCCTTCTGATAACATCTTATTTCTACTTATTGAATTTGGGGAGCCAGATTTTTTTAAAGTTTTCTCTGTCTCTGTTCTATCTTTCTTTTTCTTTCACTTCTCCTCTTCCTCTTTCTGTCCTACATTCTTCCTTCTCTTCTCTCACCTCACCTCTCTCTCTCTCTCTCCCTCTCTCTCTGCTTAACTAATCCTATTTCAAAATAAAAGTGTAAAGTCTTGAGCGGAATTTGGAAATCAGAAAAAGAACTCTCTGAAGACTAACAATTTGGATATTTCACTCAGTGAAAATTGAAAGAAAAAAAAAAAGAAAAGAAGGAAAGAAAGAAATTCCTCAGAGCTGAAGTGGGACTGTTTCACAACAGCAGACCCAGTGGCTCCACTCTGAGTCTTACTTCCTGTTAGGGGTTCATTCCAGAGACACAAAGCAAGATGTCTGCCCATAGAGGGTTAAACACGCCGGAGGAGCAGCCAGACACCTGAAAGCCTTAACATTAGGGAGAATGGCGCATTCATACTGCTGGTAAGTGTCTGCTGGAAGGGTGTCAGTCAGTCTGCCTTAAAAGACACAGACAGCACTTAGAGGCTGTCAATCATTTCCTGTGAAAGTAGACAAGAAACTTTTAACATATGAATCGCCAATATTGTCTACAGTCAATTAAAAAGAATTTTTTAATGCAGAAAATTATTTCCCAGATCAGGCCAATTCTTTTTCATGAAACTATTTGGAACAGCTCTACCTGTCAGATTGAAGAAATATTTAAATAGACCAATTAAAGCATAAAAAAAGACTCTGTGATGCCTGCTGGATATAAAGCACTCTATCAGTTCAGAAGATGTCAGTTTGCTAAGGTAGGAAGGAGTTCTGCTGGGGAAAGCTGACGCCCAACTTGGGCCATCCAATATGGCAGCTATGAGACACGCAGGCCACTTCAGTTTAACTGCAACTCAACAGAACTTTAGCCACATTTTAAGTATGTCTACTTCAGTGACTGCCATATGGAACAGTGCAGATCTTGAACATTTCCACTGTCTCAAGAAGTTCTAGTGGACAAAACTATCACTCAGAGTACTGTGGACCCACAGCCTAGGCTGATCCCAGGAGTGAACCTCATAAATCCATGCCATGTGTAGGTCATAGGGCCCTGGGCACTGAAAACCTCCACACTCGGCTTAGAGTTTGTTGTCTCATAATTGTTAATAGTTATTTAACAAGGGATCCTGTGCCTGCTTTGCACCAGGCCTACAAATTATACAGCCAGTCTTGTTCTTATTTACTTGCTTGTAAATATGGAGATGTGTGTGTGTGTGTATATGTGTGTGTGTGTGTGTGTGTGTGTACATATGTGTGTGGCTGTCAGAGGCTGATGACAGGTGTCTTCCTAACTTCCCTTCCACCTTTTGTTTTGAGGCCAGGTCTCTCACTTGAATCCAGAGTTCACAGATTCAGCTGGTCTGGCCAGCTAGCTCACTCTGGGAGTCCACTACCTTGGACGCCCCCAGCCCTGGGATTACAGGAAGGCCACCATGTCCAACCTGCTTTTATATGGAAGCTGGGGATCTGAACCCAGATCCTCATGTCTGTGTGGTGAGTGTTTTACTCACTGTCCCAACAATCTGGCCCACAGTCAATCGTGTTAGAAAGCTTGTTCCAAATATGGAACTGGAGGCCACATCCCACCCTATATAATCAAAATCTCAATTGACAAGTCCCCCAGCTCAAGCTCTCTAGCACTGTATCCTGAGAATACAGTTGGGTAGTTTCCATCATTGAAGTTTGTACACTTCTTTCTCTAAACTAATTAGAGCTAATATTTCACAGAACCAAATGTATAACAAAAACCAAAGCAACAGTGTCCATTAAGCAACACACACACACACACACACACATACACACACACACATGCCCCCCCACACATACACACACACGCACACACACCATACATACACACACACATACACACACACGCACACACGCACACACATACGCACACGCACACACACACCCCATACACATACACACACACATACACACACACACACACACACACACACCATACACATACATATTTAACCAGTAGTTGTTACAGATAATATCTGTATATTTGGGATTTAGTTGAACTCTGCTAATCTAGAATCTTGGTTAGGGATGGTTTATGTTGTTGAGACAACCTCAGTCTTTGACCACCCCAGAGAACCTGCAAATCTGAGGATTCCTGGAATAAGCAAGTCAATGGGAGCCTCAGCAACCATGACACAATCTGTGCTTTGAAGATCCGCAACCCCATATCAGCATCTAGTAGAGTCCCATGTTGTTCTAGGCATGTCACTGTATGATCTCATTTAATCATAGTCTGACAAAGCAGGCACTGACCTTAATCACCTCTCACCTTTTACACGTAAAAACAAGTAACTGGAGGCTTAGGTTGGGTAACTAACCCAACAGAGATGTTAAAGCTACTTTCATGCTTAGAATTAGGGTAAGGCAAAACTAGGCAACTGTCTTGGGTGCTAAATTGGAAAAAAAAGCAGCCTAAAGGTTAGTAGTCAAGCTCATCAAGATTTAAATTCAATATTTGAAAAAAAAATCAGAGTGAATAAAAAAATACCAGTGATGAATGAGCCATTGCAATGTGAGATAAAGACAGGCTGTTGTCACAGGTTGGATTATTGTACAGCAGGAGTCAGTCTGTTCCATGAGCCCATGGTGTCAGCTTATCACAGGAACATCAAGTTCACAGCTAGGCTGAAGAGGGTTGATGACAACATTTGACCAGGTTGGGCAACCCAGCCTTTGTGCATAGCCGTGGTCTGATTGTACAGATTTTTAGTAACTTTCTTCACTCGGTTGACGATGGGGAAGACGTTTCTGTAAGCGTACATAGGAGGCTCCATATACATGCACTCCTCTGTGGGCTGCGTGCCACTGCCCGGGTCTCTTGATGTGATGGAGACAGGCAGAGAGCCGTCCTCTGTCTGCAGCAGAGGATCTCAGTCCTGCCTCCACCTCAGAGTCAGCTGTCCCTGTGTCTATTCCCAGCACCGTCAGAGCGAGGCCTGACTGAAGAGTTGCAACAGTCTCGGGCTCTTCCTGCCATGTGGTATTACAGTTCATTCCACCGTGTGGCCTAGGTTGACGGGTGGTACTGCCGAGCCACAGGGCCTGCCCGGGAGGATCACCGCTGCCTGCCCGGGAGGATCACCGCTGCCTGCCCGGGAGGATCACAGGGCCTGCCCGGGAGGATCACTGCTGCCTGCCCGGGAGGATCACCGCTGCCTGCCCGGGAGGATCACCGCTGCCTGCCCGGGAGGATCACCGCTGCCTGCCCGGAAGGATCACCTCTGCCTGCCCGGGAGGATCACAGGACCTGCCCGGGAGGATCACAGGGCCTGCCCGGGAGGATCACCGCTGCCTGCCCGGGAGGATCACCGCTGCCTGCCCGGGAGGATCACCACTGCCTGCCCGGGAGGATCACAGGGCCTGCCCGGGAGGATCACCGCTGCCTGCCCGGGAGGATCACAGGGCCTGCCCGGGAGGATCACCGCTGCCTGCCCGGGAGGATCACCGCTGCCTGCCCGGGAGGATCACAGGGCCTGCCCGGGAGGATCACCGCTGCCTGTGCGCAGATTAAATTCCATCTGAGCATTCTGAGAAGGAAGGACAAATGAAACACACCTTCTCTTCAAGTGGAAGTAAGAATCATAGAGTTGTAGACCTAGTAGTATGATGGGAATCAGCGTGTTTGAGCTTAAAGGACCTGAATTAGGTCTCCAGTTTTACTGATGAGAAAATGAACGGGAAAAGGTGGTTCTGCTGTGTAAGAAAGAGTCAACAGGACAGGAGAGCAAAGGATCCTGGACTTTCTCAGGGTACCCATCATCCAACACACATACCTCCATGCACATACATACACATATCCACATAAACACACACACATATACATAAACATATGCACATGTACACACATACTCACATATTCACATGCATACACATAGGCACACAAACACACACATATACACACATATACACATATGCAAATGCACATATAAGCACATACACACCCACAAAACACCCCCCACATATCCACACACATACACATGCACACATATACACACATACCACACAAATGCACGCTCATACACAAACACAAACATACATGCACACACAGACACACAAACACACATATGCACACACATGCACATACACATTTCTAACCAAGAAGAAATGCAAGCAGGCACCAAAGCCAAGATATTTGCCCAAACCACAAGAATTGTCACAAAATGTTTTTAATTCAAACGCATTTAAAACCTTCTAAGGTTATACCCAGAATGCATTGTATGAAGTTCTCAAAGAACCACATCGCAATTCATAAAATGAGACCTGCAAGCCCAGGTATTTCACTGGATCCATACAGTCTTCTAAAAAGCCGACCCAATATTCAACATGGAACAATTCCAGGTGACGCCTTGGAAACCCACTTTTATTAGTACTTGGAACATTTGACATAGGACCTGTGCTCTTTAAATTTTTAAAGTTACGTTTCTCTATTTTTGTGTGTATGTATGGTATACACATGTGCCACACTGTGTGTATGTTGTGGGACAACCTGTGGGAGTTGTGTGCTTCTCCTGTCATGTGGGTTCCAGGGATCAAACTCAGATCATCAGGCTTAACAGCAAGAGCCATACCCATTAAGCCATCTTGCCATCCCAGTTCTGCACTCTTGCTTATAACAGCTGCCCAGAGCTGAGCTTGCCTGCTAGAAGGAGGTCCTAATCCTCTTTTTGTCCCAGCCTCCAATTGTACTCAGGACTCCACACTGGCCAACTTCACTAAGAAACAGAAAATTAAAACTAGCATTTCTGAAATACCAGAACCCTTCTCGTGGTCTGTCTCATGCATCTATGTTAACTATTCTGCCCCGGAGGGGGCTGAGTTCACAACCCTGATGTGGTTGTCACTGGTACGTATTGTCCCGTATATACATTTCAGACAGGAAGAGTTGCCCAGGCTGAGTGCTAAGCTGCTTCCACTGTGGAGAGCCAAGGAAGGGGCTTCCCTGGGATCCTAAGAGGACTGGTGAGATGGTTCAGCCAACTGACAATCTGAGTTCAATGACACTTGTCACCCAACCTGACAATCTGAGTTCAATGGCCAAGACCCACAGGAAGGCAGGAGAGAACCTAGTTCCACAGTTGTCTTTTGATCCTCATAGGCGTGCCATGGCCTGCCCACACATACCTCCCACCACACACAAATAGGTGAACAACAAAACCTCATGAGACCTGTCTCTTCCATTCCTGGATCCCCAACTCAAGCTTACTGTACAAGCAGCCTCATTTGAAATCTCCGCTCTGTGTCATCAAGAATTTTTCCTCTCCTACCTGCTGGGCACTGTTCTCCATCCCCACAATGGCCTTCCAGTTGTCATCTGAAGTCCCTCTGTCCCACTAAGCTCTGATTCCTGAATTATTTTTCCTCTTCAGACATTCTTACAGCAGCAACTCAATAGATAAACCATATATTTTTACTTCCTCAGGCTGGAGGATAAGCTCCTTAAATTGGCCTGTTTAGAGTCCCTTTAAATCCTTCCTAACACGGGGATGAGGCTGGACACAGAGACCCGGTGTTGTGTGGGCCTCTGCCTTCTTGCAACCTTCAGAGCAGATGGAGCAGCTTCCAGTTGTCGTCACTAGAGGTCGCTCATCTACAGATTCTTGCCCAGGATCCACGCGGCACATAGGCTACTAGACGCTCTGGAAGTAGGGCAGGCTTGCTTTCATTTTTCCCCTCTCCAACACAGCCACGGGCCATCAGAGCTTCTGATGTCAGGGTCCCTGCCGTGCAAGCTGCAGAATGAACACTGCAAATCGGAAAGGTCACCGCCTCTGCTCAGCACATCTACTGCTCACCTGAAACCTCGTCTTCCCTAGCAATACCCAGCTCAAGTTCTGAATATTTTTCCAGCTGTCTTCAGCAGGAGGGGGAGGAAACCCGTGACGACTACATGTGCGTTGTGTGTGCGCGTGTGCGTGTTTACAGACTGTGCCTCTGATCCGTGGTCCTGTGATGTGTGGAGACCAGCTTCCATGCATGTGGATCTTCAGGGAGGTTCTGAGGAGGGACCTGTAGTAATGACAGTGCTGGCCTCTGAAGTCAGGCCCGGGCAGATGAGCCAGCCTTAAGGTAGACGTAATGGCAAGGTCTTATTTGAGAGACTTAATGTGCGCAAATCAACACTGTAACCGAGAAGATGGGATGGTGCTGCTGGAAGGTAGAAGGAGAAGAAATGAAGAAAGACAACGAAGGCAATCCAGCCCTGCATGGCTCAGGGCCCAGCATGGTGTCACCTGGGCATCATGGGCCAGAATCAGCAGTGGAGTTGTAAGTGACTGATTCAAGCATTCAAATGAGCGTGTTCATTGTAAAGATTCAATTGGAGCTTCAGACATTGGGAAGCATGTTAGCACAGAGCTCAGTTTGGAACAGCAAAGCCTTGGACTCCTGAACCCCTAAAAGGTCAAGATAACTTCAACAACAGTCTGTAAGTAGTGTTCAGACCCACTGGCAAACTTTAAAGATCACCTAGCACCATGATCAAAAGGCTGCATTCAGCTAGGTTCCCTGAGTTCTGATGCTGAATCACCATGGCTTAAACTCTCTGTGCCTCAGTTTACTCATCTGCCAAACGGAACTAATAATAATCACTGCCTCACAGGGTTCCTATGAGCTATTGATAGATGCAAAGTACTTAGAATAAATAGTGCCAGGTGCAGAGTAAGAGTACAGTTATGTGTTATTTAATGAGGATTTACATTCTGGGGAATCCATCATTAAGAAATTTCACCACTGTGCAGACATCACAGATAGAGTGCATTTATATACACACACCTATACAAGTAAAATATCAAAGGCATGTGGTTCTCAAACAGTCCAATGGTGCTACTGGAAGAGGTGCTGGGTTACCTCTGCCCTCTTTTTGTACCTGGACAACACCAGCAGTATGTGTATACTGACACGTTGGAAGGTCCTGGGGTCCTCGCTGAGCCAGATCACGTTTTACATATAGCCTGTAACACCGTCCCTAAGGAAGACTCTTACTTTTCTCATTAAGGCCTTGAAATGGGCACTGACTCTACCGCCTTATGGATGAACCTCCTTTCAGCCATCCATTTCCAGAACAGGGAGGTGTCATCCATACTCAAGATTTTTTCTCTAACAAGTAGTTTTCTTCCACCCTCAGCTTATCTAGAGTTTCCATGAATCCTTCCTCTGCCTTCATATCAGCCCTGGCAGACTTGCTGCACACTCTCACATGTGGTAACGAATAGTACTTTGAATAGTTCAAACCTCCTGGAACAACAGTAACCTCAACACTGTGAGTCGGTTCAGTCCTTTCTTTCAGTATGGTGATGGGAATTTACTTTGGCTAAGATTAAGTTATTTTCCAGAGAATCATGATTCTGTCTGTCTGGTCTTCAATCCAGGGTGTTGGAAGTGTCTTTGAACAGGCTCCATATATGGAGAGAGAGAGAGAAAGAGAGAGAGAGAGAGAGAGAGAGAGAGAGAGAGAGAGAGAGAGAGAAACTGAGATTAATGGAGTCCAGGCTAGTCTTGAACTTCCTATGTGGCCAAGGAAGACTTTCAACTCCTGATCCTTTTGCCTCTTTTTGCCTCTACCTTCCAAGTGCTAGGATTGCCATGCCTAGCTTCAGATTTCCAGTGCCTTTAGCAAATCCAATCCTTTAAGAGCTTCTGACTGTCTGTGCACATTTTTCAGGATCGTAGCTGTGGAATGGGCTATGCCTGACTGGAGAGCAATAACCGTCATTGATTTTTCTGCCTTCACAGCCCTTAATCACATTTAATTTCATTTCCAGGTCAATCACTCAGTGTGACCTCTCACTGGCAACATTAGTAGTGGTTTTTTATGCTTAGAGTTCATGACAAACAAAACATGAGATTAAATCAAGCACCAGGGAATGATGCTGATCAACAGACACCATGAACATAAACAGAAGATGAAAGAGGCCACTGGGGTGTCACACAGCATGTTTACCACAAGTTTTTTTTTCCCCCTAAATCAAAGAAGCTGTGCTGGTTAATTTTAACAGTCGACTTGACACAGTCCAGAATCACCTGGAAAGTGTCTCGGTGAGGAATTATCTAGATCAGGTTGCACGTGTCTGTGGGGGATTGTCTTGACTGTTCACTGAGGTGGAAGGACCCACTCTGAATGCTGGCACACTCTTTCATGGACTAATCTGAATTGTCTAAGAGTGAAGAAAGCCAGCTGGGCACAAGCAGAGACAAGCAGGCCGCATGGCTACATTCCTTTCTCTCTGCTCAGGTCTGTGGATGTTAGATAAACCAACTGCCTGAGTTCCCGCCTTCATGTCCCCAAAACACAGAGTGTAACCTGGAATTGAAACTAGAACAGAAATATATTCTAAAATAATGATAGTAAGTATGGTATTGCAAATATATGAGCTAGTAACCTCCATTCCATTATCAAGTATTGTGTGTATATACAGTTGATATGCCCTGCCTTTACATGACTGCTGGGGCAGCTACTGATGACCCAGCATAGACCTGAGCGATGCCTTGTACTATGACAATAACTTATCATGAGACCTTAGGAGAGTCTCAGTTCCAGTATACACTTAGGGGATCACCACTGCCTACCTGGTTTCTTATTGACTGAAACATTGCTATGTGGCTCATGGCTTATATGGTCTTTATTACTTTATTGTCTATCACATCTATATATCTATCTATATCTTTATCTATAGCTATACATTCTATTCTGGCCAAAACACACAAGAAAGCCCTTCTTTCCAGGCTGGCTGTGGTGGAGTAAAGATTACCAAGGAAACTTTCCTAGAATCACCCCACTCCTTCCCAGTTGAGCAATGACATACGGTATTTTTTATTCATCCTTCGGTTACTGGGAAGTGTTGGGAAGGAGAGAAGCAAAATCATTCTTAGTTTCACAAGAAAATGGATAATTTTCTGAAAACATTTCACAATTTTCTACACTGTGATTATGAGATACACAGACCACTTTTTTTCTCTCAAAGCATTGCCTGATCTCTGTGCAATTTTTTTTCAGAAGTTGTATATAGAATGTGAGAGCAAAATCATATCTTATTTTGGAATTGTTTGTCAGAATCTCAAGAGAGTTAAATAAGCTGACCGAAGGCATTTTGACTTGGTAACATACACACAAATAAAAAGTCTTTAATAATGAAATTATGCAAATTCAAATATTTAATGTCCAGCAATGAAACAGCAAACCAGTTAGTTTGCTGAAGACTTTTAAACAGACTAAACTCCATGTCTGAAAAAGTGCTTCTAACAAAAGCCAGTAACTTTTTGCTATATTATAATTGCTTTCTCACCATTTTAAATTCTGAGGCAGGAATGTTAGCGCCTTTATACCTTCCCGTTCATGATCACATGTTAAAACCCGTCATTAGCTTGCTGGTCAAAATGACCAACACTTGAAATAACAGGCACATTTATTTTTCAGTCATGAATGATGGTGTTTTGGGAAGAAGGAAGGGAAAGGTGGAAATGCTTGGCAAGTGGAGGGAGAACTATCCCACTTCCTGTAGGCAGGGAAGCTCAATAAAGCACGGAGACATTAACAAAGCAATTTGCCTCATTTTACACTGTCTGTGACCTGCCCTGAAGTGTGGAAGTTTTGCTAAGAAATAAGTAGTCGTGAGGCTTTGGGGAAGCAGGACATGAGGTGGACATGCAGAGAGTGGTGCCCAGAGTACCACTCAGTGGGCAGAAGAGGCTGGCCATCATCTGCCCCTCCAAGCCCTGCTTTCGAGCCCCTGTCTTTCCTCTTTTCTTCTTCTCTTTTCCAGCCTCTTTCTGTCACTTTCTCATGTTCTTGCATAATTTATCTGAATATCTGTATGTTTCTTACCTTAAGTGTTAACGTGGATATCTTCTGTGACTTCTACCCTGATCTTCTCTACATCCCTTCCCCATCCCGGTTCCCCCACACCAAACAAATCAAAGGCTTTTCTTGTTCTTTACCTGTTTATGGCTGTCTATGCTAGATCGGTGATTCTTAGCAGGAAATGAACAGCTGCCTGCCGCAGAAACACTGGGTCAGGAAGAGGAGACTTCTAGAAATGTTAACTTGATAAATCTCTTCCCATTACTTATTCCTTTATTCCCTGCCTTATGCCAAAAAAAAATCATTAAATGTTTCTTAAAGATATGAACGATTTAGACAAATAAACAGTAAGTTAGCGAATGAGTCAAACACAAAATAGAGAGCCATTAAGAAGTTCCTGGAGCAGGTCAAGAACTGAACTTCCTGGGATCATCAGCTCGTCTTAATTTTGGTTACCTTAAGAGACCATTTGAGAGAAACAACTTTGGCAAGGGCAGAAAGGATGATGGTCTTTGAAGGAAAAATGGTGATCCTGTGAGTTAAAAGTTTGGTCTCCAGGTAGTGCTGCTGGGAGGAGGTGAAAACTCAAGGAAGTAGTGTCCAGTGGAGGGTGCTCGGTCATTGGGCTTGCAGTCGCTCTGTCTGTCTCTGTGTCTGTCTGTCTGTCACCTCTCTGCGTCCTCTCGTCCTCTTTTTCTTTCTTCTCCTCTTCTCTGCTTCATTCTCTTTCCCCTCTCCTCTCTTCTCTGCTTTTGCCTCTCTCTTCTCTCTCTCTCCCTCCCACTCTCTCCTCTCTCTTTTCTCCTTGGCTCTGCCTTTCTCCCTCCCCTCCCCTTTTGTTCTTCTCTGACATCTTGTCTCCTCTAATTTGAGAGGTGAATGTTCTGCTCTGATATGTACTCTCATCACGGTGTGTCACCATCTGGCAGACTAGTAGAACTGAGTCCATGTAGTCATCGTGCCTCGAGCCTCCAAGATTGTGGACACAATAAGTCCTTTTCTCTTTATAAATGAGTTGTCTTGGGTATTTTTTTGTAGTAATAGAAAACAGGTTAATTTAGATGATCTGAATTTCTGCTGTTTTTACTTTGGCTGCTCTTTAGTTGTTTTTATGTAATATGTCATGATATGTAGCTGAAAGAGTTCTAATACTTTTTCTTCTGTCTGTGCTTGAACTAGAGAACGTCTCTGGAGTCATTCTCTTTGCGCTTTTGGTTTGTGGATGCCTAAGCCCAGGCCAAACCACCACAACAAAACAGAAGTCAATTCATAGATGTGTTAGAGTTCTGGTCTTTTCCAGTCACTTGCTTCTTACTGCTTAACCTTTTTTTTGGTTTTGCTTTGTTCTGTTTTAAGTCAGAGTCTCTCTGTAGCCTCAGCTGACCTGGAGCTCACAATGTAGACCAGGATGACTTCCTTCTCAGAGATCCGCCTGCCTCTGCCTCCTGCGTGCTGGGATTAAAGGTATGCACTACCAAACTTGGCCTTAACTTTTATCTTTTCACAGTCAGGAAATGCCTGCTGTGCACATATTGTCCAAGTGTTTAACCTCATTGAGGGGTGACATGGGTTTCCAAAATGTGCTTCTCCAGATATTTGGGCCTCAAGCTTTGGAGATTTTCATTTGATTTGTATGAGCAGGGAAAAGAACAAAACTTTATCTGTATTTAAAGATTTGTCGATCAAAGTTGCTTTTCCTTTACTAAAAAACCTGTTTTATTATCAAACTTAAAAAAATCACAATCACCTGACCTCTGATGGAAGATGACACCTCAACACAAAAGGGACTAAGGTGGCAAGGGATGATCCTGCAGCCGGAATTGGAAAAGGATGAGAACCTACATCTTCTGGTGACGGGTTGGAGCTGGCACAACAGGCTGCATTCTGGAGCACAGCCCATCCCATGTATTGCTTTGTTCCTCTCTTTTGTATTTAGCTGATTCACCTTTCCTCAGCCTCATCACTACTGACCTTTTGTGACATTGAAATTTGAGTTGTTGCTTATGTTGCAGGATGCGGCTGGTGCCTCAGGCCCATGATCCGCAGACACCAGTATCTCCGGCCATTACAGCAAGCAAAATTGCTCTAGACATTGCCAAATGCCACAAGGGTGACAAGATCATCTCTTGTTGAGAGCTACTGACCAAAATATATTCAAACATTCACTACCAGGATCCCAGTGACCTGGAGAAATATGTGTTCCCTTTAGAGGGCTTGACGCCTGTATATAGAAAGTTAAATAGATGAATTCATATGTGAAATGAATATAGAATGAAACCGGGAGAGAATCAATCACCATGAACCTTTTCTCTCTGGCAGGATAGGGATCCTCTAAAAATATGTTTTTCATCTTAGTTACAGTCAGTTGTGTTTAGAACTTGTTTCCTCAGAGTGCTGCAGTGAGCGGAATAGAAGACTCACAAAAAGTGCTCAGTGCAATTCTTGATACTCTACTGTTTGAATCTCTGGTGCCTTATAAGTGTTCAATAAGTGTTCACCACTATAAGTGCTTATTGCTACCATTAACTGCTATTATCATCACATATTTTAAGTATATGATTTTTAAAGTTAAAAAATTTGTTGACATATATATATATATATTTGTTTATTTTTTTAGTATGTTGGAGGAGCAGATTCCCGTGTGTGCCACAGGATGTATGTGGAGGTCAGAGGACAACTTGTGGGAGTCAATTCTCTCCTTCTACCTTCTAGGTCCTAGAGGCATCAAATTCAGTTCATCAAGCTTAGTAGCAAGTGTCTTCTTTTGTTGAATCATCTCACTGGGATTCAATATTGTTTTAGATGCTAACTCATGGACTGGAGAGATAGCTCAGCAAGATAAGTGCTTGCCATGTAAATACCAAGACCTGAGTTCAGTAGCCCAGCACCCATGTAAAAAAGATGGGTGTGGTGATGTGGCTTGAAATGCCAGTGTTATTGAAGCAGAGACAGGAAGATCTCTGGGGCCTGTTGGTTAGTCAGTCTAGCAGTCTGGCTGAGCTTCAGCTCTAATCAGACCCTTTATCAAAAAACAAGATGGAGAGGCCTAGGGAGATAGCTCAGTCAGTGAAGGGCTTGCTATGCAAGAATGAAGGCCTCAGTTTGTATCCTACTTCACACACACACACACACACACACACGCCTGACAGCAGGCTTCCACAATGCCAACACTAGGGAGATAAAGACAAGGATTTCTGGGACTTGCTGGCAAACCAATATAGCCCAAATCAGTGAGCCTCAAGTTCAGTGAGAGACCCTGTCTCAAAAATAAGCTGGAGAGTGACTGAGGAACACATCCAGCATTGACCTCTGACCTCCACAAGCACCTGTACACAAGTGCATAATTCCCACATGAGCACACACATACATGAACGTTAATGCTACACAGAGAATAAGTATCTGTGATAGGCCCAGCCCTTCAAGAATCATCTACAATGGAACCTCTACACCTAAGGCTTACAGAACACAGGTTAGGGGGGGCAGTTCTAACGCATCTCTCAACTCTCACCAATGAAGCTTTCTCATGCAGCAGAGGGTGAGGCACACAGAAGACCACAACTGGCCAAAATGTAAAGAAGAAACTACAGAGTACATGTCTCTAGATAGGACTCAAATTAAACCTCACTCACCTGGGTTCATAGGGACCATTGAGGAAGGGGGGCAGAAAGGCTTGTAAGAGCCAGGGGTGGCACATGACCATGAGGAAACCGTCCTCCAGGCTTCTGGGAACTCGCTCATACGAACTTACAGCAATGGTGTCAGCATACATAAGACCCATGCAAGCTGAATCAGACAAAAGCCCAGGAAGGAACTGGGAGAAACAGCAGGAGACCCCAACCTTAGCCAAGGATCTACTGGCAGCGGATCACTTCTGGGTTGAGGGAGAGTCATTTTTTGTAAGGGAGTGACACTGGATAAGCTAACCAGGGTCCAGTGGATGGACTCACACTGAGGGACATCTGGGTACACAAACTTGACTCAACAGGCCTTAACATACATGACAGAGTGCATGAAACCCTGTTGGTGGGCAATGGAGTGCAGACAGGGGGCGTCTAAATATGATGTATTGTATGAAATGCGCAAAATACACATATGCTTTGAAAAATAGGGAAGTAAATGCTAACTCATAATCATCGAAGTAACCTTTAAATGCTTGATCATTATCACTATAATGCCTCAAAACTCGGGCTTTCTCCTGTTTTGTTTTATCTCAGCTCTTTGAGTTTTGCTTTGTAGTCAGATTGGCTTCAGACTCACAACGCAATCCTCCACTCAGCCTCTGAGTGCTAAGATCACAGGTGTGCACACCACGCCCATCTGTTTTTCTCTTGTTCAATAAATGAAGAAGCAGGCTCAAAGAAAAACTGTATCTCATTAACGGCTAGTAAATAGGAAGCCCGAGATCAAATCTAGTTCATTCCAGTTTTTAATGCCTCCTCCATCGTCTCTGCTAAAAAAGGTAGAATTGGCAAGACATATTCCACAGAGCGGGAAATCCACAGGAGCATGGTTGGGATCCACTGAGGACATCTGTCTTTTCCTCTCCAGACACAACTGCTTCTAGCCCACCACGTTATACTTTTAGAACATGAAAATCAAAACCCAACTTGGCATGTCTGCATTTCTTCTAAAACAATCTGGTGCTCACACAAAGTCGCTCATCCTTTCCTAACCTCTGTGCAAAGAGCCTTCGCTCCAGAGGTGTTATGCTTCCGGCACCAATTCCAGTCCTTATGCACTCCGTACACACTTGGATGTGATTCAGAGCTGAGAATTTCCTACACTGCTTCATATGCAACCTTTTTCAAGAAAACCTTTGGCTCACTACAGTGGTGTCACAGCTCGTTTCTAAGAGTCTTCATTCAAACTGTGATGTCGTCTGTGCTCATTTCCACAGGAGAGAGGGGTATGTACTCGGTCACACTGTTAACAACTCTTTGTGGCAGGACTTCCCCAAATACAGCTGATCATGAGAGACCTTTGTCTGCCAAAGCTGAACCTGCAAGATCGAGCATTGTGACGGGTAGGTGACAGAGAAGAAAAGATGCCATCTGACGGCTGAAAATTAGAAATTACTAAATCAGGAGCTTGCCAGCGTTCCATAAAGATGTGACAGAAGTTAGATTTGTTCTGAATGTTAAATTTGAATTTCAGAAAATATTGACATTTACCATCTGAGACTCGAGAGTCACCTTCCCACCCCCAGACATTTAACTGCTCTGCTCTGACCCTCTTGTGATATTACCTATTTATTACCTCTTTACCTTCCTCCACCTAAAGGTACAGAGTGAGAGGATGCTCTCAGCTTGTGAATATTTCAACAGTGTGGTTTTAAAATGCAGATAAAATTTATTCTAGAGGTTGTGCCTCTGATGTGGATCATGTTACATGATGGAATAAAGAGCCACCTACTAGTAAATTGTCAGATGAAACGTAAGAGTCAGACACCAGTCCTCACTCTCAAAAAGCAAATGGTGATGATAAAGTTCCTTTTAGGAGAGTGCCAGGACCTCTTCTGGTTAGGAGAAAACATATTTTCTTTCCCTTTTTGAAGACTGGTAAGTGAAGAAGAAATAGAAAGGAAAAAATAAAATTAAATGTGCATTTTGGGAACCAAATAAGTTAAAATATCATCTGAAGCTTTTAATTTAGGAAACCCGAGAGAAGATCCCTGTTAATTTAAAATTCACTAGATAATAAAACAGTGTGCATGAATTACAAATACTATATCACACTGTGCACTCTACATGCACATGGACTCTATGTCTAATGACCATTCAGCTGGAGTTTCTGTAAATGACCTTAAATCTATATGTATAATGTCCAATAACTAAAACACACACACACACACACACACAGAGAGAGAGAGAGAGAGAGAGAGAGAGAAAGAGAGACAGAGAGATACAAAAACACACACAGACACACATTCATAAGCACACACAAATACGCATAGAAACACACAAAATCATACACACACACCATTGTTCTTCGGTTCAAGGAGGCAGACAGGAAATGACAAGTTTGTGATTTCTTTAATCTCTGTTTCCTAAACCATCAGGCAAAAGCTCAGCACAACACATACGGAAGTTGTAACCAAAGGTTTCTAGAACTAATCCTCTCTTCAGCAGTCTCTGCCCACATGTTACAACGTAGGCTTCCTAAAAGACATGATGTCTCCTTCATGGTTACCTGTGAACATTTTAGATGAATTGTATCATCTCATTTTTTATAAAGACAAAGCACAATTCAAATGATTTCAATTTTGAAATTATATTTATTTAATGTGTTTGAGTGTGTGTGTGTGTGTGTGCATGGCCCATATGTGGAGGTCGGAGGACAACTTGCCTTTACTCACTGAGCTACCTCACTAGTATACTATTCATTTTGAAGGGTCTTCTCAGACATTCCCAGCTGCCCCACCTTGAAGAGCTTCCTCAGTTGTTTCAGGATCTTGTTGGCATGATTTTAACGGTCCCAGAAAGAATATTTGCACAAGCTGCTTAATCTTTCTGATTTGCATCTCTTACCTATACAATGTGAGTAGTGATAACAGCTGATGTTACTGTGTCATTTCAACAAATATTATGGTAGTCCAAGCACTCTAATGAGTGCTTTAAATTTATTAAGTCGAGGCTAGAGAGATGGTTCAGTGGTTAAGAGCACTGGCTGCTCTTGCAGAGGACTGGGGTTTGATTCCCAGCACCCACATGGCAACTAACTACCATCTTAACTCCAGTTCTAGGGAATCCAATGCCCTCTTCTGACCTCTGTGGGCATCGCATGGAGTGGGTGCACTTAAATGCATGCAAGCTATACACTCAAACACATAAAATAAAGATGATAAAAATAAAATATTTTAAATATATTATGTCATAGGCTGAGTGTGTGATGAGGCACACTTCTAATCCCAGCATTTGGAAGCAGATGCAAGTGGATCTTTGTGAGATCAAGGCCAGCCTGGTCTATATAGCAAGTTCCAGGCTAGCTGAGGCTACTGGAAGAGAATGTCTTCAAAAACTTTATTATGCCATGTAATATTTCCAAAAAGTCTTTAGTGCAGGACTTCTCACTGGCTCTACCTTCCACGTGCAAAAACAAGGCTTGAAGGCTGTGTAAACTACTGTAGAACTCATTCAAAATCCAAACCAGTTCATTATAAAGTGAGAACTCTTAACTGTTCTGGACAAAGTTAGGCCTGATTAGATCCATCAGAGTATCTGGCAAAAAACCATAAAAGTAAAAAGCACCAATAGATTACAAAATAAAATGCCTGGCCTTAGGTTTATCACCGAGGCTGTAGGTTTTCAATTTGAATCACAAGAATGGACTTAAAAACAACACTTTGTTCCCCTCTCAGTTCACACAAATGGAATCAGAATTCCTGGGACTGTCATCTAAACATGTGGCTTTTTTAGAATTTTTAATATAGTATTTTTGTTAACTCTTAGAGAATTTCACACAATGTTTTTTGATCATATCCAGAGCCCCTCCCCCATCTTGTGTAGAGCCCCCCCCCAGCCTCCCTACACCCTCACTTCACGTCCTCTATTATTTTTTAAAGCCTATTGAGTCTAATTTGTGTTCCCCAAATGCTCTTGGAAGTGGGTTCATCCCTGGAGCTTGGTCAACATGCCAGGCATATACCCTTAAAGAAAACTAACTCTCACGGGGCTGGAGAGTTGGCTCAGCAGTTAAGCACACTGGCTGCTCTTGCAGAGAACCCAGGTTTGATTTCCAGCACCCACGTGGCAGAAAACGACTGTCTGTAACTCCAGTTTCAGGGGAATCTGATGCCCTCTTCTGACCTCCATGGGCACTGCATGAAATGGGTGCACTTGCACACATGCAGGCAGTACACTCTTACACATAAAATAAAAAATAATAAAAGTTAAATAAGAAAACTGACTTTCTCTCTCAGCAGCTATCAGTCACCAGTGTTTCTTGTCTAAAGCCAGGGCTTCTTGCCCACCTCTCCCTCCACACTGGGTTTTGGGCTTACACAGGTCTCATGCATGCTATCACAAGTGCTGTAGGTTCATATGTGAAACTGCCCTATTGTTTCCAGAAAACACGGTTCCTTGTATTCATCCACTTCCTCTAGCTCTTACAATCTTTCTGCTCCCTCTTCTACAAAGATCCCTAAATGCTGAGAGGAGAGAGTGTGATACAGGTGTCCTATTTAGGGTCTAGTACTCGATGGTTTCTTGGTTTCTGCACATTGACCAGTTGTGGGTCTCTGTGTTAATTGCTATTTACTGTAAGTAGAAGCTTCTATGCTGAGAGTTGAGAGATGCACTAATTTACGTGTATAACTATAAGGCATTAGGTGTCATTGTAATACTTTGTCCATTTAGCAGAATAATTGTAGTAGATTCTCTCCTGTAGCCTGAGACATGCCATGGGTCGTCGATCCTGCTAACAGCACCAGGTATGGGCTCCATCCTGTGAAGCAGGCCTTAAACACAATCAGAAAGGGATTGGTTACTCCCAGGATATTGGTGTCCCTATTGCATCAGTGGGCATATCTTGCCAGACCAGTCATCGCTGTAGCTCACTGGGCTCACAGCTGGGTAGGGTTTATGACTATTTTTCTCTCCAGTAGCATACACAGTAACTTCCAGCACTATGAAGCTAGGAAGTAGAGATGAAGCTTTGAGGTCAGTACTAGCTTCATTGTTCTGTGTTTTTTCTATAACTCAGTTATGTAATGTCTTCAGCAACC
Source organism: Eospalax fontanierii (assembly GCA_035773235.1). NCBI lineage: Eukaryota > Metazoa > Chordata > Mammalia > Rodentia > Spalacidae > Eospalax > Eospalax fontanierii. The sequence continues at coordinate 8,881,706 of CM069547.1, forward strand.
AGGACTTACCATCAAGTTCTGGAGAGCAACCAAGAGCAGTGCCAATAGGCAGTGTTGTCTGAGGGTCTGTGGGACCTCCCTGGTCAACAACTCCAGAAGAGGGAGTCCATTCCTGGCATTGGGCTTTTTATTTGCTAGCCTGTGGTATCAGGCAGGGGACTAGTGCTCCTATGAGAGAGTAACTCCATTTATACTCTCTCTCTCTCTCTCTCTCTCTCTATATATATATATATATGTATATGTATATATATGTATATATCCACATATATATATATATATATATAAAGAAGCTTCTAAAATAGTAGGTTTCAAAATGTTTTTTAAAAGCTTCATTGTTAGTTGTTCCCAGCATGCTTCCTCCTCTACCCTGCCCTCCCATTTCTGCCCATTCCACACTTCCTTTTCCATTATCGCTCTCTTCCCTTTTCTACCACTACATTCTATCCCCCCTCCCATGCCACTAATTAGTTTCCTGACATCTATAGATTTTCCAGTTGAAATACACACTGAAAGGTTAAAAGCTCGAGTATACACACGAGAGAGATCATGTCATGTTTATCTTCCCAGGTCTGGGTTATCTCACTTGGGATCGGGATGATTGTGTCTAGTTCCATCCATTTGCCTGGGAATTTCATAATTTTGTTTTACTTAACAGGTGGATAATATTTTATTGTGTGAATGTACCATATTCAGCCATCAGTTGATGGACATCTAGTTCCATTTCCTGGATATTGTGAATAGAGCAGTAGTGAACAGGGATGAGCAGGTATCTTTGTTGTAGGTATTGAGTCCTTCGGGTATATGCCTAAGAATGGGTCGTTGGATTGGGTGGTAGATTTATTTCTGGATCCCACAGTGGCTACATCAGTTTGCGCTCCCACTGGCAGTGAGTAAGCATTCCCCTCCCCCACATCCTCACCAGCATTCATCATCACTGCTTCCTTCATGACTAAAGAAGCTGAACACTAACAATACTCATCAGCCAATTCCATTTTATCTTTTGAGGATTCTGTTTAGTTCCTTTCCCATTTTAATTGTGTTGTTTGTCTATTGGTGGTTTTTTTTTTTTTTCAGTTCTTTGTATATTCTAGATACTAGCCTCAGAATTAACAGAATCCCAGTCAACTGTGGGATAGGCCCTGATCAGGTGCCAGAATGGATCCTTGAGGATTCAAATATGGGTTAGATCTAAAGAGAGAAGTAAGACTGTGGAACTGGAATAAATATTCAGACTACAAAAGTCCATTTAGAACTTGTGTTCTGAATCTAAACAGGATGTTTGTCTGATAGGATAAAATCTTTAAATTTCTCCATAGATTTAAATAAGATACACTGTGTTATAACATAATTCAAACTGCCCCAAACTGACTTCAGACTTATTCAGCATATGAAGAATTCAGAATGTCTGCTTGCTTGGGGAAAAGCACTCAACAGGCACCAGCTCTGAGAAGATACAGCCTAGGAAGTATTGCAAAGACTCACAGTAGCAACTATACCGTCTTCCAAGGAGTAGGTGCAAATCTGCCTTAAATGGGTCTTTGTATGGTTCTGTATGTGCAATCATCTCTCTCTCTCTTTCTCTCTCTCTCTCTCTCTATATATATATATATGTATATGTATATATATATTTACTTATTTATATGGATATATATAACTACATGAAAGAGCCACAGAAAAGTTAGAACTAAAAAATAGAATATCTAAAATAAAAATGTACTCAATAAACTCTCTAGAGAAATGGAAAGAGGAAGAAGCAGTAAGTTTAAGGGGTGAATAGAAATTATCCAATGTGAACAACTGAGAGGAAAAAAAAGGAAATATAAATAAAGCCACGGCCACTGGTCTGAGAACTGGGTCTGACGTTTGTGTGACTGGGCTATCAAGCAGGAGGAGACCGAATATTAGAAACATCTTTTTGAAAAACAAATGGTAGAAAATATCTTAAATTTTGTGAACGTCATAAACCTACAGACTCAAGAAACTCAGGACTGGAGAGATGGCTCAGTGGTTCAGAACACTTGCTGCTTTTGCAGAAGACAAGAGTGCAGTTCCCGGCACCTACATCAGGTGTCCAACAGTCACCTGTAATTCTAGCTTAAGGAAACCCAGCACCCTAGCTGGCCTCCATGAGTACCTGCACTCACATTTACAAACTCACGCTCAGACACACATGCAAATACACATAACTAAAAATTAAAAATAAGAAGCTCAGGGAGCTGCAATAGAAAAAACAATGCAACCAACCCACACCACAGAGAAGGTCATGCCCAGATACATCATACACAGCCCACAGAGAAGGTTACACCAAGGTGTTTCATGCACAAACCACTGAAGACCAAAGACAAAGTATTAAAAGCAGACAACTTCAGCAGAGTCACATATAGGAAGTGGTGGTGTTCAACTGACTGTTTTCTGACATGAGAAACCAACAAGACAGGACAAATGTTAGAACATACCTGCTCCACTGGTGAAAGGAAAATCAGAAGAAGGAGAATGAGAGATCAAAATGAAACGAATCCTTAGATCCAGATGTTTCAGTTGGAAAATCCAGAGAGGACAGGAAACTAATAATTGGCCATGGGTGGGGTAGGGCTTTGTGGAAGATGAGATAGAATGCAGTGATATAAAGGGGAAAGGAATAACAGTGTAGGAAGGCTTAACTAGGGTGGGGAATGGAATGGAGAACAGAGGAGGAGAGTGGGGAGAGATACTAACACTGAAGGCTTTTAGGAAAAACCATATGGAAATCTACCATTATAGAAGCTCCTTAAAATATAAACACATATATTATTAAAAGAGATTTAAAAGCGTTACCTTACAACACAGGGGCATTGCACCTACTACACACCATAAAAGAGCAAAGTAAAAGCCCAATGCTTCTTTAAGGTTGTGGTTGCTAGTAGGTTGACCGGACTCCAGGGAGTGTATCCATGCCACATTTGGGGACACAAGTTTGACTATATAGGCTTTCATAGAGACAGAGATGGAGATTGTAGAGGGGATCTAAATTTGTCAAAATATATAACATTTGTAAAAATTTGAAAAACAAAACTTGAACTATTAGGAATGAAAAAGGAAGCACAGAAATGTCAGATTTGTAGATCAACACAGTAGATGGTGGTATTGGGCATTCTCTCAAGGAAGAGGGCCTTGGGCTGGCATATAGAACATAAGCCACCAATGGCCATCCACAAACTGGACAGGTGGAAGAAAACCATTTCCAAATCCCAAAAGCAGATGCTTCCACAATCTCAGTCCAGGCCTAAAACCGTGAAACTTCGCTGGACAGTTGTTGGTCTTGAGTCCATCTTGAACATCCAAAGAAGCCAGAATCTGCTATCAGTGATGGTGATGACAGATTCACACAGAAACAAAGGCGCTCGCTGGAGTGCCCTCCTTCTCTCCAACTTCCCTTTCCCTGTGGGCTGTTGGAATGTGCTGCTGTCATTCAGAACAGGTCTCCACACACAGACACACACAGCCATGACCCTCATACATGACAATCTCTGGAAATGCCACCCACAGGCACAAAGGTATGCTTTGTTACTCTTCAACATCTATTAATCTAATCAAGTTGATAACAAAGCTACTTTCCTCTTTAGTTCTTTAAAATCTACTGGATAACTTAAAGCAAGATTTGTGATATATTTCATTTCAACTTCAAAATATATGACTAAAATAGAACATATATTAGTCTCCCTTCTTTTTCTGGGGCAACACACGCTACAAAAACATCTGTAGGGGAGAAAGGGTTTATTTTGGCTTATAATTCCACATTAGAGTCCATTACTGCATGAAGATAAGGCAGCTGGTCACATCATATCCACAGCCAAGACCAGACAGAAAAGAAATCACACACGCTGCCTGCCTGCTTGTGTATAGGCGCAGCTGGCTTTCTTCACTCTTGTATGGAGAAATGGTGCCACCCACATTTGGCATGGGTCTTCCTACACCAATTAACAATCAAGGCAATCCCTCTCAAGCTGGCCCACAGGCCAACCTGGCCCTGATAATCCCTTAACTGACTCCCTCTGCCCAGGTGTTTCTAGCTTGTGGCAAGTTGACATTTAAAATCAACCATGGGAGAGGGTGAAAGATTCTATACAGGCACAGTGAGCCCACCTGTGATCTCAGCCCTCAGAAGGCAGAGATGGGATGCCTGGAGCAAACTCACTTGTTGGACTAGTCCAATCGGCAATCTCTGTTCAAGTGGGATACAGTGCCCTAATATACAAGGTGGAGAAAGATAGAGGACAGAATCTGATGCCCACTTCTGGCCTCCATGTACATGTGCACATGCCCCTGCAAACACATGAACACACATCTATACACACTACATACACATAACACACAAAGAGAGAAATAGATGGGGGGAGAGATGAGAAAGATCCATCAATGACTAACAGAGCTTCCCATGCAAGCTAAAGCTATCCCTCTAAAGTAGTCCCTTAAAAGACAATGGTCATTAGATAAGTCATTCCCTCCTTTGAGTCTCTTCTTTCGTATCTGTAAAATAAGGGTGAGGTCACCCCGGGGTAGCCCTTCTCTCTCTAACAAGATTAGATCACCTTTGTTCTCTTTTACCTCTGATTTTCCCAATGCTTTTATTTTTCTGGCCATTTTTTCTTTCTAGGCTGGCATTTTCAAATCATTCAAATCATGCTCCGTTGGAGCCAAATTATCTTACCATCTTCCTATTTAATGCACAAGGAAAACATTAAAGATAAAACAGAGTGGAACTCTGCTTGTTACCACTCAGTCAAAAGGTCTAGAAATCTCTCAGACACAAATAATCTTCAAACAAAAGCAGAAACCAATATGGAAAAATGGAAAGCAGAACAAGTTCCAATCAAACATCTTGTTTTATTTTCAGCTGAAATCATTTTTCTCCGTTAGGTAGACATAAGTGTAGGCCATATTTAACCAAATACTATTCCTGCATAATGAGAGACATGAACACTTCGCTTTAGGAAAGTTACATGCTATAAACAAAACCTGACAAACTGCTCAGACTTTGATAACACAAGAAGAAACGGAATAAATTAAAGCCTAGCCACATTCGTCTCAGCTTTCTGATAGGCTTTGTCCAAACAATTCAAACAATCACAGAATATCATTCAAGACACGCTCAAGCATTCTGTTACAATTATTTTAATTTAAGGAATGTTGACTGGATACTTTATTGTTCTAGCTCTTTATTAAGTATTTTATTATTTTTAGTTTTTGTGTATGAGTATATTGCCTTCCTATGTATAATTGCAACTGTGTCACGCAATGCCCACAGATGTCAGAAGGGGATGTCTGATCCCCAGGAACTGGAGTTACAGATGGTTGGTAGCTGCCATGTGGGTGCTAGGAACCAACCCAGGTCCTCTGCAAAAGCAGTCAGTGCTCTTAACCACTCTCTCCAGCCGCTATTGTTCTAGCTCTTGTTGTAGGAGATAGGCTTTCTATTTTTCAGTTATTGTAAGAATTTCTCACTAAACCCAAAGTAAATTCCAGTAAAGAGAGTAGAGATGATTTCATTGTGTACTGTGTGTGTACGTGTTTGGGTATGCAGGTGTGTGCAGATATATGCATATAGCCATAGGGTGAGCTATTGATGTCTGGTGTCTTCCTCAGTGCTCTCCAACTTATTTTCATCCTGGTCTCTCACTGAACCTGGAATTTACCAATTTGGCCTAGATTAGCTGGCCAGAAAGCCCCAGGGATTGTCTCATCTCCTCCTCCCAGCACTGGGATTACAAGTGCATGCCACTTGGCCTGGCTTTTCTATGGCTGCTAGGGAATCTGAGTTCTGATGTACAACAGTCATGGTACTGACTGAGCCATCGCTCCAGCCCTGCTTATAATTTTTATACCCAGGGTGTGCCACAGTGCTCTGTATAGGATATCCTCCATCATTATTATTAGAAGACACAAGAAACTCCTTGCAAAGTTAGTCTTTTTTAGCTCCTTATTGAGAGACTGTATCTCTCTATCAAAATGGGCTACACACCGTCTGTTACTTTTTGTATGTATACAAAGCAGGTTTTTTATATTTTATGCATGTATGTAAATGCATCTGTGTTGTGCAATGCTCACAGAGGTCAGAAGAGGGCATTGGATTTCCTTGGAACTAGAGTTATGGACAGTTAGTTAGCCACCGTGTGGGTGCTGGAATTCGAACTGGGATCCTCTGCAAGAACAGCCAGCACTCTTAACCTCTGAGCCATCTCTCTAATTTCATACAAGTAGTTATTTTTTGAGTTGTTTTTATCTTTACTTTATAGATATTCCCCAAACCACAGGACTCATGAAAAATTTCAAGTTTACAGGTGCTTTGATGGGAGTTCAGTTCAACAGTATTTCTAAGCATATACACCAATCACCCAGGAAACATTTTTAAAGGCAAATCCCCTAAGTGTGGAACAAGGCTTGAGATTTGCCTTTAAAAAAAAAAGCAAGTTTCCATTGATTGTGGTTTGTGAATCACATCTCGATTAAGAGTACGAAGCACCAACTACAAGTAGCATTCAGTTCAAGCTGAAAGTGTTATAATGACTGCAAAGCATAGCCCTGACAGAGTGACAAATACACTCTCAAATTGAGAGTGACTGTGGAGATTATTTAAGGGGAGTCTACACTCTTAGACATAACAAGGTTAAAGCACTTCCACGGGCCCTACAGCTAGTTATGGTTTTCCTTCCACTGAGGTTGGGCTTGGGGGCTCCTGTTTTTAAACCTCTTGGGCTTTCCATGAATTGATGGTATCATTTATTAAGGGAAATACGCCAAGCACAGAAAGATGAGTCCCACATGATCTCACTCCTCTGTGTAATCTGAAGCAGCTGATCTCAGAGAAGTTGGAACAGAATGGTGGTTACTAGAACTGGAGAGGGAGAGTGGAAGAGGGTTGGGGAAAGACTGTCTACAATTACCAAGTTACAATTAGATTGTAACATTCTAGTGTTCTACCAAGCCAAGCAATAGGCTGGCTATAGTTGACACTGTAGGCTGACTGTGGTTGACACTATTGTATAGGATATTTCAAAACAGACACATGGGTTTCAATATTTTCACCATAAAGAAAGAACAAATGAGTGAGGTAATGAATAAGATACTTAGTCTAATTGGATTATTATATAGTATTTATATATACTGAAACAACGTACTGTATGCCATAAATATACACAATTATTATGTGTCTATGAAAATAGCAACAACCAAAGAATAGCTACAGGTATATCTTTGGGTTGAAGGAGGTGTACTCCCAGCTGAGGCAGGGGGTTTGTTGCCTACTATTTAAACGAGTCTCATATTTTTTGCTCAGTGGAGTGAATTATCTTTTTTCTCCAAGTTATTGCCGAAGCGTTTGATGAAGAACACTGTTGAGAAGGAAGAAGGGAACTTTGGGGAAGGCATGGGGCCCAGTGCTCAGGAAGCTCCAGAAGGGGCTATCCACAGTCTTATGACCTGGCTAGAGTTGGCAGCTGATTACTGGCAGGCCAGTTTGATGCTACCAGGCCCTGAGACTGAACTTCTAAGGTCATCTGGACTGTGTCTTTACTAACTCTGCATGTCTCATGACTATGTCTCCAGGAGAAAGTGTGGCTGTCACAAACTTAAATAAAACCCACATTTTCTAATTTGCCTTGAGTTCATCAGCACTTTTCCTAATGCATCGACTTGGAGATTGTTTTCAAGAGAAAATTCTCATGAGAACCAAGTTGCAAGGCATCTAAAATATCTTAATTTTGCAAGAAGTCCCTTCAAAAAAAGAGAGAAAGCTGTGTTTGTTGGCTCTCTGGGGAAGAAGGAGGATTCACACTTACAGAAAGCATCAGTCACTGTGGGTGCTGTGACCTAGAAATCTAAGGACCTGGATTGCTAAAGGCTGTTGGGAGGGGATCTTAGAAGTCTCTGGATCCCTGGAGCTTTCTTAAGAATTAGGAACAATGTTTTCTCCAGAACGAATGAAAATTTTATAATAAACTTGCACCACCTTCTTCAAGCCATTTCCTTTGGAGAAACAATGTGCTTTTCAGAGCACATTTTATAAACCTTCCCCTTCTTCCCATTTTCCACTAACTCTAAACATTCAATCAAAAAAGGAAAAGCAAAAGCTCCAAGTTAATCAAGGATGCTCAAGGCACCGTAGATAGCAGACAACCAGGGTACAAGCAGCTGTGAGTCTGAGTTGTGGCTGTTTTGGTAGCAACAGCAGTGAGGCCGGTAATGAGTTGCTTAACTTCTTTTACGTTTTCATTCTGGTAGTTGGATGAGATTATATTCTTTCTTTTCTATCCTCAAACAGTTGGGGGTCAGTAGTTTCAGGAGTTAGTTAATAGTTGGGGGTAACTTAGTTTTCTTTCGGAACTTTCAACTACATCATTGAGAGTCTAACTTCTGAGATAAAGACTCCTGGATGAGAATCATGTCCTATTCTCCTTTGACATTGGGATTCACTCAAAGTCAAGGCCACCTGGATGACTGACATATACAAAGAATCTACCCTAAAGCCAATAGGACATCACTGCTCACCACAGTATTAATTTTAAACTAATCAGCTCAGCACTACGTGGTTGGTATTCAATCCGTTTCCAAGCTAGTTTTCATTTTCTAATGCATTTTTCTCCTTCCTTGATACTCAAGTGTCATCTGAGACTCTCTCTTTAAATGACTCTCTGACTCTTGAATCAGTCCTCATGGTCTCCAATCCAGACCCCAGCCCAGTGGATACACAACAGAAACACAAAGTTCCATCATTTAACAAAACAGTCATTCTCTCAGGAAGTAGATTTTGCTCTGTTTTAATGAAAACAGACTTAAAATACTCACAAACATACAAACCATACATGGAAAAAAAGTGTATTTGCACCTTTGCCTGGAGGAAAGTGTTAATTTGGGCACATGGCTAGTAGAATAGAGCTAACATCTCAATGCCATTTCTCTAGAGCAATGGGGAGAGGCCATAGGCTTAGTGCTCAGAGAAGAACAAAGACAGAGGAAATATGATCTTACCTGACTTGGCATTTTGGTTGCATCCAGATCCGGAGTGCTGGAAGTCAGATGTCAGGAAGTGGGAGGGAAGATTCTGAAGAACAAGGAAACGATTACAAGAGAGATAATGGACTATTACATCTGATCTAACGCATACCTGCCAGGAGGCTCAGCCCCGCCTCATTAATAATGGCGGTTCTGGCAATAAACGAAGCGGATGACTCGGGCCCGCTAAGCGCTGCTGCAGTCTGCATGCTGCCAGTAAGTTTGCATGTGGCATGCTGCAACGTTACTACTCAGAATCATAAAAGAGCTGGGCACCCTTCCCAGAACATTGCTAACTTTTCTTCTTTCTTCTTTGGTCCACATATTATAATTGTATGATTTTTTTTCCCCCTAAGCCATTTTCAACTCAAGGAGTGGAGAGAATATGCAGTTCACATGTTACCCAAGTTTAGACCTAATTCTCCTAACAAGTTCTGTGTTGATGATATTCGGTTCCTATGGGAACAGTGATGGTTTACAGGGTGTAAGATTGCCCTGCCTCAGCCAGAGACCAATGGATAAACTCTGCACCTGAAAGGAAGTCTTTTTTCAATCCCACAAGGTTTTGATTAGCTAAATCTGAACTCCAGTACATACCTTCTTGCCCCCACTAAGGAATCTCAGCAGGATCACTAGTTGCCAGCCAACTCAGTCTCCTGTCTCTGTACCCCCAAAGTTCTGGGGACCATCTTCATCCTTGCCTCCACCTCAGAGAAGGAAGTGGCTTTATTCTCCTTTAAGCCACACCAGCATTTGTATTCTGAATCCCATCTCTTTCTTCTCAAATCAGTAGATTGATTCACGTGTGCACCTGTGTGCCGACACAGGTTTTCCTTGTCCTCTCCCACAGCTCTCCCCTTGCCACAGCTCTCCGGCCCACAAATGCCACACTATCTTGTTCCTTGGAGTTATTATGCGAGTTCTAGCAAGCTTCACTGCAGAGTCCCCTTCCCAGCTCTGTGCTTGGAGCCACCCACAGGGCATAGGCCTGCTGGGAGGCACAGAACCAGACATCTGGGAAATAAGTCGTTTCTCCAAGTTTCAACTTCCCTCCAGTCAACAGCATTGACCTAGTTTCCAGACTCCTCTCTGGCAGAACCTTCATCTCTCAAGGAAACAAGTCATACCCACTTAACTTCTCCTCTAGGCTCCTGATCCTGGCCTTCGGCAATCACCCCACCCACCCACTTCTAGAACCTTCTTTCTGCCTTCCCTTCTGACAGTATACTTTCCATGTAAACTTGGGCTCCCTTCCTGGTATGAGCAAGCCTGCTGAGGCCTCCCTTCCCCACTGACTCGAACTATAAACTCCAACCCAAATGCAAAAAGCAAATCTTTTAGTACCATGAAAATGAAGCCGGAGCAGAGAGATGAGGGAGGGAAGTTTATACTTGGAGAGAGAACCTGCAAGAGAAAGAACTAATTTCCCAGTGGCCCTTTAGTCCTCCTCTTTAAGCTCTGCCCGCAGGAAGAGGTCAGCTGTATGGACGACTAAAATCAAGATAGTTCCCAACATTCTAAACTTAAGAGATGGAAAAAGGTGTTTATGGGGTAGAAAATGTGTCAAGGAGAGAGCACTGAAATAGTATACCACAGTTCTAGCTATGAACCTACCAAGTCCACAGAAGGATCAAGCTGGAACCCACACAGCAAAGGTTATAGAAATTGAACTGATATTAAATATAGCTCGGTTCACAGTCAATTCTTGAGAGGCACATGCAAGTCCAAAGTCTTGTAGGACTGCACTGACTGAACAACAACCACCCACAGAAAGCACAAGAACTTTCTGTGATAACCTAACTCAGTTGGTTACCTTATAAATCAAACAAAAGATTGACATTTCCAAGAAATGTATACGATGGTAATCTATGCTCTATAATATGAGCAATAGACAAAGTACAGTCTTCATATTGATCATGTGTGGAGCAGAGGACATGGGATCAATTCCCAAGGAAAAGATTAGCAATACGTGTCACCAGAAATGACCCAGATGTTAAAAGTCTCAGAGAAGTTTTAAAACAGTTATTGCAACTATATTCCATGAGACACAATCCTTGCAAAGACAGAAGGAACTGAGTTATCTGCAGAGAAAGAGAAGTCAACGGAGCTGACTGGAAAACATAATACCTAAAAACTCTAAAAGAATCATTGGATAAGCCCAAGAGAACAGAAACGACAGAATAAAATCTATAGACTTGAAGACAAATCCATAAAAAGTATCCAAGTTGAAGGGCAGAGAAGTGTAAGGTCTAGGTTCGAGAGACGCAGCAGACAAAGGGACCAGAGACTCCACTGGGAGCTAACAGGACCAGTTTATTAAGAAAGCCAGCTGGGACTAGCTTCTCTGCACTCGGGAGTGGAGAAATGCTAGCCCCCCTGGGATGGAGGTGGCTATCCCCCTCATCTTAGGGCTTGGGCTCCAGGGAACCAGGCTGGCATGCCTGGCTCCAGATCAGGATGGAGAAGCTCCCTCAGGGAGAGTGCAAGAGGCTAACTCATTGGGAGAGTGAGATCAGCCAAAAGCCTCTAGCCCTCTAGCCCCCAGGCCCTTCCTAGCTGGTCAGTAGGCCCTTTTACGGGAGGGGGTTGGGGTTCCCATGACATCTGATTGATGTTTAAGGTAAACTTCTGGCCAGGAAGCAGTCCCTTTTTACAGCTGTTTGTGAATTCTGGGTTGGGAATCTTATCTATTCTAGACGTTGTAAAAGTCAATTCCTTTCTCAGATCTCAGTGGACTCTGAGAGTCTGGCTGGAGTCACCAAGGTGTCTGTCCTGGGATTGCTGGGAGTGGAGGTTGGGGCCTCCAGTCACATCTTACAAAAAGAAGAAGTAAAAATGAAGGCTCAGAGACTACAGACAAATATCAAAAGGTCTAACTTATATGTTCTTGGAATTCCAGAAAGGGATGAGAATCAGGCTGGAGCTAAAAACTTCCGCAATTGGAGGAAGATAAATTTTAAAAAATTTAACTATGTTTTTAAAAAAATTATTTTGTGTTCATATGCATATGTGTGTATGTATGTGTGGGCAGACATATGTCTGCCACACTGTGTGTGTGTGTGTATGTGTGTGTGTGTGTGTGGTCAGAGAGAAGCTTGCTGGAGTCAGTTCTCTCCTTGAACCATGTGGGCCTCTGCGATCTAACCCAAATCATCAGGCTTGGCAGCAGGCACTTTTTCCTAGTGAGCCATCTCTCCAGCCCTAAGAAAAATAAATTTATAGATTAAAGCTCCGCAGATTAAAGCAACCCCAAGCAGATTAAGCTCAAAGGAAACTATATCTGACACATCATAATCAAACTACTGAAAACCAAAGATAAGAAAGAAAAGATAGGAAGAAAGAAAGGGAGGGTGAATCTGGAAAGTTTCCAGGGAAAATGACAGATTGCCTACAAGGGAATAATGATTCACTATTTCATCAGAAGCCTTGGAGGCCAGAAGACAGTGGATCAACATCTGTGTTGAAAGATCAGGAACCGGGTAAGGATACTATCTAAAAGAGGATTGGAGTGCAAGGGGATTACAAAAAGAGCCTCAGGTGGTGCAGAAATGGGCATCACAGCTGAGCTTCAGAGATAAGAGGTTTCTGGTTGCTAAGGAAGACTTGACTGGCACTCAGAGTGTCAGATTGTTAAATCTGACCACACAAACACAACCACACACCTACGTACAGAGTCTGAGTAACCATCCTGAGCTAGTTCCATCTTTACAAGGGAGCAGCCAAATGGCCACAGCTGAAGGAGAACAGGGCCCTGGGACTATGGAACCTGGCTGGATGTGAGTTTTTCAACATGTCCACTGTGTTTTACCTTTGCCCACAGAGTTCCCTCAGCCTCTGTTTCCTGCTTTTTCAACTCAATATTAGTTTTTGTTTCTTAACTTAAATGGCCTAGTCCACCTACAGCCCATTTTTTCTGGAGCAAAACCTTACTGTATATCTCTGATACACCAGAGGCTGAACCTGATCATACAGATTCCCTGGCTCTTCCTCCTGAAAGCTCTGAATGCTTTCTGTCTCTTGGTTGAATAGTCAGATCAACTCATTAAGCTCATTTCATTTGCATTAGAAGGCCTTGAATCTGTATACTCTCTTTTACCTGAGGCTCGGAGTTATGCAGCTTTGGGTTACAAACAGGGTCTATTAAAGTCATTTAGTTTTGTTGTATGTAGTTTTGATGACTCCGTGGTAAAGGCATTGTTGCCAGGCCTGATGGACCTGCATTCCACCCCAGGACACACAAGGAGAGAACTAGCTCCCAAGAATTGTCCTCTGACCTCCAGACACATGCCCAGGTCCCCCCCTCTCTCTGTCTCTCTTTCTCTCTCTCTCTCTCTCTCTCCCTCTCTCTCTCTCTCATACACACACAAATGCAATAAAATTAAAGGCACTCATTGCTTTAGAATGTCTAATGAAAAAATGAACAGATACGTTTTGCTCCCCCTAAATCATAGACTATTACCAATCACAGTGATATGAATTACTTGCATTAAAAATCACTTGAAACAGTTATTTACTATAATTAGAAAATCATATAAAAATTCAAAAGAATCACTGATCTTTCTTAGAACTTTTTCTTACAACTTCTCAAATTTTATTCATTCTCAAAGGAACCACAGAATAAAGGTAGATTTGGAAGAAAACTTAAAAATGAACAGTCAGGTTTAGAGACTTAACCCAATGCCAGAGGGCTTGTCTTAGTGCTCATGAAGTCTTAGATTCGAGCCCTAGCACCAGAGAAACAGAAAGCTCAAGCCCTTATTTTGCAAAGCAAAACCTGGAGACGTTAAGCCTCTCCCAAAGATGACATTAATTTAACTGAACTGAAATCCAGATCTCTTTATCTGAGGCTCATGCTTCCTTTAACTCTGTACTCGAAGGTACAGGTTTCCCGAAGGACTAAAAGCACAGAGTCCGATGGAGCAAGCCGGGATGCTGAGTTCCATCGCTGACAAATCTGGTCATCTCCTCCCCGCAAATTAAGGAGCGCTTCTGGAGGTTACCCATCAGTCAGTGAGTTCTTCCTGTGCCTGTGGCTGATCATACCAGCCTCACCTACTTCCTCATCTCTCATTCTACTTACAGTTTATAAATCTATCACTTAAAAGACCAAAGAGTTCACAGGGAGTTGGTTATGAAACACGAGGAAAAGCAGAACTGGGGAGCAAAATGTACGTCTGATCTCAGTTCTGTCAAAAAAGGTCAAGGACAATGTAAAATGCCTTATTACCTTGGGTGCCTAAGTGTCCTCACTTGTAAAGTGATGTGGAAAACTCTAGTCACCATGGCTACAAAGATGGGATGCACACCAACTGGCTAGTAAGTCAGACAGATTTTTGTATGCCGGTAGAAACAAAAGTGGGAAAAGATGAAGAGTTTTAAGCATAAAAGAAAGAAAAACTAAAAAGACAATCTTTTTAAGAAGTTGATTTTTTTTTTCTTAGTCATCTGTAAAGTAAGAGGGCCACAGTGATCGCGCCCATGTTTAACTCCAAAATAGATGAAAGGTTAAAAGAAGAAGAAGAAGGCAGCTCTATTGGGGGAAAAATTCCTGAAATAACCCACCACTGATGTTCAAAAGTCATGAGGTCATCATTCATCTTTATAAAAAGAGACCCGGGAACAAAGACAAACAAGGCAAAGGACTCACTTTTACATAACATCATCCCAAGCGAAAGAAGTCGCTGTTCCTCCTCGGGCCTCGAGCCCAGTTAGAAAAATGGAAAGCTTTGGGAAACATCCTCTGAAATACTGTATTTCCAGTTTCAGCGAATTCTTGGAGACACCATGAAAGTCTGTTTGATACGGGCAGAAAGTTCTGTTCATTATTTTCCTTCAACTTCTTTAAAAACAGACATGCTTCCGAAATCCTACAGTCTAGTCTGCATGTTGACCTATGATCTGCCAGAAGCAAGCAGACTGACATTTTGGAAGTTTATGTCTAATGTTAATACCCTAGACTTTAACTTTCTTTTATTTTGAGACAATTTCTCCCTCTAAATCAGGCTAGCCTTGGACTCAAAATGATCCCCCTGCCTCAGTCTCCCAAGTGCTGGAATTACAGGTTTGAGCCACCATACCTGGCTTAGACTTGAATATTTATTGACTTCAAGATGGAACAGTACATTTTTCTGACAGTTCACATGGCCAGTACTACTGGCTCTGTAATGGCACTTGGGTGTGATTGTTACGTAGAATCTGTTACATTTGTCTGTGTATACATGGAGGCATGTCTTTTAAATGAAGAGAAACTGAATGTGTTTATCCAAAGAAAGCCTGGTGTGAATGCACCACTATATACAGTGGAAAATGAACAGGTGACCTGAGTTGTAGAATCACTTGTGGCAAGAATAAGGTGTCTTCAAAAGCTCTTTCTTTCTAAAAATGTATGCAAAATTTAAATTCTACACCACGACATGTACAGAGTTTCCGCTCAAAATTTCCTAATAGAAGGGCATGCTGGGGTGGGAGCAGTGGCTTCATGGTTAAGAGTGCTTGCTTCCAGAGGACTTGAGCTCAGTCCCCAGCACCCACTTAGGGCAGTTCACAATCACTTGTAACTCTACCTCCAGGGGATCTGATGCCCTCTTCTGGCCTCTGTGGACATCTGCACACATGTCACATGCACTCACATAAAAGCAAACAAGTAAGTCTTTAAAATGGCATCCTTCCATATCATAAAACACAGAAAGAACACACACAATAGTTTTGGTCTAGTCTTCTGGCTATTTTAAGACAAAATTATTTGTTGTGTTTTCTCCTTTGAATTATTCAAACCTTCATACCAGTTACATACTGCACTTTGCAAAAATGTAATACTACCAGGAAAATATAGATTTTTTATTAACTTGTGGATTTTTCTGAGGCAGAAATATCATTTAAGTATTCCCTAAAGAGAACCCAAAAGAGAAGGGAATTTTTCTGTGTTTTGATGTTAGTGTACAGGGAATGGGAAAGTCACATCTCACTGAGGTCTGTGTGGATACTGGCAAACGTAAAACAGTTTTAATTATTCTGTCTGTGCAACCAAGATTTGGGGGGACTATCTCAATTTTATTTTTTCAATAAATGTCTACTTCATTGCCCATTTAAGAAACGGACCAATACGTGTTCTCATATAGGTGATTAAAGTCCATTGTTAGAAAGCTGGTCATTATGGCATTCTGAGTAATGGTAACCAAATGGGAAAAAGTTAAATACTTCCCAGGAGATATCCTACTTTGCTTTTTGTTGCAGTGGTAAGACTCTCTGACCAAAAGCAACTTGGGGAGCAAAGGGCGAATTTCATCTTAGACTTCCAGGTCGTAACTCGTTATGGAGGGCAGTTGGGTAGGAACCAAAGCAGACATCGTAGAGGAGTGTTGCTCCCCTGACTGTTCCCAGGCCCATGCTCAGCTAATTTTCTTATTCAACCCAAGTCCAGCTGCCCAGGGATGGCACTTCCCACAGTGATCTAGGCCCTTCCATATCATCGACAGTGAAGACAATTCCCCACAGGCATGCATACAGGCCATAATGATCTGGGCTATCCTTCAACTGAGACGCCCTCTGTCAAGTTGACACCTGAAGCTAACTAGGACAGTAGGGACATACTTTAAGACATTTGGGTTCGTCTAAACCATGTAACTCCCATCAGAATCAGGTTGATCTCTGTGGAAAAATATCCCCAATATGCTATTTGTTGAAAAGTTTCAAGTTACAGATATTTAGTGTACTCTTCTTTCTGTCATGCTTTACAAAGATGCCACCATATATGTTTGCACTGGGGTGAAATTTTTCTGGCAGAACATACTAGAAACACACAACAAAGGAGTGCCTGAGGTGTCAGAAAGGACGAGAAAGCGACGAGGATTTTCACAGGCTGTTCATGTTTCCTAGTTTCTAGTATTTCTGCATCACCTAAATAAATAGAACTCTTGCCCTGACTCCCTCAGTCCCCAAAATATCAGGCCTTATCTGAGACCCTACCTTGTCATAACTTAGGGAGCCCTGACCATAAGGTCATAAGATGTGAGTTTTCATGGGATGACTGGGGAGATTTTTGCTACTGTGGAGTTAACTGCTGAGGGATGCATGCAACCCATGGGCTCACCTGCAGTGTTAAGAAGATGAGGCATCCCATGTGCCGACAATGTAGAGAAGATTCTGACCCACAGCAGGCCCAGGAAGTCAGGAGAATGTGAGCGTCACCATTCCAAGGTGATCACCTTATTCCTCGGACTTGATGTGTGGTGGACATAGCTAGTTGCAACATTACCCAGTTTCCATTCTCTCCTTCCTGATAACAGAACCAGAATTTGGGGCCATAAAGTGTCTAGTTTAAAAGCCTTCCCCAGAGCTGAAGAGATGGCTCAGAGGTTAAATGTTTGTTGCTCTTCCAGAAGAACTGAGTTCTGTTCCCTGCACCAATGTCAGGCACTTCACAACCACCTGTAACTACAGCTCCAGGGGATATGACCCTCTGCTGGCCTCCATGGATCCTTACATATGTGTGCATGTGCATGTACATACCAAAACATAAAAGTAAACCTTTAAAAAATACCTTTCTCATACCCTTTTTAAAAACGTTTTTATTTTTTACTTTATTTATATGAGTGTATTGACTACATGTCTGTAAGTGTACCTGTGTTGTACAATGCCCTAGGAAGTCAGAAGAGGTTTGTCAAATCCCCTGGAACTGGAGTTACAGATGGTTGTTAGCTGCTATGTGGGTGCTGGGACTTGAACCTGGGTCCTCTGCAAGAGCAGCCAGTGCCCTTAACCACTGAGCCATCTCTCCAGCCCCTCATACTCTCTTGATATTGAGGCAGTCATGTTACTTAATGGTTGATAGATTAAAAGCAAGTCTTTGGGATGATACTTTCTGAAACTCTTCCTTTACAGGACGAAGCAAGAATTCTGTCTTTGCCGTCTCGTATCCTTAGGCTTTCATCTTCCAGTCTGCCTGCAAGTACGTTAGGAGCCTTGGCACAGAAGAGTCCTCTCGTAGTTACAAAGGTAGAAACTGCATACTGACATGTTAGAACAGGACATTTAGTGGAGCTCGGGTCCTTGATGACCTCATAAGTTAGTTTTAGAAATTCTGCATGGATCCACTTGTGCAAAAATCTGTCCTAGAAGACAAACGGCCCTCCCTTGGCTAAACTACTGTAATCAGCCTTCCATGTTCAAAAGCAATCGTGGCCAATTCTGGGTCTCCTCATGGTGTCTCCAGCTAGAGAAAATGAAGAGCAGTCAGGGTTCTGGAGGCATGAGAGCTCCAGAGAAGAGGGCTGCAGTCCTGCAGAGGGAGGCTTTTCATACAAGAAGCAGGAAATTCCAGGAGACTCTAGAAGATGACCTGGTTAAACAAGAGAGATTTCTAGGGGCGTGCACTCAGGTACCCGAGATGCACCCGAAAACCACAGATCCGTTTGTCCACAAGGATCCTGTGGGACAAAACAAGTCAGAGTAGCTTTTGGTGTATTAAAGTGGGTCGAGAATGATCTTACCCACTCTTCCCAGGATCAGTTACTTCCAGGTCCTCAGCCTGGACTAATGGTCTTTCAGGGGCTCTTTTGTGACCATGATAAAGAAGTCAGGCATCCACCATCACTGTCATTTCCTCTGCTAGGACTTTATCACCACTTTAGCCTCCATTCCTACTGAGCTGCTCATGGCTTCAGCAGCTGGATGACTTAGCAGAGCCAAATCCCTGGTCCAGGAGTGGAGAAAAAGCAGTGAAAGCTGCACTACCACCAAGCTCCTAGAATGACCCAGCCTGTTCTCACTTCCGTTGCTTTCAGTGATTGTTTCATAGAAGTCTTTAAAGTCAAGGGAAGGTAAATTAAAAACATACTTAAATAACTGTTAACTCGAAGAGTTTCTTTCTTATTTTTTCACACTCACTTGGAGCGATGCATTATCCGTTAGTAAGTAGTATAAGCAATTATCTTTTGCGTGGAGCCAGTATATTTTAGGCAATCCCACTGAAATGGCGTAAACAGCATTTCCTGTGTCAAAAGCAGAGATCCAAGTCTGTTTTAGAATGGTCCTTAATCTCCATCTCTTATAATTCCCACCAATAACTTGTCTTTTTATATATGCTGGCATCTGTGTGGAAGACAGCATCCCACATTGACCAAGTCTCCATCTGGTGACAGACGGGGGAACAGGAACGTAGACTGTCACTTTATGCAGATGGGTTTCTATTAATACAAACAAGTGACCCTAAAAGAGAAATTGGCTAGCTTTAGCATAACTTTAAGAAATTGTTCTGCCTTTCCTGAAAACAGGTTATTTCTAAATACATGGTGCCACCTTTTAAATATTGCATTGGCATTTTGTCCTTCTCCGAGTTGATTTGTACCAAGTGGGCTTGTTGTCCTGAGTTCCTTTACTTAGAAAAGAATAGAAGAGGAAGGAAGGAAAGGGAATGAGGAGCAGCGGTAAGAACAACAGGTATTTTGTTGGAAAAACCCCAAGTTTTTCTTGCATGGTTCTGGACCCCATGTGTTAGGGTAGGGCATGGGGTGGACAGGACGGAGAGGAAGGGAGCAGGCTTAATTTATCATGTGCATTTGCAGTCACTGTTTTCTCTTGAGGTCCCATGAAAACATGCAGCTTTAAATACGTTCAAATACATCCATCGGGTAAATTTGCATTTTAAAGTGTATATAAGTGATCCCTTGTTATGCTTTGCATAGGAAATGTCCCCACAGACTCAGGTCCTGAATTCTTGGTACCCAGTTTATTTGGGGATGTTCTGGGAACTTAAGGGGGTGGGACCCAGCAGGAGGAAGAAGGTCACTGGATGAGGGTTTTGGGAATATATTATCCCAAGTCACTTCCTGTCCCACTCTGCTTCCTGCTAGACTGTGAATGACCTTCCTCTTCCACACTCGCTAGCCACCATGTTCCACCCAAGCAACGCATCCTTCCAATGACCATTGAAATGGCTTCAAGTGGCCACTTCTTTAGCTGCAGAGACCATTCATGGCTGGTTGCATTGGTTACTTATGGATAAAATGTCATAACCAAGGCACTTATAGCAGGGGGAGTTTATTGGTCTTTTGGTTCCAGCGGAATAAGAGTCCATCATGGTGGCGGAGGTGGTCAGAGCAGAAAGAAGAGAGTTCCCATCTTCAAGAAGGCACAAGAAACAGAGACAGAGACTGGAAATGGACAAAGCTATATACTCTCAAGGCCCACCCCCAGAGACATGTTTCCCCCAGCATGACCACAAGCCTCAAGGTTCCATGGCCCTCCCCAAGCCATACCACCAACTGGGGACCAAGTGTTCAAATACTGGGAGCCTATGGAGGACATTTTCATTCAAACCACCACATTGGTTAAGACCAGAAAAGCTCCAAATGAGCCATGGAGAGGCTTACCAGAGGATTGGTTTCTAATTGCAAATCACCCATTGGTCAATAAACAGAGCCGGAAGAGTGGTACATCTATGCAGCAAATGACTGCCCTGTGGAGCCAATGAGGTGGCTCAGCAGTTAAAAGCCCTGGCTGTGCAAATCTGAGGACTAAGTTCAATCTGAAGATGCCAACTGGAAGGAGAGAACCAACTCCTAAAACACCTGTCCTCTGACTACCACCCAGATCTCCCTCGGGTTAATCACCATCGACTGCACGAGGAAACTTAGCTAGTGAGAGTTGATGAATCCAGAATTCCAAAACTGGCCACAGTACAGGGAAGAGGAGACTGCAGAGTGCTTTTCTCTGAATAGGACACGTGCATAAAACCTCTGCCACCCAAGCTTCTGGGACCATTGCAGAAGAGGGGGGCAGAAAAGTCGTAAGAGCCAGAGGTGGTGGGTGACCCGAGGAAACAGTTTTCCAGGCAGCTGGTCAGCTACTCACAGGAGCTCCCAGCAGTGACGACAGCATGCACAGGGACCAGGAAAGCTCAAGCCAGACAAACCCCAGCACAGATGTGGGGAAGTGGGGAAGCCTCAACCTTAGCTGAGGCACTTTTGGCAACTGATAACTCCTGGGAGAGGGGGGTCAGTTTTCTTTAAGGCTGTGATGTTAGATAGGCTAACCAGGCTCCGGCGAGTGGACACACACTGAGGAATATGTGGGGACATAAACGTGACTTGATAGGCTTTAATATATATGACAGGATACATGAAATGTGGGGGGGATGAGAGGGGTGCAAATAGGCAAGGGGTCTAAATATGATTAAAATATATTTTATAAAATTTAAATTAAAAAGAATAAAAATCCCCCCAAACAAGCAAAGAAACAAAACACATGTTTGGGGACAGTCTTTTTAAAATTCCAGTTATTTTTGTATCACTTCAGCATTTTGACCCTATGTATATTCAGTTGTACTGTTATATAATTAATATGGTTTATTTCTTTCTTTTACTGTTTAGATTTATTTATTTAAATTTTATGTGCATGGGCGTGTATCTGCACGCATGTAAGTGCACCATGTGTGCACATAATGCTTGCAGAAGTGAGGAGAAGGCAGTGGATCCCCTAGAACTGGAGTTACAGAAGGATTTCGCCACAGTGTGGGAGCGGAGAGCTGAAGCCAGGTCCTCTGCAAGAATGCACAGTACTCTTAACAGCTGAGCCATCTCTTCAGCCCCCTTCTGTAGTTTCTTTAAGTTGACACATTTTAAAACATTCACAGTTTCACTTTACCCTTTTCCTCAGAACTTACACCAAGAACATTCTAAGCTTGATGTGCAGATCAAACTTGAAGGTGCACACTGCTATCAGCAGGTAAGTTAAAACATTCAGCTAAGGATCAGATAAAATCAGCCTAAGTATCTGCAAAATACTCTTCTCACTCTTTAAAGATTTATTTTTATTTTGTGTGAGTGAGTGTTTGCCTGCAAGTATGTAAGTGCACCGTGTGCATGCTGCTTACAGAGGCCAGAAGAGGGCATATTGGATCCCTCAGAACCGGAGTCATAGATGGTTGTGAGTTTCCACATGTGTGCTGGGAACGGAATCTGGATTCTCGACAAAAGCATTAAGTGCTCTGAGCTGTGGAGCTATCTCTCCAGCCCTTACTTCAAACCCTTGAAGAAGCTCTGTTTTAGAAGAGCATTTAGTATTCTTGGGGGAAAATCTTTAGTTTTTATGTTTTTACTTGCTTGTTTATTTTAAAATTTTATTTAGTATGTTTATGTGTCTGTGCTCCATGGTGCATGTGTGAAGGCCAGAGGACTTGTAGGAGTTCATTTTCTCCTTCAACCATGTGGGTCCTGAGTATGGAACTCAGTTTGTCAGTCCTGGCAGCAAGCTCTCTTGCTCACTAAGCCATCTCATTGGCCCCTGCACTAATTTTTAAAATTACTGTGTGTTAACTGTAAAAGGTAAATTGTGTGCGGACAGCATTTCTATACATTCATGAAAAGTAAATTGTGTGCGGACAGCATTTCTATACATTCATGAAAAGTGCTTTCACCACGCTTATCCCCTCGATTACTCTGTCTCCCCACCCGCTGTCCTCCACATATCTCCAAGAACCTCTCATTTCCTGTATTCTTTCCCTCACTTGAGATCTAAGTGATAACATGAGATATCAGCTTCACTGACATACAGCTCACATCGAAAAGTTCTGGGTTTAGCATAAAATCCAGTGTTCCTAGCATCTCGACAGAGCTGTAGAAACACTTCATTTTCACAACCCCCAAACTATAGGCTCATTAGCAAGGATTCTTGACTGATCCCAATACGTAGTCCCCTACGCCTGCGGCCCTTGGAAATCACTAATCTACTTAAATTATTTATTGCTGTTTTTATGTGTATGAGTGTTATGCCTGCATGTGTGTAAGTGAACCCATGTCATGCAGTGGCAGAAGAGGACAGAAGAGGGCCACAGATCCCTTGGAACTGAAGTATTGTTAGCTACCATGTGGGTGCTGGGATTTGAGTTCCAGGTCTTCTGCAAGAGGTCTTCTTAAGCACTGGGTTTTCTCGCCAGCTCCTAGTCTACTTTCTTTTTTAATGAATGTGCCATCCTGAACATTTGTCAAAATGGAATCGGACAAAATACGGCTTTTGTACATGGCTTCTTTCGTTACCATAATTTCTAAGAGTGTCTCTACTGAAGCTTGCTCTATTAACTAATGAACATAATCTTGCTATTAGCATTTATATACAAGTCTGATCTGTACAATTCTTTAAGCTTTCTTGATAGAAGAGTAGAGTTTCTGGATCAGAGTCTAAGCAACTGCCAAAGCTTCTTCCCAAAGTGGTTACGTCATACTACAATCCTGCCAGCATAGATTAGGATTTGGTGGTTGCCATTTTGTTTTGTGTATTGAGGACTAAGAAGCTGATGAGAATCACCCAAAGCACACTAATCATTATGTACATTTTAAGAGATTTAGTTTGACTCAGCAATGTGATTCTCGGCCCCAGGGAATCCATACACTTCACAGCGCAGGTAGAATTCCTCTAATAAATGGCAATCTTGAAAACACGACAGAACATGGAATCTCCTCTCTCTAAACCACAACTTCAAAATCTTGTATAATAATTTCCCTGCCTCCTTGTCTCGGCCTGTAAAGCAACAATAACTCAGCCAGAAATTCAGAAGCCCTGAGCATCTTTAAGATAGAGATGAACAGGCCGGCTTGGGGTACCCTCTTTGTAAAAGACACAGTACTTCCTTTCACAAACAAGAACCTTACCAGCATGCTGAAGCCCTCTGAGAAACAGAAGTCTCATGTCAAAATAAAGCTAAGTTCACTTCCCAAGAGAGGAAACTGAGTCCAGGATGCCAGTTACAAAAGAGGTTAACGTCTTTTGTGTGTCTTCATGATGCGAGCAAAAGGCTATCTCCTGCCTTCAAGGAAAACTGAATAAAATGGTCAAGGCTTTAACCAAGATTCTCCTCAGGTAATTCTCTGCGGTGAAATTTTGATCGATAACAATTTCATCAGAGGAAACTCTAAGGCAAATTGCTCATCTGCCCGTCTCTCCCTGGGAAGCCTAACCTGAGCCTGCAGTCAATCTCTTTCTCAGCAGTCACAGCAGAGTGCAGTTCTGCATCTGCTGCGTCCCCTTTGCAAGCCTGTACTTCTCAGAGGGCAGGAGTCCCTTTCTCTGCTGTTTGTGGTCTGGATAGTTCAGCCCTCAGCAACCACAGGTCAACAACCAGAGAGTCCTCAAAGAGAAACGCCACTGTTAGCGGGGCATGGTGCACACCTCTAATCCCAGCACTCAAGAGGCAGAGAGATCTCTGTGGTCTATATAGCAAGTTCCAGGCTAGCTGGGGCTACAGGGAAACCTTATCTCAAAAAACAACAAATAAACAAACACAAGAAGAACAAGAAAAACAACTATTATTGATCTCTAAGCATGGCTTTGTGCAGCCAGGAGAGCAACCCATCCTTCCTATAAACTAGACAGAACAAGAGCACAAAAACAAACATTCTGAATTTTATTACGCTTCTCCTTCTCCGACGAACAGCACCCATTTAATGCATGCAATGCTTCAGAAAATGTGTCTTTTTTTCAAATATTCGGTTCCCCTTATATGTCCCTCAAGAAGCAAAGCAAAGGAATCCTAGTAAAAGCAAAAGCCCTGGCTTCACCCAATTTTGCGGTCACTAGAAGGTAAGCTGGTAGAATACCCGGTGAACCTGACAATTCATTCAGGTTTGAAGAGTGAACTCCGGATTCTTGCTCAGCTTTTTGCCGGGATCGTCCGGGCCTGTCATGTTTCAGGAAGCCTACCTACTGATGGGCGCACACATTACTTTCATGTGTGGAAACACTTTCTGCAGTTTTCAGCATATGCTAGCCTACTGAAACACTTGTAAGAAAAGTGAGTGACAGGCTTGGCAATGGTTCTGTTAAAATTTCATCTACAGAAATACGAAGAGTGATGGTTTCTCCTTATTGGTCATCTTATAACAAACATCTGCACCAATTAGTAAATAGCTATCATGATGACTTTATTATGAAATTTGGGGGAAGATTAGTGTAAATTTTACTTGTCACTCGTCAAGAACATTATTAATTATTCAGTAGTCTTCACTGTTAGTTATTCCATTGATCTTGAAATTAATATGTCTATACCTGCCTCTCTCTATATATACATATATATATATACATATATATATATATATATATATATATATATATATATATATATATATATATATATATGTCTTTTGACACAGGGTCTCCATGTAGTCCCAGCTGACCTGGAACAACTCACTATGTAGACCAGACTGGCCTTGAACTCACAGAGATCTGCCTGCCTCTGCGTCTGCCTCCTGAGTGCTGCAATTAAAAGTGTGTGTCATCATGCCCAGCCGAGTCTATCTATATGTTTTTTTGAGACATGTTCTCACTGTGTAGCCCTGGCTGGCCTGAAACTTGCTATGTAGACCAGGCTGGCCTCAAACTCACAGATTTCTGCCTGCCTCTGCCTCCTGAGTGCTGGGATTAAAGGTATGTGCCACTCCACCTTACCTTTGCAATAGATATTTTAAACTAGGTTAGAATATACTAATCTGCACTTCCAGCATACCCCGGTCACAGAGGCATGTTCTTACTAGTAATTTTTAAATGTTAAGTGAATGAACAAATGAATCATTGAGACAGAAGTAAAAATAGCTTCATGGCAGCTTTGACTCCATCTAGAATGCATGAAAACATTGCTTTTACCCTATAAATATATATGCAATAAAATTTAAAAATAAAATTATAACTACAGTATTGCTGCAAATATATTAAAATAAATACACATATTGACAGCATTGAAATGTAGCATAAATAAATGGAAGCACTGACTTAGTTGTGTCATGAAGTTGAGGGAAGGTTCCAACTGCTAAAGCCCAGTGTACCAAAAGATGTTCTTAAAATGAACAATCTGGGGGCTGAAGTAATGGCTCAGCAGTTAAGAGCACAAGGCAGCTAACAACCATCCATTGACTCTAGTTCCTGGGGATCCAACGCCCTCTTCTGGCCTCCACAGGCATTGCATGCATGTGCTACACTCTCATGCCTTCAGACAAAACACTCAAACACAAAATAAAATTAAAAATAAATAGGGCACTGGAGAGACGGCTCAGCAGTTAAGAACACTCATTGCTCTTGCTGATGACCTGGGTTTGATTCCTAGCATACACATGACCGCTAATAACCATCCTTAACTCCAGTTCCAGAGGATCCAGTGCTTTCTTCTGACCTCCATGTGTATTGCACAACAGAGGTGCACTTTCACACATGAAGGCAATACACTCATACAGATAAAAATAATGAATAAAACATTTTATCAAATTAAAAATTTAAATGAATGTTCTGATTACACACAAGCTATGTATGATTCAGACACTAAGGGCTGTGCTGTAGCTCGGTGGTAGTGTGTTTGACTAGCACATATGAAGACTAAGGTCCTATCCCCAGTACTGGATAAAGAAAAAATTACAAGGTAAGAAAACAAACAATATAACTAGGGTTGATCAAAAGACTGGAAGCTCTGAAGATAACTACCTCAATCAGGATCATTTTCTTTGGACAATGCGTCCTATGCTGTAGTGTAACCCAGACTTTTAATAGGTATAAGGGAAGTTTGACAAGATTAAAAATAAAATCACGCATGTTACATAGACCTTAAAAGCAAACATAAAGTCTACCAGGACTCCTATAAAGGGAGATAAAAATATGTAATTGTGTCCAACATGACTTTTCCCCCTTCCCCCCAAAAGAAAATGGTAATAGAAATGTACTCACAGGCTGAGAGATGGCTCAGCAATGAAGAGTACTGGCTGCTCCTGCAGAGGGCCTGGTTGTCATTCCCAGCACCCACATAGAGGTTAGCAACTTTCTGTAACTGCAGTTCCAGGGGATCCAGCACCTTCTTCTGACCTCTGCAGACACTGCATGGCATTAGTGTACTTACACACATGCAGGCAATATACTCATACACATAAAATAAAAATAATAAGTAAAATATTTTTAAGTGTAATCAATTAAAGAAAAATTAAAAATCTAACAATCAATAAGCAGATAATTAAATACTGGAATAAAATTTGCAAAAAAAAAGGAACAGATTTTCTTGACAATTTATGAATTCCTTCTCTTTATTTTTAAATCTCTCATAATCTTTTAACATTTGTGAATCCCAGTTTTGACTCTAGAAAAAAAATACCCATCTTAAGCATCTGCTCTATCGCAGAAAGCTGAGAAGCTCTCAGAAATACAGTCGGAGTTGCTGTAGTTCAGTTGGCCCTGGGTGGTCCCTAATTCACTGATCTTGACAGTTTTGATGAGTGCTGTCACAACTTTCTCTCTGTGTCTTTTTTCTTAAATCTTTTTCCTTTGGAAATTTATTGAGATAATTGTGGGTTCACATGCAGCTGTAAGGAATGGTATAGAGAGAGAAGAGATAAATAAAGCTTAGCTGGTATGAAAAAGCAGAGGGAAGCATATTCATTCAAAAACCTACTGAAAATTTACATGTACACTAGCTCTACATGAGTCTATGTGAATAGCTGAAGGCTATATAACAAGAAACAGTGACAGACAGGAGAAAACTCCCTTCAAGTTGTTAGCCAGGGTAGCCTAAGAGACTCCCAAAATTATATAGGCTATTGCCTTTGACTGCCTCCCAGAACCTGAAAGTAAGTCCCTACTGCAGAAGAAAGGACATACTTCAGACATGGGTTTGGAGCAATGGAGAGAACATCAATTCATGGCCCAATAGACACAACAGTGACTGGCACAGCAAACTAAATTGGGGTGATAGAGACACTTTTATCTTGGGGGTAGTCAGCAGCTGCCTAATTGGACTTAAAGTCCACCAATGAGAGGGAACTCATGTGTGGTACTGTAAAAATAGCCAAATACACATGGCTGGGGAGGTCATAGATCTTAGAGAAAACCCCAAGGACGTCATATCCCTAAACAAATGCAATTTCTTACAACGTGCAAAATATGGATCCTTATATTTACAGACAAGAATGCCAGTCACCTCCCATCAAATAAGCTTCTCCTGCAAAAGATGTTCTATAGCTTGTTACAAGCAAAAATTGTGAAACGTCAAATCCTAGGTGACACATCTTCAATGGAACTTCTACACCTAAGGCCCATGGAACATAGAACAAGGGGTAGAGAGAATCCCAGTGCATCTCTCAACTCTCATCAGTGAAGCTCCCTCACACAACAGAGGTCCATGAACACAAAAGGACACAGATAGCCAAAGCATAGAGAATAAGAGTCTGCAGACTGTGGGTCCTTGAACTGGTTTCCTATTAAACTTTACCCACCCAGAGCTCAGGGACCATTGAGGGAGAAGGAAAGATTGTAAGAGCCAGGAGAGGAGGTGCTTGAGCATATAGAAATAGAGTCTTACGGGCTCCTGGGACCTTGCTCTTGCCAAGTTACAGTACTGGTGTCAGCATGCACAAGACTCATGCAAACCCAAACAGACAAAAACCATCATAAAACTGAAAATGGATGGCAGACCTCAATTGTAGCCAAAGAATTATTGGCAGCTCATTACTCCTGGGTGAGGAAGAACTGATCTTCTTAAAGGAAGGGACTCTGGATAGGTTGACTAGATCTCAGTGGATCAACTAGCACTGAGGGAGGTTTGAGGACAGTAACTTGACTAGATAGGCCTTAACATTAGTGACAGAATGCATGAAATCCTGTGTATGTATGTGGGGGTTATGTGAGGATGTCAACTGGAATATAAAGATGATTAGAATGTTGTATATAAAATACACAAAAATTCAATAAAAAAATAAAGCAGGGCATGGTGGCACACACCTTTAATCCTGGTACTCAGGAGGCAGAAGCAGGTGCATCTCTGTGAGTTCAAGGCCACCCTGGTCTACATAGCATGTTCCAGGCCTGATGGGGGTTACAGGAAGACCCTGTCTCAAAAAAAACCCCTAAAAGTAATAATAAATTTTAAAAAGGAAATGATATGTAGTTATTCTGTTTTAGCCCAGTTTCTGTTACTGATAACACAATTACACATTACAAAGAAAAAAGATTTATTTTGGTTCACAACTGACCCAAGGTGGACAGACCATATCGATCAGCAGCCTTCTTGCTTGCAGAAGCCTGAGAAAACAGGACATAAAGACAAAGAAGATCAACAACACACTAGTAACCTAGTAAACTGGCTTTCAGAACAGACTCACTCTCAACCACTAACTAATTAATTTCATGATTAGGCTAATGCATTCATGAGGTCAGAACCTCAGTCACCTCTCATAAGAACAACTGTGTCCTGCTATTTAATATCTTAATGTAATACACCTAAGCTGTCCTGCATTGCCTGAACTCACTGAGAAGTTGGATCTGGAAGTGGAATTGCTCTCCACCCTCATTTCAGACCCAAGCATGTTTGTCTCGAAGTGTTCTCCAGGCCTGGGGATGGGGTAGTCACCCCACTCCATGATAGGGAGGGGAGCGAAGCAGCCCAAGAGTAAAAACATCGTGTCCTTGAAGAGCAGCTAGAAGGCGACCATTCCCATCAGAGGTAATTGTTGTTGGTCTCATGACATAGAGATGCCCCCAGTGGGAAAGAGAAGCTAGATATTCAGCATGGAGAGCTCAGCCACGGAGAGAGAGTTCCTTCAGGAACTCGAGCTGAATGCAGTGAGTTCTTAATTTGATGACGCTGTTTGTTCTTTTACTTGGACGCCTCACAGGACAGAACACTCTGTTCTACCCCAGACACTCTGTCTTTGGAACTCCAACTGGATGCCTTAAAGGGGATTCCCCAGGCAGTTTTACTATATATTTAAGCACCCAATTTTGATGATGTTTTGCATCTGTCCATCTATCTAATCTATCTAATCTATGTATCTATCTATCTGTCATCTATCTTCTATTTATCTATCTTTATGCCATCTATCCATCCATTCATCTGTCTATCTATCTGTCTGTCTATCTATCTATCTATCTATCATCTTTTTTATTTCTGCTACTCTCCATTCTTTTATTCTGACTTTGTGGTTTGCTGAATACTGAATAAACTACTTATTCAAAACTAAAACTGTGATTGTCGTAGCCCACTTACATCACAGTAGTGAGGGATACTTGTATGCATTTTGGAGGGACAGGTCACATTCAAACCATCACAGACTCTTATCATACATTATCCAGTTTCTCCCAGGGCTAACAGTCTGGAAATCATAGTATTCTGGCCATTGAGTTTGGCACAATCTGTTGATTTTATTGATGTTTCCAAGTTTTAAGTTGTACTTGCCCTTCAGTGCATATATCTGTATTAAACTTTATATAATTTTATTTGGAGCTTCTAATTTTTGCTATATACTTTTTTTTCCAGATTTCTTTCTCAGACGTAGTTCACTTTAGATATTTAAAACGTGACATCTGCCTACAGTTAACCTAGACTGTTATCCATCTGCTTTAACTCGAAGATTCATTTGCTTATTGTTTATCATAGTTTTAATAAGACATTCCCTTAGCAGACTCATATGCTGAAGCGCGATTCCCGGGTGGTACATTACTGTGGAGGTGGAGCCCAGCTGGAGGAGGGGGGCACCCAGGGCATGTCCCTCATCCTCTCTTTGCTTCCCATCTACCATGAAGTGAACTGTCTCCTCTCCCACCGGTTCCTGCCACTATGATGTTCTGCCTTGCATCAGGCCCAGAGTGATGGAGCCTTTGGAAACGCAAGCTAAAGTAAATGATTTCTCCCTTTAGGTTGTCTTGTCAAATATATTTATTGATTACAGTGACGCCACACTAAAGGACAATTTAGTCTTCTTTTCAGGGGTCCACATTGGCTTTCTCCTCAACGTTACAAAGTTACAAAGCACATTTTTTCCATATTTTCAAACATGAATCATCTAAGACTAATCAGTTTCATTTGGGTGTGTATTCCAGAGTTTTCATGATTCATTTGTTTATTTGAAAAATATTTACAGTTGGTTACTGAGTCCTTAAAGTGCTATCCCAGGAGCTTGGTATAGAGTGAAGACAACAAACATGATTTAGGGGCTCATCAGACTGACAGTCTGCTAGATACCCAACACTGAATCGGCCACAAAACTGTTGGAACTAAGTAGATAAATGGAAAAAAATAAACTTTGCCCAAAGAGTGGCCAGGTTCTCAAGAAGTTCAAAGCAATATCCTCACTTTTTTTTTTATCAAATAAGCCACTTTTACATGCCCCCCCCAATAGAAATCATCTAGCTGAAGAAACAGCAGAGTATACCACAAACGCAATTCAAAGAAAAATATTGACATGATCCTCAGCTGCTGATGTTAGAGCAATTGTGTGTCTTAGCACATGGTCCAAGGCATCATCTTGAAAGACCTTCCAAATTCTTTATCTTGCTTCGTAGACTGTCAATGGACATACTTGAGAGAAGAACACAGTTTACAGAGTCTAGCCAAAGCTTTATAATATAGTAATATGATGGATGGAGTCTGTGAGGCCAAGAATGACTTTAGGTTATAGCTTTTCATCTATGTCACAGTGTGATGTATGTATGATGTGTGTACACATACATATTTGTGTATGTGCCTGTTTTGTGTGTATGGGCACACATGTACCATGGTGCATGTATGGAGGTCAGAGATCAACCTCTGGTGTTCGTTGTCTTCACCTTCCAAGTTGTTTGAGACATAGTTCTTTGTCATTCACCCCTGTGTACACCAGGCTAGCTGGCCCATGAGCTTCCAGGAATTCTCCTGCCTCTGCCTCCCATCTTTCTGTAGGAACACTGGATTTACAGTCACACACTTATACCTCATTTTATGTGCATTCTGGAGACTCAAACTCATATTTTCATGCTTGTGTGGAAGCATTTTATCCACTGAGCCACCTACCTAGCCAGGGAATTTATATTACATATCCAGATTAGTTCTGAGTGAAATTTGCTATCTGGCTCTTATGTTTTAACTAAATAAAACTATTGTTGCCATAGGCAGGACCCAAATCCTTAGGTTCAGAATAGAATCTATTTTGTAGCTTATTGACCAGGGTGTGCCCTTTTGTATATTTCTGTCTAATTATACTATCAGGTTGTTTTATGGTTTAAGCCGTCAAAATTTCCAAAACAATCAGACACTTTTTGGTTGCTATTTTATTTTTATTAATGTGTGTGTGTGTGTGTGTGTGTGTGTGTGTGTGTGTGTGTGTGCGCGCGCGCGCGCTAATGCCTGTGGAAGCCAGCAGAGGACATCAGATCTCCTGCACCTGGAATTACAGGTAAGTCACCCAATATGGGTCTTTCCAGTCCTCTGGAGGAATAGCAAAGTCTCTAAACTATTGAGCCATCTCTTAAGTCCCTGGGCAAAGTTTTTAGTCAGTTTGTTGTTTGAGGAACTGAATTGATTCAAAGTTCTTTATTCTTTTTTTCTTCACTCCATTTTTAGTAAAATCTGACTTTGCACACATACTCGATTATTGACTGCTGTGCACAAATGAGGTAGCTCCCATCTGGGCTAGCACACAAGTCAGGATACTAAATTTGCACAACAGAATGTCGGCTTTGCCACCTGCACACCTGTTATCGAAAGCATATGGCTCTGTCTTTAATCAACAACACAACATATAGGCTCCTCAGGCTCTTCTCAGAGACTGCAGGCCTGCCTCCCATCTAGCCGTTGGCAAAAGCTAACTTGCAACATCTGATATTTGAAGGAGAAGCCATAATACATACCAGCTCCATATTCCTTTAGGTACCTAAGTTAAAATGTTTCTTGCTTCAATGTAAATATTTCAAAACAAGGTATCTCCATGAGCCTCCTCCAGAAGTTCTTGTACTAAGAGTATTATAAGAGAGGTAAATACACATTCATGTGTGGGCTGTTTTGACATCACTTGCAATTAAATATTTGGTAATCATATTTACAAATCAGAGATGGAGGTGCAGAAAACCAGAAGGAACTCCTAACCTCCCAAAATTCGAGGACTCCCTCACTAACTTTCAATTTATTTAGTTCTGAACTTTTTATTCTACAAAAAGTAATTTCTAAAATTCTCACACACTTACTTTGAGTGAAACTGAGTCCCAATCAGCAGAATTTTAGTATCTATTGCCTTGTTTACCCTGTTACGTGAATAATCAATCAGTATCACATTAAACATAATAAAAATCATGGTAAATATACTGAAATAGAGTATATTAACTTCTTCAGGCAAAGAACAAGGAATTGTTTAAAAAAATGGGATGTAAGATACATATGCCATTTTTAACACAAAGCAAAAGCAACAGGTTAAACGGATTGTACTAGATATTATACTATGCCCATTGTGTAAAAATACTATCCAAGCTTTCCAATCTATAGTATCCTATTCCTTTTCTTTTTAGAACCATATTTCACCTGCTGTTGATTTTTGCGTAATTTGTGAAATATGGCCCAGCTCTGTGCAGTTAGCATTATTTATGTCAGGAAAATTTTTTGAAGATCTTGCTTCTTCACCAGGCCCTAACATAACTCAAGTGTTTGAATTTGTGGTCTGTTTCTAGGCCCCTGTGTTTGTTCCACTGGTCTGCAGAATACCACAATGATTATTTGTTTTCACATTAACATCTTTTTAAACCTTAGATTTGTTTATATTTATTGTATGTAAATGAGTGCTTTGCCTGAATGTATGCAGTGTCCTTGGAGGCCAGAAGAGGGCGGTGGATCCCCCGGAACTGAAATTACGGAGGGTTGCTAGCTGTCACGTGGGTGCTGTAAACAGAGCCTGAATCCTTTGGAAGTGCAGGAAGTGCTCTGAACCAGGGAGTCATCTCTCCAATCCCACATTAACATATTTAGTAGAGAAAGGATTCCCATATTTTTCTTCTCCAAATGAGCTTCCTTATTCTTGATCTTCATGGTGTTTATAGAAAGTTAGTTTGTCAAATTTCACACAGAAAAGCACAGTAGGGGGTTAGGAAAACTATTCCCTGCAGATAGATTAAAATAATTATTTATATCGTTTTTATTGTGCACATGTGTAAGTGTATGTAGGGTGTGGGGGAGGGTGTGGGTATTGGCTATGCATGTGCCATGACCCAGGGTGTATGGAGGTCAGAGAACAATGGTGTGGGGTCAGCCATCTCCTTCCATCTTTCTAAACTCAGGTCATGAAAAGCATCATTACCTGCTGAGTCTTCTTGCCGACTCAGCGTTCAGATCTTTAGTGGGCACTGTATTGCTTTCTAGATCAATATAACAGAAATCGACATTTTAAAAAGATTTATTTTCAATTATTATTTAATTATACGTATGTATGTGCACGTGTGTGTGGGGGGGGGTGGGTACACACTGTAGAGGCCAGAGGCTTTGGACCACACCGGAGCTGGAGCTATAGGTGGTTGTGAGCACCCATCATGGGTGATTGGAACCAAATTCAGGTCCTCTGCAAGGTCTGTTAAGAGCAGTACCAGTTCTTAACTGGTGAGTCATCTTTCCAGCCCTCATAATGGGCATTATTACACTATAGAGCTTTATCATCTGTATACATCGCAAATATTTCAGTTTTTAAAACTCTTATTTAAAAAATAGTATCTTAAATGTTTCCACGGAGATTGTTTAAAGTACAATTCCTTTATCTAAATGGAACATTCTTTTGACAGCAAAACAAGTGTCATTTAAAAAATTTTTATTGTCTGTACATTGTATAGCAAAATATTGCTATTGTCCTAATCTAGTATCGTGTATAATACTAACACTTATTTTACAGATCATTTTGAATGTTTTGCATACAAAATTAATGATGTTATCTGTGGAAAAATAATAGTTTGTTTTCTTTCCCCTTTCCTAAACTTCCAATTTTTTTTAACTGAATGACCAAGACCTCTAATATAGGACTGAAAATCATTAGTAATCATCTTCCATAACAGGTTCTAACACTTGGTTTTTGGCATCTTTATATGTTTTGCTTAACAATTTATCGTTCCATTGGAGCTTTAGTTCATTTACATTTAAAGTGATTACTTGTGCACTTGAATCTGGGTTGAAATTTACTGTTATGTTCTTCCCATTCTTCTCAGCTCTTCAGTGTTTATTTCTCTTCCCTTGTTTACATTTGGATTGATTGACTCCACATTAATATCCCCCTTTACTCTATTATTTCCTATTGTTTTACTAACTTCCCCAGAAGTCACATTAAGAACTTACAATACACAAAACTCAAGCTATAGATAATTAGTGCATTTCATGGCTCTAAAGGAGCGCAAGCATCATTTTTTTAAAAAGATTTGCTTATTTTTATTTATGTGCATAAATATTTTGTCTACATGTATGTATGTGTACTACATGCATGTCATGACCTCAGAATTCAGAAGAGGGTATCAGAACTCCTAGAACTGGAATTAAAGATGGTTGTGAGCTGCCATGTGGGGCTGAGAACCAAACCTGTATTTTCTGCAAGAGTAGCTAGTGCCTTTCACCACTGAGCCATTCCTGCAGCCCCAAGCACCTGAAGACACTTCCCTTCCATTTATCTCTTTCCAACACATATTATTTTGGCTGAATAATTAACTGTATGTAATGTGTGCTTGTGTGTGAAACTTGCACACAACCAAGCTTAGTCAGGTCACCTGCTATGAGGATTAAGGGAGTGGCTCCTGTGAGCGTGGTGTTCAGCTCCAGCCAGGTGTGACCCAGCTTATGCCCTGTGTCTGGAGAGAGCCTGCACTGAGGTGATCCATCCAGAGACAGAATACTATAGGAGGTTGGCTAACCAAACTCATAACCCGCCCCCCCGCACTTCCTTGAATAAAAGAGTTTTGCTGCTGCTTGCTCTCCACACGCTTCTTACCCAGCTCCCGAGGTCTATGTGTTGACTCAGTGTCTCTCAGCCCCTCATGGCAGAGACTCTGAGTCCCACTTGGGCCGGCACCGAGCAGAGGGACCCCAACATTGCTTGACTTTCAATTTCTTGAAGTATTTCCTGAATGGGTAAATAAAATTCAAATTGGAGGCCACTGATTAATCTAAATGAAGATGACAAGACTTTGGATAAAGGCAGTGACAGTGTGTATGATTGACAAGGAATACTAAAGATCTACCATAAGAGCCAGTTCTGACTCTGCCAGACTCACAGCAAGAATGCTTTCAGCAGGTTCAAATTCTTAACTTTGGACTTCCCATTCTTCCGAAACATGAAGTTAGCAAACTGTTATTATTAAAAGGTATCCAATCCCTGGTATTATATAGCATATAAAAGCCCCAAACAGATGAGCATATTAAAATCATTCAAACTTAGATGCAAATGTTGACACTTATTTTTTTACAACTTTTTTGTTTTTGCTGACATTTACAGTTGCCTTGTGTTTTATTTTTTTTTCATGTGTTTCTCTTTTTGCTTGTTTGTTTTGGAACACAGTCTCATTCTGTAGCCCTGTCTGGCTTGGAACTCACTATGTTGATTATGATGGCCTAGAACTCACAGAAATCCACTTGCCTTTGCATTCCAAGTTCTGGGATTAAAGGCAGGCACCACCCAGCCATTAGAAAATGACTGCTTTTTGATTTATTTAGTTATTTTGTGTTTATGGGGTGCAGGAGTGTTTTGCCTGCATGTACATAAGTGCATCAAGTATATGCAGTGATCATGAGGTCAGAAGAGAGTGTCTGATACTCTGGAACTGGAGTTTCAGATAGTTGCTAGCCAACATGTTGGTGCTGGTAATCAAGTCCGGGGCCTCTACAAGAGCAGCCAGTGCTCTTAACCACTGAGCCCTATCTCCAGCCTTCATGAGTATTTCTGTATAGCATCTCTTACACTTCAGCATTCCTACAGAAATTAAACATCTTTGCATGAACAAACTACAAAGAATTGTAGTCATTCCATTTTCTCTTGTTTATTTCTATACCTTTAAAATAATCTTTTCTGAGATAATTCCTCAACTTTACTTTCCAAGTCTTTTATTCTGTATTTTATTTCCATCAATGTGCATTATCATTTTTGTAATTAGTAATTCCAAAACATAAATGTTTACGAAGACTTTATCAAATAGTAGTTACTAGGCATGAGCTGGTCAAGGCATGAGGAACGAATATATAAATATAACTATCAATTCAAAAGCTCATAGTCTGCAGATTTATGAACTAGTGTCTATAAAATGAAACCAATGCTACTTTAGTCAACAAATCTGAAGTAGAAAAATAATAATTTTCATCATTTTTTCTAATGTCTGAACCAGAAATTCAATTAATGACATCATTAAATTAATTTTACATTATTACTAGTGATCATATATTAAAATAAGAAAAGTTTCTATTCAGAGTGATACTTCTCAAGATAAAACTTTGATTGACATTGATTCACTCATTCTAATGTCTCTGAGCTTATGATAGATTGAGGATAAAATTAAACTCTAGAACATATGTATTCCATTGTGTTACAATCTGAGATCAAATAAAAATGCCCTCAAAGAGTATGTGGGATATTCAACTGCTGGCACATCATATGTGAAGAAATCACTCACTTGGCTTTTGTCACAGTTTGAAAAAGAATCTTCTAACCAAGGTCACTTACAGTATTATTCACAAGTCTTGAATCTAGTAATGGAATGGATAATGGCAGTCAAGAAGAGATATGTCACAGCTTTAACTCAAAACATTTATAATGGGGCAACATAAAAGAACTGATACTTGACACAAACAGCAGGAGACTAGATCCTCTTTTCCTGGCATTATGGAGATGGCACAGAGTTCTAGAAAAGGGAGTAGGGAGACAGGGCTGTTTTGTTCTGAAAAAGTCCACTCAAGTCAATCACCACTTTGGTGGTGGGAGAGACAAGGTTCAGAAAGGAAAACTAACAGAAACTGTTGGGTGGAGGAGGCCACTGTTTTTTTTCCCACCCCCGTGGATATTAAATATGCTTCCCCCAAAGGGTGTACTGCTAAGAGACATTGCTGAAGAATCCTACCATCTTGCGTGTATGCATGCATCTTCTCTTGATTCACCTCAATTCCAACTATTCTTCATCACCGTGCCCCAAGCTTAGGAGTTCTGAGAGCCAGAGAGCTTGGTATAGTCAGCTATAGCCAGCTCTCCTGGGCACTATCTGCTGCCTACTGGCTGTGCTACAGAAAGCCTACATTTGGCCAAGGAATATGTTTGCACTAGTGGAATACATTCCTCACAGGAAAATGAAGGATGCTTTCATATGCCTACAATAAATGGGTTATAGCCACACACCACTAATTCAATTCAGACCTCTATCAGGACATGGTGGCACATGTCTTTTAATCCCTGCAGGTGGGAAGTGAAAGGCAGAGGATTAGGAGTTCAAGATCATCCCAGGGTACATAACAAGTTCTAGTCCAACCTGACTTACATAAGATTCAGTCTCCAAAACAAAACAAAAAAAACCTCCATAAGACTAATCAGTTATGGAGCAGCTGACTGGAGGTTGCAGGACACAAAACTGAGTGCTTCCTATGTATAATGGATTTCTTTCCTCAAAATATATTTTCATCTTAAGAGTCTCCAGTGTCTGACATAGCATAAGACCGCTACACATATTTGTTGAATGAGTAAGCTTTAAGAGGTCTTACACTAAGCAATTTAGTCCAATCCTTACAGCCTGCTGTGCTAAAAATCTCCTTGGCTGATTCCATTTGACCTTTGTGAGACCTGTCTTGTTTTTTACATTGCATTTTATCCATTCTTATTAGATTCAAAGGAAAGACACTGAAATATTTTTCTACAAGTATTTATAAAACATCTACCATGCTCAGAGCACTGCTGAATTTGAAGACAATCTCTGCCCTATGAGAATTTGCAAACTCAAAAAGAAAATCTTAGCTACAGAGACACATAGATACGTAGACACACACACGAATGCAAACTTAGAATTATAGACCTCTAACAAGGAAACCATGAGCAATTGGCATGCCCAAATTACTACATGTGGGGTGGAAAATAGGTTTTCCCTGTTTTTAGTGCTTAAATACTGAGACAAGATGACCTTCCCACGTTCACTTCTCACTGGCCCAAAGTGATACATTTTTCTCAGGTTTTATTTGCTAAGTATTTCCAGAAAAGCTTGGGAGTCATCATGGTATGGGGTCTTCATTTGCCCCCTCCCCAACACATTTCCTCTTTTGTAAGCCCCAGGAATTGACCCCTTCATGCTCCCACAGCTGCACCACTCTGCATCATGGTCTGTTAGTCTCTGGCTGTGTTAGGTCAATAGGAGGCAAGGGCAGAAGTTAGGAAAGTAAGAAGAAAGAAAGGAGGGTATTTATTTGCTCCTCTCACTTCTGCTCTGGAGCTGCTGTATTAGCAAGTGAATCTCCATTTCCTCTCCCTTTTAACACAGGGTCTTTCCTTGTAGCCCAGGCTAGCAGGAACTCACTATGTAGCCTACCTATGATGACCTCAAATTCATACAGCATAGGGAATCTCCTGCCTCAGCCTCGAAAGACAAAAGACGAATGAGCTACCATATCTGGTTTATACTCTTTTTTTAAAGGCAAAGTCTCACTCTGTTGCCCTGAATACCTATAACCCAGGTTGGCCCTAAACTTGCAGTCATCCTGCTGTCCCTACCTCCCAAGTACTGGGGTCATAGGCATGTATACTATGCCTGCTTTATATTGTTCTTAAACTACAGATCCTGTTCCAATACCTAGCCCTCAGGTCACATGAGCCTTGGTAACTTCATTCATCTCTTCCTTTTGTGTTGGGTAATGTCAACTTTATTAGGCTATCAGGTGTCTAGACATGTAGCAAAATATTACATGTTTTGATTTGTTTTGATTTCAAAGGACTCTTCATCACTGGGCCCCAGGATGTGAGGGTTTTTCAGAAGAAGACTCACATTTCAGTTAGTGACTTCTGGGTAAGAAAACAAAGGTTGATTTCAAATGTTTGATAAGGGAGCAGAATCAAGATAGGAAATCTCTGTTCCAGAAAAGAAGAGACAGAGACAGGGAGAGAGAAACAAAGTGACAAAGACTCAGAAATTCACAAATTTGATAGGATACCTGAAAATGCAGATTAAAAGGTGGCTGAAGTCAAGTCCAAGGCAGTTCTAGCTGTGTAACTCTCCTACAGGGAGAAAGAAGCTAGAGGACCCTCTGAAACGCAGGAAGGTAGCCCTGGTGGAAAGAGACCACAGCAATCCTACACTTCCGACAACTCTGTAGCTGCGACAAGGATCAAAATCAGCTCCAGGCTTTGGTGAGACAGTGACTCCTCCAGGGGAGGGGTCAGAAAGGACAGGAAACCCATGAGTCACTCTGTGAGAATTGGAGGGTAAGTGCTGGGTACCATCTTAATAAAGAACTCTTGTTTGAAGCTGAGCTGCCTAAGAGCTGGAGAAGAGGAACAACCATGGGATGGAGCCTGAATTTCATCTGCCCCAACCACAGTGTATGAGAGAATTCTGGGAGGCAGTTGAAGAAGGCGGGAGGGTTAGACTCTGAGAGGTCAGAAAGCAGAGGTGGTAGGAGTCTCTGTCCAGGGAGGGCAGAGGACAGGGAAAGGCAACCTCACACCTGATCGCCAAGAGCAGGTCTTGTGAACTGAGATTACCCTGGAGTTTAAGTCCTAAGCCTAAAGGCAGTTGAGAGAGAGGACTCAAGCTCTGGAGCCGCCTATTTACCATTCACTGATGCAAAGCCTGAAAACTGCAGGTCCAGTGGGGTCAATGGAGTGCTTGACTCAACAGTTGCGCTATTGAGCACGGCAATCAATACTTGTGAAGTCTTGAAAGCATGAATACAGGTTCTCCACCTGCACCTAACTCAATGCTTCGCTGCTTTGAGGGCACATCCTACCCAAGCTAGGACATTAGCCACTTCAGTGGGAAGTGTCATGGAGACTCAGGAGCACAAAACTGCTCAGTTCACAAACTTCAAAGCTAAGCTTGATCAGGAGAAGCCCATGGTATTAAAAGAAGAAAAACAACTAAAATGAAGACATCTCTGATGGACATCAGACATTTCCAAGCTCAGCACCAGCCTAAGCCATACAGAAAGATAAAAGACCCAAAAATCAACTCACCCTCTGCCACTTGCTGACCCCAGTACATATATTGATGGTCTCTAAACTTTGAGGCCTAAGAAAGAGCCACATTCATCTACTTTTGTCTCT
The DNA here is from genome assembly GCA_035773235.1 of Eospalax fontanierii. Taxonomy (NCBI): domain Eukaryota; kingdom Metazoa; phylum Chordata; class Mammalia; order Rodentia; family Spalacidae; genus Eospalax; species Eospalax fontanierii. The sequence continues at coordinate 8,922,742 of CM069547.1, forward strand.
TGTACTTCTTTCCTCTTTAAAACTATTTTTTCTTTTTTTAAAAAAGTATTTATTTATTTATTTATTATGTTATACACATGAGTGTTTTGCCTGCATGCATGGAAGTGCACCATGTGCATGAAACGTGGAACTGGAGTTATACATAGCTGTTAGCCACGATGTGGGTGCTAGGAACCAATTCCAGTCCTCTGAAAGAGCAGCCAACGCTCTGAACCACTGAGCCATGTATCCAGTTCTTCTTCCTTAAAGCAGGGAGCTGGAGAGGCAGCTCAGTGGTTAAGAGCACTGATTGTTCTTGCCAAGGAAGGACCCGGTTCAGGTCCCAGCACCTACATGGTGGCTAGTAACGGTCTGTAACTCCAGTTTCAGGGGATCCAATGCCCTCCTCTGACCTCCATGGGCATTGCACAACATGGGCATATGCAGATAATACACTCATACACATAAAATAAAAATAATAAGTAAAATATTTTTAAAACATTAATTTAAAAACTTTTAACATCGTTGTTTGTTTTACTGAAAGAAACGCACCCCCGTAGGCTTACGTACCTGTCCACCTGGTCCCGTTGGTGGTGCTGCTTGGGCGCGGTACGGATCCTTTAGGGGTGCAGCCTTGCTGGAGGAGGCGCATCACTTGGAGCAGGCTTTGAGAGTTTCTAGCCTCATCCCACTTCCTGTTCTCCCATTCTGCTTCCTATGTCCAACAAGTGTGATTAGCCAGCTTCCTGTTCCCACCACAATGTCTTCCCCCACCACTGATGGACTCTGTCTCACTGAACGCAGAGCTAAAATAGACCCTCTCTTATTAAGTTGCTTTTGGTCATGGTGTTTTATCACAGCAGCAGAAAGTAACCAATACACCTTATCATCGTCTTCATATTTTTATTCCCTGTCATACATTTTTCTCCATTATTGAGCAACTTTTACTTTTTTGCCTCTGGGTTAATTCTCTCTCTCTCTCTCTCTCTCTCTCTCTCATGTTCTTAGCAGTATTTTGATTTTTATTGGGTAGATTTGTTTTTGGCTTTGAATTTGTCATTGCTTGCTTTAAAAACAGGTCATTTAAAATTTTTCCCATCTTACATTATTTAATTTTTCTTTTGAAGTCTCTCATTATTAGGAAATCTCTTTTTCATTAAAAATATTTCAAATCTCTTGCTCTTCCCTCTCCTCTATTCCCATTGCTCTGTCCTTTGTCCTTGTCTTCCCTCACCTTCCCCTTTCTTTGCCTCTTTTTATTGTCTCATTCATTTACTACTTGCATATTGACCCCAAATAATTTTAAATTTCATTTAACATTCTACATTACTCACTCATTGACTGGTTTATGGCCGTCGGTGGCTTTTGTTATTAGGCTTTAATCAATTTGAAGTGTATCTACGTCTTCCGTGGTTTGATGCCCCTGCTCTTGAAGTGTTTGTTTCTCCCTCACTGAGTGGTATGTGATATTGAAGCCTCCAGAACAGGCTGCTGAACAAAAGGTGCAGAAAAAACCATAAGAGTTATCAAACCAGCAGATGTGCAAACTGTGCCACAGAAACACAAGACTACTTATAGTCTCTCTCTCTCTCTCTCTCTCTCTCTCTCTCTCTCTCTCTCTCTCTGGCTCTTGTTCTTTATCTCTCAGATGCACATGCACAAAGAGAAACAGATACATAGTAAGTATATAATATATATACACATTGTAAGTATATGTAAGCGTGTGCGTGTGTGTATCTGTATCTCTAGGTGTCTCTGTCCCTCTCTGACTCTCTCTCTCTCTCTCTCTCTCTCTCTCTCTCTCTCTTCCTGTGTATCTGTTTCTCTGGAGAAATGTGATTAATACATCCTTTCAGCCTTTTAGACCTTGAGATGACAACAGCTTCCCATTGTTGTTGTTGATCTGCAGGTTGATCTCTTGTTGGTTCTTATAGCTTCATTCACACAGCTGCAAACAGTCCCTTCACTGAAGCGTGCCAAACCCCAGTAAAAGTGCCATCTGCTGTCTGCCACAACCTAAAGGATGCAGTTTTTCACATCCACTGTCCTAGCTAGTAGGATACAGGAGTTCGACACTCCGACCTCAAAGGCATCTGAAGACTCACTTCTAAATGCTGGCCTTACTCCCTACCACCCTCTAGTTTAGGTTTCTGAGCAGTGCCCAACCCCCTCACCCTAGTGAAGACTAGTGTTCACTGGGTAATGGGGCTAGTTCTTTATAACAGAATTTCCTAATGTGGAAGTGTCAGAGAAGCACTGACACCATGTATGCTTAATGAGGTAGAATGTGGTACCTTACACCTGAAATCCCAGCATTAAGGAGAGTGGGGCAGGAGTAAGGCCAGCCTGGGCTACAGAATAAGTTCCAGGCCAGCCTGGGCCAGAGCATAAGAACCTCAAAAAGAATCCTCTAAAAATAAATAAATACAGCATGTGGACAGTACTTAGAACTGCCTACTTTGTCTTAATCTTTCATAGAAATCAATAAGATATAAAAGGCAAAATGTAAGTAAAAGAATTCTCTTCTTAAGTCTTACGTGTGATGTGAATGAAACAGTCATATTTTAATGTAAAATAAAATTTTTGTTGCAAACAGTGGACTTTCACACTTTTAATGTGATTTCTCTTTGATCATAAATATTTATTTATATGTACAGAATGGAATACTTGTTCTTGGAAAGCTGGGCCTTCATCTGACTGGTCTTATGTATGAAACTGTATTTTTGCTGGTGTCGATGTGTTATAAGCACTTATTAAATGGGTGAAAGAATAAATAAGCAGCAATGGACTTTAGAACACAACCATTTATGCACTGAGTCTGTCTGAGGCAACCCAGACTCCTTTGGCAGCACAGGGAAAACCTCAGCTTTCCTCCCCACTGTTAAGCTTCAGCCCCTTCTTTCTTTCCAGCCCATTTCCTACCTATTATATTGCAGACTCCTTTGAAATTGGGTATCAGCCTGTGAAATTACTCAGAAATGCTGTGGCAAGCTGCGTATTCCCTTCCTTGGTTTTGCACACTACCTTTGACCCGTAGAAGTAAAAATTTTCAGCAAGCAATATATCCTCTCTATTTTTCAGACTTGCATAATAACCTTACAGGAAAATTAACTGGTCCTGAATCATGGAGACATTATTCTTATTCATCCTTTACAACAAACTGAAGCCTCAGTGAAAAACTGAGGGATTTGAAGCCCCCAGGAAAATTCCTGAACTGGTCTTCTCCTTCAGCAGGTTGCTGCCGCCATGTTTTTTGCATAGGGGGACATGGAATGACAGAGGAGCTAAGCTTCAGCTGGTTGGACAGACTATATACATTCGCTATTCCTGTGGCTGGTTGTTGGGATGAAAGTGCTTTTGAGTATTAGCCCACTGGAAATGACAGTGGCTTAACTCCACAAAACTCATTGCTATTCCCTGACCAGTTCAATAGTGGCTTTTCTGGTAGATGGAAAGGTTTTCTGCAGGAGTGACCAAGGGACCCAGGCTGCTTCCATCTGTGGCTTTCCTGAGGTATCGGGGTCCTTGGAGGATAATCAGCAGCTCCAGGCCAGTGTGGAGATTGTAACATGAGAGTTTCCAGATGTCCCTGACAGCTCACATCTCACTGTGAAGAGTTCAACATTTAACTCTGAAGAGACTGGTGTGGGCTTTGCCTGGGCATCCACTTCCCAGTGATAATTAAACAGTGGGGAATGCAGATGGTAACCTACAGCCGCAAGCTGACTCAGGCCCAGTATGAGCACAGCAGATAGGGTCCCAAACAGGATCCCTCTGTGACACTGGGTGACAAAAGAGGTAGGAACCTACTCTGAAACTAGAAATAAAAGGTATCTTCGGCATCTTGTCTCTCCACATGAATGAGTTCTTGGAAAGGTGGTTTTAATGCTCATTTTATGAAGAAACCCAGAGGTTCTTCCTCCCAAAGTGTGGGGTTTATACACAAGATCACCATCTTATAATGAATAGTTTGGCTTAATGATGGGTGGGGCCTTATAGTGACAAAATCCATCCATATTCAACAGAAACTGTAGTCTAAATTTTGATTTGAATTTGAACCTTATCCTGGTCTAGTAACATGCCGTCCAATCTTTTCTATTGATGCTGGGTGGAGGTAACAAGTCACAACTCCTAGTCCATGTGATCACAGAGGAAAGAAAAGGCACTGCACAGCAGGCTGTGTTGTTAAGTCATGATGTTTGATAGGCTGCTGCATAGACACATTTTTGACTTAAATATTTTCAATTTATGATTGGTTGTTGGAATGTAACCCCACAAACCAAGGAGTATCTGTGTTGGAGACACTATTAGGATTTCCCAACCCTCTTTCTGGGAGAGGCCTATCTACTCCTTGATGTGACAGAGTCTGATAATACAGTTGGGTAGTACTAGACTCCGTTTCTTATGCCTTCTACTCCTTGACACAGTGCAATAGTGCAAAAGAGATTGACAGTAGGTAGAAATTAAACTTCAAGTTTTGAACTTAGACCCTTTCCCATGTCAGTGGTAGCTGGGGCAATCCTCTCTCAGGAATACACAAGCAGCAAGCACAACTCCAATCACAAGAAAAGCAGCTGCTATTGCAGTGTGCTGTGGGATCAGATACGATATTCAATAGGAAAGGTGAATTAAATACACTTTGAACTTAATAATAGCTTCAACTTCTGGTGGAGTTTATTTTGATATAACCCCATTGTGGACTGTGAATTATCTATATATCTATATTCTTTTTATTCTTCTTTCTTCCTTTTCCTCTGAGATGTGTGTGTGTGTGTGTGTGTGTACATGTATGTGTCAAAAAAATTGTTGATAATTTCTCCCACATTACTGATTCTCTTTCAGCTTATAAAAATCTATATTTTGTTTGGAGAATTTTCTTCTGCTGCTTCCAAGTCACTGCAGTGCCCAATCTGCTGTTAATCCTCTTCACTATGACTTTTATTTCAGTAGTTATTTCAACTAAATATAATTCATTCATGTATTTTTTAGGATTTTTGTTCTTTTCTCATTATGTATATAATACCCTTATTAAGATGCTTGATCATATTTCTAAAGCTCTGTTATTTCTGTGTTACTTCCCATTGATGGCTTTTTCTTCTTCTTGTTATCAGGCATATTTCTCCACAACTTTCCTTTCTAAAATATTTTATTATTTAGTTTCTAAAGAGAGTCTTTTTACATTTTGTTTGTTTTAACATTTTATTATTTTTATTTTATGTGTATAAGTGTATTGCCTGCATCTGTGTAAGTGCACCTGTGTCATGCAATGCCCATGGATGTCAGAAGACACTTGTCAGATCCCCTGGAACTATAGTTACAGATGGTTGTTAGCCAGCATGTGAGTGCTGGGAGCTGAACATGGGTCCTCTGCAAGAGCAGCCAGTGCGTTTAACTGCTGAGCCATCTCTTGAGCCCCTCCCTGTAACTTTTCATTCTTCTTGACGTTTTTATTGGATACTGGATTCTGTGAACTTTACATTCTCAGGTGCTAGGTTGTATCGTATGTATTCAGAATGGGACTTTGTTCTGGTATGCTGCTAAATGAGTTCAGTTCAGTTTGATCCTTGTGAAGCCTTTGTTTTAACTTTGCTAGGGACAAGACTAGAGAACCTATTAGATTATGATTAATTAAGCCTCACTCCTAGGAGGGGCCCTTTCTGATCTCTGTACCCAGTGCCCATTCGTTATAACATTGCTGCCCTTTGACAGTTGGAAATGTGATTGATCTTAGAATCACATTTGATTGAGCTTAGAAAATTGTTTATCCCTCTTGCTGATGGTCCTTTCCCCATTTTATTTCCTACTGACATAGTAAGATGACTTTGCTGAATGTCTCTGTCTTTCCCTCTTGTCTTGGCTAGTTTTTGTCAGCCTAATACAACCTGGAATCACCTGGGAAGAAGAACTTTCAGTTGAGTAATTTCCTAGATTGGACTGGCCTATAGGTATGCCTGTGAGACACTGTCATGATGCCCAGTAATCTAAGCAAGTGGTCCTGGGGGATGTATAAGAAAACTGGCTGAGCATGGACAAGAAGTGACCAGAGAGTGAGCCAGCAAGTTACCCCATGGTTTCAGCTTCAAGTTCCTGCGTAGGTTCTGACTTTCCTCAGTGACAGACTTTGATCTGGAAGTGTAAGATGGACTAAACCCTTTCCTCCCCTCAGTTGTTATTGGTCAGAGTGTTTTATCACAGCAACAGAAATCAAACTGGAACAAAAATTGGTCGCAGAGAAGAAAGGTGCTGCTGTAATAAAACTGACCATGCTGTTTGGCGGAGGATTGAGGAGTCGCTTGGAACTTTGAGCTGGAAAATCCCTGAGTGCCCAGGGCTTAATGAGTATGACTGTGGGAACTTGGAAGGTAAGGCCGAGAGTGTGTGCTCAGTGGAGGCCTGACTGATGAGGTTTCAGTAGACACCAAAGGGTTAAGAACTGGACTAGGGGCCATTTGTGCGGTATGCGGAGGTTAAACTTTCTGTGCTTCGCTGGGAAAACTGATACTGGTCGTCTGGGGCTAAAAAATCAACTATGATTCCTAACAGATCAATTGAGATGAATGAAATTTTCTGTGCTTTACTGAGATAACAGGATCAGTGTACAGCGGGCAAGGCTGCATGTCAACCTGGCAGCTGAACTTGGCAATGTGCAAGTTACTCACAAGTGCACGAAAGCTTCAGGACTGGGGGTCACAGAGACCTGCTGAAGATTGTCAGGGTTGGAGCTCCTGAAGACAGGCCAGAAGCCACTGGTGGCAAAAGCAGCCTCGGTTGTTGTGAGATTTCAAGGGAACAGAGACGCCAGGACTGTGGGGTGTCCCCCAGAGACAGAGGCAGGTGTGCAGTGGTGCCTGAGCCTGCAGGGTGCTATCGCTGGAGAAGTGGGAGACGGAGTGGATCCCAGACACTGGACACTGAGCTACAGAGTTTGGATTTACACTGCTAGGATTCTGCTTTTGTTTGATTTGATTTTAAGTACGCCCTGGTTAGTCCCTCTTAGAATAAAAAAATGTGTGTACCTTGATATTTCATTTTACAAGAGCCCACAGACTAAAAATTGGACTGTTAAAGACATCTGGAATTTTTGAATATTGTGAAACTCTTAAGGTTGTGCTGTATTTTATATTGTGATATTAACATGAAGTTTGGAATTGTTATGATTTAACAGTGATGTGTTTGTGTGTTGAGTTGACAAAGGGTAGACTGTTCTGGCTAGTCTTTCTTGTCAGTTTGACACAACCTTGAATCATCTGGTTCAAGGAGCCTCAACTGAAGAACGTTTTAGTCCCTCTGACCTGTGGACACGTCTGTGAGACATTGTCATGATTCCTGGCTACTGCGCACGGTACTACCCGACAGGTGGTTTTGGACTGTATAAGGTTAGCTGTAAGCTAGCAGTAAGACAGAGAGTTGGACAGAAAGCACCATTCCTCCCTGGGTTCTGCTTCAAGTCCCTGCTTGAGTTCCCGCCCTGACATCCCTCAGTGACAGACTGTAACCTGAAGTGTAAATCAAATAAATCCTTTCCCCCTTCGCTACTTCTGACCACTGTTTTGTCATAACAACAGAAATCAAACTCCCAGCTTATGTCTCAAACTGTTTCTGCCTTGTCATCTTTGAACTTCAGCCTCTGACTTTCTCATCAAGACTGCTGGGTTTGGTTGTGTTTCCCCTGTACTTTGGCCAGGCACCTCCTCCAGTTAATAAACTTCAGAATTCACAGGAACAATTTCCATTCCCACTCCAGAGGTGACCTTCCTGCCTTCACTGTGATCTGCTGTTGGAGAACACTTGTCCATACATAGTCAGCCCTTCATACCCGTAGGTTTTCCATTTGTCGTGGTGGATGACAAATTCTGTACAGATGACTACTTTAAAAGCAGAGGCAGAAGTTCTGCTGGATCTCATGCCGTGCTATTTATTTATTTTGTTATGGTGCTGACTCTTTTTCTTCTGCATGGTATCTCTCATTACTTTCACATGTGTAGTGAAATTCGTCTGTAATTGCTTTGGTCTTATAGTATTGAAGATCTGAATGAGAAGGGGAGAATTCAGTAGTAAATTTTAGCCCAATTTGGATGAATCACTTCAATACATTAGTTTAAATAGTCTCTAAGTAGCTCAAGCTCAGTCTAGATAAGATAAGCATCCCACCTTTCATAGTTTGGCTATCCCCGTAGAAAGACTAGCTCATCCTGGTTTTCTCATATGTGTCCAAGTGCAGGCACTAAAATTCCTGTGTCCTAACCAACTATGCAGTCCCAGGAAAATGGGTGGTCACTATAACTGTCTGCTGTAAGGTGGTGTCTGACTTTTGAATCTATAATGTAGCTGTCACTTCCTGTGGCTATGGAGAGATAACTGATTGCAAATCGGGTGACTTGTGCATACTTGTACACTGGGGGGATCCTGGGAACAGCAACTCCAGTGTTTCCTCTCCCGGATTCCCCATGGTGGCTGAAGCAATGTACTTATCTGGTATGGATAAGAAGGTCTTAGTTCTCACTGGCACAAGAAAACCATCTGTTCTGATGAAGACTCCCATTCTTCCTCCAGATCTAGCCATCAGCAACATACCCCTCAAGGGTAGGCCACTGCACAAAGATCCATGTAGACAGGCTGCCTAGACAGCACTCTTGGTTACCTGGTGGAAATTCCTTATTCCATCTAAACCTGAGAAGTTCTGTGTAGCTAAGGTAACTAAAACCCTTAATTTGCTTACCAGTGATGCCTTGGAGCTTTAGTTTCATGTGGACACAACCCCAAAAGGAGAGTGTATGAATTTGATCCACAATTCCTGACCCACATCATCACCACATCTGTGTGACACTGAACCTGGAAACCAGGACACATTGTGGCCCTTTCTCTCATCTCGGCTTATTTTCTTCCCATTTTGGGAAATCCCAAGGCATGAGATTTGGTGTTTCACCCTCTTTTTATCATGTGCTTCTGCTGCAGGCCCCAAGCACAGAGTAAAACTGACCCATCAGCTCTGACGCTTGTTGGGTTTGGGAGAGAAATTTCAAAAGAAATTGTGATCTTTATCCCTCTCTATACAGCCGTCCTTTCTAGATGCTCATGTCAGAAACTCAGTGTCAATTCTTTTTTCTCACATTTCAGCCATTGCCTTTTCATCTCTCCTTGACCATCTTTATGCCTCGCTAAAGGCAAATTCCAAAGAAAAGTGCATTTGTATGTTTCAAAGTATTAATCATTTACACGTAGTATTAGTTACTTTTTTGTTGCTGTGGTAAAGTATCATGACCAAAAGTAACTCAGAGAAGAAAGAATTTACCTTGGCTTCTAGTTCAAGTGGGTAAGTCCATAATGGCTGGGGAGACAGAACAGTGGGCCTCCTGAGCAGGAAGCTAGGCACTCACATCTTCATCCACATGCAGGAGGCAGAAAGAGTGGCCTGAAGTGGGTCATGGCTGTGAACATTCAAAGCTCATCCTTCCTCCAAGGCCATATCACCTATCCTCCCCACATAACACTAGCAGGTGGGGAACAAGTGTTCAAACACCTTAGTCTATGAAGAATACTTCTCATTCAAACCACCACAGATGTTGCTTCTAAGATATTGCTTATTTTTAAAATTTAAATGTACTTCTTGCTGACAGAATGCATTTAACTTTAGGGTAAGACTCTATTATTTAAGATACCACATACATTAGCTATAGAACAAACAAGGAGAAATCAGTACTGACTTCAAAGCCTCATCTCTACTGGCTAGTTCTGGAAGTGCTATACATGCTAATGGAAGGGAAAAATTAATCATCAGCTTTACTCAGCTGCCAATCCTGAAAGCTGCAACAAAAACTGGCCTGGAAAGATTGACCCACTGGGGCAATAGCAGCAGCATGAGTATTATGGACTAATATATGGAATTATGGACTATTATGGAATAATATAACGAACCACTTTCTAATTGGTTTTAAGGCCCGCTTCACAAGACAGAGCCCATATCAGACATGGAAATTAGGCCTAGGAACCTGAAGTAGGACAGGTCACAGGCTGCATGGAGAGAGTCTACTACAATTATTCTGCTAAATAGATATAGTATTAAACTGATTCCTAAAGGCTTATTGTTATACCCCTTGGTGAATGCATTTCTCAACTCTTGCTAGAAGCATTTCCTTAGCAACAGATGGTAATTAACACTGGTCCAACTGTAGATAGACCCATGTGTAGAGAAAATGAGAGGCTGAAGAGTGCTTATCCCTGAACAGGTTACCTCTATCAAACTTTTGCTTCCCAAGGATCTGGGATCATTGTGGAAGAGACTATGGAAAGACTGTAAGAGCTGGTGGAAGTGGATGACCACAACAAAAGAGTTTTCCGGACAGCCTGGTAATTTACTCATAGGAATTCATGGCAACAGTGATACCAAAGACAAGTCTGACATAAGCTCAAGCCAGACAAGATCCCAGTATAGATGTGGGGAAGTGGTTCAGAAACCCCAATCTTACCTGAGGATCTATTGGCAACCGATGACTGCTAGGAGAGTCAGTCTTGTTTAAGGGTAAGACTCTTGGTAGGTTGAGCAGACTCTAGTGTGACTCCACACTGAAGGGCACTTAGGACACGACTTTGATGCTATGGGAATTATTTATATATATACATATATTTAGATATTTTATGTAATATATATTATAGATATACATGTATTAGAGTGCATGAAATTGGATAGGCCACAGCATAGTAGAGCACAGATGAGGAAGGGATTTAAATACAAAATATATTGTACATGTCCACAAACATTTGATAAGGAATAAGATAAATGAACTTTGCTTAATATTTTATCACCTTTGTCTTTCTATTAAGGAGCTATTTAGTCCTTTCTATTTAGTCATAACTAGTAGCCTTGTCTTACTTCTCTTCCTAATACTGAGCTTCCTATTTCTAGAGGGTTCCTTGACATTATTACCCTGATTTTTATTTTATAAATTTTCATAAGTTGTGACTTGTAAAACATAAATCATGTTCTTCAGGCTATTAGTACTGTATTTTCCGAAGTTCAATGGGATATGAAGAGTTGTTATGCTTAATAAATTCTATCATGAAATACATTTAGGAAATTCAAGATGAGTTAGGTTAAATGGACGTTTTCTGGTAAGCTCTTCTGAAGCCATGGCTGTAGCTCCATAAGCTCCACCAATCTCTTCTTCCCATAACCTCTTCAGGGATAGGGACCACTTGCAGCCACCTGCTGGGACCACTCCCAGAGTGCTTCACCATCTCCTGACAGGTTCCCTGTGACCCTATGCAAACACAAAGTCACAATTTCTTCAAATTCTCATCGGTCACAGCACTAGCGTGAGCTCCTACTTTTTAGCTAGTTTTCTGGTTCACATAACATGCTCACAAAACATTGCAATTGACATGACTTCCTCATTCCTGTTCCCTTTGGCTCAATATTCTGTGGGTTAGTGTGGAATTTTATATTTCATTTCCTAGTTTTAAAACTATATTAGTAGTGTCTATACCATTTCATGCCGAGTATTTTACAGGAAGTGTTGATGACATTTTACATCCTATTTCCTTTCAAATACTTCCCAAGTATTAGGGTAACTCTTGCTAAAGTGGTTGGAAGGCTCTGTGTTCCTGAATGCTTCCGTTTGGTTAGTCACTCAGTTACCTAGAGTAGTTGTCAAGAAGAATATATGAGTTGTATATTTTTAAGTCATTGCATAGCTTAAAATAACGTCCTCTTCCCTTCACAGAACAATGCTTTGGCTTCATATAGAATTCATGAATCACCACTCTTTCTAAAGCCTTTGGATGTTGCTTCCAATATCTACAGTATTTTAAGATTGTGAAGAAGAAGCCTGGGGGCAGCCTGGTTTTCTTCAGGCCCAGAATGGCCATTCTGCTATCCATTTCTGTCAGCCAACATTTCTGTATTTCAGAAAACTCTCCTTCCCACATACAAACACTTTGAAACCATGGAAATATTCTGCCTTTCAAAGTTTCCTATGAGATTTAGCATTTGGTACTGCACCTTGTCTATCTAGCCTTTACCATAATGCTTACAAAGTGATGATTTTCCCAATGTTTGTCAGTTACTCTTGGACACTCACTATAAGAGAGAACCTTCTCTTCTCCATGGATTGCTTTTCTATCTATGGTCTGTTCAGATGCATGGTTTTGTATTTTTTCAATGGCTTGAAATCTGTCACTCTATTTAGTTCTCTGAGTGTTCAGGTTTTCCAAAACTAGGACAGAGCAAGACCCTCTGCTCTGAGACATTGTCTTTAGAATATGACTGCTCATTTTCAGGGTGATGAAGGTGCAGAGACGCGAAGGCTCACGATCAAATCATGCAGCCTGCAGTCCACATCAGTTTCTCATGGTACCCTTCTGTAGCCATGACCACACTTGGGCATCACTGTACAGAGCCCATTACACAGGTCCGTAAGCCTTCCTGAAACAACATCCTGTTGTACACTTCTACATGTGTATGAATATACTCACATGTATACACATATGTATGGACAAACTTTTGGGGGTGGGAGAACTGAATTATCCCAAAGCAAGTCACATATATTGTACATGTGTTTATGTGCTTGTGTAAAACTACAGCACAGCCTAATGTGTATGTGTGGACACCTGCATCTGCCTCCCCTCGTGTGTATCTATTATTATCAGGAAATGTTCAGGAAATAGGTTGTTTTTCATTAAAGCCACAGTGCAGGTGGCACTGGGTCTAGATAGTTATCTAAATCAAGTCTAAGGCTTGTGAGTGGTTTTGGAATCACCGAGGTCCAGAAGAACATAGAAGAGGAAAAATATCTGGAATGAATTCAAGCTGAAGCAACGTCCAAGGCAGAGGCTAGATGTCTTGCCTTAAGCAGAAGGCCCTTACTTTCAACTCAGCAAGAAGAAAAAGCAAAGGGACCCAGAACCCTGGATAGCTCCTCAGCCCTCCAGCTTTGCTAGACAAACAGCAAGGCCAACACCGTTTTGATTCCCTGCTCTGTGTAGACTCTCAGTTTCATCTCCCTACAGTCCCTCTATGCAGCCATGTAAGAATGTCCATCCTCTCAAAAGCCTTTGCAATCTTTGCACTGAGGGGGAGGGTTTCTTGTAGAGTATTTAAGTCTCTGGAGGATTCTGCAAAGGCCAGAGTGGGGACCCTGGGACAATACATCCAGTCAAGAACAGGGAGTGAATGGCATTTCCCTCCTTACCTCTCTGTGTGGGTGCAGCTGCTGACTGGCCCCTCAGGACACATTCCTGGATGTGTGCACACGCTTCGGAGGGGTGGGTGCGGTGACTTGGAGCTCATTTCTTAGCCCTACCCTGTGTTCACCTTGTGACACTTGGCTGGCACAGACAGCACCAAGAGTTCTTCAGCTCTGCCTTCCCCGTGAGCCTGCCGCATGTCACCAAGAGCTGCAGTTCTCTCTCGCACATTTTGCATAATCAGTTTCTATTCTGTCATGTTCTCTCACACATGGTGCTCTGAGACTATTCTGGAAAACAGAGATTTTTCAGTTCGGATGATTAGCATAATTTTACGTTGTGCTCAGCCTGTTTGGTAAATGAAGTCGATTACTCACAGATCTGTCAGAGGAAGAGAAAGACACATAGAGGCATGTCACCTGCTTTTAGATCCAGAGACCATTGCTTCCCTTCCATCCCACTGAGAATAGGAATGATTCAGGTCATGGCCCTGAGAGTTGATATTTATATTCAGATTTCTAACTTTAAACTCCACTGCATGGGTTTCTTCTGCAGTGTCTAAATATTTCCCCTCGTTTGAATACGTTCAAGATTCCACAAGCCACTTTGAGATCAAACTTCTACAAACACCACTGTGTTAGTTTCTCTCCCTGTGGCTGTGATAAAACATTCTGACAAGAGCAGCTTAAGGGAGGAATGGTTTGTTTTGGCTCCCAGTTCAAAGGTGCAGTCATCGTGGAAGTCCCGGCTGCAGGAACTCAAGGCAGTTGGTCACAGTTTATCCAGTCAGGAAGCAGAATGATGAACTCTCGTGGTCAGCCAGTTTTCTCCCTTTTATACTGTCAGGTCTGAAGTCCAGAGAATGTTGCTGTCCACTTTTAGGATGAGTCTTCCCACCTCACCTAACCTAGTCAAGATAATCGTCATAAGCATGGCCAGAGACTAACCTAATCGAAATATCTCTCCCAGATGTTCCTGGAGACCTGTCTCCCCAGTGATTCCAGATCCTGTCAAGTTGAAAATCAACACTAACTCACCACCACTTACATTACTTGACTCTGAGATCTGGTTTCATCCTTTACTATTCCCAGTCTAGCAAAAATAACACCTTCTCCAAACTCCAACTTCCTGAAAAATAACAGTGGGATGGCAGTAATGTTGTGTCTTCCTTGAAAGCTTATTAGGAAGACACACTGAAAGACCACCCATTAAGGACTGGATGCATTCATCTCTCACAGGGGTTGGTTACTTTCTACAGTGTTTCCATGACCACACTTCCAAAAGTCCACAATGTTTCAGGACCTTAAATAATGCTAAGACAACAATCCATGTAAATTTGTTAATGTGGACTTTGTTTTTTCAGAAATTTATTTATTTTTCTTTTCTAGTTATGAGTGTTTTCCTGCAAGTATGTCTGTGTACCTGATGACCACTGAGGCCAGAAAGGGCATTGGATCCCCTGGAAATGGAGTTATAGACTGTTGTGAGCTGCCTTTGGGTGCTGGGAACCAAGCCTGGAACCTCTGCAGGCGCGACATGTGCTCTTAACTGCAGAGCCATCTCTCCAGCTATGCAGACCTTCCTTTTCAGCTGAGTATTGTTTCTGCCTACTCACTGCATGAGGTCAGCATAGAATGACAAAAATCCAGAAAGTTCAGGACAATGAAGAACTAGGTCAGGAGCACCAGATGGATGAGCAAAACTTAGATGTTGATTTTTAAAGATCCAACTCAGGGTGGCCAAGTGAACACACTCAGTACCCTTTCCTTTGGAAAGATGAATAGAGTTTGTGTTAAGCCTAAGACGCTTCCCAGGTATGTGACCTTAAAACTTAAGGATTGTCTATGATTTCTTTTCTTTCCAGGATTCTTTTGAATCTGACCAGACAATCAGGAAATGTTGATGTGGCAATATACATTAAAATAAAAAGTTTCAGAATGTTGAAAATCTGTTCAAATGTTAGCTTTGAGAGGACTAGTGAATTTTCAGTGCTCATATGACCTACAAAGGAATGGTGATCTATAGATTGCATAATCTGTCAAATAGATTTCTCCATTAGTCCCTCAGTATGTCTCTTCTCTAGCTTCTCAAGCAGTGCCATTCTAACAGTAGATGAGAAGTAAACAATCTAAAAATAGTTGCACACTGATTTCCCTAAGTTGAGAGAAACAGATCTGCTCTGGGAAAGGATTTGCCTGTCTTTAGAGCTTTGGGGGTGATTTAAAGCTCTTTCGATCTCCAGAGAACTCGTCATCATTTGGGGTCTGCTTACTCAGTTTGGGTCTCCAGTTTTCTTCCTCTTCCTTCCACTGCCTCCTCCTCAGCCACTCCACTTCCCATTAACACACCTCTGGTGGAAGGACCAGGGTGACATACATCGATCAGCTCAAACAGGTCAATAGGAGTATTTTCAGCAACTTACACTGACATAAGAGCAGTGATGTGAAGTGTGGTCTGTGAGCCCTCTGTGAACGTCTCATCTCCGACCGTCTTTCCTCTTGGGTACAGCCACAAATAACTAGAGATGGAGCAGATCAGAGTGCCTCCTGAGATAAATTCAGCCTCTTTCTCTCTCTCTCTCTCTCTCTCTCTCTCTCTCTCTCTCTCAACCTCATGTGTTATGGCAAAACCCACAAAGCATTTTTCATATATAGATTTCTTTGTTCCCTTTTACAATAGTCTTCACGTACTTCTGTGATTTCAGTTATCTTTCCTCAAGTACGGTCCAAAAATATATTAAATGGGAGATTCCAGAAATTAGCAATTCATTGGTTTTAAACAATTTTTTATCATACTATGCTATAATAATCATTATATTCAGTTATTACTTGCTGTTCTTGGTCTCTTACTGTGTCCAATGTACAAATGAAACTGCCCCATCATATGTATGTATAGGGGAAAAAATCTGTATTGTAATTGGTGCAATCTGAGGTCTCAGATATTTTCTGGAGGTCTTGAAATATTGATAAAGATGACAAGATGCTGTTTGTCAGCTAAGACAAGAACAACAGATATAAAGACTGTGGCTCTTGGAGCATCTGTGCTCCTGACCGAAGTTGGCAGGGATAAAGGTAAAGAAGAACAACCTTCAGTCCCATCCTGTCTGAGATGGTACATTCTTCACCTGAATTGCATTCAGTAAACGTATTTCCACTCCCCCCAAAACAAGCTGCTCCAAACATCTGTGGGGAGACAAAGGAAAACACGAGAAAGGAACTCAGAGATGAATATTTCAACAGAAACGTGGGAAGAAGTACATTGCAACTTGCAAACAGCCTTCTGCACCACATGCCATAAATTAGCACAATATAAATTTATACATATTTACACCACATAGTCTCTAACTATATAAATCCTCAATACTCAGACTCGTGGAGTAGGTGTAAGAGAACAGTCCATATGTTTATTCATGCTCCCTGGTGCTCTAGGGAACTTTGTGATTTTACTCTTACTGTTTCTCTGTAATTGTGTGTATATACATACATAATACAATTGTGTATCTATACAATGAACATACAGGTTACACGATTATGTGTAATCCTCTATTAACTATATAATTATATTGATACAATTATATATGTAATTATATATACAATTTTGATAAATAGATGTGTATATATACAATTTAAAGATATATAAATATATAATTAAAATTGATTCTAAATGTTTAAATCAAATTAATGCCCAAAGACAAAAATCTATTTTGGAAAATTTCACCATTCTTTTCAAGATATTCCCTGGCAAAAAAAAAAATTAATTACATCCAACTGAGCCCTTACCTAGATGTCTTACATACTCCAAAATATCAGTCGTTACTGATCTATAAATATAGCCTTTGCTGCATAAACTTTTCACAGACAGAAAAGGCAATGTAGGGACTATTCTCCCAGCTCTCTCATCCTTGTAAAAAGAAGTAAGAGTCAAGCATCAGGCCTCACACCTGCTTCTTGAATCTCCTTTGCTGCTAAGACAGATCTTCTAGGTGTGGGGGTGTAGGGGATGGCAGAACTTGGAATAGCTGGGCTTTGCGGCTGGCTGCGTCATTTCCTTACTCTCCTTGGGAAAAATCCCTAAATCTCTCAGAAGACAGGGAGAATACGGGATATCAACTTTGAGTATCTAAAACTGGTAGAAATCCACTAGACAGAGCTGATAGGACAGTCTTGGCAACTGCGATGTCTTTATATACTTTTAGATAGTTGTTATGGTTTCTTTTGTAATTTGCTAAGCAAACAAAATACATTCAGTTTCTTTTACACTTACAGCTTTCTTGAAGCAAGCTACAGCTGGGTTGCTGTTGACATTCTTTGTTTCAGAAGAAAGCCACAGTGGGGCTGGAGACAAGCTTCAGTGGTTCAGAGCATGCACTGCTCTTCCAGAGGACCGGAGTTCAATTCCCAACATCCCGGCAGAGTTGTTCTAAACTACCTATAAATAACCCCACCTGCAAAGGATCTGGCATCTTCTTCTGGCCTCCATGAACAGCTGCACCCACACACACACACACACACACACACACACACACACACACACACACAGAGAGAGAGAGAGAGAGAGAGAGAGAGAGTTAGAAAAGCTTATCACAGCACGAACGGATAATTTACCTTGGCACAGCCATGCACCTGGCCTGGCCACTGACCTGTGCTCAGCCTGCTTTCCTATACAACCCAGGACCACTTGCCGAGGGATGGCACTACCCACACTAGGCTGGGCCCAGTATGCCTACATGGGCACCAAATCTCAAGAAAGTAGTATTGGGATTACCATGGCCTAAGTTACAACTGCTATACAATAGAAAACAAAGTCTTGGGTGGTAAGATGGAGCCATCAGTGAGGTGCTTGCCATACAGGAACAAGGATCTGAATCTGATTCCCACAGAACCTATATAAAAATGCTGGTGTGGTAGTGCGAGCTTTTAATCCCAGAGGGAGGGGATGTGGAGACAGGAGAATCCCTTGGGCTCATTGACTAGCCAGCCTAGCCTCATTGGCAAGCCCCAGGTCGATGAAAACCTTGTCTCAAAATAAGGCAGTCAGCATTTCTGAAGAATAACACCCAGCGTTGTCCTCTGGCCTTCACATGCACACACAGACACATGCACCCTCACTTGCACTCAAACATACCCCAACCATCCCCACACAAAAGAACAGAAGTTTCCCCTCTACTTTGCTTTATACTGAGAGCAAAAAAACTTCATATAATCCTCTGTCTCTTGTTCACTGTGTGCCCTTCTTTGCTCACAAGAGGATGCTTATAATAGCTCATTTGAGAGCCAGAGAGGAAACACTCTCCTGCCCACATCCTTGTAGGCATGGAAAGAGATTCCACATCACACAGATGCCTTTAATGATCTATGGACTGACAAAAATATAACTCAAGACCATGTACAAGAATTAAATGAGGCTGGGTCCACATTTGACACAACCATGTATGTCGCCTCACCAATGCCATCATGCCTTGCCCAGCAGTGAGGGGCACAGCAGAATCCCCCTGGCCTGTGCTCAGTAAAAATCACAATAAGCTATGGCTCCCTTCTGAGTACTAGATTTGGCATGGTTAAAAAACAAGAACAATACTGACACAGCACAGAGGAACAGCATTTTAGAGCAAAGCTCATCCAGCCTCATCCACAGGAGTAGAAAAAGGACTGCTGATCAAGGACAGAAAGTACATTAAACACTCCCTCTCCCACATTTTTTTCCCTTTCACTCCTACAACAGCCCACTGGGGATAATGCACGAAGCTGAGAGTACCCAGTCGAGACTGACATTTCCAGTGCTGAGATCATAGACCACGTTCCATGTCTCAGGAAATCCATGGATCCTTTCCCAGAAAAAAAATTCATGAAACTAAACTGGAAGCACACTTTTAGAAGTCTGATTGACACTCTAGTCCAATTTAAGAGTTCTGATCTGAAGAACCAAGAGAAAAGTCATAGAGGAGTTACTGATTAAGCTTATTCTTTCTATAAGGCTAAACTGGGGAAGTAGAGTGTATTAGTTTCCCCTTGCTGATTTAACAAATTATATGATACAATGCCTTAAAACATTACATATTAATTCCTATAATTCAGGAAGTCAAAGCCTAATATGGTTCACTGTGACTGTCTTCCTTCTGAAGATTCTAAGGCTGAAATTGTTTCTTTGTTCCTTGCAACATCTAGATGCTTTTCAGTTTCCAACCTTTGCTTTCATGATGTCCTGCTCTGACTCTGACTCCCTCATCCCCTTACATAAGGACTCTTAGAATTATACTGCACCCACACAGATGGTCCAAGATTTCAGAATCTTTAAGTGGTCACATCTTCAAAGATTTTAGCCATGTAAGTTAATATATTCATGGATGTTAGAGAATAGGATGTGGGCATCTGTATTAGCCTGAACTCTTTAGAAGAATATAACCAACAGAATGAATATAAATTATAAAAGGGGATTGATTAGATTGGTCTATATGGAAGTGGTATTTCATGAATCCTGCCTGCTAAACCAATTATGTTCTTTACAGTCCAGAGAATGATCTATAATCACTGGACTTTCCATTGGATGAGTGAGTTTATTTAGGTATATAGTAACCAAAAGTTAAAGAATGGGTAACTAGCTGACAGAGCGCAGTAGTAGATAGTGAAACACCATCAAATTGGGCACTTACAACATCTAGCAGAGATGGCTGGAGTAACCTAATTGAGAGATCAAGCAAAAATATCACCAAATATCGAGCAGAAATCGATTGGGTACCAGATTGGATCAGTCAGCTGGATTTCTGATTGAAAGAGAGCTCTAAGCCAAACAGAGTGACCTCTTTGGGCAAAGAAATCAAATATCTGCAGCTAGCTGGAGTTCCCAACTGAGCCTTCTTTCCATGGATAAACTTTTGCCAAACTTCTGGCTTCGCATTCCCAGCACCCGAGGCACTTTTATGTCATGGGATAAGCAACAGTAACCTCGTTGGAAGTAGTTAACCCTCCAGCTGCCCTCAAGACCACACAGTCTTAACCATTCTTAGGTGCGTACTGTTTTCCTTCTTATTGCAGCTAGGGCACCAGCTAAGTCTGCCCCAGGACAGGGAGTTTGGGCAGAGACAAGAGAGGGCCTCTCCACGCCCAAAGTCTGCATTCAAGAAGTTTAAACAGCACATAACAATTTAACAAACATAATGTACTTTACTGAGAGAAGAGACAAGAGTTGGAGCAGAAAAGCTGTCAAAAAATTGGAAGGAAATGAGTAAGGCTGGGGTTGCCTTCTCGGCTCCAGTATCTTCAGGAGAGTTGCTGAATGTGAACCAGATGTGGACAGCAGGAAGTGACCGGACCTCCATGCTTGAGGAAAGCGCGATTGTCTCTCAACCCATGGCCCGGTGGTGAAAGTTTCTTGGGTTCACTATCTCTCCAGCATAACCATGATCCTGTGTAACTGCAGTAAAAGTAAAAGGATTTAAGAGATTTAAGAGCAAACTGATTCCGTATGCTAGCCAACATCACTTACATCAGGGTGCTGGAGAAATGGCTCATTGGTTAGAAGTGTGTGCTTCTGTTGCAAAGGACCAGAGTTCAGTTTCTAATACCAACATCAGGTGGCTCCAACTACAATATACAGTTCTGGGGAATCTAATGCTATCTTCTGGCCTCTTGGGCAAGTATACTCAGGTGTACGCACATGTGCATAGTCACACATGTACATAATTTTAATTTACATCATTCTCCACCCAAAGTTTTTTTTTTTTACAAACAAAACACATTTAAAATGATAAATTACCCAGAAAACCTTTTTTTCATTGAATTTTTGTGTATCTCATACACAACATCTTAATTGTCTTTATACCCTCTCCCCATCAGCACCATCCCATAGGCCCCCACCGGATTTCATGTGTTCTGTCATTTATGTTAAGGCCTGTCAAGTCAAGTTAGTATTTCCTGACATCCTTCAGTACACATTCATCCACTTCGGTATAGTCAGCCTACCTAGAGTCATTCCCTTAAAGAAGATCAGTTCTTCCTCACTCAACAGCAGTCAGCTGTCCAATAGTTCTTTGGCTAAGATTGGGGCCTGCTGCCCATTTTCACAGTTCTGTGCTGGGTTTTTGTCTACTTGTGTTTGCATGGACCTGTCTGTGCATGCTGTCATCATTGCTGTAAGTTAATATACTCAAGCTCCCAGGAGACTGTTAGACTCTGAATCCATGTGGTCATGTGCTTCCTCCCGGGGCTCTTACACTCTTTCTGCCCCCTCTTCTGCCACGATGCCTTATCCCTGGGTGGGTTTAATATGGGAGTCCTGTCCAGGGACCCACACTCTGCAGACTCTTATTCTCTATCTACCCTTTAGTCATTTGTGGCCTTCGTGTTCATTACCCTCCGTTGCATGTGGGAGCATCATTGATGAGAGGTAAAAGATACATTGGTGTGCTCTCTACTTCTTGTTCCACTAGGTTCCATAAGCCTTAGGTGTAGCTAAGGTGTAGCTTAGGTGTGGATGTGTCACTTAGGGTTGGGCATTTGACAGGCATTTAACCTCTGTGTGTGACCAGTTGTGAAAATTTATAAAAGTCTCTGTTGTAAAAGAAGCTTCTTTGATGAGTGGTGACTGGCATACCTGTCTGTAAATACAAGGATCTGTGTTTATAACATACTAAGAAATTACATTTGTCAGGGCATGTGACAGCCTTGGGATTTCCTCTAAGATTTATGACCTCTCCAGTCATGTGTATTTGGCTATGTTTACAGTAACACACAGGAGCCCCCCGCCCCCAACCGTTAAGTGGGCTTTAAGTCCAATTAGGCAGCTGTTCAGCACCCAAGATAAAAGTGCCGTTACTGCATCAGTATAGTTTGCTATGCCAGTCATTGTTGTGGTTTTTAGGCCTTAAAGCTGGGGTTGGTCCACTGATTGATGTTCTCCCTTAGCAGCTTAGCATGTTCTCCAAAACTATGAAAACTAGTCTTCAGGGAGGAGGCTTCCAGGTCAGTTCCAGCTCTATTGCTCCAAGTCCTATGTCAGAAGTATGTCTTGTTTTTCACAACAGGGTCTTACCTTTATGCTCTTGGTGGCAATCAAGGGCTCTGGCAATAACTTGTGTGATTTGTGGAGTCTCTGGAAATACCCTGGTGAACAACTCAAAGGGAGTATCTCTTATCTATTCTTTTAAATCATAATATACAGGATAGGATCCAAACCTCTAGAAAAACAAATGAACATGGGTCATCAAATAGTAGGACTTTAAAACTGCCTGGTGAAACTTTTTCAGATTTCATAGAACACTAAGAAGTGTTATTCTTATCAAAATTCACACTGGGTATGTTCAGTTTCAATATGAACTCAATATCTGAGGAAAAAGAGAGATTAAATCAGCATTTGAGTTACTGTTTTCTTTTTTTTGATCTCTACCAGACTGGTGCGTCTGAATGCTGTGATCAAGATAGAATGTCATTATCTTGTTTTTTTGTCTATGACCTGTCAGAACGGACGGTTAGGTTTGAACCGAACGGCAACACATATGCTTCGGAGATGTTTAATTGTGGCAACATAGAAATGTTGAATAAGCTTCATGTTGAAAATGTTGTCAGTTCCCTGCCTAAGCTCTTCAGTGTTAAAACCGGGCAAAAAATAGATGATCGGGCAAAGGCTGTTGTTTCCCTGATGTTTTCAGATGCCAGTTCTGTCTTGGCTTTGCCTTACTGCTGGGTTTGAACTGAGGCTGGTGAGCAGATGAATACAGCATGTCTCCCACAAAGGAAATCAACGGTAGGCTTTACATCTTTCTAGCTCTGCACTGAGTACTGTTGATATGCCTTTTGCCTTTTTTTTTTTTTTCCTTTAAATGGAAAACGCTCCAGGG
This sequence comes from Eospalax fontanierii, assembly GCA_035773235.1. Classification (NCBI taxonomy): domain Eukaryota; kingdom Metazoa; phylum Chordata; class Mammalia; order Rodentia; family Spalacidae; genus Eospalax; species Eospalax fontanierii. The sequence continues at coordinate 8,945,735 of CM069547.1, forward strand.
GAGTTTTGTGTACTCTAAACAAGATCTCTGTAGGATCAGATAATAGGGTCTGCATGAATGCAATACAAAAAAGAAAGAGAGAGGGAAGCCAGCATGCTAATGCTGATGAGAAATTATTCAGCAGAGACCTGCATTTACGAAGGCGCATAATATAAAAATGCCACTTGGCGGTCAGTTTTTCCAAAGATTTAAAACAAAACTGATTTACTTCTCAAGAAGTCAGGTCTAGACACAGAGCTTAATATTCCTTTCCCCCAGATACTCATCTATACTATTTGTATTTTTTAAATGGAGCATGTTTGAAAATGTTTAGGTAAAGTATAGGAATACGGTTTTTACAGGTTCTAGTTGGATAATCAAGAAAGACCCCACTTGAAAAGGTGTCACCTTAAAAAACGAAAATTAGGGCTGGTGAAATAACTCAGTCAGAAAGTGCTAGCCACACAAGGATGAAGGCTTGAGTCAAATCTCCAGAACCACGTACAAAAGCCAGACGTGGTGACACAGGATTTTAATCTCGGCCTGTTGTGGGAAAGACAGGCAAAACCCTGGAGCTCACTGACCAGTTTGTCTAGCCTAATTGGAGAGATCCAGACCAAGGAGAAATAATACCCAGGGTTGACCTTTGACCTCTAGTTGCACATTCACACACACCTGTCCCCTCACACACATGAACATGCACATATACAAATATACATCCACAAATAAATAAACAGGAATACTAGAAAGTACTTAGATATTCAAATAGATTTCAAGCTTTATGATCAAAAAGGGTAATAACTGGTACACAGGATCTGGTGAACAACCAAAGATGCTACTTTTAGTACTGTGAGAGCCAAGTGAGACAGCTGTGTCATGAAATCCTATGTATGTCAACAAGGAAATATATGTCAACATGAAATTCTGTGCTCCTTCCTGCATTAATCAGGGTTCTCCGGATATACATATATATGTATATATACTGTAAGGAATTGATTCATGAAATCCTGAAGACTCATAAGTCTCAAGATTTGCTGTTAGCTGGCTGGCTATCACAGAAGGGCCATGGTGTCGAGCCAGCAGTGCTCCAAAAGCCAGGTGAGTGAATGTTCAAGAGCCAGTATGAGGCTTCAGAGCCAGGTGGAGCTGATGTGTAAGTTCGAGTCTGATGACAGAAAGAACAATGATGTCTGTACTCAAAAGTGATTAGGTCAAAGGCGTTCCCACCTACTCATAAGAGGGTCAGCCTTTTGTTCTATTTGTGTCTTCAACTGATTGGATGATGCCTGACCACATTAGGAAGGCTAGTCTGCTTCAGTCAGCCTACTGATACTTTCATAGACACATTCTTGACCAGTTTCTTGACCATAGATAAGTTGATGCATGGAATTAGCGATGTCACTTTCTGATAACATCCATGCATCCCTCCACACCTGCACTCCAGGCAGTCTACGCGATGAACTGCTACGTTGTACCGAATTCTAGTCCAGGCATTAGAAGCACCAAAGCAAATAAAGGGAATTTCACTTCTGGAATCCAATAAAGTGCAAGGGGCTCTTCAGACCTGCTACCACACAGAACTATTTAAAATTAGTTTTTAAAAACCATTTTATAGCTCGGAGCTGGAGAGATGACTCAGTGGTTAAGAGCACTAGCTGCTCTTGCGGAGAACCCAGTTTCGATCCCAGCATCCACATGGCAGCAACCAATCATCTGCGACTCCAGTTCCAGGGGAATCTAACACCTTCTTCTGACCTCCACGAGCACTGCGTGATACAGGTGCACTTATGTGAAGGCAATACACTCATACACCGAAATAAAAATTAAAAAAAAATTTTTTTAAACATTTTTTTATCTCTGTGAATGGTTCTAAAGGAATATTGCAAGTGAAGAAGCTGTCCGGAAAAGCTGCAAAAACTGGGTAAGAGCAGAGAGAATCTTCTCTGTGGCGTCTGAACTTCTGCTCCACTCCGAGTTCAGTGACCTGGAAGCTGCACTCCAGGCAAGTGCAGTCAAGAAGATCATGGCCTCTCTTCCCACAGCTCCTAGTCAACATTTATCTGTTTTTACCCACAGTTTCTGAGTCTAAATATGAGAGAGTGAAGTCATGTTAGTTATTTTTCTGGAACAAAATTTCTGATGAAATCCACTTAAAGAAGATGGAGTATATTAGGGCGTTGCAGTCTGCCATTGTGGGAAATCATGACAGCAAAGGTGTGAGGCCTCTGGTCACACTGCTTCCTCAGTCAGGAAGGACAGACAGGTGAATGCTGGGACTCAGGTCCTTTTCTTCCATTTTCCAGTCCAAGATCCCATGGTGTGAACCACATTTAGAACGAATCTTCACATTTCTATTAACCCAGTCTAGCAACTCCCTCAGAAACGTGTCCACAGGTTCATCTCCGAGGTGATTATAGATCCTGTCAATTCCAACTAATACCCACCACCACAGCAGCCAGCAACTGAGGACTCCATAGTTCCATACAGAACATAGGAATGGGATGGAGATTCTGAGTTGGGGGTATAGCTGCAGATTATCCTGGGACCCTGATTACCAGCACAGACATTACAAGGTGGTGGGTCTATGCCAGGAAGAACTAGTGTCTCCCCTTTGCCAGACACTGCTCCAAAAGTGAAGTGTCACTCAGAGAAAAGCATTGTCCCTACATCCAGCCTCAGATCTGCAGCTCAGAACATTTAACCAAATGCAGAAGAGGATGATAAAGTCTCTGAAGGACCAAATACCTTCCTAAAGGAGCTGACTTCACTAGAAAGAGACTGTGAAGCTGAAGCCTAAGACAATAACAAAACAAGAGACTTTGGGGGAAAGACATTAAAGAAGAAATTGGCAGGTTCATTGGAGATAAAAGTCAAATGATTTGCCAACAAGCTTGCTGGAGATGATTAGAAAAAGAGGATGATAGGAGAACCCTAGACGTCTGTAGGTAATTTGTGAAGCTTAACAAAGTGGGTTGCGGTTACAGAAAGAGTCAAGGGGAGCCATGCCACTCTGCTGGAACCACTGTCATCTCAGAGCAACCTCGGGCTGCCCAGCTTCACACCCTGAAGGATATTCAAGCTTTCACCTGGAGATAGAAGAGCAGAAGCCAGGCATCAGACAAACAAGCAAGGGAAAAAATGGGATGAGAGGGCAATATCCCAACTTGGTGTAGCATAGTATATAAAGTGAACAGTTTCCCAACAAAAAGTTGTGAAACATGCAAAGAAATCGCAACACATGAGCCACACATTAGAAAGATAAAAATGCAACATACATAGTCCTTGAGAACAACTAAATGTTGGGCTTAGCAAAGACTATAGAGAAAAGTATTATAATACCACATGGAATATGGAGTATTAATAAAGAGACAGAAAGTATAAAGAACCACCAAATGGAAACTGGGGCTGGAAAGTACTATATTGTAATAAAAAATTCACTAGAGGGGCTCAGTAATAGAAACTGAACTGTCAGAGGAAGTAACGATCTCCAATCAGACTTGAAAATAGTTCGATAGAAGCATGCAAGTCAATGAATAGGAAGGAAAAAGTAACATACCATAGAGCACTCAAGAAATTCAGGGGAAAAAAAGGTGGACCACATATGCATAATGGCGATCAAAGTGGTATCTGAAGAAAGGATGGCCTAAAATCTTGCCGATGTGCTGAAAACAAGTATTCTAAACACTCAGGAAACTTTAATTCCAAATAGGACAAATGCCAAGAAATCCACAAATATGGTAAAAATACTGAAAGTCAAATGCATGGAGGGATAATGAGAAAAATGGCTTCTCTCTTGCAGAAGAACCCAAGTAAGATCAATGAATGATTCTCAAAATATCCAAAATGCCTCAAGGAAAAGGCTATCACTAGATAAGATGGTATACATCTATAATACATACATAGGAAGCTAAGGCAGGAGAATATTCTGTCTAAAGTCAGCTGTCGTATATAACAAGATCTTGTCCAAGATCTGTATCTATCTTTATCTTTACCTATATCTATGTTTATGTCTATGTCTATATCTATATTTATCTATATCTATATATACACTATATATATGCATAGATAGAAGATGATAGATAGATAGATAGATAGATAGATAGATAGATAGATAGATGATAATATTAGGTGTCCTGGTTTGTTTTGGTCAACTTGACACAAACTAGAGGCATCTGAGAAGAAGGAAACTCAATTGAGGAATTTCCTTTATCAGACTGGCCCATGGGTATATATGTGAGGCATTTTCTTGTTTGTTAATTGATGTAAAAAGTCCAGCGCACTGTGGGAGGTGCCCCCTTGACAGGTGGGCCTGGGCTATATAAGAAAGATAGTTGAGCAAACCAGGTGAATCAAGCCAGTAATCAGCATTCTTCCATGGTCTCTGCTTCAGTTCCTTTCTCCATGTTCCTGCCATGAGTTCCTGTCCTGCCCTTCCTCAGTGATGAATTGTGACCTGGGAGTTATAAAATAAAATAAACCCTTTCCTTCTCAAATTGCTTATGGTCAGTGTTTTATCACAACAACAAAGGAACAAAAGAAGAGATATATAGAAATAGGAATATGTAACTATATCTACATCTATATAAAAAGAGAGAACCAGAGATCAAGACAGGGGGTAGATAGATAGATGATGGATATATGAAGGATAGATAGATAGATGATTGAGAGATAGGTGATATAGATAGATCAATCTTTATGATTATATAGAGAGAGCCAAAAACAATCCTATGTCTAGCAAAGTTCTCATTCAAAAATGGATGTAAAATAAACAAATCCTGAAATGAACAAACACTGAAAGAATTTTTCAGAATACAAAATAGTAAGTTCAATGTTTGTTTCATACAAAAGGAAAATTACTAAAGAAATCATTTCAAGTTGAAAGCAGTTGACCCCACATAACAATGTGAATTCTCACTAATAAAGAATATCAGTAAAGGTAATTAATGTTGTATTATAAAATCAACATCACTGCAAAGTTCTCTTTTCTTCTCTCTACTGATTTAAAAGTAACTATATAAAACAGTATGTACATAAAAGTAACTATATAAAACAGTATGTATATAATGTATTATTGGGCCCACAACATATAGAAATGTATTATCTTTGCCAATAACAGTAAAAAAGATGTGGGTGGGAACAAAGTTGCATTGGGCTAAGGAAATGACTCAGGATGGTAATTTGAATCCACAAGAACAAATGAAAAGAATCAGAAATTATAAATAAGAAATCTAATATTTAAAAGCTATAACTACTTAATTGTTATCTTTTATTTCCTTAACTTCCTTAAAAGATATAAAATTATGTAAAGCAATCATAGCAATGTATTATTAAATTTGAAGCATTTATAGATGTAATATATACAATAGTAATATCACAAAAGTGGGGAGAGGAAATAGAATTATATATAAATAATATTTGTAGCCCACTGGAATTAAGTTAGTATGAATCTCAAGCAGATTTTGACAAGTTTAGATCTATATAGTAAGCCCTGGAGCAACCAGAAGGAAATAACTCAAAAGGTAAAGAAATGTTCATGGCATTAAGATATTCCAACAGAAAATATTTACTTTGTACAATAAAGCACCATTAAAGAGAATATAGCAATAAAAATGATATGAAAACTATGAAAAATAAAAAACAAAAAGACGTGAGGACATTAATTCAATGCAAATGAAATTAAATAATTTCATTAAAAAACAGCAGTTGTTGAACAGATTAAAAGCTACAAATTTTCCAGGCATGTTTGTACATGCTTTAATCCAATGTTTGTCCATTGGATGGACAACACCATCCTGGTCTAGATAATTAGTTCCAGGTCATCTGGGTCTACAGGGAGATCCTGTCTCAAAAACGTAAGACCTAAGACAATAAATGACACCAAATCCTGGCATGGATGGAGGGAAAGGGAAGCCCTACCCACCACTGGCGAGATCACAAATTGGTGCAACCAATGTGGAAATGAGTATGGAGAATTCTTAAAAAACAAAAATAAATCTACCATATAATCTGATCATATCCCTTCTTGGTATAAACCAAATGGACTCATTCTACTACAGAGTTACTTGCACAGCCAAGAAATGGAAACAACCCAAATGTCCCTCAGTTAATGAATGGATAATGAGAATGTGGCATACTGACAAAATGGAGTTCTACTTAGTGGTAAAGAAAAACGAAATCATAAAATATGCAGGTGAATGGATGGACTCAAAACTGTTATACTAAGTAACACAAACTCAAGAAAACAAGTGATGTTGTTCTCTCTCATTGGTGAATCTTAGCTCCAGATCCCTAGATGTGAGAATATATCCTGATATATAACCATAGGAGTCAGGAAAATGGAAAGGAACCTTGGGTGTAAGGGGAAGAAGGAGCTCAAGAGAAGGGGAGAGTAGAAACAGATGTTATTAAGGAGGAGATGGGAAAAGGAGATATTTCAACTGAGGAGGGAGTAAGGGTAGTTATGTGGGGGGAGTGAGAGGTGAATAATGCTTAGACAGTATGAAAAAACAAAGTAAAGTGTAGTCTATGTAGTTTAAAGTCCTGCTGGAAACTACACACAATAAATATATGAGTGCATGTATATAGCTGAGGGCTATATAACAAAAACACATTGCTGGGCAAGAGAGACCTCACTTCAAGTTTTACTCAGGCTAGTCCAAGAGACTCCCCAAATAACAGACTGTTGTCACAGTCCTTGATTGCCACCCAGAACTTAAAAGTAAGATCCTATTACTGAAGACAGGACATATTTCAAGCACAGAGTGGGAGCAATGGAGCTAGAACTCACCTGGAAGCTTCTTTCCTGAAAATTAGCTACCATGATATCAGAGGATACTATGTAATCTGTCAACGGAGAAACCAATCTATGGCCCTACCTAGTAAACTATCTCTATTGGTGCAGTAGTGGCACTTTTAGCTTGGAGGTAGTCAATAACTACTTTATTGAACTTAAAGCCCACTCAATGGGAGGGAACTCATGTGTGGTACTGTAAACATAGCCAAACACACATGCATCAAAAGGCCATAGAGAAAAACTTACTTTTGTTGCATCACTAGACCAATGCAGTTTCTTGCTTTATTCTAAGCAGACATCCTCATACTTTAAGACAAATATACCTTTCACTGCTCATCAAAGAAGCTTCCTTTTGCAACAGATAGAGATGATTACAGAGATCCAGAATTGATGAAATGAAAAGAATAAGTTTTTATGAGATGCTTAACCCTAAGTGACACATCTTCAATGCAACCTCTACACACAGGATGAATTCATGTCTCAACTCTCACCAGAGAATTTTTCTTACACAGCAGAAGGTGATTAACACAGAAACACACAGTTGGCCAACATGCCAAGAACAAGAGGCCATAGATTTTTAATCCTGAATAGGACATCTATTTCAAACCTCTGCCTCCTAAGTCTCAGGGATCGTTGCAGAAGAGGAGGCAGAACTATTGTAAGACCCAGAGGGGTTGGATAACCACAAGGAAATACTCTTCCAGACAATGGGTCAGTAATTCATATGAACTCACAGCAATGGCGACAGCATGCAGAAGTCCTATGCAACCTCAAACCAGACAAAATCCCAGCATAGATGTAGGGAAGTAAGAAATCCCAACCCAACCTAAGGAACTTCTGGCAATTGGTGGCCACTGAGAGGAGTGAAAGACAGTGTTTTAGAGGAGAAGTGGGACTCTTGGTGGAACCGATGGATGGACACACACTGAAGGACATTTGGGGACACAAATCAAACTCTATAGCATATATATACATATAGATAGATGTTAGTATGTATACAGAGAGTACATTAGACTCTCTCTGAGAGGGAGGCAATAAAGAGAGAGCGCACCAGAACAGCCAGCTGACAACTTAGTCTCTGAATACCCAGCTTTGCAATTGTGTAGGATCTCTCTAGCTTCCTTTCCAGCCTCCCCAAGTTTGGGCTGGGTCAGATAAAAGAAAGAACCATGCTACAGAATGGAGATATTTTCTGTTTGTGAAAGGCCCATGAGAGGAGATAGAAACCTCTAACAAAATAAAGATGGAATCCACTTACCCAGGCTCCTCCTGTTTCTCAAGCTTGAAAATAACTGAAGAAACAAATCCACTGTATTCAGATACCTGTGACTCCTTCCTGCCCCAGAGTTCACTGGGATTGTCCAGCTGCTTTCTCCTCCGAGGAAAGAACATGAAATTAGGAGAACTGGGCATCTCATAGACTTGGAGCATAAAAGGACCACTAGACACCCAGAGTGACACTGAACGCAGATAGAATATGATTTTATTGAGAAAACTGGACCTACACAGATATGCGTGACTCCCTGGGTGGGGGGTACCCTCTCCATCTCAGGTTCTTCCTCCTCCCTTCAGAAAGGACAATACATCAAAACTGAAAGTGATCACAGAGCTAAGAGCTGGCGGGAAACAAGAAAAATGAAAGCATATCATTGCCTTTCCTCCTCCTTTCAGAGCACAGCCTGCCTGTGATGGTTCAGTAGGACCAGGAACAGTCTTGGTACCATCACTCTCTCAGCCGGTGGGTAAGGTTGGATAACAGCCAACAGCTTGCTTCCTGGGCTTCAATCAACAGAAGTGAACTAAAGGGTTTATCTTCCTGATCATAAACCAGCAGACGTGGCATTTGCTGTAATGCCCTTTCCCTTGAACTTAACTGAGATTTGAGTTTCTTGTGAAAGCCTTAAAACAACATTTCAGCAACATGAATGGTGTCGTTAGCCAGAATCCACGACAATTCTCTTTACACTCGTAGGATTAGGATCGTCAGGACTGAAAAATGGGCACGTGCTTCACTAAACCCTTTTTACAACTGGTACACACACTTCCTAGACTCGATTGGAAGGAAATAGCTCTATACTTCTTCTATAACTGCTTCTGCAATTACCTGTGTCTGCCATCGGGCTGTGTGAGTGTCAAGAATAAGGACTTAATGCAACTTTGCACCTGCTGTAATGCGACTTTGCACCTGCTGTATTGATCACGGTTGGCAGCACAACTGGAGATGAAGGACATAGCAGAGTACACCCAGGGTCCTGCTGCCAGATGCACAGTTACATGAATGAATGAAGTCACAGTGGGAGTCAAAAGACAGTCCCTGCACTCCAGAAGGGTAAAACTTGTGAGATAAAAATACCATGCAAATGATGAAACTATTGACCAGGAGAGACTAGGTTTCTGCTTTATTGTGGATTCCATATTCAGGATGAAGAGAGGACCAAGGGCTGGACTAACAGAAGAAAGTGCTACGTTATAGATGATATAAAATATAGTTAAAATATGGACAGTGTGAGGAGGAAGAGAAGGACATAAACGGAGTGACAGAAGAGCACCGGGAGAATCGCAGAGACGAGGCAACTGGAATTCTCCCGAGGAGTGTTGGAAGACAGAGAGAAACACTGTGAGGAGCAAGGTTAAATCGAGCCATGAAAAGTCCTTGGTGCATACTGCAAAATACGATACACAAGAACCTCTCATGGCCTTGAAGACACGGGAATTAGGACTGGAGAGATGGCTCAAAGGTTAAGAGCACACACTTCTGTGTCAGAGGACCTGAGCTGGGTTCCTAGCACTCTTGTAAAAGGGCTCACAACTGCCTCCAACTCTGGCTCCATGGGAGCTGATGTCTTCCTTGACCTTTGAGTACTGCATTCGCGTGTGCATTCCCACATAGACACGTACATACACAGGCAATTAAAAAGAAAAATAAAATCTTCTTTAAAAAGACATGAAAATTGGGGCTGGAGAGATGGCTCAGTGGTTAAGAACACTGACTGCTCTTGTGGAAGAGCCAGGTTCAATTCCCAGCACACACATAGGAACTGTCTATAACTCCAGTTCCAGGGGACTCAACGCCCTCTTCTGACCTCCACAGGCATTGCATCACATAGGTGCACTTACATACATGCAAGCAATACACTCATACACATAAAATAAAAATAATAAATAAGACATTTGAAATTATAGAACTAAAGTTAAACATGAAAAGTTTTGGAAGGCTGGGAGGACAGAAGGTTAGCTCTTCTGTCTCTAGAGAACTGTCAACAGCTGCCCTCCACTCAAGACCCGCTAGCCAGCACTGACAGTTCTGTTCACACATAGTAATATTCCCCAACCTCCGTGTCATTGTTAAAAATTTTCCCTCTTCGGGCTGAGAGATGGCTCAGTGGCTAAAGCTCTTCCTGGGAAAGTGTGAGGATCAGAGTTCAGATTCCCAGCACCCACACAAAACTCAGATAGACGTGTCAGCCCTGTAGAATCCCAGCACTTGAGATGCAAAGATACACGATTCCTGGGGCAAACTGGCTAGGTAAACTAGACAAATCTGCGAAGTCTGGGTTCAGTGAGATCCTGTCTCAGTAAATAAGTGGAAAACAACTGAGGAGGACATTCAGTGTCAACCTCTGGTCTACACACATATGTACACACACATGACTGTGGACCTTTACACACATGTGTACCCACATACATGCAAACACATTTAGGAGCCCCTTCTTCATACACACACACACACACATGCACACACATTCATACACATGCATATGTACAGGAATGCACATACACATACGCAGGTACACATGCACAGGACACACATGCACTTTCCTCCCTTACCTGTTAAGACTTTGTTCATTCATGCAACATTAATTCAGTCAGTAATTCTTCACTGGCTGTCCAAAAGACATCAGATACTTTTTCACAGTGGAGAAACAGCAGGTCCTTGTCCTCAGAAAACTGGCATTCTGGGAGAGGGAGCCAACATAACAGATAACAAGAAAGGAAATCAATTAACAAGGGGATAGCCAGTTTGCAATAAAGGCCATAACAGAATAAGTTGGATGAAGTCACGTAGATTAGTGGACATTTGGGTGGTAGGGTTTGCACAAGTGCACCTGGGGGTCCTTAAGTGTCCCTTTCCTCTTTTTCCCAGGCATGCTGTTAGACTATACTTCCCTGGATCTTTCTACCTCCATACATGTCCACCCCATATAACAGAATGTGAGAAGAGGGAGTTAGAATTATAGGACATGGATATGTCCCACCTAGATGAAGGTGATGGAAGACCCCCAACTTGGGGTCTGGAATCTTTGCATCAAGGCAACTACTTGACAACTGGGAATGGTTGCCCTGGATTATTCTGTTGTACATTGTACCTAAGACATTGTACAGCATGGTCTAGCCTACTCTAACAGAAGCATGTAACTAGCTTTGGTTACAACCTTTCCAGGAAAGCAATCTGATGAGGATAAAGAGAGAAGCCAGTCAAGCCACTGGCAGGATTCTCCTGGCAGAGGGGAAAAGCAAGAATGGGGGCTGTGCGCCAGAAAAGAGCACGTGCCAGGAAAAGAGAAAAGAAGCCGGTGGAGCCAGGAAGAGCACAGTGAGCAGCACAGTGAGGTGAGGTGAAGGTCAAGAGGTCACAGATGCCACCTCCTTCTCAACCATCAACTGCTCCAGGAAGCCGCCTCTCAGTCCTCCCTTAAAGACCACCGCTGGGTCGGGTCAGGTGACCACTGTTGAGCTTTCATAATCTCTGAGGCCTATGTTCCTTACCACCCCTTACATCATCTTTGGTGATATATTTATGTGTGGGATGCTGTTTTGATTTGATAGGGTTATGGGTGTGAACACATGGTCCTCAGTTGTTAGAACTGTTTGGGGAGGTTATGGATCCATTAAAGGGTAAAATCACACCGGAGGAAGTGTGCCATAGAGGTGTGCTTTGAGGCATTGTAGACCAACCCAGCTTTCTGCTCTGCTTCTTGTTGTGTCCACCAGTGAGGCTGCACATTCCAGCTCCATGGAATCACCTACTGCCATGCCTTTCCTTCCATGATGGACTATATCCCTCAAACAGTGAGCCAAAGTCAGTCCTACCTCCCTTAAGTTGCCTTTGTAAAGCATTTGGTCACGGTAACAAGAAAAGTGACTCAAACAAGTACCCTCTACCCAATGAGTTTTTTATTATAAATAGTAATAATTCACTCATCATTGAGTGTGCCATGTGCAGCACACACGCCAACATGCAGATGTGTCTGGTGTCGCTGGATGACTTGAGTGGTGGCCCTGCGGGTCTCTGTGTGACAATGGCAGAGCTGGGTATAATGATCATTGTGTCAGGGAGCAAAGAAGGATTCTTAGAGACAACTCATCTGGTAATCACTGGTATTTTGATTTTTTTCCAGTGTAATGTGACCTCCTTTCAGAGAGTCCTTCTCTCCCCACACCCACTTTTCCTTCAGATTCTTTCTAAGGATGACCCATTTCTAACTAAGATTTCTTCCAGATAACAGGTTGTGGGGAGCCTTCATTAAGGAGGAAAGTTTCTCCTTCAATGAAAAGACTGGAAACTGTGAAAAGACACAGTTTGAAGCGGAGGCCCCCTGCCAGCACAATGACCCAGTTAAGAACCAAAACAAAGAACAGATAAAGCGGGGGAATAGGAGCCTCCCCACCTCCACTCCTCCTAGCTTCTGCTTGCTGCCATGGCTCCTATGAAGTTAAAAACACGGCAAGGTAATTTCACTCTCCAGAATTGGACAATGTCAGTCTCTACCTCAAAGGCTCTTTCCTGAGAAGTGGAGGTATAATCTTACCCACTCTAATGATGTGGGTTTTTATGCTCAGCTCTCCAAAGCAGACTTTCTCCCCTTGTTTCACATCCTTCTCCTCCATTCATTATCATAAAAAAACAAAAAACCAAAAAAAACATGCTTGCTGCTATCAAAGTAAGACAAGGGGCTGGAGAGATGGCTCAGTGGTTAGAAATGTTTGCTACTCTTGCAGAGGACCCGGATTCAGTTCCCAGCACCCACATGGCAGTTCACAAACATCCAAAGCTCCAGTTCTGGGGATCTGATGCCCTCTTCTGGCCTCCATGGGCACTACATTCACACATAGTGTACATACATATGTACATATGCAGGCAAAACACTTAAACACATTTAAAAAAAATAAAAATAAATCTTTTTCTAAAAATTAAAACAGCTTAGCAATGATTCTCAGTCTATTAAATGGGGATGAGTTAGGGGTTAAGAAGCAACAACAGAAATAGAGTGTAGAAAAGGAAAATGCTTTTTTAGGGAAGTGATTTTTAAATATTCCTCAATTTTTTCCTCTCATGACTAATGATAATAAAGAATTACTGTGTTCACTTTTCATTACTGTGACAAAGTATTTGAGATAAACAACTTAAAAGGAATAAATGTTTATTTCGCCTCACGGTTTCAGTGATTTTTAGGCCATTCTTGTTTGTCCCTGTGGCTTTGGACCTGTGGTAGCACACACAGTGTATCATGGCAGGAATATGTGGCAGAGGATACCGGTTTACTCATGATAGTCACGAAGCAGGGAAACAGGACAGGTTTAGAGTCATCATTCCCTTCAAAGGCATGCAGCCCATGTTCCATTTCCACCTACTAGGCCCTCCTCTTTGACAGGTTGCAGCACCTCCCCAAACCCCCAAGCTGATGACCAAACCCTCAACACATGAACCTAGAAGACACAAACTATAGAAAACTGCTCCTAAGGTCTGAGGTCAGAACTTAACGCAGGCAGAGGGGAACAGGAAAGCTTTTCAAGTTTCTGCTTTCATCTTTAAAATCATTGCAAATAGTGTTTTTTTGTTTTTTTTTTTTTTTAATCACACTGAGGCTGTATGTTTGCATTTGAACAAAAATAATCCATCTTCCAAACGTCTGAGTAATACTGTCAACACAAACAATATCCAGTTTATCTTGTGTCTTCACGTAAAATAGCGTCTAGGGATCATCACTGCCCTCCGAGCCCGTTGTGTCCTATTGTAGCGGTCTCCTTGCTGGCTGTCTAGCCGCTCCTGCAAATCCCATACAGCCATATGCAGTGTGAGACAGTCAGAGAGTGTAGTAGGTTCACAAAGGCTACAGGCAGTCCCCATTAAGCACTTTGCAAGGTTGTTAGAAATGCAACATATGGTCAAGGAAAGAACTTAACCGCTATACCACTCTTTGTGGCCAAGTCAAAATTTGGGGAGGTATGATGGCTCATTTCCCTGTCATCGATGAGTAGGTGAGAGATGAAGACAGTGCCCTGGAAAGGTTGGCAGAGCGTTCATGAGATGTCTTTATTCAGTGAGCTCCAATTTCCTGTAAGTCTCATTCATTTCCTCTATCCCATACCTTTGTGTTTCCTTCTTGCCTTCAGTTCTCCAAAAGAGAGCTGAATAGCCCTTCCCTCTCCCGAAATTCCTGGGTGTGAGAGACCACAGGATAATTATAGCTTTGGATTCTTTTGCCAAACCAAAATATGATTTTGTTTCTCTGTTGTTCTAGCAAATTGTCATTTTCGCCGCAAAAAAAAAAACAAAAAACAAAAAACAAAAAAACGATTCGACTAATATTCTCTCTCTCTTCCTAAAGCATTTAGCAAATGCAAACCTTATGGCTCAGTAACAGGCCTGCACACTGTAGACACTGACCTGAGACCAGGAAGGTAGAGCTGGCACTTTCTTGTCTTCTCTGTTGGCCAGAGGAGGACAGAGGAGGAGGTTGAAAGGAGAATGGAAGAAAAGACACATTAAATGGGTCTGGAAGAAGAAAGCTGTAGGCAGGGTGCCTGGAGGGGTTAAGGCTTTAATTGGCTGGCATCTGTGTCCTGCTGGGAATTAAGGAGTTAATGGACTAGACACTGAGGATGGTTCTCCTCTATGTGGAGTCAAATCAGCTCAAACCTCTCTAAGGACATTTCCCGTTCCCTCTCAGTCTTCTTCCCCAGCAGCAAAGCTGTAGTAGAAGGCTCATTTATTTGCAGTCTAGATGGAGACCTTAGCATTTAACTGAGTGCTCCCAATTATAACATTTTTAACCTACTAATATAATACATTATATATATAAAGACAGCATTTTTTAAAAATATACTTTATGAAGAATTTTTATTAGCTTAAAATATCATCTGATTTTATTCTTGCCACAAATCTGAAATTTCAGATGGATATAAAGATACCATTCTGAATTTTATAAGTGAGAAAGTCTAACCTCAAGTTGAGTTTTGATTTCAACTTGTGGGGTTAGTGGTAGAGCTGACAGGTTTGGTGACTTTTTTTAAACTAAATTTGTATGAGGCTGGAGAGATGGCTCAGCAGTTAGGAGCACTGGCTGTTCTTACAGAGGACTGGAGTTTGATTCCCAGCACCCACAGGCCACTAACAACCATTCATAACTTCAGTTCCAGGGAAATCCGATGCCCTCTTTTGATCTCCGTGGGCATTTCACAGCACAAGTGCATATACATATATGCAGGCAACATATGTATGCACATAAAAAATACAAATGACAAATAAAAATATTTTAAGCTAGACTGTTCTTTCTTCTTTGATAATTTCATACATATATAATACATACAATGTAATTTGATCATACCCACTTCTCACTCCCCCTCCAAATCCTCCCAAGCTCACCTACCTTATCCCTCTCCCAACTTCATGTTCTTATTTTACTAACAAGAGTCTAGTTAGAGCTGATGTATGTGTACAGGTTGGGGCCATCCACTGGAGCATGGGCGTCCTACCAGCCATAGACAAGGGATCAATCCCGTACATCACTTCCATTTCTCCTTTGAAGTCATTTCCCTTCCTGTATTTTCACTTTAAGATCTGCCAGCCTGTCAGCTCTCAGTCTCAAGTTTCAGGATATTTCTTCTCTAGAAAGCTCCATGAGGTGCCTTCTCTGGACTCTGTGTAGTCACAGGTGCTGGGGATAATGTGCCTGCCTGTGAAGCATGTTCTTTGTGTCATTAAATAACAGCAAAAGTGCTTTTTATTTCTCAGTGGGATCACATCATTTTTCCTGAGATCTACCACTCAGCGCCTCGCTGTTTTGTTCTGACTTTAAATATGGAAAAACGGAAGCTCCTACAGGTTACAACATTTTAGTGAGCCGCACAATGCAATTACCAGTCCAATATCTTATTCACTGGAAAGGTTTCCAAAAAGCCTGACAGAACCCCAATGTTCCAGGAAAGCCTGCTTTATTTTAAACACCATTTGCTTTGAAATCCCTTAACAATAGTATCCATTTCTGATTTTTTTTATGTCTATGTATCAAAAGTAGACAGTGGTGCTGTGGTCATGGTATATCATTATGAAAAGAAGAAAAATAATGCAAGAAAACCGTTAGTTGTGCCATATTGGTACAGAGTGCTATCTATGTTGTTACTGATTTAATTAAAGGAATTATAAGAAAAGGTTGGCTCTATACTTTCAATCTCAAAGCTTAGGGATTTTCCTTACACCAGTCCATAGGCATTCAGAGACTTGAAGCATCAAGAAAAGGTTGGCTCTATACTTTCAATCTCAAAGCTTAGGGATTTTCCTTACACCAGTCCATAGGCATTCAGAGACTTGAAGCATCAAGAAGAATGTTTTACAGTCATATTTGATCCTTTCTGACCTTTGAACAAAACTTTTGACATAAACCTAGCAATCTCTGTGCAATTAGAACCCAAATCAAGTAGCTCACCATTAAACTGGAGATAGGATTTATGTCTGTTGAAAACTAGGGATAATTCTGAGAAGTGACCTGCTTTGGAGGTATTTTAGAAAGATGAAGAGGAAGGAGAAGGAAGAGGAAGAGAAGAAGGAGGCAGAGGAAGAAAAAGGAGAGGAAGAGGAGGAGATGACAAAAGAAGAGGAGGAAGAGGAGGAGGTAGAGCAGCAGGAGGAGGCAGAGGAGAAGGTGACGGAAGAACAGAAGGAAGAAGAGGAGGAGAAGGAACAGAAGGAGGAACAAGGCGAAGCGGCGGGGGCAGAAGGAGGAGGCAGAAGATGTAGGAAGGAAGGCCAACTCATCAGAGACCCTGCTCTGGGAAATCTGGTGGTCAGAGAGAAGACTACGAGGGCGAGAGTCAACGATCTCCAACTGACCAAGTGTAAGGAAGGGATTATGGGAATGAGGCAGAGATAGTGCTTCTAGGACATTTTCTTCATTCCAGGCACTTTCTGTACACTTTGCAATACTATCAAGTTAGTTTGTCACCTCTTGGTTTCCATGGGGACGGAGGCTGCTCCAAGTTTTCTCCAATAAATACCCAAATCCCAGGGTGTTCAAGCCTCTTGTGATAAATTGCCTATGGCTGCCACATAACTTGTATACATCCTCCTGCTTTCTTTGAACCATCGCTAGATGACTTACAGTCTCTAATACAATGTGAATGCCATGTAAATATTTGCTCTGTTATCATTTTAGGAAAGAATAACAAGAAGATTCTGAGTATAGAAGCAATTTTCTCAAGTATTTCCAGTCTATAGGTATTTGGATTCATGAATGCAAAACCCAAGGATGTAGAGAAACAACTTCAGGTATGGAGATGGAGGCCCAAAGGCTGGAAGTCATCTCACGTATAAAGGAATTCAAACTCCGATCTGTTCCAAGGTTTGTGCTATTTCTATCATATCTGGCTTTGCCTCACAAGAAACCTTTGATGTGGCCAGAAGAAGCAGGAACCATAGGAACACAGGAGCTCTCCATCTGGAAGGCACCCTGCACAGCCACCATTCAGGAGAAACCATGAAGAGTCCTCGGTGTCAGACATGGAAGTGCTGTGAGCAAAGATGCGGCCCCTCTGTAGACTCTGGGAGCATGTCTAGCTGGCTAAGGACACTGCATTGCTTAGAGACCTCCTAGCACTCTTCACCCTTTAGGGATAGGCAAACGAGGGTCATTAGTCACAATCTCCTTTTCTGGTTTTCTAAGGCAGAGAAGGTACAAAGCAGAGAAGTGAAGAATCTCTCTGCATGTGGGAAGCTGAGACCACTGAGACCAGAGAATCAAGAGTCTAAGGCTTCCCTGGGCTACACAGAGAGACTTTGTCTCAAAAGTAAATAAATACATAAATATTGGACCCAAGAAACTGCTGTGTGGTTTTTCCTAGGGAGACATGAACAAATGTCTGTTCACACCCACATAGGGCACAAAAACCAAAGAAACCACAAAAATTCAACTCAGTGACTGTCCTAGTTACTGTTACTACTGTGACAAAAACACTGCCCAAAACCAACTTGAGGAGGAAAGAGTTTCTTTTATCTTACATCTCCCAGGTCACAGTTCGTCACTGAAGGGAGTCAGGGCAGGAACCTGGAGGCAGGAGCTGAAGCACAGACCATGAAGGAACACTGCTTCCTGGCTTGCCTCTCTGGCCTGTCCTCAGCCTGCTTTTTGATTCAATATAAGATCACCTGCCTAGGAATGGTACCATGCAAGGTAGGCTAAGCCCTCCCACATCATTCAACAATCAAGAAAAGGCCCCCCAAACATGACCACAGACTAATCCAATAGAGCAAATTCCTCAGCTGTGGTTCCCTCTACCCAGGTGTGTCAAGTTGATAACTGATTCTGTCCAGCACAGTGACCAAGGAGTTTCCTGGGGTTAGTTGCAGGAGTGGGGTTGACTCAAAGAAAACTGCATCTCCAAAAAGCTCACCTCAGCATGGGTGGTGACTCAGGAAAGCTGCAACCCTGCTTCTCTGAACAGAGCTTGTAGGTCACTCCACAGGTCAGAGTTTCCTCCAGGCAGTGCACAGGACGTGGGGGTGGGGTGGGGGAGGAGAGCATACTTCCTGTTCTGCAATTGTCTGCTACCTATATATTTTATTTTTATTCTATTTCTTATTTTTATTTCATGTGTATGAGTATATTGTCTGCATGTGTGTAAATGCACCCATGTTGTGCAATCCCATGAAGATCAGAAGAGGGCATCAGACTCTCCTGGAACTGGAGTTATGGATAGTTATTAGCTGCCATATGTGTGCTGAGAATCGAACCCAGGTCCTCTGCAAGAGCAATCAGTCCTCTTAACTGCTGAGTCATCTCTCCAGCCCTGTTTGCTGTCTTATATATCCTTGGGAGTAGGTCTTATGAATCTTGTAAATTCCAGTTTTCTGGGACTTGTATGGTTCATTTACTTCTGAGTCTTATGATGCCCAGTCTTCCTCCAAGGAGGGAATGTTTTAATTTTCAGGAAATTGCTACAGAACAGAAACCCATACACAAATGTCCAAGAGTCCTAATTTTAAGATCAAACAAATCACAAGACTCCAGAAAGTACCCTAACCCTTAGATTCTTAAATGGGAAAAACGTTAAATTCTCTTCTGTCTATTCTTCACTTTCTTACTCTGAGAGCTAAGAATTATTTTGAGAAGATGAGAGGGTGAGCATCTCCCTGTGCTTATTTCTCCTATAAATCACTTCTCTCCCAGTCCAAAAACCCCTAATCATTTCAGTCAGGCCACATGCACAGCACCAGGACAAGCCCTCTTGCTCAACCCCCTTCTCTTGTTCACCAGTCAGTTTAGCTTCTCTGGACAGAGCGGCACCATGGTGGCAGGGACTGGGTCTCAGTATCCCACCACTGGTGCCTAGGACCATGCATAAGTGCCAGTCCGTAAGTGCTGTCTCAAGTCTTTTTACATTTGACTTCCAGTGAAATTCTACAGTTAAGAAGAAGCCAGGTACGAAGTAATGTAGAAAATGTTAGAGGCAAGTCTGGACTACCACCCTTCCACACTGCCTCGTAGTTGAAGCAGGCTCAGTATCATTGAGAATGGTCTCTAAGCAACTGACTTGTAGTTGCTATGGCTCTCAAATGATGCAATGGCACCTGTGTAAACTGATTTTGACTGTCAAGGTAATTGGATTGAGAAACACCTAGGATACCAGGGGAGGTACATCTCTGGGGGGTGTCTATGGCTGTGTTTCCAGAGAGAGTCAGATCACAAGAGCTCTGATCTAGTGAATGGATTAAATGGAAGAAGTGGGATCTGGTTGAAAAAGTAGGCCACTGGGGTGTGCAGCTGTAGCTGCCCTCGTCCCTTTCTGTATTCCTTTTTCTGTTCTTCCAGACAACCTGACATGACTCCCTCTGTCCTCCATCCACCATGGGCTGAACCCTCTGAAATTGTGAGCCAAAATAAATCCTTCCTGGTAAGTTGTTCTGTCAGGTATATTTGGTCATGCTACACAAAAGTAACTAATATAGACCCCAAGGGTTACACTTGACAATCAGTAAAGTATTGCATCAGATGCTTTTAACTGCAAGTGACAGAGAATCTATGCAATGGTGTAAGGAATTTCATTAGCTCACACAAATGGCAGTCTAGAGGTACTGTTCTCTGCAGTGGTGAGTGTTCACATGGTGGCAGACTAGGGTGCAGAAAACAGGACCTTCAAAGGCCCATCCCTAGAGATCGGCTTCCACCAGCTAGGCCCCACTTCACAAAGGTTGTGCTGTCCACCACAGTAGTGTGCCAGATGAGAAACAAGGAGCCAGTGGATGACCTTCCAGATTTAAACAGAATGGCTAGTGAGATATTAAATGTGACTTAAATGCTGATCTCACCAATCTGATGAAATAGCCTGACAAAAACAACTTAAAGGAGAAAGGGTTTATTCTGGCTCACAGTTCAAGGATGCAGTCCATCACGGCAGAGAAGTCACAGGAGTGTAAAGCAGCCGTCAGTATCACATTCACAACTGGAAAGCAGAAAGCAAAGAATGCATGCTCCCACTCAGCTAGCTTTCCCCTTTTTATCCAGTCCAGGATCCAGCCCAGTGCATAGTGCCATCCACAATGGATGTGTCTACCAACCTCAGTAAATGCCATCACTATAATACCCCCCAGAGATGCCCATTTCCCACGTGATTATACAGCTCATTAAGTTGACAACTGAGATTAACCTTCACAAATTCGTAGACCATCTCTTATAGGTCCAAGGCTCCCTCTTCACTATTCAGTTCAGTGCTGACACTGGAAAGCTATAATCTTACTGGTCCTCCCCATGTGGACTCTACAAGATCCAAAAGAAGAAGAAAAGTATCTTCTGCATCTCTGTGTTAAGGGAAAGAAAATATCTGGAGCTCTTTGAAGCAAACTTTCCTTGTATCTGTTGGCTGAACTAGGTCATGAACCACCTTCTGTAACAATGAACTGCCCCATTCAAGGTGAATGCTATGCTCGCAGAGTTACTACGGCTGTTTCGTAGCCATTAGAGTTTGTGCCTTGTGGTCGGGATCAGATGTCTGACCACATAGGGAAGGTAGGGATGGTACAAATATTAAAGAGGTAGTCTCAGAATCCCTACAGATGTTAACGGACAGTAATTACTTATGAGAACAAGTGTTTATGGATCAGAAATCCAACACATTGAAACACAAGATGTCAATTGAAAAGAACTCCGGAAGTCCAATTGCCGTGTCTTATGGAACTTCCTGTGGCCCTGTTTAGGATGAATGACCATCCCTCCATGAAAAGAGGCTGTGCTATACCTGAGGAAGCCAGCTTTATGCACAGTTGCCTTGACCTGATTGTGCCTTGGAGTTCCCTTCCTGCTACAGCCCCAGTCCCTATGCCTCCCCCACCCTGTGCCAACTGTTACCCCAAGACTCCATTTGTCTTTATTTCCCAAGTACTGTCAGTGCTTGGGTGGAAAGACTTGAGCCTCTTGGTGAACAGTCTGATGTTTAACTTCATATCACCTTGTCTTTTTTTAGTCTCATTTTGCATTTTTCTATTTTTATAGCTATGATTTGCCCCTGATCCCAGCCCCTAAATTCCTATTTGGGTGAACTGTTCTTCCTTGGGATCTTCCAGAATTGATCCTCAGACACTCACATCCATGCCACAGCAAAACCCAAAGATGCTCAAGTCATTATATGAAGTAGAATTTGCATATAACCTACACACATCCTCCTGTGAGTGTAAATTATCTCTATATGACTTATCTGAATAGAATGCAAATGCAATGCAAATAGTTGTATACTGTATTATTTAGAGAACAATGACAGAGAGTGGAAAGACCTGAGCCTACTCAACTGGTTAAATTTTTCTAAATATATATTTTTTTTATCTGAGGTTGGATGAATCAACAGACAGAAAGCCCCTGGATATGGAGGGACCACTGTATGCCAGGACTATGGGTCTTTTCCTTTTCCTTTCCCAGGAGCTCCCCATGGTCATAAATCCTCTGTTCCTCTCCCTTCTCTGAATGCACAAGACCAACTTTGAATGACTTTCTTTCATGCCAGCTGCTCGTCTTCTCTTTTCTGAATTTTCTCCCCAGAGGTCAACTTGTGGATCCTGTGCTATCCTAGACTCCTTGCTCCAAATACGTATCTTGATCCACTATTTCTAACCCTATTCCTGTAAGCCATCCGGAAACCTTGTACCAAATTCTCTCCCATCTCTGTTGTACAGTTTGTAAGATGCCATGTCACACCCCACTCCTAATCAGATCAATTTCTGATGACATAAACTAGTCAAAAGGAGTCAATCACTTTTCAGTGGGACAAAGTTTGTATAGTATCCCCGACTTAAGAAAGACTTTGGCTTCATTCAGAATTCCAAACTGTCACCCCGTATTCTTTTCACACACATGCACACACACACACACGTGCACACACACACACATACCCCCTTTCTTCTTATTATACTTTAGGGTCTACAAGTTCAAAGAGAACTGGAACTCAAGTAAATTGACCATCTGCTCAGAACACTGTTTTGAACATGCAGCTAAGCATTTGGCTGAATGCACTAGAAGAACAGACTCAAGGACAGGGTGATTGGAAGTTCAGCCATGGCAGAGTTGGGACTGGAAATCAGATTTTCTTTAAGTTTCTGAATTACAATAGATGATAGATTAGATAGAAATAGATATATAGATGATATCTACAGAGATAAATATAGATATATAAATAACCAATAGATGAGATGGAGATGATATATAAATAGATATGATAGGTATAGATAGACATTATAAATTTCCTGAATCTTAGAATAACATCTGTAAAAATACATTAAAGATTTTTAAAGATTATTTTTCTTCCACTGTTCACATTCCAGTGAAGGGGAAATGGTTAAACAGAGAGCATGGTCCCAATGCCCCACTATAGCTGCAGTTTTGAATTCACTGAGTCAATCAATTGTGGTTGAAAATATTTAGGAAAAAACTGTATCTGAGCTGAAAATCTACAAACTTTTCTTCCTATCACTTTTTCAGAGCAATGTAATATCATGACTATGTGTATAGCATTTATATTGCAGTAGATAGTTATGGCCGTTTGAGTATGTATCCCCCATAGGCTCAAGCATTCAAACACTTGGTCAGTTGCTGGTTGGTGCTGTTTGGGGAAGGTCATGCTACCTTTAGGATGTGTGGCCTGGCTGGAGGAAGCACATCACTGGAGGCCATCTGTGAGAGTTCAAAGCCTTGCCTGGCTTCCTGTTTTCCTTCTTTCTGTTTCCTGTGCCTGTTTGAAGATGTAAGTGATCAGCGTTTTGCTACTGATGCCCCCCCCCCACCAAGCCTCATCTGCCCCTCTGAAATTGTAGTCCCACATAAGCTCCTCCTTCTATAAGTTGCTTTTGTTATTATGTTTTATTACAGCAACAGAAAAGTAACTAATACAGTCATCTGACTAATTTAGGGGTTATTCAATGCACACAGGAAGACATGCATAGGTTCTATGCAAATGCTATGCCACTTTATGTAAGGGACTAAAGTGTCCTCCAATTTTGATAGCCATGGGAATCCTGAAAACAGTCCCCTATGTATACAGAGGGATAAGTGTACTCTTGATTGAATGATTGTTGAGATAGAAACATAGTGGAGTCACTTAGTCATGTGGCTACACCAGTTTCAAATTCTACTCACAAACTTTTCAGACTGTTAGTTCAATCTCCTGATTACCACTCCAAGGCAAAGAAAATGCTGCTGGCTTTGTCAACGGGAAGGAAAACACGGGGAACTACTTTGCAGGCAGTTCATGTGTTCATCTCTCAGCATCTATTATGAATCTATTACAAATCAAGCTGTACTTGGCATATCTGTGAAAGAGTGTGTGAAACTTTCTTGCAGAACAAAAAAACAATAACACCCATATTCATGGATGGTGATATTCTGGGAAAGCCATATGTGACCAGTGTGTCTTCATAATATTTTATTCTGTTGATATGTATAAGCCTTGAAAATGTTGTTTTCTCGGCCGCTGATGTTCAAGGAGACTAAAGAGCTGGCAGCCTGGATTGTTTTTCTTTTCATAGGCACTTGCAAAAGTTGTACCAGAGACATGTTCATAGTATCTTCGAGAGCAAATATGTGTGTCCTGCTTTTTAGGACCACAAAAGGCTTGGGACTTTAACAGAAGGTGCTCCTACTAAATTATAAGCCAAACAGAGCATTCTTGGTGCCCAGCTAGTGATGTTTTAATGGTACAATGGAGCTCCTCTGCCTCTAGTCTAGGTCCAGCATAAGGATATAAGAGCATATCACATCCCAGAGAAGTGGTGTGGTTTGTTTCATTTATTAATTGATACCTCCATGTAGTAAAAGAAATGACTTAGTGCAGCTGAAGCTGAAACTTGCATTCTAAGAAGAAGCAAAAACCGTTGGAACAGCTGAGAAAGTTGAAGGCAGAAGAGAATGGCATCTCAAGGTTCTGGGGAATTTCGGATGCAAACATTCTAAAGCCGGTCCTAGGATTTTTCTGCTATGAAATATGCATAGGTTTATCATATTTTATAGAGCCAAACATACACAAATCTGGACTTTGAAGGCAAGGAGTTTATGAGACTGACATTTACATTTCAAGTGTATTTTTCAGTTTACAAAACAATTCATCATTATACGCCTTTAAATGGTGGGGCTCTTCCATTTAAAATGCTCTCATGTTGTCATAAACTTCAGATTCACTATACAAGGCACTCTCAATCTTTTCTACTACTTAAAGGGCATAAATAAATTATTTCTATTGTGTCATATGTGAGCGTTTAATTGCCATGACAGGGTATGATAGCAACAACCCCACTGGAAATGTTTGATCAAAAACATGAGAGTTTAGGGAGACAGCTCAGTTCTGGTAAAGTGCTTCCTTGCCAGCCCAAGGACCTGAGTTCAATCCACAGAGCCTATGTAGAAAAAGTTAGACATAGTGGTGCCTGCTTGTAATCCTAGCACCGGGAAGACAGAGATAAGCAGACACTTGGGACTCATCGGCCAGCTAGAATAACCTGTGTGGAGAGCTCTAGGCCAATGAGAGTCATTGTCTCAAAAAAAATAAAAGGTGGATAGTGCCTTGAGGAATGATGCCCAAGGTTGCCTGTCCTCTGGTTTCCACAGACAGACAGACAGAGACAGACAGACAGACAGACACGCACACACATACCATGAGAGAGGACTTGAACACAACTGGAGAAAAGTAGAGTTAGAATGTTCTTCAATTTCATGGCCAGGATTCAGTGTGACTGACAGTCTTCAGTGGCAAGGGCTAGTTCACTGGAGTGGGGGGATTGCACGGCTGGAAGTCCTTCTTGCCCTCGTCTCTGCATCCTCATCGTGCTGCTTTCTGGGCGGTCTCTGCTTCCATGGGTCATGACAGTCCACTTAAGAGTGTCTTGTCCAGCACCTGGAATATAGGAGGCATTGAAAGCATGCCCTAAGTTTTGCTTGGAGAAAGGAATGAACAAATTCTTTATTGACTCTAAATTCATGGGGATTTAAGCAACAGGGTGGACTCCGGGTCCCACACTGAAACTACTGGATGGAGCCCCAGACAGGTCAGCAGTTGACAGGGCACATAGATAGGGCAAGAGGAACAGACATCACCGCATGACAGGGCTGGTTGAGATAAAAGACAAGAGGGACGGATACTCACAATAGACAGAGTGTTGTGGGACCTCCAACGGGCTTGAGGCAAAAACAGAAGGGCTGTTTGACTTTTACCTTTTCCAGAATTTTCTCTCAAGCATCAATACTTCTCTCGTGTATTCCCTTTGCAAGACTGCCTTTGACATCCATTGACTCACCAGTGTTAGAGTTGCCAGGGATGAATAACCAGTTCCTTATTCAGAGTTCCCAGAGTATCTTGGATACCAGAAGTCCTCAGGGCAATCTCACTTTGTATTCCCTTCTTGCTATTTTTTTTTTTTTACCATATAACTTGACAGTTGTTCCTTTGTGTGTCAGGGAGAGAATTGAAAAGTTAACCTGTTTCAACTAAAAGCAAGCTTCCATACTGCAATGCTACAAAATCAAAATAAAGTATAAACTTGAGATCTGTGTCTTTTGACCTCTCTGGGATATCTCTCAGAGGTCATTTTTATATCAAAAATAATGTGGTTGGGGCAGAGGCAGGCACATCCCAAGAGTTTGCTAGTCAGTTAGCCTGTTGGAAGGAGTAACCTTACGATTCAGTGAGAGATCCTATCTCAACGAATTAAGGTGAAGAGCAGAGACCTCCACCTGCAGACATGGGCATGCACACCTATACACATACGAATGCATGTACCATGAATACACAATGCAGAAATAAATAATGTGACCAGGTGTTTTGTAAAGCACTAAAATTTTGTGTTTGCAATAGCCAGCATGATATAGATCCATTTCTTATTTTTCATATAAAATCTTTCAACAGCTACAACCCTGTGCCTTTAAATTTTTTTCCTGTTGAAAATTTGAGGAATTTTTTTGGTAAATTATTTTTGCATTTATTGTTGGATAATGATGTACTACAGAAACATATAAAACACAAGCTGTCTCTTATTTTGTTGGGTGACAAATTGCTCAATTAAAAACAGGTTATATTTCATGCCCTTGGCCCCATGAGCTGATATTGTATTGTTCAGAATAGTACATGTCACCCTAACTTGTTTCAAATGCATCTGTTACATTAGTAGGTGCTAATTAAACATGCATTTGTGGAGTGCCTTTACATAAGATCACTTTGCAGTTTCCAGGATTATTTATGCAACACTTGGGGATCTGCGGGTCACAAATCCTACTATAAACTTTTCTTCCTGAAATTATTAATGGAAACCAAAGCCCTCTCTAACAGTGTGCTTAGAAAACTATTCAAGTCCAAATTTTAAAATAAGCAAAAACATGTTACAAATACATGCCATGTTGTGTTTCCAAGAAAATTAATAAACTAATGGAGATTAGCTGACGATCCTTTAACTGATGTTCCTCATATTCCCATTGGAAACCCATCCTGCAATGAGAAAAGCAGCCAATAAGAAGATGGCAGACATCAAGTTTCCCTGATAGCCAAGGGAAGTTTCCTTATTCAAGAGTTCTGTATGGCCCAATAGGTTCCCCATTCTGATCCAGTGTGGCTGGTGTATAGTTCTTTCCAACTGTTCCCATTCCTCCTTACAAAATACAACTCAAAACCATACATTTGGCACTGGACATGCAATTCAGTTGGTAAGTGCTGGACTACCACACCCAAAGTCCAGCTCTGCATAAATTACTGCACCCCCAGATCTCAGGAGTCGGTGGCAGGAAGATCAGAAGTTCTAGATCAACCTTGGCTATACAGCAAGTCCATGGTCAAACTGGGCTACTCGAGACTCTGGGAAACAAAGAGATCCTTAGTTGCTTCAAGATGAATACACATCTCTTCTTCCAATTTTCCATGTGGTGCTGCACCATCTTGGTGGACCCTCATTTAGGTAAAAGATTCTTACTTAACTGTGCTCAGGTAAATCCCTTTAGTGCTCAGACATGCTTTCCTTTCTGTGAATAAATCAACATTTCTCAGAATGCTCTATCTGTGAAATGAGATAAGGGTCTTGAAAATGCAAGCTGAGTACTTTTGCTTCTTAATACACAATAAGGTTTGCAAGGCTATGGAGTTTTGGGGCCGAGACAGATATGTGGTTGCCTTTGCTTAATGTGAGTCCTCCAAATTATTCGGATTCAGGGACTTCCTCCTGGCAATATTTTGGCATTTCTAAGAACTAGTGGGAAAAGGTTTTGAGAATGTTGCAATACACCATTTTTGAAAGACTGTTCTAACTCTAACATGCATGGTGATTCCTCCTGTTAGTCTCCTTCTCTTGCTACAAAGGATATTTGAATGCCCAATTCTCACAGCAATTCAACTCAATGACTCCATGTAGTCAACAGATTGGAAAGAAAATAAAAGAAGAAGAAGGAACTTGAATTTGGGTGATTTATCTGCCTACCAGTCACATAGTTCACGGCATTTAACACACCACCCAGAGTACAGTAAGCTAAAGCTTTTAAAGAATGACTAATACTCACTGTGATAAGGACAGACGCTTGGGGTTTCAGCCAAGTCCTGTAAATTTAGCAGAGAATATCAGAGCAACTCCTTCTGTTACCCTAAATGTCAGGGACTCTTACATTTTCATGAAGAACACACAGGTCTTGGTTTTAAAGGTCTTATATGAGCACTTTCACTGAAAATCACAAAGCATGTCTGTGTTGAGATGATGCACGCTCCAATTAGGAATATGAGGAAAGCTGACCTGGAAATTCCAGAGAAGCCTTTATGACCCTACGTGTTGATTAGATAAAAGCCTGGAACTCTATGACAGCTACAGATAACATATCTCAGGATCACTCTGACTAAGTCCTCCCCACCCCAAACCAAATTTTAAACAAAATATAACACATATTTTCTTGCTCCACCACCTGAAATTCTTCTGAGCAAGCTATGCACTATTTGAAACCCCCTAATAGCATGTTTAGTATAAAGATTAGGCTTGATGTATTTCTTTTGGCATGCATGTGATGTGTATGTATGTGCCTGTACATGTAAAGTATGGGCACATACATGTCACAATGAGTGTGTGGAGGTTAGAAGGCAGCTTCAGGTGTCAATGCTAGCCTTCCACCTTGTTTGAGACAAAGTCTCTTGTTCACTACTGGTTAAGCCAGGCTAGCTGGTCCAAGAACATCTGGGGACTCTCCTGTCTCTGACTCCCACCCTGCTGCAGAACTTGAGATTACAGATGTACACGCCCACACCTGGATTTATGGGGATTCAAAACTCAGAGCCTCATGCTTGTGTGGCAGCTATTTTACATATGTATGAGTGCTTACTTATATGTATTTATGTGTATTACATTCTTATCTGATACCTGAAGAGGTCAAAAGAGGATCAGAGACCCTGGAACAGCAGTTAGAGATGGTTGTGGGTTACTATGTAGATGCTAAAAACCAAATCCTAGTCCTAGACAAGAGCAGCAAGTGCTGTTAACTGATGAACCCACTCTCCGACCCTGGTACATTTTCACTCTACCATGATCCAGTTGCAGTTGTCCCTAAATATGTATGCAGAATTAGTTCCAGTACACCCTTCAGACTCCTGAATCTAAGGAAACCTAAACTCTTTGTATAAAATGGCTTAGAATTTTCACATAGTCAATCATCCCTTGATTGCTTATAATGCTAAATACAATGTAAAATTCTATGTAAATAGCCATTGTGCTATATTATGTAGAGACTGATAAGAGAAAAAAGAGTCCTTATATGTTCAGAACATACTTTTTTCCCTAAATATTTCAGTCAGTAGTTGGTCGAACTCATGAAGGCAGAATCCACAGTTGCAGAGATCAACTCTACTTCCTGTCTTGAGTGGTTAACTTATTCCCTGCAAGAACTTGACCTGTCGGGTTCTTCCTAGGCTCTGGTCCAACATGAAGCCCATACATGATGTGTGGGAGACTGGCTCTGGTCTAAGACATCTGGATGCCCAGCATTGAATGTTTACACGACTCCTGATGCTCAGAACAGGCTACTTCCTGTTTACCTGTGAGGTTTTAGCCTTTTGCTTCTTTTTTCGTTTCTGACTTTGCTGTGCAGCAGCAGTAACTGTTTCCGAATAAACGACCTCGACGTTAACACTCCCATCGACATTTCTACCCTGCTTTGACTCACCTAGCTCTGACTGCAATTATCCCCAATTTCCATTTATGCAAAACGGGCCCGTAGAGGTGTACGGGCGCACAGAGCAGTAACAACGAACACTGAATACACGCAGTAAACCAGGCTTGTGGCAGCTGGGCCCAGTCATTTTGCAACTAAAGGGCCAAATTTGAGTTTGATAGGCTCACAGGCCACTGAGGTGCAGTTTTCCAGGCTCACCTTCTGTATGACCTGTAGTCACTAGGGATGCCTGATTCAATTTCTATCTTTAAGAAGGCCTCCTTCACTGCCTGAGCCCAAAGTGCCTGTTGCTGGCACTAAGTAGCAGGCTTTTGCCACTCTCCAAGCATCACAGGGGCAAATGAATGTGGAGCTCCTCCTGTGACTCTCTTCACCTCTCTCACAGAGAGGTCAGACAACACTCATGATCACCAAGTATGGTTTTGAGACAAAATCCAAGAAAAAGAAAGAGAATTGGTAGCATAATGAGCTCTACCTCAAAAAATAGAGCAGTTAGCAGATGTGGAAGTGAATCAAAGGGAAAGCCCAGGGAGTTCAGGGCTCTCTATCGCCCAGGGATTATGGGAATTCGGCAACAGGACGGGAACACAGCCTGCTCGTGTAGCAGACAGAGGACATTTCTCTTCAGACTATCTGTCTGTGTTTTCATGTCTACCAAGGCATGCTGATGCTGCTGGAGAAGAGATCTATGGTACTGTTCATGTGGCTCTGCCTTAAACCTGCTTTGGAAACAGTAGGACACGTCCCTGGGCCCCAGGTTCCTCTTCTGAAAAAGGAAGCCATTTCCCTGTGCACTCAGGAGGACTCCAGTCTGCTCCTGCTCTCCCCTTGCCCTGTGACGTCACACAATCAGCTTCTGGTCAAGGCCCCTTTGCTCCTTCATGCCTTTCATCTTTTCTAGATGATTTTGGAAGCTTCAAGATGACTTTCATCCAAATGTCAGAGTCTACTTCCTTTCGAAATGCCTACCCAGGAACCTTAGATTACACCAGTTCAAGGTGTGCCCAGTTCCTTCTCCAGGAGTTGCTTCTGAGCTCCAGGCAGAGCCTGGGGTTCAGTATGCCAGGAAGGGGTTTAAGACAAGAATGTGAAGATGTGCAAACTACAGAGTTCTGTTGCATCGTGAAGTCAGCTTAGTCAATATCCACCTGGTGCTTAAATTCCTTTTACAGCTTGTACAGTAATAAATGGGCATTCAATCACCTTTTGAAGAGAACCCTTCTATCTCTGGGGTGCTGTGGCCATGGACCTGGAAACTAAGCTCCTGTCTGGTCCAAGAATTCCTTCTCGCTTCCAAGAAGCCTATTTGACCTTCCATATGACGGTTGTATGCCCACTTAAAGAAGCCTTTCCCTATTTGGTCAAAAGCTGTATTGTTTCACTGTTTCTCATAGATTGCCAATGACTTTCAGTTCTACATTTCCTTGTCTTTTTTTCTCTTGGAACATTTTGAGTTACTAACTAATACCAGTGCCTACTACTAGTACTCAACTAGTAATTTATTAACGTCCCTACATCCAACAAGGATGTTAGAGGTAACCTTGTGAGATTCTTAGTGAAGGCCAAAATGCAAAAGTCCAAAAGTCTCAGCTAGTCCCTTGTCTGTAGCCCAAGTTACATTGTCAATAAAGGAAACCAGCGGTGTTTGACATGACTTATGAACCAGGCTAAGTCCTGCCCTCACAATTCTTTCTGTGAAAGAATCCATTATAGTTCCCAAATCAGAATTCAGTTTCCTTCCTTCTCTGATTGTCAAATCAGAAAGACACCCCAGTCTCTGAACCTGCAACACTACAGATCCGTGATAATGATGAAGCAATTTCTTCCACAGTATTTCCTATTTTTCTCTTTTGATAAGAGTTGAGCCTCTTGGGTCAAAGTGAGGCAGGATAGAAAGGCAGGGCAAATTAAGGGGGTACAAATCTCGTTGAAATCTCACGGCAAGAACTCCAGCCTAGGGGTTGGAGAAATGGCTCAGCGGTTAAGAGCACTGACGACTCTTGCAGAGGACCTCAGTTCGATTGCCAGCACCCACATGGTGGCTAACAACTGTTGGTAACTCCTGTTCTAGGGAGTTCCACACCCTCTTCTGACCTCCGCAGGCATTGCATGATGACACAGATGCACTTCCATACTTGCAAACAATACACTCATCCACATAAAAATTTTAAAATCAATAATAATAACATAAAATAATTTTTAGAAAAGAATTCCAGCCTAATTAACATTTACCATATAGTTTTTCTGTATACAGACAATTATCTCTATTTTTTTTTACTAGAGATTAAAATAAGCATGTTAAAATAGCAATGACCGTGCTTAAGGCTAAGAACATTTGGCCTGACTCTTTTCCCAGGGGAAACCTATAATTTTCTGAGAATCTCTCAAATAGGATATAAACTTTGTTTTCAGTAAAAACATATCTTTACTTCCCCTGTAATGCTATGACCTATGGTTTTGGCTTATCAACTATAATCCTCTCCAGTTCACTCCAGGAACTAGCCTATGATCTCATTTGAGTTCTTTAGTTATCCTTTGAGATGGAACTTCAGAAGCCACAAAATCACACTGATGGCTATTGTAAAGACACATGAATTCTGTAAGTATTGATCATGGCTAGAAATTTCTGGAGGAATTTTTGATATCTGTTAGGTATAATATCATATCATTCTGCAAATAGGGATAATCTGACCTATTCTTTTCCAATTAGTACCCCTTTAATCTCCTTCTTTTGTCTTATTGCTCTAGCAAGGGTTTTTAGTGCTATATTGAAAAGGAGTGGAAATGCTGGACAGCCTTGTCTAGTTCCTGATTTTAATGGGAATGTTTCCATTTTTTCCATTCAGAATGATGTTGACTGTGGTATTGTTCTACATGGCTTTAATTATGTTCAGGTATGTTGTCTCCAGTCCAAATCCCTCTGGTAATGTTATCATAAATCCATGTTGGATTTTATCAAAGTCTCTTTCTACATCTAATAAGATGAACAAGTGATTTTTGTCTTGAAGGCCATTTATATGATTTGTTACATTTACTGACTGACATATAGTAAACCATTCCTGCATCTCTGGAATGAAGCCAACTTGGACTTGGTGGATGATCTTTTTGATATCTGTCTGCATGTGGTTTGCAAGTACTGGGCTGAGAATTTTTACATGCATATTCATTATGGATATGGGCCTGTAGATTTTTGTTGATGTGTCTTTACCTGGTTTTGGTATTAGAGTGATACTGACTTCATAGAAGGAGTTTGAGGGTTTTCCCTCTATTTCTATTTTTTTGAGAAATTTAAATAGTATTGTTGTAAATCTTCTTTGAAAGTCTGGTAGAATTCTGTTGTTTATCCATCTGGGCCTGGGGTTTTTTAGTTGGGAGGCTTTGTATTAGGTTTCAATTTCCTGATTTGGTATTGATCTGTTTAAACTGTGGATCTCTTCTTGATTTAACTTCAGTGGTCCACTGAATTTAGAAATTCCTCCATTTCTTTTAGGTTTTCAAATTTAATAGAGTATAGGTTTTTAAAATATTCCCTTATAATGTTCTGGATCTTTTTTTTGGATGTCTGTTGTGATATTTCCCCTTTCATCTCTGATTTTGTTGATTTGAAATTTCTCTTCCTTTCTTCTAGAAATGATCAACCCTTTCAACAATGTGGCAGGTTGCAAAACCAACTTACAAAATTCAATACTATTTCTATAGACCAATAAGCAACCATCTGAGAGAAAGCTGATAGAAGTATGTCCCTTCTATTCTGCAGAATAGCTTCAGTGTGTGTGTGTGTGTGTGTGTGTGTGTGAATAAAGTTAATCATTATAGACAGATAAAGTTAAACATTACAGTGAAAATGTAATGTTAAATCTTTGAAGAATGAGATAGAGGAAGACATGCAGAGATGGAAAGACAACCTATGCTCATGGATTGGTAGAATTAACATTGTAAAAATGACCACCCTTCCAAAAACAATTTATAGATTCAATGTAATTCTAATCAAAATCCCCAAGACATTCATTACCAAAAGAGAAAAAAAATCCTAAAACTCATATATAATCATAAAAGAGCCTGGATAGCCAATGCAATCCTGAGTAATGCTGGGGTGATTACCACACTGGATCTTAAACTATATTACAGAGCTATAGTCATAAAAATAGCATTGTATTGGCACAAAAAGAGACATGTAGGCCAATGGAACACGAGAGAAAAAACAAGCAATGATTGCACAAAATTTCAGCCACTTGATATTTGATAAAAGTGCCAAGAACACACGTAGAAGGGAAGATGGCATCTTCAGCAAATGGTTCAGGCAAAACTGGATCTCCACCGTAGAAGAGTGAAATTAGACCCAGCGCTATCACCCTGCAGAAAAGTCAACTCCAAAAGGATCATAGACTTCAATGAGAAACGTGAAACTCTAAAACAGAAGAAAACATAGGCAATACTCTACAAGATATAGGTGCAGGAAAGGAATTTCTAAATCAGACATCAGTTGCTCAGGAGTTAAGTTCAACAACTGACAAGTGGGACCTCATTCAACTAAAATAAAGAAAAAGAAAACTTTTGTACAGCAAAGGAAGCAACCAAGAAAGTGAAGAGGAAACCCATACAGTGGGAGAAAAATCTTCACCAGAGACACATCTGACAGAATATACAAAGACCTCAAAAATGAAAGAATCAAGAAAACAAATGACCCAGTTAAAAAATGGGCTATGGATCTAAACAGAGAACTCTCAAAAGAAGAAATAAAATGCTTCAGAAACACCTTAAAAAGTGCTCAGCGTCCTTAGAAATTAAAGAAATGCAAATCAAAATGGCTTTAAAATTTAATTTTACCCCAGTCAGAATGGCTAAGATCAAAAGAACAAATGACACCAGATGTTGGCAAGGGTGCAGAGGAAGGGGGGTCCCCATTCACTGCTGGTGGGATGCAAATTGGTACAACCACTGTGGAAGCAGTGTGAGGAACTCTTAAGAAACAAAATAAATCTACCATATGACCCAGCGACACCACTCCTTGGCATAGGCCTAAAGGATTCATCCTACTGCAGAGATACTTATGCAGCCATGTTTGTTGCTGTTCTTTTCAAAATAGCTAAAAAAGTGGAAACAACTTAAATGTCCCTCAGCTGAAGAATAGATAGTGAAAATATGGTACATTTACATAACGGAGTTCTACTCTGCAGACAAGAAATATGAAATTTGCAGGTAAATGGATGGAACTAGAAGCTGTTACACTAAGTGAAGGAACACAGACTCAGACAAACAAGTGACATATGTTCTGTCTTGTTTGTGAATCTTAGCTCCAAATCCTTATATGTGAGTATATATCCTGCTGTAACTGCAGGAACCAGGAAAAATAAAAGGAACCATCAGGTAAAGGAGAAGAAGGAGCCCAAGAGGGGATAATAGTAGACAGATGTTTGGTATCTCTGTGTGTATATATATATATATATATATCTTCTACCAAAAGCAATTTATAGATTCAATGCAATCCTAATAAAAATCCCCATGTGTGTGTGTGTGCACATGTGTGTAGCTAGAGGCTATATAACAAGAAACACAGTGCCAGATGGGAGAAACCTCTCTCT
Organism: Eospalax fontanierii; assembly: GCA_035773235.1. Lineage (NCBI taxonomy): Eukaryota > Metazoa > Chordata > Mammalia > Rodentia > Spalacidae > Eospalax > Eospalax fontanierii. The sequence goes on from CM069547.1 coordinate 8,981,023, forward strand.
GAGTTGTAGATCGTGTTAGTCCAAGAGACTCCCAGTACATAGGCTATTGCCACAGTCCTTCATTACATCCAAGAACTTCAATATAAGACCCTATTGCTGAAGACAGGACATACTTTGGACACAGGACTTGGAGCAGTTGCACTGGATCTAACCTGGAATCCTACTCCCTGAAGACTAGCTCTCATAGTAGTAGAGGATGCTATACAAGTTGCCAAGGGAGAAAAACAATCAATGGTCCTTCCCAGCTATAAAGACTAATAAACAACAATGACCGGCACAGCAAACAATATTGTTGCACTTCTATCTAATTGGACTTAAGGCCCACTCAATGGGAGGGAACTCATGTGTAGTACTGTAAACATAGCCAAATACACCTGGTTGGAGATGTCATAGATCCTGAAGAAAACCCTGTGTCTGTCACCTCCCTAGACAAATGCAGTTTCTTACTGTATGCTAAATATATAGCCTTATACTTACAGACAAGTATACCTCTCACTGCTCATCAAAGAAGCTTCTTTTTACAACTGATAGTGGCTATTACAGAGTTTTGCAGTTGGTCAAACACAAAGAATAAATATCTGTGAGATGTACAGTCGTAAGTGACACATCTACAATGTAACCTCTATACTTAAGGCTCAGAGAACACAGAAGAATAGAGGGAAGAGATAATATTAATGCATCTCTCAACTCTCACCAGAGAAGCTTCCTCATGCAACCGGTGGGAATTAACATAGAAAGCTAAAACTGGCCAAAATGTAGAGAATAAGAGACTTCAGGGTGCGTGTCCCTAGGTAAGACTCCCATATCAAACTTCTGCCATCTAGGGCTCAGGAACCATTGTGAAAAGGGGGTGGAAAGACTATAAAAGCTGGAGGTGATGGATCATCATAAGGAAAAGGTTTTCCAGGGGTCTAGGAATTTGCTCATATGAACTTACGGCAATGGTGACAGCATACACAAGACCCGTGCAAACTCAAACCAGACAAAGCTCACCATAGAAGTGGGAAAATGGACAGAAGGCACCACTTTAGCTGAGGATCTATTCACAGTTGATCCTTCAAGTTGAGGGAGAGTTGATTTTTTGAAGGGAGTGACACTAGGTAGGCTGACAGCTCCAGTGGATGAACTCACACTAAGGGATACCTGAGAATACAAACTTGATTCCATAGGCCTTAACATGTATGACAGAATCCCTGAAATTCTTAAGAATCTCCTCTCACAGGCCTGGCGTTCAGGCTACCCCCCTAGGTTTGAACCAATTGAGTGAATGGAGAATGCTCTCCAATCAGAGAGACCAGTTTATTCAGGGTTTCTTACAAAGGATTCATCCCCGGGGAGAGAGACAGAAATTTCATATGGTGGAACCAGCATTTTGATCAGAAGTCCGGGGACCTCTGGCACACATATCCAAGATAGAGACCAGCGGGTGGCACTCCCTCATCTACTGGACCCAGCTTTCACTATTTGCCCACTAGACCCTCCCCTTCAAGTCACTGATTGGTTGGAAAGTAGTTGACTCTACTGGCTTCATTTCTGTCAATCACATTCTTGGAGGGATGTCCCTCGAGGCAGAGAGAAACTCTGTAAATTTACCCCTACAGTGGTCTATGGGGGTACAGATCAAGGAGTGCATCTAAATATGATTAAGATGCATGAACTGCACAAAAATTCAATGAGAAGATGTACGAATGCAACTCTCTCCTGATAAGCTCATGTTCATGCTTGTGTGTGCACACTCCTTTTCCTAAGCACCTCTCTATTAACACCACCATGCATAAATCTATATTAAAGCACTTCTTAATAAACTGCAACTCTTATTCCCCCTGACTCATTCTGAAATTATTTCCCATAGTGATGTCAGGGATCTTGCTTTCCCTCAATATAGAGGTCTCTGAAAAGAATTCCTCAGGTTACTACAGGTGTCAACTTAGGATGTCTATGGCCTGACTCCACTGCTGATAATAAATCAGGAAGCCTCTGGCTTGGTGGCCACACATGTAATCCCAGCTCCTAGGGAGGCTGAGATAGAAGGATGACAAAGTTGAGGCAATCTGTCTTAGGTAATCTATCATACCCTGTCTCAACATAAAACAAAAAAGGGCTGTGGGTATAGGTCAGTGATAGAACATTTCCCTGGATGTACTAGGCATTGGATTCCATCACACAGCACTGTAGGGGAGAAAAACATGATTTTAGTCTGGTGTGACCCCTCTCTTCTGCAAACCAGCTATTCGTTTTTGTGTTTATTTATTTATTGTGATGTGTATGACTGTTATGTTTGCACGTATGTAAGTGTACCTGTGTTGTCCAGTGCCTTTGGAGGACAGAAGAGGGCATTGGATCCCCTGGAACTGGAATTATGGACCATTGTTAACTGCCATGTGGGTGCTGAGATGCAAACTCAGGTCTTCTGCAAGAGCAGTCAGTGCTCTTAAACTGCTGAGCTATTTCTCCAGCCCCAGATCTGCTATTTCTGAGGTTCCAGAATTCAGTTTCGAGGAACACTGGTGGGTTATAAGAGCAGCTTTTGTGATCTTGAAAACCTGGAGTCCATCACCTTCTTCGTTTAGTCTAAGTGAACAAGCTTGCTTCTTGGTAGCTGAGGTCCAGAATATGAACAGAGAAGAAATTTAGCAGCAGCACCAGGAGCAGCAGGCAGATAAATAAGGAATGAAATGGATGGCAGTAGGAACCTGTTTTCATCCTTCCCAGCGGGCACCACATCACCCGTAGGAAAGAAAGGGAACTATATTTACCTTCTGCGCTCTGGCTCAGCATAATCAGCAGATCTGTCCTCTGAGAGGGAAGATAGTGTCTGCTGGTCTGGATTAAAGCACATTAACAGGGGAAGCGTATGGTCTTTTACACAGAGCCTGCTCCCACACTGAGCCAAGGTTAACAAATTAATGAAAACGAAATGTGCTGCATAAATGTTGAGCCTTATTAAATATGAGATCATCGCTCCCAGCTTTTTTCATTAAAGAAATCCACCTTCCCCCTCCTCCCCAATGCATACACACTGAAAATCATTCTCCTAATGGCTAATCCTATTTTTGGAGGACAGATAACAGCAGTGGTTCACTGTGCAACCTTGGGGACGGACTCGACTCTGGATGACTTTTATTGAGATGGTACAGGGAGAAACAGTGCTATTGATTTAAGGACAACAGTGCATTTTCTTTTGTTCTTTCAACAGGTTACTAATTACAGAAGTAGTAATTAGCCTTGATAGAGAGTACACAAAAAACGATCGATGGATACTTTGCACGCGGAGAGGCCGCCACCATGCCAAGCTTATTATTTTCAATCGGCGCTAATTATCCTTATTATGCCGCATGACTCTTTTTGCTTGAATTATGAGTGGAAAAGTGCTGAATAGAATTATTTTTCCAAAGTGCCCTGAACTGTAGAGGGAAATGAAAATCACAAACAATGAAAAGCTTGTTAGACAATGAGAGCGATCATCTATAAAGAGATACTGAAGGAACTTCCCTATTCCTGAACCATAGAAATGTAAAGCGCTTCTCAGAAAATGATCAGAGTTTGATTTGGGGGAGGTTTGAATTTTTTGCACAGGGATGGTGGGAAGAAAAGCTCTAGTCCTGGCTCAGGTATAAAGCAGTGGGAAAGAAGATGGGAAGTCGTGAATGTTTGAGTAACGTATGAGTGCAGAGTTGTGGCCGAGTTTATTTACTTGTTTGATTGATTGGTTGATTGATTGATTGATTGTCCTTAGCTGGGGGAAGGGACCTCGAATCTCCTGCATGCCAGGCAAAATTTCTACCACTGTGCTGCATGCCCGGCTCCAGACACTAAGGCACAATAAACGGGTGATCGTGACCTCATGTAATTAAAGCCTCATTGGATAGAACCTTCTGGGTGAGGAAAAATCATTGAGGTTCTGCCTGGCGCAGGTGCTACTTAAAGACTAATCTGGGAAGAGATTTAAGTTGGGAATGCAGTGACTCTCTGACCTTCTCTCCTCTCCCTTGGCCTCCTCTGATGCCCTCTTCCTCTTATAGGGAGGCCTAGGAGCCAAATCCCAGTGTGTGCTTCCATGAGCGCCATCCTGAAATTTGGTTTGAAATTTCCCTGGTGTCCTTTGGGCTTCTCTCTGTGCTAGATGCATTTAAATGTTAGCAGTGTGTTTGTGGCCTGGGCTCCAACCAGAGCTGAAGAGGGGAGAGATGGGGCCTGTACCCCTAGGAGTCAAGCCACCAACACAGCAACTATCCATGACTGTAGCTGCTGCAGGTGGGCCTGGTCTCTGGGCACAGCCAGGCACCTACAAACCAATTTCACTTTCCCCTCCAACTCAAGTCTGTTACAGGAGTGACATTAAATCCAAGGATTATCTGGAAAGTGCTTGGCTTTCTTTAGCTTCTAAGGTCTCTTATTCTAAAACAGCCACATCCCTTTTCAGTTGGTTTGATTTAACAGGCTTCCAAATTCCAGAGGGACAGGATGGAGTTCATCAGTGCTCAAGAGGGACAGATTCTTTTTAAGGACACCCAGACTCTGTAAAGTGACACCAACTAAGAATACAGCATTGCATCCAGGATACAGAGTGAGTCAGCCCTTTTATTTTGTGTCAACAGTTACGTCCTTCTGGGGTTAGACTAAAATATTCTTAAGCAGAAAGTTGTGGGATCTTTGTATGGGTTTAAAAATATCAGAAAAGAAGGCAATTAATGATTTCTTGGTGTTGTCTCCCACTAAACCCCCATGTGCTGGATAGCTTTAGTTGTCAACTTGACACACCTGGGTTGAGAGAACCTCAATTGGGGAATTTCCTCCTTTGGACTGGCCTGTAGCCATGTCTGGAAGATATTTTCTTGATAGCCCACGATAGATGGTGTCACCCCTGGGCAGGTTATTCTGTGTTGTATAAGAAAGCAGGCTGAGCATGGGCCACAGGAGCAAGGCAGTAAACAGCATCCCTCCATGGCCTGTGCTTCAGCTCCCGCCTCCAGGTTCTTGCCCTGAGTTTCTACCTTGGGCTCCCTCAGTGCTGAGCTATGTGACCCAGAATATGTGAACCAAATAAACCCTTTCCTCCCCAAGCTGGTATTGGTCAGAGTATTTTATCACAGCAATGGAGACACAAACTACGACACCCTACCACACATATGATGAGGAGGGCATATGGAATTCTCAAATTAGGGGACACATTAGTAGACTGCCCTTGTCCTAGTTAGCTTTTTGTTGCTGCAGTAAACACCATCACCAAAAGAATCTTGGAGAGAGAAGAGTTAATTTCAGCTTCCAGGTTAGAGTCCATCATCAAGTCACCAGAGCCAAGATAGCCACTCAGGCACCCAGAAGCCGGGCTGAAGCAGAGGCCATGGGAGAACACTGCTGCCTGGCTTTCTTCTTTCTGCTCAGCCAGATTCTTCTACAACCCAGGTCCATCACACAAACCCACATGGGCTGACCCCTCACACATCAATTAACAACCTAGAAAATAGCTCAGGGCTATGGCCACAGGCCAATCTACTCTAGGAAATTCCTCAACTGAGGTTTTCTCTTCCCAGGCACGTCAGCAGACAACCAAGATTTAGGAAGATAGTATTTGCTGAAGGAGAAGCAAGATACAATTCCATTTATATTTGTTAGGGATTGCTACCTAGGTCAGATATGCTAGGGCCCGACTGATCAGAGCCTATCCCAACCTAGTGCTATTAGGGGGCTCATTGTTGAGCCCCAGATGTCACACTTCACCATCCTTGATGGAAGTACATCCTGGCACTCGTAGCTAATTTCAGTTTACTCCTTTCTATTTTCGTTAAGGGGAAGATACACTACAATCATTGCCTTTAAGTATTATACTGTCGTTTTCCACTAGTTGAATTACGGAACTCCTTAAGCCACTGCACCAGAATATGGATGGCATGCACCCACTCAGCAGGGTATTAAACTGATATCCATGCTATGTTCACACAAATTGGATCATGATGCACAAAGACATGTTTGGTCTCTAATGGCCTGCCGGAATATACAAGTTTTTAGAAAAATAAATCAAATCATTCTGGTGAAAAATACTTTCCAAATAATGTGGTGGAATATTTTTGATGTGATCATTTCCTTTTCCTTCTGAAGGTGGGCAGAGGACCTGCAGAAGAAGGATGGTCTTGACAGTGATTTTCAGAGGTGACTCTGTGTTATGACGGCCGGCACACTGGACTTCTAGTGAGGACGGCAGTTATGGGCACTGTAATTTTAACATTACCTTTCTTTCCTATAGTGCCTAAGGGAGAAACTTACACCTTTTAAATCTCAGCTTTCTCATCCATAAAATGGAGACAATGATGGGAATTTACTTCAAATGGATTAAGTTAGATTGTTCTTTAAAAATTTAACATGATTCCTAGTATCTAGGAAATTCTCAAGAAATATTTGTTACTATTTTATTGTTTTGTATGCATAATATTCACCTAAAATGTGATGGTATGCATTGGCATATTGAAGCTAATTATATTCCCACGGTAGACAGGACAGTAACATACCAGGTTCGGGTCACCATCCTTCACATACTGAAGGTAATAAGCATCTGTGTGAAATAAGCTCCAAATGAAGAACTGCTTTTAAACCTAGACCTAATCATCCCAGTGACCTTAACCCTTCCATGATTCTTATTGCTCTTGAGCCTACAGCCAAGAGTGACAGACTTGACCTTTCAAAGTCCTTTGTGACTGTGACTTACCTAAACTCTCATCTCCAACTTCATGCTTTCTTTTGTCTGGAATAGCTCCCCCATCCCTAACTCCCTTTGAAAACACCTACACACCCTTCAGGATCTGGCTTCTATAGGCTTCCCTGGATGTCTTCCCAGTTTCTGCATGCCATATTGGGTATCCCTCTGGCCTCATATTATAACTTCATAGTTTGTTTCTTTTTCCTTTTCTGTTGTTGACACAAAACAGTTCTCATTCCAAAAGGAATGAAAGATAGTTTATTCTGAGCCAAGTTTGAGTGACCATGGCTTGGGAACACAATTTTGGTTGCCACAAGTAACATGATCCCCTGAGGAACCTGTCACATGAGCTTTGTAACCATAGAACCAAAAGAAGTCAGAAATCAAGGTGCTTACCAAATGCTTTGGCAAGGACACCAGGCAGGTGGGTTAGAGCCAAATAGAGAAAAGTCTTCTCTAGGCTTCTGCCATCTGAGCATTCTGAGGTTTGGGTTTGTAGATGCTGATAGTTAACACATTCTAATATTAATACCTAATTAATACCTAATATTCAAAGGGATACAGAGGTAGTAGGTAACAGATAACTATTAAGGAGACTAAAGATAGACTATGATGATTCTGGCTCTTAACCTGCAACATTCCAACTTTCTACAGCCACTGAAGTACCAGTCAGTCTACAGAATCTTCAACATAGGTAAGACTTTCTCAGGGCACTTCCTTTAATACTGCGAAGTAATACTTTGGAATGCCGTCCTCCTCCCTGGATAGCCTGGGAATGCCTGGAAGACAGGTACACACAGCTTGTACACACGCACAGCCAGTTTATATAATAAATCATACTGAGTCTGTACAAACACATTCCTCGTGCACAGCTCAAATGATGTGACTGGGTCTGGCTTATCTTGTTGCCACCTGTCATTAAGAAACTCTAGGTGGAGGTTAGTGTTCGGGTCATCAGCCAAAAATTTCACACCCATCTGCCTTTCACCATAAAGCATCTTGTGGGTGGAGTCCATGAGAGGCCAACTAGGGAAGGCTAGAGACCTAACGTTTCATTTGCATAGCAAGCACAGTGCTTGTTTCGACAGTTAAAATGGATTGGGAGGAAAATGAAACTCCTCCCATCAAGCCAGAGAAGATGTACATCTTCACAGGCCATCAGAGGATTTTGTGCCTCCACCAGGCTGTGCTTCGGCCAGGGCTTTCCATGCCACCCAGTTAAATATGGGGGGCCAGCTACTCAGAAATTCCAGAACGCAGGGACCAGGCAACCAAGCAGACATCTGTATATATTTTGCAAGGCAATTCTTACAGATGTAGCTGCTCCCTGATGAACCTCAACACCTGAAATTCAAATTTTCTGGCTAAGGGAATAAGATGTTGTGTTATTTGTTGACAGTTATGGGCCATAATTATGTTTAAATCATCCTGTAAACTCTATCTGTTCTGCCCAAATAACTCTGCCTAGGTTTACAGCCCACTACAAGAAGTAACTCTCATTGCTATTGGTTTTTAAACAGCCCAATACAGGAATTAAAGATTTATGCCCATGGAAATTTATAGATTTTGTTAAATATATTTCAGACTATAAAAACGAGAGGGACCAATTTCTTTTATGTACCGCAGTGAGTTGTTTGTGTTGCTGAAAGTCGGGTTGCTATCAACTGAAGGGACAAAACATGAGTCAATAGCTAAGAAAACTTTAAGAGGCTCAGATACAGCTACTTTTAGCTTTCTGGGTGTCTGGTGCCTAGTTAAAATAAAGGAGCATTACTATCTCCCTGGTGTTACATAAGTACTATAGATAGTAGAAAGCTGACCTCAAACTTTCCCATGCTTTGGGTCAGGGATGGTAGAGAAGGCATTCACACGTGTGTGTGAGTGACCATGTGTGTACTCCCTGTACATGCATGACTTGTGCATTTACACATGAAGGCTAAAGGTCAACCTTGGATATTATTCCTCAGAAGCCATCGCCTTCCTTCCTCTTCTTCTCTTTTGAAACAGGGTCTCTCTGTAGCCAGTTGGCTTGGAGCTCAATATGTGGACCAGGCTGACCTGAATCTCACCTTGTCTGCTTCTGCCTTCTGAGTGCTGGGGTTAAAGGCATGTGCCACCACATGGCTCCACTGTGTTTGTTTATTTATTTATTTATTTTGAGACAGGATCTCTCACTGGAACCTGGGACTTACAAATTAGAATAGGCTGGCTGGCCATTGCACCCCAGAGTTCCTCCTGTCTCTGCTTCCCCAGCACTGGGATGACAAACATGGGCCCCCAGACCTGGGGGGCTTTTTATGTAAGTGTTGGGGATTGAATGCAGGTTCTTATGTTTGTACAAGTGTTTTGACAACTGATGTCTCTCTCTCTAGCCCTCGTTAACAGTTTGGTTCAGCGCTTTGCTGTAATTAATCTGCTGCTGTGGTTGAAGAAGGTAAAGAGGAGCAGCCTTCTTTTCCCCCCAATGAGGAGCCTGCTAATTTATCTAATAGGACAGGTTAATCATATTATAGTGTCTCAAGATAACTACGCTAAAGATAAGAATGAAATTACTGCACAGAAAGAAAGTAAATTTGCCTATGACACTGCGGAATTCTTCCCCAAAGAGGAAAAAGGATGGTGGCTGCGCTTTTCCATCTTTTAATCTCCAATAATGTGGCCTCAGTCACACAAAGATGCTGTTCGTCTTTTTAGACAAGCAGAGGACAGGTGTATTTCAGAATGCCCCTGTCAAGGAACATAGTACTGTCAGGAGAGGTAAAAGAAATGGCAGTAAAAGGATTTGGAGGGCCACGGGGTCATAACCTTCTTTGGACCCTCTGTTCTCTTACTCCTTCGAGAACAGAGCCAGTGCCCCATCCTGGAGCTACAGTACAATCCACATAGTATGGGTTTGTCATTACCATCACATGGTCCACAAAGTGTGGACAGATGGAAGTACTGCTGTTTTCAGGCAGCAAATCAGAGGCTCCTTTCTTTGCCAGTCATTGTAGACAAAGGCCAGAAGATACGTGCATGCCACAGAGTCCAGCACTCACCTTGGTGACCTGAGCCAGGAAACTCCAGCTCTCTGGAGGGAGCACTAAAAATCAGGCAGTGGCTGGTGGTGGTTGCGTCTACCCTGCATATCCTTTCCCGCCTCTACACAGAGGCCTCTCACTCAGCCTCTTCTCTTTCTGACATCTCTGCTGTTCATTCTGCATTTGTTTACTTTGTGACTTACAACCCCAGATCAGGAGCGATAGTAATCCAGAGCCAGCTGACACTCAGCAGTGGGAGAGGCACTTGAGCCTTGATGATTTGACATCTCTGGGGTTGAGTGTTCCATGATGCTGGGGTGCAAGGGGTTCTCACCAAAGCAGTAAAATCTTGGGAGCATGTAGATGCTCAGGGACCCATGGTTCCCCATGACTGGAGAGTCCTTAGATCTTAAAACACAAGGTCATCTATAAAGTTATTAAAGGACTCCCAGACTCCTGTGCATGACTGAAACTTTATCTTTCATTCTTTAATGTTTTCTGTTTTTGGGGGGATTAAAAATAGCTCAACCAAAAGACTGGATCATACGTATACCTCTTCTGGGGTACTGTGCTGGATAGCTTTAGTTTTCAACTTGACACATCTGAGTAGAAGGAACCTCAACTGAGGGATTGTCTCCATTGAGACATATCTGTGGGGCATTTTCTCAATTGTTGAGTGATGAAGGAGGGCCTAGCTCACAGTGGACAGTACCACCCCTGGGCAGGTTGTCTTGTCTTGTATAAGAAAGGAGACTGTGCACAGGTCAGGGGAGCAAGCCAGTAAGTAGTACTCCTCCATAGTTCCTGCCTTGGGTTCCTGTCTCTACTTCCTTGATGATGAACTGTGCTGCAAGCCAAATAAATCTTTTCCTCCAAGTTGGTTTGGGTCAGTGTTTTATTACAATCATGGAATGCAAAATAGGATAGAAATTGGTACAAGGAGTGGGACATTACTGTGATGGACCTGTCCATGTGTATCTGGGAGGACTGGGGAAGGATTTGGACCTTTGAGTTGGAAAAGCCATTGAGTGCTTAGAGCTTAATAAGCTGTTTCTGTGGAGTTTGAAAGAGTTATGCTAAAGAGAAATGTGGATGATGGAGGGCTGGCTTGTGACTTTTTAAAAGAAGCAAAGACTCTTCAAGGTTGTTTGTGTCAAATTAAGAAATTTTGGAAGTGAAACCTTTTGTGTTTTACTGGGAAAATGGATGCTGTTATCTAGGGCTGAAAATCAGCTATGAGTAAGAAGAGACCAGCATCCTCTAAGTGAAATATTCTGGCAAGTATTACTTCAGGGCCAGTACACAGAAGCTGTGGTTCAGAGGGCTCCCACAGCTCTACCTCAAGCTAGAAGCATGACTTGGTCAGGAAGAGGAGCTGAGGCTTGGCATTGTAAGAGACCAGAAGAGGTTCTTAGTGAAGGTATAGCCTTGATTTCAACAGAGACCCCAGCATATTAGAGGTGCCAGGATCTGGGATGACCACCAGGGGCAGCAGCAAGTCTGGAGTGGAGCCAGTTTGAGCCTACGAGACAAGCTGCATGTCTTGCAGACTGCAAAGCCAGAGAAATGAACCCGCCTGGAGCCCAGAATATTGTGAGTGAATCCCTGACTTCTAGCCTTGAACTACTTTGCTAAACTTAGGTGTGCCCAAATCTTCCCTTTTGAAATAAAACAGTACTTAACTTGTTTTGAATTTTGCGGGTGCCCACAGTTGAGAGACTTTTAAGGGAAACTTTGAACTTTTAAAGTTTTTAAATTTTTTAACAGACTATTGAACTTTCAAAGTTCTACTGTTTCATGTTGTAATATTAATAATAACATTTGATCTTTGAGATAAGAAATGGAAGGTTGTGGCTTAAAGTGGTGTGCTTGGGTGTCAAGTTGACAAGGGGTTATTTGTGCTGGGCAGCTTTAGTTGACAACTTGACATATCTGGGTAGAGGGAATCTCAACTGAGGAATTTTCTCCACTGGATTTTCCTGTGCCACGTCTGTGGGGCATTTTCTTGACGTGGCGTGATGTGGAAGGGCCCGGACTACTGTGGACAGTGTCAACCCTGGGCAGGTGGTCTTGTGCTATATAAGAAAGGAGGCTGAGCACAGGCCAGGGCAGCAAGCCAGTAAGCAGCCTTCCTCCGTGGTCTGTGCTCCAGGTTCCTGCCCTGAGTTCCTGCCTTGGCTTCCCTTGATGATGGACCGTGTTGTAAGTCAAATAAACCTTTCTTTCCCTAAGTTGTTTTGGTCAGTGTTTTTATCACAGCAATTGTAAGCAAATTAGGGCAGGTACTAAACTGTTTATTTGCATATTCTGGAGAAACAGGACCGATTTTTGTTGTTTGTTTTGCTCTGCTTTTACTTTTTACATGTAATAGCTATTACATGAAGTTCTAGATGCTTGTGCAGATTTGGGCATTGAACAAAATAGATGCACATGGGGTTTTTTTAGTTATGTTTATTTTTTATCCTTTGACTAAAACATGAAGTTTATATGTACTAACAGGCATCATGTGTTGTTTCCATACGTATGTAGATTATGTAATTTCTAAATCAAGGTAAACAGAGTTTTGCTTTTATTTTTCATTTTCCTACACAGTGAATCTTCTTTAATGACCTGAGATAGGAAAGCCTTAGGTATCTATGGCTGTCAGCCTGCATGTTTGTTAAAGGAAGCTTTTGACTTTTACTCTATGTGTAAAATGACAATGTATAAACTGTAAGTTCTGTTCTTTAATTGGATCTAAGGTCTGCTTCCTAGGATGGAGCCCGTACCTGATATTAATATCAGTTGCTCAGGATCTTGAGGCTGGACAAGTCACAGGGCATAAAGGACAACCTAATACTAGTTTTCTACTGATCATATTAAGCTGACTCCTAATGAATTATTGTTATATCCATGGGTAAATGTACGTCTCAACCCTAGCCAGAGAAGTTTCCTTATGCAGCAGATCATTATTAACATAGAAACCCACTACTGACCAATGTGCAGAGAGAGAACAAGAGGCCACAGAGTACTTATCCCTGAATAGGACACCTATATCAAACTTCTGCCTCCCAAGGCTCAGGGATCATTGAGGAAGAGAGGATAGAAAGATTGTAAGAGCCAGAGGGGGTGGTGACCACAAGGAAACAGTCTTCCAGATCCAGACAGCTGATCAGTTACTGCATGCACAAGTCCCATGAAATCTCAAACCAGACAGAATCCCAACATAAACATGAGGCAGTGGGTAAAAAATCCCAACTCAGCCTAAGGAAAGTGTGGCAACAGATGGTTCCTGGGATGAGCAGAGACCGTCTCTTTCAAGGATAGGATTCTTGGTAGATTACCCAGATTCCAGTGGATGGACCCCCATGGGAAGGGCATTTCATTTGGGGATACAAATAAGACTCTATAGGCCATACATATATATATATATGTATATATATATATGTATATATACATATATATATATACATATATATATATAAAATCAGATTGGCATGTGACCATGTTTGGGAGGGATTTCTTATCTGCTAATTGATGTAGGGATGCTCAGCCTGCCGTGGGTGCTGCCATCCTCAGGCAGAGCTGTGTAAGACAGCAGAACACGTCAGAGGACGCAAGCCAGGAAGCAGCATTCCTTCTCTGTCTCTGCTCTGGTTCCTGCAGGTTCCTGCCTTGAGCTCCTGCCCTGGTGTCCCCCACAGATTGACTATAATTTGAACACTGAAATAGACCATTTCCTTCCCAAGTTGCTTTCGGGAAGTGATTTATCACAAAAGATAAATCAAACTTGACTAGTATGTGTCTATATGTCTGTGTCTGTGCATGTATCTATGTGTATGTGTCTGTATGAAGGAGTTTTAGGTAGGTGTGAGCTGGGATCTGAATTCCAGTCCTCATGATTAAGTAGCAGATACTTTTAACTGCTGAGCTATCTCTCCAGCCCCAAAGTAGAAACATTTTAAGCTATAATATTCTGAAAATTAAGGAGATTTATTTATAAAATATACCAAAGCATCAAATTACCTTTAACAAGTGTACTTTTTCTAGAATCTAGGTAAAATGTTGACTATTACAATATATTACCAGTTGAAGAAATTTATAAAGTAAATTCTTATCGTAAGACTAAATAGTATTTAAGCACTGAGTAAACTAATCTCATAGTCTGTAATCATCAGAGAAAATCAGCCGAGTCCCTGAGGATATGGTTATTGTAATTTCCTCCCCACTTGGTGCATGCTTGGACATTAGCCTGGAAGGCATCTCAAAGGTACTTAGCACTAATTAGCCATTTCTATAAAGATCTCAATCTGTGGAATTACTTATAGAGGAGTTCGTTGAGCATCTCTTAAAAGGCTGCTGAGCATTCTTCAGTGGCTCATACAGAAACTTTGGCCGCCTTTTAAAGATACGTGCTATAAAAAAGTAAATTAAAAAAAAGAAGAAAACCACTGGGTTGCATTGACAAAACTTTCTGAGAAATGAGTGGACATTGCAAAAAAATATCATTGTGTGAGCTTAATCATGGCACAGAAAACTGGACAGACAGCCAAGGGAACTGTGCTCAGGCCCTTGTTCTATCAGGAACTCTCTCTGTGTGGCCCATTGGCCTAATCTCAGTTCTTGAAGCCTCGTTTACTTTTCCTGTTAAATGATAAGGACATCTTCCCTTCTTCATGAGTTTCCTATAAAGATGAAATGAGGGAACTGACACGAAGCACTTTGAACAGCTGAAATCGTATTATATTGTGGAAATAATCCAGCTTTTGAAATGTTGAAATCACTGAAAAATAAATATCAGTTATCTGTAAAATTGAGTCTGAAAAGGCCAGGAGACATGTTCTATGACCGGACAGATTCTCTCCTTAGACACTAATTCCCTTCTTGCCATGTTGAAGTTCCTGAGGTTAACTTCAGTCAGTTCTTGAACTCTGTGTGATATGCTCATACAAGACTAAAAACTTAACCACAACCTTTTTCTAGAAATTCTACTTAATGGGCCACATTCTCATTCTAAAGTGATTTTCTAGGCTTTCTTTTTAGTTTATTTTCATTCAGATTACTCAGTAACAAGTGAATACTTTAGAAACTTGAAAAACAGAAAGTCAGGTACAATAATGATATCATCATAAAATTACCTGTCTAGAAGTCAAAGACTTCATGCTCCTGGCTCCAATTCCCAGAACCCATCACTATTTCCCAGGATAGTGTGTGTAACTTTTCTTCTTTGCCCACCCTCAGCCAGTTTGCCCACCATGCCCCATGTATGGGTATTCTCTAAATCCAATTGCACAATAGTCTTTCTTCTTGCATTCACATAAAACACATAATTTTTACATACTTTGTTTCAATTTTGTCTACCTGAAGCTATATTTTAGTTAGCAGCTTATTAACTTGATTTAAAACTTATATATTCTAACAAATGATTAGTGGCCTCTGTGTGTACTCTGGAGTCAGCTCCACAATTCTTAGGAGCAGGGGTGTCACAGGGGGCCTGGTCCAGTGTGCGTGTCGTCCCAAGAATCATTCAATTGACATCCTATCCCTGACCCAGGTCCTTCTTGGAGATCTGACATGGAGGCAGGAAAAGGACGGTGGAAGATTCAAAGGAAGGAGACAGTTGAAAGTGATCCACTCGTGCAATGCGTTCTTGTTCTAATGGTTATCACTTGTCTGTTTCTGCACTTGACTATGAGCCTTGAAGGAACTGGATGAATCATGTTCTAAGTCCAGAGCAGGTATTCAATAACTACTGTTGAAGGGACCAACCAGGTGAATGAATAGTGACGAGTTCTAGGACCCTAAAGCAGAAATACAGACACACTTATGAATCTCACCAATTGACAGTTTTGAAAAACATACCTCTAAGACATCACGATCGAGGTGCCACCTCGTCTCAGAGGGATGTTTCCCGCTATAGCTATGGAAACATTAATGTCCTTGGTTGACAGTCAGAGACTGCTAAGATGGAATGAGATAGTGGAAGGTGCAACCCACGTTTTAAAAGTAGCACACCCTCATAGCTGATATAAAACTTTGACACTGTGGATGCCAAACAGACCCCCTTTGTCTTGTGAAATATTTTCCAAGTCCCCACTGGATGCTTGAAACACACATCCACTACTGAATCCTATATCCACTATGTTTGTTCCTATACATACAAACAAACTCATGATAACGCTTGATTTATAACTTGGGGAAGGAAGAAATCAGCAACAACTAGTAATACAATATAACAAGAATGACTATATTCTGTGATATGCATGTGGTTCTCACTTGTAAAATATCTTACTGTACAGTATACACATAGCTTGTTTTCTTTATTAAGAATGCTTACCTCTTCCCAGAAGAATCACTTTGAGGCTTTTCTTTGGCCTATCCAAATCCCTATCATTACTACTCTTGAAATTTGGGACTATTATTAAGCAAAATAAGAGTTGCTTGAATATCTTCCTTGTGATACTGTGACAGTTGTCATGAGAATTGAGAAGGCTACTAAACTACTAAAGGCATGTAACACATACAGTGTGGATATGCTAGAATGGCTGACTCATGTCACAGGCCAGATGGAGCTGGATGATATATGATTTCATCATGTTATTCAGAATGATGTGCAAGCTAAAATGTGAATTCTTAATTTCTGGAAATTTCCTGTTAATATTATGGCTCAAAGATGACTAGGAGTCACTAAAACTGTCAAATTAATTTGGTGATCAAACTTCACTGTTTACTCTTGAATTTGATAATATATCAGGCCAAAATGTAATTCTGGGTCTATGAAACAATGGTACAGCAAAGAATTGAGCCAGGTGCAGAGGCACACACCTTTAGTTCCAGCATTGGGGAGGCAGAGGCAGGCAGATCTCTGTGAGATGGAGACCAGCTTGGTTTAAGTAGAGAGTTTAGGCCAACTGGAGGCTACATGGAGACCCTCTCTCAAAAAGACCAAGAAAAAAAAAGGAATTGAAAGGTAGTGAGTTAAGGGAAGGGAAGATTGGTCTGTGCATCTTAAAGACAGGTTACTGTCATCAGCTGTGTCAACCACCTTCAGAGTAAGTTTGCTGTTGACAAAGTGGCCAAGCCAAAATCTGGTGTTCTCATGCCAGATACCCAGTGACCATTACTTCTCTTTCTGGGATCATTTATACACAGTATAAAAGCGCTTTGGAGGAAAACAGAAGCACCAACTACATACATAGATCAATTTCTCATTTTCTGTTTTTAAACTTTCTATTAACCAAACTACTGATCTTGGATATCTATACCTATAATTTTGCAATTCCTTTTCTAAGAGTCAGTCTTAAGGAAATCATTAGTGAGCTGCATAAATATCTATAGACAATGATATTCATCCCAACACTATGCATTTTAGTGGAAAAAATTCCTAACCTCCTAATTAGGTGACTAGATAAGAGTATGGTGTAGCCAAAGGTCGGCACATTATAGCCCCCTGAAAAAGCATGGCACAGAAGGGCATTAAATTGTGTGGGAAAAGAAGCTCAGGATATTTCACAGCATTTAGTGAAAAGAACAATTTGTAAAATGCTATAGTTATATATCTCTCCATATCTGTGGAAAGTTGAATCCAAGAACCCATAGATATCAAAATCCACAGATGCTCAAGTCCTTCATATAAAATGGTCCAAGATTGCATGTAACCTACATTTATTTTTCTGTACATGTTTATGACTGTGTGTGTGTGTGTGATGGTGGGGATCAAACGCAGACCTTCATGCATGCTAGGAAATTACTCTACCGCTGAACTGTATCCCTAGCCCTCCCATGTATTTTAAATAACCACTAGGTTCTTCATGATGATTTAAACGATGTAAATGCAATGTAAATACTTGATGTACTGCATTGTTTAAGGATAACAAGGGAGATAAGAATCTGTGCACGTTCTGTACAGACACAACTTCTTTCCCAACATTTTCATCCAAGACTGGTTAAAAAGACTGGTTAAAAGTGCCGAGCCCGCAGACACCAAAGACTAACTGTGTGATATAATCCTGTTGTTGTTTTAAAATACTTAGGAATACAGAAAAATGACTCCAATGACAGAGCAACACATCACATTATTGCTGGGTCACCTTAGGGGTGATTCAGACTCTCCCTTTTCTGCTTCCTCTGTCTTATATTTCCTTTTATGGACATGTCATTTTTTAAAAAGATTGATTTATTTTTATTGTATGCATGTGGATGTTTTGCTGGGGTGTATGCATGTACATGGTCCTTGGAGGCCAGAAGAGGGCATTGAATCTCCTGGAATTGGGTTGGCCAGCATGTAAGGGCTGGGAACTGAACCCAGGTCCTCTACAAGGGGCAGCCAGTGCTCCTAACTGCTGAGCCATCTCTCCAGCCCATGAGCACGTAATTTTGTAAATGTTACTCTAAATCAGAAAGCCAAAACAAACAAACCAAGCAGTTGCCTTCTATCAGCATTCTGATCTGGAACACTGAAGACTGACAAGTTTACATTTGTCTCCCACTCTGCAGAGGCTCCTCCCAGGGCCCGCCCACCCTTCTGCATCATTTGGGTATGTGCTGCTGTCCTTCCAGGCACATACATTTGTTTTCACTGCTGTGTCTAATTCATTTCCATACCCCCACGATGAAATAAATAAAAGGTCATGAAGCAATTCTAGGTTTTCAAAGAAAAAAAAATCCAGAAAATACTTGCCTAGACATATTCTGACTTCTATGCGTAACCCAGACACATTCCTTCATCGTCCCACCGAGTGGGGTGTACCAAGTAGCTACCCTTGTTAAAACATCATAGAAAACCAGCTGTGGTAGCACACAAGCATAAACCAAGCTCCGAGGAGGCTGAAGCAGGAAGATGAGGAGGCCATTCTGAGCTGGGTAGTGAACCTCTCTCAAAACCCACAAAAACAAAAGTCAGAGTAAGTTCAATGTGAAGAGTTCCAGGCAGACCTGTGTAACTGACATGTCCTATGCGAATGTTGTATAACTCACTGTGTAAGTATATTGCCTGGGTTTAAAGACTTAATTAAACACAATAATGGTCACTTCAATCAAGCACTGAAGTTCCTTTGTTAGAACATATCCTTACCATTACATTTCATCAAAGGGAAAACCAAATCTTTTTTTTTTTTTTTAATTTTTTTCCAGAAAGTTTCATACTTGGTAAGAGAAAGAATTGTTTTCAAAAGGGGCTTCCCTTCCCTCGACATCAGGAGGGACTGTTATGGGACAGCTGGTCTCTCTGCCTTGTATTGGATGTAAGGACACCATTGACACATGCACATGCCTTGTGGAGATTTATGCTATCTAATTGGGAGTTGTGGTGACCAGCGGCATTCCCGGGAATGCCTGCCACAGCCTTAGACACCACAGCGCACAACCCTCTGGCAGGTAATTAGGGGACAATGCAGGCTAGTCTAGACTTCAGATTGTTCTGGTTCCAGCACGCCCAGCCAATCAATAGGTATTAATCATTGGGTGCTCATCGCTAATGTGATTCAGCCTTTGTGACTCATCAGAATCACACACAGGGAAGTCTGTTGTGACTGGAGCTGGGCAAGAGAATTAGTCAAGAAATGAGCTTTGCCTAAAGGTACAGAAGATTCCAGAGATGAATGACAGGAGGACCACAGTGAGGTGGGGAACAAATACAAGCCCTCAAGGCACCGTGGGCAGCATGTGGATGGCATCCTCCTAGGACCCTCTGCCCAGCTAGTTTGGCACAGGGTGTGTGCTGTTTTGATTTCCAATTATTTTTCATTTATAGATGCATTATCCTTCCAACTCCCTCATGCATTCCAGAAGGGTAGGGGCCACATGGCTCCCATCTGGGTCTCCAGTGCTTAACTCCAGCCATGGAGAGGAGGCCAACTGGGAGAGATGGTGCATGTAAGGTGTCTCTTTGGAGATGATTTTGGTGTTTCTGGAAAAAAAAAAATCTCTTACTGCTGACCCAATGAAGGTGAAAGTTTCAGAGGTGCTGTCAAGCATGGTTGCCCAGTAAAACTTCTCTGGCCTGCTAATCACTGCAGAACAGGCTCTCTCACTCACACGAGAGTTCCCCTCCTTCCTGTTCTCAGCTAGAAATACCAGGAGAACAGACTGTCTCACAGTGTTTTCAGATTTCCACTTCTAGTCCCTGCCAAAACCAGGAAGTGCAGAAGTGGGCGATAATTCTTTCTTTCATTTTTTTTTTCTTTTTAGAACACTTTATTAAAGAGTTTTGGTTGTTACTTGCCCCCCCCTACTCTGAACCTCATTAGAATTAATTTGAGCAATACTTTTAATTTACATGATGATTTTTTTTCTTATAAGGCACACACAGTTTTGATGACCGTGCCACTTCTCTGTAAGGGGAAGTAGAGACAGGTATCGGGGGCAAAGGACATCAGAGACAGAAGGCTTGTGCCATTTTCCTGATTCTTTTTTTTTTTTTTTCTGATGCGAAAATTTGAGACAGAAAACCATGACATGAGGGCATTTCTTGTTTCGTACAGGCAGGGCTCTACTCCAGGGGGCATTTCTTCCCTGCTGTGATGTAACATGTCAAGTTTGTTGTCCCACACTGATATGACCTCATACCAGCAGTCCTCCCCAGTCCAGTCCTCCCTAGCTGCTATCCTGTTCTCTACCCATAAGTCAACTATTTCAATTTATGGAAACTAGATGTAGAGAATACAGCTGATTCAGAGGATCAGGAATCACTGTGTCCAACCAAATCAATGAACGTGCAGTCGGAAGACTAATGAGGGGGAAGAGAGGAAGGGATGGGCAGAGGGAGGAAGGGAGGGAAGGAAGAAGGGAAAAAGGAAGAGAGAGAGAGGAAGGGAGGGAGGTGGGAGGAAGAAGCAGAGGAGCAAACCATGGCTGGGAATGAGCAGAGGGGTGGGAAGCAGAGCTCTGTCAGGGGCCAAGCAACACATTTCCCTGTGGAGCACCTGCTGCCTCTTTCAGCACAGCAGTGTCTGGCTGTTCCTGTGGGGAGGCTGCTCTGTGCGTAGCATCATGTGATTCTTCCTCCGAGATGTAACTATTCCACCCTCTCAGACTATCCCCATATCTTAGTCCCTTTCTGGGGCTGTAACAACGCACCTGAGACTGGTGTAAAGACTAAAGGTGGATTTGACACATGGATCTGAAGGTCAAGAAGTGAAATCATGAAACCCTCGTCTGCTTCTGTCTGGTTAAAGCCTTGTGCTACATCACCACACGATGCAGGATGTCAGAGATATCCTTCTTGCTAGGCTCTCTCTCCCTCTCCCTGCAGAACCATAAAGCCTTCATGAGGCCCCCACATTCTCTCATGACCTCATGACCATTCTAACCATTTTATGAACTTGGAGACTTAGTTTTCAACACATGATATTTGGGTGACACATTCAGACCATAGCACCCCATATACCAGATTAGCCCCCAAGGAGGTTAGTCCTCAAATAAACATTATGAAGGAAACCAGCAACAGAACTAATAGATTTTTTTTACCTAAATTGTGTCCCCAATTTCATAGATTGAAACCCTAAATTCCAATGAAACGATTCCAAGACAAATTCATTAGGATATAAATAATATTGGGGCTGGAGAGATGGATGGCTCAGTAATTAAGAGCACTGACTTCTCTTGCAGAGGACCCTGGTTCAATTTCCAGCAGCCACAGGTTGGCTAGCAACCATCTGGGAGTTCCAGGGCGAATCTGTCACCTTCTTCTGACCTCCATGGGCATTGCATTGCATGGGTACACTTACATACATGCAGGCACTACACTCGTACACATAAAATAATAATAAATAAAAAAATTTTTAAGAATATAAATAATATTAAATGGAGTCATAAAAGATTGGTATGGCCCCAATCTCTAAGGCTGGTAGCCTAATAAGAAGAGATAGAAAGCTATTTTGTCCCTTCAGTGCACAAAGAAGGCCATCTGAGGACAATGGAAGAAAGTGGCCCTGGGCAAGCCAGGAAGTTAGCACCTTGATCTTGGACTTCCCAGCCTCCAGAATTCTGGGAAATAAGTGAACGGTGTTTAAGCCTCCCAGGCTGTGACATTTAGTTATCAAAGTCCTGGTAGACTAACACATAGGTTACTGAGAAGCAGGTTCTGTTTTCTCTTTACAGTTGTGACTGCCCACTCCGCACCGCCTAGACACACCTATAGGTAACAATGGCTTCTCACCGCAGCCAGCAGCTCAAGTAAGAGACTAAGCTGAATTAACAGAAGATATGAACCAGGTCCAGGACTGAGCCATAGGCTGAAACTAGTACAGCTCGGCACAGTAAGAGACAGACTAGCATTCATTAGAGATGTCTCAGGTCCTGTTCCCTCCTCCAGACAAAACTAGGTCTAGTCCAAAAGCCCCAAAGCTTAAGTTTCAAGGCCAATGGCCCCTGCTAAGCTCTGTGCAGAATATTGAATTCAAAGTTTTTTTCGAATAAAGACTCTACAAAATGATATGTGCTCATGCCCCCACATCTCACTCTGGCTTCATTGTGCCTAACCTCTGGCAGCCAAAGAAGACAAGGATATCACAGAGCAAATAACTGGGAGCTTGAGTAATAGACTGTATACGTGGGATTTACGCAAAAACAATCCAAGCAGATAATAGAATGAAGAGGAAGAAGGCAGTAACGCAGGTTTGAAAGGACTTGGTAGACACAGCTTGCATGCGGTGTGCCCTCTGGTGTCCCAGAGATTCTGACAATTCACATTTTTTCACCTGGAAGGAAACGGTATTTTTTTGACAGGTGTCTAGTCTCCAGGCAAAGCACTCAGTGGTCATTTCTTACAAGATCCACATGATCTGCGCATGGCTGTCTCCATTTAGTGAGAATATGGAAGCTCAGTTATTAACCTGAACCCGGATATCCAAGCCTACCTGACCCCAAAGCCTGCCGTGCTCTGGTTTGCCAGACCTTTCTGTTAATGAGCAGTGGGAGCCAGACTGAGAGCAGAGGGGGAGTGGTGGCAGGGACACTCCGCCTCCTGAACCGTGACTCCAGCCATTTCCGAATGAACATTCATTCCCTGTTCCTCTCTGCAGGTCCCAATTCCGTCCTTAGCACAGTAACGGTATCCACGAGGGAGCACAAGGCTGCAGGCAACACCGAGCATTTGGGTTCTCGGTTTTCTGGCCTTTTCAGTTCTTTGAAGGGCTCTGAGCTCTGTAAAATGAGTAGTTTTGAATGTATGAGACAGGAGCCATAAAACCAAGCTTTGGACATGTAACTCTAGGAGAACAAGAAATCATGGGGATTTTGGAAAAAATGGGACTGAATTAATCCTGCTTGGCTACAAAATCTTCACCCTGCTTAACTGTTATGTAAGCTCACTGTGGGGCTCATTTGCTCAGACACACATATGCACACACACACACACACACACACACACACACACACACAAATATATGTGTGTATGTATGCATGCATATCTGTCTGTGTGTGGTGATCACAAACTCCTCTCCAAGAGCAACTAGTAAGACGTTGGTTTTCTGCTTTTATCTTCCAAAAAGATCAACCAGAAACCCAATATGAAAAAAGCTTAATGTGATACTAAGTTTGCAAATTTAAACTAGGAGTTCTGCAGTCGGGGCATGTGAAGTTTCCATAGCAACATTAGCTCTCATCTTGAGGATTTTCAGTCCTATTAAAGCCATTAAAACCATACAGTTAGATAGACAGTGCATAAACAGTGTGGTTGAAATTAAGCTGGAGACTCGCTTTCCACATATTTATTTATTATTATTTTATGTGGATGAGTGTAGTGCCTGCATGTGTCTAAGTGCACTCGTGTTATGCAATGCCTGTGGAGGTCAGAAGAGGGGGTTGGATTCCCTTGGCACTAGTTGGTTGTTAGCTACCCTGTAGGTGCCGGGAATCGAACTTGGGTCCTTTGCAAGAGCAGCCACTGCTCTTAACCGCTGAGCCCCTTATTTTCCATCTTTTAATTATAACTGATTCCTCTTGTGGGTAGGAATGTGTGTGTCATGAGAGGTCTTTGGGCAAACGGAGAGTACAAAACACCAGGTTGATTTCTTTTGTTCTTCCCTTCCATTTTTTTCTCTCTTGATCTTCTATTTCCAGAGTACCCTGGATTTCGAAGGCAGAGAGGTCAATGGTGTCTGACGACTAGGAAAAACCTTAGGAAGTAACCTTGCTGTAATCCATGGTGCCTCCTCCGAGAAAATGCAAGACCAAGCTCCTTAACTCCTACCTCCTTTGTGCAGGGTCTCTCTTATGGTTTACCACCATCCTCGTGTCTCTCCCTCCCACCTCCCCATAAAGAAGGGATTACAGGTCCATGTTACTGTAGGCTTTTTTTTTTTTTAACACAGCTTCTGGAGATTTGAATGCAAGTCCTCACACTTATATGGCAAGCATATCAGCTCCTGAGTCATTTCTCCAATCCCAGTATCACTTTCAGATGCTGGCAAGGACATGGGCTTAGCCACTGGCCTCAGACACAACCAACCCCCGGAGGAAAAAACAAAACAAAACAAAAACAGAAAAGCAAAAACCATTTATCTCCTCAATTAAGCCTGAGTGTAAAACTTAGAAAATTACCAAATCAGCTGGAAAGGGTAGTTGTACTCAATATTTCATGAGCCATCCATTAAAAAAAGGAAAGAAAGAAAGAAAAGCGCATGCGTAATACGCGGAATACACAGTTCCTTGCTGGGGAAAAAGAGTAATAATTGTAGAGTCTTGCTAGCAATGTGGATGGTGTTAAAATGAGCGAAGCAGATGGAGATGGCAAGGATGCCGGAAGATTCCTTGAGTCTCCCCAGTGTGCAACAGTATTGGACAGTAGTGGAGAGCTGAAGTGTGTGTGGTGTAGGCGGAGAGAGGCAGGGAAACATGTCTCCAATGCACTTTCATCTGAAATAGTATCGCCGTGTCACAGACATACAGAAACCCTGAATGAAACAGACAAATGGATGTGGCAGAAGGCTTAAAGGAAAGCAGCCTGTGAGGATCGGGTCTATTTTTAGTCTTCTAATGAAGAAAGCAGCTGTATTGAGAGAGGCTGTCACTCGCAGCTTGTGGGACCAATTTGTTCTGTTCCAAGGTTCCAGCATTCAGCAACAGCAAACGCCTGCTCAGATCCTCAGGAAGGGGCCCCACATAGTAATCACTGTGGGCTTGGAGTTTTCTTTTAGGAGTTTAGAGAAGATTCTTAGTTAATAGACTTATTAGAATCAGGAAATAATAAGCTATTCCTGGGCCTTCTGGAATAAGCCTGGTCCCATACAAATCTGTTTCAAAGCCTTAAGGAGCAAAGGACAAAACTCCAGCATGCTCTTTCTATGACCTAAGTAGCCTGACTCTGTCTCTTTTGTTCTCTTTGACCCAAGCTGCTAAGCAAGAGTAGAGGAGGCAGGAGACATTCCCAGGAACTGAAAGGCAAGCCGGAGAGTGACCCACTTTCAGAAACAAAAGCAAACCAGACAGAATGCCTCCAAATCACATACAGAGGCTCTACGGGGGTCTTAGGTATGGAACAGAAAAAGTTGCTACCTCAGTATCATCCTCTGTGGGGTCCATCTCTCCTGTTCTTGTCAGAGAATGCATTGCTGTTCCTGGGCAAGTGTTCACAAGATTCTGCAGAATACTCAGGGCCCTAGATGCCCTGCATCAAACGTGCTATCAGTGGAGAACACATTCTTATTTCCTTTTTTAACTTAATTTTATATTGTTGGTATTATCACTATTACTATTATGTGTGAGGGTGGATAGGCATGCCAAAGCATGTATGCGCACACTGGTGCCATAACATGCAGGCGGAGGTCAGAGAAGAGCTTAATGAAATCCTTCTACCATGTGGGTCCCTGATATGGAACTCAAGTTGTTGTGCTGAATTTAACTGCTGAGACTTCTCGACAGCCCCTCGTTTCTCTTTTATTTTCATCAATACTAACTCTTAGAACTCAGTGTGTATCGTCAACTCAAAAAGCATTTCCATTTGAACAATTTTTTTTACCAGAAACTGTCTATTGGGTTGACAAGGGCTGTGAAAATCATGAAAATACAGTGGCTATGAGGGCCAGAGATCCTCTCATCCTTGAGTCTAGACTCTTCTCGGCCTCAGGAACATACAAAGGGAGGTAGGGACTGGGACTCAGAAGAGAATCCTGACCAGTAGCAATAAAATCAGGATTGGAAAAGACCAAGGTGCTGCAGCCTGGGCACCCCATTGCTTGTCAACCCAATGGACAGTTTCTGGTAAAAAGTTATATATGTAGAAATAAAGGGGTCAGCAAGATGGTTCAGTCAGTAAAAGCCATTGTCATGCAAGCCTGACCACCAGAATTCAGTTTCTGGAGCCCATCTAAAGGTGGAAGGAGAGAACTGACTCTACAGAGTTGTCCTCTGACCTACGCACACACACACACACACACACTAAATGAATGAATGAAATTTAATAAAAAATAAAAACAAATAAATGTAGATTGTGAGTGTCTGTCTCTGTGCAACAGCCGTCCCAGAGAATGGAGAGCGAATGAACAGGTCCTCAAGACAGCCCAGAGTGTGAAAGGAAAGAACTCCTGGGAGACTGTGTCAGTGGACAGCTCATTTATTGAAATCAAGACAGGGGTTTATATAGGGAGGCCTGTCCCTGGCTGTTATAAAGGTGGAAAAGTTCAAGGTGGGGTCTTTAGGTAAAGGTAGGAAGGTTGTAGGGCTCACATGGAATTAAAGAACGAGGAAACAAAACCCAAAAACCTGGCTTTGGTCTGGGGTGATCTTTGTGGGGGGAAAGGAAGATTAAGCAACTGCTGAGGAATGAGGCTGTTGAACCTGCAGCGGCTTCCTGGGACCTAGGTCATAGCTTCAGGCAAAGCAGGCTGGACTCCTATCGTCCCTTCAGGGTATCTGGAGTCACTCTGCTTGCTCAACGCCTTTTGCAATAGATCAGGCCCCACAGTAGACTGTCTCATTAAAATCATTGAGTTAAGTGAAATATATTAACACAATTAATTTTACCTGTCGTTTCTTGCTTGCTTTACGTGGGTGCTAGAGAACTGGAAGTTGCATGCAGTTCAGAGCCACTGTGTTAGATGTCGTTAAGTGACTATTAACCTTTCCTCTCAACAACTTCCCTTTTAAGCTCTTTTCTTTAAAATTTTTCTCCAAAATTATTTTTCAAGAATGGTAGCTATTGCTCTTCTTGGAACCTCTTCCAAGGTGAGGCTTAAAGTCAATACGAAGCATTTGGACTTGAAGTCTGCTCAATTCATACCATAGCTTTGATCTTAGGTGGTCCCCAAAGGTCTGAAGCTTGAAGGTTTGGCTCGAAGATGGTGCAGCTAGAGAAGTCTTTAAGAAGTACACATTAGACTTCTCAGTCACTAGACTGTGGGTCTCTGGCCCCCTCTACCACCTTCACCGGGTTCTAGCACATGATCTCTCTGCCTCATTCACAGGCCCCAAATCTTGGGGAACCCAGTCCTGGTAGGTTAGAACCTCAAAACTGTGAGTCATAATAATCCTTTTCTCTTTATAAGTACATTGTCTTGGGTAGTTGTCATAGTAACAGAAAGCTGACTGACAACTCTTATTCAATGGGTTGCTACCAAATGGGGTATTGGAAGGATTAGAAAATGCCACAAATCAAAATGCTTCTCTAACACTCTGATGTAAGACGACTGGAAACATTTTTGGGTAGTGGTATTAGCTCACTGGAAACCTTTATCTAATGTTCTTATAAGTTCTTTAACCACTAACACTTTTACTAAATGTATGAATAACTGTATGTGAGACAATGGGATTCAGAATAGAGAATTGTTGGTTTTGTTCCTATTGTTTTCTCTGTAAGATCTGTAGAGACCAGGAGGGTGGGGATAAGACTCAGTTGGTATCGTGCTTGTCACACAAGCATCAGGACCTGAGTTTGGATCTGTCGTACCTACATAAAAACCAGGTATGGTGGTACTGTATGTGAGCCCAGCTCAGTGGAGAGAAGGTGAGGAGACAGACGATCCTCCAATGCTTACTGGCAAGATACTCTAACCAATCAATGAGCCCCAGCTCCAGTGAGAGAATCTGTCTCAAAAAATTAAGGTGGGGAAGGGCTGGGCACAATGTCACATTCCCAGCACTCTGGAGGCAGAGCCAGGCAGAGCAGCATTGTGAGTGGGGCCAGCCTGATCTACATAGCAAGTTCCAGGGAGACCCTGTCTCATAAAGCCACTCCCCCAAATAAGGTGAATAACAACCAAGGAAGACACCTAACATCAATCTTTGCCTCCACATGCAGCTATGCACACACACATGAAGGTGCACATACACACATGAACATATACGTGCGTGCGCGCACACACACACACACACACATGAGTTTTATAGACCAGGAGGGACAGGTTGAGAGGAAATGTTGAAAGGAGGGAAGAAACTGGTCAGGGAACCCACAAATAGGTGTAATCAGGCATCCAGGAAGCTCATAAGGAGAAAGCTAGTAGTCAAGAAAGATTTTGCCCATTGAAAAATTTTGCATAAATATTGAGTCTACTTCTTAATAAAAACACTCATGAAAAAAATCAGTCCTTCTAACAACTGGCTATTTTTACCTTTACATAATAATTCCCCTAAGTGTATTTTAGAAAGAATTCGATTTACATAAATTCAGCTTAATCACATCCACAGTAGACAGTAGAGACTGAAGGCCCTGTTTCCCAGAAAGGGTGGGAAATTCTTGGGAGTAACGCTGTGGCCCTGACCCTCAGGCTGCATGCATCTTGGAATTTCATTGTTTCTCAACGCTCTTTGAGTGCTGATGCTCAGTAGGTAGTTTCAATAAACTGTACAGTCATTTCTTCCCACAGCTTTGGCTACTGGGCCTTTCTTCCCAGGGCAAACCCCTAAAAGGCCTGGATTCCACATGTTTCTGACATCCACTCTAACTGCCCAAGGCACCTAGAAACATTAATGCCCTTATCTGAGGCTGCCATGGCTACCTTCAGAGGCCCTCTTGGCACCTTGGGGTCAAACTCAGAGTACCTGACTAGTCTCTTTGCTTTCTCAATTCAAGAGACCTCAGGAAACAGGCAGTGAAGCAGGTTAGGATGTATGTGAGCTGGCCTTTCTTGTGGGGGTGACAAAACACCTGAGAGAAATAAGTTAAAGGGGGGACATGTCTTGGATCATGGATTCAAAGGTTTCATCTATAACCAGCCAGCTCCACTGCTTTAGGGCCCAAGGTGACACAGAACAGCATGAAGGGACTACAGTAAAACACAGCTGCTTACTCATGACAGCCGGGGAGCAGGAGGACAAAGCACAAAGAAGGGGCTGTAGCCAAGACAGATCCTTCAAAGTCACACCCCAATGGCCTATAGTGGGGCCTGGGCCTCCACATTAATAATCCATCCAGCTATGAACTCATCAATGGATTAATCTTTGAAACGTTAAAGCTTTCAGGATCTAATTACCTCTCACTAGCCCATCGAATGGCAACCAAGCCTTTAACATATGAGCTTTCAAAGGATATTCTTATATTTAATCCATAACAGCATGATACCACATAAGGAATGAGCCCTTTTCAAAGTTACGGTGAAGCCGGGCTACTGCTTCTGGAGGCTCCTTCACCAGCTGGCTCAGCAGCGCCCTTTCCCCTTCTGAACTCAGCTCTATGTGTGTGGCACTTTAACTTGATACTTCCACTCATTCCTACTGTCCTTCATTATAAGTTATGGCTCTGGATTTTGTTTTTGCTTTTGTCTTTTAAGACAAGGTCTCAGTCGGTAGTCCATGCTGGCCTGGAACTCACTACTCCAGGGTAGCCTTGAACTTTCAGTGATCCTCCTACCTCATTCTATTGAATGCTGGATTTCAAGTGTGTAACAATACACCTGACTCCTCCCTGCTCATTTCACACTCAGCCAGTGAAATCTCTCTCCTTCTTCTCCTCCTCCTCCTCCTCCTCCTCCTCCTCCTCCTCCTCCTCCTCCTCCTCCTCGTCCTCCTCCTCCTCCTCCTCCTCCTCCTCTTCTTTCCCTCCTCCCCTTTTTTCTCTCTGTATACATGTATATCTGAGGGTGTTTATAGTATGTATACGGTGTATGCACACATGCATGTGGAGACCAGGAGGGCATCCGATATCCTGCTCTATCATTGTGCTTTATTCCCTTGTGTCAAGGTCTGTCAACGCACCTAAG
This sequence comes from Eospalax fontanierii, assembly GCA_035773235.1. Taxonomy (NCBI): domain Eukaryota; kingdom Metazoa; phylum Chordata; class Mammalia; order Rodentia; family Spalacidae; genus Eospalax; species Eospalax fontanierii. The sequence continues at coordinate 9,010,848 of CM069547.1, forward strand.
CTGGGCCGGGAGCCAGCAGACCCCAGGAATCCTCCTGTCATGCCACAGCACCAGGCACACACAAAACCATCCCAGCTTTGTGTGTGGGTGCTGGGGATCTAAACTCAAGCCCTCATGCTTGCACAGCAAGCTCTCTGACTCACTGAGCCATCTCCCAAGCCCCTGAAATTCCTCTGTCTGGTTTAAATCTAACATCTCACTTGACCCCTTCTAGCAGGTGGACTTACAGCCTTAGACAGCAACTGCTGAGCAAGAACAACCCTCTGCCCTCTATTTATGTCATTCCTCCATATGTCACTCAATGCCACATTGCCCAACTGTAATGAATAGAAATCTGTAAGCCCAAGTCCCAGAGATGTGGAAGCTTGACAAGCTGAACCCAGGCCTAGTGGCTTCATTATACTCTCCCACCCCAATACCATCTCACCACACTGGCACATGGTTCCATTTATGTGCCTGTCACCAAACTGAGATTTACATTATGAGCCTACTACCCTTTGAGATTATGGAAGGCTACACTTACCTCCTGATTGTTAAACTTAACACGTAAGTTACGATTCTAGCTTGACTTCAATTGCTCTGACCAATACCAACTTGAAGAAGAAAAGATTTATTTGGCTTAAGGCTCCCAGGTCATAGTTCATCACTGAGGGAGCCCAAGGTAGGAATTCAGGGCAGGAACCTGGCAGCAGAAGCTGGAGCACAGGCCATGGAGGACTGCTGCTAACTGGCTTGCTCTCCCAGTCCATGTTCAGCCTGCTTTCTTATACAATACAGAACCACCTGCCCAGGAGTGGCACCATTCAGAGTGGGCTGGGCCTTCCCACATCACTCAACAATCAAGAAAATACCCTACAGAAGTGGCTACAGGCTAGTCCAATGGAGGCCATTCCCCAACTGAGGCTCCCTCTACTCAGGTGTCTCAAATTGACAACTAAAGCTATCCAGAACAGTTACCTTCCAGGTACGTTAATATTTGGTGACTAAATGAAGTATCATAACCATCTATGCTAAGCTAGCGGGTTGAGAAAAGATTCTTTCAGAGCAAAATCAGAAAGTCAGGTGCTGAGCCATGAAGAATGGCATTAGGTGATGGAGAAATCTCTTTCTTAGGCCGGGGCCCAGCAGCCAGGTCAAAGAATATTTTCAAGCTGCTCAGGCAAGAAGAGGCAGAGGAGGCAGGGAGATAGATACATCTTCTCTGCAGCTTGGGCATCAAACCATGGTGCCCCAGGCACCTAAAGGAGGTTAGTATTGCCTGGGTTTGGGCAGGACAGCACACAGTCTAGGGAAAAGGCCTTTGGGGCTTAGGGAGGTCAGAGTTCCCGGCCTCTGACTATGGACTTACTGGAGACTTTTGAAGGATGCCAGGGTGTCTCCCAACTCGATTCTGCACTGTGTTTCCCACGGTTACCGCCTTTCGCAGTGGAGCTCTCCACAGCTAGTGTTGATTCCATACCAGGTGACTGCTTGGAGTCTTTGGCCCCACCCAGGCCTGCTGCATGAGGGTGAGGCAGAACTCTGTTATCTCCCCTCCAGGTGAGGCTGCTGTGTTCTTGATGGGTAAACACCATCCTCTGAGATTCAGATTGTGATCTAACTGCTCTGGAAGGATAATCAAATTGTGATGCTAGCTCACAGTTTCTGCCAGTTTGTGCGACTTGAAGCAAGTTTCTTCCTCGGCCTGGACTGTTTCCTTTCTGGTAGAATGGGACTCAGGCTTTCTTCTTGACTTTAATGCAAAAGATTTATGGATAGCAGATGATCTCTTGAGGCACATTTTGGCTCCTGATAAAACGGTCCCTTGATTGCTTAGGAGAGTGCCAGTACGGGAGAGGGGAAGGTCCAGGAGCAGTTAGGATGATGACGAGCCAGGCAGAAGTGTGCCTGAAAAGGGCCTGGCTTCTAGAGGTGGCTGTGAGATCTCTGAAACTGAAACAAATGCATGGCAGAGATTCTTTTTATGTTGCTGTGACAACATTCTTGACAAAAGCAACTTAAGAAAAGAAGGGCTTATTTGGGCTCAGGGCTCAGGAAATACATCCATCGTGGCAGGGAGGGCATGGTGGCAGGAGCTTGAAGCAAGTGGTCAGTCACATTTTATCTGTACAAGAAGCAGAGGACAGACAGGCAGTAGGACCACACAACAAAACCTCAAGGCTGGTCCCAGTGACCCACTTCACCCACAAAGCTCCACCTTCGAAAGTTGCCTCCGTCTTCCAAATCAGCGTCATCTGTCTGTGGGGGATAGGTCTCTGCAATAATGGGACAAGTCGCACTTGGTATGCTTTCCTTAGTGACTAAGACCCTTCCAGAGAAGGATGTAAATGGGCTTTTATGAAAAGACCGTCTCACAGCACTTTTGTTTCAAAACAAAGATTGACACTGTCTGAAGTTCCACAATGAAAACTATGATGAAGCAGAGTCTTTGCTGGACAAAGTGAACCAGAACAGTTTGGCCTTTGAGGAAATAACTTCTTGTTCCCCTCTCCTTCTCTCCTTCCCCGTTCTCTGCCTTCTAAATGGAGGAGAATTCTAGATAGTCCTTCCCTGTTACCAGACATACCTGAGACAAAGTGGACTAGGCAGAGAGGGAGGCCTGGGTTCTAGATCAGCACTGAAACAGAGTCTTGGCCCGAAGTCAGAGAAGGAGCTAGGCTTTGCTGGGAGCAGAGCAGGTGCCCAAATTTCCGTCTTCAGAATGGGGCAAACTTAGCAGAGCACTGGGTAGGTAGATGGCTCTCAGAAACAGGACTGCACCAGATGTGGTTAGAGTGGCTACAGAAAGGCCCAGTGTGAGGACTTTGTGAGCCACAGCTACACAAGGAAGGCACCAGGACAGGTTGCAGGGCTGGTGAAGAACTGACAATTGTCAGGTCCCTACACTAGATTATGATCAGAGCCAGAAGTGCTCAGACTGAACATCTGTGCATGGGCGACCCTGTTGGACAGTGATGACGTCAGGAGATACAACAGCGGGTGGCCCAGATATCTCTTCTAAATAGTGTTGTTTTGATATGGAACAGATATGAAGTGCTCTGTGTGTGTGTGTGTGTGTGTGTGTGTGTGTGTGTGTGTGGTGGTATATGTATATGTAGGGGGGGCTGCACACATGGGAAGACCAGAACCAGATGTCGGGTATCATCCTCTATAGCTCTTCACCTTGTTGTCTTGGGTCAGAGAGACAGGATCTCTCACTGAACTAGAAGCTCACCATCAGCTGAGTCTGGCAGGCCAGCAGGTTCCACCTGACTCCACCTTTCAGTGCTGGGGAGCAGGCACACAGTCATGCCCAGCTCTTTAATGTGGGTGCTGAGGATCCACAGAGCCACCTCCCTAGCCCTGAAGCGCCCAATATTATAGACACTGTGCAAAGGACATATATTTTATTCTAATTCTCCCCCTCCCCTTCTTCTCTCTTATCTTCCTGTTCTCTGGTGCCTTCGTTTCTCAAAGACTGATAGGGTAGTCGAGAGCAGGAATAGCACTACACAATAGCCAGAGCCATGTGAGATTTAATTAGATAGCCCTTTCAAAAGTATGTTAACTTTAAATCAATTTGGCATAAATTCAAGCTAGAATGCTTGAATCTCTTCTGTTAGTTTGCTGATTTCAAGCTTTAAATAAAAAAGGAAAGCCAGACATGGTAACTCGTGCCTCTAATCCCAGCATTCAGGAGGCTGAGTTGGGAGAATCGGAAAGATTAGAATGGCCTGAGCTACATACTGAGTTCCAGGCCAGCCTAGACTACAAGTATGAGATCCTGTCTCAAAAAGAAGGACTGGGATCAGAAGCATATAACAAAATCATTATGATTTTTGCAAAATTGTTGACAAAGAGCTTAGGCAAGCAAATGTACACCCAACCCCCAAATAAATTTGGGGGGAAATTAAATCTATTATTTTAATTATGTGTATGGATTCACATGAGTGCAGGTGCCTGAGGAGGCCAGAAGAGGGCATCAGATCCCCTGCAGCTGGAACTACAGGTAGTTAGTTATAAGACCCCAGATGGAGGTGCTGGGAACCGAACTTACACCCTTGGCAAGAGCAGTATGTGTTCTTGACTGACAACCCATCTATCCAGCCCCTAAATATATATATTTTAATGTGAAAATGATTAGTGAGCTGTGAGGGAATAAAAGTCATTTCATGAATGAGAAACTTTAACAAAAGGGCAGCTTGGAACATGTCTTGGGATGAAATAAACAAGACAGAGCTTCATTTTACAGGAGGCATAATTATCTCCTAAGTTCTTCAGTGCTGGCTGTCTGGCTAATTCTATAGAGATGGACTATTTAAATGTTCTAACAATGCCGTGTTGGTAATGCTTACATATGAAAACTCAAGGTCTCACAAAGATTTTTCCAGAGCTACGAGAGCTGTCGCGAGTACAAAATTGTATGGAATGAATAGCCTGGCCGACCTGAAAGCACGGACCTCTGACTTTGTTTCAGTCCCATGCCTGATTCAGAAGCTACAAACATTTGCTTCCTGTGCTACAAATTCTGCCAAGGTTATAGCAAGAATTCAGGCTGATGTTGGAAATGATGGATATGTGTTAGAAAGCTTCTCTGAGATTGTCCCATTTTGTATATCTATAGCACAGGGCTTTGCTTACAAGGAGTGATGGGTGCAGAAAGCCATGTTCAGAGAAGCACAAGGGACTTCAGCAGTATAGACTCCCATATGGGGCAGCCTCTCGTGGCTCTGAGCTCCCATATCACCCGACAGCACATCTCATTTTCCAGATGACCTGGTATGCGGGAGACACAGACAAGAGCCTTTGCACACTCTTATTGCAAACTGCGTGTCTACAAGTTGCCATGAGCAGTACTAAGGATGTTACATGGGCAGCTACAGTATATGCAGGTCTTCCCACACAGTTGTCAGCTGGTGTCAGGTCCCTAAGAAAGTTTGGGTGACAAGGGATGATACCTTTATGGGGGGTGCAGACATCTAGGGCATATCTTCTCCCATTGCTTTTAAAGTTCATTAAACTACCCACACCTGCTGAAATATGTGAGTTACTCACTTTCTGGCCCTAGCATTATATACCCAGAGGGTTGAAGAGATGGATGGCTGAGTTGATAAGGGGCTTGCCCTGCATGTACAAAGACCTGAGTTCGAGCCCAAGTACACAATATAAAAGTGGAGTGTGATGCTCTTGTAATCTCAGTGCTAAGGAGGAGCAGGTAGATCTTTGGAGCTCATTGGCCAATCCATCTAACTACTTGGAAGCCCTAGGCCAGTGAGAAAACCATATCTAAAAAAAAGAAAAACATAAGGTGGACAGCGCTTAAGGAAGAGCATCTGAGGTTGACCTCTGACCCCCAAATGCTTGCACACATGCACTTTTCTGACCCCCACACGCTTGCCCAAATGTGCTTGCACCTGGTTTTCAATTGCCGAGAAAGAACTTGTTGAGGTAAGAAAGAGAATACTCTGAGGTTGCGGTAAGAGGAGCTGGGTGGAGGGAGTAGATGGAAAAGAATTATATCCCCTTAGGGTCTTGGACATCCCCAGGAAGATGATCCAGGACTCAGCCACAATGAGGTTCTCCCTCTGGCTCTTTTCTGTTCCTGATGAAATGAATCCATGCTTTTTCTTGTTGCCCCCATTGAGTTTTGAAGCATCTTCTACTGATCAGCATCTTCAGAGAGGTCAGACACATCCGCATCTGAACAGTGCTTTCATTACAGGGAGGCTGGGAGCAAAGTACAGCAATCCCATCCTTTCTGATCAGGCAGTGGGAATGTAGGAGTGGGAGCTAGTCCACCTCCAGGGTTTTCTTCCAGCTAGGAATAGACCCAACAGTCACTAAGCTGGCACTGCCTGGCTACTTCCTGGGTGGACTCTCCTCCTGGTCTCTCAATCTGCTTGGACACAACCCACACCACACTGCCTTTTCCAGCTCGGAGTAGTGGAGAAGAATGCATGCCAGGGGACTGGAGCTGCTGCTGCCCAACGTCCACTTTGGTCTCTTTGCTCAACCAGTCCTTAGCTTCAAAAGGGGCACATCAGGAGCTGGGGGTGTAGCTCAGTGGTAGCACCTATGCAAAGACCTGGGATCAACTCCCAGAACCCCAAATCAACATTGCAATAGGAGAGGGCATCACAGGAAAGTTATCTGCAAGCTGGTTTAAAATGTAAGCTGAATGCCTGATTATAGAACCAGAGGGATGGGTATACCTTGAGTGTGATATGCAAAGGGGGTTTTCACTTTGCACTAATCTTATCACAGCCTGAAGTTCCATCAATAATCACTAGGCCTACAGAAGGGCTGGTCACAGGCCCTGCATGGCACCAATCACTGTCTTCTTCTTAAGTTGCTGGGGAGGTAACTGAGTCAGTGAGAGTCTCTGTGGGGTCACTGAGAATTCGTTGAGCCTTGTCCATCTGTGAGTGCTGCCTTCCTAGACTGGTACAGGCTGTCTGGAGTGGTTGTGACTAGAGCAAGGTCTCTTGAATCAGGAGTCCAGTCTTCAGCTGCAGTGCTCATAAAGTCAGAGCATAGTCTTTAGAATGTGTCCATGGAGTGTTGGAAGTAGCTGGATTGCCTTTATGACACTGTACCTAGTCATCAAAAGAACTGCTCAGCTGACGGCTCCCCTCGCCAGGCCTCCAAGCATAAAGCTCTGCTCCATCGAATTTAATCAAAGAGAAAAAAACAGTAAGGACTCAATTGCCATTCCGTACTGTATTTACCAGTGATCACGAGTCTTTAACAGTGTTTCACCTCTGTCCCAGTGTCCTAGGATGAGTTGATTTTGGTCTGGCTCACTAGGAGTGCTAGGCAGACTTTCCCATGAATGGTCAGGTAGTAAATATTTTAAGTTTCACAGGCTGTGCTGGGTGGTTCAGTTATCAACTTGACACACCTGGGTAGAGAGAGCCTCCAAGTCCTGAGGCCATGTCTGTGGGGCATTTTCTTGATTGTTGAGTGACATGGGAGGGCCCAGTCCACTCTGAACCTGGGCAGGTTGTTGTGTATTGTATAAGAAAGAAGGCTGGGCATGGACTGGAGGAGTAAGCCAGCAAGCAGCGTTCCTCCATGGCCTGTGCTCCAGCTCCTGCCACCAGGTTCCTGCTCTGAGTTCCTACATTGGGCTCCCTAAGTGATGAACTGTGACCTGTTCATCACCCTTTCCTCCCCAAGTTGATATCTGTCAGAATGTTTTATCATGGCAACTGGAAGCAAACTAGAACACAAGTCAGATGTTGAAACTGCACAATTCCATTGTGTCAGACAAAATGTAAATGGATAAAATTGGCTATATTCCAATAAAGCTTTATTTACAAAACAGTCAGAAGCTGTACTTTGCCAACCCCTGTCCTGGACTGTAAGCTCTCAGCAAGAAGAACCAAACCATCATGTGTCCCTCCATGGCTACTGCTCAGTACGGTTCCTATCAAAATAGGTGTTCACTTGATAATCATTTCTGAGTAAATGAATAAAAACTCAAGAGAGACTTGAGTCTCTTTAAACACTGGACTTTGGCACTTTCATTCAGACCATGAAATGCACAATTTTAAGTTCTGCCAAGAGACATGTCAAAAGAATTCCCAGGAATGATAAGCATATTCATCCAAGGCTTCAGGCTCTCTAGACAAATAAATGCTATGTCCAAAACAAAACAAAGACTCAAATCTACAAACAATGACAGAGACTCTGACAGCCCACAGATCTGATATTGGGATAGGCCACTATGAACTCGGGGGCTGGGACTGCAGCTCGATGGTGAAGTCCTTGCCTCCAATGTCTAGCACGCTCAAGTGTGTCAAGAGCCATAAGCCACGCCCTGGGTTGGGCTGAGGAGCGAGGCACCCGAATCTCTGGTTTCCTGCTGCCAGGCTCAGGGCAGAGGCTTCAGAACACTAGTGAGGGGTCGTCTCTGGAGTCAGACAAGTAGGCCAAGGGGGTTGAACCAAGTGATTCCCCTCTTTCTGCTTTTAGTTTATCCTCTACAAGCTGTAGAGTAATAGGAATGACCTCCATGGTTCATGTGAGGACAGGAAGGGATGGTGCCCTACGTGTTGCCTCTTTAACAAGCACACAAAAATTTATTTAGCCTCATTATTTCTATACCATCACATAGTTTCATTGAAATAATTGCCCAGAGCTGCCTTGGCCTCTGAGTGGCCAGTGAGGCCAGGATGGTTAACTGAGGCCTCTGGTACCACTCAACAGGAACAGGGGCATCAGATAAGCAGCACTTCCTGCTTCCGCCCTACTTCACTTCCTTCCTCCTCTTTTCCCGCCTTGATGGTTTCTGTGTCTGCAGTGTTCTGAGTACTTCAGGAACTGGGGCATCTTCTAGAAGCTGGGCATTTAATCTCAAGTCTTCATGCAAGAGAAGAATCAGAAGCTGTCTCTGAGGCATCTGTGGACAGACAGTTATGACTGGGTGCTTTCCACAGGAACTATACTCCTGTGTAGAAGTTCCATTCCTTCATAGTGAGTAGCTACTGAGGCATGATACTGATCAGGACCTCAAAGTGCCTCCTCATCCTCACTGGAAAGCAGAGGGTTACCCGGTGAGGGCGATGGAGGATGCAATTTAAATGAGGGTCAGAGAACTTGGCAAAAATAAAGCATGTACATAGTAGGATGGCGTCACTTAATAGAAATGGGAGGAGGAGAGGGAGGATAACAGCATCAGCCACCAGGGACCTAAAATGGGGTCAAGAGCAGCTCTGCCCAGAGGCTAAGTGACCTCAAAGCACCATCTAACAAGCTCTGATTCTTCTTGACTACAATATAAGCTCATCAGTTTCAGAATAATGGGGCAGGAGTTCATGGGAGAACCCATGTGAATTAAGGAAGAGCCATACTTTATATTGCAATCGGAATACCGCAGCAAGTCCTGTAGGTATAGAGTGTATGTAAAAGCCTGACACCTTTATACGACACTTGCTTAGAAACATTTACAGGAGGGTGTGGTGCCATAGGCTTGTAATCCCAACACTCAGGAGGCTGAGACAGAGGAATCAGGAGTTTGAGGCCAGCCTAGGAAGACTCTGTCTTCCTAGACCCCAAAAAAGAAGGGAAAGGAAGGAAAAAAAAAGAGAAAGAAACCTGGACAAGGTGGCATTTGCCTATAATCTGAGCACTCGGGAGCAGAGGCAGGAGGACAGCTCATTAATTCTAGGCTAGCTAATATGCAGAGAGAGCAGGTCTGCCTGGTTAACATAGGGAGACTCTGCCTAAAGAAAAAAAAAAAACAACAAAGCAAAACAAAACAAAAAAATTCTGAAAAGGGAAAAGAAGCAGCTATAAATGATTGCTCGTTTTATGTAGCCGAGTAGATCTTGGTTGAGTCCCATGTTCTTGAAAACTTGATATTCTCTTCATTAATATGCATGCTTTCTGCAGGTTTTCATTCCTAATTTTAAGCTAGATTTTCAAAGATAACATTTCCTTTCGTTTGGGGAGCAAACTCCGTCTTCAAACATATTTCAAATGTAAACTTAAGCCCTATCAAAGTCACAGCAAGTTCGGTTTCAGTTTTTCTGCTCTGCATTCTGAACAGCCTTAGGTCCCCACATCGCAAAGTCCTCAGGAATGCTGAGGCCCCAGGTGTGCGGCATGTCAAGGAGCCTGGGTTGATAAGTGCACAGTGCACCGTGACCTCTCACTAACTACCTCTTCACCTTAACCACAGTGCAGTTGGCAGCTGAACAAAACCAAATACCCATAAACACGCTAGCCAAGAAGAAAAGCAAATAAAATTGAACGAGCTGTGGGTCTGCCTACGGATCCCAGTCCACAGCAACTTTAGCAGAGTCAGACCTTTAAATCCTGGTTGATGGGTTGGCAGCCAGTGGAGCTTGTATGGTCAATTGGGGTTGCCCCAAGATGGACCCCTGTATTGACTGACCTCGCATTTACAGGGAGCTAGCATAGGGCAGAGGTTCAGATGCTATCATGCCATCCCCATTGACCCAAGTAAGTGTTCTGGAGAAGCAGGGACACAGGACTGGGCAGTCCAAGCTCCACCAACAGTTTACTGACTGCCCTCATTCTGCCTCCCTGACTCCAAGCTCAGGACCTGCACTAAGTAGACTCTTGATAAAACAGGTGAGTGAAAGAATAGATATTGTTTCTTTGCTGAACAAATAGAAATTTCTAACCATTGAAAGGCATGTGTTGAGACGTCTAGGGCAAAGGGTATTACAAAGGCAAAGGGTAGAGAACGTGATTGTTTTGTCAGAAACTGTTAACTTAGGAAGTCACAGGCCACACATACAGTGTCCGCCCACTGTACAAAGGGGAGCCCACCATGTCTCTTCTCACAGCCACAACCTTGTGATGTCTATCAAGCCTGTTTGTACCATGGGTAGCAACAACCGTTTTCAGCTTGATTAAGAAGGGTAGTTGATGTTGGCTGAAAGTCATCCACATGTTAGGGTCCAGCAGGTAGCACCTAGACAGCTCTTAGATACCTCCTGGAGCTTGAGAAGGGCTTTTAATTCATCTCAACTTCGAAAAGAGGAAGAATCAAGAAATCACAGGCAGACACGTGCTTAAGGATGATCATTATTTGGCTCTAAACAACACCAGAACTCACCAGAGCCTCCTAATTTCAGAACAAAATCAGGCAGAGAATTTTCATGAAACTCTAAAGCACACAAAATCATTCTGCATCTGGAAGAGGCCTGGGCAAAATAAGGTCGCAGGGCCTTCCCTAGTACAAGGATGCTTCTATGCAGTGGATTTTTTTCTCTCTCCCATTAAACATGCCATCTGGAAGCAAGTTTACCATCTGGAAGGACTTTAACTAGGTTCCAGATGGATCTCCCTTTGATCCAATTGATACGGACAGAAGAATACTAAGCACAAACTCAACTCCAGATCCCAAGTTGACGGTGGGAGTGTGGGTATTTCAGAATGCCAGCTAAAACCAAGCACTGCACAGGTAGGTTAGGAACAGGCTGTTCCCTAAGAAAGAGCTAAGCATGAGAAAGAGAAAAACACACTAAGAGGGTCCGGGAGAAGTACTACGGAACGCGAGGGCAGCCAAGGTACCTACAACACTTTGGGTAACTGCCTGGGAGGCCTGTGTCATCATTCTGAGTTTTGCTTTGTTTTCACAAAGAGGTCACAGTCTGTTTTCATTGTCTGGCACATTTGAGAAGAGTAAAATAGTTAAAGATTAGCTCAATTTTTTTTCACCCCGTGTCTGTGCCAAGCCACTACGTGCACAGTGGCACAGAGTCAGAAGAGACGAAGTCAAGTGCAAAGGTGCCTGCAACTCCTTCACAGCGCCCTCAGCAGTCCCAAAGCTGAGATCTGAGGGCTGAGGTGGGGGTACCAGGCATCAGGAAAGCTAAGGAAACTGGGGGAATGTGAGGGAAGTGCTGGTTTTCATGAGCACAGGAGCAGACTTGACCCTCATGGTCCTAGGGGGCTCTTAGCCCCAGGACACCTACGGGTCCCCAAATTCCCAGATGCTCACTTCTCTTATACAAATGGAAGATGCAATATTTGCATATTGTCTATGCACATTCTTTTCTATTCTTCATTTTTGTTTTACTTATTTTGTGTAAGCTGTGTGTATTTGTGTGGGTGAGGTATGTGTTGTGGCACATGAACTAAGGTCAGAGAACAGCTCATAGGAATCAGTTCTCTCCTTCTCCCATGGGGATCCTGGGGATCGAACTCAGGCCCTCAAGCTTGGTGGCAGATTCCTTTATCCACTGAACCCTCTTGCTATCCCCATTTTCATGTACTTTGAATAATCTGTAGATTATGGAGCTGGGGAAATGTTTCATTGTGTAAGGGCACTTATTCCACAAGCTTGAAGACTTAATTTCAAATCTCAGTACCCATATAAAATGTGAGGCATGGTCATGGATGCCTATAACCCCAGTGCTGTGGGAGCAGGGATACGATTGCTGGGGCTTGCTGGTCACCAGCCTAGCTCCAAGTTCAGTCAAGGACCCTGTTTCAAGGGACTAAAACAGAGAGTGATAAGATAGGATAGGAAATGTCATCCTCCTCTGTCCTCCATGAGTGTATGTAAAGACATACCCATTTGCACTGACAAGTGTGAATATATCACACTATCACCATACATACACACATAAACACACACACACAGAGGATACCAATAAATTGCCTGTAAATTATAATATCTAATACAAAAAATGCAGTGTAAGTTCTCTGAAGTACAGCTTTGTTTCTGGACTAAGAGGCCTGTTCATGTTTATTACAGATGCAAGTTTTTTCAAGTGTTTCTCCTGCATGGTTAGTTGAGTCTGCAAATGTGAAACCTACAGATATGGAAGCGCAATGCACTAACAAGTGCTCTGACGAGAAAAACATGCAAAACACTGAGAAGGGAGCCTGGTGCTTAGCAGATGCTCAATAAACTCTTGAGGGGGAGTTTGATTTAATTTTTCAAATACCTTCTTATTGTGAACTCCAAAGATCCTTTTAGGATTAATGTAGTTGAGTGCCACCAATCTCTGAGGTGGGAATGGAGCTGCACCTCAGTACCCTGTTGCTTGAGATACAGTGTGCAGAGAGTTTCAATGAACTGCCCAAGTCGTGTGCCTAAAAACACAGAGAACTTGGATTTGAAAGTAATGTCAATGGCTTTTAGCTTTCAGGAATCATCCTCTGCGTGGATTGCATCTTTCTTTCTGCAGCTTCAATGCCCTTCCTCTTTTTTTCCCTAAATTTATTCAAATTCTTTGTTCACGTGCCTTAGAATAGTGGTAAAGAGAGTGTGAACTCACATTCACAGGCAGGAAACCGAGAATGAACAATGAAGATTGGTACTCAGCTAGCCTTCCTTTTATATGTAGTCCAGTACCCAAACGCAGGGAATGGTGTTGCCCACAGTGGACAGGCCTTTACAGTCAATTAGTCTAATCCAGATAATCCTCTCCAATCCAGGGTTGGAGAGATGGCTCGGTGGTTAAGAGCACTGGCTGCTCTTGCAGAAGACTGGAGTTCAAATCCCAGCACCCACATGGCAGCTAACAACTGTCCATAACTCAAGTTCTAGAAGATCTGATGCTCTCCTCCATGGGAATTGCATGCATGGGTACACTTACATACATGCAGGTAAAACACTCATATACATAAAAAATGAAAATAAATATAAACAATTTTAAAGATAATCCTCCATAGGCATACCCAAAAGCTTGTCATCCAGGGGATTCCAGATCTCATCAGTTTGACAGAGATGATTAACCACCAGGAGAGAATGCATATGCACCCATGTGCATGAGCACACGCATACACACACACACACACACACACACACACATAGATGTGTTTATATAAATTTTGTATATATATAAAACCACATCAAATAAGCCCCTGGGATTATTTGGAAATAAGGTTATCTGTGAGAAACAGAATATTTCTGCTTTGTGATAAAATTTTGAAAGCCTGGTGTAGAGGTACACACCTTTTGTCCCTGGGTGAGCACTGGGAGAGCAGAGGCCAGGCTGGTCTATATAGCAAGTTCCAGGCCAGCCAGAGGCTACTTAGTGAGCCCCTATTTTTAAAATTTTTCAGTATACTGAAAGTAGCCAGAAAAGTAGAATCATCACTGTAATCACAAGATATAAAAGGCATTGTACATTCCTTAAATTGCATATAAAACAAACTATGGTATTTAGTCTGACTAAAGCATGATGACACAGAACCCAAATTAGAGAATGAAAGGGGATTGCCTAAAAATCAAGGGTACCCTTTTTGTGTTTAGGATCCACAATCTTAAAAACATGATTTTAGTATGAACTTGGAATTTCACTAAAAGTCCAGACCCCAGACCCCAACCTATGGGACAGTGCCAGCCATATCCAAATCTTTCCTCCTCAGTGAAACGTTTCTGGACATACACTTACATACACGGGTGGGAGTGCGTGTCCATGGTGTTTCTAAATCCAGTCAGGTTGACAGTAAAGACTGTGTGGTCCAGATGATAGGGCCAAGTTCAGGGATCCCCTCCTGCATCTGTGTGGGCTATCATAATCCTCGGATGGTGGGTGGTGAGAAAAGAGAATCCATTTCATTTTCACCTTAACTTGAGTGGGTCAGTGTCTTCTAACAAAACTTGCAAAAGTTAACAAGAAATCCAGCAGCAGACAGCTGCAGTTCCTTATTTTGGCTACCTGAGAGAAAAACTAATTTAAAGGAACAGCAGACTTAATCACAGCTTTGGTTTTTTAAAGCTCTGATTTAATGAAAAAGGTTCTTAATTGGAGCGAGATCTCTATCCTATTTCCTTCCTGTATCCTCTTTGGCCAAGACCATTAACCTTTCAGTCTCAGTTTCCTCATCTATAAAATGAAAGAATCAAGCAGCCTCGCTCCAGGGACCCCTCCAGCTCAACATTTCCCTTTTTTTAATGTGTCTGTCTATATGTGAATAAATTGCCATTGTCAGGCAAGCGAGAGTACTTGAAGTCACTTGATGACCATGCCCCAGTGAAACACTGTCACTGAAATTGCCACAAGTATATGACAGCAGCAATAGCAATAACAGTAACATCTCATTCCCAAATCTGCTCAGATATTACCTTCAGGAAAATGCAGCGTCTCCAAATGGGCTTGAATGAATGGCATTTTCTTACAAAGCACTTACAGAGTCCTTGCTGTTTGCTTGAGTTTGGAGGGTGAAGGGGAGTTGTGAAGATGAAGGCAGTGTGATCTCTTCCCTCACAGCTCAGACCCAGAAGGAGACACGGACTCAAATACAACTGCTCTGTTACTGGGTCTGAAGTGGGTTATCTGAGGAGAATGACTTGAAGCACTCAGGAGGTCTGGAAGTGTATTCTACCTAGAAAAGAAGAGAGAAGAAAGCTTCCCAGAGGAGGGGATGTCAGAGCCGGGCCTTTCGGGATGAAGTAGAGGAAGACAATAAGGCTGTAACCTGAGGCAAGGTGGCCTGGGAAGCTGGGCCTAGGGAGGAGGGTGCGTGAAGAGAAGAGATTCCAGGACATGGGGTGGGAAATGGGAACAAGAGGACGAATGGGTTGTGTGTGATGCTCTGAGGTCACCGTGCATCTGTGTGTGTGTGTGCGTGTGTGTGTGTGTACACTCACATGAACATGTGCTTGTGGGTGTGCATGTCCATATGTGCATGTGTTTAGGCCAGAGGTCAATATCGTGTCTTCCTCAATCATGCTCCACTTCTTTTCCAGACCTGGAGCTCACCGATTCAGCTGTACTGACTAGGCAGTGAGCACCAAGGTCTTCCTGTCTCCACCTCCCAGTGCCTGTGTTACAGCCATCAGCTTCCCTGCCCAGCCTTTATGTGAGGGCTGGAGGTCCAAACTCAGGTCCTCGTGTTTGCACAACAAGCGCTTTACTCACCAACAACTCCTCAGTTCCTTGAGGGTCATCTTTAAGCTAGTAAGTATTAGTATTTTGTGGGGAGAGTTTCAAACAGGGACAGCACAGAGGCCCCTAGAGTGATCAGATAATATTACAACAGGAGTTGATGGGGCTCAGGCTAGTCCAGTAGCAGGAGCAGAAGGGGTGGGTTTAGGAATGTTCGGAAGGAAGTCCTACAGGATCTTGGCAAGTAATTACATGTAGATGGCGACAAGAAGGGAGCCACAAATGAAAGACTGAAGAGGTCTTTGAAAGAGCCCACGGTACTTAGGTGTCGGAGGTCTCCTTCATGCTTAAAGGAACCAATGACAGAAAATCGGTACTAATAAGCATGAGTCAAAATCAGCCTGGCCTCCAGTGATGCAAGGGCCCAGTAAATAAAACCAAAATGAAAAGATCCTTAGTATCTGTATTGTAGATACATGTTTCTCTCTGAGGTTTTTTTTTTTTTTTTCACTATTGGCTCATTCAGCGGCAAGTCCCGCCTTCTAACCAATAAGGGGGCAGGAAGGCGGGGAGAGGGAGGAAAAAAAATCATGGCCACTAGTCACCTCAAAGGGCACTGAGAATACTCAAAGCCACAGGGGAGGAAAGTGCCACGGCCCCAGGCTCACGGAAGGCCAAGACTCAGAAGGCAGAGGGCAGCATTCCAGACCCTGCAATCCTGAGAATCACGTGAGTGGAAATGGAGCTCAGGCCAAGGATGAGACAGGAGCCATGCACCGCCTTGGCCCTGTGCTGGACTTTGCCAAAGAAATGGTGGCCGGTGGTGGCCTGGATGCTTGAACAGTAACTTTGGGGTTGCCCTAAATAAATCGATCTCTCTAAATGAAAGACCAGTTTCCATTTTATTCTGCCAGATCAACCAGACCCTGCCCACTAAGGCATGGAAAATAAATTTCATGAGATAGTATCTGTAAAGTCTCTACAGCCATGAGAAATTAATGATAGAAGAAAATTAAAGTGAAAGAAATCATAAAGTTGAGGTGGGATGTAGCTCAAAGTGTTTGGCTAGTTAGCATTCACAGAGCCCTACGTTGAATCCCCAGCACTACATAAAATCAGCCAGGGTGAGACACACCTATAATCCCAGCACTCAGGAAGCACAGACAGGAAGATTAGAAGTTCAGTGCCACACTTACCTATATAGCAAGTTCGAGGTCAGCTGAGATCCAAAAAAAGTAAACAAGAGCAAAATATAAATGTGGTAGTTTAAAGGACACATGCCCTCTATAGGTTCAAGTACTTGAATATTTGGTATATGGTACCCAGTTTATGGTGCTGTCTGGGGAGACCATGGAATCTTTAGGAGATTGAGACTTGCTGGAGGAAGTCTGTCACTGGGGTGGGCTTTCCCACTTCCTGTTTTCCCTTGGAGGTGTGAGCTCTCAACTTCCTACTCTGGCTGCTTCCTGCTATGCTTCCCCACCATGATGAACTCATCTCTCTGGAACTGAGAGATAAACTCTTCCTTCTTTAAGTTTCATCATTCCTGGTACTTCATCACCACAATAAGAAAGTAATTAATACAGTAAATTCAAAAAAAATTAACTTTTGAAAAAACTTAACATTACAAGTTTGAAGCTAGGGGACTGGAGAGAAGGCTCAGTGATTAAGAGCACTGGATGCTTTTGCAGAGGACCTGGGTTCAATTCCTAGCACCTACATGGGGCTAACAACCGTCAGCAACTCCAGTTCCAGGAATCCAACTCCCTCTTCTGACCTCCACCAGGCGTTGCATGACATGGATGCACTTATGCACATGCAGGCAATATATTCATACACATAAAATGAAAATACTAAAAAAATTTTTAAAAGAGTTTGAGGCTAATTCAGTTGGTAGAGTGTTTGTCTAGCATGCACAAGGACTGGGGTTCAATGCCTAGCGTTGCATAAACCAGGAATGGTGAAGCACAGCTGCAAACCCAACCCTTGGGAGGTGGAGGAAGGAAGATCAAAACCTCAAGATCATCCTGGGCTACATAGCAATTTCAAAGCCAACCTGAGCTAAAGACATGCCTGTGAAAAAGAAAAGTATTCCAACTGCAAAAGCACCAGTCTTTCCCTGCAGTGCCGTGAACTCCGGAGCCTCTCTTGTTCAGCAGATTTTCAGGACTGAGTTTCTGTGTAGGTGGAAGACAAGGTGTGTGCTCTTACAGCTATCCTGGAGTTGTGAAATGAGAGGTAACCAACACCAGTCAGACAGCTGTTGTGAAATGAGAGGTAACCAACACCAGTCAGCCAGCTGGCCAGACTAATGCTGTCTTCAGATCTTCTGGGAAAATGATTAGGCTTTAAGTTATTTTGTATTTTTATAGCAAACAAGATGTAAAATAACAATGTTTTAAAAGTAACTGTAGCAGTTTAATGAAATACATGCGTCACAAACTACCTACAGCGTGTGTTCTCTTAACTTTTATTGTCCTGCTTTGCTTTTTTAAAAAATTGTTTATTATTTTTATTTTATGTATATGAGTGTGTTGCCTGCATGTATGTAAATGCACTCATGTTGTGCAATGCCTGCAGATGCCAGAAGAGGGCATTGGATCCTCTGTCACTGGAGTTATAGTCAGTGGTTTGCCATCATATGTATGGGAACTGAATCTGGGTGTTCTTCACCACTGAGTCATCTCTCCAGCCCTCTGTTTTGATTTTTTAATCTCATTGATTCTTTGACAATTTCATATCAGTGTACAATGTAACTTGATCATATCTACCTTTCCATTCCTCAAGACATGCTCCCTTCTTACCTTCTTGGCCTCTTTTCCTTTTCTTTCTTCCTTCCTTTCTTTTTTAACCCACTGAGACTAATTAGAACTGCCTGCTAGATTATTGACATATGTTATTGTTGTGATCTTGTGCCAGTCACTACAGCTGCTATGAGTTCAAAGTGCCACAGCCATGCCAAGTGCAGAAGACAGCATTTCACAGCTCTCTTCTCCATCCTCTGGCTCTTACATGCTTTCGACTCCATTTTCCATGATGTTTCTTGAACCTTGGGGAACTGATATAGATATCCCATTTAGGGATGACCACTCAATAGTCCCTTAGTCTCAGCACTTTGCCCAGAAATGAGTCTCTGAATTTCTGTTGCCCACTGAAGAAGAAGCTTCTCCAGTCAAGGTTGAGAGCAACACTGACCAATGAGTATGAACATAAATATTTAGAAGGCAATTTATTTTTGTTTGGTTTGAAACGGGCTCTCATTATGCAGCCCAGGATGACCTTCAATTAATTATGAAGCCCAGGATGGCCCTGAACTCAAGGCAGTCCTTCTGCTTCAACAGCTTAAAGTGCTCAGGAATGAGCCATCAGCGACTGGCTGGGCTATCCTTAGTCCTCAAAACAGTGAAACATCCAGTGCTCTTGTTATGCCTCTTAAACAGAAAACTGAAGCAGAGAGAGCTAACAATCAGCCCAAATTCATATGACTAGTAAGCGGATGTACTAGGATTTAGGACAGGCAGTTCAGCCCCAGAGTTCATGGCCTTAACTTCTATGATCTGTTACCTACAATTAAATGATCAAATGAATAAGACTGTAAATCACATGATGAATTATTTTACAATATTTACAGGTGATGACCAGCTAAGTGAAAGAACTTTGCTAACATAGAAAAATAGGAAACATTTTGTTTCTGTAGGCAAATCAGGTTGTAAAAGTAGGTACAGGGTGGAGAGATAATTCTCTTGGTAAAGTACTTGCTGGGAAAACATGAGAACATGAGTGTGATCCTCAGAGCCCAAGTAAAAATGTCTAGGTATAGAGGTGCATATTGTAATCCCATCTCTGGGAAGCAGAGACAGGTGTACCCCTGGGGCTCAGTGGTCAGTCAGCCTAGGTGGATCAGTGAGTTCCAGATCAGTGTCAAAACACAAGGTGGACGATCCCTCAAAAATGACACTTGATGTCCACCTCTGGCCCTGTATACATGTACGCACACTTGCATGTACACACACACAAGAACACACACACGTAGAAATGGGAACATCTCAACATAACTGCTTTTAAATGTATTGTATAACTATCATATGTGCACATGCCTTCTAAGAATCAAAGGAATATATGCCCCAAAATTAACAATACTATTTCTGGATAGAGAAATTATGACTTGTGCCTACTTACAACTTAATAATTCTGTAAAATAAACTTGAAAATTATGTTTGGATTTTCAGTTTCTGGTGCAAAATTTGAAAGTCATCTTTCCTGTCCTCACAAGACAAAAGGTGGACATATTGAATTGGGCCACAGACTCGAAGGGGCACCAAGGAAGACTGAAAGACAACAAAGAAGAAAATCTTTGACCTCTGATACATAGACACAGCAAACAGAAAACAGACCCATCTCCCTGGCTGGGTAAACCCACACCTCACTCTAAAGGCCTTGCTGCCTCAATTCCTTTCCCTCAACACCTCACACCCAGCTCTCAACAAATAAATTGTAAAGCACAGCAAAAAACAAGATCCATGATCGGAAGATACTAGGCCAGTAAAGAAATGATTCAGAAATGACAGAGATTTGAAAACGATCCCACCAGAAATTCAAAAAAACTCTCATGTAGCAGAGAAATGGAAACTTTACGAAAGAATCAAAAGGAAATACTGGAAAGTAAAAACACCGTGACAGAGAAGAGGATTTTGATGGGCTCATCAGCAAACTGGACTCAGCTGTGGAAAGAATCAGTCACTTGGAAGACACACCCACGAAAACTTCTAAATCTAAAAATGCAAAGGAAAGATATGAATGAAAAATTCAGAGCAGAGAATCGAAGAGCTACAGAACAATTACAAAAGACAATATACATGTGTGGTGGTTTGGGTGCGAAATGTCCCCTATTGGCTCGTGTACTTGGTGGAGATGTTTAGGGAAGTTGTAGGACCTTTAGGAAGTGCAGCCTGGCTGGAGGAAGTATGTCACTGGGGGAGGGATTTGAATGCTTATGGCCTAGCCTCCATCCCTGTTTTCCTTCTCATCTATCTGTGGGCAGGTGAAATGTGATCTCTCTACCTCCTGATTGCCCCTGTGCCTCATGCTCCTGCTACCAAGGCTCCCTGACCATGATGGACTCTATCCCTCTGGAACTGTAAGCCACAATAACAATTTCTTCCTTCCATGATACTTTTATGACTGCAACAGAAAAGTAATACGACATGAAATGGGATTGACAGAGAGGAAAAAAGAAACAGAAGAAATACTAAAATCAATAATGGCCAAGAATTGACAAAATTGATAACACTGTGTTATGTTAAGCAGCCTTCCACATCTATGAAGTGATTTCTGTTCACGTTACTGGGTCATTTGAGGCCCACAATGGTAGAAGACAAAGGCATAGGAAAGCTGCTTACCACATGGAGGCCAAAAGCAGAAAGAAACAGAAAGAGCCTAGCAAAATAAATACCCTACAAAGAACACAACCGCAATTACCTACTTTCTCCAACTAAGCCTTACTTCCTCATTTCATCCACTTATGAACCCATCAATGAATCAACTCATTGGTTAAATCAGAGCTCTTATGATCCAGCACTTCCATGTGACCATCAACTAGCAACCAAATCCTTAGCCTTCAGGAAATATTTCTGATTCAAGTCATAATAGACACCAAACCACAGAGGCAGAAAATTCCAAGAGCAACCAGTAAGATAAATACAGAATAAAGAAATTTTGACTTATGTATATCATAATCGAAATACAGAATGCCAAAGTCAAAGAGAATCTCTTAAAAGAACCAAGAGAAATAAGCATCTGACCTCCAGAGGAACAAAGACAATTATATCGTTGTTGGAGATGTTTAGGGAAGCCATGCAAACAAGAAGAGAGTAGAAAGGTTTGGGAAGAGATGAAAGAAAAGTCTACTGCCCCGAACACTGTGCTTAGTACAATGGCCCTTCCAAAGAAAGAGAAAAGATTCTCAAACTAAAACTAAAGGACTCTTTCCTAAGAGCAGCTGTCTTGTTAGAAATGCTTCAGGAAAATTGTTTGGAGAGAAGGAGAGTAACCTGGAAGAGAAACTTCCATCTACATAAAGAGTTAGAGAAGGAAGGGAAGAAGAAAACAGGATCCCATATTCACAATGAATATTCAGGAGCCCAAAGTCACTACCACTGTCACACCTGTACCAATTTCAGAGTTCCAGGAGACCAGGGCACACTCAGCCCCTGAAGCTTCTGGCAGTGGTTTCTCCTGCCTTCAGTCTTTTAGCAGTCTTCCCCAAATAACTGGAATAGTCTGTCTTTGGGGGCCCTCAGCACAGCCCACCAAACTTAAACTCCCATATGACAAAGCATCGTAACACCCCCATGCATCTGCCTAAGAGCCTGCATACCCTGACCCTTGTCCTTCAAAGAGAAGGTACAAAATCCCATCTATCACACCTGGGAGGTATTAATTTAGTCACAATACTAAGTAGATACTCTATAACCTAAAGAACAAACTGTGAAGTTAACAGTTAAATGAAATAGATCTGTAGTTAGACTACAAGAAAAAAAAAAGAAGAGTCATCCAGTCATCTACATTCTTTAGCTAGAACAGAAGAAAAAGAGGAGAATAGTTGATTTTATACATATAACAGGTGTCATGGAAAGTTGTGAAGAAGTCCTGGCCCTGTATCTCTCAGTGTGATCATCTTTGCTAATAGTCTGTATACAAATATTATCAGGTTAAAATGAGACTCTGGTAGATGAGACTAGGCCCCCAATCCAATGACTGGCATCCTCATAAGGAGAGAGAACTGGGGACCCATAGGCCTACACAGAAGGAGGAAGACCATGTGAGGAGCATGGCAGAGACTAGAGTGAATCAACTATGAGCCCAGGGATGCCAAGGATGGCCAGGAGCCATCAGATGCTGGGACAGACAGGGGAGGGCTCTTCCCCAGCACACAGTGCGGCCAGTGCTTCCATTTCAGATTCATAGTCTCCAGAACTGTCGACAAATAAGTTCACTTGTTTACAATTTCTTTTTCAGTCCATGTGGGAATGAAGGGGAAAGTGACTTTGGCCTGGTTGAGCTCTTACCATGAATATGTTTACAAGGAAGCTGGCAGCCACCTCCCAACAGCCCCTGAGCTAGAGGAGCAGGTATGGCACTTATAGACATAAATGACTGGGTTTCTGTCTCTAGTGAAACAAAAGCTACAATCAAAAATCAGAAGACATACTCTGTGCTTTGCTGTTTCTCCCAACTTCTCTAGTAACATCTCATCTTGATGAATGGTGGCCATTCAAGCTAATGGTCCCACCACCCTTCCAATCCCCATTTGTTCAGCCAGTAGGAGAGGGATGTGGTAGAGGGTGCAGAAGGGACAGTGATACAGGAGAAAGATGCCAAAGAATGGAGACAGAACAACGATGGTACAGAATCCTGGGACCCATTATATCAGCTACGTCTACCCTGGGACCTAGGGACAGATGGCATTTAAATGGAAGGCTGTATCTTAGACACTGGGGATTCCATTGTGTACTAGAATAACTTGTGTTAGGTGCTCAGGATAAGATAAGAATCACTCTCCTTCCGCCTCTGGGATTTGGCAAGCCTGTGGGAGACACACACCCTGAACAAACAAGTACCCTGGTAAATATTGCGGAAAGTTCTTTACCTCCAAGAGATTCTGGCAGAGGCGCAGGACCCAGCCTCTGCCCAACAGGAAAGGATTTCCTGAGAAAATGCTGCTTGAGCTGAGGCCACAGAATACATGTAGAGGAATTTCCAACTGCAAGGAAAGCAGGCAGACACAGCAGGGACCACATATGAAATCGTAGGAACAGTGCCTACGGCAGGTGAGGAGGACCATGGGGGGAACAGTGAACACAGAAACCCTGGCCTCCAAAAGCATAGAAGGATTTGCTTCTTCGGGAAAGCTCAGCAGAAGCACAGTTCACCCATATGGAAGGAGAGAGGAGGACCTGAGCTGGAAAATGTGGTGGGGTCAAAGCATGCCTCTTCTTCTCACTTCAGGATGGGGAGTTGGAACTCAGATTATCACCAGGCCCTTGCACTGGATCTTTCTCACTTCTCCAGTCCTTATAATCCCTGTAGAAAGAATTTAGCCAAGACACACAGAACACGGTATAGAAAGCAGGTGGAGTTTATTGCAGAGGAAAGTGGGACATCCTCAAGGGTCAGAGCAGACAGTGACCAAAGAGATTTGTCATTCTGTCTTCTAGTGAGCTTTATAAGACTTTTAAAGCCTCTCCCAGTCCAGGCGACTGGCAGGCCCATTTGGATTGACTGCTAGAGGAGGAGAAAATGGCATTTCCTTGTTCTTTACCAGAAAGCCTCTTGCTAGATAGTAATCTTATCAAGGTTAGATAGTTAGCTATTAATGATCTTCAAAAATGCCTTGCCTCTAACTGGGGTCAGAGATGGAACTTAGGTTCCATTCTTCCAGACACTAATGAAAGTCCTGCATTTTTAGTTCCTGGTTTTACAAGCTGCTGATTATGAGCAAAGGATCCATCCCTTTGCCCTTCAAGTTCACTAATCTCTAACTAGCTACCTAATAAGCAAAAGGAGGTGATGGTGGATTTTAATGGCAACACCAGCTTCTGCCTGCATTGTTTCCAAGTATTCTTGGGTGTGTATATAAATGTATGTGTGTTGCATGTATGTATATATGTGTGTGCGCACGTGTGTGTGTGTTCCTATATATGTTGGTATATGTGGAGACCAGAGGACACACTTGGAATCAATTCCTCAGGCATCTTTCATAGTGTTTTTCTTTTTCGATACTATGTCTCATTAACCTGGAGCTCACAAAATATGTTAGGCTGGTTGGGCAGTGCGCCCCAGGGACCTGCCTATCTCTGCCTTCCCCGCTCTGGGATTACAAGCACACACCATCATCTGGCTATTTTAGGTGAGTTGTGAGGACTGAACTCAGGTCCTCATGTTTGCACAGCAAGCACCTCACCAAATGAACCATCTCCCGTGCCCCCCAGAAGATTCCGTCCTGAGTGCTGGGATTAATGCACACTATCACCCCTGGCAAGATAAAGGCTGTTTTTGCCATTTTCTAAGCGGGCACAGCGCCTCACCTAGAACTGACGTCCCATGTATTTGCTGTTCTGGATTCCACTAGACATGCATTTTAGAAGTTGGATTTACCTGTAGAAAGTGAGGGGGGAGGGTGCGTAACCGAGTTAAGTTTGGGATGAAGTGATGGTCGCTTTCCCTCCAGAAATCTGTTTTCTCTGATTACCATCTGTCAGAGCATGTGAAATCAACAGATGCAATTCCTTAGAACAACATGACATCAGCACAGACAAGCATTGTTTCTTGAAGGTACTGCCTCAAATAATGAGCTATAAAATCAGACTGCTTGAATTTGAATCTCCTGTCTCCTACTTCCTAACTGTGTGTCCTTGACTAGGCTGCACAGTCTCTCTGTGCTTCCCTTTTCCCTGTAGAAGAGCAGACTGACACTAGTGTAGAAGAGGAGATGATAGTAGATGCCGAGAATGTCAAAGGTGTCCTGGTACCAAGTTAAAGGTCAGTAAGTATCACCTAGTATTTAATTGCATACAAAGTTCATGGAACATGTAAAACGGTTTTGATTCCCATTAAATGTAAATAATTTGCTCTTCAAAGCATTCCCATTTCTTGATTTATAACAGTGGCTGTAGTTTATGTGCTGGTAATAATTATGCAATAACAACAAGATTTTTAAAGAAATGTCTCTTACATGGGTTCTTG
This sequence comes from Eospalax fontanierii, assembly GCA_035773235.1. NCBI lineage: Eukaryota > Metazoa > Chordata > Mammalia > Rodentia > Spalacidae > Eospalax > Eospalax fontanierii. The sequence goes on from CM069547.1 coordinate 9,035,894, forward strand.
ATTAGGCTTAATACACTGAATAATAGAGACTATTTCATTAATATTAAGTTGTTTACTGATGTAGTCAAGATAATGCACTTTGGAAAATGCTTAAAGTTGACAACACTGGGGCTGGAGAGATGGCTCAGTGGTTAAAGCTCTGGCTGCTCTTGCAGAGAGCCGGGGTTCAGTTCCCAGTACCCACATGGTGGCTGTATTAATTACTTTTCTGTTGCTGTGATAACACACCATGACCAAGGGAACTTATAAAAGGAAGGGTTTGTTTGAGCTTAAGGTTCCAGAGGATCAGAGTCCATCATGGCGGGGAGGCATGGTGAGGTGGCTGGAGCCAGAGCAGAAAGCAGAGGCACTCACACCTTCAAGCAGGTACAGGAAGTGGAGAGTGCCTGCAGATCTGACAAGGCTTAAGAACTCTAAGCTCACCCCCAGTGACCTGCTTCCTCAACAAGGCCACACCTTCCAAGACCTCCCAAAACAGCGCCACCAACTGGGGATAAAATGTCCAAATATTTGGAGTCTATAAGGGACATTCTTCTTCAAACCACCACAGCAGCTAACTAACTCCAGTTCCAGGGGAATCTGACACCCTCTTCTGACCTCTGCAGTGCACACAGGTGCACTTACATACATGCAGGATATACACTCATACACATAAAATAAAAATTATATATGTGTGTGTGTGTGTGTGTGTGTGTTCTTTTTTTTAAAGTCAGCAACACCTAAGCCCATGGTGTGCAATTTTCTTTCCTTTCCAGGTCTTTAGAAGCAGGACTAGAGATATGTGAAATTCATCTACAGGAGATTTCCCTTCCCGTTTCTTTCCCATCTCTCCAAACTTGCAGAGAGCTGTGGTTTCTCCTGTTTTCTTTCCCTGCTCCCCTCTGTGTTCATGATAGAGGGTGTACATTAGGACTTGGACATTCACATGCATTTAACAGCAAAGCTTGTGCAGGTTAAATGTGAGCCCTTAGACCAGTAGACAGACTGCAGAGTCTCTTTTCCCTAGCTGCAAAGCAAGATCCTCATCCATTAGTTTCATAAATCATTTTCCAACCAGCCTGTGACAGACACAAATCACAGAACCAGTTAGCTCTGAACCTGTTACAGATTACAACAGGCAGCGGCCAGTCCATTGTTTCCTTTGCAGTGTATCCCCAAACGTGTGCGCTGCTGCGCACGGCTGAGCACTCCTGTCCTTGTTGACAGGATTATTTTTAGAAAGTGATGCCTTCCCATTTATAAAACTCAGAAAGAGGCAACACGGTGTAGGCGGTTGCTCTGAGCCTCAGCTGCTGAACAGTCACCTGTGTGGAGCTTTGAACAGTACAGATGGTATCTGACCTCACTCTTGACTGATGGTTCTGGCCCCAGTTGCCCATGTGGATGGCAGGGGCAGGGTGGGGGGAATTTCTGTCAAGCAACTTGTCAAGCAACTCCACCCCGAAACCAACTGCATCAGAATCTCTGCGGGCAGCACTGGAAAGAAGCATTGATGGTTTAATCACCTGCCAGGGAAATCCTAACACATAGTCAGGTCTGAGAACCATGGCCCTAGGTAGACTGAAGTCACTGACTCATTTCAGAAATACTGAGCATTACCCCTGCAAGACCTGGCCCACTGCAAAGCAGAAAATATCACAAACACTTCCTGCTCTGCTGAGCTTAGAAACCTGAACCAACATCTGCAAAGGTAAGGCCTTATATTAGAAATGTTTTGTTTGGTTGTGTTGTGTTATGAAAGGGTCTCACTATGAGGCCCTGGCTGGCTTTACTTACTATATAAACCAGGCTGGTCTTGAACTCATGGTGAATCTCCTGCCTTCTACCTCTTGAGTGCTGGGATTCCAGGTATGAACCACCACACCTGACTAGCATTAGACTTTGTGTGTATGGCATGTATGTGTGTGTACGCATGTGTGCAGGTGGCCACACATGTGTGTAGAAGACAGAGGCTGACATCAGGGGTAGCCCTCTATCACTTTCTGCCTTGTGTTTTGAGATATGATATCAGCCTGGAGTTTGCCAATTTGACTAGCCTGGTTGGCCAGCCAACTCCAGGGATCCTCTTGCTTCTACCCGCCCCCAGTGGTGGGATTACAGGCATGCTATCACATCTTGGCATTTGTATATGGGGGCGTAGGGATCCAAACTCAGGTCCTCATGCCTTGGCAGCAAGAGCTTTACCCACTGAGCCGTCTCCTCACTGCACTGGGCATTTTTAAAACCTCATCAGGCAAGGCCGATAGTCAAAGAGTGGGGAAAATCAGACATGTCTAAATCTCAGTTCCTCTGTTTCCTAGATGTTTGTTTTGGGGTGAGTTATATAACTGTTCTGAGTCTGTTTCCTTATCTTTAAAATGGTAGAGAGCAAATCTTCCATTCTAGAGCTGTTATAAGTTTTAAATGAAATTTAAAAAATCAATAGAAATCTCTGTGCAGTAGCTCCTTCCATACCTAGTAGGCATTCAATAAAGGCTCGCTTTCTCCCTTCTTCCCTTTCATTACTCTCACTGTCCTTAAAGCAATAGGTGGGGCTAAGTTTGTGTGATGGACAGTTGAAACAGAAGACAGAACCTGTGTTTTCCAGGAGCTATGGTTTAATAAACACTCAGAGTCGTCGCATCACACACAAGCTACTCCTAGGTGTGTGGATTGGCTACTTTTACTGCCCCGGATCTGGCTGGAGAGAAATAATCACTAAGCATTGGGAGCCAGAGAGGGTTTCCTAAAGAGGAAGGATTTAGAAGGAGTCTTGGAAAGTGAGTAGGTTTTACCAGAAGAGAAAGTGGGTGTAAGAGGCTGAAAAAGCAGCAAAGTCCATTTATATGTGACACTTGTCGGTCATATTTAAAGATAATCTGTACTTCATAAGCATGTACTTGACCCGTGTTTTTGTGCACCCTTAATCAACAAAGTTGAGTTTCCCTTTTTAACAGATGTATGCCTGGATAACAGTGTGAATTTTACGTTTAAGAGCAGGTAGGAGAGTGTCTTCTGTTTTATTTCTGTCTTCCTCGTTTTCTTACTTAAGACAATGTTGCATCTAGATTTATTTTCCTTGTGTTCTCAGGATGAGAGGATTACCAGCACACCTTGCTAGGAAAAAAACTTTATAAATAACAAGGTGCTTTCTGAACACATAGGGGGAAAAAACTGAATAAAGGGATGACGTCATCTTCCTTAGAGTGCATTTTCATTCAGATTATCTTCTAAGTCCTGCTAGAGGCTTGTCTGGAATGGTTGGTCTCCTAGCCAACTGTAAACAGCAATGAGGATGGATCCGCTCAAGTCTGTGGCTTAGGGAACCCCTCACAGTAGCTGCCTTAGTTATGTTCTCTACACTGCAAGAACTGGGCTTTCCAGGGCTCTGTTGACACTTACTGACAACCTCCCCCTCCTCCCCTGACATGACTTCCAGTGACCTACTTTGAAAATGCTATGAACTTGGCTAAATGCCAAGGAGTTGGGGGTGCGACTGGGACTGCCTAGAGGACTACTGGCAGAAGATGGCGGACTCTCTGGGGATCCTTGCCTAAGCAGTGTGAATGGTTTTGTTTTGGTAGTGGTTATGCTCTTTTTCTTTCTTTCTTTCTCCCTTCACCCCGACCCCTAGGGGCTTTGGCTTTTACAATTCATCTTTATGCTTCTGGAGTCTCAGGCTATTGATTTGCTGGGGCAGATTGTTAAGTCAGAGAAAGGCAACCAATCAGAGCGGGACTCTGCCCTGTCTCCCTGCTGCAAACCTCTGAATGTGAAGGAGAGGTTGCAGGCTGAGCTAACTCTCAGCTGCAGTCCTAGAGTACTCTTTCCAGGGCAAAGGAGGGAGGACACAGAGCCAAGTCCCAGATCAGCAGTCCGTGGCCAAGTCCATCCCTGACTCCTGAGAGCGATCTTAGCTAAGCCTGGCTTCTGCCCAGTTCATGTGTCACTGTATCTGACTTTAAAAACCAACATGGATGCCTGTGGAGGTGAGGAAAGGAGGGGCGAGGGGAGGAGGGCCGAAATGGGGATGGGGATTACCAGGAACTTGACTCTGCAGGTCATGGTGAGTCTAGGTAACGATTTCCTCCCTACCTTGATGACTACCCATGGGAAAAAGCAGCCAGCTGTGGATCTAGGGAAATCATCTCAACTCGTAAATCAGCTTTTAAAAGACTCTTTGCTGGAACAGATGCTCTGGGTTTAGAATAGGTAAAATTCCTAGCGTGCACCATCTGATAAGACTCTTCCAGGGTAAAGTGCTTGTTTGTACAGGCATGGCGAGAATGGAAGATAACTTCTCAGGTTTCCCCTTAGGATACTTGAAATATAATCACCCCTAAATCAGTTTAGCCTGGGCTTAGGGCATAGCTCAGTGGTAGTGTATTCTTTAGCATGTTGAAGACTGTGGGTTCGAGCCCAAGCAGTGCCAAATAAACAGGCAAAACAAAACACACAGACACACATACACACAGTTATGCAAATAATTTGCCTTATTATCAAATAAGAAAGAAGAGGTAACTGTATTTTAACTCCTATTGAGTCTAAAATAGAATATTCAATATTTATCTGAAAGGTTCATTTAAATAACAGATATATAACATCTGACTCACTGTTCAGAGAGCCTCTCTACTCATTTATTTTGGATCTTTTGAGGCTATAAAGACATTTTCTTTATGATTTTCCACCCTGAAGTCCTTTCCGTTGACAAAGATCCCCATGAAACCTACCACTGTCATTTCCAGCCCAGCTGGTCTTTGTCAGCTCGTGGTTTATGGAATACAATCAACTTGAGGGCTATAGAAACCTGAGAGAGAGAGAGAAAAAGAGAGAGAGAGAGAGAGAAGAAAAGAAAGACCCAGCAGAATGTTAAATATGGAATTGTCACCCAGAAATGCAGTACGATGTTTCACATAAATTCACAGTTGACAGCCCCTTGGTGAACGTGGGTGAAATGCGGGCACGTGGGCAAATTGCTTTACCGATTGTGGGATCTTGTCCATGTAACATCAGCTCAGTATTGTGGGCTGTTGGCTTTCTCCATTTACTCAGCAGACTAACTGCTTGAGAGAAACGGGATTACACATGAGCTCAGCACACGGCAGTTACTGGCTGTATTCATGATTTGGACTGGTCCCCATCCTCGTACCATTGTTGGCAAACCAGCATCTCTTTCTTCAACCCAGCGTCCTGCAGCTTTCTGGCTGTCAGATGTCAGAATAGAGGCAACATTAGAGCCAACAATTTCCATCAGCAGGATCACTCACATATGTCTTCCCCTGGCAACAGGCTTCAGTTAATAAAGCTTAATGAGGGCCTGGAAGATGGCTCGTGGGTAAAGTGCCTGATGAGTGTGTATCCTCAGCACCCATGGAAAAGCCAGGTGTGATGGAGCATCCCTCTAATCCTAGAGACGGGGACATGGAGACAAGAGGATCCTGGGACTTCACTGCCAGCCAATCTAATCAAAATGGCTCTGGGTTCAGTGAGAAACATTGTCTCCAAAATTAAGGTAGAGACAGATGGATAACCAGGGCTGGAGATACACCCGGTGATTAAGAGCACTGGCTGCTCTCGAAAAGGACCCAGGTTCAATTCCCACATCCACATGGTGTCTTACAACAGCCCTAAACTCTAGTTCCAGGGGATCTGACACCTTCTTCTGACTTCCATGGGCATTGCATGACAGGGATGCACTTACATACATGTAGGCAACACATTCATACACGTAGAATAAAAATAATAAATAAGATATTAAAAAGAAGAGGATAACCAATGTTGACCTCTAACATCCACATGCACAGGTGAGTATATCCATATGCACACACATGTGCACATGCACCCCTACACACTAACACATACACACACAATTGAGTGAATGTTCTTGTGTCTAAGACCATCACCACCAAGACAAAAGAACTCAGATGCCTCTAAGGAGGTTCAGGATAGGAGGACCAAACCCAGGCTGACAAGGGCAAGCCCTTGTACACATAGGAGTAGAAGCAACAGCTATGAATCCAGGTCGCTTATTAAAGAAAGAACACAACATGAATGACAGTAAGAAGGTCATGAGTCTGACAGTATCCCAAACTAGATGTGCATCATCATCACTTAGAGAGGGCTCTTGTAGGATGCATGGCCAGAGAGGATGGAAAAGGGACCGTGACTGAGGGCCTTCCATGTTAATCATCTTTGTGTTACTATGACAAATTACTTGCAAGAAACAATCTAAAGAAAGAAAGATTTATTTTGGCTCATGCTTTCAGAGGTTTTGGTCCATGCTGGGCAAGATCTATCACAAATAGACTTGTGGCAAGGCTGAATGACACAGGCACAGAAGAGTGTAATGGAGCAAGGCTGTCTACCTCACAGTGGCCAGAGAGCAGAGAGACAAGAAAGAAGGGACTGAAGACAAGATACATCTTTCAAAGCACACCGCCAGGGACCTACTTCCTCCCTCTAGATTCCATTATCATTTCCAACACCTCCCAGTAATACCCTCAGAATACGAGTCATCGATAGATTAATGCACTGATTAGGTCAGAACCCTCATGATCCAGTCACTTAAAAAAGTCCTGTCTCTGAACATTGCATTCAAGATCACGCCTTGAACACATGAGCTTTTGTAAGGACCCTTCATATCCAAACTACAGCACCTTCTGTTTAATTTTCCAGGCCAAATGTGTGTTTGCAAATGCCCACTAACTTCCTAAGCATCTGGGTGCTTATGATGCTGTACCATGCATTACTCAAAAAAGACAGGCAGCCCTAAAGGAATATGTCAAATCAAAAACAAAGCCACATTATGCTATTCAGGATGGTACCACATTTTCTTTCTCCTTTCCCCAGTGAAGTTTTACATTATTTAGAGTTAGTTTTGCTATCGTGAAATTATCCACAAGAATAAGAAATACAAAGAAAAAGGAAGGGTAAAGGAAAGAGAAAAGCTGGACCCCTGCTTGCTACATCATGCACCTGCTCTTTTACCGATGAAAAGGCACCTTACCACCTTCTCCCCACTGCCTGCTCCTACACATCCTCCTGATTTCCCCTCCATCTTGTAATTTTCCAAAATGTTGAAGAAAGACAACAGGGCTGGAGTATCGGGGGTCTCCGAACTCAGTACCAGTCTGAGGGGACCGAAGGGTCTCCTCCGTGGGGTTACGGGGAGATTAGATTCGAAATCAAGACACCAACTCTGGGAGCTGGGCGGGAAGCAGGCCAAGCAGGTGGCACTCCAAGCTCATTTATTGAATAGGTGCACAAGCTCTTATAAGTCTGGATAGCCAATGAACTTATGGGGTGGGGTCCTGAATACAGCCAATAGCAAGTTTGTCCCCAGGTAGGCAGGTTCTTTCCAGGTGCTGGGCAGAAGCTGGTCTCATGACTAGCCAGAAAAGAACACCATGCCCACAGGAGCCATTCCTCTATTCCTCCTAGCAAGGCTAGGCTCACTTTGCATTATGCCCAACACTAGAGCATCCTTAATAACGTGTTTCAGCCCCTCTGGTGCATAGGTAGTCTGTTTCATTACTCTACCTTCCCATTTTTCTCTCCCTCTCTGCACTTTGCATCCTCTGTTTAAAGAATCACATTCAGGGTTAGTGCAATGGCTCAATGGATGAAGTAAGCATAAGGACCCAGCACCCACATAAAAACTAAGCACGGTGCCGATGTATAACTCCAGTCCTGGAAAATATCAACTAGTGCTCAGTAGAAAGTTCATATTCACTGTCGCAGAGCTGTAATGTAGCAAGGGATCAACTTGTTAGTGAGCTAGAGTGGCAAAGACCTCTGATGACTGCATTTTTGTGAGGAGGGATGTTCACTACCAGGAGAAAATAAGAAGAAGCTAACACTTGGGTCACTAAATATTAGAGCTGCCAGTAGGATTGTCTTCTCATCATTCAGTACTGACTTCCGCTGGCACCCTGCACTAATATGAAATTAACAGCACACTACTCACATGGAACTTGGTGTATAAAAAAGAAGCCCACATTATGCTTTCAGCCTTTTAGTCTCAAATAATAGAAGTCATGAGGTTAAAGTTTGTTCATACAGTTTTCTCTGGAACAGCTTTACAATTTGGTGTCGGGGATGAAAGTAGATCCCATGTGGATCCTTGTTATTAGAAAGTGCTGTGAAAGAACTAGTCATTAGGCTGCCTTCGCCATTCCACTCCAGTCATGTGTGTATGATTTCCTATTTGCAAGCACTCCAGAAATTTCTTTAAAAATAAGAAACGTCTCTGATTTTCACATTCATAGTTATTATTATTTGCTGAGTATCAACAGAATGACTCATCATCACTGAAAGACTTGGGGAGAACCAAGGAGGAAGGCAGAGTAGCAACCATTTAATAAATTTCTAATGAGCTTATACTATGTCTGACATTATGAGGCCAGAGTCTCTAAAGAATGTACCATCGGGTAGACTGTGTAGGGCAGCTATACAAATAAATAGAACTCAAGGTAAAGTAGGGTAAACACCTTAGGAAAGTTGGTAAGGAAAGTTGGTACAGTGAGTGGGTCATCATTTGGGCTCAATGAAGGTTTCCTGGAGAAGACAGATAGTAGAGAGAATAGGACATGTAAGACGGACGCTAGGCCAGCCTCCTCTACCATTAAGACTTAGGGCAACTGGCCCAAATCCCAGCTTCAGACTCTCTGGGAAAGTCAGTCTCCTCTTGCTATGGTTTGAGTGTATTCCTCAGGGAATAATGTATTGGGTGCTTGGTCCCTCATTCAGCAGTGCTAAGAAGTAGTGGGATCTTTAAAAGAAATTGTAACTACCATATAGCCCAGTTATAGAACTCCTGGGATATGCCCAAAAGACTCTGGATCCTACCACAAAGATACTTTCACATCCATATTTACTGCTGACCCATTCAAGTGGTTAAGAAGTAGACCAAAGACAATGTTCATTGACAGGTGACTACATAAGAAAAATATGGTGCATAAACTGTAGGGCTCTGCCCCCCACCAACCTCCTTTTTATTGTTCCTGAGGAGGAACCTGGTCTGAGCCACACAGCTGTTTATCTTGAAGGTACATCATGAACTTCCACCCAAACCGCAACTTCCTTGTTCTGAAACTTGGTTTTCTAACAGTTTCTGGAAAGTCCCTGGGAACCTGAACCCTTGAAATTAAAAAATTTTCCGCAGGAAAGCCCCCTCCCTCCCCCGACCTCCGGAGGTATATAAGGCTTGCTGCCTCTCAATAAAGTCAGTCATTCTCCTTTCCTCCTACCTAGTGTGTGTGTGTCAGTGTCTCTGTCTTGTGTGTTTTTAATTCCTCAGCCCCTCGACCAACAGACTCGGGTTAGGTTGGGCCTTGGCGCTAGCACCGGAGCCCGACAACTGGAGGTTTCATCGAGATTCAGAAAGGAGAAGCTGAAGGAACACCCGGGAAGGCTGCCCAGCACTTCAGATTAAGGTAAGAATTTAGAGGGCGCATTTAAAATGGGAGCAGTTTCATCCCATGATCTTCTTACAGATCAATTGGTTTTACTTTTAAAGAAACAGGATACTGGTATTAAACATAAAACTGCTAGGGATTTCATTAAAACTTTACAAAAGACTAGTCAATGTATGTGTGCTCTTTCTGATTTTTGATGTAGCATTCAGAGCTCTAAATTTCCCTCTTAGGACTTCTTTTAAAGAGGTTTTGCTGTGTTTTGTTGTTCTTTTCATTTAATTCCAGAAAACTTTTATTTCTTTCTTAATTTCTCCTTTGACCTGTTCATCATTCAGGAGTGTGTTGTTTAGTCTCCATGAGTTCCTGAAATTAATAAGGCTTCTTTCAGTGTTGACTTTAAGTTTTATTGCATTGAGGTCTGAGAGAATGCATGGAATTATTTCAGTATTTTTGGATTTGATGAGGTTTGTTTTGTGCCCCAGTATGTGGTCAGTTTTGGAGAAAGTTCCAACAGGTGCTGAATAGAATGTGTACTCTTTGGTATTGGGATAGAATATTCAGTAGATGTCTGTCAATTTCCTTATATGTTATGGGTTGTCAGGAACCATTTTGTTGTTAAGGAGCTCTCCTTCCTGCCTTCCTGCCTGGGAGCCATGTTGTTGTTTATGCCCAAAATCTAAAAGGAGATATGCTTTTAGCACAAGAATGAGGTCTGAACATTCCATGACCTTTGGGAAAGGCTGTAGGTCTTACAAGATAACACTTGTTGTTTTGAGCAAATTTCAACATTGTCTCTAATTTGACTTTCTTTTTGAAAGAGGAGATAAGACACATAATATTACAAAGCAAGGTAGACAACAGAATGTTTGGAGGTGAAACATTCCAACCTACAGGGAAGCTCCTTAAGCTCAGGAAGTAAACAACTCAAGAGCTTCAGGAAGTCCTTAAAATTGACCGGGTTCACTAGGCCCCTTCCTTCCCAGTCCGATATGAGCCCCAAGAGCTGCTGAGAGATGTTCTCAGACAAGCCATGCACATGAAAAAAGCAGAGACCAGCTGAGCTTTTTATGAGTCCAAGACCAACTGGGCTACCTAGAAAGATCACTCTTCAATCTGTTTAGCTGCCTTCAGATTGTACAGTGTTCTCTTCCTTTCATAGGAGCCCTAATTTTAGCCCTACAATTATTCTAACAAGAGACTTTAAATATATATACAGATAGTCAATAGTGTCCACAACATAGTTACACTTTGGACATCTATTATTGTCCTCCAAACTTTGATGAATACACTTGTAGCAAAAGCTGTGGTCAAATTTTGTCATGTATGCTTCTTCGATTATATCAGAGCAAATAGGCCTCTCTCTTATTTCTTTTTGCAACCCTGAGGAATTCCATAAGGATCTGTAATTGAGCTGCATGTGATTCTGCTTCAAATTGTTTTTCCCCTTGGAACTGGATTGTTTCTAATACCCCAGAAAAGGGTACTCTTAATTGTTCTTCGCATGTCTGTCACCTGAAAAGCGGCTGGCACCAGGAGAGCCTCGCCTTGATGATTAGAGTACTGGGAGTCGTTCCTTTCCTGGTCAAATACTCGGAACGGCAACTTGCCTTGACCCGACAGAAGAGACTTTGGGATAACTGCCGCCATTGTAGCAGCTGTGGCTACTGAGGTCGCAGCTGCAACAGCAACTGGCATGGCTATCTCTCAAACAGTGGTTACTGCGTCCACTGTGGACAAAGTTGCTGGAGGAGTCAAGACCTCTTATGGGAGGCACACATAGTGTCTTGTGCCCCCTCCTTCTCATATGTCTGTGTCACTACTGCCAGAGTCTCTAATTTTTCAGAGCACTTAAGCACCTTAAATAAGTATTTACAGGGACCCTGGAATATAAATTTCACAAATTACACCAGTCAATTGGCTAATGAAATTCGGGTCCCTGCGATAACTGGAGAAGCCTTTATTCAGAGCCTTCAAGTTTTCAGATGATTACTCAAGGAATGGAGGAGAACATTAGCTCTGGCCCTCTTGGCCTGTGGCCTAATAGGGTTGTTGGGCATTGCCTACTGTTGCACAACAGTCCCACAATCAATTTGCCACAAGGAAGGTTCTGATGGCCTTAGCTCAAGAAAATCAAACAGCTCAAATATGGCTAAATATGACCCAGTGAATGAGTAACCAGTGCCGGGTAAAACACGTACTGACATCCCTAGCAACCTAAGACAGGCGCTCATTCATATATTTAAGAAGGGGGAAATGTAGGGCTCTGCAACCTCCTTTTTATTGTTCCTGACGAGGAACCTGGTCTGAGCCACACAGCTATTTATCTTGAAGGTATATCATGAACTTCCACCCAAACCGCAACTTCCTTGTTCCGAGTCTCCAGAAACTCCCTGGGAACCTGAACCCTTGAAGTTAAAAAATTTTCCACCAGAAAGCCCCCCCGCCCCAGCCTCGGGAGGTATATAAGGCTTGCTGCCTCTCAATAAAGTCAGTCATTTTCCTTTCCTCCTACCTAGTGTGTGTGTCAGTGTCTCTGTCTTGTGTGTCTTTAATTCCTCAGCCCCTTGCCAAACGGACTCGGGTTAGGTTGGGCCTTGGCACTGGTGCTGGAGCCCGACAATAAACAAAATGGAATTTTATTTAGCCATATGAGGCCATGGTATTGGAAGGAAAACAGATGAAACTGGAAACTACGTTAAGTGAAATAAACCACGCAGATGAATACCATGTATTTTCTTTCATGTATAGATCCTAGACTTTAATTTTTATATGTGTATACAAAAGAATAAAAATAAGTTAAACTTTTGTCACAAGACATCAGAGCTGTAGGGATGTCCTTTCCTTTTTATAGATGTGTATGAGAGGGGGTTTAGGTCATGAAACTAAAAGGGGACCATGAGAAGGAAAAAAAGAAGTCTTAAGAGAGGCTGTGGGAGGGAAAAAAGAAAGAGAGCAATGGAATAGAGGTGATGTGAAGGCAGATGCAGACTAGTGGGAGAGGAAGACGACCGGCAAGACGCGGGAGGGCGGTGGAGAAAGCGAGTGGCAGAGGGGGTCAACCAAAACAAGTGTGTGTGAAAATCTCCCAATGAAATCTATGACATTGTGTACCAACTTTAAAAACTAATCAGAATAAAGGGGTGGAGCCTAATGTTTGGGAGAATAAGTTCTTGGAAGCCATTAGAGTAGATCTCATGGGGACTTCCCTGACAGTGACTGGTCATTAAACAGTCTGACCCATGAATGATTCTGGGGCTTCCTGGTTGGCAGGTGACCTTTTCCTCTCTCAGGGACTCTCGCTGTGGTGTCAGCAACCATTAGACCTTCACCACAGGTTGATCTTGGACTTTTCCATTTGTAAAGCTGTAAGCTATATGAACTCCTTTGAAAAGTAAAGGCAGCCTGCTCCTGGTCTTTTTACAGTAAGAAGTGAATCCACACATAACACACCACGCTAGTGTCTTCACCTCTTTGCCATCCTGCATTTGTTCACTCCAGCCACCCAGTCCCTTCACTGAAACCCACCCCTAGTGTCCATCAAAATCCATTACACAAGGCACAGTGATAACGAAGGTGCTGGGGAGAAGGGTTACAGCCTGGTTACATGCACATCGAATCTGAGAATGAGCCTTTGCTGTTTTTAAAAATGCTGTGGAAACTTACCTTGCCGTTCACCCACTTTTAAAGTTAGCTGTGTCTTCTTTTCTTAGGAAGGTTAAGGACAAAAAATGTGAATGATATTCAGTTGCTTCCAGTTTCTGAAACACACACGCACATCATTCTATTTTTTTTCCCTTCCTCTAGACTGGGGACTGGAGCCCACTTACCTAATAACATATCATTTTCTTAAAGACTTTTTACCACCTCTAGGACTTTTATTTTTAACTTTCTACAAAAACAATTTATTTTGCAAGGCAGCACTTAAAGTAAAGATAATCCATAGGGTCATAAATGATACAACCCTGAGAAAAGCTAGAGCTTTTTTTGAAAAACACATTTATCACTTCATACACACGCACAAAGAAGTACAGGCTTACTCTAGCATATGTAACCAAGATGGTAGATGTTTACCAGTTGGATGCTTCCCCCGGTTAAATATTTGTGCATGCCTGAACATATGTGTGCACATGAGTATGTATGTGTGTCTGTGTAGAGTGGATTAATTCTCCGAGGGATGAGCCAGGTGGATGAACTGTGGACAAACGCCTCCCTCTCAGGCTGGGTGGTATTACCCAGGAGGAAAGACGAGGAGCTGGGAAAGTCCTATGCCCTTCCCAACCAGTTCATTGGTCTTGGATATAAGATGGCTGGGGACGGGGGAGGGCAAAGGCATTGAAGCTGAGGGTGCCAGGAGGTGGGCCCTTTTTAATTCCCCTCCTTGTCATTTTGAATCTGACCACCAGGAAGTTGCAAGATCCAAGCCTGGTTGTGGACTTACTGGTGTAACTTATAGAAGTGAGGGTGGGTGCCCATCTTCTGTGAGTAACCCTCTACCCACAGTTCTGTTAGTAAGCCCAGGTAAATTAGCTAGAATTTGCCTAACTGTGAGTTGGGGAATTTGTGTCTCCTTTGTTGTAGGACTGGGGGAGGAAGGGATTAAACTTAGTACCTTCCAGGAGGTACTAAGCAAACAGTGTGTGTGTGTGTGTGTGTGTGCACGTGCATGCTTATTCCATGACTCATCTGTGGAGATCATAGGACAGTTTGTGGGAGTCAGTTCTCCCCTTCCGCCATGTGGGCCCCAGGGACTGAACGCAGGTTGTCAGACTTGAGGACCAGTGGGGCTATGTAACCATCCCTGAATGCTTTTCTTTCTTTTTTTTTTTTTTAATTTGCATGATGATGGAATTGACATAATGAAGAAATTAATTAGAAAACAAGACAGTTGTGAGACTACATCTTGGTTATCAACCTGATGGGATTTGAAATCACCTAAGAAATCTCTCCCCTGATCTCTGATAACTTTCCAGGGTGCTTTGAATAAGGTAGGAAGACCCATGCTGAATGTCCTATAAGCAAGGGTCCCCAGCTGAATCAAAAGGGAAAAGACAGCTGCATACCAGCAGGGATTATTCTGTGCTCTCTGGCTGCTGGCACCTCATTCTCTTGCTGCCATTCATTCCTTATCCACCATGATGGACTATATTTCCCTCAAACTGTGAGCCAAAGTAAGCCCATCTTTCCTTAAGTGGCTTTGGTCAGATAATTCGTTACAGCAGCAGGATAGCAAATAACACAGCAGGCAGGGTTATAGCAAATGTAGTTAGAAATGGCACAGAGCCAGGAACTCCTTCCTCTTCACGGAGATGTGTGAAGGAAAGATGGCCTCTTTATTCCTTCGTAGGGCCTTCCATGTCACCAGTCCCACCCCACGGGGTGAAATTACCACCACTGAGACTTCTTAGGCAACAATACATCAGTCTCTTTAGTTAAGTCACCTAGAAGTTGAAGCAGCATGAGTTCAAAGTTTAATTCCCTATCAGTATAGAATCACTAAGACTCCACAGACAAACATGAGTCATGTGGAAGACATATCAGGTTCTCAGAGCAGGACAGAGAGGCCTCTCTGAACCATTAATAGTCCTCTTCTGGAACCTGGTGAACACAGATTACTCTCCACATGGGTAGCTACAAGGGTGGAGAAAGTTAAATCTGGCTTTTGGTGAAGGTATGATGCAGGGGCAACCACCCTTGGTGGATAAGATGTTGGCCATTTGTCCTCAGCCTTGAAATCTCTAAGGATGGAGCTCCGTTGGAGTACTGGTCAGCAGTATTTATGTGAAATCACTTGTCATTGCAGCTCTTTGCCTCAAACCTAACCACAGGGCCCTTAGGAATAGCCAGATAATATAGGAACTACAAAGGACCTTAGGGTCAAGTGTGACATTCCTCAAGTGAGAGTGCTGTGGTGACTACAGGTTGTTTAGAGGATGTCATCCTTGGGCTCAGTGACCCATCCACTTTAGAGAGCAGTGACAGCTTAGAGCTGGTGACAGAGGTGAGTCACAGATAAATCCCAAGTTCTGCTGGCATCCTGGTACCTCAGTATGTGTTGAATAGGTCTACCAAACCCCTGACTTTTTCTTTTAGATTCAAAATTTTCTACTTTCAGATACTGGCTATTCTCATGAAGTTATAAAAACTAATATGCTATTTTGCCCATTTCCCAAAGTACTAATATCTTGCAGAACAATAGTACAGTGTCAAAAATAGGGCACTATTACAATCAAAACAGAGATTATTCTCATTACAAGGATTGCTCATGTCCGGCTTTTCAGAGCAACACCACCTTTCCACTCACTTCCAAACCTTCTGTGATAGTTAATATTGATTGTCAACTTGTCAGGATCTACAAATACCAAAGAAACAAGCCTCTGGGCGTGACTCTGAGGGCTTATCTTCACTGGGTTAATTGAGCTGAACGTACCCACCCTAAATGTAGGTGGCACCATTCCCTGGGATGGGGTTCAGTCTGCAATATCTGATATACCAATTCTTGCATTCTTTCAACTAAGGTTCATCTCCTTTTACTTCCCACTTTTCTAGGTTTCTTACCGGTAGCATATAGTTGGGTTATGGTTTTAATCCACTCTACCAGTCTATACTTAGCTCATTTACATTTGGACAGTTATTCATATGTTAGGTCTTAAGTCTGCCTTGTTTTGCTTTGTTTGCTGCCTGATTTATCTATTAATTTCTTTTCACTGCCATCCTATTGGTTATGTAGCATTCTTTTTGAAATCTACTACTATTCATTTATAGTGATTTTGAAAATATGTTTCTATGACTTTTGTAGTAATTATTATATTTCATAGCTTCACACAGTACAGGTGTTTTGACAGTTCAATATCAGTAAACTGTCAATATCCCTGTTGGTAACAAATCTTTTTCATTTTCTTTCATAGATGAATGTCTTGATTTTGTGTTCAATCCTGAAAGATGTTTCCCCTAGATATAGAATGTTCTCATGTTTAGTCACTTAAAAATTTTTTGCTAGGGCTAGAGAGATGGCTCAGCAGTTAAAAGCACTGGCTGCTCTTGCAGAGGACCTGAGTTCATTTCCCAGCATCCACATGGCAGCTTACAACTGCCCGTAACTTCAGTTCCAGGGGATCCAACGTCGTCTTCTGACCTCTGGGGGCATTGCATGACATGGGTCCACTTATACGCATGTAGGCAATACACTCATACACATAAAATAATATAAAAATAATAAAATATTTCAAGGATGTTTTGCTAGTGGCTTTACAATTAAAAAGCCACTGTCATTCAAGCTGATGCTATCAACATTTTTTTCTTAGTCTTTATGAGAAGTTTGAGTGAAGTTCTCTGAGATTCTGCTTTAAATTTGCCCAGCTTCCCTAATAGAAAGGTACTTTTTGTTGCCAAATTTGGAAAGTTTTCATCCATCATTTCTCCAAGCACCTTTTTTAGCCCTGCCTCCTTCTCCCCCTCCAAAGTCATTCTGGTGGCAAGGATGCCAGATCCTTTTTTGTAATACCCCTTGTAAAGAGCACAAACTGCAAATACAATTATAAAATGTTTGGAACATAGGAACCAAGGCTAAAACAGCTTCTGTGTGTATGTAGGACCGAACACTTGGCTTTGAAGAACTGGACATAGATAACCAGATGACTGACCACAGAGGAGAAATCAGCAGCAGTTGTGAAGACCAGGATTGGGTATAAAAGACTTCTGCTGGGAAGAGCTCAGCAGAGTTCTTCAGAGCCCCTTGACTCCATGCTGCTCTGCTCCTACTCTCCCACCAGAGACCCGACTTTGTAAGCCGATGGAGCACTCCCCTGGAGGACCAGCCTCAGAAGCTCCACCGCGGACATATTATGACCTTGCCTGCACAGAAGACCATGACTGGTAAGAGCCAAGGGGACAAAGAGCCAGTATGGGTATAAGATTTGTGTAACAATAAATAATCAAACCGAAGTTACTGGCTTGGCTCTGTCCTGGGACTCCTGCCCTAATAGCCATTCAGAGACGCTCACAGTAGATTCTGTGCTCCTGACACCGCTGGTCCTTAAGGCTCTGTGCACTCTCTGTTGTTTCAGTTGGCAGTTCTATATTATCTTTCAGTGTTTTCTCTGAGCATTCTACTATTCAGCTCATCCAAGGAGTATTCCACTTTGGCTATCTGTTTTCTAAAATTTCTATTTTATTCTTCCTATTTCTCATCCTCTTCCTCTTCTTCTTTTGTTTCTATCTTCATCTCATTCTCCTTTTTTCATCTTGGTGTTTTGGTAATGGTCTTATGTATCCTAGGCTGGCCTCAAACTCACTATATAGCTGAGACTGGCCTTGAATTGCTAATCCTCCTGCCTCCACTTCTTGAGTGCTGGAGTTATAGGAGTATATTGTAATGCTGGCTTCTTCCTAGCTTCTTTGTTATATGTGGAGATACTTCTATTTTCTAAGGAATTTTTGTAACTGGTCATTAAAGCAGTAAGCTATCACTTGAAAGCTAAGCCAGTAAGAAGCCCAGAAACTAGAACATGTCCCATCAATAAGCATTAGTTTCCAGGCCCCACACTACTGAAAAAAAAAAAGAGCCTCGTCAAATTACTAAGCTTCTTAGGGCCTTTGTGATGATTAAAACTGTCTGCATGCTAGGATCTAGAATTGCCTTGGAGACAAATCTTTGGCCATGTCTGGGAAGGAGGTTATAGATTGGGTTAAATGAGGTAGTTTGATTTACCCAAAGGTAGGCAGAACCATTCCATAGGCTAAGTAAAAAGGGGATGTGCACTGAGTACCCAGCATTCATGGTTCTTTTCTTCCTGATTGTGGCTGCAATGTGACCAGCCACCTTACCTGCCATGCCATCCCACGATGATGGACAGTATCCCCTTAAATTGTGATCCAAAATAAACCCTTCCTTAAGTTATTTTTGCCAGGTGTTTTGTTGGGGAAATGAGAAAAGTAACTAATACAGCCTTCATTTATAAAATCAAGAGACTATTTCTAAATCACCCCCTAAATTTCTGAAACTAAGATTCTGTCGATTCATGTAAGGAAAGCATAAAGGTCTGCCAGGAAATTCTCAGAAGTCAGAGTTATATTTTTGTCCAGCAGAGGATTTGAGTATGAGCCTCTGAAATTTATATTTCTCTTCACCAGTCACTTGTTTGTTGATGTAGTTCAATAATTATTGATCATCTGATCTGTATCAAGTACCGACTGCTTTTAGATATTTTATAAGTGCTTATAAGCAATAAGTAAAAAGAACAAAATTCTCTACTAGGACAATTTGACATACTGTTTTCCAAAGTTCAGATGGAAATTCAGTGACTTTATAAAGGGAAAAAAAATATATGGAAGGCACTAAGAAGTGTTCTGTTCAATTGAAAAACAGTTATGTAACTATTCTGTTGAACAAGCCTGACTCATAAAAATTCAATCAATCATAAAGAACCAGATCTATTCTACGGACTTAACACTTGTTCTGTTCTTAAAGGAAATGTAGGACAAATTTCAGTCTTCTGGTCACTTCCAGGAAAAAAGACATCCTTGGTAAAATGTTAGGCTTTGAGATGCACAGGTCGATGCAGCAGTACAATATGAACTTGGCTTTGAAGAGAGGCAGCTTTTCTCTTCCACACCTCACTCCCTTCGGCTCTCTGAAGGTGATTTCACACTTCCCTGGGGTGGGAATACTGGAGTGGAAGAGGAAAGGGGAATGGGCCACTTCTTCCTTGCTAGTAGTACTATAAAGATTTCCAACCACTGTTCCCTGGCCTCGACTGACAATCAAACCTGCCTCCCTTGTTGCAGTTGTAAGAGGTCTTTGGAGGCACTTGTGGATGGAGCCTTTTCACCTGGGTTTTCCTGCGGAGGAATGAAAGCATCTCAAGTGGCCATCTCACCTATTTGTTTTTCAGCCCTCCAGCTTCTGTCTGTTGAGCTCCGTCCAGATGACCCTTGTCTGCTACAAGTGGACCATCCATCCTCTCTTTGCTCCCAATGTCTTGAGGAGGAGAGGGGAAATACTGAACCGCATACTATTCTATATAAAAGCACTCTCCCATCTCATCTCTAGTTCCCACATTTTAATGTGTATTTGATTTATGTAAGGGCTTTAAATGCCATGGAATCAAGTTTGGCAACCTCTTTTGCATTTGCTGGGGGTGTGCTGGGGATTAAACCCAGGAATTGATTCATTCGTGCTGAGCAACACTCTACCAGTAAGGTGCATTCCCAGTGCCCAGCACCAGCGCTCAACTTTGTCTTGGGAGTCTCATTTGTCACTTTAAAATGTCTATAAAGCCAGCTGTTGTGGTGCATGTTTACAATCCCACCCCCTGAGAGGACTGGACCAAAAGGATCATGAGTTCCAGGCCAACCTGGGTTACATAGTATCCTATCTCACACAAATAATCAGAACACCAAAAAAGAGGAAAGACATTTGCACCGCAGCTGAAGCATCTCTCTTCTGTAGCAAATCTGCCTTCTCATAGCAGAAGGACACATTCCTAATTAACTTGAAACATAATTACCATGTCATTGGGACATATGGGCCTTTCTTTTTGTGTTTTATAGACCAAAGGAAAGCCATTAGCAAGCCACTGGGGTTTTGTTTGTTTTGCTTTTTGTTGTTGGCAGTGCTGGGGACTGAACCCAGGTCTTGCATATACTAGGCAAGCCCTCCACCACCAAGCTGTATCCCTAGCCTCTTTTTGTATTATTTATTATTTTTATTTTATGTGTATAAGTGTATTGCCTGCATATGTGTAAGTTCACCTGTATATGTGTTGTGCAGTACCTGCAGAGTCAAAAGAAGGTGCCTGATTCCCCTGGAACTGGAGTTATGAACTGTTGTTAGCCACCATGTGGGTGCTCGGAATAGAACCCAGATCCTCTGCAAGAGCGGCCGGTGCTCTAAACTGCTGAGTCATCTCTCCAGCCCCATCCCTAGTTTTCTTTTTACTTCTGGTTTCAGACATGGTTTCTGTAAGTTGTCCAGACTGTCTGAATTTATTCTGTAACCCAGTCTGGTCTTGTACTTGAGACCTTCTAACTTTATCTGCTATTGTCTGCCTGCATCACCCGGCCAAGCAGAATTTGTTTTCATATCTGGATATTAGACATCACATTCATTTCCAGGATGGAAATAACAACATAATACAAACTTGCAGACTTAAGACAACAGAAATGTTTTCCTTGAAGTTCTAGAGACAAGAGTCTGAAACTAAGGCCATACTTCCTTCAGGGGCCCAAATTAACATTTTTTCCACACTGTGTTATTCTGCAGGTAAGGCTGCTGTAGAATACCATAGACCAGGTGGCTTAAACAATAAATGTTTGTTTCTCAGGGTGCTGGAAGCTACAAGTTCAGGGTCAACGCGTTGACCTACCAGGTGTTTGGTGAGCATCTGTTTCCTGGTTTGCAGCTAATCATTTTCTTTGAGCCTTACATGTAGAAGAGATAAATCATGTCTTACATTCCTTCTAACAGGGCCACTAATTTTATTCATGGCAGCCCCGCCCCTCATAACTTAAATACATCCCAAATGTCTTTCCCCATAATAACATCTTACAAGGGGGAATCAGATTCAGTATACTAATTTTAAGGGGATGCTTTCAATCCATAACATAAGCTATGGACAATCTTGAGCCATAATTGACTTGTCTGTAGCTACACCAAATTCTAATTTCTCTTCCATTTTTTTCAATGTGTGTTATAGGGTACATGTGTGGAGATTTTCATGTGTGTGTGCACATCTGCATTTAGGTACAGGTAAACGTTTGTGTCTGTGCATGTGCTCAGAGGCTAGAGGTTAATATCAGGTGTCTTCCTTAATTACTGTCCACATAATTTTCTGAGGCGTAGTCTCCTGTTGAAGCAGGAGCTCAATGATTTGTATAGATTAGCTGGTCAGCAACATTTACCAATGTTCCTGTTTTTACCTCTCTAGTATTGGGGTTATAGGAACCTGCTGACACACCTTTTTTAACATGGGTGTTGGGGATCTAAATTCAGATCTTCATGCCTGCACAACAAGCCCTTTACAAGTAGATCATCACCGATCATCACCCCCAGCCTTGTATCACTGCAATTTCTATATCTATCTTTACCTTCCATCTTCTTCTGTGTTTTTATATGATCTTGTTAGTACCTCAGCTACTAGATTTAGGGGTTACTGTAACTCAGTATGAACCTATTCCCAAATAAGGTCATAGCCACAGGTTGTCAATAGGGGATGAAATTTGGTAGGTGTGAGGGAGGAGGAAGATCCCTATTTAATCCTGTAAAGATAGAGAGGTTTGGTATCATGGCAAAGATGTCAATGCGTGTTCTTTCCCTCAAATAGTGTTAGAGGCTAGAGAGATCACTTTACTTTTGGAGACTGATGGCAGTGGGCACCTGTGACTTTCACTGGAGCACATTGCATAGCAATAGTCATTCCTGGGTTGATGTGACAAAGGGAACGTGCAGTTTAATAAGCACAGCTATGCATCATACAAGGGAATCAAAGATAGCTAATAATAGCTGCCTTCAGATGAGTGAGCCAGTGCATTTCCACAGCTGACTTCTGAGGGATGATGCACTGTGTCGTGCAACTTATGAAATGCAAGGCACAAAGAAGACAAACGACATGATCTTGAACGCTTTGACTGTGACTACAAACCCTGAAGTTGTACCAGCATGCGCAGCACAGCGGCATTCTGCAGCATTAGCATTTACTAAGCTTCTATAACATTGTTTGCAATTTTTCCTAAGAGGCTCTCATGTGGGGGTTTCCCTTCTTCTAAAAGCTTGAACAGTGGCTCAGCAGTTGGATCGAATGATGACGTCACTAATTGTTGAAGGCAACAAAACTGAATTTTTACACAAACTTCAAATATAGTTTCTCCAAAGTTTATCAACTAATGTCTGTCTGGAAGGGAAAGCACAATGAACTGGATCTGTGGACAGCTCATCTACTTCCTAATCTGCAGTAGACTCTTTCTAGGGTCTTTAGGGTCTTTGATTTTTCTTAACCAAGAGTGCCTTCGGACAAGTTAATGCATATTATATGTATGCACGTATATATATATATATATATGTGTGTGTGTGTGTGTGTGTGTGTGTATACGTGCACACACAAAAACATATACACCTACTCATGTTTATACACACAGCTATCCATCCCTGCTAATTTTCTGATTTGCTGATGTTGTCTTGCAACTTTAGAGACTGAAGTGATTTCATTAAATGATATATATTTTTCACTCAAATGATCGCATACACAGACAGATCATTTGGTTCCTATTTTTACCTCTGCCTTACATGTTGTAATCATCCTTTAGTATCAGTCGGGGATTGGTTCTAAGAGCCCTGCCCGTGGCAAAATCTGCAGGTGCTCAAATTCCCTTGCTGAAGCCCTTGTTTGTATCCTGCGCACTTCCTCCCAAATATGTTAGGCTATCTCTAGATTCTCATAATACCCCACACAATGCAAATGCTATGCAAGCTGTTCTATTGTGCTGTTTAAGGAGTAACAACAAGATAGAAGCCGGAACATGCTCAGTACAGGTGCAACTTTACTCTTGTTTGGCTGAATACAGGCATGTGGAGCCCAGGGCTATGGGGGGACTGACTATACTTCTTTTCCGAGTGAGCCAGCGCTGCCCTGTGAATTTCTTTGGACCTGCCAGCTGAGTCAATGGATACTTACCCATTCTTTTTATGTAAATGATCTATGCCAGATTTAAATTTCCCTTTGGATAATTGTTTTCTTTAGAACTCACTGTGTTGCTGCGTCTTTATTGCGACTTGTGTTGTATTTTCTTTTGTAAGACATTTGGGTTCTTGTGAAAAGTGTTATGTATGTAAGTAATGGAAACAACACCCACACCATCGCTTTGCTACTGGGGTGCTGCCACACTTCTGTTTTCTTTCTCTTCCTTTTTTTTCAAATCACCAGAATAGTTCTTAGGAATAGAAATGATAAAACGGTCTTAAAGATACAGTAAGTAAGGCTGGGGAAATGGCTCAGTAGTACAAGCAGTTGCTGAAAGCATGGGGACTAGACTTCCGATCCCCAGAACCTATGTAAATGCTGGGTGGTCATGATAGCCTAGTCGCAATTCCAACCTTGAAAGGTAGAGACAATGTGTTCTAGTTTGCTTTCTGTTGCTGTGATAAGATTCCATGACCAAAACCAATTCAACTACCTCTCTTATGTAGCCCAGTCCCATTTGCCCAGGGATGGCACCACCCACAATGGGCTGGGTCCTTGTACATCAATTAGCAATCAAGAAACTGGTCCCTTCCTTAACTGACAGTCAACCTCACTGAACCTTTTGTAACCTTTAGTCTCGGTTTGAAGCACGGTACCAGATGCACTATACTAGATATCATTTATGTATGACCATAAATTGAGTATGACAGGAAGTAAAACATTAGCAGTCAAAGTGAAATAGCTGTGTAGCAACCAGAGAAATTATTGAACTTCTCCACAAATTGGACAACTGTCCTAAAATAAGCAGGCAGCAGAGACCTTTCTCTGTGGCAGAGAGTGTACTCTTTGGAATTTCATAACCAGGTGCGTGGGGTCCTGGACTCACTGACGTTAAGAGACGGTACTGTGGCCTGTTTCCACTGGTCTTTACTGGCCTCTTCCTCTTTCTAGAAATGGATACAGAGCCAATAGGGCCAAGAGCAACACCAGTCAGTAGGGAGAAGAAGAAGCTAAGGCTGGGTCAAGAGGAGCGTGGCGGGGGCAGGGGGGGGCAAACAAGACAGTGGCTTTCATGATGTAAAGGTAAATGTCCCCAACAAGATCATGTCTTTGAATACTTGGTCCTCTGCTGGCTGTATTGCTTGGGGAGGTTGTAGAACCTTTGGCACATAGGGCCTAGGGATGGACCCTTGAAGTTTATACTTGATTCTGGTTCCACAGTCTTCTTTCTGCTTCTTGTTTGCACAATGTGAGGCTTCTTTAACTCTAGCTCCAGTCACTACGATAGAGCTGCCCAGCTACCTTGATGGATTGAAATCTCTGGGAAACTGTGATCCAAAATAAATCTTTCTTTCCATAAACTGATCAGTTGGGTATTCTGTCACGGTGGTACAAAGCACCTGAAAAACTGACCATCTCCAACGTGCAGTAGTCAGACAGCATGCCTAGCTTGGGCTAGTCCATACTACTGGGGTGTCTGGAATCCTGTCTTCCTGGAGAGTGCAATTCTGAATGAAGGCCAGGTGATAAGAGTCAAAATCAAGATGCCATTACAAGAGTACAGTCCAGACACAGCCAGCCTCTCCCAAGAGAGAAGGAAATCACATCTGCTTTCTATAGAAAGGGAAAGCTTACTCATTTGGAGAAAATCAAGACTCGGGCCAAGGTGACTGAAGGCCACGGGCTTTCCACAGAGAGAAGAGAACCAAGAAACTAAGAAAGATTGGGAACTACAGGCTTTGGCCAAAGTACTAAAGAGAGTACTCAAACTTGAGTCCTCTGGGGATTTCTAGGACCCTCAGCAGGCAAACCAGTTTCCTTTATAAAGAAGCTCAAGGCTGGTGACACAGATCAGTCTGGCCTGGGCACAGTCATGCACAGGAATTACTGGAGCTTTTGTTGAAATGCAGACTCTGCTTGGGTATGTGTGAGTCTCAGGGAAAGATTCTGAACTCCTAATAGGATCCCCCACTGATGTGGAAACTTCTAGTTTCTCAAGTGGCAGGATTCGGAGATTCAGCACTTGTTGCTGTTCCGCTGATCCCATGCCATTGACCTTCATCATTTCCACCTGTCCAGTCTCATCTGCACCACATCTGACCATACTCTGTTCCTTTTCCCATCTTCCGTTGCCTTTGCAGGACTGAATCGCCTCTACCAGTACCACCATCAGAAAAAGCAAGCTTAGTTTCAGCGAGTACATGAGCAAGTTAGCAAAAAACACACGTGTGTTCCTTTGTCAGATGTCTTGGCCTGTTCCCCGGAGAGGGAAGCACTCTGCTATCTTCCCAGGGGCAAGAGCAAACCACAGAGATACCCTGGGATTGTATTATTAGTGACTCTCCTTGTTGCTGTGATAAAAGAGCAACTTAAGGAAGGAAGGGTTATTTTTGTCTCACAGTTTGGGGTACAGTCCATTATGGCAGGAAAGCCATGATACCAGGAGCGTGAGGCAGCTGGTCACGTGGGTCCACAGTCAGGAAACTGAGAGCAATGAATGAGGGTGCTCAGCTCCATTACTCCTTTTTATTCAGTCCAGAATGCCAACCTGTGGGATGGTACTGCCGACCTTCAGGTGGGTAGTCCCATTTCAGTTAGCTCAGTCTAGAAATTCCCTTGCAGACAGGCCCAGAGCTTTGTCTCCTAGATGACTTTTATAGTCTATCAAGTTGATCATCCCTGTTAATCATTACAGGAGTTTTAAAAAGCAAATTCCTAGATCGATTTGGAAATCTGCTCCAGGACGTTGGTTGGAAGAGGCTGGGCCTGGGCTTACAGTGACTGGAGTGTGACAGCACTCCAAGCCCCGCCCTTGCCACAAACCCTCTGGCTACCACCCTCCCAGCGTCTCTCTCCCCGCACTGCCTACTATTTCTTTCAGAAAATGCAGCACCTGAAGGGGGTCGAGACCCCCCCCCACACTTTTTTTTTGAAGCAGCTGCATTATTAATGGAGACGAAAAAGTCTCCCATGAACTATGGCAAAATCCTGCAGATTGGTCTGTAAATCAATGTAGCTTAGGCTAAAGTAACCTAATTTCCTGAAAGCCATTCCATGGCTTTGGGCTTCCAGAGAAGCATAAACCTTTACTCTTAGTTAAAATTAAATGGAAATGGGGAAAAAAAAAATACTCAAAGAGGAAGTCTTCTCGGAAGACATATCACTAATGACAAAAAACTTAAAGGCTGGAAAATAGTGTGGGTAGGATATATATACTGTATTAAAGGAGGCCTGGAAGGTGTTTGTATCAATGCATTAAAATGATAACTAACTTCATGTAATGGGGTTTCACCTGTTTTCATATTTTTTGTTGTTGTTGTGAAATACACATTTGAGAAAGCAAATGATTCAAGACGTGCAACTTAATAAGTTTTATACACTGAGGATTCATGTGATCACAGGAAGAAACGAAACCTGACACCAAAGTGTTCCGTGCATCCTTTTCTATTCAGAAAGCCTCCCCTCTCCTGGAGAAGATGCCACTGTCCTTACTTTTAATCTAGTCTCCTCCAACTCTATTTTAAAATTTTGGCTTTTTAGTTTTGACATCTATATGTACATTCTTAATAATACATTTTCCTACTTTAAAATTTTTATTTTTCAATTGTGTGAGTGTGTGTGTATGCGTTCGTGTGTGTGTGTGTGTGTGTGTGTGTGTGTGTGTGTGTGTACCTGAGTGCAGGTGTTGGTGGAAGCCAGAAGAGGATGTCAGATCCCGTGGAGCTGAAATTGCAGGTAGTTTTGAGTTACCCAACATGATTACTGGGAAGAGAACTGAACACAGGTCCTCTATAAGAGCAGTGAGCACTTAAGCATTGAGCCATCAATCCAGGCGCTATTTTTTTAATGTGTGTGTATGAGTGCACAGATGTGTGTGTGCCTTCCTGGGTGTGAAATGCAGGCATGTGCAGGCCACAGTGGAAGACAAAAGACAACCTCAGTTACATCACTGTCATCTTCCACCTTGTTGACACAGGGTCTCTGCAGTGTTTTCCATTATGCAAACCAGGGCAGCTGGCCACAGCTTCCAAGGACTCACCTGTCCTCATAGGAGCTCTGGGATTAGAGATGTTTGTGCTACACATCCAGCTTTTATGTGAGCTCTAGGGATTCGAACTTAGGTCCTCATGCTTGCATGGCAAATACATTATTCTCCCTAGCCTTCCTTTAAAAAAATCAATGATATGGGAACATGTAATTTTCTTTTTATCTCTTCCTTCCTTTCTTTCTTCTTTCTATATTTGTCTATTCATTTGTAGTGCTGTGTGATATTCCAAGACTGGATATATAATAGTCTACATATGTATATATACACACACACACATATACATATATAGTCTCTCTATATAATCTACTGTTGGTGGACGTTTTGGCTTCAGTTTGGGACTATTATGACCAAGGTTGCTATTCACCTGATGGATATGCACCCTAGGGTAGATATCCTAGACATTGGATGAAGGTATCTTTTCCACCAGTAGATAATGTCAAACACTTAATCATAACAGCAGTTATATGCTAGCATATTCCAGTAACTGTCTCAGGGTTTCCATTGCTTTATAATGAGGGTGAGTGTCACCTCGTCCTTGCATTTGTCTTTGTTTTCTGTATTTTTCTATAATAAAATATTAATTTATTTAATGCAAAAATGCTACTCTAAAAATATATTGCCCATAGGGGAAAGTATTTTTTAATTTTTTAAATCTTATGTGTAGGAGTACTTGCCTGAATGTACGCATTGTACATCAGGTATATGCCCAGCACCCACAGAGGCCAGAAGAAGGTGTCAGATCTTCTGGAACTGGAGTTACAAATGCTAATGAGCTGCCATGTAGCTGTTGGGGATTGAACCTGGTTCTCTACAAGAGCAGCTAGTGCTCTTAACCACTGAGCAATATCTCCAGTCCTGGATATCCTTTTTAAACCTTTTAATTGAAACAAACCACTCATGGAAATGTATATAGATGACACATATAAGACTTCATGGGTCATCACACAGTGGGTACCCATGAGTGACCCAGTGGTCAAGATAGAGCTGTCTAGCACTAGAAAAGCCTTCAAATCACAATTCTTTCTGTTTTCAAATGAAAATGACTACATACTATTGAGTGGCCATTTCCTCTGAATGCAAAGACAGACTCAAATGACTCAGGAAGCTAAAGAACCTGACCAAATGTGGGAAGCTCAGAAAGTTACAAGAAGGTCTCTCCCCAGGGTTCTTGGGTGGGGTTGACTGTAGTTTTTGTGAGTCCTCACCATGCTGGGTGGCCTTTTTGGTGATGTAGCTCCAGGAGGAGTCAGCCATGTTTCTGTAAGTCTACCAAATTCATTGGTTCACTGGACTCAAGTGGGGTTGTTTCTCTGGTGTATCGTATCTGGGGTGGGTCGATGTTTGTTCAAGTCTCCCTGGGAAAACCACACAGCATACCTTTTCAGAGCATAATGGTTTGCATGCCTTTGCACACTTTTTACAAATGGAAGAGTATAGCTAGTAAAGCCCGTGTCCAGCCCCTTGTTTTCCAAGGTCATTTGTGCAGTCCTGTGCAGTACCTAGTCTGTCTATTTGCTTTCGAGACACAAGGCTTTAATACAGACCTCAGGAAACACATCTACGTGGTGTTTCTTCAACTTACAGGATACATCACCAGTCCTTGCCACAGGGCAAACCCTGGCTAGCCATTTTGGGGAAGGTTGCAGAGCCTCTAGGCAGAACTAGTGTGTCTGTCACCTGTGCCTATGAAATCCACATGTTATCCTCTGACTTTGGTCCACCTGGTCTTGTCCTAATTAGCTACTCAAAGTTCTAAGCACCATCATGTCCTTCAACTGTCCACTTTTATGCAAAGCAGAGTTGTTGCAAGATTTCTCTAGGAAGTGGATTTGTTCCTGAGGTTCATGGAAATCCAAGGGCATACGTGGCATCTGACCTCAGGGAACCTCTGCTTAGAAGCAGCAGGACAGAATCTATGCTGCCTAGTCACATACAGAAGTCCTGCAGAGGGAGCAAGAATCCAGGCCACGAATCTTTTCAAGGGAATGATCTTGAAACAGTCTTCTATGAGAACAGGAAAAACCAATAGTTTATGTTTTTACTTTCTGAAATAAGAACAGTTCAGCTTGTCTATAAGAAACAATTGTTTTCACTAGCTTTTGGTCTAATTTAAATCGGTATCAACTGAACTTGCACTCGGAACAGGGAATCTTAATATCAATCTGCATTTCTAAGGCAGTCAAAGAGGCCTTCAGCTGTTAACCCTGCAAGGCTGTGTGTGAATGAATGTACTAAACACATTTTTTTTTCCTTTCTATCTTTTTAAGACCTTGAGCTGTGATTATTAAAGTTTCAACTGTCCCCTGTGATATTAGCTAGGTAATCAAATTTGGATCACAGGCATGAAATAACTTAAAGTGTGCCTTCAATACTATTCTTCTGAAAATAATTCAACTAAGATCATTCTCACGCTTCCCATCCCAAAGTCTGTCACTTGATTGTGACAATAGCCAATGAGCTTGCCTTGAGTACTCTAAACGATCAGATGGAGTCTCGGAAGCTACGAGTATCCTATGTAAATGCAATGGGTAAAAAACAAGCAAACAAACAGCGATTCCACCACATGAACAGGAGAGAATACCAGCACATCATATGCAGAAATGAAAACTCAGAATACTGAGTACAACTACGAGGATTAAAAGACCTCACTGCTGCACTGGCTCCATGGGACCATATTGATCATCTCTCAGGGAAACAGAAAAGAACATTTAGAGACATCACTGATCAATTGAGCTTTATCCATGAGCTGTAAAAGTGTAAGTGGTTTATGTGAGAATATGTTTAGTCTTACTGAAACTTACACTATATGAGCTGGAGATTTCATCTGTCTGAGCAGGGCTAAAGTGGTTTTGTTATGTTCTCTCTAACTAGGAGAGCCAATAGCTTCTTTCCTCGTGTCTATAGTGTTTCCTGCAGGGGCCTGGAGAAGCTCTTGGACCAGCAAGGCCCTGCTTGGGAAGAGATTGTGTAAGCATTCTGCTTCTCTTTGGCAGTGCCTTTTAATTCTTATCTAGCAATCTTCTCTGCTATTTCATGAAAAGAGGAACCCAACTGTGTCAAATAGTGTAGTAGCTGTATAATCCAGACACAATCCACAGGGGTTTAGGACAGAAATTAACAAATATATTTTAGCTTGAAATCTTACCAATAAAGAATACCAATCAGGTTCCCAAATAGTCGTAGACCAGCCAGAGATTCCTCCATCTTAATTTAAAACAACCCAAGTACAAGGGCTGCCATGACCAAGGTCACCTAAGCATTAAGTATCAGGCATCACAGAAATGCCAATCTTCTTGGAGTGCTAGAAAAGAACAAACCCAGGATGGAGACACAGAGGTGTTCTGGGTTCTACTGATGAATTGTGTGATCTTTTCCAATTTCCTGTATCTCTTTGGCCCAGGTTCCTGTCAATAAAATGAAAGAAGGGGGAAGAGGAGGAAGAGGAGGAGGAAGAGGAAGGAAAGGATGAGGAGGGGAAATCAAGCTAGACTGTCCACGGATGGTCTAGTACAGTATGTTCTATCTCTGAGGCTGTGATTAAGTTACAAAGCTTCCAAACTTCATTCTACCTCCAGTGAGATTCACCAGCACATTTTCCTTTCTACTGGCACACCCCAAGAGATGATGTTGGGGTGGGGACCTTAACTCATTCCCAGTGACTGTCTGCCATCACCGCTCAGAACCAGAGTCCCCAGAATGTGGGTTAGAATCCTACCTCTCTAGGCTCTTCAGTGAACAATCCAAGATCAAATTCTCTTTTTCTAAACTGAAATTCCTACCATGTTCTATGAGGACATTGAATCAAATTAAAAGTGTGAAGCAGATGACGTGAAGAACCCTGGACTTTCAGGGCTGTTAGTGATACTCCCTAGAGGACTTGCAACCCATCAATCAATGAACCTCTTTAACTTGTAGAGTCATCAAATGGACAGTGTCAACATTTCAGCATGGCAAGCAGAGCCTGCAGAACAGTTTGAAACAGGATGTTTCATAACCTCACTAGTGAGACTTGGCATTTGTGAAAAATGTTCCTGTACTAAGAGTGACAACAGGCACCGCATGGAGGAGCCAGAGACTGGGAGCCAACCCAGTCCATCCTACTATGAACCCTTCCTATTTGTCAGCTTGCATGTTCTCCTAAAATCTCAGACTGCCGCAACACTGTTCTGCAATTCCATGGCTAGCTATTTCGGGCTCCTAACACAGCAGGACAAATGTGCACAAGTCCACACAGTATGACAGAATTAAAAATGTATTTACCATCTGCTGGTAGTTTCCTTGTGGGGCTCTTTTCTTTTCCTCTCCTGCAGTCACAAATAGGGTCTTCGCACTTCCGACCTCAGAGGGTTGGGTCCTCCTCACATCTGTGCGATTTCAGCCCTTGCTGGGGAGATTTTTTCTTTTTCTTCTTTATGTTCCAGACAGTTGAACTCTGGAATGATTTCAGCTTCTATGATCATTTCCCTTAAATGTAAATTGGAAAGAGTCAGTGAAAAGTATATAGGGTTTCACACTTTTGATGTGGTCAGGTGACTTTTAGACCTTTTGCTTGGATTCCGGTGTCAGAGGACTCTGGAAAGCTTGGAGGTGGAGCAAGAAGAAAGAAATGGAGCAAACGCAACCCAAAAGGGAACTGGATATTGGACTGAGGCCTGGGAATTCACACTGGCTCTTTAC
The DNA here is from genome assembly GCA_035773235.1 of Eospalax fontanierii. Lineage (NCBI taxonomy): Eukaryota > Metazoa > Chordata > Mammalia > Rodentia > Spalacidae > Eospalax > Eospalax fontanierii. Next base: position 9,067,687 of record CM069547.1, read on the forward strand.
CATGTTCTCAGTGCATACTGCAGAGGGATGCTCTGACAAAAGGCATCACTTCCAATGGGAAATAGTCTTAGAGATAGAAATGGCAACTTCAGGTGTGAGTAATTTCCAGTCATGCAGTCACATGGATAAAACAATTTAAAAGAGGAAGGATGTATTTTGCTCATGGTTTCAGGGTACACTGTATCATGGGTATCACGGCAGTGAAGGCATTTTTTACTATAACAGCAGGACCTTATTCACATTTTGGTCTAGAAGGAAGCAAAGAGCAAATAGGAAATGCACCAAGCTATAAAGCCTAAGGCCTGCCCCCAGTGACTCTCTTCCTTCAGTGAAGCTCCACCTCCTAAACGTTCCACAAACTTCCAAAGAGTGTTACCGGTTGGGGACTCAAAGTTAAAATGAATGTGCCTAAAGGGGGACATTTCACATTAAAGCCATAACAGGTATTAATAATGATCTCTTAGCCAAAATACTGCAATGTGGTTGTTATCACTGGTGCTGTCCTGGTTTGTTCAGGCAATGACTTGTTAAAAATTCTCAAGCACTAATATTGCATACCTTTACCTTGAAAGCACTTCTGTGTGACCTTGGATCTTGAGCAAGTCTTTTAAACTAAGAAAGGAGGATTGATCATGCCTTGTACCTCGTGGCATTGTTGAGAGATTAGATGAAATAATACCCACTAAGCTCTCGTCAAGGTGCTTGGCACAGAAGAGCCTGAGCAAGAGGAACTTTTACAATCATAATTATTAGATGCTAAATCCATGCTACTTCCTAACTTTCTCAAAAGTTCTATCAGGTTTCTATCAGGTTCATATACTCTCTCGGATTCTGTTTGGTTTGGTTTGGTTTGGAGACAGTCTCATGTATCCAAGGCTGGCCTCACACTCACTGTGTAGCTGAGGATGATCTTGAACTTCTCATTCTCTTGCCTCCACCTCCAGTGTACTGTGACGACAGCCTTGTCACCACATCTGATTTCCTTGGTGCTGGGGATTGAAGACAGAGCCTTTACGTGTTGGACAAATACTCAACAAACTGAGATACATCCCAGCCCAGGTTCTGGTTTTGAATTATATCTTTCTTCAAGGCCTTTATAAACTTGAACCTGAGCATGAGACACAGCTCACCACTACTCAGTTTTAATGATCAGACCTGATATAATGAAGTCAATAAACAAGCAAATAGAAACGCACCATAGCTCAAACAGGGTAGATATGTGTAAGATTAGATTTTTGTTGTTTAGTTTCGGGGGACCTGGGTATTGAAACCAGGGTCTCACACATGCTAGGCAAGGGCTCAATCAATGAATTATATCCCTAGACTTGGATTGTCTGTTAATGAGGTCATCGTTAGATAGGGTTGGTGAGGCTTCCCACATAGCAGGTCCTAGAAAATATTACTGATTAATTCATGACTTCATTTAACAATCAATGAGCATTTAGCACATGTCTGTCATGTACCAAAAACTGTTCTAGATGGCACTAATAAAAATACCTGCCCTCCCAATAATAAACAAGTCCCAACCCTTAAAGGCATAGGGTAGCACCAGGCAACATGTATTTGTCATAAACAAACAAGGAAAGGTGGAAGGTTGTAACTGTGTGTAGAGTTTTAAGTAAGGTGGTCAAAGCAGAACATCTTAAAAAGATTACAGAAGACAAAGCAGAGACACATGTCAATGTCCAAGGGAAAAGCATTTCTAGCACCAGGAACAGCAGTAGAAATCCTGGCACAAAACCAAAGAACCCCTGACTTGTTAAAAGAACAGTGAGGGAGGAGGTGCCAGAGACAGGAGATCATGGGAGTCCTGGTAGACATGGAGGTCCTTTGGTTTGACACTGGGTAGAAGGAAGAGCCTCAGAGGGTTCCGAGCAGCACAGCTTCACCAGCTTCACACAAGAAACTGTAATAAGGACCAGGGCAGAAATCTCACAGAGATTATTTAGGAGAATACAGTAGTACTCCTTATGAATATAAGATATATGAAGGTAAGGCTGGCTTAGCTCTGACAATGGCAATCCCAGTGGCTGGAAGTGGTTGGCCTCTGGATATATTTACAGAGTCCATCCAACTGGATCCAAGGAGCAGTTTGGATATGAGGTATGAAAGAGAAACGAGGTGAAATGACTCCAGGGACTCTGGGCCTAAACACTGCAAGGATGGAGATATTGTTTCCTGAGACATAAGATCTGTGTTAAACATCTCACTAAGACCAATAAAGTAGCTTCCTGCAGATTCTGCGCTTTGAGCATAAGACCTTCTGTATACTGGGAGACCTGTGACAATGAGCTTACAGTTATTCTTTGAAAGGTAAGAACTGAAGCTGGAGATATAGCTCAGTGGCAGGACACTGGCCTTACATGCATGAGATTCTGGGTTCCAGTCCCAGGACAGGAAAAAGAAAGAAAGAAAGAAAAGAAACTGTCTACCTTTGGCCAGATCTGGATAAGTCTAAGGTCTAGGTGTGGTACAAATTCCTCTACTCTGACTATGTAAGGAGATCTGTTTTTAGCAGAAGTATTGCTAAGGCTTAAGTCTTTTGGCTTCATTTCCAATTTATTTTTCTGTCTTCTCTTCATCTTCAGACATCATGGCACCACTCCCAGCAGGGGGCCGGGAGGGCCTGTGGAAGCCCTCCATGCCCACGCAGACCCGCCTCTGGCCCTGCAGAGGCATACCTGCATCTCTGAGACTGCTTGTCCTAGCCTTTGTGACTTTGGCCAGAGCCAACAAACACCTTTTCTGGAATGATGGGGAGGTGGCTCTAGAACTCTCTAGATAAACTCTCCATTTGAGCCTTTTGTTTAGTGGTATTGTCATGGATACCAGCCGAAATATACACTCAGAACTGATTATGGATGGATATCGAAAGAGAAGGGAGAGAGGGAGCTGTATGCAAATAACAAGAAAGGAAAATGCAACGATCCTGGAATCTCAGACCTAGAGGAGGATGGATTCTTTTTAGGCCTATTCTAACATGTGACCACTGATAGACTGGCTTAAAGCATGAGAGATTTATCATCTCTCAGCTGTGGCAGTGAGAAATCGGGAATCAAGGAGTCACCGGAGTCAGCCTATCCTGAAGGCTCTAAGGAGGACGCTCCCTTCCCTCTCCAGCTTTTGGGGGTTTGCTGGCAACACTTGATACTCTTGGTAGTGTCACTTGGTTCTGTCTCCGTCTTCTCAGGGCCACTGGCTCTGGGCTGCCTCTGCTTGGGTGTCCTGTCTTCTTATGAGGACAACATTTATACTGGATTTAGAGTCCACCCACATCCAGGAAGACCTCATCCTAAGCAAATCTGCAAATCCTACTCCCAAATAAGGTCACACAGCCACTGGGTTGGGACTTTAATATATTTGGGGAGGGCTCACTTCAACTCCCAACAGAATATAGTGGGAAATCCCAGGGAAAATAGATCTGGTGTGAGAGAGTCTCATAACCAGCACAAGGAACAAAGGAAAAACGCTTGCAGGCTGACAGTATAAACTGAGGTCAAATGCGTCTGGGAGCAACAGGAAGTTTTCAGATAAGAGCGGCTCTCACTCTCACTGAGGATACTGTCTCCATCTGTGCTTATGGCCCTGAGGACTTTTTTTCTTCTGTTAGCAGCTAAAAAAATATTGTATAAATAAAAAGAATAAGAAAATAGCACCACTCTGACTCACACATTGGGCAGAGCCACAGACTCTTGTGAGCATCAAGAAAGACTTCACAGAAGTGTGTTGATGCTTGAACCAGATCTTAAAGGATGAGGATTAAACCTCCTGGCAAAGAAGGTGGGTGGGGGTGAGAAAGATAAGGCTTTGTTTACAGAGAGAAAATGTATGTCAGAATATAAAGTTAGTTCAATGGTATACTGGGACTTTCTTAAAGAGGGTGTCACATCTCAAGACTGATACTATCTACTTTACCTGGTGTATTCTTATGCTATTTTTTTTTTAAATGACTGGAGAGATGGCTTAGTGGTTAAAAGCACTGGCTGCTCTTACAGAGGCCTGAGATTCAATTCCTAGCACCCACATGGCAGCTAACAACTTTCTGTTACTCCAGTTCCAGGGATCCTGGAACCTGGATCCTGACCTCCTCAGGCATTGCAGGACACAGGTGCACTTGCATACATGCAGGCCATATGCTCATACACGTGAAACAAAAAATAATAAATAAAATATTTTTTAAAGAAGAAAAATAATGAGGGAGCAAGGGCTAGGGGTATAGGTCAGTGGTAGAACACCTGTCTAACAAGCAGAAGCCTGGGGTTCCTTCCATTTCACCATCACAGAGGGAAAGGAGGAAGGACAAAGATGTTTCTGGTTTTAATCAATGAATAAATATGCACATGTTAACATCAAGAACATACATCAGAAGGAGTCAGTTATTGGACACACTTGCCAAAGCACAAATATGGAAATCCTACTCTCATCGAGATCTGGAGAAATCAGAGCCGAATGTGGTAGAAATTCCTCTGCCCTGATTGTAGAAAGAGATCTGCCAACATTTTTTTCTCTGATATATTTCATTCTGCACAAAGGGCTGACTAGGGTTCGTAAGAACCTGATCATGAACCAAGATAGGCGATTCTGAATCATCTGCATGATCTAGGAAAATTAACTCCTTCATGGTTTGTCTCCTCTGAGCCTGCATCAAGATCTGCTCAGATTTCTGTCATAGAACAACCTCTCCCTTTTCTGGGCACAGGAACTTACAGGATGCCAACAAAGTACACAGGGGGTCATTTCAGTCTCTTTAGAGTCTTGATGATTCATGGCTGGGACAGGAAGAGAGGGTATGGAGGACAGAGGAAGTACAAAGCAGGGGTGGAGCCATGCAGTTATGAAATAGACTGCAGAAAAGGCTAGCCCTGGGAATGAGGGGATCACACACTCTTACCACGGGTATTTAAGCTCCAGCTTTGAAAGTAGAGGGGGGGTGTGGATGAGACACAGATGCCATGACGTGGTTGCCTGTCACAGTAGAAATATTCCATGACTGTATGACTGTATGCTTTTTACAATTACGATGCATTAATTTCTCTTAATATCTGACAAAGAAGAAAAGCTCCCCTGTGACAGTGCAGCGAGCAGAGTAAGATTTTTGGCTTCAGGGGTGCGAGTGGATAATTTGTCTTCTTCTGTTTGATTCAGTGGTATTGCAGCTGACAGGGCCTTCCATTCTGCCTGTTCATTCTGTAGTTAAAAGGGATTGTTTGTAATTTACAGTTTAAGTCTGAGCACTATTATTCCGCCCTGGCAGAAGGCATCTGTGGCGGGAACTCTTGTTTCATGTCTGTGCTACAGACACAATGCAAAATCAGAACCTTCGGCAGTGAGCCTTGAGAAAGTTTCAACCCCTCACCCCTACCACCTACTGCAAGCCCTACAGTTAAGCTGTGTGGATGTCTCAAGGGAAAAGGGTCTCCAAATACCAAACCACCTGACAATCCTCTCTGAAACCCTAACATGGACTCTTTCTTCTGTGAACTCTGGTTATTTATTATGTTAAAAGAAAAAAAAAAAAGCAAAGCTTGCAAATATGTTTTACAGCAATGCTTCCTCTTTGGGGGCAAACTGGTAAATTCCTCATAAAATGGTGTTCTTAAACTCTGACCTTCATTTGGCTCAGCTTGTCCCAGCCAATATTTACTCAAGAAAAGTAAAGCATCGAGGAGGAGGAGAGCTTGCAGCCATGTGTCCTCCTGCTGTGGAGTTGGACGGGCAAAGAACTTTTTTGGATGACTTCTGTAACAATGACAGTTTTATTTCTGCAGCCCACTCTGGTCCACCACTCTCCTGGGAAAGCACCCCGAGCTTAACATATATAATTCATCAAGTGCCACAGGCTTAAGTTCAAACAACAGTGCTTTTTGACTTTGACTTTGATTTTAATTTAGAAAATGGATTTTCTTTTGAGGAAACAAAATGCCAAGTGGTTAATGAAATACTTAAAATAGCTTTCCAAAAGTTCCCAGCCAATGCTTAAGCGCAGTTCAACTCACTCATTCTTAGCCTTAAAATGCTGCCTGCTTCTTTTTTTCATGTAAGAGGAGCTTTAGATGAGCAGAGAGGCATAAGTTATGGTATTTCACAGGCCATTTCCTTATATTCAATCTTGGTCTGAGCTGTGCTCATGAAAATTTATCTCTTTCTTGCTTACAAATTAATAATGGTAAAAAAAAATCTAATTTCCTTTAGAAGTATCTTATTGAGCTAAATACAATACACATTAAAAACATATTTCTTCTTGATAGCCTTGATACATTTTCTACTTAAGCAGAAATCTATGTAATTTTCTTGTTTGGGGGTTAGAAGGGTAGGTCAGCATCAGATGTCTTCCTCAGTCACTCCCTATCTCATTATTTTTACATTTAATTACTTATGTTGTATGTGTGTGCATGTGTGTGTGTGTGTGTGTGTGTGTGTGTGTGTACAAGTTCAAGCATGTGTGGAAGTGAGAGGACAACATTCAGGAGTCACTTTTCTTCTACCTGTGAGTCCAGGGGACTAAAGCCAGGTTGTCAAGTTCAGTAGCAGGTACCTTTACATGCTCAGCCCTCCACCTTATTTTTTGAGATAAGGTCTCTCATTGAACCTCAAAGCACATGAATTCCGCTAGACTGGCTGGCCCAGGGACCCTCCTGTCCTTGTTTCCTCAGCACTGAGAGTACAGGCATAAGCATCCCCTGCATGTCTTCTGACTGAGCCGTTTCCCAAGCTCCAAAAAACATAATTGTCATTACCGATGCTCAAAGCCATCTGTCCTCAGAAGGTATCAGCCCCAAACCATTTAGCCACAGATAGCAAACCTCAAAACCAGCTGTAATGCTAGAATGCTTTGGCTTTCTAGTACTCAACATAGATTTTCCACTATCTAACTAGGGTAGCCAAGTGTCTGAGCACCCTTCCTCAGGACCAATTAGCCTGAAAAATTTTATCTTTATAATCCCAAGCAGATCTACCAATGAGATTATCTATTCAATTCTCAGAGGATAGGGCATAAAGTCCACATCATGTGGAGCAAGGGGTCACTTGAGGAAGGAAGAGCAACAGCTAATATCAGCTGCATTACTTCAGAGAGCCACCAGGATTCTGAGGAGTTCAGCTGTGGGTTTTGGGGAACTGATTTTAAGTCTTGCCAGCCCCTTTAGCTATACCAGTACTGACTATTCATTGGAAATAGCCTTAAAGTGTCTGAGGGAGTAGCTCAGGGATAGAGAACTTGCCCAGCATGATGAAGCCCTGGGCTCAATCTCCATGCATGGAAAAAATGTATATATGCACGTATGCATATTATATATATATCTGTATATATGAGCTTATGTATATTTGTATGCATATATGTATATATGTATGTATATGTGTGTTAACAATTTATTTCATTTGCCCAAATACATGCTGAATATATATTTGCATTTAAACATTTAATGTATAAAAGTTATTGAGGAACTGCAAATACATGTATATGCATAATTATGTATTTACATATGTATCTAAGCCTTTAAGATTTTAGGTCTATTTAATACCTATAACACATCTCTGTTATCTCAGTTTGAACTAGCCAAATTTCAAGTGTTCATAGGCCATATGAGACAGTGCGGATTACATTAAAATACTTGTTTCTGTTTTAAATTTCAGTGTTGTTCAAATTAGTCAGTAAGTGTTGTGCTGGAAGGAGAAGCAATGCCATGACTCTTACCCCATCCCCTTTCTTCTTATGGCTCTGGGGATCAAACCCAAGGCCTTGTGGGTGCTTAGCAAGTACTCTACCACCAAACTACACTCCAAACCCTCATTCCACTCTTGAATATTGGTGATGTAATTTCATGATCAAGGAGCCTGTGCTGATGCAGTCTAGTAGAAGATGAACAGGATGGTTTAGGAGCCAGTCTGTAAGAGTCTGAAGAGCCTCGAGGCTGAGCACAGAGCCTGGGGACTTAAGCTTGAGTGTGGCCAGCTGACCTCAGAGTCTATTGTGTGAGCAGTTTTCACTTTTGTTTTTAGTTGCCTTATTATTCTGATTTACTTCTCCATAAGTTTATTTGGGAGTACAAGCTAAGGAAAGTGTATCCGGTAAGCTTGACTTGCTCAGATTTTAAAGTAACATATACAGGATTCTACCTTCCTTATAACAGCATGGTTGAAGGTCTGTCATCAGTATTTCCATTAAAAAATCTAAACTTTCCAGGGTTTTTGCATAGCCATAACAAATTGTTCCAGGCAGAAACTTGGCAAGTCTTTCCCTATCGTGGGAGGAAATACTTTTCAACAAGTCTAAAAAGATAAAAATAAATAAATGTTTATCATTTCAAATTACCCTGTGATTTTTGATATGGAAGACCTTCAGATAAAACATACATTTTTTTCTTCACATTGAATTTATTTTACAAAGTTGGAAAGCTAACCCTAGTTTGTAAGTCAAACCTTGCTCCAGAGTTATACAGTTGCTCTCCTGTTGGCCACATTTTCAGTGATTCCACTGTTTTGAGTGTGTCTCATGTGTCTAGCATTGCTTGGTATGTTTCTGAGAGACACTGGATCAACCACCTGTAATTGTGTGTACTTCACTATGGTGAAAATAATTTTTCAAGAGGTAATGTCTTCTCTAAACTTCTTGTGGAGTGGGATATTTCATTCAATCTTGGAGCTTATTTACTGTGTACTAATAAATCCAAAACAAATTACTGAGGAATGATATGGACTTAAAAGAGCTACTTGAGAATTAAGACAGTTTCTGGTCTTTCTGTTCTTTCTTTTATGTTTTTTTGAGATAAGGTCTCCAGTAGCCCAGACTGACCTCCAACTCACTATGTAGTTCAGGTTTGCCTTTAACTCCAAATTCCTCTATCTCTACCTTCCAAGTGCTAAAACTATGGGGCTGATACTCCCATTCTTAATCTCTTATTTAAATGTTCACATATCAGCGGGGGATAGTGACTCAGGACTGCAATCCCATCACTCCTGAGGTTCATTGGTAGTGCCTTAACCCCCATTATGGTAAAGTTTAAAGAAGACAGCCTAACTCAGTATTCATAGGCCAAGAGTGAACCTGAACTGTTGACTCCAACTGCTGAGAACCTGTTGCTTCAGATATCTCAGAATTGTGCTCCTCAGAAAGGCTTTGTTTGTTCTTCCTAAGTCACATCACAGTTCTACCTTATTAAAGAACAGATTGACTCTTAGCATTTGCTTGAAGGCCAAGAACCAACCCAAACTCTGAGAACCTGTTCTTTCACATTTCTCTTGAAACTGTGCTCCCCAGCAAGGTTTTGCTCACTCTTTTATTGAAACAGTATCTGTAGCATGAAATGGGGAAACAGAAGTCAGGGCCCATCTTTACCTTGTCATAGGACCTTGCCCTTTGATTCCTGGGTCTAAAATATCACACACAGCAACAAACAGATTTCTCTCATTGTTTGCCCTTCTCTCTGCACTTTGATATGTAAAGCTTGAATATACACAGCACAGTCATACCCTTCTTACACTATCTTGGGAGGAGGACAAGGGGGGTCCTAAGAGATTAAGGTCATATGCTTTGGTCCCAAGAGGAGCAGATGGCTCAGGGAGCTTGTTTATGTTATAAACAGTAACTTTTGGGTTGCAAGGTTAGGTAAAGCTCTTTAATTCAGAGTCTGCCCATAGGAGGTTTGGAAATTCTAAGCCAGCTTGGGTTAGGATAGAGAAATCCACTCTCAATACAGAAGCACCCACCTATTAGACATCCACTATTAGTAACTTTTAAAATCTTTTAAAGCCATTAACAACCAAACCGTACTAGTAAATATTTACCCTCTATAATTTTCTTCATTTGTGAACACCTTCAAAGGTTACTGGGATGACTAAACAACAAAGTGTTATGAGCTGGTCCTTCCCTTGTTCCAAGCTTGGTTTTGGCCATCCATCCTAGTCACCCCAGAGAAGTATTTAAGAATGAACACAGAAGAACAGCGAAAAGCGTAGTATGCCATTTGAATATAATTGAGAAATTAACTTCCACCATCATGGCAGACAGCGAAACAGCCTAAAAGTTATTTTGAAAGCAAGGCAAAAGTACAAATATTTTAACCAGCGTATTTGACTCCAAATTGTTATTAAATATAATACTGTGTGAACTAAATTCCTTTTTAGTTGTGTAGAAGTTACTCTCAGAGCTGTCTTATTCTGCAGATTTATCTTCATTTTTTGACTAGAGATAACCAAGGCATCTTTCACCCTTTTTTACAAAATTTTATCTCTCTTATTTATTTACAATGTATGTGGGCACTCATTCCACAGTGCTCCTGTAGTAGTCAGAGGACAACTTGCAAGAGTTGATTCTCTCAGTCTACCATGTGGGTCCTGGGGATCGAACCAGGCCTTTAGGGTTGGTGGCACTTTTAATCTCTGAGCTATATTGCTAAATTTAGAAGTCATTTCTCCCCTGCCCTCTCTCATCTCTGACATGGTCTCATGTGTCCCATGCTGACCTTGAACTTGTTCTGGTGATAAGGGAAAATGACTGTGAACTCCTTATCCTCCTGCCTCCATCTCCCAATTGTTGGGGTTACAGGTGTGTACATCACATCTACTTTATGCAGTACTGGGGATCAAATCCAGGGCTTTGTACATACTAGACAATAAGGCATCGTTTCAAAGCAGGACTCCTAAAGTTCATTGTCATTAAAGAATTCAAGCCTAGAATTCAAAATAAGTATATCTTTTATTTTATATAATTTACAATCTGTTCAATAATTTAGTTGCTATAATCTGGTAAGCAGTGTGTGTTTGCTTAGTTCTTTTTGTTTTGTTTTGTTCTGAAAGACATAACAGGCTACTTCCAATGCAAACATACACTACAATTTGAAATCTGTCATAGTCTGGAGGGCCTGTGTACACTGGTTGCATTAAGCACTCTTCTGCTCCCTCTGCTGCCACAAAGAAAACATTCACATTCAAGACCTGGTACACCCACTCTTTGGCAGTTATTTATTCATTTATTTATTTTGATAACTTAGCAAGGCTCTTCTGTAATGTAGTACTAATTTCCCAAAGCATCCCAAAGCAGTTACCCTGTGGATGGGAAGACAAGTTCTAGGACCCTTCTCAGATACCAACCAAAATCTTAGGGTGTCTATAGTATTTGCATAAAGTGCATCTACATTCTCCCGAAGACTTTAAATCATATTTAGATTTCTAATTATACCTAATGCAGTGTAAATGATCTGTAAATACTTGTTCTTCTATATTATTCAGGAAGTAATATATATATGTGTGTGTTCACTACATATGATTTGTTTTTCAAATATTTTCTATCTGCAGTTGGTTGAATCTGAGGATGCAGAGTCCAAATGCAATGTGATATTTTTTCATTGGTAAACTAAATGAATAAGGTAGCAATTAATTGGCAAAATGAGTTCTGTACCTGTGGCCAAATGTGTCTAGGCAGAGCCCCAAGGATCTAGGCAGAGCAATGTTATTCTTGCTGGGATGTGCTGATTATGTCTTCAAAACCTAGCTGAAAAATAGAGTCTGACTTCAGAGTCTGGGGTAGAATCCTTGACTCTGGGAGGCTGAACATCTCCCAGACGGTGGTGCTCCAGCTGCTGATGCTTTCAAGGCTGCACTTAGAAAGCAGAGGTGTAATACAAAGTCTTATGATCGAATATACACTTGCTGGTCCATTATAAACTTTCAAAAGTAGGTAGGATAAAAATAGCAAAATAGAAGGGGCTGGAGAGATGGCTTGGTAATTAAAAGCACTTGTGGAGCAATTATGAGGACTCAGATGTGAATTCTAGCATCCACCAAAAAAATAAGCCAGGCATCCCAGCCACACCTGTAACCCCAGCTTGGAGTGGGGCAGAGACAGGAGGATCCTTGGGGCTGGCTGACTTCCAGCCTGGTCTAGAAACTAGAAGCCCCTGCTTCAGGGAGGGAGAGACCCTGTCTCAAAGGAATAGGGAGAGAGAGATGGAGGAGGACACACAGGCCTTCTTCTGGTACCTGTACATCCACACAGAATAAAGAAAATTTTCTATTTTCTTGAGAAAATAGAAAATATTAAAATTACTTTCCATATTGTTTAAGCACTTTATAACACAGATCAGGAATCTAAACAAGAGACTTTATTCCTCAACTGTATTTCATTTCAAAGCTTCACTCCCCCTTGTATAACTCCAACACCATATTTATGAGGAGAGCTGTGGTGCTACATAACAGCCGACTGGCATCTTGAAAAATCTGCTCTTTTTCCATTGAGTTTTCATTTGCATGAGAAATTTTGCTTTTAAAGGATCAGTGCTGTTGCTTCTGATTGCCCAGTTAATATTTTGTCATCCAGAAACAAAACATTTCAGCACTCAAGGTAATGAAACTGTTTCATGAGTATGTTTATGTTGAACCTTGCAGGAAGCAGTAGCTGCAAGGATTGTGTGTGTGTGTGTGTGTGTGAGAGAGAGAGAGAGAGAGAGAGAGAGAGAGAGAGAGAGAGAGACTTTATGGCTTTAATCTTAAGGGCTAGGAAAATAAATGGCATGCTTCTTATTGTTTTTGACTGTGTGGCTAATGTACATATTTAGCTTTCTTGAGGGAACATTTAAATTAATTGACTAAGTCTAATCTGAATTATGTATTTTAATATGTTTAAGGTTGTTAAAATAATGCAAATTAACTGCTTGCACCAATGTCATAATTACAATATTAGTTTTTTTTTTCTTGTGAAAATTCTCTAAATGTAAGATGGTTAAAAATAGAATGGAGGTGGATTGGACAGTTTGCAGATTATGAATTGGAATAAAAACATCTCAGCTACGCCAAAAACATGGCAACCAATATTTTCTGTTATAAAAATATTTTAGATGAATTTCGTTTTTTTTTATGAAAGCTGTCTGAAACTGAAGCAGATAGCAGAAGCTGTGTTGATTCACAGGCCATCCGTAATAATACCTGCACCACAAGGCAGGCGCCTTTTGCATGCGCAGTCAGCGAGCTTCTGCAGCCTTTCCCTGGACGGCTTTACCAACCCCGGGCAAAGACACCACAGCGGCTGGCTAAGCTCTGAACTATTAACCTTCACCTGGGTAGAGCTTGAGAGCGAAAATAAAACCAGACTGAGCCTTTACAGGAAACTAATGTTAAGCGTCCACTAGAGGCTGTAATGAGACCAGCAATGTCACTTTAGCACAACCGGAGGTTGAAACCTAGCAATCACAGATTTTTAAGCGAGCGACAATAAGAAAAGTTACAGAAAAAAGTGAGAGGAACCAGTAGCAGCTCTGTTTAAGGAGCCATGGACGTGTGCACGGTATTTCAAAACGTGAGAACAGATCCATACCCGGGCCTCTTCACCTCCCGCCTGCATGCCTTATTTATTTTATTTTATTATTTTATTTTCTGAAGCCGCTGGCTCTACAATACAGCTGTTTAAAAAGCCATAAATTTCTTTTGACTCTGTATGCTGCTTCAGACGGTGACTAACTGTTAGGTCATAAGGAAATGGAGCCAAAAGGTCTCTCAAATCCAGCTGACAGTCCATAGTGGAGGCTTCCAGAGAGACCCAGGGACCCGGTTTCCAGACTCCGAGCTCTAAGCACCCGAGGAGGTCGTGGAGAACTATCTGCAGCCCAGAACTCCGCCCGGAGCGGCCCCGGTAGGGCGTGTTCCCGCTCTTTCTCTGGTGTCTCACCTGTTGGCCAGGTGCTCGACTTCACAGAAGATTCCTTCCCCGGAGCTCGCACCTGGCGGCGGCGCGGTGGAGGGGGCAGGGTGCTGGGGACTGGACGTCCGCGCTCACCCACCGAGGCGGGGGAAGTTCCTTCGCGGTGGATTCCCGAGAACTACCGAGGAAGGCTCGGTTTACTTTAGCTCCTGCACCGGTTACCTCACTTCCGATGAAATGAATGATCCCGAATTAGCTGCCCGAGCAGCGAGCGGCTCGGCACTCAGGGCTCCAGCTGAGAAGTTCAGTGCCCTCTGCAGATTTCCGGACTTGCAGAAATAGAAAGGAGGCCCGGGAGGTCGCCAGCTTTCCCTGGCAGGAAAGGTGAGGGTGCATTGCAAGCAAGAGAACTTTCTGGAGTTGCTCGCCACGGTAGTCCCCGCGGGCCCAGCGAGTGGGGCGCGGAAGGCGCACGGGTTGGAGGGTTAACGGTGAGGATCCCAGTCCTCTCAGACGTTTCTAGACACACCGTGGGACCAAGGGCAGTTCGGATTAGAATTAGCCGGGCTCCCTTGCTCCTTTGGTATTTCACTGGTCCGGAGCCAAAGCCTGACACCCGGAGAGGGGAGTTCCCCAGGTTGCCCGAGTTGCAGGCTGCGCTCGCCCTGCACCCTTCAACTAGGTTGCAGGGACCCGGGGAGGCGCACGAGCACCGTTCGGTCACCACGCCAATGACCTCATCGCCCCAACTTCCCCGCCCCTTTCTCAAACCTGGAAGGCACAGTACCCTCCGGCTGGCCAGGGTCCCCGATCCCGAGCTGCAGTTCGGGAGAGGCGCCGGGCCTCCCCTGGGGGTGGGGGTGGCGGCGCTTCCCGGGCCGGGTGAACCGAAGGGTTAAGGGCGCGGGCCGGCCGCTGCGCGGGGCGCTCGCCGTGCTTAGTGCGGCTCGCCGGGCCGCCTGCCAGAGGGTGCCCCCACCCCCCCATGAAGTCGGATCCTTGAGCTGCGGCGGCGGCAGCCAACTGCTCCATATTTGGCTTCTATTACACATTTACATACTGGAGCGAGGGAGCGAGCGCGAGAGAGAGCGCGAGGGAGGGAGGGCGGGCGGAGGGAGGAGGGAGGGGAGGGGAGCTGGAGGAGGGGGAGGAGGAGGAGGAGGAGAGAGCAGAGTATACCGCAGACATCATTTCTACTACAGTGGCGGAGCCGTACAGGACCTGTTTCACTGCAGGGGGATCCAAAACAAGCCCCGTGGAGCACCAGCAGCCGCAAGACACTGTGTGTCTCCCTCTGTCCCCCCTTCCCCACGCAACCCCAGATCCATTTACACTTTACAGTAAGTGGCTATTTTTTTTCTCCTCTGAGTCTTTCTCTCCCCCTCCCCCACCCCCTCCCCCCCGTTTAGATTAAAATCACCCCTCCCTCTCCCCAATCCGCTCTCTCCCGAGAGGGGCCAAAGCAACACCCAGCGTACACCCCCACCCCCCAATCTCAATGGGCTTCACGGAAAACAGCTGGAAGAGGAGCGAAGGGAACCGACGCGTCCTGGTGTGTGTGTGTGTGTGTGTGTGTGTGTGTACCTACAACCGTGCCCTGCTCCAGCCTCCCGGCCCGGGACCCTACTCTGGGCGCAGGAGCGGCGGGCCGGGGACTGCCGGGGGCGGGGGGAGGGGGCGCGCCCGGGCCGGGGGCGCGGGCGGGGATAGCGGCGGCGCGGGGCTCGGGAGGCTGCCGGCCGGGCGATGAGCGCAGAGCCATGTCCTCCGCCCTCCGGGTGGCGCAGGGGGAGGCGGCGGCCGCGGGTCGCTCTGCCCGCTGCGCTCCGTCCCAGTACCCCAGCGGGGAGGCGGCGGTGAGAGCCACCCGGGCTCCGGGAGGGCCCGGCTTCCCGGCGGGGGGTCGCGGGGCCGGGCACTCCGAGGCTGCTGGGGTCTCCCCGCCGAGGCCGGCCTCTCGCGCGCGCGGCGGCGTGGCCGGGAGGGGACTCTGCGTGCCGCCTGCCGCGGGGCTGGGGGCGCGGGAGGTGGGCGCAGGGCGCGGGGGAGCGCGGCGCGGCGGGAGCGGCGGCGGCGACCGGCCCTGGCTGCAGCCGCCACCGCCGCCCTGTTGTTGGTGCGGCCGCTTCCTGATCGAGTGCAACCGCCGCCGCCGGAGCCCGGAGCCCGCGAGCGCCCCGGCCCGGACCCGCCAGGAGCGGAGAGCGGCGGGCGCTGCCCTGCGCCGGGAGTGAACGGCTGCTGCGCGGCGGCGGGGAGGGTGAATGAAGCCGGGAGGAGGGGAGGAGGAGGCAGCGGAGGAGGAGGCGCTGCGGGGATTGGGATGCGCCCCGGAGCCCCGCGGCTGGTTCACTCCGGGCGGGCCGGAGACTCTGCCGCTCCCGGGGCTCCCGCCTCCTACGTGGTTCCAGCCCAGCGCGCAGGCCGGTCCCGCAGGGGGCAGGGAAGGGGGCCGGCCGGGCGGAGCGAGAGGTGAGGCGGTGTCGGAGCGCGGCGTGAGTGCGTGTGCGTGTGTGTGTGTGTGTGTGTGTGTATGTGTGTGTGTGTGTGAGCGCGCGCGCGCGCGCGTGTGTGTGCACGCGCCGGGCGGGGGCCCTGGGCCATCGCGGTGGGGAGAGGGCCCGCGGTGTCCACTTGGCCGACCTCTCCTGAGCCACCTCCACAGCCCCTGGCTGGTGCGCTTTCATTTTATTTCGGACCACGTAGGGGGTTGACTGGAAGCGGTGAAACAATTCAGGTTTTCTAGGGAGACTGAGCAAAGACCTTAGTGGGAGGTGGAACTAGGGTGGTGATCTAGACTCTGCCAGAAAACAAACGAAGACCAAAAAAAAAAAAAAAATCAGTTTCGAAGACGGTAGTGTTCAGTTCGATCCCTTGGCTGTCCTGTTTTGTTTTCCTTTCTTGGTGTATAATCCTGCAGATAAGAGGGTAATATAAATACTTGGGAAGATTGGGAAATTGCTGAAGAGTACTAAGGGCGGAAAAAAAAAAGCCAGTCGGAAGCTGGTTATATAATGCGCGATGTGGCTAACAAGAACGGCGAGCTATTTTTATTTTGTTTACCGTATGTTGTGCTGTAGGGACTCCTTCAAACTGCTTCTGTCCCTGAAGAGATTGCTTAGCTTCCTTGAGAGATCCTCAGGATACAATTTGTAAAATTAGGAGACCCTGTCCCACCCACAGAATAAAAAGTAAAGCCTTAGACTGGCGTTCTCACCGTACATCCCGCCCTGCATGCAAGGGAATGTGTGTATGCAAATAAGTTCTCCAGTAGCTATCTCCGAGTCTCATCTCAATGACTTTTGTGTTTTATAATGCAAGCTGTCCTTAATATTTAAACATCCTCGCTGTAGATCGCACAGAACGGGGGTAGTTCCGTGCTGGTTATTTTTAGGCATAGTTAGTTACTTTTCTGTTTGGCTTTCTGAAATCCCTTCCTAGAAGCCCCTATTTAAGCCCACCGTCACCCCTTGGTTTATTGTTGGTGTGTGGGTAGCTAAAGGTAGTTTGATAATTTAGCTTTTCCTTTTTAATGAAACTTATGCCAGAAATAGCCAGAGGTAACCACAGAGAGGGAAAAACTGTGCACATGAACTCTTGGAAAGAGATTGAATCCTAACAGCTGTAGCATTTAATCTCCTCTGATTGTCCTCTAACTGGCTGTTCACCAGTCAATATTTTAGCAGCTCTGCAAATAAATGGGCTTGAATGCCACCTCCCACTTAAAGCAGAGATGGAAGGGCTCCCCAAACTTGCTGCCTGCCTGCTTTTCTCATCATGCAGATCCGTGTCAGTGGTGTTAGTTTTCTGTACACTTACTCCAGCCCTGATCACTCATGTAATTAGACCAGGCTGCCATGGCAACAGACAGTGTCCCTTGGTCCATTCAGGTGGGTTTGCCCAAAGTGTTTTATGTACAGCATTTGTACTGCCCAAGCCAGAGAGCAGAGACTTCACTATTTCAATCGCATTTGAGCAGGAATGAGGCTTCTAGCTACTCAACTTTTCTAAAGGAACCCAACTCTGTTCCTACTGAGTACAATGTGTAAATGCATCTCCCCAGACAGTAAAAAGGAGCCTGACAATGCTGCTGGTGTTTATTGTGAGCAGATCAACAAGCCTTTGGTACTTGTTAGAAACCTTTCAGAGCTGACTAAAGCAACATTTCTTCTGCAGTCTGGAGCCTTTGGCCTTGTAGGCATTTAACCCTTTCAAGTGTGAGAGAAGAGTACACCCAAGCTTTAGAACCAGACACTGCTCATTGGGATTGATGGCTAGCATTCCAGATGTTTTACCCAGGGGAAGGAACTTATTTAGAAAGTATATCCCCACGGTCACATTTGAAAACTTTACAGCCCTCAGTATAAAAATTGATGCCGATTATATGCAGACATCCTGAATGTGGATTTGTTGCTCCCAATCTTTGATAGTCTTAAGTAGTTACTGAAAATAACTTTTTGTAGCTAAGTGAGAAGTGATAGAAACCTATATAGATAGGAGACATAATGCATAGAGCCTCTGCACAGTAATGAGTCTGTACTATATTTTAGGAGGTAGTTTAATGAACATTTAGAGAGCAGCAGTCTGGTGTTGGTATTTGGGCACCACCTTAAGCCTGCTAAGACCAGCAAAATAATATGACAGGAAAGTGTCCTTGTGCTGCAGCTCAGGACTAGTCAGACAGTTCAAACAGTGAGGAATATTTTAACTTTGATATTTGAAAGAAAGTATAACAGAAAAGCCTTGTACCATGATTTAGCAGTGACCTTGACAGCCAGTTTATAGTTTTATAACCAAATAGCTAAATTGGTTTAAAAAGAAAAAATAAAAAAAGAATCTCCCACCCTATCCCCTGTGGTCTAAGATTAAGAAAGTTGCTCAACTCTCCTCACAGGGGGTTTGTGAATTTCTACAGGTTACTGAGTTTATGTGGTTGCCATGTTCATTGTGGCCTGGTCAGATGAAGCATCGATATGACTAAAATGAGCTATTATTTCTGAGAGGTGAATTTATGGGAAGCCAGACTAGAAAATAAAGGACAGACATTTCAGTTTTACATGTAACAGAGAATTGCTTCACTTGCAGTAAAATGTGAGCATGTATTTTTCTGTGTACTAAGAAGCAAGGATGAGAAGGGGCTGACCTCGAGGGTGAACTGGGGAAAACAGCTCTTCCCCCTCTAGATTTCGTTTGAAGAGGGTTTGGTTAACAGTGGTATTTGGTTAGAACTAGCATAAGGAGATGTCAGGCCTTTCGATTGCCTTTGAGAGAAAGATTAAAGAAAAAACTCTTAAGCCGTCAGATTACATATCAGATGGCTGAAGATGGCCAAAAGTTTCAACACATACTTGGCTCCACTGCCTGGAGTCCCAGGAAGGGCCAGTGCCAGTACGAGGAGATTACTAAAATGTTAGTGAGCGCTCCTGTGATTCCTGTTTTTGTTGTCATTAGAGAGTTCAAGGATTCACATTCCTCTTGTATAATTGACTTTGTTTTCTCTTCCATCTGAAATGTCAAGTGGTTTTTGCTCCTGCACCTACCTACCTTGAACAACAGTGTCTGATGACTAATAGACTATGCAGTTCTTTCCCCTTCCTATTAGGACTTAGTCAATAAATGTGCTTTACTAAAAAACCCTGAGCACATGTAAGCGATTGAGTGTAGGAGTGAATGCTAATTTCTGTGAACTGTAGCTATCTGAAGGCCACACGTAGTTTAGATTCTGAAAAGCTAAATACTTGTAAAATATTTGTAAAATGCTATCATGGCCAAGCAGTCTGTCATTTTCAGGGGGATTGGCTTATGGGGCTTTGTATTTTCAGAGTGACACACAAGAGAAAGTTAGGTTTGTGCAAAGTAACATATAACAGAGAAGTTTGTGCAACTTCATCCCTTCAAAGAGCAGACTCTGACCCAGTATTACGACAGTGTTGTCAGAGATAGATTTGTCTTATTTTGTTAAATGCATTTTAAACAACCAGATATAGAAATCACAGTAGAGGTATCAGTTTCTGTCCTGGAGTTGACATAAAGCCCTCCTTTTGTTTTTGTTTAAGATATGAATCTCTGAGTCATCACTAATAATGTTCATATTTTAGGTCCATTTAATTTAGTTTAATAAAATAAATTTACTCATTCACATTTTCTGTAAGCAGTACTATTAAAATGCAGATATAGGTTGCCAGCTTTCCATAATTGAAAAAATATTGGCTGCAAGAGCTATAATTGGATTGGATTTAAAAACAAGAAAAAATATAGAAGAAAAAGACGTGTCATAATATAACTTTACTTATGGAGATAGCATTTTAAATTTGTTCTTTCATAATTGTATTTATGGGTATTTTTGTCTTTATCAGGGTAGTGGTGTGTTTTGTAGTTCTCATAAGCCTAAACCATTCAGGATAATGTACTCTAAGTATTTACCTCATGTTACTAGCATCCCACATGAACTAAAACATGTTGAGAACTATTATAGACAAAAAAATCAACATGATTCTATTTTGTTTGGCATATTTAATGGTCGTAGACTGTTTCATTGATTTTTCTATAACTCTTAATGCATCCCATTTGTGGACCAACGTAAACAAAAATTATATCCTACTTGAAAGTACTTTCCAGAAAACTGGTAGTAGTGTAATCACAACTTGAGATTTAGAGGTCAGGGGTTCCCCCGATTGCTGTGTTCCATTTGGGGTTGAGAAGAAGTCATCCCGTTTCCACCAAGGTGCCCCTTGGCTTGACAAGTTTAGAGTGACTTATTTATTGAATATTTTTAGTGATAATTAAAATTGCTAACCTGTAAGCACTTAGGCTCCTCCCATGAAAGAAATGCCATTGTGTACAATCACTGTGTACAGCAAAATTTCTCTTGTGCCCTTGGCCCTGGTCCTGACTTCTGTGTTACCTCTTGGTCTTTATACAACATTACATTATTATTATTAATTATTATTTAATTATTATTTGTGTGGTTTTTCTTGGTAATTTCCCACCATTAACGGCATTGTGTTTCTCTGCCGTTGCTTTTTAAATATTAAAGATTCTATTTTTAGGGTGTGTCATTGTATAAAATGCTTTGATTTGCATATTGTTTGTGTGCTTTTATGATCAGTTCATGCTGCCTTTCGTTTATTCTTGTGCTTCTTCTCTCTGAGGGAACATAACAAGTAAATAACTCTCTTTAGTACACTGGCTAGGGAGGCAAGACAAATGCTTTTAAATAAGGAGTCATGCCAATGCTAGAGTAAATTAACATTTGACAGCATTTGCATCATATTTGACTGCTCTGTGCACTTCAGTAGAGTGGGAGGAAACTGTAATCTGCCTGGTGACGTGTAAACAGAAGCATGTGTACACAGGCATCCGTGCACCAGCAAGTGCTTTCCCAACCTAGAGCTCACAAAGTGCTGTCCGCCAGTCCCCCATACCTGCAGCTTCTAGGAAAGTGATTATCAGGTATTTTGAAGCTTCCTTTGAGATACTACCAGATAAAAATCAAGACTTCCCCTCCCCTTAAAAGAAACGCAACGTTAAGATTAAGTAGAATTTTGTGAACTTCTGTTGAACTCAGGCCGGGCACTCTTTGTAACCCAGCAACCTTTTTGGTGGAAGAGCATGTTTTGTAAGGACATAAAGGACCTTATAGTTAGAGTCATCTCCTCTCCCTTCTTCTATGTTCACAGATTACACACAGAGAAATCAAAAACTGTAAAAATTACTACTTTTGCAGAGCAGTCCCAGGCATGCAATAGATGCTTCAATAAATGTGTGGTGAATGGATTCGTTAGAAGGAAGAATACTTTGGCTACTATTCATAACTTTGCAAAGTGCTGGAAAGAAACGAAGTTATTTTCTTTTCCAGCTGGGCTGTGCTCTTAAAAATAGCGAATGTGTATGGATGAAAATAATTATGACTATTGAGATGAGTTGCCATGTACCCAAGGATAATTGGCTTACTTACCTGTTTACAGACTACTCACATTAGAGATCATATTCATAGCTCCAGAATAGTTTCTTTCTGACACCCAATATAATTCTGGGCCTTCTCCTTCCTACTGTTACCTGGCGTGAGCTTAGGAAACCCAAACTAAATTTAAAATCAGCCTAAACACATATGCAGCTCAGCTCCAAGATAAGTCTGAAAATTAATCCAGCGTTTCCTAGTCTGGAGATTATTTTATAATAACAACACTATTAGTTCTGCTGGTTTAATCTAAATAATTGAAAATCACCAGCAACTAAGTATATGATTTGAATGACTAGGACAGAAAAATATGCTGGCAGACCAAGCCCTGAACTTCCATTTCTGTGCATTCATCTCTAATTCACAAAATCGCCTGCAAGCATCAAGTTCCCTGAAGATTCATTCATTCCTTCTCATTCATCCACTCACACATTCATCCCCCAGGGGATGACTTTGATTGACTGCTGGGGCAAAATGAAAATGAAGTAGGTATACATTCAGTAATTAAAATATTTAACATTTAGGGCTGAAGACGTAGCTCAGTTTGTAAGAGTGCTGGTGTAGCATTCAGGAAGCTCTGAGTTTGAACCCCAGCACTACATAAACTGAGTGTGGAACATGCTTGTCATCCCAGCATTCAGGAGTTGAAGGCAGAAGGATCAGAGCTTCAAGGTCATCCTCAGCTACATAGCAAGCTTGAGACCAGCCTGGGCAACCTGGGACCTTGTCTCAACAACCATCACAAAAGCAAAACAAACAAAGCCAAACAGTCTTTTGTACATTTGATTTTTTTTCCTCTCCATTGAATTAGTGCACTAATAGCAGCCCTCTGCTTGCTCAAGTTTCCTGTGGGTACATGAGTAACATACACTGGATTAATATTCTCTTTGTCCCTCCCTGCTCTTCAGTCCATACTGGTTTCTACCCAGTACTATTTGTGATGGACAGCAAGTGTTTATTTATTGGATACTTGGAGAAAATGGCAGTGGACATCTCAAATGGGGAGACAGAGGTTTTCACTGGATTGAAGAGATGGCCTAGATTTTACGTGTTGATTCCTCTGAGCCCTCGGGAAGAAAACCAGACCTGCCTTTTTGAGTCTGCTGTTTTCTGTGTAACTCTTCTAAAACAAAATGCAAAACTTGATGTTCTGAAGGCTCATATTTCAATGCCTCCATCTAAAGGTGGAACCTCTTTTTGAAGCAATTCATTCTAATTTTTTTTTCCCATTTTGGATTTCTTCTCCTGCACTTCCTGGACCACCATAGAAGCACCCTGCAACTAGTCACCAGGGCAGTCTCTTCAAGTTGTAGATCTGTCTGTCATCCGCATCCAAAAGTCTCCTCCTCCTCCACCATCTCTTTGAGGAAGCCTATCACGTGTCAGGTGAGAGTTTTGTGATATTTTCCTTTTTCTATCTGAAGACAAGGTCTGATCTGGACAGTTGCTTACCAACCATGTACTTTGTTGACTGTTGAAGATAATTTTCTTTGCAAGCTACAGTATGTGGGAAATAGCCTGGGTAATCTTTCTTTTATTTTACAAAGTGGATGAAAGCTTTCATCCTTTTGACCTATTTGGTTTATGAAGGAATCTGCATTTGAATTTGTAATGACTGATTATTGCTACTTGGGCTTGAGCCTGACTGTTTTAATTGTCAGTTTTCCTTAAGGTCATTAAGAACATTAAACTTCCAGATGAGCCTCAGTCTTCACGTTTTAGGTGTTTGCTGCAGTATAATGTGTGTGGAGGAAAACAGGGGACTGTTTGTTGGGTCAGTGGCAACCAGAAGTTGTTGAATCTTGAGTTTCTTTGTGTCTGTTTGGATTTTACAACTTCCTGATTTCCTCACGTACAGTACATTTTTCTGGCCGAGAGAGTCATGAAGCAGTGTAAGCAAGGACTGATGACTCATGGTTCTCCCTTAAAGAGCAGACAGGAGGCCGAGGCCCTTCAGTGAATCGGGAGAGAATGGAATCTAGCTTGAACGTGGGGCCAGGAGAGCTTGGGAACTGTGGTGTATGCCACAAAGGCGGATTGGGAGACAGAAAACAGGGGATGAATTTCTGTCTGCTCCCAGGGTGGCTGTGGAGTCCTGTAACATAAGAGTTCCAAAGACGGACTAGGCAACAGACTCTGAGAGTTTCAAAGAAAATTTGGGGCTCCACCCTAGATCTCCTGAATCAAAATGTTGCCTATTGGTCTCCTGGAACCATTGCTCTTCAAGTGAAGGCAGTGTTTTGGGAACTACTCTATTTCCATTCTTGGTGGGAGGCATAGTGTACTTTCAGAAAACCACATATCCTCAAATCTGGCTTTTCACAATGGTGTTCATCAAGAGGTAGATACTGGTTTTACCAAAAGTATTTGTTTAAAAGAGTACTCACCATAGCTAGGCATGGTGGCTCCTGCCTATGATTACAGGCAGGAGAGAGAGATTTCATTTTCTCTCCACTAAAGATCCAGCTTATTTGAGGTTACATATAAACTTTGGCAGCTCTAATAAGAGGCCAGAGTCTCACTTGAGCCTGAGTATTTTTTCTTCAAATCTGAACATGCTCCTCTAACCTTGAGCCAGTCTATATCGTTTTCATGCCTCGGTTTCTTCATGTGTAAGATGGAGCAGTTAGAGGGCTGCTCTGAGGGTGGAATGAAAAACTGCAGGCAGAGTCTGTACTGTGCCAGGGCATATGGCTCATGACCTGTTCACAGGAGCTGTCATTATTAGCACATAGTTGCAGTTTATATGTGGTGATTATATCAGTGTTGTTTTTCCATGGCTGATCCTGGACCATTCATGACCAGGAACAAGTAAATATATCTAGACCTTGGTCTTTGAACCAGCCCTGTAGGCATTTGTGGCTCTACAAAGCAGTGAGAGTTCTGCTTATTTTTCTGAACTTAAAATTCTGAACTTATGTCAACTTTTTTTTGCCAGGATAGGGTACATTTTTTTTGATATTGTAATAAGATAAACGGATGAATTGCATGCATAAATGGAATTATTGATAGTTTGACTAAAAAATCAAATACCTGGGCTAGAGGGATGGCTCAGGAGTTAAATGGAGTTCTGCTTTTTCCGAGGATCCAAGTTCAGTTTCCAAGACCAAAGTTGGGCAGCTCACGGCTGCCTGTGACTCCACCCCCAGAGGGATCTGGCACTTCTGGCTTCTGCAGGCACCTGTACGCACGTCATGACATGAGCACATACCTCCCCCCAATTAAAAATAAACAAATAAATAAGTAAACCCCAAAGCAGAGTTATAGAAATGTTTAGGCTTCAGAAAGGAGAGCTAGAAGTCTGAGAATATGTCTCAGTGGTAGAACACTTGCATACCTGAGGCCCTAGGTTCAATTCCAGTGAGAAAGAGAGAGAGACAGAGAGAGGCAGAGAGAGACAGAGTAGGACAGACATATACACATGGGGAGAGAGAGAGAAAGAAGGAAGAGAGAGAGAGAGGGAGAGAGAAAGAAGGAAGAGAGAGAGGGAGAGAGAAAGAGAGAGAGAAAAGAAACTATAGCTAAAAGAGATCTGGGGGCAAGGCAGAGATTGGAGACAGTTGCCACATGGCAAGCTCCATATCCTTTTGACTTAGGGAACTGGGCTGTTTATGCTTTATTGGCTGTGGATTAAAGATATTCTCTTTAAATGAAACTAGAATCACTTGCAAGGGAAGCCTCATGAGATCTTCAGGGATCTGCTAATGGGCAGGATGGGGTGTCTTACTGCTGCTCTTTCTCTATGGAGGTACGCATTTAATGCTTCTGTGTTAAGCAGAAGATCCTCACATTGAAGTTTCAGGGATACGACTTAGGTGCATGTTGGGAGGGGTGTTCTTTTCTTTTAAAAAGTTGTGGTATTTGAAGAAAGTCCTTTGTCATAACAAAATATCCCAAGAATTTTTTATTGTGAACAAAATAGAAAGCCAGAAATCCTGTTTTGGTCAACAGAGTCAGCATACTGAGAAGAAATACAAGGGTTTCTAGTTCCATGAGCAAGTGTCAGAATCTTATGAATATTTACCATCTTACTGATGAAACAGTGCAATGCCACCTTGAACTTTCAGCAACTGACATTTTCTGTGATTGCCTTGAAAGAAAATGTATATGCATTATCTAAACATTCTGCATAAATAATGACCTATTACAGTTATTACAATTGATGGCTGTCTGTGGGCAGGGAGAAAGTTTCATGTTATACTTCTAATCTATTCAAACTATTCTTTTAAATGAAAGTCTGGATTATTATTTCTGGTTCTTGTTTTATAAATATAATACAGCTATAGCAAGTTATGACCTAACTTATTCACAGTTACTATCTATGTAAAGAAGTGATTCATTCATACATTCACTGTGTGCTTTTTTAACTACTTCATGGTGCCGTGGACATGAAAATGAGTAAGAGGTACCGGAAGGAGGTTATATATTCTTCATGACCAGGCAGGAGAAACAAATAGTTGGCAATGCTGAAAAGGTTGAGTTGCACTAGCTGGGAGTACATTCTGACCCGGAAGGAATTCAGAAGAGTGGTGAGAGATCAGGAAAGTCTGTGAGGAGGAGGATCATGTGACCTGGTCTCTGAAGGCTGCATTGCACTTCTGTGGGAAGAGATGGAGAGAGGCAGAGGAAAGATTTGCAAGTGCAGGGATGCAAGAATCAAGTGCATGTCTGAATGTAGTCTAAGCAGGCTAGGCCACTGTGGCTGAAGGTCAGGGTGCTTTTGAGTTCCAGAAATCAGGGAAACACAGGGAATGTGGGCATAAGAGTGCCAGGAGGTTAGCCTGGAGACCAGTTTGGAAGAGTTACAGGCACAAAAAGGTCTTTGGAATTGGCCTTTGGGGTCTTGTGCCTGGCAAAGAACAGGGCACGCAGAAGAAGGTGACTCAATTTCAGGATGGCAGGAGTTGGGATCGAATGGAGAGCTAGAAGGTAAGAGGCAGCTGAGGGAGGGGAGATTGAGTGGTGGCAGGGCACAGCCTTTGAACTCCCAGTTCTTCAAAAACAGAGGTGGTTGGAGGGATGGGCTAATGAATGTATGGGTGGATGATGGGGGGGGGAGGGGGGAGGCTTTTTCCACCAGCTCTCAGCAACCTAGAAATTCAGTGCTCAACTCAATGCCATGAAATCTTGTTGAAACATTTATTCCTTTAAAAAATAGGAACTTGAGTTAATTTTAGCTCGCTCTAATATGCATGTATGAAAACGAAGGCTGCTTTTGAAACTCAGCCCATGCAGTGCTTTCATTTAAACCAATGTTTCTTCGACTTTTCTTCTAAACAGTTTCACTAAAGATTTTCAGTGTTGTTCCTGTACCTGTTCACAATTGCAGAATTTCTTTGATCTCCTCTACTTTGAGTCTTCTCATGTGATAGGCGTGAATCTCATTCGATCAGTCACTTCACAACTAGGCTATTGTTCATTTGTGGCAATAATTCATTTACTGTATTTTGATAAACCATATTTCTATGAGTGTGTCTTACAACTTTTGAGGATTTCCAAGAGGTTTTCTGTGGGTTCTTTTAAGTGTGAGGAAAAATATATGATGAGATAGATAGGCAGAGATCTCTGTACATGCCAATACAGAGCTGTCTGACAGCTCTTTGAGCAATTGAGTGTCTGGCTTATACCTTAGAGCTCAGCTAAAGAAGCTGAGCATGGTTGTGTGTGCTTACAATTCCAGCTCTTAGGAGCTGGAAACAGGAGGATCAGGAGTTCAAGGCCAGCCTCAACTACACAGTGTTTGAGTTCTGCCTGGGTTACTAGAGACCCTGTCTTGAAAAAAGTCTCTGAGGAGAAAGTTAGCCTAAGACTCTGTGGTTCACAATAAAGGGGGATGGGGCTGAAACTTATCTTGGTGTTAATGAGTAATCTGCTTAAATAAAATTAGGGAAAAACCTGAGGATTCTCTAAGATTTGTATTTTTTGCCTATATTAAATGAACTATCCCTAGTGCCCTCAAATGACTAAAAGTGCAAGAATGAAGATGTAACTTCTATTAAGAACAAGGACTTGAGAACAAGAGCAAAAGGGATACGAAAACAACTCAAGGGGCAGATCATTCTGTCAGCAAAAAAAATTGGTGTGTGTAGGTATATGTGTATATGTGTGTATATGTGTGTGTGTCTGTGTGTTTATGTATATGTGTGTATATATATGTGTGTGTATATGTGTATGTGTGTATGTGTGTGTATGTGTGTGTGTGTGTGTATGTGTGTGTGTA
Source organism: Eospalax fontanierii (assembly GCA_035773235.1). Classification (NCBI taxonomy): domain Eukaryota; kingdom Metazoa; phylum Chordata; class Mammalia; order Rodentia; family Spalacidae; genus Eospalax; species Eospalax fontanierii. The sequence continues at coordinate 9,095,497 of CM069547.1, forward strand.
GCAGTCCACCTCAGGTGTCCTTCCTCAAGTGGTATTTATGTTGTTTATTGAGACAGTCTCTCTCACTGATGTGGGACTCGCTGACTGGGCCAGACTGGCTGGCCAGTCCCAGGGAATCCTCCTGTCTCTGCAATCCCAGTGCTGGGATTACACAGAATTACAAGCTTGTGTTCTCTACCCAGGCATTTTCACATGGGTTCCGTGGGTAATGCACAGGTCCTCCTGCGGGCAGGTGAGCACTTTGCTGACTGAGCCATCTCCCCAGCCTATCTTTCAAATATTTAAGGAGCATTCAAGGAAAAATGTGCATTTTGCCATTGGGACCCTGAAGGAAGAAGAGAGTGACCACTAGTTCACCAGCACTGTTCTGAAAAGAAACTCATTTAATCTTTGTTGAAGTCCTAGCTGGCAGACTGCAATTCTGTGCACACCACAGATGTAGAAACCAGGGCATACAAGGGCAAGTAACTTGCCCAAGAGTTGAGTGACCCCAGTTTGGACCTGTTGCTGTGGCTCCTGGCTCTGTATTGTTCTTCAAGCCCTGAGCACTGTGTTCAGAATCTTACATTAGATGCAGAAAGCAAAGGCTTTTCAGGAGTGATAAGCTACCCTAACTCTGGCCCAGCCTATGCTAAGGAGCCAAGACCAGGAAAGGTTCTCAGGCCACAAACCTCTCTTATTTCCAACGCCTAACTCTGTGATCAGAGACTCCTATGGGCTTCTGATTCGGGCTTTGTGTAACATTCCTTTTCTTCCCTGAGATTCCTGTGCACTTTTCGATAATTATTAATTGAAGAAAAATGATGACAGTAGCACTCTGCTTATCTGCTTTGTGGGACTGGCTCCAGTTGGCTCCAGATGTTGTTCGGCACACAGTTCCAGGGAGCTGCTGAACTTTTGACTCCTCAGAGAGCTTCATTGGGTCATTGGTCAGCTTGCATGATTTGGCAGATAGGTGGTTGGGTGGCTCCGAGGGCACACTCTAAGAACAAAACGTGCAGCCAGAGGCAGTCATCTGTAACTAGGTGGCCACGTGGAGCACAGGACTCCCAGGCTTTCATGCTGTGCCTTTCCTAGCCTTGCTGTGCTCTCTTTTCCTTCCTGGGACCAGCCAGGGAATTTCAGCTAGTTCATAGCCAGGTGATATTCAGTAAGGGTAGATTGTCTTTTGGATGCTGGGTAAAATTTGGACAGAATTTCCCTGAGTCTCCAATAGCAGCGTCTCTGTACACACACAGAGCTGGAGAGAACTTGAGATTGACTGTCAGTGCACTTGGCTGGCAGCTTGAGCCTCCGTCACAGCTGTAATCGTATGCAATGAATTTTTATTTACAGATTACTAGGCTCTGAGTCTGACATACGACTAGCCGGGAAGCTCCTCCCTAGAACAGTTGTATGTCATCTGCTTCAGAGGACTAATTGCTTGGCAATTCCCCTTCGGTAATTCCCTCTTTATTTTCTGATGAGTTACTTAACAGTGATGGGCTTGTTGAACAGACCGTGGAGTTGACTGTGCGCTCCAGAAATGCTACCATCGTAGGCCTGGGGGGATAGGTTTTCTGAATTCTGTTTGACTTTCCCAAAGAAACACTGAAACCATTATATGGCCTGTTAATATTTCACTCAATACTAGGTTAAATACCGAGCAGTGTGCCGTGTTCCAAAATGAATCAAAACCAGGCCTCTTTTCTTCAAATGTGCCCCTGTGCATTAGAAAATTATTAAAAAGGAATTTAATATTTATAGAATGTTTAATGCTCTTTTAAAAATATGACTCGAAGTGGAATAGATTTCCAGTATGCCCCAGAGTGAATGGGGTTTGGAAGAAATCCATTGGACTGGTAGTGTGGAGACCCAGTTTTTGTTTTCCTCTTGCTAGATAACTTGGACTGCCAGGCCTCAGTTTCCCCATCTTCAAGAATGTGAAGCTGAAAGAAGCAACATCCTGGGCTGCTGCTGACTTTATGTGGTTCTGTGATTCATGTGGCTCTGTGTGTGTGTGTGTGTGTGTGTGTGTGTGTGTGTGTGTGCACACATGTGTGTGGAGTTCAGAGATCAACACTGGGTGTATTTTTCTACTCTCTTACCTAAATTTTGAGTCAGGGTCTCTCAGTAAACGATGAGTTCTCTATTGGCTAGACTGGCTGGTCAGCAGCTTTGGGGATCTACCTGTCTCTGCACCCCAGGGTATGCCACAATGCATAGCATGCTGGAGATAGATACTCAGGCTCTCATGCTTAAGCAGCAGACACTTTACCAACTGAGCCATCCCCTCAGTCCAGCTCTGAGTTTGTTGTAATTCTCCTCACCCACCCCCAGACCTTTGCTCCATCAAACATCATTTGCTGTTGTTTGACTGTGTCTAGTTTTGTATTTAATTAGAATTTACATTTTAGCTATTATTGTGCTATTATTTAGAGAGTAAGTCATACGTGGTATCTAAAATCATTTATCATCCTGTTTATAATGGTTTCATACCTAATGATTTCTTTCTTCCTTTTGAACATCTCACTATTGTGCCCCAAACAACAGCCCTTTCTGGACGTGGATTGGAATATCTTATAACTGGAAAGACTCTTTCAGCTAATTGTGATGTTATTTCTTGCAAGAGGAGTATGAAAGCATCAATATCAAGAGCCATATTTTGCTCTTAATTTGTGAGCAGACCTCCTTCTGATGTCGTTTGGTTTTACCTGCAGGTGCCGGTATGAGTCCCCAGGTAAATTCCTGCTCTCTTCTGCATCGACTCTTCCAATTAGCATGTGCAACGCTGCCTTGTCTTTTTGGTTAATTTCTAAGTAGCTCATAGTGGTGCCACTTGATGCATTGCAGTTATTAATAGTTTCTCTAGGAGGCGAGTGCAAATAGAAGAGGTGACATTTGAGAGCTTTTTTGTCTGGCTTCTTTCATAGGCAGAGAAAGGAGAAGAGGCAATACTTACTGGTGAGTAGAGGCAGAGGCTTTGAATTCTGGTGTGGGCTCCTTGGCTGTGTGACCCCGCCTACATCCTAAATGTGTGATCCTCAGCTTCCTCATCTCTTGAATGGGGAAGAAAATGCCAGACTCAGGGGCCTGTCAGAATGATAAACATGCCCTGGTCATATTACTGCATATGGTGGAGTCTTGTGATTATAAAAACAAACACATAAAAGAAGGAAAATGTGGAGTAGTTTAGAGGCCAGCAAAAGCAAGAGCAAGGGGAACTAGACTTGAGGAGCACAGCAAACACCTTAAGGCCTTTGAGGGCAGGGTTGGATCCTAACTGGATCTTTGAAACATGGGGAGAATCAGATTCACCTATGTGGAAGTGAGGTCATCTGGATCTGCTTCCTAGAAATGGGTAGAGGGGCTGGAGAGATGGCTTAGTGTTTATGGGCACTGGCTGCTCTTGCAGAGGACTTGGGTTCAAATCCCAGCACCCATATGGTAGCTGACAACTGTCCATAGCTCTAGTTCCAACGGATCTGACACCCTCTTCTGTCCTCTGCATGCACTGCATGAAATAGGTGCACTTACATCCATGCAGGCAATATATGCATACACATAAAAAGAAAATAAGAAATGAGTAGAAAATGCTGTCTTTTGCTGTATGTGATGTAATCCTTGCACTTAAGAGACTGAGGCAGGGGGAATATCTTGGCCAGCCTGGTCTACACAGCTGGTTCCAGGCTATTCAAGGCTATATAGCAAGACGTTGCTTCAAAAAAGATTAAACAAAACTTTAAAACTAAGGAAAAATGAAATGCCACCTTTTAAATATTTATTGCCCAAATTCTACAATATAAGGGAGGCCAATAAAACAGTGATCTCCCCATTCCAGTCCTTACACCATGCTCAATTTATTTATTTTAAAAAATATTATTTATTTATGTGTGTGTGTGTGTGTGTGTGTGTGGAGCTCAGAGGACAACTCACAGGAGTCTGTTCTTTCCTTTCACCATGTGGGTCCACGGCACTGAACCCCAGATAAAGTTGGAAAGCACCCTTTACCTGCTGAGCCATCTCACATCTCACCGTGGTGTTCCCTTTAACTTGTTGCCATCAGACTGAAAATTTTAAGTGTATTTTCTTTCCGATTCTGCTTTTCTTGTTCAGCATAAACGTTCTCATTTACAACTTAGACTTCAAAATTGTTAGCTCCAGGCTTATGTACCATTCTACCAAATCATTCTGTGTTAAGTTACATATCACTTGGGGACATTTGGCCTGTTTCTGATTGTTTTATGATGAAGCTATAGTGAGTATCTTTGCAGTGGGAAATTCTTTTCATTCAGGACACACATAGAAGGCTGATTTCTGAGTGACAGGGTTTGCCCTGACTTGCTACTAGAAAGACCTCCACCGATTTATGTTGCTGCTAATGGCTGAGAAATGTGCCTTGCTTCAACCTTAATGGGAGTGCAGTCCATCCTTATTTTTCTGGCTTAACCAGTCCCTGAGTTTTCAGATTTACATTGCTTTGATCTCTCTCTGGATAGAACATAATCTGTCTCTGTTTAGTTTCTTATTCTCTTTCTTACAGTTATCAGGTGAGAGAACTGAATTGTGCTAGTCTGTAAACGAACACTCTTCCTGTGTTACAGAGTTTTATCTTTTTTGTAAAGTCATATTTTCTACATCTATGACACACTCTGTTTAAAATTTCAATGATAATGTTTTTATTTTTTATTTTTAATTCTGTGTATGTGTGTATCTCTACTTAGGTATGTGTACTGTGAGTGAAAGTGACTGAGGAGGCCAGAAGAGGGCATACCAGATCCCCTGGAGTGGGAGTTACAATGGTTGTGCCACCAGATGTGGGGGCTGGGAACTGAACTACTCCCTGAAAGAGAAGTTCACACTCCTAACCACTGAACCATCGCTCCAGCCCCCGAGGATGCTTTGTGTTGCATCAAAGTTCCAGGTTTTAAATATGATGGAGTGCTAATTTCCTGTGTTTGTATTCTGGGCCCACCTGAGAGGAAGAAGAGATAGGAGGTTGTTTGGGCTCTGCTCTAGGCCCGGCAGCAGCCTGGCTCTTCCAAGGATCGTTCTCATTTTTTTCTGCTTACTGTTCCTCTTGGGAGCCATTTCCTGTTGAAGGCCTAGTGCTGTACATGCTGACGGGCCTTTCCCACCTCCCCACCACCTGCTCTTTGGGCTTGACCCTTACTCACCCTGGGCCTGTGTCACATCTCTTCAGCCAGCCCTCGGTCTCCTGCTCTTGTGGCTGACCTGTGTGCTTCCTGCCCTGGGAATGAGGGTGGATTCATGTCCAATCGCTTCCCTCATTTGGGCCTCAAGGGACGGGGCAGGAATTTCAGTCTCAGGTATAATAGTTATCCAAGGATGCTGGCTGATTGGAGTCTTGACAGCCGAGGCCTAGATCTGCTCCTTACCAGGCTGCCCTGCTGAGGGATAGACGTCTTGGGTTGACTTTCATCCATGTTGGAACTAGAAGCACTGAAGCTTTCCTACCTCCCTTCTTGGCATACCTCTTCTTTGGAGATGGCACTCTGGCAGGAGTTTCCTGGGACTAGACTTCCTCTAGTTTCAAGATCTGAATTTGGGCTGGTGACTTTGACTTGGGTGGCCTGGTATGTAACATATCTACTTTTCTATACGGACTTTTTTCTTTATGATTTTTGAGACACGGTCTCACTATATAACCCAGGTTGACTGAAAGCAGAACTTATGGCTATAGAGGGTCAGCTGTATGCCTGGGAACGTACATATGTACATATATGTCACAAACCATACTTTTTCCCAGTTTTATTTGGGGGAACAGGGTCTTGCAGTGTAACACTGGTTGAACTCCCAGTGAGTCTCCTGCCTTAGCTGCCCATCACCCAGTGATGGGCTCCTATGTGATTGATACTTCACTCACCTACACTGCTCTTAATTTGGTTCAACCCATTCTCTTCTCTGAAGCCCAAGCAATCATTTCTGATTATTAGAAGCCTGTTTACATCTTTGTTCTCATTAATATCTCTCTGGGGTTTTTCACTATCCCTGGGATAAAGTCTAGCACGTCTGACCTGGTTGCTTTGGTTTGGGGGTTTGCTGTTCATACCTGCCTGTGTTATTAAAATTTCTCTTGGGAGAGGCAGACTAAGCTTAATTTCTCCCTCCCCAGGCCTTACAGCAAACACACAAATTTCTCCACTCACAGTTAGGTGAATTCTAGCTAGTTTACTTGGGCTTCCTAACAGAGCAGTGGGTTAGGGGTTACCTACAGAACAAGGGCGCCCCCCCTCCCCTCCGCAAGTTACATTAGTAGATCCACAGTGAGACTTGGATCTTGTGACTTCCTGGTGGTTGGATCCAAATGGCCAATGGGGGAGGAAAAAGGACTGACTTTCTCGTGCCCTAAGTTTAAATATTTTAGCCCCGCCTCTTCTTACATCCAAGGCCAGTGGACAGGTGGGGAGGAGCATAGGACTTTTCCAGCTCCTCATCTTTCTGTAAAAGGTGGTCCTGGGTGATACCACTAGGCCTGGGAGGGGTGTTTGTCCACAACTCATCAGGCTTTTCCCTCGGAGCATCAATTTACCCCCTCCGGTACTGAGTGTCTCTTCTGTGTGTTCTCTGTTGTGTTACTTGTGTTCCAGCCTTTTGACATATTGTACCCACTTCCTTAGAACCCAGTGCCTCATTCCCTTTTGTCTGGCTTATTTTCCCTTGCTCTTAAAACCTCAGCTTCCTGTCCTATTCTGAAGGAGCCTTTGGGTTGGGTTAGCTGCAGACTGAACTCACACATCCTCCTCTTCCCCTTCTGTAAGTCTTTTTTGTTTGCTTGGACTATGTATCCCTGCCTGGCCTGGAACTTACAGATCAGGATGGCTTTGAATTTACAGAAATCCCCCTGCCTCAGCTTTACAAGTACTGAGATTATGCGAGAATACCCAGCACCTTTGTAGCACTTTAAACTCTTTACCAGCTAAGGGATGGGAATGTTTCTTCCTGCTGCCCCCTGTTTAGCATTTGAATTATGTAAGCTTACCATAAAAGCAGGCACTTCCCTGGGATGTGAATTTTTATGTTACAGCCTGGATGTGAGCCCTTTTATTTATATGGACCAGAGTAGTGTCATTGTGGTCTGGACCCACTGTGGGAGTAATGGACCACAGTGCAGGAAAAAATGATTACATCTGTTTGAATGGCATTGGGCATCCTGACAGTGATTGATGAAAATGGTAAGAATGTGCCAGAAGGCTGTGCTCAGGTGAAAGGAAGGATAAAGAAAGGCTCAATGGGGAATTTTCTGGAATAAAAGCTCTGTGAGATAGAATGCTGGATTTGCTCAGTTTTTTGAGTCTTATAGTACTATATACATTTAACCACACAAACACTGTTATTACAGAAGTTCAATACAGAAAAAGAAGTTTTGTTTTTGAGTATCTAAAACTGTCTTTCTCTGTACTGAAAAGAAATTAATGTTGAATTCTGGCTGCATGATAGTTCCTAAAAGTACAGCTGTTGTGTCAGATGAGTGAATGGGTGTGAGGTTCATGTGCCGATGTCCAGCCCCTGGCCTTGGACCGTTTCTCTTAGGCACTCTTCAGGGACCCATTTGACAACCCAGGGAATATAGGCCTTAAACTTACCTGGAAGGAAAAAATTTTCCAGTTCTAAGCCAAATTATTCAGGTTTGGCTGAAGAGCCATGTAGAAAGGGAGCCATGTAAGAAGGTCGGGGACCGTGCAGCATGACATGGGCCCATCCAGAATGAGACAGAGGGGAGAAGGACAATCCGAAGGCGGCGCCTGAGCCCCTTTGAGTCGGTGGTCTAGCCACCACCTCCTCTGTCTTGCACATGTGTTTGTCTATAAGGTGCCCCATTGTGGGAGGTGAGGACTCCTTTGGCAGATATAGCTTGTTCATTTCTGGTGGCTGGAGTGAGGTGCTGTGAAGCCGGGAGCCTGACACTAGGAACCAAGGCCTTATCCCTTCTAGCACTGCAGTATCCTGCGAGGAACCTAAGCCTTCCTGTTCGATTCTGCTCTAACAGATTCCAGGTCGGGCAGAAAGAGCTCTGGATCTTGTTTTGGCTCCTCTTCCCACTTCCCAGGCTTCACTCTGCTCCAGCCTATCCTGGGAATCTGCTGGGACTCTCAACCAGTGTAGAGAGAATGTGTGGTTCTTTATGGGGAAGTCCTTCACATAAGGACCCAGGAAAGACTACTTTTCTCTGTTGTTTCTTTGGTGCCCAAACTGATGCCTTTTAGAAGATAACAGTTGTTGTTTCTTTGGTGCCCAAACTGATGCCTTTTAGAAGATAACAGTGTAGCAGAGCAATCGTTTAGGCCCATAGTTATAGCATTCAGGAGCTTGAGGCAGGTGGAGTGCTGTGAGTGCCAGGCCAGCCTGGGCTGAACACTGAGACCCTCAAAATATAGACCATAGTTTGGTTACTTTTGTCTCTCATAAGTGGGCATGGTCTTGTTTAATAAGCATATCAATTACTGTATTGGCTGAAGCAAAGATGGTCCAGTTATTTCTTTAAACATCGTGCCAGGTGTACTGATGTGTGCTTATAGTTCCAGCATTGGGAAGATGAAGCCAGGAGGATTGTGTGTTTCAGGCCAGCATGGGCTACATAGTGATACCCTGTCTCAAAAATGAGAGACATGGACGTAGAGAGGGATTTGTCCTGAAGAAGGGGGAGTACGAGACCAGTGGGAGAATGGGTGAAAATAACCCCAGTACATGATATACATATATGGAACTGTCATAGAATAAAGAAATAAAATTTAGAGAATCTCCTTGCCTAAAACCTTGCTCTCTACAGAGTTTGAAGGGACCAAGGAAGTCACATCTCAGCCCAAGCTGTGGTATTTTATTTTATTTCGGCTGCCCTGTTCTTCTTAAGCCTCTGTAACCTTTTATCTTTTTCTCTTCTGAGGGGACACTTCGTACTGTTTCTCCATCTTAGAATCATCCAGATGAACGGTACAATTTTAACAATCTGAATAAACATCTAAAAGAAGGGAGCTGCATTTTCCCTCCCAGCACACTGCAGATCTATTTCAATCTCCCTGCAGATTAGCATAGGGAAATGTGAGCAACGAGCAGCCTTAACATGACAGAAAATATGTTTCTGAATGTGAATTTGAGACTTGGGCCTCCCCAGTGGTATATGAACCTTCTCTAGACTAAACCCTGGAAGTCACAGTGTTTAAGGCTGGAAGGAGGGCTGTCAGTCTTCAGAGAGGAAGGAATATTAGCTCTTTGCTCTGCTGCTGACCAGAGAGCATCCTGAAGTTTCTTTGAACAGTTGCACTTAACTTTCACTCTTTGACCTAAAGTCTCAGGGAAAGATTTCCATATATTTTTTTAAACTTTCCCATTTTTAAATGTCCAGGTCTTCAAAGAGGTCACTGGAATGGATGTCCTGTGTTTCCTGCTTTTCTTTAGGTTTAGTCAAAGCTACGCTTGTCTCTTGATGGTGTTTTGGTCAGAGCTTCTGATTTAGAAACTCTAACCTTAAAACCCACAGGCATGCAGACTGTGTGGTGGATGGTATGTCATGGGCTGTGGGCCTGCCTGCCTTTGCCGATAGCATTGTCACATGAATTTGAGCGTCGTTAGTAAATGACTTCAGTGGACAGTCAGGATGACTTCTGCTTCTGGGAGAAATGCGAACAAGCAAAAAACCCAAACCCAGAACCTAGCCATTCTGAGACTAATTGGCCAGGTCTAACAGTGTGATGGTTGACCTTCACTGTCAGCTGGCTAGATTTAGAACCACTGAGGAGACTCCTCTGGGTGCTTCTTTGAGAGTGTTTCCAGACAAGATTAATTGAAGAGTAAAGACCTGCACTGAATGTGGGTGACACCATCCTACAGACTGGGTTCCTTGACTGACCTCAAGGGAACAGAGTAGAAAGCCAGCTGAGTATTGTTATCCCCGCTTCCTTCTTCTTGATCCAGCCAGATGTGATGTTGCCGCTGCCTAGAGCCAAGAGTCACTCGAGGTGCCATTGTTCCTTTCTTCTCAAACTGAGTCCAGACGAACCCTCTCTCCCTTAAAGTTGCTTCTTGTCAGATATTAGGTTGCAGTGAGGAAGAAATTAATATAAGTAACTAAATAATTAGGTCTAGAACTTTGGTTTTCAGACTTGTAGTCCTTTTCTGTCCCCGGGCCTCTGGTGCAGTCAAGATTCCCCTAACTTTATGTTGGTGGGTTTCTGAATTCATACAACAAAAGGACATGTGTTTGTTTTATTGAATTGGCCCAATAGAGCAGTTTGGAGGTGACCTGGGGCAATGAAGAAAGTATTTAGTCCTTTGAATATGTGCTGTCCTTAGCTTCCCCTCAGAACATTTCTTTTTAAAAAAAATATGTATTTTATTTTATTTTATTTTGTGTGTGTGTGTGTGTGTGTGTGTGTGTGTGTGTGCACACACAGAGGCCGGAAGAGGGAATCAGATCTTCGGCAGTAGAGAGATACAGGTGGTTGTTACTCACCCAACAGTGATGATTGGAACTGAACTCCAGTCTTCTGCAAGACTGCTTTTCCCCACCAACCTGTCTCTCCAGTCCTGGACTATTTCTTTGTATGTTCACATATTAGATACGTTTGGAGTGCCCAAGTCTCAACTTGATGGATTGGAGGTCAGTGAGAGAGGGTCTCCTTTTACAGCCTCTGTACCTTTATGAATGAACTTCTTCAGTTGTTTTTCCTTCAACACAACATTGTCATCAAAGTTACACTCAGGAAGAAGTCTAGTTGATCTTGCATATAGAATCCTGGAGTCTTGAGATGTCCCTTCTTAGCTAGGTGGGAAGAATCAGGTCAATTTCTTGTCTAGGTTTTGGTGTTTTTCTCCTGAATGTTACAGGAGCGAGTGGTGAAAGCTTGTCTCTCTGCCTGTGAATCTCCCTCTTGCCTGCTGGGCAGGAGGAGCCAGTGCAAGGCAGGAGAATCTGCGGAAACATGAGTTTGTTTCTGGGATAATTATGTATCTATAACATTTAGTGCTTAATCTTTTTAAAAACGTTCTTCATCTCAGTGATACTAGAGCCTGTGTGAGAACTCTGGTGCAGCCTCTTCCAAGAAGTCATTTGGTGGCAGGCCACCCTGCTGTTAGTTGTAGGATACTTAGAATATGATTCACTTTTAGACTTGGCTGATGCCGGATTTTATAACCCAAAGCCTCACCAGTGATCTTGGGAATGAGACAGAGGCCATCTCTCTTAGGTGGCCCCTTCCATCTCTTTACAGCCTTTTCCCCACTGGAGTCAAGCTGATTTGTCTTGGCAAGGAGCTTTGCTTGGTGACAATGGCTAAGAATGTTTCTCTCTAACAGGTTCCAGAACAGGAAATGCTGGTGGACGTCACTTCTTGCCCCAAGATCTTCGTTGGGAGTCCTCGGGACTTGGTGTCTTTAATGAACTCGCCAGGAGGCATAATGGTTCACCATTTTTGTTCTGGGCCACCCTAATGGATGACACCCAGCAGCAGAGACCTCCTCTTGGACATCATCCCTGTCAGCCAGTGTGTTAGCCATCCCTTTGCTGGTTTCCCACTGCGTTGAGCTAGGCTTAGTCACTGGTGGCAGCGCCCTGCTGACTGTCACCCTGCTCACCTTCTGTCTCTCCTAGAGCTACACTTCCTCTTCTGAGTGCTCGGGAAGGGTTCGCACCAACACTGCCCCAGACTCTTGTTGTAATCAAGGCACCATCCATTCTTTCCATGCTGGCCTTTGCCCACCAGCATATACCTGGCATGACCTGGAGTCGAGGCAGTGGAGGATAAATCCATCTTGTACAGGCTTGTTTCTGCTAGTTCTAGCCCGTCTCTCACCAGAAATCAAGCTTTTAAATACACCCGTGTAGGAATGTGTGGACTGTTGGAAGAATTCTTTCTCCGGATTTCTAGTGTTTACATAAGCAGATTTTCAAAGAAATATCCTGTCACTGAATTAAACACCAAAGCTTATTTTTGAAAAGTTATGGATGCTTAAAGGTGGCACAGAGTTAAAAACTATAGGCTCTCGTTTCTTTTTTATGACAAGTAGCAGCACATCCAAAAGGTGTCTATTTCTGTCTTGGCAGGAAGGGGTCAAAACTGAACATTTGCAACACAGACAAGCTAGAATGGAACGAGTATAGAGAGAAGCTGACAAACGCATGCCCCTTGTTGGGAGTTCAGCCCATGGAATGTTCTGTAGGACAAAAGGAATGGCAGAGATATTTCAATTATATTTTGTTCTCGGTCAAAAAAACCTTCTGAAATATAAATCTGCTGTGTATTGGAGAATGGAGACAGCAATTGATTCAACTTGAATGGCTTTCATTTAGCTTGAACATCCCATAGAAGGGGTGCTTGTTCTGACAACCGTATTTTTGGCTTTCTTTGACTTAAAGAAAATTGAATTCCTGTTTACATATCTTAGAGGATTGTTTTATGGACAAAGACACAGGTCAAATCCCATCACACTGGCTGCTGCTACTGCAAATAGAAACATTTCAAGAGTGAAATACAAACATTTCTAAGTCACAGCCAGAGCCTGCAGTAATAATACAAGGTTGGTAATACGAAGCCATTTGCAACTATAAATAATTCAGCTGTAGATGTGCTTTTTTTTTAAAAGAAAATCCTTTTTTAAAATAAAATTCTAATCTTGCCAACACACACTCTTACGAGAACTTGATCTATTTGCATAATAGAGGAATTTATGTGTGTGTATGTAGATAGATAGATATAGAGATAGATATAAATTGTAGACATCAGCTTTGTTTTGAGCTTTCTGGAACATACTATCTTTTTTTATTTTCTTCCCATAATGATATCTGGAATTGTACCCAATTGTTGAAATTTCATAATTATGTACAAATGTGTATATATTCTTCCAAGGTCCTTTTGTGTCAACCAATCGAACAGAGAACTTAGAGCCACCTTTTGTAGTTGAAGGAGAGACCAAACACATTAGAAACAAGAGCTTTCTTTGCCTTGTGTTCCAAAGGGCCTCTCCATTGTACATCACTGTAGTAGACAGTTCATTTTTCTGTGTAGGACTTTGAATCTCCGGATCCTTCTGGAATCAAACTAGAGCTCGATGTAAGTGTAATTATTATTATTGACTTTCATGCCTGAACCTGTCTGACTCTCAGTAGCCTGTGGTTCTTGGGACTCATGCTTCTCAGGTATTGTGAGATCTTAGAGTGGCTTAAGAAATTTAGGGTTGTTGATCAAGTAAAAGCTTCCCTAGGGATGAAAGTCGGGTCTTAGGGTATTCTACCTCCAAGGTTCTTTACCGTATGTCTTTGCTTAATTTACTTTCTTTTCATGTTAATTTGTGAATTTCATACTTGGAACATTTATTATTATAAATTTTACTCTTATTTTGTTGATGTTTTGAGACTAGGTCTCACATAGTCCAGACTGACCTTGAACTCCTGACCCTCCTGCTTATCCACTTCTAGAAAATGCTGGGAACACAGGTGTGAGCCACCACACCCCACCCTACTTTTAAATAATTAATTTGCCAGGGATTCTGACTCATGCCCCTGTAATCTTAGCACTTGGAGGCTAAGGCAGAAGGCAAGCTGGACTTTATGGTGAGTCCCAGGCCTGCCTAGGCTACAGAGTAACATCCTGTTTCAGAACATTTTAAAACACAATACAGCATAACACATCAAAACAAAAAATTATGTCTAGGGTTGGCAGGATGGCTCAGCAGGTAAAGGTGCTTGCTACACCGACCTGCACACCTGAGTTGGGTTCCTGGAATCATGTAAAAGTGGAAGGAAGGAGAAACCTAATTTCACACAGTTGTCCTCTGTGCAGCATATCCCCACCCCATCATGCACACACACACACAATAACAATAAATAAAAATTTAAAAATTCATATCTGATTAAAATCTGAGTTTGAGTTGCTCGTTCTTCATACCTTGGCTGCTTTTTCTGTCGTTTCTAGACCGTTACTTCTCTCTGCTCTTTGGTTCCAGAATTTCATCTCACTCAGAGGTCCCAGCTTGTGATTCCCAGTACTAGGGTGGTGTTTCCCGAACAACTTCTCTTCCCATCTGAGTCCATTTCCTAGGTGTAAAGCTGTTGGCATTCCATTCAGTGCTCCGCACACCCGGTCAAAGCCAGAACCTCGCCTGCTAATGAGATCAGCCCTCATAGCACTGTCCATTTTGTCCCCTCTGTGTATTTCGGAGGACAAAAATCTACTTGTCTTTAAGAAACTCATCTTGGTGTCTCTTCCTCAAGACCTCTTGGAGTTTTCCGTTCTTCGATACACTTCATAGCTTCAATCTGGAGCAACCATGAGCGAGTCTTTGACAAATAAGTTGTCCCTACACATCGTTTACAATATTACACTCCCTCTTTAAAAAATAATTAAACTTCTCTGTGTGTTCTTTGCTGTGGGTCAGGGATTTGACCTTCTTTGCCATCCAACACAGAAGTTAATCACAAACTGGTCCTCTGAACCCAGTAATTAAAAATAGAGAGAAGTTTCTGAACTAAGCAGTTGGCAGGAAAGGCTCTACTTACATCTGTGTGTGGTTAAGGGAATAGTGATGTTTAAGTAACATCAGCTTGGCTCTCTGTTGTATGAGAGCATGTATGTGTGTATGTAATTCCTTGACTGTCAGCTAATCATGTGTTTGTGTATGTGTACCAGTGACAAGGAAATCAAATGTAAATGTTTTGAAATACAGCCGTGCTATTCAGGATGGCCTCAAACTTTGGGTAATCCTCCTGTCTCAGCATCTCAAGTGCTGGGATTATAGGCATGAGCCTGACACATCCTTTTCTTTCTTTCTTGAGATAGTATGTCACTGGCCTAGAACTCCCCAAGCAGACTATGCTGGCTGGCCAGTGAGCCTGAAGGATCCACTTGTGTTCTCCCACCTCCCTGATACTAGGATTGTAAGTGTGTACCACCCCAAGCTTTTTTTTTTCTTCCATATGGATTCTGGGTTTTAAATCCTTTCTTCAGCCTCAGTAAGGCAAACATTTCACTTTCTGACTGAGCTGTCTCTATAGTACTTTCTATGAGGGAGCAATGATTTTTCTTACTTGTTAACTGAAAGTTTTCCTTATACCACATATTTCAAAAAATCAAAGAGCAAATACTTTGAAATCTTTATGTCTTCTGATTCTCCACTTAAAAGCTACCTTTGCTAGAAACTTTTAGGAGTGTCAAAATCGACATGAAATACTGATGAGTTATTTCATTTTAGAATGTGGTAGATTAGGATTTTCTGCTCTCTGGAAAGGGGATTTATGCCTGGAATATGTCAGACTCATAAACACTTTGCAACTTAAATATAGACATGTGAGTCGCTCGTTTGGAGAAGAACCTAACCTCTGACTTGGACTTTCCTTTGTTCTTACCAGTAGTCAGTATCTCATAAAATGCATCCAGTTTTGGCTAGTTCTATAATCATGACTTTACTTTAAAAGATATATTCGTACCTAAGGTCTAAATAACTATGTGATATAAAAATGATTCCTTTCTGGCATTTTGTTGTTGTTGCAGTGACCTTGTTGTTTACATGGAAAGATCTTACGTTTTAAAATTTTTATGATTTTTATTTTATGTATATGAATGTATTGCCTGCATGTGTGTAAATGCACCTGTGTTGTGCAATGCTGCTGGAGGTCAGAAGAGGGTTCGGATCCCCTAGAATTGGAGTTAAGGATGGCTGTTAGATGTAACTGTTGTGGGTACTGGGTAGCTAGGAATCAAACCCGGACCCTCTGTAAGCACAGCCACTGCTCTTAATCGATGAGCTATCTCTCCAGCCTTGGAAAGCTCTCATTTTAAGGTTGATTTATTTATTCCTGGAGAGTTGTTATATTAAATTAAATGACCAATGCCCAATAAATATAATGAAGAGAGATTAAGTATTTATTTATTTGATGGTCTTGGGGCTTATTGATGCGCAAGGCCTATACATGCCGGGCAAGGACTCTACCACTGATCTATATCTCGTATCTGAAGTCTAGGAATTATTACTTTTTAAAGTAGAGACTGGAGAGATGACTCAGTGATTAAGAGCACTGACTGCTCTTTCAGAGTACCTTGGTTCAGTTCCCAGCACCAACATGCCCCTCAAAAGCTGTAACTCCAGTTCCAGGAAATATAATGCCATCTTCTGGCCCTCAAGGACATTGTATGCAGGCAGCATACACACACACACACACACACACACACACACACATACATACACACACACACACACACGCACACACATATGCAGGGAAAATATACAAATAAAATACAAATGAATGAATTTTTATAAAAAGAGAAAGAAGGTCTTTCATTCTTCTGGATCTACTATATATACATATACTTCTTATATTATTAGTATTAATAGTTAATATTGTGAACATGCTTACATTAACTGAAATTAAGCAACAAAGAATATCAATATCTGCCCCATTTTTGAGTTTATGCTGCTTATGCTAATTTGAAGTTAGGAAATTTCTTTTTAGGCAATTTTCATTCATGAAATTTAAAATCAACATCTTTTGTTCGTCTTTGTTGACATTCATCTGCCTTGTGTAATTTCTTGTAAACCTGGTATGGGAAAGATTCTCTATCAGGAGACAGCAGTAAAGCTGAATAAGCGTGACTCGAGATTCTAAGCAAATCAGTCTTTTATTTCTTTTTCTGTATTACAAGGAATAACTTTTAACAAGGGTGTATTAGTTACTTTTTTGTTGATGTTATAAAATATCATGACCAAAATCAACTTGGGAAAGAAAGAGTTTATTGTAGCTTACAGTTCCAGAGGATTGAGTCCATCATGGTGGAGCAGGCATAACATGGCCTTAGGAGCAGGACATGCTGGCTGGTTACATTTTCTTCTGCACACAGGAAGCAGAGAGAGAAAGGAGGAAGTGGGGCAAGGCTGTAAAACCTCAAAGCCCACCCTGCATGATTCTCTTTCTCCAGCAAGCCTCCACCTCCTAAAGGTCTATGTCCTCCCCAGACAGGGCCTTTATTGACGGACTCAGTGTTCAAAAATACATGAACCCATGGGGGATATGTCTCATTCAAAATATCACAAAGCAATAAGTGGATTTTTCTAAGTTTTATTCTTTGTCACTATGTAAAACAATAGAATTTAATATGTTTTGTGAGCTTTGAGTAGACACAAAAATAAATAGATGTCTTTTGTTTGGTTTTGAGAGGGGTGCTTGTCATTTATCCCTGTCTGCCTCACACTCACGTTAATAGTTCTGCCTTGGCTTCCCGTGTGTGCTGGGATTACAGGTGTGTACCCTGCCTGGCTTAGTAGCTATCTTTATACTTTTAAGTTTGGATTGTGCCCCAATACAGCATTCTGTTTTTCTGGACCGCTGGTGTCATGAATGTTAATGAGAGCCGCTTTCAGGGTCCCTAAGGGGTTGCTTTCTTCATGATTCTGTGGTGGAACTCTTAGGTTTGTTTCTTCTGTTCATTTCAGTATCTTCTAGAGATAGATATGGAATTACACTTGAAATAGCAGAACTCGATTGTTGATATGTTTATTCAAGAAAGCATTGTTAATAAATATTTACTTACCAGATTTGTGACCAAAAATACAGGGAACAGCCCACACACTCACACCAGGTCCCTATGCAGACAGCCTGTTCTTTTAATAATAATGACGGCTGGCTGGCCAGTATGTCAGGGGATTGAGGATGTGTTAGTCACTGTACTAATCACTTAATCCTCATGGTAAACCTACACACAGTCATCATCACTACTCAGATAAGGTTTCTGGGTTAGTAGTTTGCCCAAGGTCACAGAATTGGTGACAGGATGGAGGTCAGCTCATGGTATCAACCTCAGCCCCTGGACTGGCAACACAATGTCTCATCACTCAGCAGCTGGTATCACAGAAGCACTTGAAAAATTGTTTTCAGAAACTGTTTATCCTGGGAACTGGAGCCATTGCTCAGTTAAGAGCACCTGCTGCTTTTCTAGAGGTCCTGGGTTTGGTTCCCAGCACCCAAGTCAGGAGGCTCACAACAACCTCTGTCTCCAGGTCCAGGGCATCTAACCCCTTCTTTTGACTTCTTCAGGCATCCATACACACATGCACTTACATATACAGACACATATACACATATAAAAATAAATCTTTAAAAATAATTGTTTTCTCTACATATTAAGTATACAGAAAAGCCTATGTACAAAATACATGTCAGTTACTTGGTAAGCATTCATCTCACTCTCCATCCAGAGTTTAAATAACCATGAACTTGATACATCCATGTGGCATACTCCAGTCTTGCCAATTTTTCTTTGTCTTAGAAGAAACTACTATAAAGGTCTAGGGATAAAGCTCAGTAGTACAGTGTTTGCCTAGTATGCACAGGGCCCTGACTCGAATCTCCAGCACTGAGAGAGGGGGGAATGGTCACTATAGAAAATGTTATGAAATATTTGTTTATATTTTTATCTGTGTATGTGTGTGTGTGCATACAAATGTGCCACTCAGTGCGTGCGAGAGGACAACTTGAAGTGTGTGTGTGTGTGTACAAATGTGCGACTCAGTGCGTGTGGAGGTCAGAGGACAACTTGAAGGAGTCAGTCGAGTCCCTCCTTCCACCATGTAAGTCTTGGGCATGGAACTCGGGTCCCTAGGCTTGGTGGCAAGAGTCTTGACCCACTGAGCCAACTCAGAAGTCCTGAAATATTTCTTTTTAACTAAAGTGCACCCTTGTTGGGTCATTTTTCTCTCTTCAGCTTTCTGCTGTCTTCTCTCTAATCTGCCATACCTCCCGGTCTTTCCTCTTTCCTGTCGTAGTTATCAGACAAAAAAAGAACAGAGTCAGATCTGCTTTCAAAATCAAGGAGAATGTCCCCATTGTCATATTCAGGCCTGGGTGCAGTGACAATCGCTGGGGATTCTGGGTGAGCTGACAGATTTTTTGCTTCACTGAAGAGCAACATCCTCTTCCATGTAAGGTGTGCAGCTGAGGGGCTGTAACCAACGGGCCAAGTGAGAGGTGTGATTTAATACGACTGTGCTGACAGAGCTCTCACAGGCTTGTCAGGGTATAATTCGCCAACATTAGCTCTATAGACTTGTGGTTTTTAATAGTATGACTTAAAATAGTGATAAATTTTTTATAACCAGTGTGAGGGCACTTTGTAACACAATAAAAAAACCCTTGAATGGAACATGTTAAGATAATACAGCCTTGTTGCCTCTTATTATTTTAATGCAGTCTTTCAGGAAGAAGCAACACCAGTGTGTGTGTGTGTGTGTGTGTGTGTGTGTGTGTGCGTGCATATGCAAGTATGTAAATCAAAATAGATTCTGTCCTGACAGGAATAACAGAATTCCTCCATTAGTTAGAGAATATATTTGAATAATTTTCTAAATTTTTTTGGTAAGTTTTTTTTAACAGTCTTCCTGAACTGCTCAACATAAGAACTGTGTTACTCTTACATTATTACCTCCATATGATTATGGAAACACGTAATGATGCGTTTATTTATTTAATTTTTTGGTTTATTTATTTTTAGTTTATTTTATGTATTTGAGTATTTTGCCTGCATGATTGTAAGGGCACCCTTGTTGTCCAAAGCCTGAAGATACTGGAAGAGTGTGTCAGATCCCCAGGAACTGCAGCTATGAACAGTTGTTAACCACCTTGTGGGTGCTGGGAATTGAACCCAGGTCCTCTGGAAGAGCAGCCAGTGCTCTTAACCACTGAGGCACCGCTCTAGCCCCTTATTTATTTTTTGAGATTTATATTTTGTGTGTGGGGGAACAGAGAGAGAGAGAGAAAGAACATGATCATGCTATAACATGCTATAATGCCTTCATGAAGGTCAGAGGACACCTGGGAACCAGTTCTCTCCTTTTCCCACTGAGCTAACCCTCTGGCCCCCAAATGCATAATGGATTTAAAGAATGAAGAAGAACCATGTCAAACAAAATGTTTACGTGCTTTAGAAGGACTTATGCATACACATGAGTATGTGTAAGGCATTTGCACGCGCACACTTGCAGTGCACACTTGGATTGGCCCATGTTTTTCTAGTGCTGCCTGCCGTCAGCATGCACCCTACACGGCTAGGGTGGTAGGAGACTGATGAACCAACTGTGTGATTTTGACTTCCTCAGTAGTCAGGACTTTGGCCTGTAATAACAAGTACTATAATAATGAGATCAAAGTGTATCTACATTCTCTTCTGGGGTGGAGAAAAATTTATATGGAGAGAATGTGCCTATTAAGCCGAAAATCTGAAAAAAGAGCTACATCTGACAGCACATTGCAGTCTATCCATTGTCTCAAAAACATGCCATAAAAATATGGAAAGTGGGAAATCTTGGCAGAAGGAGCATGAGAGATCCGCTGATTTCCAAGCTGTGTGTGACTATTCTGAGGACTGCTCCGTGACAGCTATTACTATAGGGACCGGCACCAGGGAAGAAAACGTACAGTTTAATACTTTAGAGCAAATAGTTGCTGGGCATGCTTTAAATAGCACAGGAAATGTGTCGAGTGTTTACTTGACATTTGCTGTATTGAACACTAATACTGAAACAGATTCTTTGACCACAGAGAATGCCAGTGTGGGTGGGGTGGGGGTAGACGGGAGAAGGGGACAGCGAAGACAGCCACCATGATTCGATCACCGTGAAGTGGTAAATGAAGGTTTTCAGGATATGGAGATGCCAGGAAAATAAATGGCCGTTTGTTTCATGAAGTAGCTTTTCAGTGTGGTGGGAGAAAGTGAAAACTCCTCCTGTGGATTGGGTTTCCCTTCTCCAAGCTGTCAGAGCCTGCACGCCCTTGGTGTTCCAGTTCATTCTATGAGGTCCTAGAAGCTACACGAATGACCTCCCTTCGTGTTTATGGACTGATTTTTAAAATTGCATTTATTACCTGTCTCCCATGTACATGCTTGTGATTGTGTGTGTGTATATGTTATCTGTATGTGTGAGACTGTGTGTGTGATTCTGTATATGATTATGTGTACTGTGTCTTTGTGCATGTGTATATGTATTTGTGTATATGCATGTGTGATGTGTGTACATGTATATGTGTGGTGTGTGTGTGTAAGACTGTGTGTATGATTGTATGGGTATGTGTGTATATGAGACAGACAGACAGACAACTCCGCACCCCTGTTTCTCAGTGCGGCCCATTGCTTCTGATGTCTGTTCCTCCACTGCTACTCCAGATCATCTTGTTCTCTCTCCAGACTTCTCTCCACCTTTCTCTACCACTGTTAATGAGGGTCATATGCTGGAATGGGGTCTAAGGCAGGTTCAGACAGCTCTTAAATGCTTACAGTGCCTTGTGATTCAGTTGTATTTAACAGGAAAACAAGTTGGGTTCATTTTAGGCTACTGAACCCTCTTGCATTTGTGGGTTTTTGAAGCCAGTATCCAGTGCCATCAAGGGAATCAGTTAAAAACTGATGGCTGAAGAGATGGCTCAGGGGTTAAGAACATCTGATGCTCTTGGGGAGGACCTGGACTCAATTACAGACACCTATATGGCAGCACACAACCGTCTGTAACGCCAGTTCCAGGAGAGGAAATGCCCTCGTTTGGCCCCCATGCACCAGTGTGCATGTGCTGTACACACACACACACACACACACACACACACAGGTAAACTCTTATAAACATAAAATTTTTAAAAAACAAGTAATTGGTACATGTTAGAGATATAGGAATATGAAGTTGTGCAATAATAATAAAATTTGTCAAAAAGCTTCTTATTTTGTGTTGTCAGCCCAAGGTGCTTTGAAGTACCCAGGGGAACGTTAAGACCAGTGGGCAAAACTCTAAAATTTCTTCCTTGTAGACTGTCTCAACACTCAGAACACTGCTCAAAGGAAAGGCTGTATGTATGGCTTTTCCACTGACTTGAATTCAAGCTGACCTTGAATAAATTGTGCTGAACTTCTCTGGGCTTCAGTTAGCTCTGGAAGATATGTGTGCTTGTATATTGCCAGTGGGAAGGCTGGAATAACTGACGTTTACAGCAAAATGAGAACTCCAAGGAAACTTTTATGACTAGGAAAGAATTGTGGCTGTGAGTGCACCTGTTATGCGGGGCTCTGCTCAGGAAAAGGCTTGTATATGTAGGTCCAAGAAAGGCTGGGGTTTTCTTGTAATGATCTGACTTTTTGGTTATTCAACCAAGGGTCTCACACATGCCAGGTAAGCACTTTACCAATTGAACTGTGTCCCCCAATCCTAGAGAGATGGCTCAGTGGTTGGGAACACATAATGATCTTCCAGAGGACCAGAGTTTGGTTCCCAGCACTCACGTTGGGTGGCCCACAACCTCCTGGAACTCCAGCTCCAAGAGATCTACACCCTCTCTGGCCTGCTCTGACTCCTGAACTCATGTGTGCATACCCTGCTACACACATAGACACACACAGATACACATAAGTAAAAATAAAATCTTTTTTGTAAAGTTTTTATTGATTTTTCGTGTGTACTTTATACAGAACATCTTAATCTTAAATCTTGAAAATAAATTCCAATCAAGCAGTAACAAATCCCATTTATTATGTATAAAATTTTCATTTTCTTGTGCAAAGGAGATTCAGTTCTTTCTTTGAAAAGTTTCTTTCTTTTTTACTCTGTTGCTGCCTCCTAGGTCATCTTCTTCTTTTGATTTCTATTCAATTGAGGAGAAAGGAGGAAAAGTGACCAGCCTTTGTGAAGTCCTTGCCTTGTGACATTTACATTGCTAGGTACATGTCCTGTGTGATCGATGTTCAGAAGGTCTTTTCCTTCCTCATGGCTCAGCAAGAGGCCCAAGAGGGAGAAAAATGCCCAGTATTGCAGATGGGTGAGAGGAGAGCCTTTTAAGGTTGTGGTACCCAACGTGCCACATCATAGATAGAGATTTTGAGGTTTCTAGAAACCAATTGCTTGAAGGTTCCTTCAACTTAGTAAAGGTTACTTGGATTGCAGCACTTGGCCAACCCACAGTTCCCTGCTGAAGTCTTTTCAGTTATTGCCTTATTGCAGTTGTGTGGTTGTGAAAAGGACGCAGGTACTGTGCTGCAGTGCTTCTAATTTGAACCAAAGAGTGCAGGCTTTAAAAGTATTGAGTGTTTGTTTCTGGAGTCCCAGCTACAGTAATTACAAAGTTTAGATGAGCAAACGTTTCAGAGAAAGCATATGTACTTAAGGCAATATCCATGCTTCGCTCTCTCTTTGCCCCCTCAGCCCAGCCCTGATTCCTTCCTCACTAGCCCTATAGGAAGGCTCCTTTGCAAGTTCCCTTAGACTGCTTTGTAAGACACACAAATGCACACCTTGGGAGAGTGAGGGTGAGAGGGAGAGGAGACAGAGGGCCCACTTCATAATCCTGTTGCTGCCAAGAACAAACTCTGTGACCAGACACTTTATCAAGTGGGGATGCTGTTAAAGTCCTTCCTCACCTGTTAAAGAGGCAGTTACCAGTTCTGTTCCAGGGTTTCTCAGTGAAGTATTGGGTTTGCTGAAGTTTCCCAAGAACCTCCATATGTGTTGGCTCTGACCAGCTTGGGAGGTGCAAAAGTGCCTGGAGAAACCTTAGCAGTTATGCGTTTAGATATCTCACAAGTACCCTGCCAATAATGTGCAATTATTTTAATAATAACCATTATCACTGTCGTCGTCATCATCATCATTATTGTTTTTGCTATTTTTTTGAGTCAGAGTCTCATGGATTTCATGTTGGTTTTGAACTTCCTATGTAGCTAAGGATGACACCGAACTCCTGATCTTGTTGCCCCTACCTCCAAGCGCTGGGATTATAGACTTGCACCACCTCACACTGCGTTATTATTACTACTGTTAGTAGTTTTGAGAGTGTCACACTGTGTAGCCCAGAATGGCCCTGAGCTCTCCATCCTCCTGCTTCAGCCTCCATGTCTTGGGATTGCAGGTGCTCATCCCCACACGTGGCTCTCTTAACAGGTCAGACTAACTTCAGAATATCTGAAAAGAATGAAAGCTGGATGATAGGGAAAGGTTTCCAAGCTGCCCCAAAGCTCCTGTGCATCCTAGCTGGAAGGTTCTGTCTGTTTATTTAGTTGTAGCCGTCTCTTCCAGGGCAGTGACATCACTTATGGCTCCATGGCGGGCCTCACTACTCACCAGAGCGGCCAAGTTGTTAAACTCTGGGCCCCAGTGTCATCTAAGGAGCAAGAGCGAGCTCCAGTGTAAGGACTCAGTACAGTAATGTAAGAAGGACTCAGTGTGTTTCTCAGTGTCCTGTGAGCTATGGGGCTTTCTGAGGTATCTGTGTAGCATGTAGGGAAGATGCCGTCCATGGGTATGATAGTGGCTGTGGATGGGTGAGATGGAGGGTTAGAGAGAGAGAGAGCAGCAGATCTTCCCTTCTACTCCAACTTTCAGACTTCACCTGCATATACTGGGTCACTTTCTGACCTCCAGCTTGGCTTATTGTACTCCCAAGCCCCTCCCTTCACCTGCCCACATCCTGCCTAGCCATCTGTGTCACTGTGAGCTTCCACTTCTCTAGGACACAAAGCCTAGGTGAGCCTCCCTCCACACTCCATTTCCAAACCCTCTGCACAGTTCATCTTAGCAGGCCATCCATCACTTCATCTGGTCACTGATTTATCTTCCATCCAAGGCAGATTCCTTGTGACCCAAGGCCCTAGCCTCCTCCCAGCCTCTACTATGGTGTACCCAAAAGATCCAAAGAGGGCGAGAACCTGCTGGCTTCTCCATCCTTGTTTCCTCTCAGATGAACACAGTATGGTCCAGGCATTTGATTTCTGTCCCAGGGACCTTATGAAATATGGTAGTCTAGACCAAGTGAATTCACACTGGTCCCTACAGTTTCATGATAGAATCGTAGATGACATATAAACATGGATTTGGGTGATGAATGAAGACAGTCTCAAGTTGTTCAGGTACGGCCTACGGCTTCATTCCTTTTGTGCTAAGGAGTAGCTCTGTGTGATGAGTAGATAGAATGGCCTCAGCAATGAAGTTTTCACTATCAGTCAACAGAAAGTTTTTTGATTTTGACCCTTTCATAAGCCAGATTCTTGTCTTCATTAATATTTATGTTAGCCATCTGTCTATTATTAAAAGATAATTTAAATCATAGTACACAAAATAACTTTTTAGTACATGTAAAGAAATGTGCTTTGAAAAAGCACTTTAGACATCTATGTGTGCATTTATGTTCTATATTATAATATAGAATTATGTAAAATAATTATAGCAGGTCTTTCATTTTATTCATTATTAATCATGTTGGAATTTTTCTGTAAGTATTTAAAACTATTTTTCTTCTTGGATGCTGGAGAGATGGCTCAGAGTAAGAGCGTTAGTTGCTCTGGCAGAGGACCCACATTTTGTCTCTAGCATACATGTAGGGCAGCTGACAACTGCCTGTGGCTCCAGTTCCCTCTATCGCCTCTGAGGACACCTACACACATGTGGCATGTACATACACACACACACACACACACCTAAGTTTAAAAAAAGGAAAAAATTTCTTCTTAAAATTTTGTAATTTTTAGTATCTTGTCTGAATTCTGAGCAGACATAATTATTGTTTTATATTGAGGATTTAAAGAAATATTGGTTGAAAATTTGAGCATCTAATTCCAAGTGGAATTACATATGTATTTCATTTATTTCTCATACCCAATAACTATAATTGAACTCCAAATTAATTGCTCTTTTATGATGTTTAATGGAAATTTTAAACAGTTATAAAAGATTCTGAACTTACTGATTTTAATTTACTGATTTTTCTGAGCTTGGGGGCCAGGCTTGGCTATTTATTTGTTTATAAACATTTTTGTGTGTAATATAACCCCAAAGTGATGACTTCTTAATTTAGGAAGAGTTATAGTGATAAGTCACTATGTTTTTTTACAGTGTTACTACTTTCTGGAAAAAGAGGGTTTTATATTTGCCATTTTAGTTCAGAACTAGGAGGGAGGGTCTAAATGTGCTCCATATAGTGCTTGAATTCTGGTGAGACCCATCTCAAGTGGGACCCTGCTAAGAAATGTTAGCAAAAATGTATGCGGGTTTTTTGGGAGGAGAACTTGGAGAGGGACTTTCAGAGGAAGGCCACTTTTGGCAAACATTTGCCAATCATTCCCACCTTGTGTATTTGCCTCTTGTGTTCCTGGGTCTGAAGAGATTGAAAAGATCTGCACTGATTGAGTCTTTTCATTTAGAAATGCTTAAATTTTACTTAAATTTACTAAAATTCCCCTCCCCTTTAAAACTGGTAAGTCATTATAAGTAAGTTGTGGAAAGATGCTTTCTCTCCTACCTGGATGATATTATTATTATTAATTATTATTATTATTATTGACTGACCTAAGTCTAGAAAATGGCAAGTAATTATTGATCTCAGTGGCTCAAAACTTTAAAACCATGTCCAAGGATATTTCAACTATGGTGATTTTTCTAAATTTGGTTTCTGCTGCAAAAACCGGATTGAGCTTTTTTGGTTTTCTGGTTGATTTTATCTGTACAGATTTGCCCTGACTCAAATGGGAGTGTGTTTCCTAAGCTTCCATCTCCTTAGCAGTGAGTCATGTCCACGTTGTTGAGACATTTTCTAGCCTTTATTGCTGTGTGTAGTTCAAGCTTTTCTCTGGATGTTTTGACTCCTTAAGAAACTCGAAATAACAAATTAACAATCACACTCCTCTGGAATGAAAACAGGCCGTAGTGGGGTGATAAATAGCAGTTGTGGAAGCCTGAGTCAACAGAAAACTCAGTTCTTAGACCTGAGAAGGCTGTGGAGGAGTCCAGGGTCCAATAGATCCAAGCAAGACATACTGTTTAAAGCACACACACACTCACACTCACACACAGACAGATACACACACACACACAAAAAAAAGAAACACATTTTCTCAGAAATGTTTCCAACAGATCCTGTTGTAAAATCACACTGATACTTTCTTTTTCCAAAACTTATTACTTAGGCTTGGTCATCTGACCTACCTGCTGTCAGAATGGATGACATTAAAATAAGATGTAGTCTTTCTTCTGAAACTCATGTTAGCCTAGATTCCCGGATTTCTGTGATTCTCTGGTGACACTGGGAATAGCAGCTAGGCAAGGTCATTATTGAATCCCCACAAGCCTGTAACTAATTGCTGCCTGATCCTAAAGTCCGTGTATAGCCCATGTCTGAATGGCTGTCAGTGTGGCCTGCATACAGCCCAGGGCTGAATGTCCTATGGGAATTTGTAAATCAGAGCAAGTTGTGTATCGAGAGGTCCCATGTCTGTTTTTAACTCTGTTCATGGGGTTGCTAACTGTGGCTGAGTTCCATCTCCCAGGGATGAACTGATGAGAGGCCTTTGTCATACACTCTTGGAAGAAAAACTTTGATGGGGAAAAAAAAAGGAAAGCTCTTGGGTCTTGGAGTTCCTACTAATTAAAAAGTCATCCAGGGCTTGGGGAGATAGCTCAGTCAGTAAAGTGCTTACCATACAAGCACAAGGATCTGAGTTTGGTCCCCCAGAACCAATGCAGAAATGCTCAGCGATGTACACGTATAATCCCTTTGCTGGAGAGGCGGAGACAGGAGGGTCCCTGGGGCTTGCTGGCCAGCCAGACTGGCTGAATAAGCAAACTCGAGATTGGCTCAGAAACCCTGTCTCAAAAAAAAAAAAAAAAAAGTAAGATGGAAAGTCTCTTGATATTGGCCTCTGGCCTCCCTGTGTTTCTGGACAGGCACGCGTGCACGCACGCACACACACAGACACATCTAAGGACCTCTTTCAGATTTCATGAATTTTCACGAGATTCATAATGAGGAGTTGGGGCTCGTTACCTGTCCCCTCCTCTTTCAGTGTCTCATGAAGTCTGGCCATATTTAGACAAACATTCCCTCTTTGTGTTTAAGACAATGGAGTCCTTCCCTCACCTGCCTGGAAGAGCCAAGGAGCAAAACTTCAGTCTGAGGCTTGTGAGTCAGAAATTTTAATGTTATGAACACAAGAAGAATCTTTTGAACATGAAGTCATCATGCTTGAGGTTTCTTTGAACTGTCCTCAGAGGCTCTTTCATGACCTGCACTAGAATTAACATGCTTTGGTTTTATGCCGAGAAACAGCTGGAGTAAAAATGGACAGGAACTTGAATTTGTACGATAGCCAGAAACCTTCAGATTATAGAAACGCACTGTGGTAAATATTTAGTGAAGCTTCCTTGGCTCATGGGCCATTTTTTTAATGGTTTTGAGTTCAGGAATTTTGAAAAGTCAGATTCTTTGTAATTCAAATTTCCTTCTAAGCAAGGAAGTACACTGTTATTAATTTAAAAAAATATATACTTAGAAGTTAAAATTGTGTAATTATCTTAATGCTTTGGAGAGATTCTTTTGTGACTAAACACTGGAGCTTATTCTGTTGAATGCAGAGAATTTGTCCAGAAAAGCTTAAGGAATTTAGCCTACGCTGTGCGATTTGCTGCGTATAAATAAAAGGTTTAACTAGAGGGGTGATAAATAACACAGTTTTATTTTATCTATGAAAGAACTGTGTTTGAATTTTTGTCTCTTCATTCTCTTTTTAGGATTAAGTAATAATTGCAGCTCACTTCTTGTGTTTGATTTATGGTATTAAGTTATATGCAAGCTGGCTGCAGGAAATTGAACTCATTTCAACTGCACAAGGAAGGTTGTTTGAAAAAAGATAGCAACAATCATTTTTTATTAAGCGTAGCTGTCCCTAGAGTTAGAATACCTGGAATCTCAGAGCAGAAGCCAAGATTATAATACAGCATGCTATTGCTCTGAAAAGAGTGACCTCTCCCAGTGAAAAATAACTTGCAAGAGTTTCCAAGTTTAGCATTTGTACTTGACAAAATTTGTAAATCATAGCAATGGCTTCTCACCCTTAGTGAAATTCTCCTTTATTTCTGAAAAGTTTGCATTTCTAAGAACGTAATCTAGAATATTTTAAGTGTTTCATCCCAACAATAAACCACCCCCCTCTGTGCATGGCATGGCGTGAGTGCCTGGATGGATGGATGTTTGCAGGGGCTTGTGGAGGCCTGAGGTGGATGAGTGTGTCTTCCTTGATTACTCTCCACCTTATATATTGCGGCAGAGTCTCTCACTGAACCTGGAGCTCACTGTTTAAGCTAGACTGGCTGGCCAGCTTGTTCAAGGGAGATTGCAGAGGGGTTACCACACTCACTTGACTTTTACATGAATTCTCAGGATCCAAACCCCAGTCTTCACACTAGCACAGTAAGCACTTCACTTCACCCATCTCCTCAGCCCCCTCAGATCTGTTTTAATGAACAAACAATGGAGGTGGGCCTGAGAACTTTCTTGCTTATGTTAGACTTATCAGTAAGCCCTTCCATTGGGGTTTATCCATTTAAATACTTTTTATCTTTGTCATTTCACACATGCTGTGCATACAAATGCATTTTGAATTAAAAAGGGATATTTTAGTAAAACTGGACACTCAACATTTCATTTTAATGTAATTGTTTTTGGTCTGTTTGTTAAAACAGGGTCTTACGTTGCCCAGACAAGCCTGGAACTTGCTATGTTGCTGAGGCTGGTCTCGAATGCCCGCTCATCCTGCCTCAGCCTCCTAAGTACCGCCGTGGCCCTCCCTTGTAGCATTTCCAGTCTGTCACTGAACTGCAGGCTGTTTCTCAGCATGGGTGGCCATGGCTGTCAGAAGCATGACCTGTGGCTGGTCACATCCGCCCCCTGCAGTGGTAGCAATGGAGCGGGGGGCCTCTTGAGAACTGCATAACTTGTGCTTGGCGTCTTCTCTCCCTCCTCCATTTCCTTAGCCTGAGTCCGTGCTGCATAGTCAGTAAGCTGACTGGTGTCTCGTGGTGCAGGCTGGTTAGGAGGAAGAATATGTGCCATGCTCTGGTGAGAAGGCCGCGGTCTGCCTTTGGATTGATTTTCTAAGAGGTGGCTAGGAATTCTGCATTTCTGATCATTGTACTTTTGTTTGGTTGGTGTTTTTTTTTTGTGTGTGTTTGTTTCAGACAGGTTCTGGATATACCTGTAAGAACCACTCACTTAAGACTTGAAGGATAAGGGCATCTTCTGAGAAAAACTAGTGAAGGGGGAGAAAAAGGATTTTTTTTATCCAATTAAAAATGACAATGGGGGTGGAGGACATGACAATGGCGTGGCCTTGTTATGAACTATAAACTGTTAAATCGATATTGGAGAAATAGCTCTTGCATATTTAAGGCATGTTTGTTCATTTAGAAGTAATGAAAAATAATTTGGGGGCTTTGTTACCATATTTTGAGCAGCTAGATGCTGGAGCCTTCATGGTGACAGCTCCTGGTTTTTATCTGTATTAGAGATTGCTCAGCTCGAGACAGTGAGGAACATTTGGGAAAGTATGTGAACAACAGGGTGAAGAGGAACAGCTGTCTTGACAGACCCCTCTTCATGCAGAGCAGGGATGGCTTCGAAGTGAGGAGGTGGTTATCCTCCAGGCATCTGACTCCTGTGCGTCTGTAGAGCACTGGATAGTTGCAGAATGAGCTCGAGAAGACTGTGTTATCTGGCACTGTGCTGGCACAATTTCTGGTCTGCACAAGATTGAAGAACTGTTTTGTTGAATAAGTTAACTCTGCTGGTTCTTGTGGCAGGCCTGCAGATACCCACATGGCAAGTTTTATCAGTGTTTTCTGCAGAAGAAAGGGCACACAGATTACCTAAGGTCATGTGACCACTGGTAGAGGATCCAGATCTGTCCTTGATTTGCTCCAGCCACCCAAATAACACAAGCGGAAAGGCTGCTTTTTTTTTTAACTTTTAAAAATGTAGTTATAATTTTTAAAAGTTATTGATTTATGGGGCTGGAAAGATGGCTCAGTGGTTAAGAGCACTTGCCATTTGCTGCTCTTGAAGAGGACCTGAGTTGGTACCCAGCACCCACATGGCAGCTAACAACTACCTGCAACTCCATTTCCAGGGGATTTGACTGACACCCTCTTCTGACCTCTGGTGGCATTGCATGTGGTGTACTTACATGCAGGCTAACACTCTTACACATAAAATAAAAATAGAGAAGTTATTTATGTATTTATTATTTGTGTGTTTGTGAATGTGTGTGCATGCCATGATGTATGGAAGCCAGAAGGCAAACCCTGGTGTTCCTTGGGTGCTGTCTACCTTTCTTTCTTTGCTTTGACTATTTAATTTATTATTATTACTAATTTTATGTGTTAGAGTGTATTGCCTGCATATATGTAAGTGCAGTGCCCATGGATGTCAGAAGAAGCTGTTGATCCCCTGGATCTGGAATTACAGACAATTGTTAACTGTCATGTGGGTGCTGGGAACTGAACCCAGGTCCTCTGCAAGTACAGCCTTTTCTGTACTGAAAATTTTAATTTATTATTTTAAAATTTTAATTTATTATTAGTGTGTGCACTTGTGATAGCAAAAGTGTGGATGCCAGAGGACAGCTTTGTGGAGTGGGTTCTCTCCTTCTACCTTTACATGGGTTCTAGGAATAGATCTCAGGTTGCCAGGCTTTGTACAACAAGCACCTTTACCCCCTGCACCATCTCATCGGCCCCTAGTTTTATAATGTTGATAGCTTCTTACCTGTGTGTTATGCGTTGTCGTATTCCCCTTCCCATTATCCTCTGCCCACCCCGTCCTGCTGGCCACCTTCTTCCCCACTGGCTCCCCTCCCACCGTCAAGCCTTTTTGTTTTTGTTCAGATCTTGTGGAGGTGGTCACAGCTGCTGTGTGTTCATGAATACCCTGCTGTGTGGTACCCAGAAGACAGCATTTTATCGTACTCTTCCCATCCCAGCCTTGAGCTCTTTCAGTCCTGCCCTCTTCTTCCACTGTGTTTCTTAGGCCTCAGAGTGGGTGATACAGTTGTCTCATTTAGGGCTGAGGGCTCACCAGCCCCTTACTCCTAACACTTTGATGGGCTCTGGGTCTCAGATTTGACCAATCTGCTTCCAAAAGAGGCTCTTCTGCCTAAGGCTGAGACCTATAGTCTGTGGGTTTAAACGTAGGTGTGTAGAAGACATTTTAAGGAGATGTCCATTTAGCAAAACTTCAGTAGCAGATCTTGCACAAGGACTGTGATCTCCCTAGCCACTGATTTTGACAGGTTTACAGGGTCGCAAATATGTTCCCTCCCATGGATCAGTCCTTACAATCAGGAAGCAGTTGATGACCCTCTGGACCAAACAGTCTTAGATTATTGATGACTTTTGTCCCCCAAAAGTACTATAAACAACAGTCAGCAAAGAGGAAGCTTCCACAAAAACTACATTTTGATCAACTAGGTTTTAATGGAAAGAGTTAAAGGGCAATGGTTAACCTGGAATAATTTTAAAATAAAAAGCACACTTGACTTACAAAGAGAAAAATCTTTGCAACAAAATTTTATTTATTATTTTTATTTTATGTGTATGAGTATATTGCTGCATGTAGGTAGGTGTACCTGGGCTGTGCAGTACCCATGGAGGTCAGAAAAGGGCTTCAGATCCCTTGAAACTGGTGGGATGAATAGTTGTTAGTTATCATATGGGTGCGGGGAATTGAACCTGGGTTCTCTACAAGAGCAGCCAGTGCTCTTAATCGTTGAGCCATTTCTCCAGCCCCAAGCTTATACCTCTTGATGGATCTATCAAATCAACCTTTTAAAATTTAGTGGGAGAATATAAAGATAGTTTATCCATTCTTCCTCAATGAGGTATTTACTGAGTGTCTAGTAAGGGCCATGTGTGGCTCTATGCTTGAGGGGTATAGTAAGGAACAGTGTGGGCTAAGTCCCTGTCCCTGCAGAATGTACCTTCTCCTAAGGGAGGCAGACCACAAGTAAATAAGTAAGTGTACCCTTTAGTTCCAGGCAAGAAAATAGAGCAGGCTGTGTTAAGGGACAGAGGGTGATGGACAGGGGACCTGGGGAGTATTTTTTATTCAACCCCTTATTGGATGAACTTTTATGTAGAGAGCTTAGGAAGTGGAAGAGCTAGTGCCAAACTTGAGAGTGTTCTGGGTAAGATGAAAATCAGGGGAGGAGCATTGCAGGAGAGAGAGACATTGAGGAAAGGCCTAGAGGCCACAAATAGCCTCTGAGTCAACTTGACTCAGAACTTGGAACTTGGATTTGACTGAAAGGTGATGGGAGATTGTATGTTTCTCAGACTTGCATAAGAAATAACCACATATTGCATGACTTGGAACAACAGATCTCTGTTCTCTCAGAGTTCTGGAGATAGATATCTGCAATCTGAGTGTGAGCACAGCAGCCACAGTCCCCCCAAAAGCTCTAGAGGCAAAGCCTCCCTTGTCTCTTCCTGCTCCATGTGACTCTTTGTCGTGTGACATTGTCCCTCCACACTCTGCCAGACTTCATGGTTTTCTCCTGTATGTCTGGACCTCCTCTTCCTCTGTTTCTTATAAAGTCACTGGGCAAGGGCCTGTGAGAGTAAATCTTCATTGTCAACTTGACTGCACACAGGAGACATACCTGGGCATGTCTGTGAGGGTGTTTCCAGAAAATGATTTTAAAGCCACGAGACTAGACATCCTTGTTGTCTGGGGTGAGGAGCAAAGGCTGTTCTGGGTCTTCAGTGAATTAAGACTATGACTCAGTTGTTCTGCATGCCTGTGTGCATGCCTGTATGTGTGTGTGTGTGTGTGTGTGTGTGTGTGTGTGTGTGTGTGTGATATGTACTTGTTAGTGTAGGTGTGCACATATGCACGTGGAGACCACAGGTCAACTTCAAGTGTCGGCCTTCTATTACTCTCCGCCTTTTTGCATTTATTTTTAATATTGAGAATTAAAGAAGCTTTTTAAAAAGATTTATTTATTTTATGTGTGTATTTTGTCTGCATGTATGTAGGTACACCGTGTTGTGCAATGCCTGTGGAGGCCAGAGGAGGTATAGAATTCCCTGGAACTGGAGTTAGAAGTGGTCATTAGCTCCCATGTAGGTACTGGTAACTGAAAACTCAGGTCCTCAGCAACAGCAGCTAAGGTCATCCAGTGAGCCATCTCTGCAGCCCCTCCACTGTTCTTTCAGTCTTCCTTCCTTCTCTCCTTCCTTCTCTCCTTCCTTCCTTCCTTCCGTCCGTCCGTCTTTTTGACACAGGGTTTCCCTGTAGCCTGAGCTGGCTTGGACTTGCTGTAAAGACCTGCCAGGCCTCCATCTCACAGAGCTCTGCCTGCTTCTGTCTCCCAGGTGCTGGAATTAAAGACATGTGCCACCACATCCAGGTCCCTTTATTATTTGAGACAGGGTGTCTGTCTGAACCTGAGCAAATCGACTCTTTTGTCTTTGTCTCCCCAGTGTCTCCACAGGGCTGTTGGTACATGTGTGTGCCAAGCCTGACTTTTTAACAGGTTCTGGGAATCTGAACTCTGGCCTTCAGGCTTGTGTGCCAGGCATTTTACAAACTGAGTCATCTCCCTAGATCCAGTTCTCCACTGCTGTGAAGTGTACGGAGTGGATGTCACCCTCCAGCCCTCAAAATTTCTGTCAGAACTTTAAAAACTGAGTGCATATTGGATGCAAGTCACCAGAGAATCCTGTTGCAGCCATCATGGGCTATCAGAGAAACTGATGTGGTGTTAATTTTTATCTTATTATTATCAATAATTGACTTCCTTTCCATCTTCTAAGTCCAACAGGCCTGATTGGCAGATCCATGGTCTGATTTTTTTCTTAGTTTAGATTATATACATTTTCTTCAAAGCCATTTTCATTTATTAACCTGCATTCATTTTAAGTTTTAATGCACCAATCAATAATTATTTCACTTGACAGTTTTTGACAGTCTGCTGGTATGTTTAGCTGTTTAGCAGGAATTCAAAAGGTGACCTATCAATTTGTACAAATGAAGTAAAGCTATTCTTTCCTTAGTGTTCTTGGAGGGTATCTGGAAAAATACCCCTGTTTACTTTTCTCTGGGGAATTTTTAATATACAGATACTTACCAGTTTTTCATACAAGAAGATCTACCCATAGAGTAATACCACTTTTCCTCTTATGTAGCATTGTATTTGTGTTGCAAATCTTCCCAAAAGGCCAGATTTCTTTTACCTGGGATTTACATTATGAAGATCAGTCATTATTAGACAAGTGTTCCTTGACGCCTTGGATGCATAACATTGTGCTACTTTTATGAGAAATTAACAAAAGAAATCTAGTGGCTGGAGTAAGGAAGCCAGCCCAAATCTTGTTGAGTTGACAAACTAGGACAAGACAATTTTATCTTAACAATGGAAGATGACCATTGTCTCTTGCTGCCTTCTCTGTTCCTGATACTCCGATATGGAAATTCCATGTGAACAACCAGGAACAAAAGACAAAAGTGCATGGTTGTCTTTCCATCCATCTGTGAGCACATTACAGTCAGGAGTGAAGCAGGCCTAAGACTAAACAGCATGGGGAGATCTCCCCCCCCCCCCCGTGTGTGTGTGTGTGTGTGTGTGTGTGTGTGTATGTGTGCTTACATTCTTGGCAGTTCAGATGTTCACCGCTATAGCTGTTGGTTTACATTTTGATAATTTACCAGGAAGCCTAGAATCTTGAATTCCGGGCTGAACTGAGCGGCGTCATTCCCAGCGAGAAAGGACTCAAATGTGAAAGTAAGCTTCTCCTCAGGAACCAGCAACACCACCAGGTTCTTGTGCAGGCATGAATATGACCCACAGCATGCAAGTTCTGGAACATACTGAAGAAAACAGATCATGTCACCATTCATGGGAAAGGAGGTGCCTGTTACCCCTGCTCTTCTGCGGTTAGTTCTGTTTTCTTTCCTTGGTCTGGGGGTATTTGGCCTTGTATATCCTGGCAGAATTTAGGGAAGCAGGCCCTGACCTTCTGGCACATTTTTTATTTTATCCCAAGTCTATTATTAATAGACATTATTCATTGCCTTTTTTTTTTTTTTGGTGGTGGTGGTTTAAAGTTTTCTGACTTGCATAGTGAGCCTTTGTGTTAGAGTTTAATAAGGCAAAAGATCTAGCATTTCTTTTTTTTTTTAATTCCCCCCACCCTGATTTAGTTTTCTTCTTAAATACCTCCGCTCACTAATTAGTGCTGTGGCTGTTTGGCTGTTGCTCTTTTTTTCTTTATTCTAGTGTTTGGATTATAGCCAATGCTACTTTACCTCCTTTAAACACGCACGGGGGGGGGGCAGTCTTCAGCATTGTCACCCAATATCCAGCTCTTTGTTGACTGTGAGTACTGTGGAAAAGAGTTCAAAATGATCAGAGCCCAATGTGGTATTCAAATCATGACATAAGAGATGCCTGGCTTGACAGACAGCACATGCTTGTCACCCTCATTCGCTGTTTGGGAGCCCAGAGGTGGCTTCAGGTCTAGTTCAGGGCTTTCCATGGTGACTCAGAGTTAAGAGACAGAGGAATCTGCGTGGACACAGTGATGTTAAATTTGCATGGGAGACATCCTCAGCCTATTCTGGGGGCCACATAATTAGCGCATACTTTCTGTGCCAGGTGACATAGGGAAGGAGTTCATGGGTAGAAGCTAGCTGCTCTGTTGATTCCCTTTGAGAGACAGCTCTACATTGGCCGAGAGTCTCAGTGATTGTCACAGTGCTCATGCTCTGTTAAAAGATGTAGTCAAATGGTTGCCTGGTAAGAGAGAATCTGCACCGTGGGGTGGGGTAAACTGCCGTAGTTCACATCAGAAGAGACAGAGCTGATCTAGCAGTCTAGCCACCGACTACAACGCCCTTGAGTCACCATATTAGTGTGGTCTTGTCGGCAAACCTACCCTTTCCCCACCAGCCTTGATACTGTCAGCCTTGGTTTTAGTGGCTCAGAGCTGTGTGGACCTGGCTGGGACAGTCCCTGCTTCCATTTCAGGGCACAGTCTTTTCTTAGACATATGAGACTCGGGGGGTGTAGCTCCTTGGTAGAGTGCTTGCCTACCATGCATGAAGCTTGGGTTTGGTCTATAGCATTCTGGTGGTACATGCTTATAATCCTGGCACTGGAGAGATGGAGGAAAGGATTAGAAATTTAAAGGCATCTTCAGCAACATAGTGACTTCAGGGCTAGCCTGGGTTACATGAGACTCTCAAAACAACAACAAACAAACAAACCCATGAATATATTTCATCAGGTGCAGGCTGAGGAAGGGGTGGTAATTATCTCTCACCAGTTGGATTTGCATGTCCATTTCCATAAACCTCTGGGTAGGTAATCTCATTTCTCAGTTCCTGGTTGTAGGCACAGAGATTCTTACCAGTCTGATTTGTTGTTTGAAAGCTATGTGATGGCCATCTCATGGTAGTGTCTCCAAATCAAGCTCCTTAAACTGTGTACAACATGGAGCCTCTCGTCTAGAGCAGGAGCAGTCAAACTTCTTGGGCCTCCTCCTGTCTGCTGCCTATTTTTATAAATAAAGTTTTATTGGAATACAGTCATAACTATTCATTTGTCTCCTATCCATAGTTACTTTCATATTACCACTGGCAGGGTTGATTCAGTCTTGCAGAATAGGCTACAGGCCAATAAAGTCTAGGACCTGTACTAGCTGTTCCTCATTAGCAAATGCTTCTCAACTCTGCTCTGAACACTTGTAAGTCTCCAGGGAGACATTTGCCTCAAGTTAGTGAACAAATGGAGGATTCCAGAAGGAATGTGACTGTGAAGGTGAAGAGCTGGTTAGCGGGAAAGCCAGGACCTAGGCTGAGACCTTCCTTCTAGTTCCTCCTGCATTTGTTTCCTCTTTTGGCAGAGGGATGTTGTGAGTCTTGTGGTTTACAGACAACATGCCTTGACACTAGACTGAATCAAGCTGCTTGTAGAGACAGGAGCTCCTTTGCAAACTGATTTCCCCAGGCTAGATACCAGCCAGCTTGGCCTTTGTGCTTACTTATTTATGGTGTGTGTGTGTGTGTGTGTGTGTGTGTGTGTGTGTGTGTGTGTGTGTTTGGTGCATGTGTGGAGGTCAGAGGACAAACTCATCAGCCCTACATTTTGTATGAGATGGGGTCTCCTGTCTTTTTTTGCTGCATACATCAGGCTAGCTGGCCTACCAGCTTCCAGGACTTCTCTTGTCTCTGCTTCCCATCTCCACTTAGCAATCCTGGACACCTGAACTATGCATCCAGTTTTTTATATGGGTTCTGGGGATTCGAATTCAGCTCCTCATGTTTGTGTGGCAAGTGCTGTTACCTATTGAGTCATCTCTCCAACCCTTACCATTCTTATGAACAGCACCTACCCCATGTCAGGAATGGGGATCAGGCGTAGGGACACAGACGAATAAGCAATGTCCTGCTCTCGGGACCTTCAGATGAGAGGAGCTGTCCCGTAGCTACATAGCCCCATTTTTGCAGGGGGCTGAATGTCATCATATAGCTGTGCACAAGATGCAATGCTCAAGCTGGGCCTGGTGTTGAACACCGGTAATCCCAATACCCAGAAGACTCTGAGTTTGAGGCCAGCCAGGGCGACACAGCCAGACTCTGTCTCACCTCCAAAGTAGCAATCATAGAGAAAGGCTGTGCTAATTCAGCCCTGGGGATGAGGGGCAGGTTGGGAATGGCTCCCCTGAGTTGGAGATATTGAACTGTGATTCAAAGGAGGTAGAGGATTTCAGACAGAGAAGCTGCTAGAAGAGTGGCTGGGCCTGTGATTG
Organism: Eospalax fontanierii; assembly: GCA_035773235.1. Classification (NCBI taxonomy): domain Eukaryota; kingdom Metazoa; phylum Chordata; class Mammalia; order Rodentia; family Spalacidae; genus Eospalax; species Eospalax fontanierii. The sequence continues at coordinate 9,134,080 of CM069547.1, forward strand.
TGCCTGGTGTCCAATAATTGAGGAATTTAAGCAGAGGTTGGACAGATAACAGGATATAAGGAGATAACACAGTTGGCATCAAATTGGGACACCTAGGATGTTGACTGCTAAGGAATATGGACTGTAATTTCATTCAAGGGTTCTCCAAGCTCTGGACAGTGGACCTTATAAGTGTGGTTCCACAGGATCATATGCAGAATAGAAGCTTCTGTTGAACCCAGGACTTTTGTGTAGAAGACAAGAAATCTCCCACCAAGCTATAGCTCCAGCTCTTTGGGGAGGGATCTGGGGAAAGACAAGGTCTTGTGTAGCCAAAGCTGGCCTTGAACTTCTGATCCTCCTGTCTCTGCCTCCAGAGTGCTTGTGCTACCATGTCTGACTGAAATAAGGACTTTCTCTCAGATATATATATAGTGATTCATCTACCATTTAAAGTATTGCTAGATTAATAGTCCTTATGATGCTTATATATCTTCTTGAGCAACTGATACTACAGGTAAAATGCCTAATGCCCGGAGTCTGCAACAATTTTTATTTAAAACAAAACCATCCAGAACTATTGCTGCCCAGGCATGGTGGTACACACCTTTAATCCCAGCACTTGAGAGGCAAGTTAGGCAGCTGGTATACATAGTGACCAGTTGGGGCTACAGGGAGACCCTATCTCCAAAACAAAAAACAAGAAAAAAAAAAAAAAGAAACTGAAGAAGTATTGATATTGATGGTAGCTATGCCTTTTTTTTTTTTTTTTGAGATCGCAAATCATATGTTTGGGGGGCAAACTGCTCCAAACTATACTAACAGTTTGAATTTGACTATTATTCCATGTTGCTAAGCATAAGTGTTTTAATCTCTAGCTGTAAATGTATTTTCCCCTTAAAATTGTCATAGAGATATAATAATTTATGGAAAGTGTGTAGCATCGCCCAGGTGTGTGGGTGGCGGTGGGAGGGGTGTCCTGTAAGCTAGTTTTGCTATTTTTCATGGGAGTCGCTTATGCAGATATATTTAAGAGCTGACCCTGTGAAGAGGATGAGTTCAAAAGGGAGAGTTATACAACCTGTTGCTATGTAAGTGAGGCATAAAGGGGTCTGCATTAGGGTAGAGTGAGAAAGAGAGGTCACTTTAGTTAAGGATTTAGGAAAAGGAGGAGCAGAATCCATATTCTGGACATACCCAGAGCAGGATACAAGCAAGGAACAGAATTTAGAGAAATCTGCTCCTGTGATTGTTTCTTTGTTAGTGTGCTCTTCTTGAGACAGGGTCTGCCTGTAGCCTCAGCTGGCCTGGAACTCGCTGTGTAGACCAGGCTGGCTTTGATCTCACCAAGATCTGTCTGTCTGCCTCCTGAGTGCTGGGGCCAAAGGCATGTGCTACCACACCCAACTTGTGATTTTTTTTTTCTAGCACAGAATGCATGAATTATCTGGCAAATTCCACAGCTCATCATTTCTCAAATTAATCTAGATAAGAATGCACCCAGGGTACACCTTTAAAATGAATTTAATGAATTAGTAATCTCTCTTTGAGATGTGAAAATGAGTTACAACATACATAAGAGACCTCGCTTTCATTTTGCTATCATAAAGCCTTACTGTTGAGAGTACAGCTTGGTAGAGCTCGATATACCGTACATGTAACATACCCCAGACCTTTACAAATTATATAATATACACATTGTTAAATACACATGTATCTGTGCTATGAAAAAGAGGTTTTCTTTTTCTTTGTTATTTATGCATTTTTCAAAAGGAGTGTGTGTGTGTGTGTGTGTGTGTGTGTGTGTGTTCTCTCCCTTTCCCTCTCTCTCCCTTCTTTGTGTGTGTTAAGGAGGCCCTAGGGATTGAACTAGGGATTGAACCCAGGGCCAGGGCTTTAGTGCATTCTAAGTATACACTCTAGCCCCTCTGCCTCACCTCTAGCCATACACACACACACACACACACACACACACACACACATACACACACACACACGAAATTCTTAGCACTAAGGAAATGACCAAGGCAAGAATGAATTGGAAAGGTGGAGGGGATCTGACCTCCTTCTAGGGAGCTATTGTGTAGAGGTTGATGGCTGGGGTGCGCTGTTCTACCCACTGAGTGACACTTCAGTCAGCCAGCCCCCCTCTCAGTCTAATGAGGTGAGGACTAGCTCACCAAGGTGGGCCCCCATTGCACCAGTGAGGACTGTCACGATCCAGTAGGTTTTACTGAATATTTGACTGTTGGATATCAGGCTGAGACTGAAACATCAGATTCCTGTAATTTATCATCACTTTTCCTCTGCGAATTCACACCCACATGGGTGTGTGCCCGGTACATACTGCAGAGGTAGGTGTCGGCTCTTACTTGGAGATAGAGAGGATGCAGAAATGGATATGAGGACATGGCAGGCTGGATTCAAGTGTGTTACTTGGTTTTGTAAATTGATCAAAGTCATGAATAACCTTTGTAGCTCCAGTCTCTGTGAATTAGGGTTAGTGCCCTAACAGGGTTTCTTTGGGAGGCCATCCTTAATAGAATATGAATTATTGTGCATAAGAGTTGTTGTTAATACTATGCATAAGAGTTTTTTCTTTGTCTATCTGTTTATTTTGAGACAGAGTTTCCCTGTAGCCCAGCTGGCCTGGAACTTGCTATGTAGACCAGAGTGGTCTCAGTCTCACAGGGATTGGCCTGTCTCTCTGCCTCTGGAGTGCTGGGATCAGGGGTGTGTTCCACCACACTAAACTAAGAGTTGGTTTAATGTTGGCTCCATATCAATTCCACATGTACCAGAAAGTGACTTAGCTTTTTCAACCTAGGACTAGAGGAACCAGACTGGTGGGGCTTCAGATCTAGCGTATCTCTCTGTCTCTCTGTCTCTCTCTGTCTCTGTCTCTGTGTCTCTCTCTTGTATCTCTCTCTGTCTCTGTCTCTCTGTCCTCTGTCTCTCTCTTTCTGTCTCTCTGTCTCTATCTCTGTCTGTCTGTCTCTCTCCCCTGTTAGAGCATATGGAAGAATGGAGAGTCCATGGCTTATTTTTCGAGCCTGAGCTTTTCACTGCATCTGTAGCTTCACCGATTCAGCTCAACCTACTTACCAGCAAGTCCCAGGGATCTACCTGTCTGTCTCCTCAGCACTGTGGTTACAAGCACACGCCACTATGCTCAGCTTGTATGTGGGTTCTGGAGATCTAAACTCACGCCCCTAGGCTTGCTAGGCAAGCTCTCTCTCCACTGAGTCCCAAGAAGCTGCGTTTCTAGGAGACCTTCCACAGTGATGTTACTGCTGGCCTATCACATTCGAAGAGTGAGCCGAAGGCATGGGAGCACTGTAGGTGCAATCAGGGAGCACTGTTGAATTTAATACCCACACATATGCTGCACACACTGAAGTTACTGAGCTATGTCCTCAGACATTCCCTTCCTTCTCCTGAACGGTCTGTTTTCATACCTTGGCCAGTAGAACAAGACAGCATTCTGATACAGCAGCTCTCCAGAGCAGCCAAATGGCATTAACAAATCAGCTTATTCACACACTCAGGTGACCAGAGGCCAGTGGTGGCTTCTGGCTTTGTTCTTTAAAAAAATCAGTGAGTAAGCTAATTTTATAGGAATGTCTCTCAAAGCTATTCCTGTAAACCCAGCATTTGTAAATTAAAATAGAGGAAGCAGGGCCCATGAGCATAATCTTACTGAAAGTTAGTCATGAAACCATCTGGTCCATACAAGTTCGGAATGTAGACACTAATCCTGGTCACTCCAGTGTTTGGTAAAGTTGAACTTGCTCTTGTGGTCTCTATTTTTTGTTTTGCAGGGGGGATGGTGTAAGAATCTACAGGATTCTCTCTCACTAGAGGGGGTGATTAAGAGAGGGAGAGCTGGTGTTAATTGCTTCATCAACTGTGTATGAGTCATCTCCTGCTTGTCTTAGTGATTCAACTGCAAAGAGAAGTGTTATCTCTCATTCCTGAGGCCAGACTGAGCCATAGTTAACTCAGATGCTCCCTCTCAGGGACTTGTGATCAGAGTTTTACTCACTTAGAAAGGGAATGAATAGATTGTGAATCTCATTACCCTTGCCTGTGTATATATAAATATATAAATGGCAAATTACAGTTACTTCCTGGCTTAGTCTCCTATCAGGTGCCACAGGCAGGATGTTAGCCCTGGGAGATCACTGTCTAAAGGTAGTTGATTAACAATGCAAAAACAGGGCTGAGGATGCTAAGCCAATAATGAAATACTGGCTTGCTTCGTACATGTGATATCCTGGATTCAGACCTCAGGACTGGAAAAATTATGTTGCTTACAAAAGCTTCTAGGGCTGGGAATGTAAGTCAGTGCTGGAATTTTTGCCTAGCATGCCCAAGACCCTGGGTTCTGTATCCAGCATTGAAAAATACTTCACCGCTGAATTCCCCTGCCATAGCTTGCAGGGTTTGGGAGAGCAGGCAGTCCTCAAATAAAATTTGTTTTTTTCTGGGGCGTAGCAGAGAGCAGCTTGTTATCCAGAACCCTAATTTCTGGTCTCTTGCTTTCTCTTTCTCAGCATTTGGGTTCCCTCGTGTCTTCCTGTTTGCTGGAGCCTTGGTCTTCTGACTCAGTATCTCTGTTTCCCTCCTCGCTGTTCCAGGCCGCTACTCTTCCTCCGCCTTGGGTCTTGCCCACTTGCTTCCTCCTCCGTGCAGACTTTGCTCACCCAAGCTTGCTCACTCCTTCCTTGTGCAGAGTGGGGACTGTCCCTAGGTGAGCTTGTAGGTGGAAAGTTCTGCTCACACTTAATGGATGAAGCCATTTATCTTTGGGGAGAATTTACACTCAGTAAACGCATGGATCTTAAGCATATAGTCCAGTACATACCGCTTCATGATAAGCACTTAATCAAGATGGGGGGCAGTTCAGGACCCTAAAGATCAGTCCCCTACCCCCTGCCAGACTGTTCCCACTCCTCTCTGGTCAACTACTGCTCTGACTGCTAGCATGGATGAATTTTACTTTTTCTTGACTATCACACAAATGGAATATTTCATCTGCATCTTCTTGCAGGAGAGGCACTGTGTGTCTTTTGCAAAATGTATCTACACCTCATTCTTTTGTGATACTGTCATGAAAAAGGTTTCAGAATCTCCACCCTCAAATTATTTAATATTCCTATTAAGAAATTATGATTGCTTTTTTCATATTGGTCTGTGTCTTGTGGGCTGTTGAATTCACTTACTAGCTCTAGTAATTTTTGAGAGACTATTATGGTTTTCTACAGAAGTGATCATGCTGTCTGTGACACACTTACTCCCTTCCAGCCTTTATGCTTTTTATTCTGTTTTCTTTCTTTATTGCACTCTCTAGACCTTTCAGTAAACCACCGAATGGAATTGGTTAGGTGGGTCAGTGTGACTGGATCGTTATCTTAAGGAGAAAGCCTTTATCATTTTGCCATTCTATATGACCTTAGCTTTAAGTTTCTCATGGATTGAGGAAGTTTCCTTCTGTTACAGATTTTCTCAGGGATTTTTTTGCTTGCTTTTTACCAAAAAAATGAGTGTTGAATCTTGTGTTGTAGTTCTTTCTGTTTTTATGTCAATTTTTTCCTTGGGTGTATATGGTAAATTATGTTGGCCTTCAGCTCATGGAATGATGTCACTCTGGGAAGATGGCTACTATAAAACAAAACAGGGCTAGCATAAGCCACACAACTTGAACTTTATCCCTAGAACCCATGGTGGATGGGAAGACTTCTGCAAGTCATCCTCTGACCTCCACACAAGTACTGTGGTTCATCTATACACCCCCAATACACACACACACACACACACACACACACCACACACACACACACACACACACACACACACACACACACACACAGAATAAAAAAGAAAAAAAATCCCAAAGAACCCCAGAAAATATGAGTTGGTGAGAATGTGGAGGAACTAGAGCTTTACAGTGTTGGCAGGAATGGCATAGAGCACTGTGGAAATCAGCATGGCGGTTCCACAAAAAATAGCATTGTCAGAGGATGCAGCATTCCACCTCTGAGTATGTTTATTTCCTTCTTTGTCCTTGCTCTAGCTTAATCTGGTGTAGCTCACTCTACCGCTGAGCCATATCATCACCCTATACTTTGAGGACTGCCGAACCTTCCTAATGAATGTGCCCTTTAATTATTATGAAAGGGCTCTTTAATTCTGGTAATTCTTTTTTTAAGACCTATTTTTGTTATTTTTAATTACATGTTTGTTTGTGGGTAGGTGCACGTGCCAGTGGAGGTCAGAGGCATCTGCTCTCCTGGGAGCTGGAGTTACAGACAGTTGTGAGCCAGCTGGTGTGGGTGCTGGGAACTGAACTCGGATGCCAGAAGAGCCTCCTTATCCAGCAAAAGAACTGGACCACTTGGTTTCATCCTGTCACAGAATTTTATTTAGGCCTCTTTCTGTTGAGCTGCCTGCCCGAGGAACCAGCTTGTATAAAGATCTCTCCCTAGTCTAGTGTGGGGCTGGGCAAACTCGGAGAGTGATGATTCATTGCAGGTAGATCTAAAACTGACTGCTGTTGATTTCAGTACGTGCTGGTATCTGCCCTCCCCTCACTCCACAGCCGTACCACCAGCTCACTCCCCTGTTCTGGGTTGTTTTCTGACTCTGTGGGCAGCTGTGCTGTATTCCTATCATATGGTCACCCAGAATGTTCCAGCCGGCAAGACATTTGCAATCACTGGGCCTGTACTCTACTTCCAGATGACAGAACCATAGGCTCGGGAGGGTGAGTGGCGTGCAGATTGCTGGTCAGTTGAGGTGAGGTTCCATCTTTGGAGTTGCTGGTCCTATTGGCCCTGTGCCTTCTTCCTGTACCAAAGTGCTTAGAGCGCAGGTTTGGGACATTCTGAGGTGTCTGTTTGTGCAGAAGTTTGGAAATCCCTAAGCTTGTGTATGTAGCTTGGGGACTTGTTAAAACAAAGGTAAAGATCTTTGGGAGGAATGTGGATGCCTTCTCTCTGATGCAGGGGGTCCTTGGACATCACCCTTGAATTGCAGCCTATTGCTTGAGGTACCTTCCAAAGGCTCACTGTTAGGAATTGCTTTGCTCCAGGTAGAGAATCCAACTGAACTATGATGTCAAGGAAACAGTAACAAGTGCAGGAATCACAGAGCTCAGTTTGGAAAGTACTTCTCCTAGCTAAGAATTTGTAGAGCTGTTGAGATGTGTTGAAAGGACATTCACTTTCATCAACTCAGAGCAACTGCTTTTATTCTCCAAAGGAATCAACACCTCAAATTATGGCAGTCCCAGGTAGGTAAGCACTTGAGATATTGATCTGAACAGATTCTCAGAAGGAGCAGTGCTCAGCAGCTCCAAGGACTGATTTAAGGCTGATTTTGTAGAGTGACAGCCAGGAGAGAGCAGTGAGGATGGCCCATTAACAGCTTTCACCCATCCCCTCTCACCTGTGCATATGTGGTAGTGGGCTCAGCAGACCGAGGACCCCTGAGGAGAGTACATAGCAATTACGTAGAGATGGTTCAGTTGATAAAGTGCTTGCCTTCTGAGTATAGGGACCCAAATTTGATCTCTAGAACCCACATAAAAAAACAAAATAAAGTCAAACAAAACAGTGTGGTGGTTCATATGTGCACGGGGCCTCACTGCTGGGGAGGCAGAAGCAAGTGGATCTCTGAGCTGTTGGCCAGCCAGTCTGGTGTATTTGGTGACTTCCAGGCCACTGAGAGATTCTTTCTCAAAAAAAAAGCGTGTGGGGGAACAGCACCTGAGGAAGGAGAGAAGGTTGTCTTCTACCTTCACATGTGTGTGTTCCCTCCCACATGCACCCCCCCCACAAAGTTGATAACACATGTAAACTAACCCCAGTGTTTAGATTTTATTTATTTATTATTTTTATTTTATGTGATGAGTTGTATTGCCTGCCTGTAGGTAGGTGCACCTGTGTCGTGCAATGCCCACAGAGGTCAGAAGAGGGCCTTGGATTCCCTGGAACTGGAGTTACAGACTTGTTAGCTGCCATGTGGGTGCCTGGACTCAAGCCCAGGTCCTCTGCAAGAGCAGTCAGTGCTCTTAACCACTGAGCCATCTCTCCAGCCCCAGTGTGTTTAGTTTTTAAACTCAGTGCCCAGTGAATATTCATAAGGTCGTCCCCCTCTTTCATAGATTTGAATTTTTTTTTACAGGGGTAAAAAATCAGTAACACAAAAGTGACAGTTTTAGCTCTTGGTTTGTGTGCATTTCTCTGTCATTAAGTACACTGACATCTTTACCACCCTGATAGATGGTCTTTGGTTATAAGTCATTTCCCCAAATTGGACAAATACAGAAACATCACCCTTGACCCTGCAGCCCCATTAGAGTGAGGAAATTAGTCTCCAGCTTTCTGTTTCGATGATTTTTGTTTGAGCTGAATTACATTGCTTATTCAATGAGAATTTTAGTTAACGATGAATACTATATCCAAACCATTCTCTTGTTTTATATGAAGAAGTTAGCGGTCAAAGGGAGTTGTGGCTTGCTTAAGGGACAGTGGCCTATCTGAGTCCAGAAGTTAGAGGCTTCCTTCTGAAGCCTCACTCTTTGGGCTTGTCTGTTGTTAGTTTCAAAATGTGTTATAAAGAACTCATTGGTGGTTTATATTTAGACGATCTTTCATTTTTCTCTTTCTTCATGTGGTTTTTGTGTCTCGATTGTTTTTGAATGGTGTCTTCAAATAGGAATTTGCTTTAAACAGGAAAATCATAACACTGGAACCGTTCCTGAGCTTCTTACACATGACCTTAATGCTGATGTTCCCTCTAGGTCCTACCTCCATTTAGCTGTGACTTTATTCTGCTTGTTGTCCCCCCACCCCCAGCTCTTCATTTGCATGGGTGATTACCAAGTTCAAAGGTGATGGTTATTTTCCCAAGTTGACATTCACCTGATTTCTTCCCACTTATAAATGACCTGAAAACTCCTAGAATCAAAGGCTTGCAGCAGAAAACCAGCCTGTCTGTTCTGGGCTTCACACCTCTAGGGCGTCTGCTGCCCTTTAGCCCCTCCCTTCCTTTGCCCAGCTCCTCTGTTCAGTCAGTGTGCAATTTTCACTCCTGATTATGTTAGGAGGTCTGTGGGTTTGGCTGAGGAGCCAAAGGGCCGCTGGAGGCTGGGGGATATTGTTTGGGTTGGCCATGGCAACGGCAGCAGTGAAAGGCGCGCCAGTTTGGGGCTGCTCTGTGAATGGTCAAGATTCTGCCTTATCTCGGGATGCTTGCTTGAGCTGAGACCATGTGATCTGGTAAGGTTGTTAAGCTTAGCTCCTCTGGCCTACCTTTTGCAATCACACTGTCTGCCTGAGCTAGTAGGGATGGGTGTGGGGTGGGGGATCCAGAACTCAGCTAGAGGCAGCAGAAGGACCCACAGCAGCACAGCAGGGACCATGCTCTTGTTTGCCCTGTACTCCAGACCCAGGGGCAAATCCCCACCGACATCCTTGCCAGAGACACCCAGAGATTAAGCCTGGTAACTCAAAAAAATCTCCAAATTGCCAGTCTGACTAGCAGGAAGGAGCCAGAGGAAAGGCAAATCCCAGGAGCATTTGGCTTGCTAGAAGCATTATTTAAACGCTTTTCTCCCCCGCTTCTTTTTTTTCTGCTTTTGAAAAGCACGAACAGCCTACCACATGCATTTCATAAAAATGTCATTGAAAAGGAGAGCGAGCATATAGGGTGAGTTTCCACGGCTTAATAATAGTTTATTTTGCCACTCGGAATAGCTTTTTCATTCAGCCTAGGTGTCATTCTGCTTATTTTAAGCGGGGAGTTTCATCCTGAGAGGATTACAGATTTTGCATTCTAGTTGCGGCCCTGTGCTGTGTTCTCCGGGAAATGCACCATTTGTTTTAAATTTTGAAGGGTAAAAATCCCTTTGGTTCAGATAATGGTCTTTGGTTCAATAAGGGTCTGTACAGGGACTGAGCTTTGAAGGTTTTTTTCTTCTAAGGGGCAAAGTGATTCTTACTCAAAATCACGCGAGGCTGACATTTCATTTTGGGGAAATCTAAGGAAGTTGGTGAGGGCTTCTGTTAATAAAAACAAGCACCCCTTTCCTTATCTGCTCTGCAAGCTCATGCCTTGTGGTGTGGCTCTGCGCTTTCTGGAGAGTCACTTTGTGCCTCTGAACCCTCTTCCTATGACCCACAGTTTTCAGACTTCGCTCTGATGAGTCAAAAGGAAAACTGTGAATAAACAAACCGAGGAAACAACAGACCTGCTTGTCCAGCTTCAGCTGGCCTTGTCCCTGAAACCCACTTGGAATCTGGCTATGAATTCGGCCAGGCCTGTTTGCTCCTCCTCTTTCAAACCCTCTTCGCCTCAGTGTCCTGCTCATCTTCTGCTTTTTTCTTTTCGTTCCATTCAGTGTTAAGGAGACAGGGAACTAGTTACTCAATTTGTAAAGCAATTGAGTGGTGAGGTCACAGATTCTGCGATTAGCTTGAATTTTATAACAGTTGCCTGCAAGGCTTGCTTGCCTCTGTCTGAGCTGTTTTTGTTGGTTTTTCAAATGCTTTTTAAGAGTAATAGGGAAGTTTCTTTGAGCTGTGGAGCTGCCGAGCCCTTACACCTACACGCACAGAGGAACTTCAACAAGCATGTAGTTTTGTGAATGCTGAAAAACACAAAATAAAAACCGAGACATTTTTCTCGAGGTAAAGAACAGTGCTTATTTCTGGGCGTCATTTGTATGGTACAAGTGAATTTGTAAAATATTCTTTCCTGGTCATCACAATGTTTTATGTTCCTGACACTGGAGATGTTTTTGCCTTTGCTTTTTTTAAAAAAAAAAACAAAACGCTTTGTTTTCACTTTCAGATAGGGTCTTATGCTATAACCTAGGCTGGCCTCAAACTTTCTGTGGTCCTTTGGCCTAAACCTCCAGAGTGCTGAGCTTACAAGTGTGAACTACCATATGTGGCTTGATTTTCTGTTTTTTTTTTTAAATATTAACTAGTCGAAACATTTGCAAAATTATATACAGCTTATTTTATTGACTTTGAAAGGCAGTTGACTAAATCTCAGCATCTTTAGATCCCTCACTTCTTTCATCTATCCAAATGTTCTAATTTTAGTATTTATTTTTATTAATTCCTTGAGAATTTCATACGTGCACACAATGTACTTTGTTCATATTCACCCCAACCCTTTTCACCCCTACTCGACCCCCAACTCTTTTCAGTTCCACCCCTACCTCCTCACCCTTCTCCCAACTTGATGTCCTTTTTTTTTTAATAACTCATGGAATGGAATCCAATTTGTACCCATCTCATGGATGTTAGACCATCTTACTGGAGTGTGGTTGAACTATCAGGGGCCATATTTAAAGAAAACTATCTCTTCCTCCTTTAGAAGTCATCAGCTGTCAATAGCTCTTCGGTAGGGTCATGCGCTCCTCCAGGCTGGAACGCTGACTGGCTTGATGTGGTTTGGGTCTTGTACAGGCAGCCACAGTTGCTGTGAGTTCATGGGTGCAGTGGGCCGGTCATGTCCAGAAGATGCTGCTTCACTCCAGTCCTCCCCGACTGCTGGCTCTCATAGTCTTTCCACTCTTCCCTACTGGTCCCTGAACCTGGAGCCTGGGGTGGGGATGGGGGTGATAAGAGGTCCCATTGTGACTGAGCATTCCCCCACGTACATTTATTCTATGCACTTTGATCAGTTGTAAATTTTTGCATTAACTGACATCCACTGTACAAAGCAGCCTCTCTGATGAGGTTTGAGAGCTGTGTGAATCTCTGGGCACAGAGATGAAGACTCAAAGAGCAGTTAGAGACTGAATGGTTCTAATTCTACAGATGAGAAATCAGAGGCACAGTGAGGTTAAAGGATGGAGTCTACCGCATACAGGCCCTTTGTATGATGACTAAAGCTGAACAGCAGCTCTCTGCACCTCTAATTTAGTGTGTCCTTATTGGACAGATCTTTTGTTTCAATTAGCATCTCTTTAAAATAACTGGGATTATTTTAGGAGTCAATGTGTCTTGAAAATTTAGTATTTCAACTTACATTTTCTCATGCCTCCAAAAGAACAAAACTATTCCCAACCTAAGCATAATTGCCACGTGTGGAGTACAACGTGCACCTACCTATGTGTGCTCAGCACTGCCATTTGTGACTGCGAGTGTCCACAGCTTTTAGCTGCTTTGATCCACCTTCAAGACAGGTTTATTAGTTGAAGGAAAACCCGATGCTGTGTAAAATATGAGCTGAGAACAATGAAGCATCACAGGATAGGCACTGAGGGTGAGTGGGAGGCTGGGAGTGGTTGGTACTATGGGCAGCTTCAAGAGAATTCCTGTCAGCCTCCTCCTTTGCTAACAGCCAGATGCCAGTGAAGTCCCCCTTCAGTAACATCCCTAATGATGGAGTGATGTGTTGAGACTTGAAGGAGCTTCAGTGCTGCTCAGATCAATACTAAGTGTGGTTAATTTGCAGTGCAGGTGAGAAGTTAACCTCAGGGTCCCAGAACTGGTTGCTCCACTTCCCCATGCCTGTGCTGTTTCCTCTCTGAAGCACGTGTGGTGCCTCTGGAGGGGGCAGAATGGAAGGACACATACGGGCTTCCAGTGTTAGGAAGACATTATGGGTGAGAGATGTGTCTCAGGAGGGCCCTGCTCAGTCCGCTGGGGCAGAACTTCCTGTGCCTGGGTGGATCTTTTGCTTGGATGGGGCAGAGAGTTGGTGTGGTTCTTCATCGATAAGAACAGTCTCCATCTCCCATTGGTTACTGGGACTTGATTGTTTATTTGTATTTAGACATTGCAAAGAGACTTATTTAATGCTGTTTAATCTATATTTGGCTTCACTAGAAGTGTTTAAAGTGTTTGGAAGGGAGAAATGTTTGTTTCTTTTGGGAAGATGAGTTGGCCATTTAGATAGAGAGGATAGCACTGAATAATTAAATTATAAACAATTGTGGATTAAGCCCAGTGAGAGCATTGTCCCGTTTATGAGAGATTTTCGGAAAAGGAAATAAACTATGGGTAAATAAAACATATTAAATAAGAATTTTCAGAAAGGGAAGAAATTAGACAAGCTGTTTCTCTTCTTTCTTTATTGTACTATAAAGAAGGGAAACGACTGGCAAAGAGACAGTGCATTGTAATTTATTTTTTTTCTCTCATGGGAATAGGACCTAGGGCTTCATATATGGCAAGCAAGTACTCTACAGCTAAGCTACAGCCCGAACCCCAACAGCACATTCTAAATAACATCTCTGCACTTAGACTCCAAAGGGAAGAGAAGGTCTGAGGAGGATCTTAGAAAAGTTCAAGGACAATGAAGTAAATAGCCAATTGATTTTGCTGGGCATGGTAGCACATACCTGTACTCCCAACCTTCCATAAACTGAGGCAGGAGGATAATCACAAGTTCTAGGCCACAGTGGACTACACAGGGAGGCTCATCTCAAACAAAAAGTGGTGTGTGTGGTGGGGGCAGGGGGAGTATAACAAATCCAAAACAATGAACTTACTCGAACTTAGCACTTTTTCATCCTTATGCAGGATAATATACTAATAGAATATGCTAAATGTATGCTAAAGAATTTCCTTGGTTCAAAATCTGAGGCAAATGAGATTGTATATGTGCTGTTGCTGAAGTTCACCTGCACTGGCAGGGGAATTCATTCCAACTAATGTGAGTAATGCTGCTGTGCATCTAAAAGGCACAGCTCTCATCTCAAAGGAAGTAGGAGCCAAATATGAGCGATCATGGCCCATGAACACAGTGTAGGTTACCCCATTCCGTGTTCTAACAAGATAACAATTCCGTGTTCCAACAAGATAACAACTTAATGACAGGAAGGTCATAAATCAAAACACTTTTCAAATACCTCAGTGGGAACATCAGGCAGCCAGGGTATAGCAAAGCAGAGCGCCCTCCTCTGTGGGCCTCAGATGCTATTTATGACACTAGCATTTGGGTTGGTGGAAGCCATGCACTCCAAAGGATTTATTAGGTCTCACACAGAGGTGGGCAATACACAACTATTAAAGAAACCAAGATAGCTCAAGACAACCTGGCTCTGATCTGCAACATTACCACCTTTCCACAATCAGAGAAGTTTCAGTCAATCAACTTTGTAGAATGTCCAACGGAAATGAAGCTTCTTTCAGGAGTTTTAGTTTACACTGGTAACTGCTCCACTGAGGTGTTTTGTCTTTTTAAGGTGGCCGTGACTGTACACGGGCAGTACAGTGTGTTACAGGTATGAACAGACCTCACCAGCGCTTCTTCACGCTCATACTGTCACAAGTGCCTTGTCCCTAAAGCAAGGGCATTTGAGAAAGACTTTAAAATGTGCTGCATAGAACATGCCCCTAGTTCTTTTTCCTCTTGGAAAGGAGAAGGCAAAGAAATGTTTCTACTGTCAGAGGAGGAAATTCTCAGCCCAACAAAGTTTGGTGGGGGACTTTATGGCACGGGACCCCTCACCAATAGGTCAGAGAGTCAGTCATACTTGAGTTTTTGTAGGAGTTCTTCAGTGACTATTCGCGTTGTCTCTTCCGTATTTCTCCAAGAAATAGAGAAATTAAAATATTCAATTAAATTTAAATATTTTCATTTTGAGTATACTAGGAATTTTAATTTTAAATATTTAAATTTAAATATTTAAATTTGAGTATACTAAGTGATTGCCTTCAGATAATGTGTGTATTCAGAATTTGCTTTTCACTGCTAAGGATTGAACCCAGGGCCTTGTGCGTGGTAGGCGAACACTCCTCCACAGTTACAGCCTACATGCACATGGTTATGCCCTAAGCACTCTCAGACTTATTTTTTTTAAGATTTATTTTTATTCTTTAATTGTATGCCTGTGTGTCTGTGTGTGGTTAAGTACATGCGAGTGCAGGTGCCCGCAGGCCAGAGGTGTCAGATACCCCTGGAGCTGGAGTTATAGCTGATTGTAAGCCACCTGACCTGGGTTCTGGGAATCCAACTGGTCCTCTGCATGAGCAATAAGCGCTCTGAACCATGGAGCCATCTCTCTAGCCCGCATGTTTGATTTTACTGAGATAAGGTTTCATGTATCTCAGTCTGACCTCAAAGTCCTGGTCCTGTCCTCACCTCACAAGTGCTGGGATCCCAGGTCTGCTCCCTCATGCCTGGCTTACTTAGGAGGTTTAAATACAAGTTCTGATGTTACTACAAGGGGATTAAGAAAAACGTCAACATTTCTGGGTGAAAATAATTGCCAAATGCAGTATAAAGTTTCCTTCTTTTGTAAATGCAGCACAGCATAGTGATCATTGACTTCATATCTATGATGCCATGATGCTGATGTTGTAGAGTTACAATATCTCTGAAACTCACAACCATTTTGATTGTATGACACCTTTAATATCCACTTTGTTCAATTGTAAGGACAAGAGCCTTTCCATATTTGCCTGTATTTGTAAACATGGGGAACCTGGATAGATAACCAAGATTATAAAACCACCATGGGGCTGAAATGCACACATTAATTCTAATTCCTCATTCCCCTCACCATCCCACATTAGTCATGGCTATCATGGCCACATTCTGCATGGTAGAGGTTGGGAGAGTGAGAAAGGAACCATCCGATGTTAAAAAGGATATTAATATCAAAGCAAGGGCTGTCAGCATGCATAGCATTTTTAAATTTAGCAGCAGCCCAAAGAGGCAGTGGAGGAAATAATAAAAATACATATGACTGCTTCTCTGATTAAACCATGCCCAACCAATAAGACATTTTATGTGAGGGTCTTTGGTATTTACACAGCAAAGAGAGGGAAGTTGTTAGTTTCAGAACCCATTTCAGGCCCAAACTGGAACCAGGGGTCTGGAATTATGCCCGTATGCCTGGTGAGCTTGTTTGTTATTGAGGTTGTACCTGGGAGACAGACACCCATGACTTGAGAAATGGGTGGCATTTCTCTGCTCTGATTATCCTAGGAAGCAACAGAGATACTGTTCTGGACTAAGTAGGTTGCTGGCTAAAACAGGTTGCTTTAGCCCAGGGCAGAGGAGTTGTGGATTGTTTATGCACTTCCTGAACACTCACCTCACTCAAAAGCTGGGAAGATAGAGCGGTGGATGTTTATGAGAAGTGCTTTCCCCACAATGAGAAAGTGATTTGTGAATCGATTTTCTTCAGAAAAATTCTGACTTTGGAAATAAAGAATATAAACTTCATATAAACTGTATGAACAAAGTCAGGATATCCATCCTGGGTCTGTGAACTGTGAGCTCTTACTTGATAATCACTCTTGTTTCTCCTGCCACTGGCACATCTGCCTGGGATTCATGTTTCCCAGTTTTTAATTGGAAAGGATAAAAAGGATAGGCTGGGGAGATAGCTCAGTAAGTAAAACCTCCCCAGAACCCAGCGTTGCACACTGTAGCCTGTATGTGTAACCCTCAGCTCTCCTGTAGTGAATCGGGAGGGGGAGATAGGAATCCCAGAACTGGCTGCCTAGTTAGCCTGCTGTATGCAGCAGTGAACAGCAAGGTCAGACATTAGCCTGCTGTATGCAGCAGTGAACAGCAAGGTCAGACAGATGAGGTTGTCCTCTAGCTTCCTGTGTCCACTTGCATGAACATACGCACTCACACCCACACTCACACCTACACAAGGATCAGGCTTCTTTAAAGGTAATGACAATGCATCAGCTCTGAAATGATTCAAACAAGGTAATTGGTCTTACTTTCCAGCCTTAATATAGTGTAAATTTTTACATATCGTTTTCTTTATCTGTATCACATAATTCCTTAAAATTGGGACAAACCTTACCTAATAAACCAGGCTTATTCTTCCAGTGTAAAGAACTTCAGTTGTCTGTATTTGTACTAATATTTTATTGATAGTAAGATACTTAGTGCAGTATTTGGATTATTCTGCATTCAGTAAAACCTAATGCATATCTGAAGCATGTGGGCACCTGTTCATATTATTTCAATGTTTTCATTAGTGCTTACTAATTGCGCAGAACAATGGGCCTCACATTTGTAACTGCAGACTTTGATTGTTAACAGCCTCCGTTCCCCTCTCATGCCTTCTTCAAGTACTTCTCATTTTTATGCTGGTCACTAATAGCCCCCATTTTGAATGTAATATTTTTATTAATTCTTTGAGCATTTCATTCATACAGATAATATATTTGGATCATATACACCCCTAAGTTCTTTCTAACTTGTCCTGAATTTTACCCTCCAACCCCCAACATCACATCTTCTATTTTTTTAATATTCATTTATCGTGTGTGTGTGTCTGTATGTGTGTGTCTGTGTGTGTGTGTGTGTCTGTGTGTACCACAGCAAGTGTATGGAAGTAGAACTTGCCAGAGTTAGTTCTCTTCTACTGTGTGGGTTCTAGGGATCCAACTTAGGTTCTCAGGTTAGACCTGCTGTGCTACCTCACAAGCTCCCTTCCCCCTTTTTCATAAATAACCTATTACGAAATAATAACCTAAATAATCCGATTTGTGCTCCTGGGGGTGGGGCCATCCTCTGAAGTATAGTAGAGCTACAGGGACCATATCCTGAAAAAATCAGATTCTCCAATACTATCAATAGCTTCCCCCTTCAAGCTGGAGTGCTGACTGGCTTGATCTGGTTTGATCTGGTGCAGGCAACCACAGGAGTTCACAGTGCTGTGGGCCTGTCATTTCCAAAAGACCCTGCTTCATTCTGGTGTTCACCAGCCTCTCTGGCTGTTAGCATCTTTCTGCCTTCTCTTCCATGATGTTCCATGGGCCTTGGGGGGGATGGCACAATACAGATGCAGACACTGTACAGACATGTAGGAGTCCCCTTCCTGTTCCTCTCTTCTTTCCCTTTAGAGTCCACATAAAGGATAACGCATGTGATCATTACCCTTTGTGAGTCTGGTTTACTCTGATTGGCAGGTTACCTTGTTTACATTTTTTATCTTTTCAGTCTTTTGACTTTAATATTTCTCTGCAGGAGTGGCCTTTAAGAATCCAGCGAGACAAATTTCTTTAACTTGTGTAATTTTTGTGTCACATTCCCGGGTCTCCTGTCCTAGAGTTGGATATATTTTTCAGTTAACTCTAACAAAGTTGGCTGGGGATGGGACAGCAAGAAGGTTCTGCTTTCTCAGCAGCTGGTGACTTACTCTTTGTACCTTCCCTAGGTCACGCTTTTTCAAAGAATTTCAGTGCAATTAAATACATTTCATCATAAACTAGGTTGAACATAATTTAATATTTCCCTGAAGGTACTTCAGAGTCTTGGAGTGCTTTAGGGTCACCGTGAACATCATTACCTTCTTGCGGTAGGTGTGCAAAAGGAGAGTTATTAGGGTTCTGTTTGATCAGGTCCTGAGTGACCAGACATTTATTCTGTTATTACAGGGAGTTCAGTTGGGACTGAGAACATTAAGTTCTCACACAGGAGGCAGACAGGGAGCTCTTTTGGTCTGGAGAGGCTGCACGCCCGCCTGTGATGCTACTTCATGTGTCAACTGCAATATGTGGTACTTTTCTAGTCTGGGGCACTTTCACATACCTTCTTTCCCATTATTTGTTTCTCTTGGCAGTGCTGGGAAGCAGGAAGTGTAGGTCGCTTGCCTAAGGTCACATAGCATAGATGACAGAGGACACTGAACTCAAAAGTCAGTGTTTTTTTTTTTTTTTTAACATTCTGAAGTTTACCAGCACATCCCATGTTCTCTGCTTATAAACATAGGACTCAGTCTTCATAGATGCTCTGTGGGTGAGTTGTTATCAGTTCTTCTGAGTTTATATTTAAGGATAGGGAAACTGAGGCACAGAGGTTAGGACAGAGCTGAAATCTGAACCTAGGACCTAAGGACCTCAGCTGGTTCCCTTGACCATGGAGCCCAGGGATGTTCTATGTGGCAGACATGCCCATAGTAAGTAGATTCAGAAAGATGGTGTCTGTAGATAGCTTCCTGACTACAAAGATGTTTCTGCCTGTGCGGGAGTTTGTGATCACTCTGTCTGGGATGTAGAACCCAAAGCTTCCAGCTTGAGATTTTAGACCCATTCTTTATTCCTGAAGCCTCAGTTTTCAAATCCCAAACATGACAATATAGAGCATCTAATGTTCTTATAAGAACAAGGTGAGACCCATACAACATCTCTAATATACTGCGGTGCCATAACCTTCCATTTTTAAAGTGATTTTTATTATTACTGTTCTTACTGTTCTTACACATTTCCAGTGACTAAAGTTCTAAGAAAAGCTTTTCAACCATTAGATGCTTTTACCCACTTAATGTATGCGTGGTTATTTACTAGGTACTCATAGATAGCATTTTCTTGCCGGTCCTCCTCACATGGTGGAAAGGCTTTATGGGCTCCTGTGTTCTGTGTATACATTACCTAGAATGTCCATTTATGCTCTAGCCTAACTATGTGTATGTGTATGTGTGTTCATATGAGTCTATATGTGTGTATGTGTATATAGTGGCCAGAGGTTAATCTGAAGAGTCCACTTTGATTTTTGAGTCTCTCACTAAGGCCTCGGGCTTATCAATGGGGCCAGCAAGCCCCAGGAATCTACCAGTCCGTGCCTCCCTAGTGCTAGGATTGCCTGTGCATGCCTGATGCCCAGCTTTTTCCATATGCCCAAGATCAAACTCAGGTCCTCCTGCTTGGGCAGCAAGTATTTCACCAACTGAAAAGTCTCCTCAGCCCCTGTTGGGGTTTTTATTTGTTTATTTATTTATTTGTTTGCTTATTCAGGGTATCTCCCCAGTGATTATTTATCACCCTTAAATACATTTTCTGAACATTGTGCTTAAGGTTATAAATTCTTTGTAATTTAGGAGCTCTCTTGATCTAACTAATGGATCTTGCTTGGTAGAAGACACTGAGAGTAACTGCTTAACAGATCCTTTATATTTTAACGTGACTTTCCTTTCTATAAATACAAGAAAGCTGTCTTTTGCAATTCTTCTAACGTTTAAATAGACCTTTTTCATTTTTGTCTTATAGAAACATTATAATTTTTTAAAAAGTGCATTTTAAATGTTTTAAATTATGTTCATTTGTGTCTCTCTGTGTGTTTGTGCATGTGGTGTGTGTGTGTGTGTGTATGTGTGTGTGTGTGTGTGTGTGTGTGTGTGTGTGTTTGAAGACAAAGAGCAACTTGCTGGAGTTGGTTTTCTCCTTCCACTGTGTGGATCCTGGGGATAAAATTCAGGCTGTCAGGCCTGGGGGCAAGAGTCTTTATCCATCAAGCCATCTCACTGGCCTTGTAAATGGATTTCTAAACAATCCTCATAGGACTTCATACCCATTCTTTCAATAACACTTGTCTAGTTTGTGCCCTGCTCTTCCAGGTTTAGGAACTCTGACAGTGAGGAAGAGGCGGTCCCCTAGGGGAAGGAGACATGCCAAACTCATGGGATGACGATAGGAAGAGCAGTTGCTATTTGGGGACCTGGTTCTAAAGGGACATTTCTTGACACCATGGATGGAATTCAAAGGAGAAGCCTTGCTTGTGAGTACGGAATTCATGGAGGCTCCATCATATTAAGAAGTAATGAAAATGGGCTGGAGGTAGAGCTTCATGGTAGCGCACTTGCCTAGCATGAGTGAGGCCCTGAGGCCCAGCGCCCGCACTTCAGAACAAAGACATGGATAATAGTAACAACCGCTAGATGCATACGGATTCCCTTCTCCTTGCTCCATTTTCTTGTCTCATGCTCAGTTTTCAGAGCTTAGTCAGTATTTCCTAAATCTTTTCTAGAATGTACTCAGGGGATCTAAGGACAGCAAGCACAGGGTGTATTTGCAGGACACCAACATGATTTCTGAAGGGTCTCAGAGGAGAGCACCTGCCCCATCGGTGGGAAGGTGTCCCTTTGGGCTGCACTGACTAAATTTGTGTAGACTGAGTAACTGTGACCTGACAAGTCACTCTCCCTGTCTTGCTGCCTCCATTTTCTCAGTATTAGTCGACGAAGTTGAAATAGTGTGATTTTGTAAGGTGCCTGCTCGTGCTACAATTTTGTGATTCATATGTTCCTGAAAACTGGGTGTAGGTTTTTTTTTTTTCATAAATGGAAATATATTTGCCAGCAAGCCTGGAAATGTATTTTCCAATTCTCTTCTCTTCTGGTTTAGAAGTTACTATCAATATGTTGGGGGTTTCTAACACTTAATGTTCTGAGCCCTCCAAAAGGTGATTACCTGTAAAGAATGGGAACTCATAGGAGGGGAGTAGTAGACTTTAGGAGAACTTTAAAGTGAGCCCCTTTGTGATGGGAATATATTGCTCACAGATATAAAGTTTCCAAGTGGGTGAAGAATCATATTGGACCATATACACCAGAGGAGGTTTAGTTGATGCTAGAATCAGTGTGAGGATCCTCAGTCAGGCTCAATAGTTGTCTTCTTCCGGAGTGAACCCAGTCAGAGCACAAACAATACTTAAAGAAAACAAAACAAAACACAAAGCAGAAATCCCCTACCTCCTTCAGTTCCCTTAGGACTCCTGAATGGTTGTTTGTTCCTTTGTTTGAGCTCCCTTTCCTGTGGTGAATAAAAGACTAAAGGAGACACAAAGAGGGGCTGGAGAGATGGCTCAGAGGTTAAGAGAACTGGCTGCTCTTGCAGAGGATCAGGGTTCTGTTCTGAGCACCCACATGGCAGCTAAAAACTGTAATTCCTGCTCCAAGAGAATCCGATGCCTTTCTTTTGACCTCCCTGGTCATTGCGTGACACGAGTGCACTTACACACATTCAGGCAATACACTCATACACATTGAAAAATAAATAAAATATATTTTTTAAAAATTATAAAAGGAGACATAATGAGAAATTTTTAAGAAATTAATTACTTGTGAAACCTACCTTCATTTGACCAAAGGAAATGAAGTTTCACCTAGGAGCGATACATTTTCAAGGTCTGTTGAACAGTGAGTATTATTGTGCACTGTTAATTGGCTTGCAATGTGTATTATATATCTTAACATTGCTAAGATGATAGATTTTCACTGTCCTAACTACAAAAACTTAGTACAGGAGATAAGTTAATGAGCTTGGCAAAATTATTTTACAGCGTGTGCGTGTGTGTGCATGTGTGCGCGTGTGTGTGCATATATATATATATATATATATATATATATATATATAAACACTTGATGTTATACCCCATAAATACATAAATATAATTTTATCTGTTGATTAAAAGTAAAAATGTAGGTTAAAAAAGCCCACTTTCTCACTGGAGTAGAGCAGGCTGAGGCCCCAAACTGACTTTTCTTCTGATTCAGGCATATTCACATTCAGATTTTGTGGTCCTCAAACAATGCCTGACTCAACCTGTCCTTAAGAGAATTGACTTGGTCTAGGATAGGCCAGACAGAAAATCCAAGCTGCATATAGGAAAGGTAATATGTCTAAGTTCACATGTATGTGCCTATTTCTGCAAATACACATATATACACCACATATACAACACAGGCACTTGTACACATTACACATCAGAGCTGATGTATATGCACTATGTGGTAATTTGAACGAACATGTCTCCCATAGGCTCCAAGTGTTTGGACACTTGATCCTCGTTTATGACCCTGTTGGGGGAGGGTCATGGAACCTCTAGGAGATGTGGTCATACTTGACGTCACTGGGGGTGGGCTTTGAGAGGAGACAGCTTGCCCACTTTCGGTCTGACTCTCTCTGCTTCCTGTGCCTGCCTGAAAACACAAGCACTCAGCCTTCTGCTCTGGCCACCTCCTGCCCCCAGGCCTCCTCCGCTACTATGGACTCGCCCTCTGCAACCGTAAGCCAAATAAACTCTTCCTTCCATAAATTGCCTTGCTCATGGTGCTTTATCATAGTAACGGAAAAGTAACTAATATATAAGAGATGCACATATGCTCAGTACACACACGTGCACACAAAACACATTACATACAATATGCATATAAAACCCACCCAGTACACACACACAATACATATACATACTTACCTGACACATATATGTAATACTCATGTACACAGGACATACATACATAGCATGCATACACACAAATGAAAATTATGCACCTATTCACTGATATGTATACAGACATAAGCATAATCAAGGAGCATATCTAAGTGGGTTTTGGTGGTTGTTAGAAATATAACAGAAATCTCAAGACATTACGTTTGATTTTGCAGAGTAGTTTGATGGTTGTGTTATTATGGCATTGTTCTTTAGGTGTTAAATACATAAGCAGGAAGAAAGCAGGCCTCATGGCACCCAGAATCCTCTGTGGAAAGTAAATGGGACATGACTTCTCTGGCTCACTTACCTCTGATATTTTATTACTTTTTATTTTATGTGCATGAATGTTTTGCCTGCATATAGATTAGTGCACATGTGTCATGCAGTGCCTGCAGAGGTCAAAAGAGGGCATTGGATCTCCTGGAACTGGAGTTATGGACAGTTGTTAACCAACATGTGGGTGCTAGGAATTGAACCCAGGTCCTCTGCAAGAGCAGCCAGTGCTCTTAACCAGTGAGCCATCTCTCCAGCCCCTCATTGTTACCTTTAGACAGTGATATTTGTTTAGCTGTGTTGAGCCAGGCTAACTCTATTTTACCAACAGATGTCACAACTTGTAAGAAACCGTCTATCCCCAGTGTCAAACCCTTCTGAACTTAGCTAATGCTCCACAGAGAAGGCCTGATTGAGGACTTCTGTGAGCCGCTGGGCTAGAGACCCTTGACTGGGAGCCTGGAAGTTTGGCTGAGCATGGAACTTCTCTCCATTTTACTTTCTGTGACCTCAGACCTCTTAGAACGAGTTCCTTATTTCCTGGTACCAGTAGACCCCAAGACAGACTTTGCATTGGCCTTTTGTCTGTTTAATCAGAAGGGCTTTAGGGAAAGCCCTGGATGGTGATTCTTGGAGTTATGAAGGAAAACTGTGGTTTTCCCTGCTGTGTGTCTTCTGGCAGCTCTCTTTTTACTTTAGGTGATCACTACCGTGCAGTACACACAAATCCCTACAGCTTAAGAACGTAAATAGCCAATGTTATTCCTGAACTCAGTAACACACAATCCATAGGAAGTCTGTTGAACTCGGTTTCCAGAGAGTAGTTCCCACGTGGGACAGAAGTACAATGATGTTAAGAAGTAATGTTTCTGTATAACTTACATTCCATTTGATGAGGATTTCTGACAGGGATTGCTGTGTGTGTGTGTGTGTGTGTGTGTGTGTGTGTGTGTGTTTGTTTGTGTCTTGGTTACTAGGGCAACAGTAGTGATTTCACAGAGCTTTGGGAAACCTGTATAAGGAATAGTTAGTTATGATGAAAGTTCCCAGAAGCCATTCAAGTTTTAAACACAAATACAGAGATTAAGCCTGTGTGTATTCTTTTCTTCATTCCTTATGGTGCCTGTGTGTTTGTGTACATCTGCCTCTGTGTGTGTGTGTGTGTGTGTGTGTGCACGTGTACTCATACACTCATGTTTTCTTTTATTTCAGGCTGGTTGTAGAAAAATGCTGATTCATAACGTAATTGTCTTTTGTTTTCCCAGGGAAGTTCTCAGTCTAAGTTTATTTTTCAATTCCCACCTTGAGTTTAATTTCTCTCTGGATAAATCTTTATGTTTTCCTCTTACAGGCACAAGACACTTTACTTTGTTTCTTGCTAATAAATGTCAGGTTTGCTCTAATGAATTCAAAGAAATGCCAGGATGTCATAGGGCTCTTGAACACGATGTTTTTATTTTTTCTTGGTTCTTAATGCATACTTTTCAGGGTTATGCTTTAGATGCACATACATGAGTGCTCAAAGATTCCAGGGCTTTCCTGATAGCACCTAGAGAGTCTGTCATCACCAGATCATCTAGATCACACAAAGGAGATCCTTGTAAAAAATGTTCTCATTACAAAATTAGAAAGTTAGGGGGTGAGGAGATGACTGAGTAGATAAAGCACTTGCTGTTCAAGCCTGAGAACCACAGTTCAGGCCCCTAGAACTTATTAACACACATGAGCGTGGTGGCCTGCCTCTAATTCCAGAGCATGGAAGTCAGAGAAGAGAATCCATGGAGCAAGCTGGTGAGCTAGGCTAGCTGTGCTGGAAGGTCTGAGTTCAACTGTGAGACCCTGCCTCAATGAATAATGTAGACCGCCATCTAGGGAGACTCCTAAGCTCAACCTCAGACTTCCACAGGCCTGCATGCCTGCACACATACGTGTACCTGCACACATGTAAACACACCCCTTCACACAGGCACACAACACACACACACAAAGTGAAAATAGTTACATTTTGGAAGTTAGGAAAAAGTTTTTAGATCTGTTAAGTAGTCTGTACCACAGTAAATTGAGATGGTAGTTTCTCTTCGATAGTTCTCAGAGAGTATCAGCAGAGAGCATCACTGCCTGGCTGCCCTTTCATACCAATGGCCTTGTGCTTTGTTTTTCTCAGAACTTGAGCTCACTATGGGTCCTCTCAGGATGTCAAGCAGGACATTATATTGCTCACATTAAGGTTGTAGTTCCACCCAGCGTTTTTAGTGTCATTGTAGAAACTAGATGGACTTATAGCCCCATATACATTTTGGTAGATAACATTATTTATTGAAATACTTTAAAAGCTAAACAATTTTGTAAATATACCAAAAGTTCATGGGGATAAGTCAACTAATCCTGGCCATATATGAGTCTCTCAGCAAATATCTCTTCTTTATTTGATTGACCTTATTTATATCTTTAAGTAAACTGTTTTTTAAAAAATATCCATAGTGATTGTCTTTAACTACTTGTAGGACTTCTAAAGAACTCAAACAGTAAAATATTGCCTTTCTGCTTGTTATTGATGGAAAAATTGACTCCCCAATGGAAAATATTATTTAATCTTTTCTGTTTCTAGCCTAGAGTATAATATTGAGTGACTCTCAAGGTCACAGATTTTCTGTGCCAGGGAAGCCCACCTACATGCTTTAAATAACTCCTTCTATGTAAGTATCTTATTTCAAGACAGTCCTTGCAAGGTCTGTACTGCAGGCCTCTGAGGTGGACCCCCATAAGGTAAATAATTACACAGGCAAAAACATTGGTTGTCTGTTGGAATATTGGATGGATGCCTTTCTTCTTGGCTGCTTGGGTAATTCACTAATTCATGGCACATTACCAGATTTGAAATGGGCTCTTTGGGCCAAGGAGAGAGTTCAGTCAGAAAACTGCTTGTCGTGGGGGCCTTGGTTTGATCACCAGCATTCATATAAAAAAATGAGGTCTGGAGGACCAGGTTTGCAACCATAGCACTGGGAGGAGAGGCGGGGGATCCCTGTGCCTGGCTGCTTGATGAGCTCAGGTTCAGTGAAGAAGCTTGTCTCAGATCTCAGGTAGATGACTTGAAGAATGGCATCCAGGGATGTTGTCTGGCCTTCATGCAAGTGCACACGTGTGCATAGACAGGCAAATGGACAGAGACAGAAGCGGGCCGTGTTTTCACACCTCTGCCCACACTACTTCAAGATCCTGCTCTCTCAGGGTAGGAAGCTCAGAAGGGCACATTCTATGTTTCAGTGTCTGATCAGGCTTCTCAATTTTAGGCTCATATGGTTTAGGATGATTACATATACACTATGTATGACAACATTCTTCTGGAAATGTTCTTTTCTATGCCACGATGCCTTGAAAGATTCAGTATGAAGAAGCTGGAAGTCAGTGTAACTCCAGTAATTATTTTGGAATTGACATTTTTGTGAATTTAAATGAATATAGGAGGATTTTCCAAAAAACACAGAAATTTCAAATAAGGAAATGATAAATGAAGACATTTTAACTGGCTCTACACAAGACTGGCCTTGTCAATAATTAGTTATGGATCAGGATAGGCTCAGGGGACCCTTCTGCTTCCTATGAATTAGTGGCTACTGATGCATTCTGGGAGAGGGGCAGTCATTGTTTTCAAGTGTGTACTGGTGAGCCCACCAGGTGTCGTGGTATACATTGACATACATATGGGCCTTCGTAAACTCAGCGAGTCATAGAACAAAACAAAAAGATAGGAATGTGGGAGAGGAACTTGTAGGGAGGAGGAAGGGGTTGACAGGGTGAGAGGGATGTAAGAGAGGGTGGGGTTCGGGTGAAAGTAATCAGAATGTATTATATACATGTATGAAATTGTCAAAAGAACAAATTTTATTCAATCAAAAAATTAATATATGAATTTACATTGTTCATATTGAACTTAGAGTTTTTGTACCTGGAAATATTCCAGCTTTAAAAGTTTGTGTGCAGTCAAATGCTGTGCTTGTGAACCCTGCCCCCCCATCTGAGGAGCCATTGGCGGTTGATAGGTACCAGGAAGGTTGCTTCAGAGAAGTAGGCCCTGAGAGGCTACCCATGCTCCCGTAGATGGTCCCACACCCGTGCACATCCAGGCAGCACTAAGTGGACCCAGTGGATATGAGAGAAGGGGGGGGGCGGGGAGCAAGAGAGAGAGAGAGAATGAATGAGAATGAGAATATGAGGTTGGGAGGGAAATGTACAGTGGGGTGGAGGGGACTAAAGGGATAGATTGGATCCAAACACATTGTAGGCCAGTATGAGAATTATCTAGAATATTAAAACTGACTGTATAAAAAAGGTAATAAATAAATAATCTGGTTAAAATAAAGTCAATGTTTCCTGCTTTTAAAATAATTTATTGAAAAATAAAATGTCACTGTCTTGTGGCTTCTGTTTCTGCTTGAGCCTGTTGGTGCTTCAGCGTTTATAGTTTAAAGACTGAATAATGAATGGTTCCTCAGTGCCCTTCCTTCTTTCAGTGTAGGTGTTAGGCTCTTTTTCTATGGCCTGTAAACATTTTATGTCACTGCTCTAAATGAAACTGAACAAAGTTAGCTCCCTGATATGTCAGAGGAAAAAACAAACAGTAAATAATAGTTTCCACTCAGATTGTAATGGAGAGTATTACTGAATGTTCTAGAAGAAAGACTTTTAAAGTATTGTTCTTTTGTACATGTGTGTGTGTGTGTGTGTGTGTGTGTGTGTAGTGTGGGTGCAGCAGCAGCAATATTGTGTATTTCTTTCAAAGTGCACAAGATGCCTCATGGTCTGTGGGTGGGGGAAACCACTTAAAGTGCCCTCACGAGTTACTCATTCTCTCCTTCCTCTCCAGAAAGGGAAAACCCAGACTCCACGCTGCTCATTCTGCATGCTGAGGGTGGGATGTGGGGTGGGGATCTCGGTGTCTGTTCACGTTCACAGAAGCCTTGAGTTGGATGCTCAGCACAGGAAGTTGAATCACTTTGTAATCAGTACTCACAGCAAACTAAGGCATATGTGGTACTCGTGGTCAGAATGAGATACTATTCATGGAAAAAAACATCACAAAATACTTGCAAGCTGACCTGTCCTAACAGTGAACACAAACTCGTTCCCATATAAAAACTAGCGAGTAATTTATGGAGTCAGAAATTGAACGAGTATGCACACAGGTATGTATACCTCTCTCTCTCTATATATATATGCATATACATATATATATATGCATATACATATATGTATATATATACATGTGTTGTTTGTAAACATTAACAGATACATTAGTTCATTAACTATTTCTTTTGCGTTTTCAAAGGCAAATGGCGCTCATTCATGTCTCTGGTTTGTGTTCCATTATGTCTTTATCACTTTTAGAATATAAGATGAATTAAGGAAGAATTTTTAATCCTTTAAGATGTATTTATGCTTAATTTATGTATGTGAGTGTTTGACT
This sequence comes from Eospalax fontanierii, assembly GCA_035773235.1. Lineage (NCBI taxonomy): Eukaryota > Metazoa > Chordata > Mammalia > Rodentia > Spalacidae > Eospalax > Eospalax fontanierii. Next base: position 9,162,791 of record CM069547.1, read on the forward strand.
GCACATACATAGGTGCACCATGTGTGTACAGTACCTAGAGAGGCCAGAAGAGGGTGTCAGATCCCCCTTGAACTTGAGTTAAGGACAGTTGTTAGCTGTCGTGTGGATGTTGGGAACTGAACCTAAGTCCTCTGGAAGAGAAGCCGGTGCTCTTAACCACTCAGCCATCTCTTTAGCCATGAGTTTTTAATTATTTGGGAAAAACCCCTCCTCCTAGTTTAGGGAAATGATGCGTCACTTGAAATGTATAGGCAGGCTATACAATAAATTCAAGCAAACTGATTTCAGACTCATTAAGAATGCATTATCTCTATTGGCAGAAATTAAGTTATTTCCTTCCCAAATTCTCAGCTATGAGCCACGGTGAAGAATGCTACTGGTCTGTCAGGTGGCACTATGTTAGTCACAGGCTTGCCCTTGAGTGGCTTTTGGTAGACAACCTACTTTCGCTGGGCTTTCGGCAAATGCAGAAGTTGGGCCCTACCAGTGGTTTTCAACTTTGGCCTCAGAAACACTTGGAGTGTTCTGTATCTCCCAAGAAGTCTCCAGTGAGTCAGCTGAGGGCTTGGGCAGGGTGGGGACTGGGGACCAGACCTGGAAATCTATATAGACTGAGCAACCCAGAGTTCAAAATTCCTCGACATGAAATGCTACAAAATCTGAAAATTCTGAGCATAGATATGACACCAGAAGTGGAAAACTCCACCTATGAATGAGACAGGTCTCAGTCTAAGCAGAGAATATTTCATCAAGTGACCTTCATGCTGTACATGTTAAGTATATATGAAATCTAAGTGAATTCCATCTTTAGACTTGAGTTCTGTCTCCAAGATATATCATCATATCTGTGTAAAGTATTAAAGAATTCAAGTATTCAAGAAAAACGTTCAAAGCCAGAGCACTTCTGGCCTCAAGTGTTTGGGGTTCTCAGCATATATTATGATAGAAAGTGCTTAGGCAAGTATATTACTGGGGCCACTGAATCAAACAATCTTGAAGATCACTTAGGAGTCTTGAGTTTCAATACATTCTTGGGAGTCCTTGGCCAGTAGGAAATAATGCAGTAATGAAATGGATCTTTCATAAGGAGCTCAGCATGGAAAACTTTAAAATGAGAGGGGGTTTGGTGGTATTCATTCTCACCAAGGACTGCTTTTTGCTTCCAATCAGACAAGTCTAGATCTTTCCAAAGGAATAGAAACTGCAGAATGTTTCTTTCTGCTGTCTGCCCCTGAGGCGATACCTGTGGTAAAAATCCCAAGTATGGGGAGGATTGCTAGCTGGGCCCACACCTCCAAGTTAGGATCCATGACTAAATTGCTTAGCACTATGGCTTACCCCTGAACACTAAACAAATGATGAAAGAGTGGCCATTTCCTATGTCCATGCCAGTCAAAGGAGGGGTCAGAAGCATGAGCCCTGGCTCCGCTGAGACACTGACAGCTACCTGAAATCCTGATGCTCAACTTGGCCCCCACAGCTCTGGCCCACATCACATCTCAGTAGAAAGGAGAGCGGAGCAGATGAAGAGAGGGAGGTTGTGGGAATCCTGGAACGGTCGTACTCGTGGTGGCAGCAGAGACGTCTGCCAAGCAGAGAACACTGGTGAGCCCTCGGACACTAATTGCTGAGCATGTTTGTACTAGAACAGGACTCAAAAATTCAGACAGAACAGTCTGTGTTTAGGACTCATGTGAAAGGTTGGTTTGCCTAAATCCAAGCATCTTATGTCAGACACTCTCAAGATGGCTCCCTAAACCCTTGGATAGAATCACTAACATTTAAGGACAGAGGACCCCCATATCTTCAGCTCTTTAAAGAGGAGTCAGACATTTTTCATCTGACCATCTCAGCCTTGTGAACATGAAGGACGGCTCTAGGCCAGAAGTTCCTGTGGGGAAGTTAACAGAGATGGAAAGCTGAAATAACCTGAAAGGCACTGAAGCTGAGAAACTGTCTCCTACCAGCCACAATTAACTTTGGAAGGAGTCCGGAGTAAAGCCCAAGGCTGGCAGCTATGTGGGATGCTTTTGTGTGCTGGCCCATGGGGTGCCTCTCTCTTTCTCTCCTCCCTCCCTCTCTCCCTTCTCTCTCTCCTCTCTTCTCTCTCTTTCTGTCTCTCTCTCTTTCTCTCTCTTTTCCTTTTCTTCCTCCCCTCCCTCTTCTCCTCTCCTGGCACCCAGTCCTAGTCCAAGGTGAAGAAACTCAAATCTTGCTGAGCTAGACTGTCACAGAAGCAACACATTTGCTTAGCATACAAGGAAGTGGTTGTTGCATTAAAAAGGCTGTGCTCTTAGGCCAGCACCTTTTTTAAAGAAAGCAAAGGATGCTCTCTCTCCATGTTGAGGGAACCTGGGTCTCATCAACTTTCCCTTGCTTTCATTTGAGCAGGTTTCTTGTGCCAGAGCAGCTGTAAGCCAGGTTTCTGAGGCTCCTGACCCAGGTTGGCAGCCTCTTAAAAATAACTGTCATTTCAAGTTCAACTAAAATATATAACTCAACAAATAAATACATATATGTATATGAATTGTGGAAAAGTGAGGACTGACCCACCGAAAAGGAGCACTCTGGCCATGAAAATTCTATAAAATGCTTCTAAGGCTCTTGCTCTAGCTCTTAACTTATATGGTAAACATGAAGACTTTGATCTCTGCATTATGGGTCCTCATTTCCCTGCTGGGAGGTGTCAACTAACCCAATCTTTGCAAATTTTCTTTAAAAACAAAACCTGCTCCTATTTTTCATTGGTTTATCATGGGCAAATTGTGAATGTGGCTGAAGGTTTTAATGAAACAGATGAAAAAGAAGTGTTTCCCAGGTCCTTTCTTTTTAATTTTTATATAAATTATTCTATTTATGATTATGTGTGTGATATGTGTGTGCCAGGAGTGATATACACATGCTGTGACCTGTGCCTATGGAGGTCGGAGGACAACATTGTGGAGTTGGTTCTCCCCTCCCACCTTTACGTGAGTTCTGGGGATGGAGCTCAGGAGGTCAGACTTCAGCAGCAAGCACTTTTACCATCTCCTGAGCCCTCTTCTTTGGTCTCTGTTATTGTTGTTTATTACCCTGGATGGGAAACCCTCAACTATACATGATTTTTTCTAATCTTGGAGCTGAAAAATGAAAGTCACAGAAAGGAGGTTTATTTTTTTTTGGATGTCAGACCCAACATGAGCTGTGTTTAGAGGCAGATGTTGGCAGGCACAGAGACTGCCTGCTTGGAAGAGAGCAACTGCTGCCCGAGAAGCTCAGGATTCCACTGTGGCACTTACCCTCCATCGCTGCCTTCTGTTCACGGCGGCTGCAGACACTTTGGTAAAGGGGCAAAGGTAGCTTCCACGGCTGGTCTTTGGGTGTTACGGGCTGAACAGGGGACCTTTCTTTTTTAGGATACTGCTGTGTTCAGATTAGACCTTCATGCTTACATCATGTGTCTCTTTCCTCTCAACTGCAGCCCCTGCCACGCACAACATTTCATTTGGGATCTGAGTGTGTGGTTCTAGAAACCACATGGCAGTGGCTTCCAGGCCTCCCTTCCTCAGTGCTCTCTCTGTGTTCTCAAGAAGTTACATAATGGCTGTTACTCTAGTTTACCAAGCACTCTGCTCAGTGACTAATGGCCTAAATGGGACTTGAAAATATATAAGCAGTTCAACAGAAGCAATTGATCCATTGAGGTCTTTTCATTTTGACAGGTCTGAGCTAACAAGATTGAGGGGTGCAGCAGTAGCTTTGATGTATTGAGGAGGGTGTGTTCCCACAGACCCATGCTGCATAGTTCATCAGTGGTGGATCCCTTAATAGGTATGAAGCTGGAGTGCCCAGGGCCGCCCTACTTGGCTTTTGTCCCAACTTCCTTAATGTGCATATTATACTTAGGGCATTTCCCTCTCTTCTCTTCTAAATACTACTGACTAGGAGAGTTTTGGCTGGTGGTCGCTCTTCATGGGACCTTATGCCATCGCCCCACATGGCACCACCATGTCAAGACTCTGGTCCTGCATCTTGGATTGTTAGGAAGAATTCTAACAGAGACTGGACCATGAGGCTACTGGCTTCTTTGGGGCATTGTTGACTGACACAGAATGTTGTACTCTTGTTAACAGCATCGTATTTCCTCCCAAAATGTCAGGTTGAGAGGCAAAGAGTCTAAAGATAAGGAGGATGTGTCTGGAGAAGGATTCAGGTATCTCTGGAATGCTGTCCAGAGAGGAAGAGACATAGCACTGGGCGTGGTCACAGCGCCTTCCCTTTGGAATGTGTGCGCCTGGAGTTCTGCCTCCCCTCCACTCAATCTCTTCTCTTCTGCACTTTTCCGTCTCTTAGCCATGCTGCTCACTAATTCTGTTTCTTGTTGGAATTGCTGATTCATGAAGTCATTGTAATCATTCTTTCAAAAATAATGAATGATGGCAGATGGTGCCTTCTGACATCACAAAATGGATTGTTTCTTTAGGCATACACTGGTTTATTTGTACAGAAAGACAGAACTAAGGAGACCCTTGGCACATGTCATGTCCCACAGTCACAGCAACACTTGGGCCTCTCTGGATGGTTAAGGCTAGTAATTATTTTTGGCCATATCTGTGCCTTGCCATGGCGTGTAGGTTTCAACGGAAGAAACTGGGCAGTGCGGTGGGTGAGAAGTCATTTTGGAATTTGTAACATCAAGAAAGCAAAGAAGGAAGACTAGAAGATTTTGCGGGTAAAGGGCCTTTCCCGGAAGCTGAAGGTGTTGAGGTCATCTATTCGATTGTCATATGCCTACCTGTGGTTCTGTCCCCTGACTCTCTACCCAGGCCACTTCCCTGGCTCTCACTGTGATGTGATGTGATGTGATGTGATGTGATGTGATGGAGCCAGGACCAAGGTGGCAGCATCCAGTACTTAAATCTGATATACTCTAGAGAGCTTTGCTGTAGTTTTCGCTAGTGGAGGTAGAATGGTCCAGCACAGGGAGGGACCAAGAAAAAGTCAGAGGAAGGTTTATTGGGCCTCAAAAAATTATTGGCACTTACTTGATTATATGCCTTTTTGTGTAATAGTTAGAGAGTGTATGAACTAGATAACGTGTTTCTTTTCTTTTAAAGAATAACTTCTAAAGTTACTCTTATTGCTTCATATTTTAGACCTTTGTGTATGTGCATGTATGTGCTGTGCATGGTTGTGCATGTGTGTGTGCTCATGCATGTACGCACTTGTGGACTCCCTCTCAGGCTTTCCAGTAGTCGTCTAATAGATCTCAGACCTCTGGGTATGTGAAAGTTGGTGAGTTATGTTCACAAAATCCAGTTTGAAGTATTTTATGAGAAAACCAAGAGGTTTTTCAAAGTGAAATTTGACTTTTTTAAATCTTCAAAACTTCTCAGATGAAAATAGACCACCTCTCCCTCCCTTCTCCTTTTTCTCATTCTCTCCCCTACCTCCTTCCTCCTTTCTCTCATTCTCTCCCCTCTCCTTCCTCCCCCCTCTCTCTTGCCTCCTCTGTTTCTCCTTCTTTTCCCACCCTCTTTACTGTCTTCTCTTCCTCCTCTCCTACTTCCTCCTCTTCTCTCCTTCCTTCATTCTTCTCTTCTTCCCCCTTTTTCTTACTAGCTGCCTCCTTCTTTCCTTGCTTCCTATTCTTTCTTCTTTCCCATCCTTCTGTTCATCCATCCATTCATTTATCCACCCATCTTTCCATCTATTCACATTCATCTTTCCATCCATCCATCCACCCCTCCATCATCTTTCCATCCATCCATTCACCTATCATCTTTCCATTTATCCATCCATCCATCCATCCATCCATCCATCATCTTTCTATCCATCTATCTTTCCTTCCTTCTCTTCCTTCCTTTTGGTTTATTAGCTACTTCGGACTTTTAAAGACTTTGAGATGCTCTTTTTTCATTTTTTAAAATTACAATCCAGAGCAGTGCGTTTCCTCATGGTACTTTCATACCTCTTGCTGGACGGACCTCCAGCCCCCTCTCTCCGCCATCTCTCTGCCCTCCCTGCTTGTACCTCCTGCCCCCGTACTTGTCTTTCCACTTTCATGTCATATGTGTTACACAGTCCTCCCCACACCCTTCCTTACAGCCCAGTTTCCCCTCTCATGGGCCTCCTCCCAGTTTCATTGCCTCTGCCCACACTCACTCCCACACAAAGGCACATATTTAAGAACTATAGGCTAGGATTCAGCATGAGAAGAGATTGTGGTATTTGTCTTTCTGAGCCTGAGTTATCTCACTTAGCATAATACTTTCTAGTTCCATTCATTTTCCTGGAAATTCCATTTTTCTCTATAGCTGAATAAAATTCCATTGTGTATATGAACTACATTTTCCATTTTTGATGTTGATGGACATCAAGGCTGATTCCATTTCCTTGCTATTGTGAATAGAGCAGCAGTGAACACAGATGTCTGAGTGCATCTCTGGTAGGATATAGAGTCCTTCAGGCTATGCCCAGGAATAGAACAGCTAGGTCACATTGTAGCTCTGTTTTAGGGTTTTGAGACACTACTACAACTACACTGACTTCTGGAGTGGTGGTGTCAGTTTACATCCCCACCAATGACAGATAAGAATTCTTCTTTCCCCATATCCTCACCATCTGTTATCATTTATTTTGAGAGGTCTCTCCATCTGGCCTGCCTGGAACTTGAATAAATAGACCAGGCTATTCTCAAATTTGTGATGCTTTGGCTTCCAAATGCTGAAATTACAGGTGTACCACTACACCTTTCTTCGTGTGTGTGTGTGTATGTTTCTATAAAATAGTGGTATCTACTTATATTCAAATCATAAAATTGCTAGTATGCTGAATATACAGATCTCTGTAAAAATAATTAATAAAAGTATTTTATAAAGAGCTCTATCTGAATTCTCTAGTCTGGGCTCCTGTCCAGTTTTCCATCTTTAGTTTCCTACTTTGATCTGGGAAGGGGCATCACTTGAAGGATAGCCAGGTTCTCTGTGAGGTGAGCCCACCCACCCATCTGTAAAGATGAATGTTCGTCTTAAAGACCAACATTAAGTAGCATTATAATGATAATGAGAGGTTGGTAGAATACATGGCACTAAAGAAAGGGTTTGAAATAAGATTTGCCTAAAAGATACTCATCAGCTGATTAAGACTTCTTTAGTTTTTAATCTGTGTGTGTAGGTGTGTGTATATTGTACATGTTCATATGTGAGAATGTGGGCATCTGCATGCCACCACACGCATGTGGAGGTCAGAGGCCAACCACAGGTGTTGGTCCCTGCATCCCTGCTTGTTTGAGACAAGGTCTCTCTTGTTTGTCACTGTGTACACCAGGCTAGTGAGCCTATGAGTTCTGGGCATTCTCCCGTTTCTGCCAAGCATCTCCAAATGGGGATTTCAGATGCATACTGTGGCACCTGTCTTGATGTGGGTTCTGGGGATCAAAATTCAAGTCTTCCTGCTTGTGTACTAAGCATCCTCCTGAAGGAAAGCTGGGATTTCAGATGCATACTGTGGCACCTGGCTTGATGTGGGTTCTGGGGACCAGAACTCAGGTCTTCCTGCTTGTGTGGCAAACAGAAACTTTCTCCCTAGCCAATGACCTTAATACTGATAGAAACATGTATTTTCTCAAAATCAAAGAAATTAACCTAGATACCTAAGAACCTAAGGAGGAAGGGCGGGTGAAATGCCAGTGGCATGCCTTTGCCACATCAGGCTGTGTTGCTACCCACTAACGTGTGCCCATCAACTGTACTTTGACCATCTCTGACTGGCAAAATTAAAGTGATTTCATTCAGTGAAGGGAACCCCTTTTTTTCCTGTTGTCAAAATTAATCAGCAAAAAAATAGATGCACATGATATTATTGTGAGACTTTAGGAGGAAGGAACATTTTTTTTTTTTCTAGAACAGCAAGTCATTTAGGCAGATAGCCACAGGTAAAAGTTGAAAGGAAGAAACGTCCTATTCAGGTATACCAAATACTTTCCAGACAGAGACTTCATTTTTTAAAAGCTGTGCAGCAAATTTAAAGCACATTGTAAATACAGAAACCGGAGAGAGTTGATTGAAAAATTCATAATGAATTGAATTTAGAGCAGTAATCGAGAGTTGTGAACAGTTCTACCTGAGCCTCCTCAACGGTCTCTTGCTTACATTCACAATTAGTCATCTAGTAAAAAACAAATGTAGGTGAACAGTTAGCGGCTTCAAAAGAATTAGCGTCTTGAAACGATGAGTGTTCACGCCAAATTTATGTGAGGGGCAACTTTCACCAGACTGCTGTGCAAACGGCACCTCACTCACTGCGGAGAGCACGGTGAGGCACAGGCAAGGGGGCAGGATTTGGGGTGGGGACCCTAAGATATAGTGTGGTACCTCATCTCTTGGAGAAATCCCTAGAAACCAAGTAGGACCTAAAGATGAACACACATAGAAGCAATAAGCCAAGAACTGAAAAACAAAATCATCTACATATTGAAAAACCAACACGGGGGCCAGCAAGATGACTCAGCAAGTCAAGACACTTGCCCGCAAGCTGGGTAACCTGAGTTTAGTCCCTGGAAAACATACATGGTAGAAGGACAGAACCCACTTCCAAAAATTGTTTTCAGACCCCTGTCCGCCAGTGTGGAGGCATACACAACTCCCTCCCACCACTACACAGAAAAATAAATAAATAAATGTACAAATAAGTTTTTTCAGCTGACATGGTGGCACGTTAACTTCAAAAAAGAACACAGTTAACCTTTGGATGCAGCCCTCTCCTCTTACCTAGGTAGGGTTTTTTAAATTGGACTCATTTTGCAGAGGACAGTGTAGAAACAGAAGAGTTCCCTCCGCCAGAGCACAGAGAATTAAGCCTGAGTTCTGTGAGCCCTCTCTGCCCGAGAGCTGAGTCCTGTCCTCTCACCTGTCAGAGACCTTTCATGCTGCACTTGATTCATGCTGGTTAGTTTGTTTACTTGTGTCTCCCTAAGTCTAGAAAGTGCCATCAAGAATGACAACTTACTGTTTCCTTTTCACATTTCCCATGGGACTTCACTTACTGTGGAGAACTTAGACATCATTCATTAGAATGAAGCTTAAGCACACATATATATGAAAATGCCATAAAGAAGTCTATAATTCTGTATACTAACTTGAAAAATTAAGACATTAAAAAGGGCTGGGGGAGTAGCTCATCTGATAGAATGCTTACCCAGTGTGCATGAATCCCTAGGCTTGATCCCAGGCACCACATAAACCAGGTATGATGGTGCATCCCTGTAATTCCATCACTTGGGATGTGGATTCAGGGGAATCAGAAGTTCAAAGTCATCTTCTGTGATAAACCATGTCTGAGGCCAGCCTGGGCTGAAAGAAACTGTTTCAAAAACCAACTACCAACAACAAAATTTTTGAAATTGTTAACTAATAGCTGAAAACAAAATAAGAACGAGGATAAATGTTTCAGAGCTAAACTGATGTCAAATATTGGAAAGAGGAGAGTGAGTATTCGAAAAATGAATAAGATGGTACTCCACTGGTTGTGATGGGCTAGAAGAAAATCAATTATTCATGCTGGTGCAGACCTTCCCCTTGTCAGCAGAACATTCCAGAAGAGAGGCCAGTTTTGTACTGAGAGCTGTTAGGGGTTCTTCCCAAGCAGAAACAATCCCACTGAAATTCTTTGGTATTCAGAAGAATTTGAAAAGGTTTGAGGTGCAGCCACAGACATAATTTGTACGTTGGTAATGGAGACAGGAAACCTAACATCATATTGTTCTTATGAAAGAGGTACACATCCTGCCCCTTGCACACTTTTCCACTTTCACAGCCTGGCATGCTCTTGTCTATTTATTATGCCCCATGAGAGAAGAAGCGCCAGGGCCATATTTTATTACATATTTTCTGGGCCTGTGTAGGTGATCAGCAAATGATGAAAGGCAAGCCGAAGTGCTTCCGTGGTCAGGAAGACAGGACTGAAGCAGAGACCAGCCCGAGCTGGGATTCTATGTGCCAGCAGTGGTGCTACCGTGTCTATTGTTTGGATTCAAGGATGTTGTATACATGCGTCACTTTCCAAGTAATAGACTGTAGGATATTCAAGGAACATAAAACCTGCAGCTCAGTGTTACTATTTAAATATTTCCTTGCTCTTTTCAAGCAGCCTGCTGTAAGGGGTAAATACAGGATAAACATTTTTTAGAAATCTTGGCTTGCTTGTATTTCACCAAATTGCACACTCACGCACACTCTGTGTGATGCTAATGATCCGCTCTGCCACCCGTGGGGGCGGCCTGGTTGAAGACAGGTTTGGTGATGTTCATACACCAAATGCAACATGTGAGACTCAGATACTTTTGCACATGGAGGACACAGCTAATGATACGCTTGTGTCCACACTGTTACCTGGTCATCTTCCCTCGCATCTGTTTCAAATCCATACGAGTCGTCCCATCGTGGCCTGAAGTGTGTGAGAGTTGGTCTCTCCTACTGTGTGGGTGCTGGTGATCACACTCACATTCCCGGTCTTGGCAGCAAGCACCTTTACCCACTTCCTGGTTCCTGAGAGTTCTTTTCTTGCCCCTTTCCCCATTGTCTGTGTGATGAACTTAACTGTCACAAACATCGTGCTTTTCCTTTTAGCTGTAAGATATCTGAAGTAATAAAAAGGAGGATCTATAATGAGTATGTTTGGTTCATGACCTTGGCTCTTAGTCTTTTACAGTCATGTGACAGTCTTTTCAGACTTTTTGACACTATGTGTCATTGGAAAAAAGCCTCCAAGGAAATGTGCTTTTTATCATCCTATCAGCCCTTAATATGGCCACAGTTGACTGAGGGTTAATCTCCAAAGGATATAGTCAAGATGTTTTGCTAAAAGACCATTGGTTACTTTCAGTTACCAAGGATGTGGGCAGACATTCTTGAAGAACTTTCTGCACAGTCACCAATCTCTGTAACTCCCAGTCACCGCCATCTACACACATCACAGCTCCACTGGGCTGGAACTCCCCTCTGGATCATCTCACCTGCAATCCTGATATCCAACCTTAGGAACTTGTTTTACTTAAGGTTTCGGTAAAACAGGAGAAAATGGTGTTTCCATTATTGTCTTTTTCTGCTTTGTCATTTTGAAATTGAAACTGAAAGCCTGGGCAGAATGCAGAGCACTCAAAACAGGATCTTTTTAACATCTTCAAGTCGTTTTCTTGGAGAGAACTTGTTGAGGAAATTCTCTGTTTCTTTAGTAACTTGACTTCCTATTTCAGGACAGCAGCCATTTCTCAGGAGCTCATTCCAAAACATCTGTGCGGTAGCCAGAGCCAGGCTCCCAGTCAGTCCCCTGCCTGCTCAGTCTACAGTCTGCTGAACCTTTTCACCGAAGGGCGATGAAGTTGCATGAGCTGTAGAGTTCTTTGTAACCATCACTTGTCAGCCTCTGTGGCCCTGATGTCAGCAGCATAGATGGTTAGTGGGTTCCTGAGGTTGGTCACTGTGGAATGGCCTTGTGTCTGTTGCTTGTGGCTGGGAGTATGTAGTGAGGCCTTTAAAAAAAAAAAAAGCCTGTGGTTGATTTTGACTCAAACCTGTTTTGAAATGCCAAACAGCCCGAATTCTTTGGAAACTCATTTGAATGAGACCAGCTGTAACTTCAGAGTAGACTGTATCCCTAATGTGAAAATCTGAAGTGCTCCAAAATTTTGAGCTTTTTGAGCACCAACCTGCCACAGGAGGAAATTCCACAGGATATTTGTTTGAAGAAGACAATTATTAAAAATATTTTATAAAATGGCCTTTCGGACTGGGTATGTGAATTGTGTATGAAAGGAATTAATTTTGCCTTTATTCTTGGATTCTGTCCACCAAATATTGGATTATGTATGTGCCGATATGCCCAAATCTTAGACGTTCCCAAATGTGGAGCACAGGTAGTACCAACAATCCCATATGCAGCACAGCCAGCTGTTAGGTAGATAGTGAGTTTTTTGTCTATGTGGGATGTGGCTGGTGGGATGTGGCTGATGGGAGCCCACCAGATGAGCTAGCACTTTTATATCCACGGACCTCAGCCAAGGCACCTGGAGACATTTTTGAATCTCACCATTGGGAGACAGAGGTTGTGACACTGGCATTTAATAAGTAGAGACCAAGGGTGCTGCTAAACACGCACTGCAGTACCTACAGCCTGGTGCTCCCCAGTCCAGAATTATGTAGTTCTGAAAACCATGAGAGCTGGAGTGAGAGCCCTCTCTTGGTACTTCTCCCTTCCCTCACTTCCAGGCAATACACTAATCTGTCTTGGTGGAAGGTAGGCTGCAGAGCCAGGGCAGAGGTGGAAAGGAGACAGTTTTGCCTGAAGAATGGACTATTCAAATGAACCATTTGAACCAAACAGATCCTTTGGATTTTTGCGTTTATGTATTTGGCAAGACCGAAAAGCTTGGTGGGTGTGGTAGAGCTAACCTGCGTGTTTATTATCTTCAAAACAGCTGTATTGGTTTTCAGTTGCTGCTGCAACAATTTATCACGAACCTGGTGGCTTCAAATGTCTCAACTGTGTTGGCTTAAGGTTCTATAGATCAGAAAACCAAGGAAGATCTGGGCCTGTTGTAATCTGGGGAGTTGTATTGCTAGCAGGCTCAAGAAAAGAACCCATCATATCTTTTGCTATTTCCTGAAGGCCATCAGCTCTCAACAACGTGGCACTCTCCTCCATCTTAAAAGCCAGCTGTTCCTCTCTACTTGTCTTCCATAGTCACATGGTCTCTGACATTTCCTGTGTCCCCTTCCTCCATGTCTAATCAGCCTGTGACTGCCCACCTGTGCATGCAAGGGCAACACTCTGCCTTACAGTCCTTAACACAGTCCCACCTGTGACGGCCTGTGTCAGGGAAGGTATTCAGAGGTTCTGGAGACTCAGGTCTGATCATCCTTGATTGGGAGAGGGCCATCATCATTCTGCCTACCTCTGCCCCCAAGGCATGTGGCTGACGCCCATGGCTGCATTTCACTGGCTGGAGAAGAATTATATTAAAAAAAAAATTTTAAGCCCATTTACAATGTTTTAGAAGCATTTTTAAAATAGTTAATGTAGTATGACAGAGGAAACCTTTGGAGGATGTTGAAAAGTAATTGTTTACATTGGCAATGATGCATTCCAGAGAGGGAGATGGAAAGAGGGATAGTGGTGAGGACACACTGGACAAGGGGCTCCACACCGTGGATGAAGAGTTTAGTCCTCTTGGGGGTGAGGAAGCAGCTGGATGAAAATTCAGATGCCTGAACCCCCAGAGCCAGATTAAGTAGGTCAAGGGTGGGGCCAGCTTGGGGGGTGGTGGTGACTCACACCCAAGAACTTGTGAATGTTAAACACAAACTATCACCAGGTTGTGCGTTTGCCCCTAGGAGTACTATGCTGGTGCGCAGCCTCTGTGATGATACTTTGAGAGGTATTTCTCGAGAAATGTGAATACCTAGTTTAAAAATTTGTTATCACACTTCTTTATGTATGTGTGTATGTAAGAGAGAGAGAGAGAGAGAGAGAGAGAGAGAGAGATAGAATATGCAGCATGCACAGAGGTCAGAGGACAACTCCTGTAAGTTGATTTTCTCCTTCCACTCTGTCAGTAGTTCTGAGGATCAAGCACAGGTCATCATGTTTGCCTTTCAATTTTTTTTTTTTTTTGTGTGTGTGTGAGTGTTATACCTGCATGTGTGTAAGTTCACCTGTGTCATGCAGTGCCCGAGGAGGACAGAAGCGGGTATTGGATCCCCTGGAACTGGAGTTAAGGATGGTTGTTAGCCTCCATGTGGGTGCTGGGATTCAAACCCCAGTCTTCTGCAAGAAGAACCAGTGCACTTAGCCACTGAGCCAGCTCTCCAGCTCTCCAATACTTGTTTGAAGGAGAACTGAATTTCCATCATTTAGTTTTGAAATGGAACTGTTGCATAATACAGACACTCAGGACAATGTCCTATCTCTGGACTATGTGATTTGAATCTTGGTAGATGCAAACCCTTATCAGATCCAGTTGTCTTCATATGCAAAATATTTAATGGTTTTGAGTTGATGTTTTTTTTAAAATAGTGTCATCTTCTCTATGTGATTAACTCTCTTTGATATAAATGAGATATTTGGCTTCCTAATATTCATTAATAACTAAAGACCTTTGGGAACATTAACAGACTATCTAGGTCTCTTTTTAATCAGTTATAACGAGGCTATCATGACAGGTTTGTCTTGGGGAGCCTGGAAATTGCACTTATGAGCATTGTAACACAGAGTAGTTGTTCAATAAATGTTAATTCTAGAAAGAAATGGATTAGTTTCATTTTGTGGATAGAAAGTTAAAGTTCAGAATCCCCTTCCTTGGGTTTCCTAGGGCCTGCTTTCTTTATAGACTCTTCTCCGAGGCTCTCCTTCATGTGACATGATTTCCTCCCATGAAGTCTCATAGTCTCACAGCCTCCCAGCATTTATCTTAGTCTACGAATTGCAAAGAAATCGAGCCACTGCGTGTGTGTGTGTGTGTGTGTGCTCGTGCATGCGTGTGTGCTTTCTGCTAGACAGCAACTTCTTGAGGAAGTTCTTCATAGTATACCTTGTTGTGAGGTGCCTGGTGGAATTCCTCTCTACTGCTGTGTTCTGTGTGTGGGTGAACTGACTGTCATGTTCAGACGTAGATGACATCATTCTAACAACTCTCACCTATGATGTCTCACTGACTTCGAATGTAAAACTTTGAGAGGACTTCAGGAAGGCACACCAGGGGAGAGTTCTTTACTATACTCTTTGTGAGTCATTATGATGTCACCCTATCAAGAATCAGCCCCAGTAAATGTACTTTAATGAGGACGCTTTGGAATCGAGATGATACGTTCCATGTGTAACCTCGAAATAAAACACAGAGTAGAATTCCTGGCATGTGGCCGTGGTGAACAGCAACTCTTATTACATGTTACTCTGTCAAATTCATATTCATATTGTGTCAGTTTATAGTGAGCCAGAGATTAAAAATATACTCTCTTTCTGTTTTCATAACTGCCTACAATTTATACCAAATCATTTTATTTTCTTTCCTTTGACTTTTAACTGAGTTTTAAAGATGCGGCCATCCAGGCAGTAATGAGATATCTTCCTGCCACTTGGCAATGCCTGACGGGACTTTTCTCATTTCCAGTACTGAGGACTGAACCCCTTCCTTCCTCATTTGTGATCATTTAACTAGCATACCACTGTCCCACTGCCATCCACAATCTTCAATTTGGGGACTACAGTTGTCCGTATTTAAGTGCAGGAGAGACATTCCAAGACCTCTGGTAGATGCCCTAAACTGCAGAGAAAACACATTTTATAGGTCCTGGTTTTTAATCTACACATATATACAGGATGAAGTGTAATTTATAAGTTAGGCATTGGAAGATATTCACCACCATGACTATCTGTGACTAACTCTCGGGTGTCTCCACGCCCTGTGGCTCTCAGCAACCTCTGCATATGGATTCCTTTCCTTCTTTATGAAGTTCAGGAGTTTCTCTCTGTAGCCACTTCACTGTTTTCTCTCAGGCTTGTGTGAATCAGCAGCATCTTGTATCTGCTCCTGTACTTCAGATGGAGTGGGATGGCATGACATTTAATCATACTCCTAAGAACAGTGTGCAACTTAAAACTTAAGGAATTGTTTATTTCTGGAATTTTCCATTCAATATTTTTGGATCTGGGTTGACCTCCGGTAACTGGAACCACGGAAAAGAAACCTGGGATGAGGGGGCACTCCTGTGCAGGGATCAGATCTCTGTTTCTTTAAGGCACCTTACTAGCATTGTGGAGCATTGACTGAGGACCACGTAAACAGTCAGACCTCTAGAAAGAGGGGCTCAGAGGCGCGGGGGAGGCCAGAAGGGAGAACGGAACAATTCAGATGGTAAAACCAGGAAATAGAATGGACAGGATTTGGGACCGGCTCACCCCGGAGACTCGGGAGAAGGCAGAGGAGTGTTTTCAGTGGTTGGATGACTCAGTGGTGTTGGAAGCAGGCATACTGGACCCTTAGAAGTAGTGGTACCCAGGGTTCCCTCTCACCAGCTGACAGTTCTTCTAATTTCCTTGGTCCCTTCAGCTAACCTATTTTTGGTTAGGAATCAATAGCTTGGAGCCCTTTAAGTTGGGCTAGGGTGGTCTGGAGTGATTTTAGGGGCACTTAAACCACTGGTGTGAATTTGGGCAGAAAAGGAACAGAGTTAATACAGTGTTGTTCCAACATGTAAAACATGAACAGCAACTTAATTCATTTTGCTGACTGATTTAAATTGTCCATTTGCACTTCAAGAGCAATGGAGAGTTCGGTGTTCGCTAAATAAGTACACTGGCCCTTGTCTGGTCTGACAAAGACCTGGAAAACTATCTTTAGTGATACAACACACTGAAGGAATCCACTGAGATGGAAAAAGAGAACAGTGCCTTGCAAACTGTAATTACTTAAATGTGCCACAAGTAAATATTTGAAATGCACTCAAATGGCAACCCAAGAAGTGTGACTTTGAAGTCAGCCCAGGGCTGCTGAAAATTTCTGCCAAGAATGGTGCCTACAAAAAATGGTAAGGTTAGAGTGTCAGGTGTCTGAGGAAGACAATTACTGTGCACTACTCTGTCAACGATGAAGCTTCCAAATGAGTAGACACCGCTAAAGCTGGAGAGTTTGCCACAGTTATTGATAGGGACCATTGGAACCCTTCCCTTCTTAACCTCTACACAGAAGACTGATGTGCTCAGCAAGCAGTCTGCACTTAGCTGTGACTGGGCTATTTGGTGTTGTTGTATTTGTTTGTTTTTGCAAGTTCACAAGCCTTCCAGTTACTTGGTCTGTCCAAGCGCAAGGAGGAGAGCTAAATGCCTCTTGGGTTTGATGTACTCTGGAAGGGCTGTTATCGCCAGATTTAAATGGTACTATTTTATACAAAATGTGAAGCACGGTTTCCTAGAGTGATTAAGAAGCCAAGAAAATAAGGAGGATGCTGGCTCTGAACCCTATATTCTGTGGTCCAAACTGTCATATTCATTAAAAAGCTCCATGATTGTCTGTGGCAGTCTGATCAAAATTAGAGATACACAGAAGACCTGAACGAGCCATGCAGCTGCAGGTAGCACTGGGCATCACAGATGTCTGAGCACTCAGAATAGGAGAGACATAAGCTGTAGATTGCTGGGTACACCCCAGATCTGTGTTCCTTTTGCCAAACATCAGTGCACTGCCCCACTTTCTTCTGCCATCCGTTCTCTTTAGGAAAGAGCTAATTTTCCTTCCTAAGACTGTTACAGAAGAGCTAGCATGGAAGACCCCAGAGAATGCTGGGCCCCAGTAATACCTAAAAGTTTTGGAAGACTTACAGGGCTAATCTGGCTTAATCTTGGGGC
The DNA here is from genome assembly GCA_035773235.1 of Eospalax fontanierii. Classification (NCBI taxonomy): domain Eukaryota; kingdom Metazoa; phylum Chordata; class Mammalia; order Rodentia; family Spalacidae; genus Eospalax; species Eospalax fontanierii. The sequence goes on from CM069547.1 coordinate 9,180,170, forward strand.
GGAAGGGAAAGAAACTGAAAAAGAAAATCCACATGAAAACCTATGTTTTGTTCTTCTCTTTCTCCTCCTTCTCGTCCTCCTCTTCTTCCTCCTCCCACTCTGCCTCTTCATCCTCAGTCTTCCCCTTCTCTTCTGGTTCCTCTTCCTCCAGCTCCTCCTCCTCTTCTGACCTTCTCTGTTTCCTTCTCTGGCTGTTCTTTTCCTCTGATTCCTCCTTCTCCTCTAGCTCCTTCCTTGGCTCCTCCTATCCTCCTCTGCTTCCTTCTCCTCCTCTTCACTAAACACAGGACTTCACACATGTTAAGCATGTATTCTACAACCTAGCTGTGCGCCCATCCTCTGTGCCTGTGTTCCTAGTTATCAACCAACTAGAGAAAAACAGGAGCAAGCTTGGAATTTTGTGTTCGGCAAAAATGTGCACCAGCAAAAATGCTGGGAGATTGCCCAGAAATCTTAAGAGTGTTTGTCATCTAATAGTTATGGAAGATAAGCCTCACACTGGGGCAGCCACATGACACCTAAGCAGATGGAGCATAGGTAAGTCCACATTGATGGCGTCCCTGCCCTGCCAGAGACACTTTGGAACTAAGGGAGACATGGCAAAGTCTCTGGAACTGGTCATTGGACAAGAATTGAGAATAATCTAGAAGGTATCCAATGTATTTTAATGGCCCTGGGCTGCAGGAGGAAGACTGTCAAGATGAGAGAAATGAGAGGCGGGGGCTTGAGGGAGTAGAGGGCTTAGAAAGGTCTGGAAAAGGTGCTTTATGGTGACTGGCACTTCACTGATCTCGTTTCATAAATGTGCTGTCAGAGGGAGAGGAGGGATGCGGGCTGAGGGCATCTTGGACTGTGTTTACGTAATATTCTTATCAGTCCTCCATCCTCATGACTTTTGAGGAATCAGAAGGAACTTCTCCACATCAGGAGGTGTAACTTTTGAGTAAGATGGCACTTTCCATCTGACCAGTCAGCGCTGGGGAGCCAAGAATCTGATTGTTATCTACATATATTGGGTGGTGTCATGAGCTAGCTAGTTCACCAGGGCTCCTCAATATAAAACAAGAAAACGGGGAGGGGAGGAATCCAGATTACTGAAGTTGGGTAACTGTTCACTGTTCCAGATTGATTGAGGTGGCCACGGAGTGATTCGGGACTCTTTGGTGACAGGCCTGTATGGAGGTTAGAGGACTGAAGCTGTTACTCACTTCTTCAACTCTCTGAGTGTGCCATTTAGCACCTCTACTTTTTATTTATTAAAGAGTGGGTAATAAAGTGTCTACCACAGAAGATGGTTGTAAGGCTTAAGGGGCATAAACTAGAGTCCATAACAGTCAAACAAGACCTATTACTATTAGCACACAGGGACACAGACACTCAGTGATAACCAGTTGTTATTTTGTAGTTCTTTTAGTAACTTTTTAATAGATCGATAATGATTTATAATTATTACATGGTTACTTCGTGAATTGAATTTTTTCCAGACAGGGTCTTAGGAACCACAGACTTGACCTCAAACTTACTGTTTTGCCAAGGATGTCTTGAACTCCTGATCCTCCTGCTTCCACTTCCTGATGTGGAGATTATAAGAGTATACTACCATGTCTGGTTAGTGCAGTGCTGGGGATTGAATCCAGGGTTTTGTGCATACCGGGCAACCACTGTTAACAGCTGAGCTTATTCCCGGTTCATGAATTGATTTCCTCCAAATGCTCTTTTTGAATCTCTTTCCATGTCCAAAGAATGTTTATTCTCTTCAGTTACAACTAAGCCCTGCTTGATCTCAAAAGCCTGGGTTGGAAGAAAGTATTCTAAAGAACAGTATGAAATGTACATTTTTCATAAAGATTTAGCTGGGAGAATCCAAGTCAACAGTGTTTTCTTCAGAGTACCACCCCTCTCTTCTGCTCTCCTTCTTCATCTCCTGATCCTGATCAGTGGGAAAAGGCTTCATTAAGTTCTGCCCAGTGGTCCCGGAGGATTGAATTAAGTGGCATGAAGCAGCCCAAAACTCTGTGCTTTTGCTTATGCTGGAATGGGTCTGTAGGGTTTAGAAGGTATGTCTAGTCCAAAGCTCTCAGTCTCAGTGAATCTTACAAGGCCAAAATATTTTTAAAATATGACATTATTTGTCTACCGTCTTCTCACCCTTTCGCAGCTTTTTCAGAAGCTGTGCAATGTGTAAGCGTATACTGTGTACAGTGAGATCTGTCAGCTTCTAGTCTGTATAACTCAAAGAGCCAACGGTTTGCAGAGGACCATTGCATTGTATTATAAAATCATACATGGTCAAAGACCCACCCAAAATTCAAGATAGACTGATGAATTTTAATATAAAACATTTAAAGCAATTTGCTGGCCTATTTCAGAATCTCCATTGTCATTCTCCTTGAAGACGCTTTGTCTGGTACCCAGGAAGTATGCCACAGAAAGCTGACGGTGCAAATCAAATTTTTTTCATATACGTCAACCAAACAAACAAGTGACAGAAAATGGAATTCAGAGGGACAAAGGAGAATCTAACATTTAGTTTTTTTATGTGTGTTTGCCTGTGTATGGGGGGCGGGTACCATGTGCCTGGGGCCCATGGAGACCAAACATAGGGTATTACATCCTTGGAACTGGAGTTAGAGATGGCTGTGAGCTGTCACGTGCGTGCTGGGAACCAAACCTGGGTCCTCTGGAAGATCAGTCAGTGCATTTAATCCGTGAACCATCACTCCAGCTCCATATAGAATTGAACTTTCTCCTTAATCCCCGTCACTGTGGTGCTCAAACCCAGGGCTTTGCTCATGCTTGCCAAGTGATCCACCACTGAGCTGCATTCCCAGCCCAGAATTTAACTCTTTTCTATTAAAAGATTTGTAAAAATCCAAACCAGTGTCACTCTTACCACTTTGTTTTGAAAAGTAGAATAAGTTTTTCGTGAATATAGGTTATCTTATATAACATGTGATGCTTGTGCTAACATCCATATTAATTGAGTTACTAGGAGCTGAGGCTATAGCTCAGTGGCTCTATCCATGTGTTTAGTTTGCAGCAGATGATAGATTCAATTCCTGCCATCACTAATAGGGAAAAGTGTGCCGGGGGCTGGCTCCGTGGGTATAGCATTTGCTGTGCAAGTGTGAAAACCAGAGTTTAGATACCCAGAACCCACATAAATTCTGGGTGGGCATGGTGGACTCTCTGTAATTCTGCTGCTCAGATGATAACCACGGCTACTGTTATCAGTGAGCTCTGGATTCAGGTGAGAGACCCTGCTTCAAAGAACCAGGTGGAGAGTGATCAGGGAAGAGTTCACTATCCGCCTCCAGCCTCCACACACATGCACATATGTTCATGTGACCTGAACACCAAAATGCACCCACATATATGCAAACAGACATGTACACACTCATATATACCACATATACAAACATAGGCATTAACAGTTTTTTTTTTTAATTCTTTAAATTTCTAATGCAGTAAGAATTGTTAAATATAATCTACCTAGGAGCTGGAGAGATGAGTCAGTGGTTAAGGACCTGGGCTCAGTTACCAGAACTCACATGTTGGCTAGCAACCATTCATAACTCCACTTCCAGGGAACCCTCTTCTGACTGCCTCAGGCATTGCAGACAACATGGGTATACTTACATACATGCAGATAATACATTCATACCCATGAAATAAGAATAATAAAAAATTTTAAAAATATAATCTACCTAGTCAAATATCTTTTGGGGTCCTTGATAGCTTTTAGGAGTATAAACAGGGCTTGAGAGCTGGGATATAGTATGTTCAGTGATAGAGTACATACTATTGCATGTACAAGCCCATGGCTCAGTCCTTAGCATCCCTTTATACAAATGTATAAAGAGAAGTGAAGGGTGGGGTCTGGACTTAAGACCAAAGAGTTTGGGAAATACTGGCCTATACTAGTTTTTGTTTGTTTTGTTTTTCTTTGAGACAGAGGCTCATGTATTTCAGGCTTGTCTAGAACTTCCTATATGGCCAAAGATAGCCTTGAACTCCCTAGTGCTATGATTATAGGCGTCTTCCATGATGCCTGGTTTATGTGGTGCTGGGAAATCCAACAGAGAAGCTTATACATGCTAGGTGAGTACTCTTCCAACTGAGCTAGTTCTCCAGTCATGGCCTGGATTGTTGCTTTACTAATTTAGCCTCACACATCTGGCAAGTATGACTTTTGAGTGAGACTTATAATTTTTGATCAACACCTAAGGACTGTTCTCTAAATTTTTCCCAACCATTAAAATTCTCCATTCATGTTTAGTATTCTGGTGTTCAATAATGGATACACTGGCTCTTCGTGGTATATGTTTTCCTCTCCTTGTTTCTCAAAAATAAGAAGCTATCTTTATCAGATATGTTCCTTTAAACCCACAGTTGGTTTATAGAAAGGCTTATGAAAGTTTACCAGTTTGATTGGTTTTCTAAAATTAAAAAAGCAACCCTTACACCCCATTACAGTATAGTGTTTGGCTGTTACTCTCCAAAACTGTTTCTACTTATGTTTCCAAACTCATATGTTTTTAAAAGTCTGTTTTAGACATTTTTGTGTGTTAATTAGTAGCATATGCTCCTTATGTCATAAGACAAAGTAATTTCCTCCTTATACAAACTGTCCAAATTGCAGGTTAAGTGGTAGCAGCCTGTCTGCTCCAGCTAGTCCTACTGTTTGGTATTTTTAAATGGCAAAAAACCACCTTTGGTGATGTATAATGTTCTATTGGAAAACACAGTCGCTTTTGGTAACAGAAAGATTTATAAATGGCAGTGGGTTTTGTTGTATTTCTTTCTATGATTCTGTTTTTCCAGTTCTCTAGTTGCTCCTGTTTGTGGGTGCCATCCTAACAGTGAAAATATAAGAAAAGTGGACGTGTCCCTAGTTGTCTGCAGGGCTAGGTCCAGGGCTAGGTCCCAGGACCCCTAGAGACATCAAAATCCCAGAAGCCCAAGTCCTTTAAGTAAAACGGCACAGTATTTGCATACATCTGCACACTTCCTTCCTGTCCATCAAATCATCTCTAGATGGCATATGCTCCCTAAACGCAGTGTGAATGCCATGCAGTGTATTGTCCCATATTGTTTAAGGACAATATATATAGTTTTTCTCCCCGATTGATTGTGTGTGGGTGTGTATGTGTGCATGTTTGTGTGTGCATGCATGTGCCTGTGTAAGTGCAGGTGTGCAGGCACATGTGTGTGCATACCTATGGAGGCCATAGGTCAACCATGGGTGTTGTGTCTGTGAACCCACAGATGCTGGACTGAATTCTACCAGTGTGGACCAAAATTCTGTTGTTTGCTGCTTCGTGATCGACATTACCCTACTGAGATGAAAGAGCCATACTCCCGTGAGCCAGAAACAGTTTCCTTCTGACACAAAGCCAGTCTGGATTTGAATTGAAGCAGAAGTGCAGAGATAATTCCTCTCACTTTCAGATTTCACATGTCTGTGTCAGGGAAACAGTGGAGACTCTTCATTTGTTACAACAACTAAGTGGACAATAGCTGTGGCATTTTGTATAATTCAAAGGCTTTTAAAAACAGTTTGGTCTTGCCAGTTTCTACTGAAACTCTATTGTCTGAATCCTTCACAGCTCTCTATTGCTAACCGAACACTGGCTTTCCCTCAATATTTTGAAAAACCCAAACAAATCACTGTGACCATTTCTCTCACTGTCTGCTCTTTTCCTCGCCACTGAGCACAGTCCCCAGTCAGCCACGGTTTTGCCTTCTGCGTTTTCAGTTGTTGAGTCAACGGAGATCCAAAATCATTAAAGGGAAAGTTGTAGAAGTAAGTCTAAGTTTTCAGCAGCTTAATTACAGTATGTTGTTAGAATTGCTCTATTACATTATTAGTTACTGCCTAATTTACAGATAAGACTTTATCAGAGTGTGTGATGGTGAGTTTGTAACTGTCAACTTGGCAGAACCTAGAATCGCTGGGAGGTGGGCCTCTGATCATGCCTTAGGGGTTATCTTGGTTACTGTAACCAATGTGGGAAGGCTCATCTTGGTTAGCAGGGCCATTTCCTGGACAGGGATCCTGGACTGTATAAGTGGAGTAAGGGGCCTGAGTAACAACATCGATTCGCTGCTCTCCTCTTCTGACTATTGACATAATTTCACCAGCTGCTTCGAGCTCCTGCTCCCTCGACTCCCCCCGTTGTGACGGGCTGTGCCTTGAGCTGTAAGCCAAATCAACTCTTTTTCTCATCAATTGCATTTGCAGCAGTATTTTCACACTACGTCAGGGAAAGAAATAAGACACATAGGTACGAAAGTCCACAAAGAAATTGTATATGTGGGTTTGGTTACTATGCACCATCTCAGGCATCCAGTGGGAATCTTGGAATGGAGCCCTTGCTTAAAAGTGCAGCTATTATAGTTTTATGTATGTGTGTATGTATGTGCATGTGTGTGCATGTATGCACACATGTATGTGTGTGCATGTATGTGTATGTGTATGTGTGTATGTACACATGCATGCGTTCATGTGCATGCAGGTACATGTAGGTAGGGGTGCATATAATGTGTGTGCACGCCTGTTGAGCCCCAAAAGTCAACCTCAACTGAATTTTCTCAGGGTGTCTGCCAACTTGTTTTTTGAGATAGGGTCTTTTCCTGGCCTGGCACTTGCCAAGTAGGCTAGGCTTCCTGGCCAGCGAGCCCCAGGGATCTGTCTGCATTTGTTTCCCTAGTGCTGGGATTCTGAGTGCACACTACTATACCTGAGCATTTTTATGGGTTCTGGGCAGCAGAGTGAATTCAGATTCTGCTGCTTCTAAAACAAGTCATTTTATAGACTCAGCCATGTCTCCAGATCCACAACTGTAATTCAAAGAACACTCTTACATGTGTAGAAGACATTTAGTCCGAGGGAATCTATATTAGAGCTTTTGCAACCTCTTCTGGAAATGTGTATTAGCTAAATATAAAGCTAGATAAAGCAGGTGGTGATTGGAAACGAGATTACGGGTTCCCTTCAATAGCCAGAGACTTCCACTGCCTCTTTTGACAATTAGGCACAGATTTTATACTTCATTTGGGGATGTTATAGATAGAGGAACTGTAGAGGTCAGTGGAAAGTTGATGGAGATGCACACTGCCCATAGCTCCTGCTACTGATATGCTGTCAGCACTTTCTACAGTGGAAAGTTAAAATTTCAAGCATGCACATCCTAGATAGGAGGTAAGATTATTTTCCACCTGCCAGCTAGGTTCTGGGTCCGGGTTCCATGGCCTCCCAAAACAGTTCAACCAGCTGGGGACGAAGTGTCCAAACACGTACACATCTAAGGGGCCTATGTCAGATCCGAACCGTTTCCCCAAATCTTGGAAATAAAAACCCGTTACCTTTCCCCCAGGCTGCCCTTAGAATCTAGTCTACACTCCAGGGACAGGTACCACTAAGATGTAAATACCATGAGGTGGGGAGGGGTCATTGTGGAGCCCTTGGAGACTGTCATAACTCTGCTGTGACTCCTGTCTCCTGTCCTGTAGTGAAGAATTCCAGATGGAAATATCCATCTGTCTCCCTGATCCTGCTCTCCCATAGTCTTTGCCGTCCCGCCAACAAGCGGTTCCATTCTCAGAGATGATTGGATCAGAAACTAGGAAGAAGGTTTGATTCCTTTCTTCCACTGACATAACTTGTCAACTTGACTTTGCACATAAATCTAGAGTCTCAATAATCCTGGTCTTGCACACGCTAGGCAAGTTCTCTCCACTGAGCTACATTCCCAGCCTGTCTTTTCTTGGTTATTGTTTGTTTTTATCTTGAGACATGGTCTTAAATAGCCAAAGTAGCCTTTGAACTTGTGATCCTCCTGCCTTGGCATCCCAAATGGTTGGTATTATAGGCCTGTGCCCCAGGCTTGTCTCTCTTATAGATCTTTGCAGTTGTGTAAATTAGTCTGTGTTTAGTTTTGTTCTATTCTGTTGGTTCTTCCCCCAAGAGATAGAATGATCATTAATATATAAGACAAACCATGGTAACACTCCATTCAAATCCCCTAGCTCTTCCTATGTTCCGGCAGACCTTAACACCTTCTCATAACCTATGAAGCCTTTTACATTTAGAAAATTACTTCTGTGTATTTTAATTTTGTGAGATATATATATATATATATATGAAATATCTAAGTGTGATAACATGCATTTGTATCTTCAGTGATTAATCTAGAATTCGGTTATTTTATTTTTCTTTTATTTGGGAATTTAAAACTTTTTACTGATGTGCATGTGTGAATATATGCCACATGTGGATGGCTGCTCTCAGAGGTCGGGGAACTGGGAGCTGAACTTGGCTTCTCTGGAAGAGCAGGAAGATGCTGAATCATCTTTCCAGTCTCTTATTTTATTTTTTGAATCAGAGTCTCATTGTGTAGTCCACTATGACCTCTAAGTGGTGATCCTCCTGTCTCAGCCTCCCAAATGCTGGGATACTGGGATGACAGGGTTACAGACATACTCAGCTTGAGAATTTGTTTTCTTTTTTTGCATAAGATAAGGTTCAGGCTCTTTCCAAATTAAGAGCTAGTTTTCCTAGTAACATCTATTGAATGAATTGTCTTCCCATCAAAGAGAAAGTCTACAATGGACCTATAAGTCTCTTCCTAGGTAGTCTCTGTCTAATTGTTGAATTTCAGAATGCAGATATACCTAATAAATCAAATAGCTCACAGAAGATACAACTGTGTTTGTGGAGATCTTATTGGAATATTCAAATACATGTAAAAACAACTTGAGTTATAAATAGCAATTAATTTTAGGGAATTTTATTTGATCGATTAGGAACTAATTGGATTAATTTTAATTTGATCAGTTAGGAACTAATTCTGCTTAGGAGACTGACTTTAGTTGAAAAATCCAGTTAGAATAAAACTGAGGCCAACAAACAAATCTTGCGGTGTCAAAAAGATTACTGTGTGTGGTTTATACTGACATATTATGGCTTGCTTATGACTGTCCAGAAAACTATCACCTCAATGCCTTTGAAATTTGAAAGCTCAGTCACGTTGCGCTTTACCTCCAGTCACACAGGTAGGCATTCCTGATGTGTTTTCTCTTTCTTTTCTTGAGAAAGAGTCTCATGTATAGAGGGCTGGCCTCAAACTCACCTGGTAGCCAAGGATGATCTTGAACTTCTGGTCCTCCTGCCTCCACCTCCTGTGTGCTGGGATTACAGGCATGTACCACCATATTCACTTTAAGCATTGCTGGGGATTAAATCCAGACCTTCAAGTATGTGAGGCAAGTACTGTACTAACTGCTACATCTCCAGCCCCTTTATTTGCATTTATGACAGATTCAACCAGCAAACAAGAACAAGCATGCACTGAGGTTAAAATTAAGCCTGTTTTGTTTGTTTTTAGCATTAGTATTGAAGAGTTTGCTGAAGGAAGGAAGGAAGGAAGGAAGGAAGTGTATTGGATATCCTCTTCCTTGGGACTGGGGATGTGGCTCAACAGTAGAGTCCTTGCCTAGTACACGTTAGGGTTTCATTCCTAACTGAAAAGAATATTTTTCTTGGAGATGGAGTGTTGAGGAAGGAAGCCAGAGCCTCCTCGTGCTGTACCCCTTGGCCCTGGCTTATTGAAATTGTTGCTTTAAAGGAGATGTATAGAATTTTCAGGGTTGTTTTTGTTATTTGCTTTGGGGGGATGTTTTTATTTTGTTTTGGCTTTTTGTCTTCTCCGAGACAATGTCCTGCTGTATAGCCCCAGCTGACAAGCCTAGTATTCATGATATAGCCCGGCAGACATGTAACTCACAGCAGCCCTCCTGCCTCAGCCTCCCTAGTTTGTGCTGATGTTATGAGCCCTGCTTCTCTAGTTTCCAGACACCCTGGGCTTTGGCAGCCAGTGAATCCATTCCCCCACAAAACAAATACATTTTTGCTCAAATACAGGAATGTAATCCGAAAGTGAATTTCTTTCTTGAGGGCAAAAGAAGTCTGAAAAAGAGAACTCACTGTATTAACAGAAATATTACTTGTGATCTTTTTTATATATATATATTTAAAGCCACATCACAGTATATTATATAACTTTAATATCCATGGGCCACAAAGCAAGACAGTGTCTCAAAGTAAGGTACAATAAAAACGAAAAATAAATGAGTGAATTAGTAGAATTGAGTCAACCCAGAGTCTAGTCAGGTTCTATCTTCCTTTGTGCTTTTAAGGTTTGTATGCGCTCCCCAGGGCCAGCAGGTTCTTGTATAGAAGTTAAGTGAGGTAGCAAAGACCTCTTCAAATTCTGCAATGCCTGAGAGAAAGTTGGCAGCAACCAAAAGAAAGGTAGCCAGAAAGTTGCTTTTAGCTTAAAAAAAAAAAACTTTGATAGCAGCCAGTATCTTGTGGTGAGATTTTTATGGTCCTCCCCCTTCTCGAAATTCTATCTTTCCCAAGACAGTTTTTTTTTTTTCCTTTGAACTTCCAGGTATGCACTGATGTGTATCGGGATGTTACTGCTACAGGTCTGAGTGGGAGTCCAGTTACGTTTCATGAAAACTGCTCAGAAAACTAACAAAACACTCACATACCCACTCTGTGCCTATCAAAGCCTACAGAAAAATAAAGACATCACTATTTTCTGTCAGTTCCTCTTCTAGGCTGAACTTTGCTTGAAATTGAGCCTCATTCCCTTGGTTAAACAATAACCAAGAAACACACACTCTCTGCTTCTCAGGAGTTTGAATCGTCCACATAAATTTAATCATGCATATCCACACCTTCCCAAAAGTCCCCATAGGAAATATTGACTATTCCAGAAAGCAATAGCTTAGAAAGCCTTTCAAAGTGTTCATTATGGAACTGAAGATGGAGTTCAGTTGTTGGGTTTCCTCCCTAGCATGAGGAGGCCCTGGGTTTGATTCCTAGCATCATGTAAATCCAGTATGGTGCTACAAATCTGTAAGCCCAGCACTTGGGAGGGAGAGGCAGGGGGACCAGAAGTTCAAAGTCACCATTGACTACTTAAGAGAATTCAAGGAATATAAGAGATCCTGTCTTTAAAAACAAACAAGGCTGGAGGCATAGCTCAGCTGTTAAGAGCACTCACTGCTCTTGCAGAGGACCCAGGTTTGGTTCCCAACAACCACATGGCAGCTTACAACTCAGTGACTCCAGTTCCAGGGAATGCCATACTTTCGTCTTTCTCTGTGGGCACTGCCCCCATGTGGTGCACATATATACATACATGCAGGCAAAACACTCATACACATAAAAATAAATAACAAAAATTAGAACAAACAACAAAAATGTTAGGTAGCCACAAAATTACTTAGAGAAACATGCAAGTCTTGCATCTTTTATGAATCGGTCATCTAATGACAGCTATGTTGATCACTCTGGGACCTTCAAAGATTTAGAGAGTCTGGAGTTGCTTATTGTTATCAAGCATTTGAGTTCACAAACACAATGCCTCAGTTTCTTTATATTCTAAAACAGACTTTGGTAATGGAAAATGGATCTGTTTGCACTTCAGCTAAATGTTGGGATAAGGGGTACTTGAGTTCTTTCCATACTGTGCCTGTAGTTATAATTTGTTGAAAGCCATGACACAAAGTCTAGAACATAGGTAAATTTAGCTGAGACAGGCTAAGGGGTTTTGGTAGGTGGGAGAAGGGGACCTAAACTCCAGGTTACCTGCTTTCTGTGTCAGAGACTCAGCTGAAGAAAGCTGGGTCTTTGAGATCCTCCTGTTTTTTCGGGGGGGGTGTTATTGTTTTAGGTAGATTCTTGCTATGTAGCCCTGGCTGCCCTCAAACTTGAACTGGTCTTGAATTTGTTATGATCCTTCTATCTCTGACTTTTTTAGTATTAGGATTATAGGCATGCAGCAGTGTGCCCCTTTTGAAGTCAGCTTCTACACAGACCCCTGCCTGCATGCCCCTTAAACACACTAATTCTGCAAGTGGAGCAAGGTCATCCTCTGGTAGCAATGGCGGGGGGTGGGGGCATCATGTCTGTCTTCAAAATCTCCTCTATCTCACAGGACCACAGTTATAGTAGGATGAAGCCACCATACTCAGAACGGGGTGACAGTCCTCCAAAAGGCTTTCAACGTAGAGATGAGCTGATTAAAACAAGGATGTAGACTCCATTGGAAGTCTGTCTCTAGGCTCTCAAATGGCCGCTGTCAAAAACCAATCAGTGGTTTAACAGAGCATCAAGAGAAACTACAACCAGCCAAGGACAGAGAACCCCACAGCTGCTAAGTCAGGAAAGAACTTTCCAGAATGGCCTTGTCAGGCAGGGATGGTTACTGTCGGCTTCACCAGCTGCTCTGAGTGGGGGCGAAGAGCATGCGTATCTTTACCATTCATTTCATTCCCAGTATGCACACCAAGGAGCTTTCCGATTGGGAGGAGACAGTGTTTCAAGAGGCAGGTGGGAACCCATCAACGACCTCTTTGTAGTACAAAATGGGAATTGAATTTCTTTTACATGCTATTTTTTGTTCTATCCTAATAACCCTGTATTTAAATATAATATTTTCTCAACCAGTCTGAATCCTCCCACTCTACCTTTTTTTTTTTTTGAGACAGGGGTCTTACTGTGTAGCCCAGGCTGGCCTTGAATTCCTGATTCTCCTGTGTCTGCTTTCCCAGTACTTAGATTACAGGTGAAGAACAGTCACCTCCAGCAGTCTGAGTCTTTAACAGGCAGGATAAGATCCATTTTATTTTGAAACGAAACTTTATCTACTCTCTACCCTTGACACCTGGAAATGATTTCCTTCAATTTTTCAAGCCTACAGATCCCTTTCCTTCATTTGGTTGGTAAACTTGACATTTTGGAAGCACATACCTGCTGGAGTGTGTTCTCATTTTCACTAAGCATTGCCTGCCCCTGTTCTCTTTCTTGCATGCGTTCTCTCTCTCTCTCTCTCTCTCTCTCTCTCTCTCTCTCTCTCTCTCTTTCTCTCTCTCTCTCTCCTTTATCTTCTTTCTTTCTTCTTTCTTCACTCCCCACCTGCAGGATTTTAGGGTACTGTGAGATAGCGTCACTGGGGTACTTAACACCCTCGTTTGTGGTTATAAGCTAGACCTTTGAGAAAGGCCAGGGATTTCCCCTGCACATCTACTCACTGCTTGAAGTGGCATCTATCACTCTGACTTGATGTTTTGTTTTACTGCAGCATTCTGAAGCAGAAGGAAGGCGTCTTGAGGATTCAGAAGTCGAGTTGCTACAGACCATGAACAAAGGAGAGTGGACCCCCGCATGCACGAACCAGCTCCAAACAGGAATGGTTTTTGGTAAGTCATCCTCTGAGTTGACATCTACTGGTTTGAATTTCAGGTCGCAGTATTCATTTGGTGTTCCTGGATACTTTGCCTAGTTATTTTTTTTTTAATAACTCAAACAATAGGCCATTCTTTAAAATGTTGTTTTGGTGACAGAGAGCTAGGGAAGTAGCCTAATTAGCATAGTATGTTCATTTCTGAAATTTGCAGAATGATAGGATCCAAGGAGGATGTATTTGTGGTTAGGAGAAACAAAACAAACAACAACAAAAATGCTAATTATAATGACAGGAGAAACACAAATGTCCACACAACTCTCCAAACAAACCACAAGTAAGTTTTGTCCTTTGCATGCCCTAACTCACCTGAAGGTTTATTTAAGGACTTAACCTGTCATACAGAGGAGGTAGAGCCACCTAATGACCCTGTAATTGGTACTGGGGTGGACAAGGTTTGAGTCATAGGGAGTACGCAGGGCCTGTTCAACAAATGCTTATTGAGAAACTTTTTAAAAGAACGGGATACAACATCATCATTTGATGGAGTGTCAGAGCAGAGTAGTTAGAATGTCCTTTTTTACTAATTTATTTATTCATTATTTTTATTTTTTATGTATGATTGTATTGCCTGTCAGAGCAGAGTAATTAGAATGTCCTTCCTTTTTACTAATTTATTTCTTCATTATTTTTATTTTTTGTGTATGATTGTATTGCCTGCATGTGTGTAAGTGCACCCGTGTTGTACAATGCCCATGGAGTCAGAAGAAGGTGTTGGATCGCTGGAACTGGAGTTACAGACAGCTGTGAGCTGCCATGGGCTGGGGATTGGACTCGGGTCCTCTGCAAGAGCAGCCAGTGCTCTTAACCATGGGCTCATCTCCCCAGCCCTGGAACTTACTTATAAACTGTACTGAGTTCTTTGTACTGGGAATCTGCTAACACTTTTCTTCTAATTCTTTATAAAATACATAATAAATTGTGAAATAAAGTCACTTTGCTGTGCTAGAGAACCTAGAACTTACTCCTGTTTATTGAGGGTCTTGTTCCCCTGAGTAACAATCTGGTTTGAGAGTTGCAGTTCAAGCATTCTGAACTTTAAATAATTTTTAAAATCCCAGATTATACACCAAAATAATATAGACTTCCAAGGATATCATCTTAGCTTTGTGATACTGTCTGGGATCTGAGTGTTCAAGTGTAAGTCCTGTTCACTCCCGACACACCCATTATGAGGAGCGTGGGAGAATCTAACTTTTGGAATGACTGGGCTGTAATGTGTCTAGAAGTCTGAATGATCTCCCAGGTCTCCTGCAAATTGAAAGTGCAGTGTCCTTTGGTATAATTAAATAATTATATTTTTTAATTCATATTCATATTCAACTTGAATTTACTGTGTGTCCGAGGCTAGCCATCATTTTGTATATGTGGGAGAGAGGAGGGAGGACTGGTTTGCTCTACCAGACAACGAGGAAGAGCCGTCTATCCCTTGAGGGATTCTTATCCCCACTGCCACCTCTCTCAAGGGCCAATCTTTTGATAAAAGAGGACTTCAGAATCTTTGGCTAATAATTAATTCCTTGCAACACTAAGGAAGCAGTGTTATATGATTTTTATATTCAAATGAGCAAGACAGGGTCCTTTGACTTTTTTTCCTTTCTTTTCTCCACAGAGGACCTAGCTTGTTGTTTCTGTGTAACTAGTTAACTACCATCCCTCTCACCCCACGCAGCCCCAAACTTTGTTTCACATTGAAAGAGTTGGTTAGTTTTCTTTCTTACCAAGCATCTCCTCCCTGAACTGGAACTGTGAAGAATTGTGTAAATGATGCTCACATGTCTCTCTTGTTAGCAGCTGGCTGTCTGCCTCTGAGTGGTATATTATTTGGGTTTCGTAACAGCGTTTTCTTCTCTCTTACATATGTTATATGAAGTGCAGGAAACCACATGAATGTGGCAAAGCTGAATGTGCAGACGGTGTTATCTGGAAATGCCAGCTCAGGACTGTCCTGCAGAGTCTTACCTGTCTGCAGGGGTCCACGTCCATTTGTATGCTATGTGGGACGGGCCATGGTGAATCACAGGATCTGCTGAAGACCTTTGCTGGGGGTTCCCTAGGGGCAAGGCCTGCCCTCCATGAAGCCAGGCTCCCACTCATGAAATCTATGAGTTCTTAGGACTTCACTAAGTGGTTCCCTGTGAACATCTTTTACACTCGAAGTACAAAGTTCTTTGTGTGCAGTCACCCCATCTGGGTTGCAGAGTGCTTCAGAGCAGAAACCTACTCACAGAGCAGTTTCTCAAGGGTGGGCTCATCTCTGGACCTTTTGCATCTGATTCACCTGGATGTGGTTGTTAAAGGTGCAGATGGAGGGGTTAAGAGATGGCTCAGTGGTTAACAGCACTAGCTGCTCTTGCAGAGGTCCTGGGTTCCATTCTCAGTACCTATGTGGCAGTAAAGGACTATCTGTAACTCTAGTTCCAATGGATCTGAGGCCTTCTTCTGGCCTCCATTGGCATTGCACACTCACGGTGCACTTACATACATGGAAACAAAACACTCATACACATAAAATAAAAAGAAGTAAATTAATTGCTTAAAAAGTCACCAGCTCAGTGTGTCAGCGGGCCTAAGTCATAAGAATTGTCTGGAGTTGTGGAATTCAGGAAACTCACTGTGGGTAACTCGTGGCCTGCTGGGATTGAGAACAGCTGTACAGAGGCTACTTCCCCATTGTCCCCTCTGCATTCTCACTCACAGCAAAGGGTGCAGGTCTATACACATGGCAGGTGCCCAGGAGACACCCCCTTGCTGATCTGGGCAGCAACTGTCACAGTGGTTTCATTTACTTTTCCTTGCCTTGCCTTTGAGGGAGGGAAAGTCAGCATGGTCTTTGACCTCACAGAAAGCCATTCTCATCTAAGTACGTAACCTATCCGTACCCTGGTTGGAGGTTAGAAAGGAGTTCATGACTCTTTCCTATCTCTCGTAATGGCAGTAGTGCCTGATGGGGTCCGAGACGACATCGGCTACGGCAGCTGGAGCAGAGCTGCAGGTGGCAGGAAATCTGAGGAAGGGGACAGTGGTGTGTCAGAAGAGGAGCCAGGCTCCCAAGGTCGTGTCGGCTGCCCTTGGCAGTTTATTCCAAGTGGCATTTTATTTTGTTCAGCTGTTGGTCAGTTTTGGTGGCAAGAGAGTGATCCTGTTGCTGAAGGGATAAGGTTAGGCTGCAGTGGACACACACCAAAGGGCCACAGCGGTGGTGGCAGACCTGGGTTTGAATGTGCTGTTAACAGACTGGTGACACTTGACCCCTCCTTTCCTCCTCCTGCTCCTGAAACAATGGGCAGTCAACCTGGCCTTGGATGATTCCAAAGAAGTGTGCAGGGTATCAGTGTTTCTGGTCCAATCCTTGAGTGTCTTGTTAGTGTGTACGGTGCTGGTGGTAGACCTGACAGTTTAAAGTTTAAAGTTAGAACTCACAATAGCATCACCGTTCTGGGAAGGAACATGTGGGCCATGGGGAAAGGAATACTTACTTGTTCTTGTGAGGATCACTACTGCTGAGTGGGGATTGGGAAAAGCAAACTCAGTTTCTCCTACTGTCTACCACAATGTGGAGGACACCCATGAACAGTTGTACCAAGCAAAGCAATCCATTTGGACAGTGTCTGATCCGGAGGCGAGAGCTCAGTCATGTGAAACCGCCTCCCCTTCCCATGTCAGTCACAAGTCTCAGATGGTTTAGCCTGTGCTTCCAACACACCAAATATAAGCTGTGGGTCCTTATACCTATTTTGAAAGGTAGGTGTAAGTAGGAAAAGACCAAGTCCATCCAAGCATGGTGGCTGTGCACATCTGTAATCCCACACTTGGGAAGCTAAGGCAGGAAGGATTGCTACAAGTTTGGAGCCCTCCTGGGCTACACAGTGAGCCAACATGGATCACAGAATGAGAAAACAAGAAAGGAAACAAAATAAGAGCCAGTCTGCTCAGTGCTCTTACTGTAGACACACTTAGAAAGTTCTAGAAGTGTGCCAGCCAGCATAGAGGAGGAGTACCTGACTGCCCTCTCTTAGATGTGTTAGAACTCACTCTTCTCGCTGATGCTATCTCAAGCTCTTAATTGCAGGAGTCCTTCAGAGAGGCTGTGTGGTTTAGTCTGTCTTTGAATAAAACCACACTAGTTCAGGAAATGCAGTGGATCTTCTTAAACAGGCAACGTGAAGCCGCTGCTGGTTTATACGATGGGTCCTCTTCCTTAGTCACAGTTGAAGCTTTGAAGGGAGGTATTTTCTGTGCATCAAAGGAATTAGAATTTAACTGCTGCGTGCACACATACTTTTGAGTGAAAGAGGAGAGATACATCCCCTCCTTACTGGGCACGCTCTCCCCTGGGGCCATCCTTGTAGGGTGTGTGTATATGTGTGGTTGGTATATGTCTGTGTATGTCTCTGTGCGTATCTGTGTGTATGGGTCTGTATGTCACAAGGGTATCAGTACTCTGTGTCAATGACTAACATTTACATCTCTTCAAATTCCAGCCCCACTTACTTCTAACTCCCTCCCATCTGGCTCCAGTCAGAATCACATGGATACACTGAACTTGAGGCTAAATCTGCAGCTGAGGTTATCTTGTCTGCCTCCCTGGGTTTAGAACAGGATCAGTTGTGCACCAAATACTTGCTGCTGAACCTTTCTTCTTCCTGTCTACCCATCCAGCATGGTGTGGTTTCATGGTTGAATGTCTGACAGTCTATCTACCTCTCTCCATTCCCTGGTCCCTGTGTTCTTTCAGGCCTCAGCACCAGTTATCTAGGCTTCTGTAGCAGCTTCCAAGAGAAGAATATTCTTCGTGATTGCCACTGTTGTTTTTTGAGATGGGGTCCCATGTAGCCCAGGCTGGCCCCAATCTTGATATGTAGCCAACTTCTGATCCTTCTGTCCCCACCAAGCACTGGGATCCTAGGCCTGTAATCAGGCCCAGTGTTGTGTGGTACTGAGGATCAAGTCTGGGCCTTTACACGTGCCAGACAAGCACTCTTACCACTGACTGGACCTTCAACCTTCAGGAATATGCTTGTCTTTGCATTTCTCATCCTGTAGTCCGTTCATTGTGTTTTAAACCTTATATTCCAATCTTAGGCTCGTGCACAACATAGCTTAATGAATATACAAGACAAATATATTAAGAAATTAACAAATAACCCTTCAAAATGAAGTATTTTAAATGTTCCACATAAGCTTAGTCCTAATTACTATTTCTAAAAAACATATTTAAAAAAAACATGCCTCTGACTAAATCACTTAATAAAAGTAGTTGGATTTAGCATTAAATTTCTTAACCTAAATAGCCCAAGTTAAACCTTTGGTCTTGGAAAATGTTAACAACAGACACAATCATTTATGTTCCTTATAACCATCTTTGTTTGGGACATTACTAAAAATTGCTTTTCTGGCCATTCTATGACTTGTTTGATCATCTCTGCCAAACCAGGCGTCCAGACTAATGGTACATGTGCTGCTGGCAGCGTTACGTGACTATGTGGGATTTCTTTAAAGGAATTTAAAAGTCAAGACAGGATAACATTAAAGGGTTGACGTAACATTTTCAGTTTTGAAAGGCTACTCTGCTCCAGGAATATGCTTGTTGCTATTTTTTTTTTTCATTTCTAAGAATTCTATTTGGCTAAAATACCAAAAGAGAAAAAAAAAATCTTGGCTTAAGTAAATGAAAGGTCATCTCCAAAATTAATTCGTATTCTTCAAGGCTTCCTTTAATTTTTTAAAAAAAGTAAGATGGATTTTTTAATATCACATCAAAAACACCCTCAAGAAATTACTGTTTATGATTGTGAACAAGAAATTTGAGGTAGCTTTTATGGCAGTCTGTCCGTGAGGTGTGTTTAAAAGCACATGTCTTTTTAAAAAAGATTTTACTTTTATCTTGATGTGTGTGTGCGTGTGCGTGTGCGTGTGTGTGTGCGTGTGTGTGTGCACGCACTCTCGCACACGGAAACAGAGGGTCCATGAAGACATCAGATGCCCTGGATGTGGCGTTACAGGCAGTAGTGAGCTGCTGGATAACAATGCTGGGAAGGGTGGAACTCTAGTTCTACGGAAGAGCAGCTCTTAAGCACTGCGGTTTCTCTTCAGCACGCTTTTCAGGTTGTATTTCACATTAGAGGGTGATTTAATGCTATGTTATATAAATGGACATATATATTTATACACATACACACACACACACACACACATATATATATATATGTATTAGTGAGTTGGAAAAGATAATTTCACCTTGGGATATATCAGGGTTTATTTATTTTTTTTTGTCTTTGTGTGACATCCTGACTTAACCTTCAGTCTCCTTGTCGATGAATTAAAAAATTGATCTGTCCTTGGATTCAATTAAGAAGTTAATCAGATTACCTGTTCTGATTCCTGACAGACTTGGGCATATTAAATACCACATCACTTTTAGTATTTCATAGAAGTTCATGCTTATCTGTTTTGCACAGTGAAGTGCTATAAACTGAGTATCTTACTTTTCTTTTTTCAGTAGTTTCTGTTTGCTTTTGAGATAGGGTCTCATTATGCAGCTCTGGAACTCACTATGCAGATCAGGCCGGCCTCAATCTCACAGAAGTCTGCCTGCCTCTTTCTCCCCAGTGCTGGGACTAAAGTTGTGTGCCACCACACCTGGCCCTTTCTTCTCAATATTTTTAATACCATTATGTATTTATTATTTACTTTGGTGTGCATGTGCATACATGTGCGGGTGTACACCTCCTGACATACCGCAGAGTGAAGATCAGAGGCTGACTTTCAGGAGTCTGTTCTCTCCTTCTGCCATGTGTGTCTCAGGAGTGGAACTCAGGTCATCAGCCTTGGCAGCAAGCACCTTTACCCATGGAGCCCTCTTGCTAGTCCTGAATGTCTTACTTTTCTATCCCAAGCACTGCATTCAGTTAAAATCCTGATTTTTTGGCCCTATGAGACATGACTCAGGAAACTGAACCTGGCTGAGGTGAATGAGCACAGAAGAGCTATTTACCCTTTGGTCGTTCTCAGATGTACAGCCCCATGGCAACAAGGTTTTCACTGATCACTTCTGAGGAGTTACCAGCTCTTATATTACTCTTTTGTGGTCCTAAATACCTACTGACAAGCACTTGGGAAGGCAACACGCTCCTGCCATTTTCATTACAATCTCATCTTCTTCCCAATATAGTAGGCTCTTATCTGGAACTGCCCTCTACAGACTGTCTGTACCGGTCCACATGGTGACATTGTGGCTGCAGCTGATCCAATGATATCTGGGGTTGATTAGCACAGACATAAGTGTCTGAGAGTGAGGAATGGGGGTGTAGCTCAGTGATAGAGCATGCTCTTAACAATGTGTAAGATCTTGATTTCCATCCCTAGTTAAGCCCCCTCTAAACTTTCCGTTATAGTAGCTTCAGGTTGGAGAGGTCCAAAAGAGAAGTGAGCTGTAATAAATTTAAAGAATCTATGCACTAGTTACGTTTCTATTGCTGTGGCAGAGTGCCTGACCATTTCAGTGTAAAGAAGAGAGGGTTTGTCTGGGCTCACGGTTTGAGCGCACAGCTCCTCATGGTGGGTGTGGCATGGTAGCAAGGCTGGGATGCCAGGAGAGTGACTCTATCTACAGTCAGGAAGCAGAGGGGGTGAGTGCTGCTCAGCCTGCTCCTCTTTATTTAGTTAGGGATCCCTATGGGTGGTGCCACCCATGTGCAGGAGTGGCCTGCCCTCCTCTATGGAGCCTCTCTGGAAACACCCACACAGACATGCCCTGAAGCGTGTCTCCCAGGTCATTCTAGAGCCCATCAAGATGACAAGCAAGATCAACCAGATGGTCTGCATATAGATCTGAGTGCTTTATTGAATCCTAAGGTTTTGTCTAATATTTTTCGTTTCCAGCTTTATTGAGGTATATGTAACAAAATTGTATACATTTAAAGGGTGAAGTGTGATAATTTTATGTGCACAGATATTTGTGACATGTTTACCACGATCAAGTTAATTAACACATTTATCGTCTCATGTAGTTCTCCCCCTCTTTCTTTCTGATGGAAACATTTAAAACCCACTTAAAATAGTACATTTTGCTGGGCATAGTGGTGCATGCCTTTAATCCCAGCACTCAGGAGGCAGAGGCAGGCAGATCTCTGTGAGAATGAGGCCAGCCTGATCTACATAGTGAGTGCCAGTTCCAGGACAGCTGGGACTACAGGAGACCCTGTCTCAAACAGACAACAACCAAACAACCTCATTAAAATAACACAGATAGTACATTTTAAGTATGCACTATAGTATCCTGAACTATAGTGTTCATACTGTGCACTCTACCCACAGACCTCAAAATTTTAAAATCCAGCCCCAAGAAAACTGATTACAGCCCATATAGATTTTTCTCTAAAGCTGTTACATGATAGATTGGTAGAAGGCTTTGAGACAATAAAATGATATATTTAAGAGTGCAAGCTTTTGAAGCAAACTTCTGGAGTTTAAGTAAAAATTAACCATGGAATATTTGCATTATGTCCAACAAATGACTCAGTCTCTTTGAGTCTCAACCATCTTAGAGCTGGGGAACATAAGATACCATCTACCAGAGCTGTTGTAAAAACTACATGTGTTTAGTCACAGAAGGCTTCCCCAAAATGTTTGTTGTTATTTTGGTAGCATTTTGGTTAGTTGCTTCAGAATAAAAACATTTCCACTTTATTCAGAATGTCTTCCTTCATACTTACTAACTTATGACTTTGTCTTGGTGAGCTCAGTTAGGGAAGAAGAAGCAGAGCTGTGGGTCTGCGGGGAACCTCTGATAAGGGTTCTGTGAGAGACTGTAGGAAGCTATTGTGTGACTTCTGGGCAGATGTGGACAAATCCATTCACCCCAGACAGGGCACTAGTAAAAAGTGACTCCACTCAAGGCTAACTTTGTGAACCACTGAGTTTATTGTGTTACTAAGTGGGGCAGAGGTGGGGGTTCCTTCCAGCAACATGGGTGACTCACAGGCAGCTGTACCACTGAAAAGTTCACCACAGCATGAGTGATGACTCAGAAGCTGCATCCCTGGAGCCCCCTGTGCAATCTACAGACGGCTCTATCTGAGAATCTTCGGTCTCTCTCTAGCAGTGGTTGATACTTGTATAACCCAAGGAAGAAGCCTGTGCATCTTGTCCGTTCTGTGAGCTTCTTGAGCTCTGTAAGTTTTGTGAACCTCCTGAGACTTGTAATTTTCCTTTCTAGGAAAGGGAATTTTATCTTATTTATGCATATGTGTGTGCCACATGCATGAGAGGGTGCCTGCAGAGGACAGAGAAGGTTGTAAGAGGCCCTGGAGCTGGAGTTAATAGGCAGTTGCAAGCCAGCCAATATGGGTGCTGAGAACTCAATTCAGGTCCTCTGGAAGAGCAGCAAGGACTCTTAGCCACTTAGCCAGCTCTCCAGCCTCACCTTGTCTTTTTTATCAGCTTATTAAGTTCTGTGAGCCTTTCTCCACTCTCCAGCGGAGCATGTTTCAAGTCTCTGGACAGAGGTATACAACAACAGTAGCTGTGGCTTGAAGCAGTGCTGGGTTCTGCCTGGTGAGACATCTCAAGTAGGAGGGCCAGAACATGTTGGGGGAAAGATGTGGAACAGTTTGGGGCCTTTGTAGGACACATGAGGTGGGAAAATGAGAAACTGGAAGGGAAGTAGCGTTGGTCTAATAATCCAGTGTTCCTTGGTGTCTTGTGTTGATCTGTTCCTGGATCTGCTTCCTCTAGGATACGTAAGTTGCAGATGTTCAAGTCTCTCACAGAAAATTGAATCAATCTCATCTGGAAGCTTGGGGGTTTTTTTTAAGGTGTTAGAAAACCCCTGAAAATTTGGGAACACGAAAAGGGCATGCTCACACTTACCAGTCACTTCTGTGTCTGCTCTGTTGGGCATGAGGTTTCCTGGAGTTTGAGACACAGCCCACACTACTCTGAGATCTGCAAGGAGAATATCTCTGGCTCATCAGCATGGCAGATACTCTGTAGAACCTGCTAGAGCCTGCTCCCAGAGAATCCACAACAAGACTCTGGATATGCTCTTTGCATGGTTCCCTAACTAATTACTGTATTCAGTTGCTCTGTTTTGCTTGTACATGATTCATTTCCTTTCATCCTCACAAGATATCTTTAAGATAGGAAGTATACCTTTTACATTTAAATTACATGTTATTATAACGGATGGGTTTATTGGGACTGGAGAGTCTGAAGAGTGGATCCCAGCTTGCAGCCTTAGAGCTAGGACTGAACTTCTGAGCCTTAAACCACTTTCTGCCGTTGCTCCCTGCCTCTGGCAAACCATGGATGCTCTCAATCCCCACACAGTAGTTTCCTCCCCTGGCTTAAGTTCATTTTGCTAAGCAGGCAGCCTCTTGCTTTCAAAGAAACAAAAGCCCCACAAGGAGCTCCTGCCTTTGCAAAGGTTGATGGGAAAGTATTTTCAACTGTCCTTAGGACCAATGTTGTTCTAAATGATGCTGCTGGCAGGTGGCCATTTGTAGGAACCCGTCAAATTAGCCACTCATGTGAGCCCAGCTTCCTGCACTGAGCCTGCAAAGTGAACTTGCCCTTCACAGTAAATAGATTTGGGAGTGAGTGCCTAGCAGGAGCCCTAGATATTTAAAGTAAGTACTTTGCTTTTTCCATCTGACTGAACCCAGATTTATTATAGCGCTGGGAGATGGGTAGCAACAAGCAGAGCAGTGTTGGCTTCCAAAAGCAACCTGGAATTTGGAGTGACATTTCATGAAAGAGGAAGTTCGAGTCCAGCTATCAAATGTCATGTCCAGTGGAGCCATGAACAGATTATATGAAAACGTCGCCAAAATCTGTATTTATTAAGTAGACAGATTTTGGCGTTTCTTGTACCATGACATTGATCTGCTGTAAGAGTCACTGAAATATCAACTCCTTCCGGCGAATCTCAATCAGTTGTGAGTATTCTGCATCTCTTCCAGGGCAAAGGCTGGTTACTGGAACTTAGCTCATCCCTCAGCCTCAAAGGAATGGGCATAGTGCCCTTCCCCTTTCCTGTAAGCAGTCACATTAGTCTCATCCCTGACCTTACCTGGAACTTGCCTGACTTCATCCTCTTGGGAGGGACACTGAACCAACAGCACTGTCTCAGGGACCCCACTGACAGTCAGACATCCTACTTTGAAAATGTCCTTAATTTGATCTTTTCACTTTGTGTGTGCATATATACACATATGGATGTTTGTTTTATTTTATGATAGACAGGGTATCCTGTAGCCTAGGCTGGCCTCAAGCTTTCCATATTGCCAAGGATGACCTTGAATTTCAGGCCTTCCCGTCCCTACCTTCTGAGTGCTGGAATTATAGGCATGTGTCACCACACCCAGTTTATGCCATGTTAGGAATGGCACCTGGGGTGTCTTGCATGGTACTGAGCTACATTCCTAGTCCTAAATCATATTTTTGTTTCTTTTCTTTACTTTGAGGAACTAGGGATTCAATGTAGGTTCTTATACATGCTGGGCAGGTGATCTACCACTGAGCTGCTACCCCCTTATACATATATATATTTACCGGTTGGGGTTGGTGAGATGGCTCAACAGATCTGACACCCCCTTCTGACCTCTGTGGGCATTGCATGACATGGGTATACTTACATACATGCAGACAATACACTCATAGACATAAAAAGAAAATATTTAAATTGGGTAATTATCGATGTCATCCCTTGATTCCAGGACCCCAGTGTCATAAAGATGCTCACATCCATTAAATAAAAGGGTGTAGCATGTACATATACTTGAAACCATCTCTAGATTACTTATAACACCTAAAACCATGTCAGTGCTATGAAACTGGCACTATTTAGTATTATGAAGAGAAGAATGAGAAGAAAAAGGTCTGCACGTAGAAAATACAGGTGCAGTGTTTTTCCTCCCAGATATTTTCTGTCTGCTGTTGGCTAAATCTGTGGAGGTAGAAGCCAGGGCTCAGAAGGCCATCTACACATGCTTGCAAGCATGTATACACACAGCAGTAAGACTGATGTTATGTGTACAGTTCGGTGCATTGTGTGTGTTCCCAGTGTGGGGCAACTGCTACCCACTGTCCATGACTAGAGCCTTCGTGATTCCAAACAGGAATTGCCATGAACCATGCACTTCCTCCTCTTTTTCTTCCAGCCCCTAGAGACCTCTGCTCTACTTTCTGACTCTTTGCATTTGACTATTTAAGATACCATCAGAATCACTGATATTTGTCCTTTTGGTCTGGCTCTCAACATTTTTTAGGGTCTCCCTGTGTAGTCTAAGCAAACATCAAACTCATAGTACATCTTAGACTGATCGTGAACTTGAGATCCTCCTGCCTCAGCTTCTTACTATGATTACAGCCATGGACCGTTATGCCTGAATTTCAGTTTACTTTTAAAATACAATGTTTCAAATACAGTACAGTTTTGTAAAACATTTGCTGTCAATGCTTTATTGTATAAGTAATTATCAAAGCATTGCCTTTCTGATTCTAATTTAAGTAACTGGGCTCTGTTAGAATCTAGGAGAAGATAAGGCCTCAGCATTTTTGTGTGCTTTTGTTTAGTCTTAATCTTCAATTGCTGTGACAAAACACTGTGACCAATACCAATTTGGAGAGCAAAGGGCTTATTAAGCTTACATCTCCCTGGTCACACAGTTCATCGGGGAGTCCAAGGTAGGAACTCAGTGCAAGAACCTGGAGGCAGGAGCTGGAGCATAGGCCATGGAGGAACTCTGCTTACTGGCTTGTTCCTCTGGTCCAGGCTCAGCCTGCTTTCTTATACAATACACAACAACCTGCCTTGGGATGGCTGGGTCATCCCGCAGCACTCAACAATCAAGAAAATATCCCACAGACATAGCCACAGGCCAGTCCAAAGGACGAAGTTCCCCAACTGAGGTTCCTTCACCCACCCAGGTGTGTCAAGTTGACACCAACTCTATGCAGCACAACCACTGAGGAAAATAGTATTTGTCAAACAGAGGCTTGCGTTGCTTCTGCCTGCAGCTTCCTGTTTCTCTGGCTCTGATTTCCCTCTCACTCTTTAGCCCCTATTTGGCCTGCATTCCTTGCAGAATTTCTGCAAGCAGACTTCTGCAATGCCTACTAGGAAGACTTCAGAATTATTTAGATACCGTCTTCTGGATGACACACATTTATTCACTTTTGCATTCATTTAAAATTAATCATCCCATCTACATGCTTCTGTCCAGCCACAGGCGGATACTCACAGTTATGCTGTTAGGAGATGGTGAATCACAGTGCCCCTCCTGCTGATGTGACTCAAAGCAGGAGTATTCCTCTTGCATAGAAGCAGCCGCGCTGTGATTTCACCGAAGCAGCTGTAGTGGAGGTGAATATCGTTCTTCCTCTATTTACATCTTTAATGAGCCACAATTAAAAGTAGTGAGTTGGCATCAGAATGAATGTGCTATTTTCAGCTGTCCATGATCACAGTTGCCATTGCTTCTTAAAGAGGTGCTTCCCTCACACCAGAGCTCAAAAAACCACCAAGAAAGAGAACCCAGAAGACTATGATTCTCGAAGCCTCTTTAACAAATACCATGTTCTGAAAAAAGGGCATTCTGGATTGGTTTGAGCTGAAGTTCTTAGAGGTTTTCTTCTGTTGTCTGTAGTCACAACTAAGATGAGGGCTGATCATGTGGCTCAGTGATAGGGCACTCATTTAGCTTTCCACGGGGTCTTTGGGTTTGACCCTCATCAGTGCAGGAGGAAAAATGCACTGGAACAGCCTTCCTGAATGGATTCCCGGTGTCAGATGGAGATGCAGAGGCAGGACAGTGAACACTGTCGAAAAGGCCTTTTCCTCCACATGGACCAATTTCAGGGCTTTTATGCTACACGATCCAGCCCTTTCCCCTTCCCTCCGCGTCTGCATTTTGTTTCAGCCATTGATTTTAGTTGTACCAAGGTGCTAATCTGGGGAGTATTCTTAGGAACATGCAGATGGGTCTGTACAAAGTATGCATCATCAGTGTGTAACAAGTGTCAGGGACTGTGGGCTTTCCTGACAAGGTAATAAAGCTATACACTGGAGTTCATTAACATCTCCTCTAAACACAATCTGCACACACTTCTATCTGAACTACAGAATTTCCTCTGTATTGGAAATACTGAAGTATTTGTGATAGTTACTTGCTGGAGAACATACTGGCATGTGTAGACCTTGCCCACTGACAGGTGTCCCCATCCTTGGGATGTATGCAGATTTGTGTCCCCACCCTTGATGTGTACATGGATCTTTTTGAGTATGATGAGCCAGGGAGATTCTTAAAGTAACTGTCCTCCAATTTTAAAGCTTTACACAGATCTTTTTGAAACCTCATACCTAATTTTGTGTCAAAAATTTTGTAAGCTGTTGCTTTTAAAGACCTTTTCTACCTAGGACTCTTCAACCCCTTGTCTAACTTTATCAGCTAGACGGACTCCTTTTCTCACCATGAATATGCATAAGCCATGCCTACACATATGCTAATTAAATAGATTCAGTTCTCTTTCATGCTAGTTTGTGAAACTTAAAAAAAAAAAAAAATCTCCTGCCAGCCTGCAAAACAGTAAAATGGAAGGGCCTCCCAGAGCCTACCTCTGCCAGGTGTTTACAAGGAAATGTGTATCTCAGGCATTTAGGAAATAGCAAGTTCATATTTAACTGATAGTGATTGTGCCCTAAATTTTCGAAACTGTTCAATCACAGCTCCGAGTCACATGTTTCTGGGAATCCGCCCCCATCTGACTTGCCACTCACCTGGGGTGGGACAAGGTGTACCAGGCTTGCCTAGGTCTAGAGTAAAATTGAACTGGATGGTTTTTTATCTTGTTCCACCCAATCTCAAGAAAAATTAATTTATTGACTCTTTTGTGAGATGTCATTTTTCCTTCATTCCACATGGTGACTTTAATGTCATTTCCCCACTAGGAACTCACTTGTTACAGGAGATTGTGATGTGAGGAAGAGTTGTTGATTTCTAGTATGCTGAATTGGTTTTCTTTCTTCCTTTTTCTTTTTAAAGAGTCCTTTATTGTTCCTAGTCTGTGGCTTGGTAGAAAAGCTAATTTAATTTTTAATTCAGTGGTTTTCTTTTTTTAAGTCTACCAAGGCTGTGACATTTTCTGCAGAAACAGCACCAGAGACGTAAAGACATCAAGAAAATAGAAACCCAGTTTAAAAATGGAATCAAGTATTTGCTTATAAAGGACTTTAAATTAATTCATGGTACTATTTCTTAATCATTTAAATATCATGCTAGCTGATCATGGGGAGGGGTGGGGGTGTGGCTGTGAGGAGGACTGACAGTTCGTGTGGACAGCAGAGCCCACTCGTGTCAGCAAGGTGGATAACCGGAAAGCGGAGAATTGATCGTACGCTTTGTCTGCCCAGGTGGCTTACTTGGCAACCACAGACACACACAGACAGACACACACAGACACAGACACAGACACACACACACACACACACAGAGGGAGGACTGGGAAATGAGAAATGAGAGAGACAGGCAAGATGATGCAGAGTAGAAGGCCTGATTGCCTTGGGCAGAGGCGGGTGGGCACACTGTGTAGATTTCAGTTCCTGCTGTGCTAAAGTTATGAGCTTTGGAAAGTTACCAATCTCTCTAGAATCAGTTTTTCCCCTTATAAGAGGAAGACCATGGTCTCCAGACCATGCTTGGAGATTCTCCTCCAGCAGGACATTCTATGTATCTTAGGAGGAAAAGACAGCAGACTCACATGGGAGATGATGCCATGGTACATCCACAGGCTGAGCCATGGTGATGTGGAGAGAACTCAGGAACTGAAGCAGAGCCTGAGAGATGGCAGAGATGGTATATGGCAAGTACCAGGATATGAGTTCAATCCTCAGTACATACTTCTACCCACTTAAAAAAGCCAGTTTAGCCATGCTCATAAACCCAGAGCTGAGGAGATGGAGACAGCGGATCCTTGGGGCTTGATGGCTGGCCAGTCAGCATAACTGAATTAGTGGGGGTCCCAATGAGAGAACCTGTACTCCCCAATGAGATGGAAGGCTCTTAAGAAATAACACCAGAAGTTGACCTCAGCCCTCTACATACACGCAAACATGCATACATCCTGACACCTCCCCCGCCCCAAAACAAGCAAGATATGTCCTGTTGGGTACAGTCAGATGTCTACTGTCTCCATAATAAAGTGAATTTCACAGGAGTGGTCAGAGTTGAGCTCTGGATAACTGGCGTGCACCTTGGAAAGACCTAAAGGAGCCCTATGCCCTCACACAAGCTGTGCAGTACTTGCCCCGCTCGGTAAGGTGGCCTTAGCTTGGAATCTGGCCTCTGTGCTTTACTGACTTTCAGGCTTCCCATGCCTGTTCACCATTCCTTTCTGCCCATGCCTTCCAGATGTGGGGCCTGGGGCACAGTGCAAGGTCTTGGTCACTGCAGAGCCCTCTCGAACTGACAGCGTTTGCAGTTTCAGACACTCGTTTATCTTGACAAGGTCCTACATAAAGAATGGGTTGACATTGCCCTTGTCTCGCTGTACATCTGGGTGAACATCTATCATCAGATGGTTAAGTTTGAACTCTCTGAGCCCTGGTCAGGTTGCCACTTAATAATTCAGTTAGTTCTCACTGATCTCAGTTTCTGAGCAGTGTGTAAGCATAGCTCCATGCCTCTAGAATTTAATGATAAGTGAAGAAGACCAGTGCAAATATTAATACAAGATCAGTAGTGTTACTACTAATGGTTTGGAAAGCAGTAGATATTTTTTGAGTACTTATTGGACATCTAAGTACTGTGTTGAGCACTTTGCAGCAGACATTTTCTGGAGGCTAACTGTGTATCTGAGTACCATGTAGAGCACTTGATGTACACTTAATATGTCTCTCTCTCTCTCTCTCTCTCTCTCTCTCTCTCGCATGTACACACAAACACAGACACACACAGAGACATGATTAAATGTCTCGTAGTTATGACAATGCTTGAAGGTAAGGGTAATCATCATCTCTTTTTATAGATGAGGACACAGGGCCCAGAAAGAAGTCATTTGTTTAAGCTTACACATGAGGTCTATGCAAGATTATGTTTACACTTTAGAGAAATCCAAATTGCTTTTAAGTGAGAATACCATTGATTGATGATGATGATGGTGGTGATGCCTGAACAACAGGAGTCAGTCCTAGATGCGGTTTTGGGAGAATGTGATTTTTGAAAGAAGAGTCAGGGATGGGGCTGTAGCTCAGTTGCAGAGTGCTCAGCATGCACAAGACCTTGGGTTCGATCCCCAACAGCATAAATTGTGCATGGTTACACATAGCTGTAATCCCAGCCCACGGGAGGTGGAGGCAAGAGGATCAGAAGTTCAAGGTTGCCTCTGGCTACATGGCAAGAATTCAGGGCTAACCTGGGCTACATGAGACCCTGTCTCAAAGAGGGCCTTTGGAGCAGGGGCTAATTACATGTGAGACTGTGAGGATTACACAAAATCCAAGAAGCCCCCTTTGGGAACAGGTTTGTCCCTTTGGGCTGAGGAATGCCTCTCTCTTGGGCACCCAGGTGGTACAAAGGGAATGTGTGGATTATTCCTTAGCTGCAGTGCAGTCACTGTGGTAATTAGTAACAGGTTGAAGCCTTAGATAAATCTCACTCAAGTGCGAAAACATATTTCTAACAGAAATACATGCGTTAGTTTGCAAAGCAATAAAATGTGCGCTCTAGTGCCCTGCCCCAAGGCAACTTTTCCATGCGTTGCCTTTCCTGATTGGAAGGAGCTTCACACCCTTCATGAGCTGTCAGCCGCTTCCCTTAGGTTCTCATTAATTAGCTCTGAGTCTTGGGTCTGCAGTCACTTGAAGCTGCTCAGGACATACTTGGCTCCAGCCCGCCTGGACAGCTTGGGAGATGAGCCTTTTTCTACACTCTGCCTTGTGCTGGCAGCACATGACACATGCACAAGGCAGGTGCCTCAGGGAGGATAGGTAGTGACCCGTGTTGGCAGACACGCGCATGTACGGTAGTGGCAGATGGTCGACATCCATTAAGAGATTTCAACTTGGGCCAGAAGTAGATATAAACTGAGGAGACCTGGATGTGTGAGTGCATGGTGAAAATATTACAATGAAGAATAATGTAAGTAGTAAGATGTTTGTTTCAAGGACTTCCTGCTCCAAAACTGTAAAGGAAAAACAATATAAAATATCCAAAGAGCTTTCTCCAGGCTGCGCTGGCTGGCCTGGAATTTGCCGGGTAACTCAGGCTTGCTTCAAACCACAGCAGTCCTTCTACCTCAGCTATGGGAGTTCAGACTATAGGTGGGTGTGTACCACCATGATTGATTCTAAATTATTTTGTTTTTAAGTCTTGTTTATCAAAGTTTTATGGCAGTGTCTTAAATCTACAAATCTCTCAAATAAGAGCCATACAGTGTGACAATATTAATGTCTTCTTGTAAATATGTGGGTGGAGCTGTTATTTATTCCACAGTTTTTTGTTTTGTTTTGTTTTTTGTTTTCTAGTCTTGGAGATTGAACCCAGGGCCTCCAGCATGTTACACAAGCTCTTGATTCCTGAACTACATCCTGTGCCTCTAGGCCAGGCCTGTAAATGTTTGTCAAAAGCCAAAATGACTACATATCAATGAATTCCAAAAACTAGTATTTATCATCTATTTTCCCCATTAAATCTGCTTCTCCATTAAACTTCACGTCCTCGAGCAATTTCTTCTTCTCTAGAAGTTCCCATACAGGTAGGTATAGGTGCTCCTCTAGTGCTAGCAGAGTAAGTCTTATTTTCTGTCATTTTCTCTTAAGGCCTCTCCTGCCTTTGAGAGCACTACAAGTTGAAGCATGGTTGTAACTGCTTCTGACTGCAGCCGTTCCAGGGGACTCCGGGATCTGCTCCCTCTATGTGAGGTTGCCCAGTTCTTAGAAACTGAAGTGGGTTTTCAGTCGCTGGCGAAAGTCTTGGTCCAATGAATTCAAATTGAATCATGGGAGAGCAATGAGTCCTTTTCTTTTGCCTACCGGTCTCATGGGTATAAATAATGTCATGGAGGCTTCATTCCTGCCTTACCTCGCTGGGCTCTGGCACACATCACTTCTGATGAGCCTCATGACATGTATGCTATCCACCCATGAGCCACTGTGGAGGTCAGCCCTAGCATGAATAGATTGCCTCAGTGCCTCACTCACTGCCTTGCAAAGCCTCCCACAGCATCTGGGATGAAGTGCTACGGGCAGGGGAGTCTGGGAAAAGAACAGGGACTAGACAGCAGAGACTCGGTGACCAAAGGAAGACACCCATTAGGAGCATCCATCATAACCGCTCATGTATGTCAGTCTCCACCCAGCCCCACAAGGTCAGCATCATCATTGTTAGTCTGACAGTGGACGTGAGACAGAAGTTAAATAGTAGGAACAGCAGTTGCCATGAAGCCCATGCTTATTTTCAAGAGTAGATGGGTCATTCCCAAGTTTTGTTTCCCTTCTGTCCATCGGGCACTTGATTTGTAGTTCCTCTGTGAGGAACTGAAAACTTCTTCCAAGGACATAAAGTAGGAGCACCTGAAACAGAACAGAGGTTGAGTAGCCGTTCCAGGGTGGTGTGCTCCTGGGTGAGAGGGCCACAGGAACACTCACTTCAACCACTTCGAACCAAAGAAAAGGGGGTTCCAGAGAATGTGGGTCACAAAATTAAGGACCTGGTTAAGGAGTGGCCAGGTAGGCCTCCAGGAGACTTCTGAGATTGATGGGGTCGGGGCCAGGGACATGACTCTGCTGTTACACTTGTTGCTCAAGCATGGGGTCCTCTGTTTAGGTTCTAGAACTGATGGAAAAAATCCTCCCGTGAGGGTGTGTGCTTGTGACTCCAGTGCTGGGGAGGTGGAGCTAGGTGGCTGCCTGGGGTTTGCTGGCTTCCCAGCGTGGCCTACTCGGTGAGTTCCAGGCCCTGTCTCTACAAACAAGGTAGATGTTTCCTGAGGAATGACATGTCAGTTTTTTCTGACCTCCATTCACACCAGTCACACACGTATGTGCAAACACACACACACACAAAAAGAAATGGCTGACATGTCCACTGAGAGTTCAGATGGAGTGCTAAGCACTCCTGACTTAGTTTTGGAAAGTTAGAAAGTTTAGATTCTGACCCCAGTCTGTTGTCAGTGCTTGGCACCATATCAAGAGTTGGTCAGAAGGTGGGCTGAAGAGATGACTCGGTGGGTAAGAGCAGTGAGTGCAGAGGCTGCTCTTGTGGAGAGCCCAGGTTTGATTCTTAACACCTATATGGTAGCTAACAACTGTCTATAACTCTAGTTCCAGGAAAATCCAGCACTCTCTTCTGGGCTCCTCGGGCATTGCAGGACACAGGCACACTTATATTCCTGTAGGCAATACACTCATCCACTATATATATATGTCTTTAAAGAGCTGGTCAGAACGTGACACCAATATCCAAGGAACTTGGGGCAAATATAGGTATCATTTCAGGTATCCACTGAGTGGAGGCAGATAACAAGATTTGTGACAAGGGGTGCCCCGAAGTGTCCGTTTTGCTAACTCATTTCTACTCATAAGACTGCTGTAGACTCTCTGAGGCATTGTGTACAGGGTACCACAGAGTCTGGGCCACCAGGTTAATGCTGTGGTGGGAAAAATATGGGCTTGGTGTCAGAGAGACATGAGTTCAAATTCAGCCTCGGGCACATTGATGTGTAAGACCCTGGGCAAGATGATCTCAACCTTTGAAATCTGAATGGGAAATGTGGGTGGTGACTAAAAGCAGCCAGCACAGTGCCTGGCACACAGTCAGACTTAATGGCTCGTGTTTATTGTCAACTAAGAGAGAGGAAGTGCTTTTTACTAAGCCATGGTTTACCTTCATAACCCAAAGAGAGATACCTTGAAATTTCTGCTGCAGAAAAAATGCAAATTATTACTAGTTCATTTCTGGCAGACACATGAGCCATTTACATAATGAAACCTCTCTAAGATTATTTCTAATAATAGCCAGCCTTCGAAGTACCAATCTGACCATTTTGTATTTAGAATCATTCTCTCTATGAACAGATCCCACTTTACTGCTGTTCCTTTTCAATATGTTCTGACAAGTATCATTATCTCTTGACTTGATATTCAAGTGTTTATGATTTTGTGACCTCTTCACATGTTCACTTACAATCTAAGGACTTCATTTTTAAAGACTGCGTGGCTTTCGCGTCAGGGCTGGGGAGGAAAGGCTGCTTTTTATCTTTTCTGATGTGGAGTCACAGCTGACTGGACAGTGCTCTGGGCCACATGAACCTTACAGACCTGTGTTCTCTAAGCTGACGTGCTCTGCTGGCATCTTTTGCATGGGAGGGATCACTTCCCTTAGCTTTTTCACAACCAGTGACTGTGTTGATCAACTCACTGAGTGCTTCAGCCTGTGGCTATACATACATCTGCACCATGTGGTCAGCCACTGACAGAAACCCTTGAATTCCCTATGGATACGTGACTATATTGTTAGGAGATGACTAGAGAACGGATCTCTCAGCTTCAGCCTAACAACAATATGGCTAGTGTCTTACCCTCAGTGGGATTCTTCTAGAGTACAGGTAGGTCTTTCCTGCTTGTCTTGGATCCCTAGCAAGAGAGTCACCAGATAATGAAGTGCCCAAGGGCTTGTTGAATAAATTAACGAGGACAAGAGGATACCAGAGGAAACAACTAGCGAGAAGGATGTTTCCCTCGGAGATATAGTCTAAATGCCATTCTAGTGCCATGAGTCTGCCTTGAACATGGCTTAGATGATAGAAAAGAGAAAGAGAGAGAGAGAGAGGAAAAAAAACTTTCTTGGGAAATCTTAACTTTTGTAGTATTTAATACATGAAGAAGATATCTTAAAGAATTGCCCATTATATGAGAAGATTATGCAGTCTAATAAGGCAGATTAGACTATTAAAATAATAGAACAGTATCTTATAAGTGTTTTATTTTGTTGGCTTTACTGGGTATTGAACTGAGGCCTGGGCAAGTGCTCTAACAATGATCTACATTCCCAATTCTTTTTCTACCTTTCATTTTGAGATAAAAGTCTCTCACTAAGTTGCCCAAGGTGGCTGCCTTAAACTGACTCTGTAGTCCTGGCTGGCCTTGAACTTGTGATCCTCCTTCTTCAGCCTCTTGCATAGCTGGGTTTACAAGCCTGTACTACCAACCCCAGCTAAAATAATATGTAAATTCAAAGTTTAAATGCAGGCTTTTATTTTAAAGACATTCTTATTGTATTATATACTTTTCTACTGCCAGTAAGGGACCCTATTGGAGGCAGCTTCTAAGGAATGGAGATTTTGATCATTGCATAGAGATGTTCTGTGGATTTTAAAGAAGGGGGCAGCTGAGCCTCAGACATGGATAACGATGACAAAGCAACAATCCCCAAAATCAAAACTAAAAATCTCTAATACTTCTGGTGCTTGGGTCCTGTATTAACCAATTTCCTACCACTTAAAAAAACATGAGAAAATCATGTTATAAAGAGAAAAGTTTAATCTTGGCTTTGCATTTGGAGATTCTGGTCTGTGTACTACTTTTGAACCCATGGTAAGGCAGCACATCATGGTCAGAATGTGAGGCAGAGCAAAACCTGCTCACTTCTTTGCTGGTTAAGGAAAAAGATGAAGAGGCTGTGGTCCCATAATGCCCTTCAAGGGCATTACCCAAGTGACCCGAGGAGCTCTCGCTCAACTACCTCTGCAGTGTTCCATAGGTTGCCCAAAATGCCATGCTGAGGACCAGAGCCAATACGTGAGACTTTGGGGGACATTGCAGGTCTAAATTATAACAAGCTGTGTCATATGTTCACAGCTGTAGATAGGCAGCCTCCTGACAAATGAGTGCTGAATACAGGTCACTACTGTGTACCTCTGTAGCAGCTGGACCAAGGATGTGTTATTGTTTTATCTTGTGCTGATGTTGAAGATTTTGTAATCATTAGTATAAATATTACTGGAAAAGAAATTAAGGTGTCTATTGTTCAGTTGTGGTCATTCCTCTTTGCTGGACTCCTTGAAATCTTTGGTCAGAATAAATAGTTTTGGGTTTTTTTTTTCCCCCCTGTTTGGATGCTGCTGTAAGCTGTGGAGTCACTTGCCAGTTTGTTCTTGTTTGCTTTTGACCTTGCATCGACTTGCTGCCTCCAAGCAGAGCTTGGGGAATATGCCTGTGAGGTAGGAGGTCACAGAAGATCCTGTCTGTGATAGGATGTTAGGCAGCGGTCATGGAAAGTTTGGAGAGCCTCCCATGATACACAACGTAACCAGGGGAATGCACCCAGATCTCACTGCCGTGCCTGGTGTCTGCTGCAAGGTGGCCTTGAGTTCACTGCATAGAATGATGCAGCTATGGGTCACCTGGACCTTGGCACTCCTGTGATTCAAATGTCTGGATATAAAGGAGGAAATAAGGTGCAGAGAGTGAAGAACGTTCTTGACCAAGAGATTGGACTGGAACCAGAAATGGACAGATGGTCTCCCCATTCCTTCCTTGGCCTCCTTACTCTGTTCCACGTTGGCTGCCTTAAATGAGCATTTCTAAGTCCAGAACTCATTTCTTAGCAAGGACTCAGAATCTACATTCACTCGCTACAACAAGATGCCCCAGGGGGCTTGAAGATGTGGCTCAGTGGTTAAGAGCACTGGCTATTCTTGCAGAGGACCTGGGTTCAATCCCCAGCACTCACGGGAAGGCTAGCAACCATCAACTCCAGTTCCAGGTGAATTCTACACCCTTTCCTGACCTCTGCAAGCACTACACAACACAGGTGCACTTACATACATTCAAGTAATATAATCATACACATACAATTAAAAAATAATAAGATATAAAGAAACAAGCTGCCCCAGACTGATGGCTTGAACAAGAGATGGTGTTTCCCATGATTGTGGAGATGAAGAGCCTGAGGCCAAGCATCCACAGACTTGGGATCTTCTGTTCCTCCTTGCCTGTCTCCTCATGGTGTGCCACGTTATCTTCTGGCACGTCTTTGTCCCAATCTCTTCAAACAAGGATTCCTGTTTGAAGTCATACTGAATTAGGGACTGCCCAAATTGCCTCAGTTTACTTTAAATCCCTCTAGACGGGTCCTGTTTGTAGACACCTTAACACTCTCCACCCTCTGGTTCAGCATATGCAGATTCAACCTATATTTTGAAACAATGCATTTGAAGGGTGACAAAATGCCTCAGTGGGTAAAGTTCTGGTTCTACAGAGCTGGGAGAGGCAGCCAGATCTCCGTGAGTTCAAGGCCATCTTGGTCTACATAGCAAGTTCCAAGCCAGCTGGGGCTACAAGGAGACCCTGTCTCAAAAAGACCAAAAAGAAAAAGCTCTGGTTGTATAAACAGAGTTCGGATCCCCAGAACCCATGTAAAAGTCAGGTGAGCAGAGCAACTTGCCTATAATCCCAGTGCTGGGAAAGAGGAGATAGGGAATTCTTAGGGCAAGCTGGCTAGCCGGAGCAGTCAGTGGCAAGCTCCGGGTTCAGTGAGAAACCATCCCTCAATCTGTGTAGAAAGTGACCAAGGAAGATACCCAACTTCAACCTCAGGCCTCCACACTCATGCACACATGTGTGTATGTACCCCCCACATGTGCCCACACACATGAGAACATGCATACACACACCACATACATGAAAAAATAGCATGGGTATTGAGCATTGCAAGCTTCACCCATACTCCCCAAACAGTACAATATGACAGCCATTTTCACGGCATTCACATTTTATTAGGTATGAGGAGTCATCTAGCGGTGATTTGGGCATACAAGCAAATACTGTCATTTTACAGGAAAGATTTGAACATCTTTTTAGTATCCATGGAAAAAAGCGGCTGGAACCAGTCCTCGCCATGTATGGAAGGAGAACTGCATGGTCACGTTCTAAGGGACCAGAAATTAGGACTTCCACCTATGAAAGGGGGCTGAACGAATGCAACTCATATCAGTAGCTATAAATACTTGATTCATTATGGCATATTGGTTATCCAGTCTTCAAATGAGCTTCAGTAGTCTTTTTCACTGTTTTGCTGTAATAGGCAGGTGGCTAATCCGCAATTCTAGTGCTGCAAATGTTTTTAATTGCTTATTATATGGCAGGCATTCTGCTCCGCACTGGGAAAACCTCTGCAAGGGAGAGAATTGCCTCCTCCTGGATGTGTGGGACTTGCTAGAAAGGAGTGTTCCAAGTGCCTAGTGGTAGACTGGCTGTCTTTGCATCCAGATGTTCTATGGAGGTTCAAGTACATCAGTGTGAGTTGGTCTTTGCCCCCTGAGGGATTTTGGAGTATTTACGTGTCTGGAATGCTTTTAACTGGAGTTTAGCAGAGAAAAGTCTCTGAAGATGGCACCCAGCTCATTCCAAATCTGTCCTTCCATTGCTACAATGCTTGCTCCAGAGCTGCATGGTTTATGTGTACTCTGCTTTTTTTTTTTTTGAGGGGAAAGCTGCTATGTTTACTCTCCAATAGTATTCTGATGACTCCTGGAGAATGTGGTTGCTATCCGCAGCCCCAACTGTTTCTCTCCTGGGACCATGTCTTGGGCATATTTTTGTCCCAAGTGTCTGGCACTATATCTGTTTGGCATTTAGTAGGTCTTCAGTAAATACTTGCTGAATTACGTGTGCTGGTGGAAAGAATTGCTGAGTGTGACGAGTTCCCTGTAACAAACCCTTTGCCTCTCCAGGAAGAGGCTTCTCAGCAGGAACACAGTGTATCACATGGTCTGGCTGACTTAGTATGGTCCCCAAATCCCCAGCCCATTCTGAGGGGTCAGTCATCCCCACATCAGGGGTCACTGATGATTTTTAGAGCAAAAGATGGAAAAAGTCCGACACAGGTTAATACATAGACCAAACGGGACTAGCTCATTGAGCCAGATGAAAATGATGCATGTGTAACCGACGTTGCAGTTTGGGCTTCTGAACAGAAGTGAGCCCCCAGCCTTGCTCCCAGGGTGGGGAGCCCTCTCTGCCTCCCTTGTGGTGCGCCGCAGCTGCCTTCATTACAGAATCACGGAGAAGTGAATTAAGGTGAACTGTGAAAGAAGGCAGCAGTGGAGCTCCGCTTGATGGATGTGGGAGTGGGTGAGGGAAGTTGTTCCAGGCATAAAGATGGCATCAAAGAGCCCTGGCTGCTTTTCCATTTCCAGTAATCGGTGACAGTTTTTATTGTTTAACATTTTAAAAAGTGTCCTCGGCACCTCAGGCTGTTCAAAAAACAAGTATTTCGTGGTAGAGATTATGCCAGATGATAAGAGATGCATTCTGTGATCAGTGTCAGAAACAGAGGTGGAGGCTGCAATGTGATGGGAATTTAAATATACAGAAGTCAGAAACTTCAGGAGTTCAAGCTAAATGGCCAATGTGACTCAGTCCCCTCGGGCATCTGGTAGTAGTGTGTTCTGAATCCTGGCAGATTCTGTTAAATTTAAGCCCTTGTTTTCTCAGTCTTTGTGTCAAGGTCACCATGTGAACAGTAACTTTAGACTTCCATGACTTCTATATTCTCATCTACAGTGTATGCTATGAGAGCATTTGTGCACCAAGGAGGTTCAGTATTGTCATAAAGATACAGGATGTGCTGTGCAGAATATGGTGCAGAGTCTATGCAGCTTGAAGAAAGAACTCTTGACTGTGCATGACAATACTGACACAAAACAGCCATTTTACTTTAGGGTAAAATAAAAAGACCACAAAACTTACCACCTTATCCAAGTTTAAACTGTTCAGTAGTATTAAACACATTCCTGTTGTGCACTGATCATCACCATCCATTTCCAGAACTGTCATGGTTAATCTCATTTGGCAACTTGATAAGATCTAGACTCATCTGGGAGATGGGCCTCTGGCCTTGTTTGTGGGATGTATCTTGATGAAATTAATTGAAATGGGGAAGACCTACCCAGTGTGGGTAGCATCATTCCCTGGGCTGGTGTCCTGGATGGTATAGATGGAGAGTGTGAGCTGAGTACAACTTTCATCTTCCTGACTAGGAAGCTGATGTGAGTATGTATTAAGCTCCTGCTGCTAGGAATTCTCTACCATGATGGACTGGACTGTATCGTTGAACTTCGAGCCAGAATAAAGTTGTTCTCCCCAAAGTTGCTTTTATCACAGAGTTTCTATCATAGAAACAAGAAAAGCAACTAAGACAAAAACTCTTTAAATTTAGCAAAATTGAAATTCTGTCCTTAACTAACAATTCTCTAGTCTATTCCCCCACCCCCTGCATTCCCTCAAGTTACTGTTCTGTTGTCTGACTGTGATATTAGCTGCTTTCATAGAGCAAATGAAGGGGCCTGAGAGATGACTCGGAGAGTAAGGGTGCTTGCTGTGAGACTTGATAACTTGTCTTGTGTCTCCTAGAACCCACACGCATGATAAAAGAAGGGAGCCTATACCTGTAAGTTTACCTTCTGACATCCAAATATGTGTGTTTGGACACACACAACAAAGAAGAGTAAATAAATAAATGCAAGTGGTTTGTTATTTTGTGATTGATTCATTTGGCTCGGCTGCTATAATTTTAATAATAGCTTTATTGGTAGATAATTTATAAACCACTAAGAGCTGATCGATTTTTGAGTAAATTTAGTTCTTTTTCTTTAGGCTTCAAAAACATACATGCTTCTTTTTTCATTTACTGTTTTAAGATGTGTGGTATATGTGTGTGTGGGGGGGTTGGTGGGTGGGTGCACATGCCCTTTCATGCTGTCTCATTCCACACCTGTCCTCTTGAGACAAGGTTTCGTACTGAATCTAGGCTGGTGGCCAGCAGGCCCTCGCGATGCTCCTGTCTCTGCTGCCTTCCCAGCACTAGGGTTACAGATGTGCACAAGGCCATACCTGGCTTTTTATGTGGCTGTTAAGGAGTTTAACTCAGATCTTCATGTTGCTTGCTCAGCAAGCTCTCTGTACACATGATTCGTCTTTGGCGTGTCCAGTTATAAAATACCACAATATAATTAGGAATGGACATTTGGAAGGAAATGTCTACATTGGATATATACCATTCAGATCAATTCAGAGAGCGTATACCATTCAGATCAGTTTGGCTTGGACATTTTCTTTCATTGAAGCACGTTCATCTTCTCCTACCTGCAGCCAGAAATGTATGATTATTTCTTGTTCTTGTGACTTGCCATGTTGTTAGCTTACCTTGTTGTTATGATGTGCTAGAAATTCAATGGAAATGAAACTCCCTAAAGCCTGTATTTATTCAGTGATGTGTGGGGGGGGGGGGGCGGTTACTCTTGCACATGTGCCTGTGAATGTGGAGGCCAGTGGTGGATGTCAGGTGTCTTTCTCAGTTGCTTTCCATTGTGTCTTTTGAGCCAGGATCTCAGTGAATCCAGTGTTCATTGCTGGGTATCCTGGCTGGCCAGTGAGTTCTGAGGAGCCACCTGCAATGACTAATTTTGAATTGACTGAGCTATTGACACAACTGGCACTCCAGCTATTTGAGTTCTGTGATTCCTGGCAGCAAAAAAAGGAATAGATCTAAATTAGAGAAATGGTATTGGGCATGGTACTGGGTGCAGTGACACACACCTGTGATCCTAGTATTGGAAAGCAGAGGCAGAAGGATCATGAATTGAGGCCAGCCTAGAATTCCTGGTGAGACTTTGTCTCAAAAAAAACAAAACAAATGTACAAATAAAATAATAAATTTAAATTTAAAATAAAAAATTTAAATTTATTTAAAAAATAAATTTAAAAACCAAAGAAATGTGACATCGTGTGTGTGTGTGTGAGTGCAATGCTAGTAAAGGTATTTATAAAATCATTCATGAAAACAGGCATCTCGTTTTCAAAAATGTGTGTGTATGTTATTAAAATTCTGCAATTTTCCTTATAGATTCTTCACTAGAAAATCTTCTTTGCATGAGACATGTGGGATGTCCGTCATAGTCTCAACTGTGTTAACGATGACTGAAAATGTAAATCGAAATGACCTGGAGTGCTTACCATAGTAGATTAGATAAAACAAATTTTGGGGCCTGGGAGATAGTTCAGTGGATTGAGGCACTTGCTGATGAGTCCAAAGACCAGAGTTTGATACCTAGGACCCACATGTTAGAAGGGAAGAAGCAGCTCCCACAAATTGTTGTCTGACCTCTACCCTCTCTGTGGGTACCATGACATGCATGCACCCAAATACGTTCACACACACGCATGTACTCTAAATTAATGAATTAACGTAATAAAGCAAATTATGATCTACAGATAAGAGAAATATTATGCAACACAGAAAATGGGTAATCTAAAACTATCTACAACAATTTAGACAAATCTTAAACTGATTTAGCTACAAGGCAATAAGTTGCAGAAAATTTTCTTATTTATATATGGAAATGAAAGTTACCAGCTATTTCTGCCATTTCAGCATTCATGTGAGATTTCAAAGCACCCTGCATAGTAAGCCTTTAAAATATCACTTACAGTGTACTGGCAGGCTGCAAACCAACATGAAGATGGCTGGGTTAAAAGGAATTCATGCCTGCAGAACAATTTTATCTTAAAAAAAGTAATTTGTTCTTGAAATAGAGTATTTGGAGAGAAGCTTTTCTTGACTGATGGTAGATTGAAGGCTGTACTTATAAATGGAGCTGCAGGCTTTAATAAATGGAAATTAGTCAGGGTTCTAATCGGCACTTCCAGAATCGGGACCGGTTCTGTCACGGCTCTAGTTTCTATGGGCCATGCCTGTGTTCAGACTCTCATACTGTTTGTTTATTGGGTTTCATTATGAGCTCACCACCACCAGCATCAGCTCCATCCGTCCCAGCATCACCATCATTCCCACCACCATCACTGCCATCAGTCTCATCACCACTGTCAGCACCACCACCATCCCCGCTATCAGCATCACTACCGCCATTGGCAGTGCCATTGGTACCTTCACCCACCACTATCAGCATCACCTGTAGCACATACTCCTATGAAGCCTGAGATAAGCTTTTTGTAAGTATCTCATTTCATGGATGCAGGTTCCTGCCACAGGAACTTTACATGACTCATATAACACCCTCCATCAATTTCCACCACTTTTTCCTCACTGCAAGTACACACACTTTGTCGCCACTCATTTGAGAGAGGCTTATAGTTCATGTGAGCAAAGCTGTACCTAGTCTTTCACTTGTGTATGTCCAGTTTTGGAATGGGGCCTTGCACAGTAATTATGTGCTGAGTGTATACACAACTCAATTAGCCTAGTAACACTTTGAGCCAGATGCACTCTTAGTATTCTACAGATTTTTAAAAAGGGAGACTCAGTGTGTTAAATGACTTGCCTGAGTTGACCTAGCTGTGAGTGAAGGGGCTGGAATTCACATCCAGTGTGCCTGACGTCAAGGCTATTTGTCTTAACAGCTCCGTTTTACTGTCCATCACTGCTGACTCTGATGTGGGTTTTTTTTTCCCTGTGGAGCATGTTTATCTTTTCGTATTATCAAATCATCATTTGTTTAATTCCCTGGATTCACCTTTCTAACAAGTAATTATGACCCATTTAGAATCATTTCTCTTTTGCATGTGCAAAGACTTCCTGCATTTGGGATTGTATTAATGTCCACCTTCTGTAGCTCAGACTGGCTGAACATCGCCAAGGCTCAGAGGCCCTGATGATGAGAGCTG
This sequence comes from Eospalax fontanierii, assembly GCA_035773235.1. NCBI lineage: Eukaryota > Metazoa > Chordata > Mammalia > Rodentia > Spalacidae > Eospalax > Eospalax fontanierii. The sequence goes on from CM069547.1 coordinate 9,224,177, forward strand.
CAGGCCACGCTTCAAGTAGGAAGCACTCCCGGGTGGCCTGTGGAGCCACCTTATCTCCTCCATGTGTGGGGCATGCCATTTCCAATGATATCTCCTGACCTTGGGTTCTGAGCAGGTGCTGCCTTGTGACCCGTGCTTATTTGTCACTTTCTCCCATTGCTAGATTTGGTGAAATAACACAGATGGGGGAAGGCAGAGCACCTCGCCTGGGTGCCTGGAAAGCATTTAGAAATGTATGAAGCTTTTATTCTTGTAATTCTCTCTTGTTTGTTCTGGGATACAAGGGCCAGCCTTGAAGTTAAAAATAAAGCAACTAATGTTAGAAGCTGAGGTGGTCACCCTCTTTAATAGAGCCTCGGGTCTGGATGAGTCACAGAGGGTTCTTGCCTGCATGTGCAAGGTTGCTCAGTGGACTAGGTAAGGCCTTAACTGAAGTATCCCAACCAACCATCTTTATGGCTTGTTTTATTTGTATACAGAAGATCAAACCCAGGGCCTCTCACAAGCTAGGCAGGTGCACTGCCACTCTGCCTCACCCTCAGCCTCAGCCGCAGCCCAGACCCCTTGATAGGGTTACTTCTCCCTGTGAGACTGGTCTCCCTTTATACCGTCCTCAGATGGCCTAAAGTCAACTATGCCCTGGAGGGTGACGATCTTGCCTTATGTCTGGTATTGGCCAGTTGCTTCTCAGCGGTTCATGCTCTCTTAGGTTACCTGGCTTCTTTATCAAATTCACCTCTTTGGGACCTGGATTGACTGTTGCCAGAAGACCTGTGTTAAGGTTGCTTATTGAGCTGTTCCTCCTCCTCCTCCTCCTCCTCCTCTTCCTCCTCCTCCTCCTCTTCTTCCTCCTCCTCCTCCTCTTCCTCCTCCTCCTCCTCCTCCTCCTCCTCTTCCTCTTCCTCCTCTTCCTCCTCCTCCTCCTCCTCTTCTTCCTCCTCCTCCTCCTCTTCCTCGTCGTCTCCCTCACCTTTTCCTTTTTTTTTTCTTTAAACACTCTCTCATGCTGTTTTTCAGGCTAGCCTTGAACTGACTACACAGTCTAGCCTTCCATCAAACATGTGACAGTGCTCTTGCCATAGACTTCTAGGTCATAAGCTCCCACGTGTAGAGATTATGGACATGAATTACCATCCATGCCCGCCCACACTCCTCAGGATCCAGGATCCTAAGACATGAGGGCTTTCATCTCAGCGTGCGCGCATTGTGTGTGTGTGTGTGTGCGTGTGTGTGTGTGTGTGTGTGGTGGTGGTGGTGGTGTTAGTGGTGATGGTCATGGTGGTTCTTCCATGCCACATACTGCAGGTTAGCTGGCCCATGTGCTTCTAAGTCTCCTGCCTCTACCTCTCACCTCACTGTGGGAGTGCTTATATTACAGATGCATACTATAATATCTAGATTATTTTAAGTATTTATTTATTCATTTATTCGTTTGTATATATGTGCACCTGAGTGTCTGTGTGTACCACATGCATGCAGTGCCCACAGAAGCCAGAAGAGGGCATTAGGTTCCCTGAAACTGGAGTTACAAGTTGTAAGCCACCTGATGGGGGTGCTCAGAACTGAACCCAGGTCCTCTGGAAGAGCAGCAACCCCAACATTCAGAGTTTTAACACAGATTCTGGGGATCAAATTTAGGTCCTCTTGTCAAGCTTGTGTGGCAAATGTGTTAACTTATGTCATAAGTTAAAAACTTATGGCTTTAGTCATAAGTTTGGCCCTTAAGTAGTAAGGGCCTTTCTAAGCCTTTCCATACACGTTACCAAATGAAGAGAAATGGTCACATACCTGATCTCTGGACCACATTTATGTTTTATACTGCAGTTACAAAACAAAAATGAAATCTTTGCCAATTTGCTAAGTTGAGACTCACTCTTGAACTGGGAGATGGCTCAGTCAGTAAAGGGCTTTCCATGTAGTTCAAAGACCTGAATTCGATCCACAGCAGTCATGTGAAAAAGCCAGGCACCTGTAGTCCAAGCTCTGAGGAGGAGAGAGGAGAAAGCTCCAGGTTCAGTGAGAGACCTTGTCTCAGAAAATAAGGTAGAGGGCCAGCTAGATGGCTTGGTGAGTAAAGGCACTTAATGCCAAGCCTAACACCCTCAGCTTAACCTTCAGAGCTCACATTGTAGACAGAAGGAACTGACTCCTGCAGGTTGTCTTCTGAGCTCCACATGTGCATCATGGAACACATGCGCCCTATCCAAAATAAAAAATAAATAAATAAGCAGATAGACAGATAAATGTAAAATTTTGAAATATAAGTTGGAGGATAATTGATGAAGATGCCTAACATTGATGTCTGACTTACACACACACACACACACACACACACACACACACGCGCACATGCACAAATTATACCTTTTTTTAATTTGCTCTTATTTGGTATGATTTTAAGTGAGGTTGGATATTTTCCTTATGTTTCTCTGTTTAATCTTTTGTAATTAACTATTCACAGTCTTTGTTTCCTATGCGTTAAGAAGTAGATCTTTCCTCACAATTATCTGTATTTATTTGTATAAGGACACTAACTTTGCAACAGTGTTACAAGTGTTTTCCTCACATCAGTATTTTCCTGTGGATTGTGTTCACGATTATTTGGATGGACAAATATTCAGAATGATTGTGTAGTTGCGTTAGTTACTTTTCTTTGCTGTGATAAACAGAATGACTAAAGGCAACCTAAGGAGGAGAGGGTTTGTTTTGGTTTGACAGTTCCAGAAGGACGGAGAAGGCCTGGCACATCTGGAGAGAGGGGGGGGGGGAGATGGGGATGCTTTAAACCCTCAAAGCCTACCCAGTGATGTGCTTCCTCCAGCAAAGCTGCACATCCTAAAGGTTCCATGACCTCCCCAAACAGCCACCAACTGGGAACCACGTGTTCATATATGTAAGCCGATAGAAACATTCTTATTCAAAACACCACAGTCATCAGGCTCTTTCATGCTGCTCTTGTTTTAAAGTAGAAACTCCTTCTGTTCACAAACATCAGGGAAACACTCATCCATACTTTCTAGTAGCCTTTTTGTCAACCTGGAGTTTATATTCGTGTGTGTTTTGATGAATGACCTTGGACACAAAAATGCAGTGTAATTGTGCTAAAAGTTTAATCACTGCTTCTCACATTGTTTATTTAATATGCTTTTTCCCACTGATAGAAGACCACTTTTGGTATCCTAGGTCATTTTGTAAAAATGAGTAGATATGTGAGTTCTATAGTCTCATTCTTCGTGGTTTTATACTTTAGTTGTGACAACTATAGTTTTAACAATTTATAACACATGTTAATTCTCCCATGTAATTTTCATTTTCTAAACTTTCTGAACTATTTTTAGCCTATTCATTTCCCTGTACATATGTGTAAAATGGAAGGCAAATTTACTCAGAGGTTAAACTGTCTTTAGAATAAACTTTAATCATATTGATCACATGATCACTTTAGAGAACCGAAGCTTTCCTTACATTATGACAACTTGAACATGCAGTGTTAATTTTGTCCCTTAGTATGACATCCATCTTTATAAGAACTGAGAAATTCTTTGTCTTCCTTTGAGTTTTTGCAATGTTGGTTATAAGTGCCAACTTAGATTTTCAGCATGTTATCGCTGGGCTTTAGGGAAGTTATGTTGTATATGTGTATGTGTATTTGCAGATGCATGTGTGTACACATGCATGTGGAGACCAGAGGATAACCTTGGGTGCTGTTCTTTGGGGGACGTTTGCCTTTTGGTTTTTGAGCAGGCTCTGTCACTGGTCTGGAGTTCACCAAATATGCTAGGCTGGCTGGGTAGTGAGTCCATCCAGACTGCAAAGCACTTCTGAATGAGCCATCGCTCCAGTTATTTCCTTTTCTTTTGGAGACCAAGTCTTAACTAAGCAGCCCAATCTAGCCTTCTTGGAGATACATGTGGTACACCACCTAAACTGTCTGTAACGTGTAGTATATAGACATTTTTATGATTCCGATTTTCATTTAATATAAATTTTTTTTATTTTTTCTAGAAAATCTGCCACCTATATTTTAAACTTTATTAGCATATTGTCATATTGTCATATTGCACAGTGCCATTAAACCAGACTGGCACATGTGCCAACTTATGTGTTAACTTTTCCTTGTAATGTACCATTTGTGAGTAAGACGTTTACCCTGTTAAATGTTTTGGATACTTAACTCTGATTTAAACTAACATTATTACTGTAACTATCAAATGTGATATGTCCTGGCATTCCTTTGCCCCAATCATTTCTATTTGAACTTTTCTGTGTGTCTTGCAGACAGCATAAGACCATTTTAATTTATGACTCTGTCTGTGGTGCTTTTACTTCTTAAAAGAGAATGAATACCCATCTTCTATGTTGATATAAATGCTCTGAATTGTCTTCCTTTTATTTGTTGCCTTTTTATGACTCCTTAACTTTTCTATCATTTTCCATTTGGGGTGATGTGCTATAGTAATAGTCACATTGTACATTGTATTTAATCTTGTTATTTTCTTCCTCATTTGAGTAAATATGACTTATATTTCTACATTAAAAATCGTGGAGCTAGTTGACCATACTTCCTCCTTTTGTAAGATGAAATTAACACATAATGTATTCATCTTTGGGACTCTCTTTTCCTTTTTAAAAATAAATGAGACATACAACTTTTCTTTTAAGAATTGTTTAGCTTGTGCGGGTCTTGTGCAGGTAACCACACACCTGCTGTGAGTTCAAGAATACAAGTACCACGTCACATCCAACCACAGCACTTCGCAGCTCTTTCCATCTTCTGGTCTTATGTTTCTATAGTCTTTCTGCCCCCTCTTCCCTGATGTTTCCCGATCCGTAGGGGCTGTGTTGATGTGGGCGTCCATCTGCAGCTGAAAATGCACAGTGGCTTATTCTCAGCACTTTGAAAGGTTACGAGTCAAGATCAAGCCAGATAAAAAATTCCATCATGGAAGGGGAGGGGCTTTTGAGGCCTCTCCCCAGCTGAGGAACTGTTGGCAGTTGACAGCTTCTAGAAGAGGAGAGGAGAGTCACTTTCTCTGGAGACTGCTGCTGGTAGGCTGCCCATGCTCCAGTGGATGACCCCACCTATATGGGCAGCCATAATTGGATTCAGTGGGTTATTAAAAACAAAAAAAAGAGGGCATGAGGTTGGAAGGGAGAGGTACTGGGGGGTAACCAAAAGAGTTGGAGGAAGGGAGCGGAGACTGGATGTGATCAAAATACAATGTATACATGATACATGCATGATATTTTTTAAAGAAAGAATTATCTAGATAATATGAATTCTATTTTTTAATTTTTAAATTATATGTATATGTGAGTCTGTGTGTGAGTACATGCACGTGTGGTGCACTATGAAGTTCAGAAGAGGGTGTTGGACCCCGTGGAGCTTCATACACACACACACACACGCACACACGCACACACACACACACACACACACGCACATGACCTCTTTATTTCTTGAAAGCTTTCTTTCTGTCTCTGATTCCTTACTGTCCCAGTACTGCCTGTTTTGGGTGGGCTCACGACTGAATGATGAGGGAGGGTACTTGGCATGGAATTCATTCTCCAGTGATCTCTGTACCTTCCGATGAAGATTAGACTTCACCCGTCAGTCTCAAGCTGGAGGCTTGGTTCTTAAAACTTAACAAGGCCAATACACCAGGCCAAGAGAGCAGTACAGTCCAGAAGAGATTTGGAGTACTGTGCTGTTTCTGTCCCTCTCTTACATGGGTAATTTGTGCTTTGTGATGGCAGAGGTCATTGCAGAGACAGTGCTCTGACTCTAAATTCCCCCTAGAGTCTGGCTTTACTGTACACTGCCTGAGTAGCTGTGGATGGATTCCTCTGGTACCCAACTCTACTGTGTTAGGAGACCTTCCTCATCCGCAGACTGGTTGCATGTGGTTTGATTCTGCGTCTTGAGCTGCCCAAATGCTAGTGACCTGGAATCCCTCTGTTTCCCAGCCTGCCCTGTCCTCCAGCATCTACTTCTCCAGACTGGAACCAATGCTTTGTCTATTTTCCTTTTCAAGAGAGAGCACTACAAGTCACATTTCTAGTTTTGTTTTTTCTGTGATGCTTTCTATGGGCAGCTCAGCAAAATGTCTTCAGTTAAAGGCACTGGTTGCCTTCCTTGCTTTTTCAGTGCTAGAATGGACTGTTCTCTACTTTGATCACCCTGTGGTTCTGAGGTTCAGATTGATGCTGTATTCAAATTCAGACAGATGCATTCATAAAACAATCCCAGAAAGCAGCAAGTTTTACAAGAGCATTGATGGAGTTCTCTTAAATAATGAACTCCCTCAGGACATTTAGTATACAAAGTAGTTTATAAAAGTTAGACTCGTGACCAGATTGCCAGACACACAGCTTTTCTGCAGTATAAGCTACACCTGCGTCTCTGTAACAGTCCCCAGGAGTGTCCTGCTACCAGGTCCAATCAGGGGCAGAAGCACACCGGCCAGCAGCCAGCCACTCCGCCTGCTATAATGTTTGTGATTCAGAATGCTGCCAGATTCACCCTTTGCACTTTTCCTTGTGGCCTTTGCAGCTGGGTTCTGGTTGTTCAGCAGATAATTGCTTGAATCCAGCAGCCTCAGCCCCCCTCATGGACATCTCATACTGGGGAGAGCAAGAATGCCAACATATTTTAAGGAGACAAAGAACAATAGTATCACATGTCTTTGAGTAAAGAATGAACAAAATAGTTCTCTCCACATCTGAATACAGTGTGGTCAGAAACAAGTGCACACAGACAGGGGTTGGTCATAGGCTTAATTAACCCAGAAAATGTTTATTTACTGACTTGCATTTTCTCTTTTCATTAATTTATTAATTTTAAAAATTAAAATATCAAAATTAACTGCTGGCACCTTTTCCTCTTGGAGGCTTAAATTTTTCATTGGCCCATATCATCATGTTGTGATAAAAAGCTGTGATCAGAAGATAGATCTGGAATCTACCAAAATTACCATGGGTTGAGGGGTCTTTGTCTACAGACTGGTAGCTTCTCTCAGAAATGTGTGCTGGGAGCCACAGGTGAGTGGCTAACTATATTAACACCTGTGATCTACTTTGTGCATGTGTCTAACTTTGCACACCTGTGATCTACTCTTTAGTACTTGGATATGGAGGACAGAAAGCAGTAATTTGAGGAGTGATTTGAGGTGCACTTTCCCAAAGGGACCCCTGTTTGCTGTGTTCAATGGAGAGTTGGTTTCTAGCAGGTGACCACGGTTGCCAAGGCAGGAGGAATATTGTGGCCTATTGGGGATGTCAAGTGGAAGCAGGAGTGGTTTCTCTGATGCTTGCTATACTTAGGCAGTGGCATTCTATTTAGAAGTTAGGCATCAATATAACATTGATACCTCAGGTTGCCATGAAATGACTTAGAGCTGTTCATGGGACTATCTTTCAAGGGCTAGGTCCGCATCACATGTGTTCAAAAGTAAACTTGTCTTAGCCTTAGCATACTCTGTAAGGAGTGAAAAGTACAATATTGTCTCAGCCTATGCACTGTGGTAGGTGTTGTGATGTGATGTCATCTAATCCCAGAACATGTTGAATTAAAAATAATTTGCATGACTACACTGTGGTAAAAGGAATACAGTCTTGGGATATTTCTATCTCTTGTCCAAGGCCACATACCCAGTAACTTTGAGGATCCTCCTAGTCTCCCAATTGATATTTTTGCTGAGAGACAAGGTAGGTTTTACTGTTCTGAGAATGATCTTGAATTTCTGGTCCTTCTACCTCCACCTGCTGAATGCTGATGTTACAGACATGTACACCATGCCCAGTGCATGCAGTGCTGAGAATTGAGCCCAGGACTTCAAGTATGCTAGGCAAGCATTATCAACTGCGCCACTCCCAGCCTAAGGGACTGTGGGTCTAAGCTTCATACTTCCTTCAGTGTTCCCTATGTGAAACTCTAGCACCCTGTGTCCCACTCCCCCCGGAGTAATTCTGAATGGTAAATGCATGGTCTTGCAAAACAAAAGAAAAGGGACTGCAGGTTCACTATATTTTAGGAACAGCTGTAGAGTAGTGTGCTTATCTCTGGGCAGGTATGTTTTATGCTCTGCCCTGTTACAAACTAGTCCCCCTATGGCTATGGGAAAATTAGCCCCCTCTCAGTCTGTGGCTGTGACAAGAAAAAGCTAGACTGACAGATCTCCCTCAGATCAATTGTGGCTTCCAGGTTCTGCCATGATATGAATTACACAACAGGAAACCTGAATGCTTAAACTAGAATTGAGCATTGTCATAAAAAGTAAGGCATGTAAGTGCGCTAATCAGCCACATAGCTCATGACAGACTTAATTGATATTGTGCTACCTGATAACTGGGCATTAGTGCAAGCAGCTCATATAAATGACAGTAATTTCTATTACTTTCATCCAAATAGAACATTTTTGTTGTTTCTTACTCTTTGATTTGTTTGCTGAGATCTCTAACTCGTGGTTTTTTGTTTTCTTTTTTTAGCTTCCCCTGACATAGATTACACATATTTTTTCATGTAATATAAACTCACATATAACATACAAGTGTCCAGAGTCCCACCTTTAATCTTTGGACTTTCCTGTCAACCTTTCCAACCACGCAGATGCAAAGAATTTTCCTTAATCTTCTGTCTCTCCTTTCTCTATTCAGTGTGTGTTTTCCTTTGTTTTCAATGCAGGGGATCCAATGCCAGGCCTTGCACATGCCAGCATTTTACCCTTGAGCTACAGGCCTAGCCTTGTTGCGGGGGCGGGGGGGGTCCATCTTGAAAACTACTTGTATCTGCTCCCCATTGTCTCCTCACAATGCTCAAGCCTGGGGAAGGGACCTCACCAAGCCCCCTTTACTTGTCCCTAGCCCAAAAGACTGAACTTTGATGGCCCATCTTGCCATGTCTTCACTCTTCCAGGTGAGACTGTGTTTCTTACGTTGACCTGGAAAACCCTGGCATAGATGCAGGAATTTTTTGGGTTGGGGCCCCCTCTGTCCCTCATGTCAAATCCGGCTCTGATCCAGAGAGACTCTTAGAGTTTGAAACACTGGCTTCAGGGAGTCTTTTTTACTTTTAATTAAAACATTTATTTATTTAGTGTATGTGGTGGAGATGCCCATGCCACAGTGTGCTTGTGGAGATCAGAGGACAACTTGGGTCTCTCCTTCTACCATGTGTACTCTAGGGATGGAACTCAGGTTGTCAGGCTTGATGGCAAGTGCCCTCACTCTCTGAGCCTTCTCACCAGCCCTGCCTTCACTGAGTCTCGCCTCCCCCCAAGGCATCCAGTTGTCTCTTTTCTCTCACTTGGCACTCGAATTCATTTCTCAGGGAATGAGAAATGCTGCTGCTGCTGTATCTTCACTACCTCTCTAAAGCTCACTCTTGCCTGTCTAAGCCTTAGCTAAGGCATTTATATTTGATTTTGGAAGGAGGCAGTCTTATTCTAGTCTGGGTTGACCTGAAACTAACTATGTAGCCCAAGCTGGCCTTGAACTCATCACAAACCTCCTACCTCAGCCTCTAGAGTGCTCAGATTATAGTGAGCCAACTCCCAGGCCCCCTACATATTTTATATTTGAGTTGTATTTGATTTGAATGAAGCCCGCCTGGGTCAGCCCTATCTTTGGGCAAGCTCACCCTACTTATCGTGGGGTTGCGGGAGGTTGAGGGGAGCACTGTGCCTCATCCCCTTCTTGGACATCTGCTTATCTTAACATCTACCTTTCTATGGAAATGTGTTTTCTTACTTACCTAGCAGGAAATGACCTGCTCGGCAACACCATGACCAAGGATGTGTTTCTACCATTCTCTGCTAGTCAGCTTCTTAAACTCAACCACAGGACCATTGGTGATTCTGACTTGGGAATTTTATAACTGGCTCCAAGAGGGAACTGGAAAGGTCTAGGGGTCAATGGAGTTGAACACGCAGTATTGAGCCATCCTCAGGCAAGTGGTGGGGAGAAGGGAGAGGAAAATGCTGCCCAGCCAGGCTGTCAGGCTGGACCAGGGCCCGGGAAGAGGCGTGGTTAACTGAGGAGAGAACAAAGCTCAGAGCTGCCTGCTGGGGGCACCTGGCTCCAGGACCAGAGACCTCAAGCATTTCAGAAACTGCTATGAATGACTGCCTGCTCCGTAGAGATGTGGTTCTAGGGGAACAGACCCTTAGCAGAGGGGCCAGTTTGTCCCCTGGGCAGCTCTGTTTCCCCACACATGGCCCATTCAGTGCTCGCTCTGCGAGGGGCCTTTAAGATCACACTACGTATCATCACATAACTAGCACATCACCTCATGTTACCTCATGATGGGATCTAATTTATAAATGAGGAACAAAGGTTCAGTTACTGCTGTCTGTGGAACATGAACCCAGACGGTGATTTCAAAGCGTTTCCATCTTTGTGGCAGGCCTTAACACGTAAGGAGCAGGCTTATTAAAGGCAGGGAGCTTGACTTTCTCCTGTTTCTCCATTTAGAATGTTGGCTGCTGGCTGATGTCAGAAGTCTAATGAAATTAAGCTTTTGGTGTTTCCCTTTAAAAATCAAAAGGCTTAAAGTGTGGATTTTTTTTTTTTTTTTTTGAGTGAAGAGTATTCCTAGGGGAACAATGGGAGGTTTCAAGACAGTTAATAGCATAGGAGGGGTGGAGAAGAATTTGGGAGCAGAGACTTTGGGGGTTTAAGGGGTGGCCTCTTGGGGGGGAAGGGGAAACATTTTATAGATAAACTTCACTTTCCCTGTTAGTCTGCACAAGACAGCACTGTGGGACCTTCCTTTGGGACCAGAAATGGCCTATGGGAGGCTGGAGCTTTGTGCTTAGCACACAAAAGGTATTTCAGGACGGTGTGGGGGCGGGAGAGTAATAGTCAGTGCCTTTAATAGGTGTGGCTTTAGAAAACTCTGAGATCTACGGTGCGAGAGCCTTTACCCTGAAATGCATGAGAATTTGCTACTAACCAAGTACTAGATTCCACTTGAAAAAAAAACACAAAAAGCCTCCTACTTGTATTTCCCTTGAGTTGAAACAAATAGATGTTAAGCGGAAGTTCAGAATGGAAAATAAAAAGATGGGCGTTAACAGTCAGGGTTGTTGGAAGAATCAGCCTCAAGCCCTGGGGAACCTGTGTCTGCATAGACTCATGCTGTATAGTGCAGGCCCACTTTTCCCTCCCTGCTGGTGTCAGAGCGATTCTAGGCTGAGTAATTTCCTCCATGTTCCGGTTTAGCGTGGGGATATTAGCCTTCTGCTTAAATATCAAGAGTTTCATTTTCAGTTCTTGCATTTTGACTCCGCACGGTGCCCCCCCCCCTCACCCCTTTGAACTACCTGTGTAATTTCAGGAACAAGCCTGGCTTTGTCATGGTTCTTTAATCTTACCTCATCTGGCCTAGATTACAAGCTTTCTAAACAACGTGGAGGGGGCACAGGAGGCCAATACAACGGGAAACAGGCTCCCGCAGCTGGGTGATTCTCTAAGCATCAAAGGGCCTAACTTCAGTCCTCAGGTCTCGCTTTGGCCTTCATCATGACAGCTGACATTTAGCTCACATTAGTGTATGCTTCGGGGCTCTGTGGAGGCTGCCGCCTGATTCATAACTTATAGGTGATTAAGCTTGTAAAGTATTTCGATGCTGTTACGTTCATTCATTTATTCCAAACAAACATTTGTTGTTGAATGAATGGTGACTTTGATTTAGAAACACTATCCAAGCATGAAACATTGGCAGCTTGCAGATAGCAATTTTTTGATTTGCTCTCCTAAAGGAATTTCATTACCAAACCCTCATGAATCTTGAACCTCTAGAAGAATAATCCCTGCCTTTGTTGGAGTTTTAAATTTAGAATAATCAGACAATAGTAAGACACTCTGTTCAAAGCATTCCTTTTAGGCTACCCATTATTATACTCGGCTCTTAAGAGGAGATGAATTTGATTAGCACAGAGCATTCATTTGGTGTTTTTTGCATAGCTAATACCAGGAAGAAATTTTCTAAAAGTTGTGTCTGTTGCTTAATATCATTAGATAGTCAACTTTTAATTATCTGTTTTAATGCAGCATAAATTGGGGATGTGTATACTCCGAGATCATTTCCTTTGACTTTGGGGACTGTTGTATAATGCTTTTGTTTGTTGGTGGTTTTACTTAGATAGTATTAAAATTATTTTGCCTTCTTTATATACATAGCTCACTATAGGAAGAGAGGAAGGAATGCCCAAAAGTATACTGGGCATCACTAGCACATCACCTCATGTTACCTCATGATGGGATCTTTAATTTATAAATGAGGAACAAAGGTTCAGTTACTGCTGTCTGTGAAATTATCTCAAGACCATCAATCATTTGTATGTGTAGGTGAGTGCATGTTTATGTGTGTGTGTGCTGATGTGTGTGCAGGTTTATGTGTATGTACATACATGTGGAGGCCAGAGATCAACCTTCAGTGTCCTTGAGGGCTCCCTCCATCTTGATTCTTGAAATAGCATCTCTTGCTTGACCTGGAACTCACCAATTGAGTTGACTAACAAGAAAGCCCCAGAAACCCACCTGTCTTTATCTCCAGCACTGGGATTTTGAGCCTGATACTTCACTTCACTATTTTTTTTGTAGGGGGAATTGTTTTGTGGGATAGGGTCTCCCTGCAGCCCTAGCTGATGTGGATGGAACTCACTATGTAGATCAGGGTGGCCTTAAAGTCATAGAGATCAGTCTGTTTCTGCCTCCCATGTGCTGGGATTAAAGGCCTGTGACATCATGCCTGGCTCTTACTATGCTTTTTAAAAATTTTTTTGATTGTTATGTGTATGAATGAGTGGCCTGTGTGTATGCATGTAGTGCCGTGGAGGTCAGAAAAGGGCATCAGATCCCATGGAACTGAAGTTATCGAAGGTTGTAAGCTACCATGTGGGTGCTACAAACCAGACCCAGGTCCTCTGGAAGACTAGAGGTTCTTAACCACCATACCATCCCTCCAGTCCCTTGAATTTGGGGTGGGGATTCTGAAAAGTGAACTTGGGTCTTCTTTCCTGCAAGGCAAGTACTTTACCAGTTGAGCCACCCCCCTTGTCCTATTAGTTTTGATTATTAATAGAAAATAACAGAGTTTATTACAGCTTCATAGGAAAAAAGACCCAGATCACCATCACATTCGAGATTCCATGTATGGTATGGATTTTTCCCTCCCACTTTTCATTTTGGAATTTGTTTTGTTTTTGAGAGAGTCTCAATACATATCCCCAAGTAGCTTAAAAGTCATGGTGATCCTCCTGCTTCAGTCTCCGAGTGCTGGGATTTCAGCTATGTGTACCTGGCTTAAAGTTTTTAAAAGCAAGTCTGTTTAAACCCTGCTCTAGTGACACTCAACATTAAGCACTGTCAGACTGGTGATTTTCCCCAAATGTGTCCCAAGTAGGTTGCAGTGACGGAAGAGACGGGTTGGTATCCAGACCTACTGATATGCTAAATAGTACCCACTTTTCTTGTGATTATTCTTTTTGTTTATTATTAAAAAATAGGCCTGTTCATCCAATTTGTTCAGCTTGTTTATCTGTATGTGTGTATAGATGCATACATGTGTGCACGCATATGTGTGCATGTGGAGGCCAGAGGGCAACCTCAGATGTTCATCTTCGGAGAACATCCACTTTATTTTTGGAACAGGCTCTCTCATTAGGACCTAGGGCTTGCCAATTAGGCTAAGCCATTTGACCAGCAAGTCTCAGGATCTGCCTGTCTCTGCCTCCCGAGCATACATGTACCATGATACCCGTATTTCTGCATGGGTACTGGGGATCAAATTCAGACTCTCATGCTCGCCTGGAAAGCACTTTACCATTGAGCTAGTTTCCCAGCCCCTCAGATTGTTTTTAATGAGTAACAATGACAGGGAACATAGAAGCTCTGGTTAAGAGCTTTTTGGACTTCTAAGTGTTGGTGTAAAAACATTTCTGTGTCAACTTGCCTTCAAGACCCTCCATTCCTGCCCTGTTTCATTCCTCTGAAGGCCCTTCTCCTGCATCATTGGTGAGATTGCCTGCTTAGAGCCTTGGGAGGCAGTGATGGATGTTTCCAGAGGAAGTAGACCTTCTGCTCTGCCTTTGGGTGGGGGCCAGCCCAGTCATGTCTGTATAGAACTCAGAATTGGTGACTTTTGATTGCACGTGGGTGGATGGAATCTCCATTATTGCCTTCTGCTGACTTGCCCACCAGTCACCAGCCAGGGAGAGTTTTTCCTGCTCTCCTCCCCTGAAGCTGCCCTTGTCATACATCTGTGCCAGCACATCTGGACACATCGTCTCCCCAGATGGACAACAAGTAAGAGAGAGCCCAGGGAGGAAGGAGGTGTGACTCTGCCGTAGAGACCAGATTCTCTGCGTATCAACCTTGCAGATAAGTGTCAGCATGAAGCAGGCCTCACCCACCTCATTTGTGAACAGACCCTCTCAGGGCCCAGGTGACCTGGGTCCCTTCTGCCCACCTCTCCATTTTTACTGAATGTCTCAGAAAGCCAGCGGCTTTGTATTGCCCGGAACTCACTATGTAGTCAGAGGATGACCTTGAACTTCCCTCGTGCTGGCATTATGAATATACACCGCCAAGTACATCTTATGTGGTGCTGCAGATGGGACTCAGGACTTCTTACGTGCTAGGAAAGCCCCCTGGGCCATATATTTTAATATGCACGGTTCAAATCAGCTTGGTATCACTCTGGACAAGCATTGGCATCTCCTTTTATAACTGATGAACTTGGTGGTCAATCAAGCCTGTAGATAATGTATGTGTTTATTTTAAATATTTGAATGTTCTGCTTCCAAGGAATGAGAAGAAAGAAAGGGGAAGTATAAGGAGGGAGAGATGAGGAGGAGAAAGAGGAGGAGGAAAAGGAGGAGGAAGAGGAGGAGGAAGAGGAAGAGAAGGATGGGGAGAAGGAGGAGGAAGAGGAGGAGGAAGAGGAGGAAGAAGAGGAGAAAGAAGAGGAAGAGAAGGAAGGGGAGAAGGAGGAGGAAGAGGAGGAGGAAGAAGAGGAGAAAGAAGGGGAGAAGGAGGAGGAGGAGAAAAAGGAGGAAGAGGAGGAGGAAGAAGAGGAGAAGGAAGGGGAGAAGGAGGAGGAAGAGGAGGAGGAGGAGGAGCCATGGAAGAAAGGAGAAGAGGGAAGGCAAGAGCAGTGGGGAGAGAATCTTGACCACAATGTCGGCATCTAAGTGTGGAGTTCCAGGTAGTGGTGAATCGCCGCGAGGCCGTGGTCTCGAAACCACTCAGCAGTGCTCACTGGTTCCTGGGACGTACGATATACTCCATGGCACACATTAAGCATCATCCTAACTCAGCTTCTTTTGTTTAATCCTAGACTGCCTGCCTCTTCTTCTGGCAGAGCTCAGAACTCAGTGGATTTTCTAGCCAGAAGTGCCCACCTCTCACTTAATCACCCTTCAGTACTGGGAACCCAATATTTCCCATCCAGCCTTCTCCCCCTTCGTGAATTTCCTCACAGTTTGGGTAACACTGAGGATCATGCTTCTCCTTATGTTGAAAACAGCTCTGTACAGTTTGTCATGGGCTTGCAGTGTTCTCAAAGGCGGGAGGCATTCTTTGAACTCATGAAGTAATACTTTCCTGGATGGGCATTGTTGCTGTCATGGTGCCCAGAAAAAGGAGTGATCTACACATACTTGGCAGGTCTGAGCAAGGGTGAGCATGTAAGTACATCTTTTACTTTGGATGCCTTCACTACTGACAAAGTTCCCTTACAGAATCCCAAAGAGTCTTCCCCCCTCCTTCCACTTGGAGCTTATAACCCCCAGTGTGTGCCCCCTGATTCTAGCAGAATCAAGAGCAAGAGCTCAGGCCACTGCCACACTGCTGTCCCAGAACAGTGGCACTCTTCTGCACTGTGCCAGGCTGATGGGTTTGGAGGTGGGATGCCACCTGCAGCCGAGTGCATGTGGGATAGCCAATCAGAGAACAGGCATTTTGTCTCCAAGAGAAATAAAGAAGTCACTGAGATGTGGTGGGTAGTCTGGCTTGTTCCAACAGCTCCCTTGCTTGATCTTATAATAAATGTTTAGCTCTTTGGTGAGCAGAGCCTGCCCATGGAAGGCAGAGCCCTTGATGAAGATTTCTTTTTAGCTCTGTCTTGTCTTTGCAAAGGGCTCCCCTGTGACAAAGGATGCTGATGGAGTTGATGCAGCCTCCCCAAGGTGCTTTGGGGAGGAAGTAGGCTTCTGACCTCATTTCCCATGAGTTTAAACTGGGAGGGAGGAAGACTAATTAGGCCCTTATTTAGCAGCTCAGCGAAATACTGTAATATTCCCCCAAATATAGTCTAGTCGCTGGATAAAAATGCAGACATACTTGTAATATCACTGTGAATACAAAGTTATTTTTCAGTAGATTTTTGCACTTGTGGGTCACAGATAAAGCCTGTATCAAAGGCTTTAAGAGCCTCAAGCTCTGACCTTGGTCTTATGCAGAGGGAAGAATCTTTTTCCTCTGAGCCTACGGTTGGCAAAACACAATTACAAGGTCCTTAATTCTGCTATTCTAAAATAAAAGCTAAGATGTCCTGCTTCCTTCAAATGTGAAGGAAGTCTCTCACTTTTTCATAATTTTCAGCTTTTAATTTTTACTTAAGTTTATATCATTTTACTTAATTTTCTCTTCCCAGTGGGCAGTGTTGTCCCTGGAACTTCACTGTGTCTTGGGAAATTCTTTTTCTGTTTGTTTGTTGTAATTTGGTTGGTTTGGTTTGGTTTGGTTTGGGGCTTGTTGAGCAGCATTTTGTACAGGCTAGTCTAGCCTGGAACTTGTGATGTGACTGACGAGGACCTTGAACTCCTTATCTTCCTTCTTTCACTGCTCAAGTTCTGGGATTACGTGTCTGCACTACCACATTAGGCTTTCTAGGATATTCCCTGATACCAACTCACGAACTGAATCATTGAGAAATAAAGCCATGTGGAACTGTTGAAAGGCTTCCTCACACTTCCCTCCCAGTCATCAGTCAATGACACTTCTTAAAAAGTCATTTTTTAAATTATTTTTATGTATTTGAGTGTGTTGCCTGCATGTGTAAAAGTGCTCCCATGTCGGGCAGTGCCCTCAGAGATCAGAAGAGGATGTCAGATCCCTTGGAACTGGAGTTATGGACAGTTGTTAACCACCATGTTGGTGCTGAGAACCGAACCTGTGTCCTCTATAAGAGCAGCCAGTGTTCTTAACCACTGAGCCACCTCTCCAGCCCCAGATAATGTCACTTTTTGAAGTGATCAAACAGACCTGTCTTAGGAGGTAGCTCATGTTTAGTGGTGAACAAAGTGTAACTCACTAATGTGAGGAAAAAGACATAGGATATATTCAAAAGTTGTGTCTACAATACCAAAAACACTGGCTTCAGGTGACCTGGGTTTTCTTGATTCTAAAAGGGACAGTTTAAAAACATACAGGGTTCACTGCTGTTAGAAATGTGCAGTGATGTAGTCATTTTGGAAAACAGTTTGATACTATTATGCAATGGTAAATATTCATATACCCACTCCTAGACCATGCCCAAGGGAGATGTGTGCTTGTATGTATTGCTTCTAATAGACACAGCATGTTTCTAACAGGAAAAAGAAAATAGAAGCTGAAAAAACTTTAAAGTCCATCAATAGAAGGGAAAAAAATATACATATATTTTCACACTGTGAAACTGTTAAAAGAAAAACTGACATGAGTTAAATTTAACAAAGTTTACTTAAGGAGGAAAAAAAAGGTTCTAGAACTGGGCAGTGTTCCAGAACAAAGATGGTTTGGAATGCTCCACCCCACCACATAAACAGGTTCTATTTATAGCCTAAGAAAAGGAAGTGACATACAGATACAAGCTGATTGGCTACAGTTGGTGTTGGCCCTATATAGACATGATCTGATCAGTTGGCAGCTTGTGATTGGCTGAGACTTAGTTCTTGGCTATAAGTGTAGTCTTAGATTAGGTTATAATTTGTTTATCCATCGAGTTAGGGTACAATATCACTAGGTCCAGAAGCTGCAGTGGACCAGATTTTACCACCCCAGTAGGGGGCCATATTTAAACCAAGCATATTTGAGTTTGACCACACAATGGAATATTATATAGTGAAAATGGGCAAAGTAGTCACCTAAAATAAAACCATGAAATCTCAGAAACAGCAATGAGGGAGGGCATAGTCCCAAGAGACTATTTATAGCATACTAGAATTATTTATGAAGTTTAGGGACTGACAAGGTCTCTCGGTTGCTAGAGTGCTTGTACAGAATGCATGAAGCCCTGAGTTTGAGCCCCAGTTACTGTGTGCAGTGGTAACTGCCAGTAATCCCAGTGCTCAGGAGGCAGGAAGATCAGAAGCTGAAGAGCATCCTCGGCTATGTAGTGAGTTTGAGATCAGACCAGCCTACATGAGACCCTGTCTCAGAAAAAGGGGGCGGGGATTACTTGTAAAACTTAAAATCAAGGAAAATTAAAGGATGCATTTTAGAGAGCAATGGATTTAAAAATTCAGGATAGCAGTTTACTTTGGGAAGAGGAGGCAGTGGTATAGTCTGATGGGGTAGTGGGATATGATGATGTACAACTCTATATTTTTTATTGAAATTTTGAGATTTTCATGTTATATAACTTGACAGTATTTAGATCCTCTCCCCTATTTACACCTCCTTTTATTGCTCCTTACCCAATTTAATGTTCTCTAATATATATGTATGTATATATTTCCTATAAAGTCTATTTTGTGTCCCCAAATGTCCTTCACGGGAGGGTCCGTCCACTGAAGCCTGGTTAACCTGCCAGGAGTCCCATCCTTGAGGGAGACACCCCCCTCCCAGCCACCATTAGTTGCCAGAAGTTCCTTGGGTTGTGTTGGAGTTTCTTACCCACTTTCCTGTGTCTATGCTGGGATTCAGGGGTCACTGAGTAACTCTTAACCCAGACAGGAGGGTTGTGGGTGGTCCCTAGCACTGTGCTTCAGATGTGTTCGATGCAGACATCAAACTTTTTACAGTGCAAGTGTGTTCAAAACTATAGTACAGCCAGAGTTTTCCAGCTTCGCACTCACTCCCCACCTATTACTTGTAACAGTCTCTCTTCCTTTTGGGGTGTGTGTGTGTGTGTGTGTGTGTGTGTGTGTGGACACGTGTGGACACATGTGCATGGAGGACAGAGGTCAGCCTCGGATATTATTCTACAGGAGTCATCCATCTTGCTTTCTGAGATAGGGTCTGTGCGGCCAGCCACAGGAATCTGCTTGTCACCAGGGCTGGGATCATAAAGCACATACCACACCTGGCTAAGTTCTGAGACTCAAACTTGGGCCCTCATGTCTGCATAGCAAGCACTTCCCCGTCTGAGCTGCCTCACCAGCCTTGGGCGTCTCTTTTCATAAGAGATCTGTGGATCATACCAGGATGGAGAGAAGCTGTGGTTCCATAGTGAGATCCCCGAGCTCGCTGCCTACGGAGGCTGCAGAGGGCTGGGGCAGGGAGTCAAAGGGAGTCAGCTACATAGGGCAGCTCTGCTGTCTATACTGCTGTTCCTACCAACAGCCTAGAAAGTCTCGTAGCACAGAAGAAAGAAATTCCACAAAAGTAGGCTCTGGGACGGTTCAGAAAAGCCATGCTCATTGTCCCTACTGTGACTAACCCTACTGCATGGGGCCATTTTCCTGAGATGGATTTTATGTAAGACTTCCTTGGTAGCCTGCTGTTCTTTTCTGAGAAATATGTGACTTTGGGAGCAAGTGAGGTAGGAGTTGCGCAGTGATGACATAGGTCCACAGCCAGGCAAGTTGTCCTGGGCTCAAAAGTTCAGTCTTGGACAACTTAAGGTGGGTATGTGAGAACTCGGAGCGTGTGGGATTACAGCAACAAAGTAGGAGGTGGAGGCCAGGTGCTGCTTGTCTGAGTACTGACACTCTGTGGTGCTCTCTCTCGTTCCTTCTCACGGAAGTGCTGGCCAGTACCCCCAGAGAGGGCGAGTTTCCCCGGAGTTTGATGCTGATTTAAGACAGCTGAAAGGGTGCAGGGCGCTCGTGGCACCAAGATGTGTCTTTCTCTTTGCCTCTATCAGGTGAATGAGTGGAGCCAACACTAATGGAAGGCTCATCTTGTGTGTCCCAGGACTACTGTCACTTGGTATTTTCAGATCAAAAAGTGGGCAGAAGATACGCTTTTTAGAGTAGTTTCATCATCTTTTATACAATTTGATACATCTGGAAGTGAAAATGCAGAGTTCCATTTCACTAAAAAATGGGGGTGGGGTTATTTTAACTGTTATCTCTAATGCATCTTTAACAATCATTGATGTGTATACATCTGTGCCTGTGTGTGTGCACATGCCTGTGGAGTCCAGAAGAGAACTCCAGATCCCCTGGAACTGGAGTTACAGGCAGTTATGTGCCACTTAATGTGAATGCTGGCAACGGAACTCTGGTCTTCTGAAGAAGCCGCAAGAACTCTTAACCAGTGAGCAGTCTCTCTAGCTCCCAACCTTTAACCATTAGGGCCTCTTCTTCACAGTCGGAAGAGTGACTAAGTACGCGTGTTCACTGACTGCGTGTCTTATTACTACTGTCACCAGCTTCCTGACAGAGGCAAATTTGGGGGAAAAGGATATATTTTGGCTCACAGTTTCAAAGAGGATGGGCATGCCAGCTAAGCCTCCCTCCATGGTGGTAGAAGCTTATACTATGAGCTCATACACCTAGGAAATCAGAAAATAGTGACCTTAGGTGGGAACAGGGCTGGATATAAGTCTCTAGCCCTGGTCCTACAGCCCTCCATCTGACAGCTAGGCTAGACCCCATATCCAAAACATCCTCAGCTATATATAATGAGCTCAGGGCCAACCTGTGCTACATGATAAAATTATATATTTTAAACGCTCAGCTTTGGTGCTTTGTACATACAAAGTGTGTATATACATATATGTACATATGATAGACCTGTGAATGTGTGTGTGCCACGTGGCATTTAGATCAATGGCAGATAGAATGTTGGCCCTATAAGATTTTAATGGAGTTTATGATGGTTAATATTGACTGTGAGCTTGACAAGGTCTAGATTCGCCCAGCAGATAAATCTCTGGGCATGTCTGTGGGGTTAAGGGAGGTGGGAACACTTACCCTAAGTGTGAGCAACATTATGCCATGGGCTGGCCTCTCTGGGCTGAATAAAATGGAGAAATTGAGCTGAGTACCAGCATTCACTTCTGTTACCTGACTGCACCAACGTGACCATCTGTCTCAAGATGCTGTCACAATACCTTCCTCGTCATAGTGGACAGCACCCTCAAACTGTGAGCCAGAATAAATCCTTTCTTCCTTGTTGCCTTTGTAAGGTACTTTGTCCCATCAACAATAAAAGTAACTAATACATCACTAATAGGAACTTGAAAATTTCTCATTGAATAATTTACACCTTTTCTATGTGTTGATTCATTTAGAAACACAAATACTTGATTTTATGTTGCATTTTCCAACAGTTTCCAGTTTGGTAGCATACAGTTCAGATTTGTAACCTAGGAGCTCCAGGCTATTCCATATGGACTAGGAATGTAGTAGGCTGGACCATCTATGTTTCTATTAGTAAACTCTATGATGATCACTTGACATTTTTCAGAATGTCTTCGTGATATTAAGAACGGAACTGTATCTGCACATTTTCTTTTTGGCCCTTCAGATAATAGTGATTTTTATGTACCATGCTACTGAGCCCAATTCTAGGGCTGCTGTGATGAGATGAGGGAAAGTCCCATTTTTGCTTTTTAGGAAGTTGAAATGTAGGGGTGTGCTGGCTAGCTTTAGTGTCAACTTGACACACCTGGGTTGAGGAAGCCTCAGTTAGGGAATTGCCTCGATTGGACTGGCCTGTGGCCATGTCTGTGAGGTATTTTCTTGATTGCAGAATGATGTGGGAGGACCCAGCCCACTGGAGGTGGTGCCACACCTGGCCAGGTTGTCCTGTGTTGAAAGCAGGCTGAGCAGGAGCAGGAACAGCCAGGAAGCAGCGTTCCTCCACATCCTCCTGCCTCCGGGTTCCTGCCCTGATTCCTACCTGGGGCTCCCTCAGTGATGAACTGTGACCTGGGAGATGTAAGTGAAAGAAACCCTTTCCTCCCCAAGTTGTTGCTGGTTACAGTGTTTGTCATAGCTATTGGAGGCCAACTAGAACAAAGGGAGAGAGATAGTTGCTTAATAATGACATATAAGAAATTATGGTCATTACTTTTATACTGATAGGTAAAAGGAGAGAGGGGATGCAGGGTAAGAGGGTCTTGTCTTAGGTATTGTGGAAACCTTTCCAGAAAAGTGGTCTTAACTCCAAAGTTTGAAGCCACAAGGGTGGGCAAGAATTCACACAGCTCTGAGCTCCTGGAGTTCCCTAGTTCATGGGAGAAACCAGCCAATGAAACAAACAACAAAAATAGTGAAGTTGAGCTGGGGATGTAGCTCAGTGGGTAGAGTGCTTCCTAGCTTGCATGAAGCCCCAGCACCCTATGAACTGGGTGTGCCTGGTGCATGCCAATAATCTCAGCACTTGGAGGTAGAGGGCAGAAGTCCAGTGATGCATCAGTGAGTTTGAGGCCTGGCCTACAGGGACCTTGTCTCAAAAAAAGTGTGAAATTGTGACTGGTACAGTGAGACTGGATCAGTCCTGTGAAAGCACATAGGGGAGAGAGAGTGTCCTGGGCAGCCCCCCTCCAGAAGGAAGAGAGCTGAGGACTGAGGGAGAAAAAAACCCAAGGCCATGGACTGAAATGTGGTGTGACTTGGGGGGAAGACTGAACCCAGAAGACAGCATTGCTCAGGGCAACGAGAGCAAAGTGGTTTGAAGATGGTGAAAGAAACCAAAAACCACTGACCTGCAGGGCTGGGACGGAGCAGGTGTTAGGAATAGACACTCAATGGCAAGCCAATCAATGCCTTACACAGGCCTTGAGGGTCAGGTGATAGAGAAATGGGCTATGAGTGTATGGTGGAAGAAAGCCGGTCACAAGGCTCTCGAAATCATCCATGTGAGCTGTGAGGATGCAGGGAGAGCTGAGCTCTGTGCCAGTGGCAAAATTCGTGACTTGATGGCTGAACAGAAGCGTAATTTGGAAGAAGGTGATGCTAGTGCTGAGCTAGAGAGCACAAGAAAGAACAGACTCCGTCCTGTGTCTTCCCAGAAAGCACCAGGGGGAAGCAGAGGGAAGACCTCACACAATAGTGGCACCCAGGGTGGACCTTGAAGAGTGAATGTCATCAGGGAGGGGACTGGTGTGCTGACCCAAGGAAGGTCATGTGCAGACACAGGAACAACCAGATCAGAGCAGATGAATACCTAGAGAGTACGCATACTCAAACAGGGGTTCTTAATTCATTTTTCTGGTACTGTGGTATAATACCCAAGGTTGAGTCCTTTATTCAGAAAAGAGGTCTGGGGCTGGAGAGATGACTCAGCTGTTAGGAGCACTGATTGCTCTTTCAGAGGACCTGGGTTCGATTCCCAGCACCCACATGGTGGCTCTTCCCTTCCACCACGTGGAGCCAAGGAGTCGAATCAGGTCACCAGGCTTGGCAGCAGGCTTCTTTATCCACTGAGCCATCTTGTGGACCTTCAGAATTGTTTTGATGCTAATCTTCAGGTCAGGGGATGAAGGAAGCACCTGCTGGCTGAAACTCACTCATGCTGCAGAAGTGGATGATCTCCTTGCTGAGTTTTTTTAACTTATTTAATAACTCTGTGTGTGTGTGTGTGTGTGTGTGTGAGAGAGAGAGAGAGAGAGAGAGAGAGAGAGAGAGAGAGAGAGAGAGCATGTTTCAGTGACTTCACATAGTGTTAATTGAGGCCACAAAGCTGCCTAACCGAGAGTCTTGTTTTCATAACCACAGGTTCGGCCCTCTCACACTGAGCCCCTCTACTGCCACGCTTTGTATTCAAGCAAAATCGGCGTGCAGAGCTCCACGGCGGAGGGACTGGCTTCTGTGGTTCCACACTGCAGTGAAAGCACACAGGACAGGTAAGCAGCTCCACAGCCTTTACCAAAGTAATCATTGTTTAGTTATCAGGTCCCAAGACGGTGACAGGTGAGTCTATTCATGCATGCACATGTACACACACACACACACACAGAGGAAATGTCTGTCTACTCATTAACATTCTACTCACTCTTTTTGATTCTTTATAAAAGCAGAACTGTTGCTTTTTTGTGTATGTGTAAGGTGTGCATACATGTGTGTTGACTCAAATGTTAGCTCACATGTATACGCCTTCACATGTATGTTCCTGAATGTGGAGGCTTAAGGTTGACATCGACTGTCTTCCCCAGTCACTCTGAACCTTACATATTGAGACAACATCTCCCAGAGCTCACTGATACGGCTAATCTCACTGATAGGGGTCACAGGACCAAGCGTCTCTTCCTTCTAACCTTCAGTTACAAGTGGACTGCCACTGGTAATTCTGTTTTTACATGAGTTCTAGGTGTGTGGACTCGCTTTACTCCTTGTATTTGTAAGATAAATGCTTTTTCCGCTGACCCATCTCTCCAGTTCCCATTGCCTTTGTTTTTAATAGGAAAGAAAATAATTTTCATTTATTTTGAGATGACTAAGGTGAGTGATAGGACACTGCTAATAAAAGATTGTTTGGGGCTGGAAAGACAGTTCAGCAGTTAAGAGAATGTACTGCTCTTGCAGAGGACCCACATTTGATTCTCAGCACCCATGTCAGGCAGCCCATAAATACCTATAACTCCAGCTACTGGAATATCCGATACCTTGGGCTACTGTGGGCATCTGCATTCATGTGCACATACAAACACACAAATACATCTACATAATTTTTTAAAATAAAGCAAATTTTAAACAAAGAAATGGATAATCCTGACACTGATTTTTCAGGCATAGGACAATCACCAGATGGAATAGAACAGTATAATATACACTGCCGTCTAATGTTTGCTCCTCTTTAAGATTTTTTTGTTTTATGTGCTTGAGTGTTTGCCGGTGTGTTTGCATGTTTATCACATGAACACAATGGCCACAGAGACCAGAAGAGGCCATTGCATCCCCAGGAGCTAGAGTTATGGATGGTTGTGAGTTGCCATGTCAGTGCTGGAAACTGAACCCTGATCCTTCTGCAAGAGAAGCAAGTGCTTCTAACTCTTGAGCCATCCTTCTGGCCCCATGTTTGTTCCTCTAACAGTTAACATTATATATATAGTACATATATAATGAAAATTTATACCATTATGTATTATACCATCAAGCATGTATCTTAAAATTCATTTGATTTCCTCCTGGTGGGCACTGAGCAATATTTACTTATATATTTTTTTGTTTCTATGCTACCAAATGTTTGTGTAGCTTTAAATTAGTCCCATTATTGGTGACTCCCTTGGGATATTTGCTTATCAGTGAACTGTTGAATGGAAGGATTTTCAGATTTTAAGAGTCTTGATACTTGTTTCTAATCAAATCATGCTAGTTCCTATTTTCAGAGAAGTGTCCTTATAATCTTTGGATGCTGAGAGTTCTAGAAGCAAGAAGAGTCTTTGCCAATTGGTGATGAGAAAGGATCTCTGTGTCTGTATGTGAGAGAATGCATGTGCATGAGGAAGGGGGGATTTTCTTGTAGATTTGCACTATTTTGGAGAACTTTTCTTCTGGAGACAGTAGCATGCTTAAAACTTGCCAGATTTTGACATTTGAGAAATAATATTAAATCAAGAAGGAGTGTAAGAGCCCTGGAGAATTTTAAGTTCTTTCTTTCCAGCCAAGTATTTTTAGACAATTGTGAAATCACTGAATAGCCATAATTTTCCAGTGGAAAACAAAGTTTTTCACTTCTTAAAAAGAATAAGAAGGTATTTCATAAAAAGCCTTCTTGAGCCTCTTTCTGTAGTTAGACTTCTCATTGGTTAGGAGCGTGTGGGTTGGCGGAGAGAGAACATGTGCAAATGTTGTGTCCAGTGTTAGGATGATGACAGCGTGGAGCTATGGTAGCCCTATAGGATACAGAGGCTGTAGAGCCCATAGATAAAGCTGAGATTCAGACTACCAAGGCTCAGACTCCAGCTTTGCTGTGTTCTAGGCATTAGACAAGTCTGAATTTGTAGAATGTAGATAAAAATAGCTCATAGCATGGGGTGGTGTTTCAAGTAACTGAATGTGGCATGTTGATCCTCATTAACAGTCTTTTTTCAAGAGGAAGTTTATTAATGCTGTTAAGTGATCATAGTCCAGTGTGGTAGTACACAAGCCCCCATAATTCCAACACTTAGAAGCTAGAGGCAGGAGGATCAGGAGTTCAGGCCCTAATGGGTCACCAGAAACCCTGTGTTAAAGAAACAAAAACAACCAAAAAAAGAGAAAGTAGGAACTGGAGAGAAGGCTTAGCAAATCAAAGCCATTGCTCTACAATTATAAGGAGCAGACTTCAGATCCCAACACCCATATGACAAGCCAGGCATCCCTGCAAATGCCTGTAACCTCATCTATGAGGGCAAAGTAGGCTGGCTTATAGCCTAGCCAAGAAGATAGAAATCTCCGGTTCAGGGAGAGATGCTGCTTCAGAGGAACACACGGAGAATGATAGAGACTCTGAATGCTCTCTTCTGGCCTCTGCAAATGCCCACTGATACATGAGCTTGCACAAGTGTAAGCATATACTCAAGGAGATGCACACACATTTACATAAATAAAATCTTTTAAAAAGGGAAATAATCATGATATAAACAAACTATGATACTGATCACAGTGTAGCTTAGTCTTTTAAAATTACTTTTCCCTTCTTCCACCTGTTCGTCCTCCTCTGGTGTCTTAAAGGAGTTTAAATATACTATGGAATCATTTTGATTAGTGTTCACCATGTCAGTGCTGCCCAGGAGAAGCTGCCCACTGGAAGCTTTCAAGGTAGACACAGGGTTTTAGAATCATTGTGGTATCACCTGGCTGGGCATCCAGACATCAACTCTGCCAGGTGGTACCCTGGGTTCATTCTTGGAACACCAGAACCTCATTCCTACCCAGGCTGCCTTGTCATGGTACAGAAAGTATCTTGGGCAAGCTGCAGTCCTCTTGTGAGCCACAAAGTGAGTCCCTAACCTTCCGGCACTGTATGTGAACTGCCCCTACTTGGCTCCTGTCTTACCTCTCTATTAGGAAATAAGCTTCATTTTACTAAAAAAAAGAGTAAGAAGGTGGAGTTAGAAGCTCCCCCTCCCAGCTTGTGCACTGTAGCGCCAACCTACACACACACACACACACACACACACACACACACACACACACACGAAAAGGGGGGGCTCAGTTCCCACACCTTTTGGCTGTATCTTCAGATTGAGAAGTAAAGGGAAAGGGGCCAAAGGGTTATCTGACATCAAATGAGGCATACACAGGGCCACCTGGGATGGCATTGGCCACAGCCTTTTGCCAATTCTACAGCTGGCTTGTGTGGGTAGGTGCATTCACTGGGACCTTCATTTCCAGTCTAATTGGGACAGCTCTGTACTTAGCAGAACAGAAACATCTTAGTTCCTGATTAAGAGATTTTAGCTGAAGAATACCTCTTTAATGGTCATAACTAAATCTCCTCTAAGTGATCATGAGAATAAGAAAATAAAACTTGTGTTTAGACTTGTATGCATATTAACTGAACAAAATTATGAAGTTCATGGGAGAGAGAATGGAAAAAATATGCTGGCAAATATAGGTCAGGAAGAGAGTTCGCTGTGTTCTGCCAGACTCAGATGAGGCACCTCATGGGTGTCTGCAGGAAGGCTGTATGTAGCCACAGTGAGGATGGTAATCACACCACCATATGGAACATTTGGTATTTGGATAGCACTTAGCTTCCTTCTCAACGACAGAATCAATAGAGACTCAAACAGAGAGGAAGAAAGGAGTCTTTAGCTGTGGATCGCCGGCTGCTGTGCAGAAATGCAGGCATGGTGATTATCCAAGGCTTACCAGAATGAAGGTCTCTAGGGAGACAGGAGATGGGCAGTATTATTTCAGTATATCTAATGGTGCTCTGACCTTGAGCTGGCATCCCGCGGTTTTTTGCCTGTCTCCCTTAAATATGGCTGTGCAAACCCTTTTACTTTAAATCCATGTAGAAGAGCTAGCTGCAAGACCAAGCCAGAGTATTGCTGAAAATCTCATTTCTCTAGGGAACTGAGGGTACCCTAGGATGTGTCTGGTAGAGAACTAAAGCCTAATTTTCTGGATCTAGAGAAATACAGACAATGTTTTTATACTGGAGACTCAGTCATTCATCACTCATTCATTCATTTGGCAAATGCTTCATGAACCCAGTGATGGGTACTATAGATAGGGAAGGACCAAAGTAGACATGAGGTTGGACCTTGCTGAAGCTCAGGGTGAGGTGCCATCAGAAGCATCAATGACTTGAATGAACAGGGAGTTGAGCTGGACTGTTGAAAGGTGCGTCCAGTGACGAACCTGAAATGAATGAACAGGGAGTTGAGCTGGACTGTTGAAAGGTGCGTCCAGTGATGAACCTGAAATGAATGAACAGGGAGTTGAGCTGGACTGTTGAAAGGTGCGTCCAGTGACGAACCTGAAATGAATGAACAGGGAGTTGAGCTGGATTGTTGAAAGGTGCGTCCAGTGACGAACCTGAAATGAATGAACAGGGAGTTGAGCTGGACTGTTGAAAGGTGCGTCCAGTGACGAACCTGAAATGAGGCACTAGCGAGTCTCTGGGGGAGAAAGAACTGTTGTCTGGGAAGATGTGACACAGAAAGATCCAGAGAACAGACAGGCACTGGTGAAGCAGAGATGTTGACAGCAGCTCTGGACTGGGAAAAGAGGGAGGGAGGGAGAGCTGCCTGGTGCAAGACTTCCTCCAGTGGAGCACTGCCAGGGTGACCTCACGATGGAAGAGATTTTAACTTTGAAAGTTTATTTCTGTATGTGTAGGAATGTTTTGCCATCAGATACATAAGTGCACCCATGAGTGCAGTTCCCATAGAGGTCAGAAGAGGGAAGAGGCATCAGATTCCCTGGAACTTGAGTTATGAGCAGTTGTTAGCCTGGGTGCTGGGAACCAAACCCTGGTCCTATGCAAGAGCTCTTAACTACCACTGAGCCATCACTCTAGCCCCTCAATGAAAGAGATTTAAATAGCATGTCTCAGGAGTATAGATGGTAGAACATTTGAATAAATAACACACCTTGCTCAGAATGAATGTCACTGAAAAACTGGGCAGTGAATCTGTTCTAGTTTCTGAGACTATAGAACAAGTAAACAGAATAGATGTCACCCTCTGTCATGGGGTGTGGTAGTATTCTAGTCTTTTCTCATCCTCAGGGGAAATGGTTCAACTGAAAATGAATAGTCTTGAACCTGTGATATTTTTTTCCTATGCATACATACCTATGATAAAAGTTATATGTTAGGTACAATAATAAGAAAAATAAAAGTTATAGCAATACATCATAATGAGCATTGGTACTTTGGGGTCATTATTAAATGAAATAAGATTTCTTGAACATGAACAACTTCAAAACCATGGCTGTGAATCTGATACCCAAGGTGACCACTAAGTGACTATCAAGAGAGTAGCAAATACCTTGTGTGTATACAGGATGATTCATGTCTCCGGTGATAGAGCAAGACAGCATGACATTTCTGCATATGACTCAGAATTTATAAACTATATATTTCTAGGATTTTCCGTTTAGTTTATTTAGACTACTGCTCACCTGGGTAAGTAAAACCATAGAAAATAAACCTGTAAATAGCATGGAGCTACTTTACTTTCTTTAACCACCAACCAAAAAAAGAATTTAGGTGATTGTTTCACCAGAATACATTGATCTTATTTCTTAACTAGCTATAGCTCTTCGTGTGTGTGTGTATGGTGTATGTACATGTTTGTGTGAGTGTGTGCATAGGTGTAGATGCTAGAGGAAAACTCCCACTGTCTTTCTTAATCACTCTTCACCTTATTTTTTAAGCCAGGATTTCTCAGTGAGCCTAGAGTTAATCAATCCAGTGAGACTGGCCATTGAGCTCCTAGAATCTGTAGTTGTCTCTGTCCTAGGATTGTAGATGTAGACCGTGGACCACCAACAGCTGGCTTTTACATGGGTATTGGGGACCCAAAACTCAGGTCCTCATGCTTGCCAGCTGGCACTTTACCTATTGAGCCATTTCCCTAGTCCCAACTCTTTTCTTGCTGTGATATACTCTAGAGAGTAGAATTAATTATATGATTAATTCTACCTCTTGTATGTAAAGGCATAATTAACATTAAAGAGACTTCAGGTTCCAGATCAAAATTGTCTTTCTAGTTGTCACATCTTCGTCACTCTAGTAATTGGTATCCTACCTCTCAACATTGTTTATGGATTGAGATTCTTCTTCCCTTTGTTAGAAATAAAATCTGAAGTCCAAGGACCCCATCAATACCACACAAAGAACACACAGACAAAGCAAAAGTAACTGGGTAAGGCAGATTTTCCTTTTGCACAAGGATGACCTGCATGATCAGTCAGATCCAGCAAGTACACAGAGGACCCAGAAGCTTGGGGGGTTCTTATCCCTAATGCAAGAGAACTGTGTCTTTTCCCCATTGGCTGGGGTCCTACCTCACAGTCTTTCCTGGTTGGCTAGTTTAAAAGATTTGGCATGAAGGGAGAAGAGCTCTACTACTCCAAGCCATCAGGCTCAGGAATGCATCAGGGCCTTTCCTTAAACAACAGTCTTACAACATGTGGTGAGATTAAAAGATTAGAATTCCTTGTCGTAAACCAAGTTCCAAGTTTTACAGAGTTTGAAAGAAAAGACTCCTATCTTCCCTCCATTCCTATAATCTGCTCAAAAGTCTCTTCTTTCCTTTCGTGAGATTCTAAGCCACATTATGGTGATACTGTGTACTGGATAGCTTTAGTTGTCCACTTGACACACCTGGGTAGAAGGAACCTCAAATGGGGAGTTTCCTCCATTGGACTGGTCTGTGGCCATGTCCCATGTCTGTGGGGTATTTTCTTGATTGTTTAGTGCTGTGGGAGGGCCCAGCCTACTGTGGGTGGTGCCACCCCTGGGCAGGTTATTCTGTCTTGTGTAAGAAAGTAGGCTGAGCATAGGCCAGGGGACTAAGCCAGTAAGCAGTGTTCCTCCATGGCCTGTCCTTCAGCTCCTGCCTTGGGCTCTCTTAATGATGACCCAGGAGATGTAAGCCAAATAAACCCTTTCCTCCCCAAGTTGGTTTTGGTCAGAGTGTTTTGTCACAGCAATTGAAGGTAAACTAAGACATGCTTAATGAAGAAACAGCCTGACTCTTAGCATTCATAAGGCCAAGAGTGGACCCAAGCTTTGGAGCACCCGCTATTTCTTCAGATGTCTTGTGGAACTAGACTGTCCAGCCAGGCCTTAGCTCATCTTTGATTCCAGGAGAATGTCCAGTATGAAATGAGCAGTGGAAGTCAGGACCCACCCTTTCCTTTCAGGGAATTCTTCACCTAGGGTACCACACACAATTATAAGCAGACCTCAATTTTTCTCATTGTTTGAAATTAAAAAAAAAAATTCTCTCAGTGCTTTAATATGTAAAGCTCCCATACCTAAAGTCAGTCATTATCTTGGGCAGTGGGTAAGGCAGGGTCCTGAGGGATTACAGTCACATTCCCAGGTCACAAGAGAAGCATTCAGCTCACTTGTTTACATTATAAACAGTAACTTTTGATGGCAAGATTAGCTCAGTTAGTCCAGATCATGCCCTCTCCACTGGGTGTTCAGATATCTCTCATGGAACAGGAACAACCAGATAATTTTCCTTCCTTTAACAAGCCCAGTTTAGTTGTCCACACTACTGCTCTACCCACCCAACAGATGAATGTGTGTACACATACACACACATAAAGGCACACACAGAGATACATACACAGACACACAGAGACACTGAGACACAGACATCCACAAATACATACACAGACACACACAGAGATACATACACAAACACACATACAGAGAGATGCTGAGACACACACAGAGACACTGAGATACAGACACACAGAAACACACAGACACACAGACACAGACACACAAACAGAGTGCATTCTGGGACACAGGGCCGTTTCCTATTTCGATTTATAATGCACATTTCCATGGTGAAGGAGGCCATTTTGATATCCATTAAATATTTAAAATAGAGATCTCCCTCAAGTTTATCTTTTAGGAAAAATATGTTCTTCCCTTTTCTGCTGCATTTTCAATCTGGAGGTAGCATCCATAATTCATAGCCCATTTGGGAGAAGGCATTATTTTGAGACACTTAATGATGTTTTTCATGGCAAAAGGAAAAAAAAAAAGTACGGTCCTAGACTCAAGAGTACATGGTGTTTTATATGTCGACACAGCTTTGCAAGACTATTTCAGAGTACATTAGAGACTCGAAAATAATCTAGGCTTCTGTAGGACGCGTTTCATTCTTTAAAAGTTTTATTAATAAGATTTATGGTGTCAGTAAGGAGACATTCTCATAGTTGTAATAACTTTCAGGAAATAGGTCAGTGGTTGGTTTTTTTTGCCTTTTTGATGTGATGGAGTAAACAAACACATGGGGAAAGTTTGATTCCAAAACCTCCCATTATGTATTTCCACACGGAAATCCTAGTACTGCTAAGATTCCTCCCAGTCACACTCCGCTGCACTTGACCTATCATTCATCTGTCTATCTGTGTCTATCATCTGTTTGAGACAGGGTTTCACTGTGTAGCCCTGGCTGGCCTGGATCTCCTAGAGATCCTCCTGCCTCTAACTCCCTAATGGTATAATTGAAAGCAAGCACCCCCATGCCTGACATGCTGCTTTTGATGTTGGGAAATCGTCTATTCAAAGTGGGAACAGAGACTAGATATGGAGGGATAATTCATCTACAACTTTATCAAACAGTGATATTTTGTGGTCCTTTTCAAGTTACTATCTACTTTTTCTTCTAGAGGTCATTAAATGAAACATTTAAATATCTCTTCTCACTTCTACAAAGTGAAATATTGTAGTTTTTGATGTGACAGTAGTTCGAAGTAGGAGGAAACAGGAAGACCATTTACCCCTTTGCTTTTGAACTGAAGGTCTGCCAACACAGCACCATTATTCCCAGTCCTTTGATCTGTGTTTGGTAAGAAACTTTCATTCGCTAATTAGAGAAACATTTATAGAATTTAGAAATAATGTAACAAATAGCTTGGGGACAGGTGTGGTGGCTCATGCCTGTAATCTCAGCATTTGGGAGGATGAGGCAGGAGGATTATCAAGAATTCGAGGTCAGCCTGGATTACATAGTACATTCCAGACCATACTGGACTATATTGTGAGACCCTGTCTCAAATTGGTGGTGGTGGTGGAAGAGGAGGAGGAAGAGGCTAAAAAAACAACAAAAATACAGGGGATGTAATCGGAAATGTAATTGTTTTTTTGTTTTTGTTATTTTTTGAGTTAGCAAGAAACAACTTTGTGCCATACATTGTATCAAGAAGTATCATCTTAGGGCTGGAGAGATGGCTCAGCAGTTAAGCACACTGTCTGCTCTTATGGAGGACCAGTTTCTGGCACTCACATGGCAGCCAACAACCATCTGTAACTCCAGTTTTAGGGGGATCTGATACCCTCTACTGGCTTCCACAGATATTGCAGGATATAGGTACACTTACGTAGTTGCAAGAAAAATACTCATGCACATAAAATAAAAATAAATTTAAAATTATTTTTTAAAAAGAGGTATCATCACTTGAATTAGATTGAGAAGTATATTGTTGGTATTATTTACCTTCTTATTAATTGCTTTATTGAAACTTGGAAAGTAGTTCCTATGGCTTGGTGGTTATATTCCACCCCTCCTGTTTCCTCCTCAGAATTATTTCTTCTCTGTCCATTTTACTTTGCAGTGGAGGAAATTGGTTCCTGGGAATTCCTCACTTACCAGTTTTCAGATTATCACTTAGCCTGGCACATAGTTAATGCTCCTTAAAGTGATTGTGACAGCTTCTGTTATGTCTTTTGGTTCTGGATGTTTTTTCCCTGGTGGTAATTGGCTTGAGTATCTAAAACGAGTAGATATAACTAAATGAAACAAAACATGCATTGCTGGCATGCTGTGCTGTAGAACCTGGGGTGGTATTTGGCCTGATTGGTAGAGATGTGATCCACTGAGTGAAGAGCCCCTGGACTTGAGAATTGGGAGGCTTTGACAAGGTGCTCAGCAACGCTGTGCCTCCAAGCTCCCTTTCTAGAACATGAGTGGGCCGCACTCTGAGGATTCTTCCACTTCTAAAAATTGTCACCTTCAGTCCTTGGTGCCTTAAGACTTTGATGTCCCTGTAGAAAGACTCTATGAAAAACCACAGTCTCTGTTTATCCAGTCCTGGTGCATATTGGTGGTGGGTTTTTTGTTGTTGTTTTTGGCCTCCTTGTTCAGATGGAGTTAATGACCTCCCTGCTCCTCCAGGGATGAAGGTAAAACATCAAATGCAATGGAACACGCCTGTCAGGCACAAAGGCAAACCCCTTCCAGATGCTTAACCCCTTAAACTAGTCTCTGGATGGCACGAAGGGACCATCAATTTGCTTGGCGCTGAGACACAACCATCTCTGAAGTCAAATTTGGCAGCTGTGTCCTAGTCAAACTGTAGGGCTGATATGACAGTTTAGGGAAAAGGAGTGAGACCGAAATAGCAAATTTCAAAATAATTCAATTAAAATGGCAGGCATAGTGCAGTTGGGCAGCAAGAAGGCAAGATGATCGTCCCTAGAGCCCAACAGCCTCCACCAACTGAAATAGTGTAAACTGGAGCCCCACAAGTGCCAACCTTTGTCACAGCTAAAAAGACCAGTACAGAGAATCTACTACACCCTGAGCAGTGGGCTCATCTGATACCTTTTTGAGCAACTCTCTTAGATTTTCTCTCTCTCCCCTCCAAGTCACCTAATTATCAGGCTGTGTTTGTGTTAATATACAAATAGATCTTTTTCTTTTAAATCTTTAGTTTCATGTGTTTCTCTATGTGATATGGATGTATACTCATGTGTGTTTGCACACACATGTCACTGAGCACGTGTGGAGAACAGAAGACAAGTTTTCTGTCTATCCTCACCTCCACCTTGTTTTAGGTAGAATCACTAGGACTTTGTAACTGTCTCCACCAGGCTAGCTGGTCCAGGAGCTTCTGGCAGTTCTCTCTCTGCCTCCCACCACACCTAGAACTAGGATCAAAAACCTGTGCTGTTACACCGGGATGTACTATGGGTTCTGGGGATCTGAATCTCAGTCTTCATGCTTATATGGCAAGCCATTTCCCCAGCTCTAGACCTGTTGTTTTAAAGACTCTTACTTTTGGCCCCTGTTCAGGATAATATCATAGCTACATGTTTATGAGCTCTAAATGCATTAAGCTGAGGGTAACTGTGGCAAGGTGCTTTGCTTGGGGACTGGCTCTTCAGGATGAATCATCAGACCAGGGAGGAAACCCTTTCTGTGAATTCAAGGATCTTGGTAATAACAAAGACGGGGAAAAAAGATTCCAGAAAAAATATTCTGGGACTGGGGGTGCTATACAGTGACAGTACACTTGCCTTGGGTGAGGCCCTGTGTTTAGTCCCCAGCCCCCAACTCTGAAGGGAAAAAAGAAGCTGTGGTGTATAGTGTAGAGTAAGGTTTAGGGACAGTGTTCACACATGAAGCTAACTTAGAGTCATTCACACTGGAGAAAAATCCATTGTGTAAAATAAAAATATGCACAAATTATTTTTTTCTGTTCTTCATTTTTTTTTCTGGCCCAGAAATTCTATGTTTATAGAGTTCTGAAACACTTCTGGCAAGTTCCATAACACAATTGTCCACTTTTCACAGAACTTTCTGTGGTGTGATTTGGTAGTAAATAGTGCCTAGGAGTGCACTGCTGTTAACAGTGTAAAGGCAGAGAATGCCATTGTCTTTAATTTAATAACCCTCATTTAGGAGAATGTAGGCAAAGAAGGGGGCTAAGGATGAGAGCATGCTGAGTCAGAGGCTGTGGATTACAGAAATGCAGAGGGAAAAGCCATATACATCCTCAGCAAGTGTGGGCTGCACACTTAAGTTCCCTCTGAGCCTCAGCCCATCAGCCTCATCAGCTTCTGCCTCTTAATAAGAGACTCCATGAGTGTCTACTTGTCTGTTTTGTTTTATAAAAGCTTCCCATTGTAATCTCCTTGGAAAAGTTAAGGAGAAGACATCAAATGGGTTATGTGCTAATTGTCTCTATGCATGCACAGGTCAGGTGCAAACAGGTCTAACCTGCAGGCACATGAGCATATTTGGGAGAGAATTATTCATGGATATGTGCATGTGTGCATGGGTGCCCACAGACAGGACATATATGTACATGTGTTGAGTACTCTCTTAACATGGAAAAGACACATTAACATTAATTAGAAGGTGTGATAGGAAAATCTGAAAGTGAAACTGATTTGGCATGTACTCTCATTGAAGGGTATGGCGTAAGATTTGTGTGTTCAGGATCAAGAGCTTATTCATTCATTCATTGGAGCAACAGTAGCAATTCAACAGTAACATGCTCAGACGTCCTAATAACCAATTCTCTCGTGCGCGCAGTAAGGCTGTGGATTTCTGATGTGTCCTCTGCTTGCCGAGAATTCAGTGTTCTGGATAAAGAATGTTGCACAGTCTAATCTGTGACAGGAAAAATGTGCCCCAATTGTTTGTTTATTATTCCCAGGGAAGTCTGCAGGCCTGAACTCTCACACTCAGAAGGGAACGGCTGTTTTTGGAAATTACAGTAGAAATAGTACAAGAAAATTGAATTAGGTAAAGATACTGAGAGAGTCCATCTCTGATGGATGGTGCTTTGTATCTGTTCTTCATTATTCCCTGTGAAGAAATAAAAACTAGGAAATTGGATTTGAAAACTAGATTAAGACAAACGTCTTCTCGGGTTTTTTTACTTTTTTTTAACCTTAGCTATTTCCAATGTTCTTGTTCCTGTGTTAGGAATCTGTGTTTATTACATTAAATCCTCCTAAAAAGTGTGCCCTTGATGATTGAATTCAGGAATTAGCATAGAAGATGCAGAAGTGGAATGTACCTGCACAGTATTTATCTCCAAGTTTCTAATTTAATTTAATCTGCCGCTAGCTGTTTTGCACAACCACTTATTTTTATAGAGGAAGCGACAGAGCGAAGCAAACACAATCCTGTTTGGTCTTGAGAATGTCTTCCCCATGCGCCATCCTGCCTTTATCTCCCTCAGAGTTTATTATGTTCCCAGTTGGACCATCACTGTACATCTCAAATACTTTAGCAGACCCTCGTGTACACGCATGGCAGTGTCTTCCAACCAGGTGCTAAACCAAACAAGGGAGGGAATTATTTCATTTGTGGCTGTGACTCTAGCACCTAAGGCAAGGCCCAGACCATAATTTGTTAAGTTAAATAAATGGACAAGTGAGCCCAACACTGCCGTAGACTCAAAGGATAACATAGAAGACAAATAGTACGTGGTCACTTCTGCTCTAAAGGGGGTGAAAACATAGTCAAGGCTCAGAAGAATTTGTCATGAAATTCATATTCGATTACAGCATAAAGAAAAAAATAAATCCCCATAAGCCCATATGGCTAGAAAAAAATTTTAATGAATTTTAAAATGGGAGGAATGGGAAACTTTTCCTTACAGGTTACCAAAACTGGAACAGAGGGGCTGGAAGAGCATCATTCAGAGAGATCCGAATCACCACAGGAAGGTTCTAGTGATGGACGAATTAGATGGGTGCGTGTGGATTCAGTGGGTGAGAATTAGAGAGCAGATACATATCCCCCGAAACAGAGTGAGTGTGAAGAGACACATTCCAATTTCCAGTGGAGAATCCTGGCACACAACCCCTTACTGAGGCTTCCAGGTTAAATTTGCATCACCAGGGACACACACACACATGGGCATCCAGGGTCTAGACTTCCGATGTGAAGCACAGAGAAGGACCTGTGGCCTCATGGTATCCTCCCCAGTAATGTAGAATGTCACTGGACATGACAGAAAATATCAATCAAGGCTAGGGATATGGTTCACTTGGAAACCTGCTTGCTGAGAGCATGGGTTCAATCCTGAGCTCATAAACTGGGTTGTAGCGGCACACACCTGTAATCTCAACACTCAGGAGATGGGGCAGGAAGATCAGAAATTGAAAATCATCTTTAGCTACATATGGAGTTCAAGATCAACCTGAGATATATATATATATGAGAGCCTGTCTCAGAGAGAGACAGAGAGGGAGGGAGAGAGGACTTAATGATTGGCAGATTGGAAGAATGAAGAAGGGGAACTTTGGAGATGATTCTTGAGCCATGGTGTTTGTGTCCGTAATAGGACTAATTTGTTCAGTAGATATGTGGGTACTACACTGATGAATAATGTAGATGATGATGGATAATTAAAAGGAGTGTATATATTCAGTGTTTGCCTCCACTAAAACATAGATTAGAAAGCTGTGGCTTAGGCTACACGGCCAGGTGAGTTGAATCTAAGGGATCCCTGCCTTCCAAATAAAAGGCAAGAGGAGATTTCCGCACTCTGCTTCTAACAGCCGCCACGAACTATATTAGACTATCTTTCAAGATGACACTTCTTTCCCCTTGATAGAGACATCAAGCCTACTCCTGGGCTCTCCACACTCACATAAAACAAAAACAGAAACTCTGTGCAATCACCATTCCACTTAGGAAAAGCCCACTTGTACTCCCTTAGCACACAAAATACCAGTCCCAGAGCCCTAGACACACCAAATATGAAGGTTAAAATGGGAAAACCACAGCTTTTGAAACCGAGAAATAAAAAAGGTGTGAGCATGCATGTACTTAAGTTTCAAGTTCCTAATATTCAGGCACCAAATCTCCTCAACTTGTGTTATAGAATGTAACATTTCTCCAGGAGCACACTCTTCATTAAGCAGTTCCTGTGTGGGTTTGACAGTGTCACAGTCCTGGTCTCCTAGACATGCCTCTCATACTGTGTTATTAAGGGAGAGTTTTCTATAGCCTCCATCCCCCCACTTTGACTAGTTATTTTATACATTTCCACCCATAGCTCAAGAATAACAATTCTTTTTTTTTCTTTAATTTCTATGATTGGCTAGAAGCCACTCCACCAGAAATTATTACCTGTTATACCAAATTAGTCTTAGGGACAGATTACATCAGGGCAGGGCAGAACCAGGGTCTGTTACTTTGTGAACACATCTTTGGTTCTGGGTAGCAGTAACCAGGTTTTCATTGTGAAGTTCTTTGAAGGTCACTGAGATTCTCTATTTAGCTTCCAACATTGCATTCTTCCTTGACAATTGATTTTAAACAGTCATTAAGCTAAATAAACATTTTATTGACAAGAGGCAACTAAACAGAATATTAACGCTTTCTGCAGTTAACTGAATTAGAAGTTACTTGATAGTCTTAAAGGTAACTGTGAGGGGCTGGAGAGCAGGCTCAGCAGTTAAGAGTGTGAACTGCTCTTGCAGAGGACCCAAGTTTGGTTCCCATCACCCATGTCAAGCAGCTCACACCCTCCTGCAATTCCAGAGGATCCTATGCCCTCTTCTGGCCTCTGTGGGCATCCACACTCACATGCACATACCCACACACAGCCACACAAGTATGCATATAATTTAAAAGCTGAAAATAAATTTGAATAAAAATAAGAAATTGTGGAAGCTCTCCCATGTACGTGCTAACCAGACCTGACCTGTTTAGCTTTGAAGGTCGGGGTGGTATGTCCATAGATAGAATTGGAGAAGTTCTGGTTCCTGGAATTAAGTACTGAGTATAACTCTTGCAACATGCAAATTTAA
The DNA here is from genome assembly GCA_035773235.1 of Eospalax fontanierii. Taxonomy (NCBI): domain Eukaryota; kingdom Metazoa; phylum Chordata; class Mammalia; order Rodentia; family Spalacidae; genus Eospalax; species Eospalax fontanierii. Next base: position 9,264,023 of record CM069547.1, read on the forward strand.
ACATCAAGCAACTTTTTATTGAGAGTTTCTATGAGCTGCGAGTGGCTGTGGTGTATTTAAAACACCGTGGAGACAGCATTGTGCAATACAATATGAACGGATGTTTTGTAAGTGGTGTGAAAAGGGGTCACATCTTTTGTGAAATGGATGTTGGCAATTGCAAAAAAGCCCTATGAAGTGTCCTCTAGGCTTCCCGTGGAAGCAGATACGTGGAAACTGGCAGGATAAAGACTCCTTTATGTGCTTTAAAACTAATGTATTGATGCCAGTATTTTTTCATAGGGAACATATTTCAAACCTGTAATGGCAGTCAGTGGTTCCCTATAAAAATGCAATAGAAAGGTACTTTGTCTAAGGGTTCTTTCCACAGTCTCCTGCACACCATCAGTTTCCCTCTTGTCTCAGAGTGCTTTATAAATACCATGCGTCTGTTGCAGTGGCTGTCTTGTTTGGTTTGGAAGTTGCTTGAGGAGGGGCTGCAGAAGTGGAGGTCACATGCTGAATTCAGGGTCATGGACACTGCTAGCTAGAAGCATGAGAATGCTCACTGTGTGACTTCCGTGGAGCTCCAAAAGAACCAGGAAGCCTCCAGGCCCATTCTTTCTCAAGAAGTTGGTATATGGCTAGCAGTGACACTTCCTTAGGGTGAATCTATCTCAGTGAACATTTCCAGAGCTGTAAAAATGAAATAAAGGCAGAGAACAGCAGAAAACTGCAGTGGGAGGAGCAAGAAAGTACAAGTAGCCGAGTGTGGGGGTTAGATTTTGCCAACTTGACAGAGACTAGAGAGGTCTGGGAAGAGGGAATCTCAACTGAGAAATTCCCTCCATTGGGTTGGCCTTGGCCATGTCTGTGAGGCATTTTCTTAATTAATAATTGATGTAGAAGGGCCCAACCCACTGTGGGTGCTACCATCTCTGGGCAGGTATCCTGGGTTGTAGAGGGAAGGTAGTTGAACAAGCCAGTAAGCAGCATTCCTCCACGGTTTCAGCTTCAGTTCCTACCTCCAGGTTCCTGCCTTGAGTTCCTGCCTTGGCTTTCCATGATGATGGACTCTAAGATGAAATAAACCATTTTCTTCTCAAGTTGGTTTTGGTCAGTGTTTTATCACAGCAAAGGAAAGCAAACTAGAAATCAAGCCTTTGATTTATATTAAATCCGTTTTAAATCGTATTTGAATTCAGAGTTTTCACTGTGCCCTCTAATAACTTAGCACTTACATAAACAAGATATTTACAGAGCAAGGTCCAAGGAACTGCTAGTATATTCCTGTCTTTGCTCTTTTATTTCCTTCTTTGGTCTCTATTCTCAGCTGTTAAAGGTAAATAGACTCAGGCATGGTGGTGCATGCCTGCAATCCAAGCACCCAGGAGGGAGAGACTGAACTGCTGTAAATTTGAGTCCAGTCTGGCCTATACAGCAAGTTCCAGGCCGGTCAGCAATACACAGTGAGACCCTGTCTCAGAATAAATACATAGATGGAACAAAGAAATAAAGCAGATAAACTGCTTTCAACCAAGTTCACGGGGTATTCCCTTCTGTGTAATCACAGAAAAAGTCATCTTCTCAAGATCATGTGTTTCTGTGACTCTGTTCATGGACTCTGAGTATAATAGGAAAGCACCTTCTCAGGAAGGAGAAAAATGACAAATAGCAACAACACAAATCTTATGATTTTCCTCCAGACGTACAACTCTGAGATACCCAGAACGCTATTAGCTTAGGACACTACAGAAAGTTAATGATTTAACAAGATTAGTTTTCCAGTTTCACAGATAGGTTTAAAAGAATGGGAAATCTTTCGGCTATTAAATATAGCCTGCTGAGGGAAGGAGAATACTTATAGAAACCAGAGCATTTACCAGGCATGGTGGTACACACCTGTAATCCCAGCCTTTGGGAGTTGAAAACAGGAGATCAGGAGGCCTTAGCTCTCAACTAGCCAGGAATACATGAGACTTTTTCGTTTTAAAAAGCAAGAACAATAAGTTCTGGGGACATGTGGCTTAGTTGGTAAAGGACTTGCCTCTTGGGCCAGAGGACCTGAGTTTGGATCTACAATACCTAGTTGGGTATCGAAGTACATACTTATAATCCTAGGGCTGGGGAGGCTGTGATAGGAGGTTCCCTAGGGCTCCCTGGCCAGGTAGTCTAGCCAAATGGTGAATTTCAAGTTCACTGGGAGACCCTGTCTCAAAATACAAGGTGGAGAGCAGTTAAAGAAGGTATTCTGCCTGGACCTTTGGCCTCTGCATGCATGCAAAGATGTGTATGTATGCAAGCACACACACACCCCTACAGCAACAACAGTAGTAAAGCAGAATTCTAAAATCTGAACAGTAGGGAGCTGTTATTCGAGGTAACTGATTCGAGGTAACTGAACACAGAACAGTAATAGACGATGGAGGAGAGAGCAGGAGTTTTGCAGAAATAAGCATCCCAGCTCTGGGTGGTACAATGACAAGAAAGATTTTCTTTTTGATCATGTTTCAATTAGCTGGGGTGTTGTGGGAGCCCAGGTTCCCTTCCTGTCATGGTCCAGTCATTCCTTAGGGTGCTGGAGGACCCTGAAGATCTACAGCTGATGGAAGGGAGAGAGAATAGGCTCATTGGAGGCTTGTTAATGGAACTGGGAGAAATTGGGCATGTAGACAGTAGCTGCCCGTGAAGCTGAAAGATGTCAGCTCTGTGTTAAAGAAATCAGGGAAACTGGCTTGTTGAACAGCTCATCAGAATCTGTCAAAACCAGATACCTTTCTGGCTTGACATCATCCTTTATACGCGCCGACTGTGACCATCAGCACCCCATTATTATCAGAACATCGCAGCTCTGTCCAGGGACATCAGGAACCCACTGTGTCTATAATAGGATTCTTCATCTTTTACATTTACATTTACATCTGAACTTCCTCCCTCCTTTTCCTCTTCCTCTTCTTCCTTCCTCATCTTATCATTCTTTTCTTCCTTTTCCTTCCCTCCTCCTCCTGTTCTTCCTCCTCTTCTTCCCCCACTTCCTCCTCCTGATGCCAATCTGAGTCCTCCTAGTCAACTTTACTATGCTCCGTGGGAAGTCCTGCCACTCTCCCAGCTTCATCGTCTATGATGTGTCATGTGTGTCCTTACTCTAAGCTAGATCACACACTACTCTCAGGCGTGTGCCTGCCAAAACACTCTGCAGTAAGTCTTCAAAGACATGGACTCTTGACTCACCCTAGGTTGTCAGATGACTGAACACAGAAAATAGACCTTGAATAGATGGTTGAAGGTTCACTGCAAAATTGTTTTCATGGTATTTTGGACAATGTGAGGAGAGCAGCAGACCAGCAGATGTTAGCACAAAGAGGGGTTTGCTCCAGATTTCTTCAGCTGCCGCTTACTGCTCAACACCGGAGCAGCGCACTTCCCAGAAGTTGTACGATGGTGTGCTTACATCATGCATGCAGGATCTCTTGATCACCTTCCTACAGAACTATACACGAGTTATGACATGGTTATAATAAGTTAGGAGCTCCAAGTAACTGATTTACAAATGAACTTCCTGCACAGGATTCATTCATAAATTGAGGACAGCCTGTCCCGGGCATGTAAGCCAAAGATAACATTTATCTGCCCTTTATCAATATGGACTTGTCATCCTGACTTATGTGTACTTTTCTCTGCCATCGTTTTGATGATAGTTTTGCTCTTAAAATTTAATAGTCTCTTTCTGTTTGGAGAAACATTCTCTTTGGAGAGCCTTCAAATGCTCTCATGAATTGGAATAGTGATTTTATTTTATCTCCCAATTTATCTTTACTAGGACTCACAGCTAAGAGCATCTTTTTCACAGGCAAAGGACAAACTGTAGAAAATGGCAGATTATTGGCTAAAAGAGGAAATATAGACATTTTTCTATGATCAGGTATCTTACAAGGGAACTATTGTGTAGGATTATAAAGGTTAAAAAACTCTGAAGTTTACTCTCTCTCTCTCTCTCTGAAAAATCCAACCCCTCAAAAAGTTTCATTAACATCTAAGTTCTAAGCATTTCATAGTTTGTTGACACAGACATATAATTCATGGGATTTTTTTCTTTGTTTTTACACATATCTGATGAGTCAGTTGTTGGCTCCATGGAGCAAACTTGAAGATTACAAACCTCTTTTATTTTTAATGTGCATGCATGTATGATATGTGTACAGAAATACTCTTGCCCACATCAGGCTGTAAAGTAAAATGGTGGTGAACCCTGGTACTGGAGATGTTCCTCCTTAGGAAACTTCCTCTCCACATACAAATCAACATGTCCCATTGTTAGAGGGACGGTACGAACTGTGGTCACAAATGTTGCTGATGTGGGTCTGTGAGGGTGTAGAAATAGTATGCTGAGGATGCTGCAAGCTCGACAGAGGGAGACTGTCAGAGAGCTGTGCTTCCATATTTAAAAGAGCCCTTTGTCTCCCCTCCATTACACACCCTTTCAGTGGTAAGAAACATTTATTTGATCTATTACTATGACTTGTACTGGCAGATTCAAACTTTGAAACCACTGTGGTTAAAATGTAGCGAACAGCAGTCATGTTTAACAGTCTTTCCCTTCTTGATTTAAAATAATACTGCAAGTCTCTGTAAGAAACATGCCATGATTTGATGTGTTTTGTTGTATCTTCTGATAGTTTGCCTTTGCTGTCAGAGTTACAAGGATGGTTTCAGTGTCAACAGCTTTCTGCCATGCTCGGTCAACAATCATTCCTCCCCAGACTCTTCATAGATTGAGAGTCACCCTTTTATAATGTTCATTAATTAGCAAAGACTTCCGAAAGGATTTTACAGGAATTGAACTGCAAAGGTGTGGTTTAATACAAAGAAGCTTATACAAGCCTGAAAAGAAAGTATCTTTATGAGCTGTAGAATACTACTACTTAAAAGCAAGGTATTAGAGTGAAATACACGTAAGTTATCCTAAGCATTGAATGCTAAAGAATATAAAATACAACCTAAATCTGTTCTCATAACTACACTATTTGTAATTCTTTAAGAGCAGCTAGTGGGTACCTTGGTGCTGCAAGAATGTATTTGTGTAATCCAGAATTGTAAAATGTCAACAAAACTCATTAATGATGGGGGAGTTCTAGGGGCTGGTGACATGGCTCAGTGGATAAGAATGTTTGCTGCAGAAATATGAGGACATGAGTTCAATCTCTAGAACCCATGTAAAAAGCAGGACATGGTCACAGTGCTTGTAGCCTCAGTACTGTTGGTCGGGAGGACTACTGGGACTTGCTGGATGTGAGCTAACCTCCAGGTTAGTGAGAGCCCAGTCTCAAGGGAATAAGATGATAAAGTACAACACCTGATGTCCTCCTTTGGCTTCTGTGCACATGTATGGGGGCACACACCTGCTTACACATCATGTGCACATTCATCACACCCACATGTAACACATACACACAATTTTAAAGGAAAAAAAAGAGGGAGAGCTGTGAAGTCACCCCTTAAAACAATTGAATATTTTTCACTCTTCTCAAACACAGAACAGGGTATTGTACTTTCATATTAGTTGCTTTCTGTTGCTGTGATAAAACACCATGAACAAGGCAACTACAGAAGAAAGACTGATTAAGCTAATGATTCCAAAGGGATAAGAGTCCATCACAGCAGGAGGCAGCCAAGGTGGCAGGAGCGAAGCTAAGAGCACACATCTCCACTGGTGAACAGGAAGTAGAGAGAGACAAAGTGGAAGTCGGCAACCCTACTGATGTGCTTCCTCCAGCAAGGCCACACCTCCTAAGGATTCCATGACCTCTCTTAACAGCACCACCAACTGACCAAGTGCTCAAATACTTAGAATGTAGTGGGGAGGGGGCGTTTCTCATTCAAACCACCACAGTTTTATATTTGGGTGCAAAAAAAATAATAATAATAAACCCCATGTAAAATATAAATCCTTAGGTTTCATAGATTCATATTTTATAACCATCTCAAGTTTATGAATTTCTAGGCCATCATTTTTTTCATGGACATAGAATCCCTATTCACATTCAATTTAAATCTCACATAATCTTTTAATTTCTAGGCTCTTGGAAGCTCCTGATTCTCTTCCTTTCAGAGACCTTCCTCTTCCCCACTTGCTAGAATCTTATTGTTCTCAGTCCCAGGGGTGCTCAGTTCATTTGCAGATGACACCCATCAAATGGAATCCACATCTCTTGATGGAAATTGGACCCACTGGGTTCCTTTATGGCCTGGAAATGTGCTTTGCCTCAGTCAGAGTTTCTGTTTTATGGCTGACACTCTGCTGACCAGGGTAAGCTATGTAAAGTGTGATGCTTTATCATCTGTATTGGTCTTCCGTGCTGAGCACTTTATGAAGCAACTTTAACATTTAAAGCAACTTTAAAAAACATTAGGAGCCCTGTGTAAAATGCTTTGCCCAGAGATTCTTGAAGGAATGTTTTCATACTTAATTTCTGGAAATTTCCAAAGGCAAGTGTTTTGTTGTCTTTACTAGTTCTTGTGGTTGAAAGCCACTATTACCCAGAGACTTCCAGCTCATGTGGAAATTATTAATCTCTGGTGATTATTATGATTGTGATTATAATTATTTTTTCAAATGAATGAATTGGCATTCTGATTTTTTAAAAGACAACTATCCCTTAAAATCACTGCTGATTTTTGTGAAGAAAGTTAATTTCTTGGAACCAATAGTAGAGGTTATTTGTAAGCAATTATTGGCATATTTAAATCAGACATCTAGTGAAGCATAGGAAATGATGTCAATATGATCCTTGCAATTGGTTCTCTAAAAACATTGATGCCCCCTATTAGGTGATGCAGAAGTTCTGACTTCAGGAAGACAGATGCTTCAGAGGTTTCCCTGAATGTTTCTCAACTTTAAACTGAGTGGGAAAGATGCATCTACTTTAAGGCATATCATGGCCAAATAGAGACTGGCTCATGTAAGAAAACAGAATGCACTGGCCAGACTGATAGGAGCAAATGGAAAGAAGGAAGAATTCCCTTTGAATCCACCTGAGAGGGGCCACAGAGAAAGAGGAGCCATGTCTTCCCAGGTCCATAAGTAAAGAAACATCTGGATCCTACAGTACACATCTTCAACCTGTCAGGATCACTCCTTAGGGAGATGGAAGGCAGAAATCAGTAGAAACAGATTGACATAGTTTTTAGATAAATATGCAGTGCAGAGCTCTGTAGTGTGTTCAAAGTTGTGCAACTTTCAGTGTTCATTTCAGAACCCTTTTGTCACCATAAAGGAAAGCCTCTACCCATTAGCAATCCTTCTCATGTTCCCCGTCTACCACTTTCAGTGTCTGGCAACCATGAATCTGCCTTTTCTATATATACATTTGCTTATTCTAGACATTTCACACAAATAGAATCATGTGCTCTGTGGACTTGTGGGACTAGCTGCTCTCCCCGGAAGCATAATGTTCTCAAGGTTAATCTGCCCTGCAGCTCGTATCAGCCTTCCATTCTTTGTTAGGATCAAATGCGATATTGTTTGGCTAGACCACATCTTGTTTATCTGTGCAACAGCTGACGGGCATTTGGACTGTTTGAACACTTTAACCCTCTGATAGGCGTAGTTCCAGACTAGCTTCTCATGTTCGCATGTTTTTATTTCTCTGTGCAGTCTACTCCTAAAATGTTAGAAACTAAGGTGGTGTATTGAACAGCTTCAGTTGTCAACTTGATACATTTGGGAAGAAGGAACCTCATTGAGGCATTGCCTCCATTGGATTGGCCAGTGGCCATGTCTTTGAGGCATTTTCTAAATTGCAAAATAATGTGGGGAAGGCCTTGCCCATTGCGGAGAGTGCCATCCCCCCACAGGTGGTCCTGGGTTGTTTAAGAAAGCAGGCTGAGCATAGACCAGAAGAGCAAGCCAGTCAGCAGTGTTCCTCCATGGTCAGTACTTAAGTTCCTGCTTCCAGGTTCCTTCCCTGATGTCGTTCCATGATGGACCGTGAGCTAGGAGATGATGCAAGATGAAATAAACCTTTACATCTCCAAGTGGGTTTTAGAGTGTTTTAACACAGCAATACAAAGCAAACTCGGGCAGACAGTAAATGTCTCCCCGACTTTATACGTTTATTTGCTTCAAAACTATTTCTTCTTCACTTTCCGATGCTTTCCAAAATAACTTTCTACGGCTTCAGAAGAGTGATGGCCTCCTCTAACTTTTACTAGGCACCAGACACTCTACTAAGCATCAGAAATGTGTGGCACCACTTCTCAGATGCCTGTAACTTTCAGATGAAGCTGAGGCTTGTAGAGACTGTGTGAAGCCCACATCCCTTGTGTTCAGCAAGGCCTGAGCTCTGTACTGTTGCCCTTAGAATAATGTTATCCCAGGCCATGCACCTGTTCATCTCGTAGTGCGTCTGCCTTCTGTTCACGAGATGGCCTTGGTGTGATGAAGAGGAAGGAAAATGCTTAGGAGTCTGTATTCTGCCCTCTGGCTGGGAGTAGGCATCTGTGCTTCTTCCTTTTGAAATTATTACAAAATATTTCCCTCTGTTTGAAAGAGAGAAATAGCCTGGCTGGTACTGAGTTAGCCTGATTCTTCTCCTGTTCACCCATTGCTCGGTCTCCACATCCCATCTTCATTTCTTTCTCCTTTGAACCAGGTATAGATACCACCACACACGGGACCTGTGTGTCAACATCCTATAGAACTTCCAAAATCTCAGTCACAAAACCTGCAGCTCTTTCATCAGCCCTTGCATTTTTTCCTCCATGTGACGTACTGTTTTAATGATACAGACGTATGAGGTACGTGTGATAATTTAATAGGAATATATAGTCTAATGATCAGGTGAGAGTGGTTAATATTTTCACGTCTTGGAGCATTTCAAATTGTACCTAGTTTCATTTATATGTATGGGTGTGAGTACATGCACATCTGAATGTGTACCACATGTGTGCAGTGCCCAGAGAGGCCAGAAGCTGGCTCAGATTCCTTGGAACTGGATTTATAGGTAGTTGTGAGCTGCCTGATGTGGGTGCTGAGAACCCAGGGCTTTTGCAAAAGCGGCCAGTGCTCTGAAATGCTGAGCCATCTCTCCAGCACCCTTTGCACTGAACAAATTTAATTTAATTTAATTTGCTTAGTGTATTCTAAGCAGGGACTGGGATATAACTGAGTTGGTAAGTATAAGGTGCTTGCCTACCAAAGTAAGCCTTGGGTTCCATCCACATTACCACATAAACTCAGAATGGTGGTACAAGCTTGGCTACCTAGCACTTGGGTGCCTAGCACTTGGGAGGTGGAGGCAGGAGGATAAGAAATTCAAAGTCATCCTTAGCTACATATCCAGTTAAAGTCCAACATGGTCTATATGAGGCCATGTCTCAAAAACAAAACAAAAGAAAAAACAAACAAAAATATGAAATAACTGTGTTTATGGGGTATGTGATATTTTAGTACATGTTTACAAACAATGCTGGCCAAACCAGGATAACAAAAGTTTCCATCTGGCTATCATGGCCTTGTGCTTAAACTTTTGAGGTCCTGTCTCATATTAACTCATAACATTTTAAGTGGGCTTCCTTTCTGTTCTTTAGAACCCACTTGTCCCCCTTGCTTGAACCCTTATATGTCCCCTGATCGGTGGTCATTCATCAGACCCTCTCAAGCACACAGTCTTGCTGCCAGCCTGGATTTCAGAGGACTTCGGTGTCACTGGATTTTTCCGCTAATTCAGAGTCGTGCCGTCCTTTCTGTTACCAGCTCCGTGCAGCTGCTCAGGGGATTCTCCACTAAATTTCCGCTGGTCAGTTTGCTTCCCAGCATCCCTCCTTGTTTCTCCGCAGTAGACAGTGATGACATTTCCCATGGGATCCGGGCCAAACTTTCCCAGTCTCTAGGGGACTTCCTCCCGCTGTCTGTAGAGGGCCATTAGTTCTCTTGCTTTTTGAGAGTTTCCAGGAACTCAGAAATCCTTCGGCTCTCTTCTTTTCTTGGCACTTGTGTCCACTGCGTTCCTGCTACAGTCCATTTGTCCCATATATAGTTACTGGTCTCAGAGGAGAGGAGCATCTCCCTTCCACAGGTCCCTGACCTTCTGGACTCTGCCTCCTCTGTACCTGTGCTGCCTCCTGACTTTCCCTCCTCCTCTTTGATTTTCATTATCTCCCTTTTAACCTCAAATTTCTCTCCCCTCCGTAAGTGTACTCAGTGGCCTCCTTCTAAGAAACAATGGATACCTTCTTTTAAACGTGGTACCCTCAAGCCATGGCCATTTCTCTGTTCTTTCCTCAACCTCCTGTTCTTCCGGAAGGATGCTCTGTCTTCTCCTCTTCTATAGTCTTACCACTACTAAGATCTTGCTCATCAAACCCTCCAGACAGGATTTCCAAAAGCTCTTCAAGTCTTCCTTTCCTGATCACTTTCACCTGAGAAATTTTCACATGCCCCTGAGTATGTAGGTATGTAAAAGATGTATGCAGTTCAAATTCTTACTGGTAATAAATTGTAAAGAAATATATTTCAAAACAATTCTTTAGTATACATGTAATTTCAAGATTTATTAAAGATGAAAAACAAATTTGCATACTAGTTAGATGGATGTGCCTGATTATTTTTACATATAGAATGAAATCTTGGCGGAATATTTGAGGCTTCAGGGTATAGAACATCTTCAAAGTTTTTCAGATTTGATCGATATTTTAAGTTTATAATCGTCAATGCTGAGAGTGAAGCTTTGCATAAATACATAGTAAAAAATGGCAGAAGTATGTTTAAGGCCATTTTGGAAATTCTGTCCTAGTCCTAAGCAAAAATTCATTGAATGATTTTCTTATGAAACTCAGTTCAGGAACTCAAATAACAGTTTTTAAGTCAAACATTATGGACTGGAGAGATGGCTTAGTGGCTCAGAGTCCTTTCTGATCTTTTAGAAAACATGAGTTTAGTTCAGAGCACCTATGTGAGGTAGCTCACAGCCACCTGTAATTCCAGCTCCAGGGGATCAAATGCCTTCTTCTGGTCTCCAAGGGTACCTGAATTTATGTTCATGTACCCCCACATAGACACACACAAGTAACACAGAATCAAGAAGAAAATAATACAAATGAATTCATACTTATGTTGAGGCGTGATGGAAGGGAAGTCATAAGTCTTTTCTGTATGAAATTGTGATTCTTCTAGAAGAGGTCTTTGCACAGTGAACGTGCTGCCATCGGTAATGTGCAGTAGTCTTGAGTCTGAGCAGAGCTATCTCAGGCAGCATTTGCTGATGTTCTGGAGTATGACTAGCATGCACAGTGCCAAGTGTGCATGCTCTGTGTTCAGAACCATGGCTGCAATGAAGTCCTGAGGTACAACAGGGGCTAGTGCTACCAGACACATTTCAGGTCCGTCACACATTTGAGATTGAATTATTGCTTGCCATTGAGCATTTCATAAGCCCTTTGCTGAAGGTTGGCCACCTTCTTGCCACCCCCACATTCGGTTACAAGACTCCACATGGGTCTCAGCATTCTGTTTAAGAAGCTGTGCTGTGATTTTCCAAAGCTCTGGAGACCTTTCTCCCTGCTGTCTTCTCTGACTTCTGAATGGGCCACACCAGGAGCCCCCAATCAGCCCTCACTTCTACTTTCTGAACTGAGCCGCGGCCGAATGTCAGTTCTGTAGGACCTCCTCGCCTGCCTTGTACCCCTTCCTCCCTGCCTGTCCAGTCTCTCCTTCTCCGCATCGTCTTTGTCTCTTTCCCACCTGCTCTCACAGTTTCATAGCTTTCAGCTCATGGCCAGTTGATGACATTGCTTTAAGGCCCTGGGGAAATAGGGCATATCATGGTAGGACTGAGTGGAAAGGCAGAGATGCCTAGCCATGCCAAGAATGTGAAGGGAGAAGAGGAGGAAAGGCTGGAAATTGGTTATGGCGGTGCATGCCTGCAATACCAGCACTTGGGAGTTGAAAATAGGAAGATCAAGAGTTCAAGGTCAGCCTCTTCTACATAGGGAGATCAAGGCCTAAGCTACATGAGACTCTGGGATCCTGCTGTCTCCTTTGGGACACCACCAGTGACTGTAAGAATTCCCATGATGCCCCCACCTCTGAGATTTCACCCTTTCCCAAGAATGTCAGCCTGGAGACCAAGCCTTTAGTGCATGGGCTTTGGGGGACACTTCAAATCCAAACCACTGTACCTCAAGAGGAAATAATCATGTCTTTGTCTACCTATAACATTTTTAATGAGACCTTTTTTACTTTTGGTTTCCCAGTTCCTTGATGCATCCCTTCTTCAGTATATTTAGAATTGAATGTGCTAAGCCTTTGGTCAATATTTGCGAAGGGGAAGGAGTGAAGTGGCCATATCTTAAACAAGTGAGTGTCTTGTGCCCCGTTTTTGCTGACCGTTGTAGGAAAGGAAAACTAGGGAAAAGGTTCAGTTGCAAGATCTGAGCCAGAATTAGTTCCGGTGGTGCTCATTGCTTTTGTAATGAGTCAGTCAGTTTTAAGAAAATGTTAGCTTGTTCTCCAGCTCCAGATTTAGGGATGAAGGACACGACAATGTGCAACCTAGATCAGCTCATGGATCTTCAGACTCTCATCAGAGAAACTCTATCCACGCATTAGGAATCAGAGGAAGGATTTTGACAGCTCGCTGAGCAGGAAGCCTGCGTTTTGTTAACTGTCTCTTAACATTTCTTTGGTGGGAGTCTTGCCATGCAGCTCAGTTGGCAGAGTGCTTATCTAGCAGACACAAGGCCTTGGGTTCTCCCCCCCAACACTAGATAAACTGGGGTTCTGGTGTATATTTGTAATCCCAACATAAAGGAGGTAGAAGCAGGAAGATCAGAAGTTCAAGCTCCTCCTCAGCTGAACAGCAAGTTTTAGACCAGCCTTGGCTACACACAATCTTATCTCAAAAAAAAATCCCTTCATTTATATTTTATTCTTCTGTTTGAGACAAGGTCTTTCTCTGTAGCCTAAGCTAGCCTGGAACTCACTATCATAAACCTGAACGCTAGCCCTAAACTCACAACAATCCTCCTTCCTCAGCCTCCTGACTAGAATTAGAGGTATGTACCACTGTGCTTAGTTTAAAATTCTTTTGATTTGATTTTTGAAGTTTCTCTCTATCACTTTACTTCTTCATCTTCTGTGAACAAGGGAGAAAGAAGGGACTAAGTTTCTCTTGCATAAGAGGCAAAGTTGATTTATTTTTATTATTATTAAGATCAAGTTGGAAGTCAGAAGTCATGATCTCTGACCTCAGAAGAACAATGGGAAATCAACAGTAAATAGGCAGGAAGGTTGGGAGGGTAGGGTTAGCCATACCACCCTGTCATGGAGATAAATGTGTCTTCAGGGACTCCCAAGACTCCTCACTTGACAGAAGAAGTAGGCAACACAGAGGTTTCCCACAGCAATATCTGGAAAAATAAAATGGAGTCTGGGATCCTCAAGCTTTGGTGAGTCACCAGTCCTGGGCATTGTGTGTGTCTCAAAAGGGTGAGCCCAGGAAGGATCTGAAGGGCACACATGCCTCTGCTTTTTTCTCTTCAGAGTTGGCCACGCCATGTGGGCTGTGTATTCATTTTGAGCAAATTACACAGTCTTTATTCTAGATCAATATAATAAAGGACTTTTACAAAACTAGTAGTGCATAGAGCCAGCCTATTAAAGGAATGTCTGACAAGGTCATGGAAGGGTTTGTAAGATCTCTTGGAGCTGTTTGGCATTGCATCTAACTGATAGTGAATGGCAGAGATGAAAATTCAGGTGAAAGTAGAACTGGGAAAAACGGGTCTCTTCACGTCCTGAGACTAAGGCTGAGTTGATCTGAGCATTAGACACACCTCCAGCCACAGTAGAGGGCATGCTGAACTGAAAAGCTGAAACTGTTTCTCAGACTTAGAGGTAGTCCTGCCCACATGGGTGAGTGTGTGCCCTCCAGAGGTATGCACTTCTCATGGGCAAGAGTCTCAGCTGAATGCATACCTGTTCAGCAAAAAAGTTCAAAGTCAGTAACTGGAGTGATCAAGAAAAGTTACTGCTGGAAAGCATAATCCCAGCATTTGACAGGCAGAGGCAGGAGGATTGCTACGGGTTCAAGACCAGCCTGGTCTACATAGCCTATTCCAACCCAGCCATGCCTACCAAACCAGTTGGTACATACCTCTAACCCTAGATACTTGGGAGGCTGAGACAGGAGGATTGTCAATGAAGTTAGGGCTAGTATTCTGGTTTACAATAATGGTGTCCATGCCAGCCTAGGCTACAGAATAAGACCCTGTCTCAAAAAATAAGAGTGAGACAGCAAAAAAAACCACAACTATTGTTTTAAAAATCTGTTTTTAAAATATTTTAAAAATAATAAACTATCCAAAATTAGACCACCTACTTTTCTTATTTTGGGTGTCTTTCATCATTGCTTTGTTTTTGCAACAGTATTGTCTTGAATCACTAAAAGTACAAAAACACAGGAGATTTGCAGTGGAAAGGAAACATTCTTTATATTTCTGTTCCTAAGTCACCCGCATTCTTACCTAGTGACAAACACTATTCATTATTTCCTTGCAGGTGCATTTAAGGATATTTTATAACTGTATAAATGCTGGGTTTTTAAAAAATATATAAGGTTTGCATCCTACATGGGGTTCTATTCTTTCCTTCTTTCGTGCCACAGTGTATCAAACCTGTGTGATGAGAACCGAGAGTCCCTTTGCTCTTTCGAGAGTCTAAATAATATTCTACTGTAAGATTTTTGCCATAATGTATTCATTCCCACATTAGTAGATTTCTTTTGATTATTTGGAATCATTTTCTACTATGAACAATGCTTCAAGTGAATAACTTCTTAAAAATAGCATTCAATGTGTCAGCAAACCTCTCTGGAGGAGAAATTACTCCAGGGAAATTGTTGGATCAAACAGAATATGCAGTTTTAATTTTGGCGAGCCTTGCCTACTCACCCTCCAGTTGGCAGCCCTGCCAGCCCATGTTCTGGCTGGCTCTTCTTGATTGTGCCTGTCCTCCATGGATGAGACTGTCAGACCTCATGAACTGTGCCTGTTTGAGAAGTGGAAACTGCTGTTTTCTTGCGATTTTGATATGCATTCTTCTGATCATGGCGATGACTGGATGTTTTTTCATATGTTTAAGAACTGTTTCTGGTTTCTTTTCTGAGAAACTTACACTCAGGGGCATTGTCCATTTCTCCGCTGAGTTTTTGGTTCCTCCTGCCAGTTGGCTTTTAGGAGCAGTTAGTAACTCAGGAAAATTAGAACTTTTGTCTTACTGCTTTTATCATTTGACTTTTTAATGTTTCCTTCATACAGGATTTTCTTAAAAAATTATGTTGTCAGACTCTTTGGGGCTTTAAAATCTTTGACATATCTAGGCCTTCTCCACTGGAAAACTATACTTATAAAATTATCTCATTTTGTTAGTACTTTAAAAAGAATAGCTTTGTTGAGCTCTAACTCACATGCCATAAAACTCACTCTTTCAGTATATCTGACTTAGTGGGGTTTTCTATTTGTAGTTACGCTATCACTACCGCAATCTAATGGCAGAACATTTCCATAGTCCACCAAAGAAACCCTGCACCCGTTAAGCAGTCACCTCTCATTTCCTCTCAGGCCCATCTCACTCACTGATTGGCTCTGTCCGCTCTTGGCATTCCAGACACACAGACCTGTGTAGCATGTCACCTTAAGTGACTGGTTTCTCCCACTTTGTATAACATTTTCAAGGCCCATCCTCATGTTTTTATGTTGTCAGTTTTTACACTTAAAATTTTTAGCTACTCTGGAATTTATTTTAGTGTGGGACATGAACTAGGGATCTAGCTATATTTTTTTGTACATATGGCCATCCTATTAAATTGAAAGTCCCTCTTTCTCCCACTAAAATACAAAACTAACTTTATCATATACTAAGTTCCAGTCTGCTTTGGGTCTGTTTCCTTTCTGCTGACCTTTCAAACTCCTCAGTGCCCACAAATTCTGTTTATTTGGGGACTTTGATGGTCTCTTTCAATGTCTATTATGCTATTTTTTTCTGTATTTTTTCTTGCATAGTCTTTATGACTGTCATATGTTTTCTTCATATGAACTTTACAGTTAGCTTTTTCTTTAAGATTGTATTAAGCTTACATATTAAGAAGAATCATTCTCTCTTTTTACTTACTACGTTTTATTATGTGTATGTGGGGGCTACATGCACATAGGTGTAGGTGCCCTCTGAGGCCAGAAGAGGGCATCAGATACCCTGGAGCTGGAGCTATGGGTGGTTGTGAACCACCTGACCTGGGTGCTGGGAATTGAACTGGGTCCTCTGCAAGATCAGCTTGTGTTCTTAACCACTGAGCCATCTCTCCAGCTCCAGAATCACTTTCCTGATACTGACTTCCTATTCTAGACAAGCAGACCTTTGTTGTTTGTGTCTTCTTTATCAGCAGTGTTTCAAATATGGCTTCATATAGGCTTACTATTTCTTATTAAATTTATCCTTAGGCATTTTGTATTTTTTATGGTATTAAGAATGGAATGTCACCTTACTGATGACAGGTTATTGATTTTTACATATTACTTTTGTTCGGTTACCCCGTGGAGTTTTCTAATAAAAGTGTTCGTCTGACTGGCTCTGATTTGCAATCATAGTATTTATAGATAACTGATCATTTTGCTGTCTCTTTCCCAATTTTTATATCCCTTCTTTCTTTCTCTCATGCAATTAAATTGGCTAACTCCATCACAACAGTGTTAAACAATAGTATTCAGGGTGGGCATGCTTGTGTTGTTCCTGACTTGAATGGAATCCTTTCATGTTCCTTCACTGACAGTATGGCTGCCTTTAGGTCCTGCATATTGAATGTCCATGTGGCTTCTTTAGGTTTGTGATGAATAGAGAGCATTTTAGAAATGCCAGGTCTGATGGAATCATTTGCAGACAGGTGAAGCATGCTCTGCCAGTTCTCCTGCAGTGATAAAATAGTAGCTTGCAATTTCTTACCAGCATCTTCAGGATGAGTGGGAAGTCTGTGCTGTGAAGGAAGAGGTAGCAGTTGTATTTTAATCTCTCTGCTGCTTTTCCTTTGCCAATAAAGTGAAAAGACTAAGCATGATAGGAATGCCTAATGCCTAGGGATTAAGGAAAGCTTTTAGTCAGGGAAGGTGAGTGAAAAGGAGAGAGTGAAGTAAAAAGGAGAATAAAAACATCCAGCACTTTCTTCACTGTCCCCCCAAATCAGCTGGCTAACACACACACACACAAAAAGCTAAAGGATTCTAACTTTTTTCTCCAGAATATTATTACCCCCAAATAACACAAAACACTGTCCGTAAATATGGTCAAGAGTCTCAGCAGAGGGTAAGAAGAGAATAATGTGATACTTTATCATTTGGAAGCAAAAGAAACTAATAAAGAGTTCCAATATTGAGAAATCACTGGAGGGGGGAAAAGTGCCTACTGAAATATGTTTACATGTGATTCTTTTTGATGTTGCCATTAAAGAAATGTTTTGATCTCTCACAGAAAAAGCTAAAACCGAAGAGGTATTTTATGTGCTAACCCGAACATGACATTAGCCTAGTAATAATTACTAGGACAGGCTGTCCCTTGCATTAGCAGAACCAGAAAATAAAGCAAAAGACAGCAACAAGCAAGGCTTTGATGCTTTCTGGAGATGTCTAACATAAAGATGTGGTTGTTGTTAAAAAACAAAAGGTGTTTAGGCTTGACTCCGTAAATTAGAGACATGGATAAAAGGTTTCTGGTACATACTAATAAACCTCTTCTAAATGATGGCAACAATGAGAAGAAAGCAAACTGACTGTGGACCTGTGGCACAGGCATCCCACACCTGTGCCCTCACCACCCCCTTGTATCAAAATCTCCTTGATTATGTTCATATAGCAGAAGCACTGGGCTCTGGAAGGCCGTCCTAGGTGAATCTTCCGAAGGTTGAGTTTAACACTGGATGTTGGTGTTAGGGGTGTATAGAAGAATGTGATTAATCTTCACTGTCCGTTTGATTGCATTAAGAATCTCCATGAAAGCGCCTCTGGGTGGGTCTATGACTGTTGTCCTAGTTTCTTTCTATTGCGGTGATGAAGCACTGACCAAATCCAACTTGGGGAAGAAAGGTTTATTTCATCTTACACTTTTGTGTAACAGTTCACCTTCGAAGGAAGTCAGGCAAGAATTCAGAGCTGAAGCACAGACCACAAAACAACTTTATACTGGCTTGTTCCACTCTTCTGTGCTCAGTCTGCCTCCTTATACAGCCCAGGACCACCTGCCCAGGGATAGTACCACCCACAGTGGGATGGGCCCTCCCACATCACTCAGCGATCAAGAAAATGCCCCACAGACATGCCCACAGGCTAATTTGATAAAGGAAATCCCCCACTTGAGGTTCCCTTCTCCCAGGTATGTCAAGTCGACAACTGAAACTAACCATGACAACTGTACTTCTAGAAAAGTCTAAAGGAAGCAGGAAGACCCTGAAAGTAGTTTTGGAAAGGGTTCTGGCCTAAATAAAGAGTGGAGCATCAGCTTTCATTTCTACTTCCTGGCTGTGCAATAAGACCAGCTGCCTTGCCCTCCTGCCCCAACCTCCTCCAACTTGATGTGCATAAAAATAAACCCTTCCTGCCCTAGGTCGCTTTTGTAGGTCTTTTGACACAATTAGTAAAGTAACCAATACAAGAAGGAACCAATTGGCTTTGCCAGTTGCTGGCCGTGTGAACTTGACCAAGCCACAGTAGTTTTCCAAGCTTAGTTTCTCATCTGTAAGTAATATCTACAATTAGAGATTTTTGTGTAGCTTTCTTAGAGATTTTGTACACAGGCACTAAGCACTGGGCTTCATAGAGACCAAGGGCGTTTTCATAGATGGGCCAGAAGAAGTGAGGGCAGGAAAAAGGAAGGAAGAATCCATGGGTCAAGCACCTCAGTATGGATGTGAGAAGAGCATCCTTCCAGGACCAGGGATGAAGGAGTAATCATAGGGTGAAATGCTTGAAACAGGTGGTGAGGGGCAAGCGGGCAGAACATTCTCAGGAAGAAATGCTAAGCAGAGAAGGAAAAGACTTTCAAAGGCTTGAGCTTGGGGGAGGTTTCCAAACCCTGGTGTATCACTTCTCTCCTTGCTGTGACTAAATACCTCACAGTAGCCCCTTAAGGAAGGAAGGCTTATTTTTGGCTCACAGTTTGAGGGTACAGTCAACCCTGGTGGGGAAGGCATCGTGACAGGAGTGTGAGGCAGCTGGTCCTAGTACTCCGCCATCCAGGAAGCAAAGAGAGATGACTGTGGGTGCTCAGCTAGCTTTCTCCTTTTCCTTCAGTCTGCATCGCCAGCCCATGAAATGGTGCTTCCCACATTCAGGCAGGTCTTCTGTCCTCAGTTAAACCTCTCTGGAGATGCCCTCGAAGACGCACCCTGAGGTTTGTCTCAAAGGTGATTCTAAATCTTGTCAGGTTGACAGATTGAAGATTAACCACCACACCCGGGATCTGTGAGTAATTAATTATAGCTGACTCCTGAGTTACCAGGTAGAGTTTAGCCTGTTTGGAATTGAGTGGTGCTTGATAGACCTGTCTAGACTGGGGTCTGGATGGTAGAAAAGCCACTGAAGTCTATAAGAATGAGGGAACAGTTGCATTCACATTTTGGGTATAGCAGTAGAGTCTGTGGGGTTGCATAAAGACTTGTGGGAGGAATGAGCTTGGAGCCAGGGTAAGGATTTCTTCCAGATTCTCTACAAGTGCCAGTATAGTATTCAACACATTGCAGATTTTCAGAAAAAAAAAAAGAAAAAACAGTCTTGATGGACTTGAACAGACATGATTGTTTTGCTATGGCTATCGTGATTCATTTGTTTTTACCATTAAGTAATCCCTCTTGCATGGAGTTTGTCATTCGTGCCCTTTGATTAAATTATGTTAAATGATTGCAGGTTGTGGCATCATCAATGACCTGCTTATCATTTATTGTGCAAGTCTCTACATCATATAAGAGCTTTTAAAAGATGCTAGCCCTGTGTCTCTTGAAAACAGAGCTTCACAAAGCTTTCTATTCCCCAAAGATGGCTTCTGTGCAGAAGTAATAGAAGATGACTCTTCCCGGCCTCACATGTTTGAGGCCTTGCCTACATTCCCTTTAGATTTTTTTTTTTCTTGTTGATGTTTCTTTCAAACCTCTTGGCTCCCCAGAGATGTAATCACTTTTAGTTTCTGATTGTCTTCAAGCAGAGAAGGCTTGCTGTCTCATTTAGGAATGGTGATAGACACCTGGCTAGGATGGACAGGGGCTGTAGCTGTGGTCCCAGGCTGTCAAGGACAAATGGGACACCTCCACGTGAGCATGTGCCAAACAGCGTAAGAGGTCATTGTTCCCGTCATGGACCACAGGGTGAGCTGCAGTTACTAGGAGCCATTGATCCACTTTCGGTCTGGTAGTGGGTATTTTTGAGAGCCCAGTGTGTGGCAAGCAGAGTTCTGAATGTTAAGGAACACAGCGTGAGCATGGTCCAATCCACTCCTCTCCATGCTAAAAAAAAAAAAAAAATGTAGGGGCCACTGAGATGCGCAGTGGATAAAAGCACCTGCAATCAAGCCCGATGACCTGAGTTCAGTATCTGAGACCCAAATGGTAGGAGAACAAACCCCCACAAGTTGTCCCCTGACTGCCACATGTCCCCTGACTGCCAAATGTGTGCCTGTGCATGTGTGTGCATGCACACACACAAAAATAAAGTAACTTTTAAAATTAAAACTAAAATTTACATTTATTATCTCGTAGGTTTGTGTGTCTGTACATGGCCAGCTGTACCATAGCATGTGGTCAGAGGACAACTTGCAGGAGTTGATTCTCTCCTTCTGTCATCTAGGTCTCAAACTTAGGTCATCAGGTCATTACCCACTGAGCCTCTTGCTGGCCTCCATGGGTTACATCTTAAATACTGGAGTATAGTAGATAGAACAGAGTTAGTCAGCTGTGGCACCCTGAGTAGATCATGCAGAAGAGAACTGTAGAATGTGATGGGAACATCCAGGGGGACACCTAACCACTTTGTACGCTAGGCAGCTGCTGTGACCATGCAAAGTTTCCCAAACAAGATCATGAAAAGTAGGTGGCTGGAGACATGACTCGGTGTTAAGAGCATGTCTGTCCTTGAAGAGGACCTGGGTTCAGCTCCCACCACCTATGTGGTAGCTAACAACCATCTGTAACTCCAGTTCAAGGGGGATCTGACACCCTCTTCTGGCCTCTGTACGCACACAGTGCACTTAACATACGTGCAGGCAAAACACTCATACACATAAACATAAATAAAAATTTTAAAACTGTTTAAAAGAATGTTAAATGTGTTTTAGACAATCTGTGGGTAAAATAATTTCACAGAGAGATAATACTCTCATCTAAAGGAAAAAAATAGATTATTGTAAATTTCTAATGTCATCAAAACAGGCTTTAAGCCACAGGCATTTTGGAATGTATTCTTGGATGTCAGTGATCCAAGATCAAACCGTTGTTGACATTGCATCTTGGCACCACCTGTGGCCAAGGGCACCATCTTGGAGGACAGTGGACTTTGAGAAAGCAGAAGCTACGCAGACGCAGCAGCGTCTCCAAAAAAGACTGAAAGGTCATGTGCTCACCCAGCCATCCACACAGGCAGCTCTCCGGGAGTTCAGGGATTTAAAATTCTGTCATTCGGAGGTCAGGAACAGCCACATCTTTAGATAGAAGAGCACAGGCTATGTGTCCTCTATTAGGATCCAGTATTGCGAAGAGTGGGAGTTAAGCAGATGTAAAGTTCAGGAGCAGCAGAACAGCACTGGCAGAGGCCAATATCTTTGAGCAATTATCTTTGAATTAAAGAAACAAATCAATGCCAGTCATTTCTCTATGGTTGTTCCGTGAATCCTAAACTATACAGCATCGCTGTGTGTGTAGGAAGATGCATGTGATATATATGAAATATATACATAGAAAGACACTCCTCTAAGAAAGGCTTAAAGGCAATACCACCCCCACAAGACATTATGGCCAGCCCTGCCAGTTAAGGCTGCTGAGTGGATGGCAACTTTTTCTGTCATAGACAAGATGGGTATTGGATCCCAGCAGGAGAGAGATGGAACCAGTGTCTATCTTGGCAATATCTTATATGTGCCCACTCATATTAGTCTGTTTTCCTTACCATAATGAGATTCCTACTGTTGTATACATGAACTCTTGGGGTACAAGCCATATCCAAAGTATAGAAAAACTATGGCCAGAAAAGACTGGCCCACTGATTGACACTGAAGACGCACTCTGAATGAGGTATTGCTTTGTCTCTTCCCTTAGTCAGGGATTTCAAAGTTTGTGTTTCTTTTGAAGGAAGAAGGAAAAGTTTCCTTTTATACATGTGTATGTGTGTGATATAAGTGTATATATGCATATTCTCACATGTGGGGGTACATGAAAGTATGTGGGTGTGTGTGGGTGTACATGTGCATGCACGTACATACACGCATGTGGAGACCAGAAGTTGACATTAGGCATCTTTTTACAGTGCTAATGACCTTGTATACTGAGACAGGTCTTTTCAGTTGAATTCAGAGATCATTGATTTGGCTAGTCTGGCTAGCCATCTTGATCTGGGGGTCTTCTGTCTTTGTCTCCCTAGTTCTAGGATTAGAGGCAGACTGCTATGTCCATTTGGCATTTACATGGGTGCTGGAGATTTGAACTCCAGGACTCATGTTTGCACAGCATGCACTCTGCCCCATTGAACCATTTCCCCAGCCTCAAACACATTTACTATTTGGTAAACGGGTATCTTGGGGGATCTTGATCTTCATCTGCCTTTGGGGGACAGAAAACCATCCCACTACATCTCCCCATGAGCATTCAGCCAGAAAGGCTCATTATGTGCAGACTGTGATGGTTAGAAAGGTGTGTATGATGGGCTGGGGCTGAGGCTCAGCTGGCAGAGTGCTTGCCTAGTGTGTATTAGGCCCTGGGTTCAATCCCAGCCCCATATAAACCAAGTACATGCCTATAATCTCTGCAGTGGGGGTGGGAGCTGGAAGCAGGAGCATCAGAAGTTCAAGGTCATCTTCATATTGAGTTCAAGGCCAGTCTGAGGTATACGAGATCCCGTTACACATAAAAGAAAGATGTATGTTTGTTTTGGACCTGGTGGCGTGCTTAAAACATTGAACAATTAAGGATTCTTATTCTGTACTTCATTTCAGTAACAACAGCTGGTCCAAAGTTATAGCTCTGAGTGGCAAGAAAACCATTCTGGCTAGCCAGTGAGGGCATGGGTCTTTGGAGGATGCTTTAGCAATACCTCTCATACACCCACCAAATGTGCCCTGTATGTGCACACACATAGCCTCTTATACATGCACAGAAGCATTGCATAGTCTAAGATTCTGGGAACAACTAGAGAGAAATGACTGCCATTGACTTGTTTTTATTGGAGCTGGAGAGATGATTCAGTGGTTAAGAGTATTGTTTGCTCTTGCAAAGGACTCAGATTCAATTCCCAGCATCCACATGGTGACTAACCATCCTTATCTCCAGTTCCAAGGGATCTGATACCCTCTTATGACCTCCTTGGGCATTGCATGACACAAGTGACTTACCTACATATACTCATACACATAAATAAAATAAATGAGATTTGCTTTATCAATTCAAATATATGGCTAATTTTTCTCTGCTTCTGGAATATGATTTTTCTCTTCCTTATTTTCAGTCCACATCTTCTCCCACAAAGAACTGCCAAATTTCCAGTCCTATAACTTTTTCCACAATCACAGACCAGAGCTGGAAGAGGCTATAGGGATCTAATTTAATATGTTGAAAGTACCACAGTAGGGTGACAATGTAGGAATGTCAAGCAGGTATCTGAAAAACAGATGGCTCTGGGAAAGAGAATTCGGGGCTGGACGGCCGATGTTGGAGTCCGTGGGCATAGTACACCTCAGATAAGGCCTCTCCTCTGCTCACACCTTCAGATGCACTTTAAACTTTTGAGAATCAGTTACTTAGGAAGTCACTTGACACCCTCCATTAAATAGCCCTTGCTTTCCTTCCCACGGTAACTCCTATAAGTGCCTCCAATCATATTCTCCAAACTATGTTTCTTACCTCTCTCTTCTCAAGCAGATACCTCTTCTAGTGGTCGTTCAGATTCTCCTTCCTTCTGGAAACCTTTCTGAATTCAGGTTGTGGAAGACCAGAGGAAATGTTGGGGGCCATGATGAAGAAAAAAATATATTTATTATCCACTTTCACCAGTCACTAATGAAGGCCTTGCCTACCACATCCATTTTGGTGTTCTTGGGGACAGCTAAGGCTATGTTGACTGGTCTCCCTGACGATGAAGGGTTCCACTCTGCAGCAACCATGACAAATACATGTGTTACTCTTTCAGTAAAATATGCAGGAACGTGTCTGGTGGTCTTTTTAATTTTCACCTATGTCGCGTTCTTTCTAGTTTTATGTGTCTCCAAGGACATTGTGTTGAGTAGTCCTCTCAAAAAGCCACACTAATTCTTGAATTAGAATGTGGTGGTTCTTTTCTCCAACCCCACTGTCAACTTATTAGTTTATTTAGGCAAGTTACATAACTTCTGCTTTAATTTATTATCCATAAAATGCGGGTGAGAATAATTCACCCTGTTTTTACAAGGATAAATAAAACGTAGACCTAAAACATCTTGAAAAATATGCTTAAGTGTAAAATATATTTTGTATTATTGCTGCCGTTTTTCTTATAGTCAAGGAAAAAACCTCCTAATCCTTCTTAATGATCTAACCAAGATGTCTACCACTGATCTACCTCCCCAGCCAGTTAGGTCCTATTGTAGGTAGTTAAAATGTAGACCTTGAGTCAGTGTGGTAGTATGTATCTATAATCCCAACACTGAGGAGGCTAAAGCAGGAGGATCATGAGTTCAAGGTCAGCCTGGGCTACATAATGAGTTTCAGTCACAAAACAAAGCACAACAACAATAAAACAGGCCTTAATGTCCAAAGAGATAGTCAATATTTTGTCTCTGACTTACAGGCTAACTGTATAGCTATGTCTGACTTAGTGAACTTTTTTGAACTCCTGGATCTCATTCAATAAATTAACACTTACGATGTTATAATCTGTTGGATAGCTGAGCACCTATAATCTATAGTTATGATGCTTGAAAATGAGACTAAGAATACAGGTCAGTTGGTAGAGTGCTTCCCTAGCATGCACACGACCCTGAGTTCAATCTCCTGGACCTTATCAGCAGTGCATGGTGGTTCATGCTTCTAAGTCCTGTACACAGGAGATAGGAGGCAGGAGGATCAGAATTCAGGGTTATCCTCAGCTACATAAAGAGTTCAAGATTTGGGCTACATGAGACCCAGTCTATAAAAACTACAAATAAGATAGTCATAAATAATCATCATGATTTCTCCTATGGCCTAATAATCATGCCAGCTGTGGACAGATGTCAAAATATATTTTGATTTCCTGTTGAAAAGACTCTTTCTTGCCCTCAATTCATGAATGGCAAAAGAAAGAACAGAGATGGAATGGATATGTAGATGAAGGTGTGCAACCAGCAGGTGATTGTGCTTAGAAGGGATCATGTTGACATGTAGGTTATATGGTAGCTACATGGCCAAAGTTGAGAAGGGATGCAAGAGAGACACCGTATGAATGAGTTTTGATATCATAATAAAGCCAGGTGACAGTGTGGTACAGTGTGTCCCTAATGTGGCGTGCCTGTTGTCAAGTGCACCTCTGGTCTGGTGGGCACACTTGGATGCTGGTGGCTGTTCTGTGGGACAACAGTCACCCTGGGGGAGGTGATTTGGCCTTCCTCCCTTTCCATTCCTAAATTAGATGAGGGTGAGGTGGTGTCACTTGCTGAACTGTGCCCGCCCCCATAAGATGCTGGATTCCTAACCCCTTAGTACCATGTGTGTGGTCTTCTTTGGAAGCAGTTTTTGCCTGTGTCCCTGGAGTATGAGTGATGCCCTTATAAAAAGAGGAAAATTGGACAGAGAAAGAGACTCATAACACTGTGTGAAGACTATCATCAGACCTGAAGTCATGGAATGTCAAAGATGTCCAGAAGTCCACAGAAGTCAGAGGCATGGAACAAGTCTTCCCTCCTAGCTCTCAGGGGAAAACAGTCTCACTGATACCTCATCGTGGCCTTCCATCTCCATGACAGCTAGACAATCAGTTTCTGTTGTTGAAGCTGTCCAGTGTGTGGTCCTTCATTAAAACCTCAGGAAACCAGCACAGGAGGGCTGGCCATTTCCTGTACCCAACTGTTCCCCTGACCCCTGGCCCATGGTTTGGGATTAATGGAGAGCTTGCACATGGTATGCATTTGTTGGCAGGGTACAATGAAAGGGCCAGGACTTCTGTGGTTTGGCTTTTGAAAGCAAGTGCATTAAAGCCTAATCTCAGTCTTTGGAGTTGATTTAGAACAGTGCTCCTTAATGTGATAATCACCTCACCCCATCCTTTCCCCTAAGACTGCACCTTTATGTGTGTTTAAGGTGTCAAAGGCACATTTTTAAAAGCCCTTCATTTGTTCTTGCTTTAGGCTTGAACACTTGGGCACTTCTTGAGAATCTTTGGGGAGCTGTTGTAAGTCTGTGCCTGTTAGAGGTTTGGCAAACCCATGTCAGAAGAGGGGCTGCTGCTTTTCGCTTTCCACTTTCTTTGGGTCTGCCTGTTCTTTTTCTGAAAGATGCCAGAGCCTTCCCAGGGGGAGCCTTGCCTCCCTCCTCTTTGGAGAATGTTGACTTATATTATATGAAACATTTGTTTGTTTGTTTTTTTTATAGAAACTTCCATTTCAACATGTTGAAAGAGTTGGTTCTCATTTATATGTGAAAAATAAACTTGTCATGCAAAAACTCTCAGAGAACAGTTACATAATAATTATGCATGCCCCAACTCATTAGCATAGAGACCTCACCCCACAGAAAGCATTGAATTCTCTAAGCCCTGAGAACTTTTTTGTGAAGTCCATAAAAACATATGAAAAAAATTGCTGGAAATTGAAAGTCAACTATTTTTATAACTATGTCCTACGGAGTTATATCTTGCAGACACAGTTCCATAACCCTGTTTAATAGGTGAAATGGTTAAGGGTCAGGAGAAGAAAATGACAAAGCCAAGATAAAAATTCAGAATTTCCTGATTTCCAACCTGTGTAATGTTTCTTTTCTGAGCTAATACTGAGGATCATGGTTCAGTTCAAAAGACCAGGAAGAGGGTCGAAAGGGGAAGAAACCCAGGAGGTGGTTAGAAAACAACGTGGCAGAATTGGAAGAAGACTTGGGTCCCAGCCAAGATTCAGCACTGCAGAGTAATTCAACCCAGGGTCATCTGACTTAAACCTTAGGATGGTGAGCTAGTTAAAAACTCTATGCTCTGTACTGAAACATTCATGGATTCAATGATAGTCCTGGAATTTGCTTGGAGACATACAATCAGCCATAAGCTGGTACTTAACTGACGCTGTATAATGAATATATAACGTTCCATTATGAGTCTTTGTTCATGTTTGAAATTTCGTGTGAGTAAAAATTAGACCTCTCAAATGTATCTCTGAGGCCTCCAACTCCTCTCCGCCTAGACCCTATTGTTCAGTTCGTTCTTTTCTCTCAGCAGCAGCAGTCTCATTCCTTTAAAATAAAGTGAGCCCTTTCCTTTAGTCCGATTGTAATAAATATACTATGAGAGGTATCCCAATACCTTCACTTTTTTATTTCTTAACAGATAATTTGATGCCTGTGCTTTCATAATAAATTCAAAAGCCGTTCCCTGGTCCTCACCATTTTGAATTGCAGAAAAGAGTACAAAAGATTAAAGTACTTTAAAATAAATCCCGGCTAATTATACATACAACTGCATTCACTAGATGTGAGTATTTCCAGGGCTTTCTTTGCTATCCAGTGCCACCTGCTCACAATTTAAATGGGCACAAATTTAGTTCCATTAAACAAAACACAGCGACTCTTCTATAGCTCTAACTCCTTTTGGTCCTATTTTGGAATTGGGAAACTAATTCTAGTGTTCTCTTGTTAGCTCTGGGCCTATGTTAACCACACCACAAGGCTATTTGCTTGCATATTTTGCAATCTTGCCTTTAAAACCAGCAGGCAAATAAGTTTGTGATGAAGTGATTTGTGTTTTACAAGGATCCTTGTGAACTGGATGGCATTTAAACTTGTAGTTCAGCCATTACCAACCCCCACATAGAAGAACACATGCCTTGGCTTCTTTAGCTCATTAAAGATTTTTGGTGGGTACTACCTATCGCCAAAAAAGAAAAAGAAATATTCCCTCAACGTGTGGTGTTCTGACCCAATAGGACCCAAGTCCCCAGAATTTTCTAGATCATCTTCACTTAAGGGCTTCACATGTAGTAATGTCACTTTGGAGGAATTCATTCATCTGCTGTTGATCTGGAATGTTCCTGATGTCTGTAAGTCTAGACAGGGTGTTTCTTTGAGGCTGTGACTAAATCTGCATTCAAATCAAGCAGGCTTGTCATCGTCCTCTCTTCTCCAGTTGGCCTCCTCTACTGTTTAGGGAATGGAAGTTGAGAACCGGGTATGTTGGCTCATGCCTGTCATCCCAGCACTCAAGAAGCTAAGGGAAGAGTCCTGATTACTAGGAGTTTGAGGCCAGCCTGGAGTACAAAGTGAGTTCAAGGCCAGCTTGGACTACACAACCAAACTCTGTCTCAAAAAAAAAAAAAACAAAAGCAAAAAGAAGAAAGAAAGTTGAAAAATCCTAGCACATGAGGTGTATATTGCCCATCCTGTTAGAGAAGTATATCCTCCCTCCCACTCCTTTGTCACTTGTGTCTGGGCCCGAATACCTTAGCAGGTGCCACAGTCAGGAGCTCAACTGTGATCATCAAGAAAGGAGGAAGCTGCTTATCTGCCCCTAAAGTTCTTATTTTTCCTAACTTTCTCTCTTCCACGCTCCTACCCCCAGCCCCACACACCCTTGTCCTACATTCCTGTCCGTTCTGTCTATTCAAAAACTCCTCCCTTCCTTAGAAAAGCTAAAAATAAAAGCAATGCTTTCCAATGAACTTGCCTTATTAGGACTGCACAGGCAAACTGCAGACTGAAAGGGA
This sequence comes from Eospalax fontanierii, assembly GCA_035773235.1. NCBI lineage: Eukaryota > Metazoa > Chordata > Mammalia > Rodentia > Spalacidae > Eospalax > Eospalax fontanierii. The sequence goes on from CM069547.1 coordinate 9,293,148, forward strand.
ATCCTTCCTTATCCTGACTACTCAGAGCTATATCTTTACAAGTCTTGGCTCTTCTGTCCATTATCTAAGATGGGCCTCACCCAAGCTCTGTTATCTTTTCTGCAGAGTCAGAAAATGTCAAAATGTTTGGGAAAAGCTGCTGTCTGTATGTTCTGAGGAGCCCATGGCACCCCAGAACTTTGTGTGCATGTTCAGAGACCTTAAAATACCTGCATCTTCTAACCATGATTAGTTGAGAAGTATCAAATCATGTGTCTGCGCTCCCAGATTTAAGCTCCTGGGAAGGACCAGATTCATTCTTGGCTTGTCAGGAGTATTTGGACCTGCAGACAGTGGCCCAGGGAAGGAGGAGCCTAGGGCTGGAATTCTCCAAGCCCCCTATTATGTGTGATCCTGAGCCAGAACTTGGCCAGCCAGCCTGGACAGCTGGCTCTGGTTACTGTGGGAACAATGCAAGGAAGGCCATTGTCAGATTCCTCGGGGGTCAAGGGCACAGCCTTCTTAACACACTCAGTCTGTGATGGCAAACGGAAGCTGAAGAGAACGGGATGGCAGCCATGGAGAAGGTGAAGGGTTTGATCAAAACTCTGGCTTTTCTGTTGCTTCGATTTAGAACCGAGGCCAAAGCAGTTCTGTAACTCCCTGAGCATGGCACACCAAATGTACCCCTAATCATTTTCAGAGTTCCAGATTGGTAGTATAAAAAGAGATAGTTGGTATAGTCATATTCTCCCCTCCCCCAGATCAGTCTCTATTAGTACATTCCTTACTATGACAAAATACCTGACAAAAATGACTTAAAGAAAGAAAGGTTTAAGAAGGGATACAGTTCACATGGTGAAGAAGGAATAAAATGGTTGTAGACCCCCGATGGGAGCTGGACACATTGCATCTACTGTCAGGAAGCAGAAGGCAGAGAAGAAGTGAGGCTGGCTATAAAAGCCCAAGGCCTGCTCTCGGTGGCCCGCTTCCTTCCGTGAGGCCCCATCTCTAAAGGCGCCACCAGTTTCCAAAACAGTGCCCCCAGCTGGAGAGCGAGTGTTCAAACATGGGAGCCTATGAGAGACATTTCACACTCTAACCACAGCAGGGTCTCACTCTGTATATCAGGCTGGCTTTGAACTTGAGATCCTCCTGCCTCAGCCTCCTGAGTTCTGGGGTTACATGCATGAACCACCATGCCCAACAAAGTCATCTTTCCTGCGCTCTTCCTTGCCACAATCTAGTACTTTGGTACAAGATCAGCACTTTCTTGTTGCTCTAGGCACATGTCTTCCTGGTATTCAGCATCTTTAGTGACCCTGTGAGAAGTCATTGGTTTCCGGTCCCAAGTCCAGAGGTCAGTAACCATCTTTAACTCAAGCATAAAGGTCTAAAAGCCTTAGACAGTGATGCTTGGGAGCATGAACATTCCAGAGAATTCTGACTACGCTGAACTCTTTTTTTTTTTTTTTGGCGAAAATAAAGGCCAGCACAATGGCTCGACAGGTAAAGGCGCTTGCTGCCAAGCCGGATGGCCAGAGTTCAATCCCCAGAGCCATTCTCCAAGGTAGAAGGAGAGAACCAACTCCTCGAAGTTGCTCTATGACCTCCACACTTCTATGCCCCTTCAACTCCCAAATAAGTCAATTTAAAAGAAAAGGTTTTAAAATAATAAAATAGTTGAAATGGTCAGACCACATAAAAATAAATGACTAGATAAAATTTGCCATGAAGGGCCCCAGTTCAATGTCCATTTAGGACATTGATTAGCAGATAATTGTTTATTCTTTACTACCTGGTCGTGCTTTCCCGTTTAGCCTCATGGGGTCTAGCTTTAACTTATGCACTTTAACTTATAATGGACTCTCAGAGTTTCCCTTTAAATTTTTACTATTTTAAACATATATATGAGTGGTTGGCTTCTCTTGTTTCAAAATGGAAAGAATGGAGATACTACTCCTGCATATGAACATAGGTAACAGTACTGATTCTCCCATTGCAGGAAAAAGGTACCATAAATTACTGTTCAATAGAAAATAGACACCTAACCACAAGGTGCCACCTCCACCCCATGGAATGAGGAGGTGGCTCTGGAACGTGGGAAGAGATGGGCTCTGCTCTGTGTGTCTGCTCGTCCCCTATCTCTGAACTTCACATCTTGTCATTGCTGAATCATCTGTGGACATGTGGATTATTAATGCCTCAGTGTCTGTGAAGACTGTACGCCGTTCCTAGTGAGCATTTCCAGGCTCAAAGTTCAGAAGTGCCTGGTGCACAGCTGTTGCATTTTCACTGTCTTTCTTTCTTTGTGTGAGGTAGGTGTGTGTGTGTGGGGGGGGGGGGGCGTGTGTGTGTGTGTCCTATATGTTCATGCATGTGGAGACCTTGGTCATTCTTCAGGACATCAACTGCTTCATTTCTTGAGACCAGGGTCTATCACTGGCCTGGAACTTGTGGTTTAGCCTAGGCTAGGCTGGTGGGTGGGTGGGCTAGTGAATCCAAGGGGCCATCCTGTTTATGCCTCCCCAATGCTGGCATTACAAGCACATGCCACCATCACACCTGGCTTTTTAAAAATCATGTTTTCGGGGGAATTGAACGCAGATCCTCATGCGTGCAAGGCCAGTGCTTTTCCAACCGAGCTATCAACCCAGAGTTGCATAGGTTGTGTCTGTCTGCCATACACAAAGGCCCATCTTGTGAGCAGTCCATGTAGCAGTCTAGCGGGTTGAATACCCCTAGGTGCCCCCTCTAGAGAAAGCCTGGCAGCAGTCGATATTACCTGCGACCTGGAATGCGCTCAGTGAGCTGTGTAAGTTAGGGCTGTCAAGATCGAGTGACAGGGTCCAGAACAGATGAAAATGCAGCCCGGCTCTTCCTGCCGTTACTTTCCTTTGCTGAAGCCTCACACTCAGTTATTTGAAGAGAGCAATTTAGATTTATATTAAGGAATGCATAAATAGGCTCCTGTGATGAAATCTCATCTGGAGTGAGTGCGGATGCTGTATGCTAATGAGCACACACAGGGCCTCCCTTTCTAAAGACGCAGAGCCTGGGTGCTTCTCCTGTCTCCCGTTCACCTCGACGTTTGAGAACGACTCAGACAGTGGGGAAAGGTTATCCTTTTTTTCCTGTCTCTCAATATTACACCCCTCCTTTTAGAGCCTTACAGCACTTGACAAGCCTTCAAGTAATTCCAGGTGATGGATTTCCCCCCAGAGACCCTTAAGAGCTGGTTTTACATAGAAGCACATAGGACTCAAGTCACAAACAGAGCATTTGGCTGTCTTGCATCATTTGACATCACCAAAACTGCCATCCCTCTGTGGTTCACACCCTTATTCCTCTTCTTAGAGCTTTGGATGCTCAGAGGTAAAATGTCAGAAGCCTAGTGTCAGCCATGCCAGCGTGTGACTTTGGCCAAAGCATTTTGCATAAGAGGGACACAATGTCCATGTTTCAATGAGGAGACCGAAGGCTCGTGGGGTAGGTCCCCTCCTCCGTGATGCTCAGTTGCCCCAGGGCTTTGTGCCCGCTGGGATTCAGCAGTCGCAGGAACAGTGCCACCTTGCAGAACTGCTTCCTTCTCTCCGATCAGCTTTTCTGTCACTGTTTCGAAGAAGCTCAGACACTTCCAGGTGTCCATTCCTGGGGAACGTAGGCTAAACCTCTGATGACATGCTGACTTCTGCCCCAGCTGGTGATGAAAACTCATGTCACTGAAGACTGTGGGCTTCCTGGGGTCAATAGGGAAACTCCTCAGGGTTGGAAAAGGAACAGACACAGAATAGCTTCTAAGAAACAGAAGGAGATGCAGGCACAGAGAGGCCAGAAACAGGTGCTATTGTTACCTAGAAAGAGGAAGGAGTGTTCTCTGTGTGCCCAGGGGAGCTAGAGGTGGCGACCACGGGGACTTGAAGGTAGTGACAGATTACCACCCCTCTTCCAGTGACAGAGAGCTCAGTACCAAGGCTCCCTTCTGTCAGGTGTCCTGGAAGTATCTGGGATGCTAGCATAAATTACCAGGACTTGCTGCAAATCCCACAGGCTCCCCCTTAAGTCCCAAGGACTTGGAGTATCCTCAGCCTCTCTCTCAGAAAAGCCTCCCATTTAACTCTATTATATATGAAGGTTAGGCAAAAGATTTTTTTCAAGAAAAGTTTCATAGGTTTTAGTTTTGAAAGCCATTGGGGTACATAATGGAAGAGCTAAGGATCAAAGTAGCATGACCTCAGGTAAGTCATGTAATTTCCTGGGTCCTCATCTCCTTCATCTCAAAACAAGGCTCAAGGGTGCCCAGTCTGTCTCACAGAATGGTTTAAGGGTAAGCTTGGAGTTAGCCATTCAGACCTTCATTCCATGCACACATGCCTCTCTGCAGAAGGCTCCACAGGGAGAGAGATTAAATATGTGCAACGGTTGTTCCAAGTCAATAGATAAAATTTAGGCAAAAGACGTAGATTTTCAGCTGTAAGCATCAACATCCAGGTAACTGTTTTTGCTGCTGTTGCTAACTGGGCAATTACAATCATGTCTACAGATCCTAGCTCTTGGGTTTGAAACCAACTGTAACCATTCCTCTTGCACTTCCTTCAGGTGCGCCTTCCTTAACCTGTGTGCCTTGGTGTTCCCATCTGTTCAATGGACATTAAAAATGTAATCTATTTTCCTGGCATTTTGGGAATACTAAGCCAGTTCATATTTGTTCAGTAGTAAAATGGAGATTGCAATATATTAAATACTATATAATGTACATTACTGATCTTTCCCCTAGTATTTGGTGAAGTCAGTACCCTGGGGCAAGTAATTAAACAGGGCTCTGCTTCCTGTGCTCAGCATAGCTGTCATTTGCATTTGTAACCTAGGCTGGTCTTGAACTTGCTGTGTAGCTGAAGATGCCTTGAGCTTCTGATCCTCTTGCCTTTACCTCCCAAGTGCTGAAATTACAGGAGTGTACCATCATACCTGCTTATGGGATCAAACGCAGTTTATTTATGCATGCTAAGCAAGGTCTCTACCAGTGAAGCAACATTCCAGCCCTTGTGTTTGTGCAGTGTCTTCTTTCCTGCGTTATAAGTCCCCAGACTCACAGGCATCCCATGCATCCAAGCAGAGATAGGAACATCAAGCCGAGAAGAGAGAGCCTGCGGAACGGCTTGTCTTGCAAGGAGTCTCTGTTCTCATTCTTCCCTAAGGTTGGATTGTTGCTCCTCATACTGAACAAAGGCTTCATTTTGCAGAAAGCATCCTTCTGTCTTTGTGTGTCATCTGCCTTTAAGTGTGTGATTTGTTTCTGCTGTGTGCAGGGAGCTCCCTGGAGAAGACTTTGGGGATGTTATGCAGAGCTCTTGTATCGACTGACCTGTGATAAAGCTGTGCTAGAGTGCACCAATGAGGTAATCCTCTTCAGGTTTCTCAAGTCAGTGACCTTGAGGCCTATCCGATAACAAACCCTATAGATGGATCCTGGTTACAGAATGTCCTTGTATAGAGGTAAATCAGTGTGAGGGTGACTAATAGTTTTAAAGCAATGACTGCAGCTCTCCACACGCCTCAGGATGGGAGACAGTCTTATTAGTAAGCTCAGAGACCCCTCCTAGGTCTAGGTGACACTGTTTGGGCTGATTTTCAGGAGTCCCTGAATCTGTGTTCCTCACTTACTTCTCCTCATTAAATTTCAAATTGTTCCTTAAATTGTCATGATTGTATCTAATATTGTCAGTATGAAGTTCAGAAAAGAAAACTTGGACCTTGGAGCTAGTGGGCCGGCCCTCCCTCCCTCCCACCCTCTCTTTCTTCCTTCCTTCCTTTTCCTTAGGACAGAGCTGAAGATGAAAAGATGCTCATTATAATATTAATATAAGAGAGGTAAGCAGGGAGGTAAAAAGCAGCCTGTGCAAACCCTTGTTCAGAAGGAGGCTTAGCAGGCACCCTGAGCTGCCCATTTAATCCGTATCAGCACAGAAGCTTTGAGAAGAGTTCCTAAGCTATCTGACAACACCCCTGCTCCTCTGACCTGGCCAAATCCATGCTGGAAGAGGTGGAAGTCTTAAGGGAAAAGGCTTCCAGTGGCTGGCAGGGAATGGGCAGTGTGAGAGGTGGATGAGGATAGGTAAGGGTGGTTATTTTGGGATAGCTGGAATGCAATCATCTCTTTTAACATTTGTCAATCATAGCACATTCATACACACAACTCTTCAAGTACAAGTGCTGTTCTAAATGATTTTTGTTCTTGTCTTGTCTTTGCTTTGTTTTATTTTTGAAACAGGGTCTTACTCTGTAACCTATACTGACCTTGAATTGGGGATTCTGCTGCCTCTTTCTCTGAGCTGAAAAAGCTCACATTATAGATTATTGGCTTCTAAATACCTTGGGATATATTACCTCTTTAACCTCAAGGCCATTATTATGCACATTTTCTTTTTGTAATTATTTTATATGTGGGTTTTTTTTTTTGAGACAGTTTTATGTAGCCCAGGTGTGCTAGTTAGTTTTAGTTGTCAACTTGATGCAACTAGGTTGAGGAGGCCTCAAATGGGGAATTGCTTCCATTGGACTGGCCTGTAGCCATGTCTATGGGGCATTTTCTTGATTGTTGAGTGATATGGGAGGGCCCAGCCCCAGTCCCAGCCCACTATCGGTGGTGCCCCTGAGCAGATTGTTCTGTATTGTATAAGAAAGCAGGCTGACCATGGACCAGGGTAGCAAGCCAGTCAGCAGTGTTCCTCCATGGTCTATACTTCAGTTCCTGCCTCCAGGTTCTTGCCCTGAATTCCTACCTCAGTGATAAACTGTGATCTGGGATATGTCAGCCAAATAAACCCTTTTCCCTGGAAGTTGGAATTGGTCAGAGTGTTTTGTCACAGCTATAGAAAAGCTAAGACACCAGGTAAGCCTCTAATTCCATATTTATCAGAGCATGGTCCCTCATCCACAGCCATTGGAACTTAGGCTCCACAGTTGGCACTCTTGCAGGTTGTAGCTTCTCACAGCAACAGTGAGTCCAAGTCTTGAAGGCAAAGTGAATTCTTGTCCTCAGTGGGCAGGTAGAAGGGACTACATTATTTCCAAGGGTTTTACCAACTATGTCCCTTGGATGTAATAATATACTTTTTATTCCCTAAATCAGATATGAGATTATTGATGGCTTTATGGCCCCCATTCTGGTTAGAAAATCATTGTAATATTCAAGAGCTCTTGAGCCCTTCTCTGAAAGCAAGGAGAGTTGACTTTCACCCCAAATGGCATCATGTTGGCAGAAGTCAACATGTCTATCCTGTGGCAGTTGGCAAGCTCTACAGTTAGTTGGGTAGAATAGCAGGGAGATTACCCGATAAAAGTTCAGCATTTTTGAGTGATATTGAATTTGTCAAGTCTTGAGTCCAAGATGGTACACACTTACAGAGCTCCAGAATATACTTAAGCTTCTTTTTTGTGGTCATGGGGACTGTACTGAGAACCTTGTATCTGCTAGGCAAGTGCTCTACCACTAAGGTGGATCTCCAGTCCTAGACCTTAACTTTTATAAAAGACAGTAACAATCTGACTTTCAAATCAGAAGTGGTGTACTTCTCTTCTATCATCTAATTAGTGTCGATCTCAAGAAAAACTTCATATTAAAACTAAAAACTCCAGCCAGTCGTGGTGGCACACCCTTGTAATCCCAGCACTCAGGAGCAGCAACAGGAAGAACTGCAGATTTGAGGCCAGTCTAGTCTACCATGTAGTAAGTTGTATGCCAGCCGAGACTACATAGTGAGATTCTGTCTCAACAAATGAATACATATGTGTGTTGTATTATATATTATATGTATTAAAAACAAAAATAGCTCATGTCTATAATCTCAACATTTAGGAGGCTCAGGAAAAAGGATTGTTGTAAAAGTTTGAGGTCACCAGGGCTTTGTAGTAAGTTCTAGGCCAACCTGAACTATTGAATGAGACCCTGTCTCAAAAAGGACAAAAAAAAACACTTTCTGTAAGCAACTTTAATGATACTCACTGGCTTACAATCAATCAGCCGATCAATCAATAAAATTATCGAAAAAGACATGAAAATAAGAGGGCTAGTTGGAAAGAGAAAAGAGACTGGTGGGAGAGGGAGGGGGCCAGCAGAGGCTAACCAGAAGTTGAATATAATGGAAATGCATTGTGTACATGTAGGAAAATATCATAATATAACCCATTACTATGCATTATTAATATATGCTAATAGAAAACATTACTGATTCATCTAAAAGTACAGAAACAGAAAGATCCTAACTAGCTAAGATCAAATAAGAATTGATGATGGAAGAGTACAGACAAGAAAGGGGGTCTAAATGTGATTAAGATGTATTGTATGAAATGCACAAAAATTCAATAAAAATATACATTGAAAAAAGAACTGAAGGTTGAGTAAGTAACAGAGTTTGTGGAAACAACACAAGCAATAACTATTATAGCTGTGACTTTAACCAAGATGTTTATTGACCGGAGCAGCAGTGATGGGTTTTTGATGGTAATAAGTACAAAGAATGAAATCCATCCAAGCCACAGCGGTGACTTCAGGGTCTGTATGGAATACCAAGCAGTACAGAGTCCAGCACTCTGTCTGTATGACTTTTGTTTATTGATAAGCATGGGCTGAAAGTCTGTTTCTTAACAGCCCACTTGCAGCACAGTAGTAATAGCCACCTTTGTGTTGCTGGAGGAGAAGTTAGTTGTTTTTTTTATGAAAGGGATAAAAGAATTCAGAGATGTAATTTGGGTTAAACACAAAATAAAATAATATATAAATGCATATAATTTTTGTGGAACTGCCCACCTGGAATCTCAGAATTAGACAAGTGAAGGCAGGAAGATCAAAGGTCCAAAGGCAGCCTCTGCTGTAGACTGAGTTTGAGGCCAGTCTGGCCACATGAGACCCTGTTTCAATCCTCTTCATCCCCATAAAAATGTGTGTCTTCAGTACATCCTGAACATCCCTCACCTGACATTCAAAATATCCCAACGTCCAAATTGTTTTGATTACTGAGATGATGTCATGAGAGGAGAATCCCACATCTGGCGTCAGGTGACAGGTCACGACCAAAGTGCAGGTGCACTAGAAATAGTGAACAGAATGACCTTCAGATCATATATACAAGGGGTGTATAAAGAATAAATAACCTTCATGTTTAGACTTGGTTCCCATTCCCAGGATAGTTTGTATGACTATGCAAATATTCCAAATTCGCAATCATCTAGGATCTGAAACTCAGTGGTCCCAGGAAAGTCAGATAAGAGATATCAAACCTGTATTTGTTAGCAGTTCTTATTTCTAATGAAATTTATAGACAGTAAACCGCACAGGTCTTCCTGTCCCAAACCCCTTTTGTGAAAGATGGTTATCCCACAAAGTCCTGTCCTGACTCTGTGCCTTCATCAGTCTGTAGAGGCCACAGTGATGAGAGATTTGAGTAATTCCCAAGGAATGTTAAAATGTTTTAATGCGGTGAAGAGGTATGTCAGTCATTATTTCTTAGTATGAGGGATGTTGAGGGGGAAGCACTACTTAAAGGAGATGGGTGACTCATCCAGGACTTCAGGCTTCAAATCCTGCCTCTGCCATCAGCCAGTTGTGCAACCCTCAAATATATCACCTAGCTCCTCTGAGCTTCAGTCTAATAACTGCTCCCTTGTGGGCTTATTTTGAGGATGAATGGGCTAAACTGCTAAAGCGCTTAGAACAGCCTCTGCTCAGTTGCTTATCCTAGCCTTGTGGTCATTGGGCACAGTTCCTAAACTGCACCCGTCAATCCTGCCAATCAATTTTCAGTTTCATTCAGTGCAATCAACATCGGAATCAGAGCTGTGCTTCCTGCTGGGGCATGATGTGCCCTGCCTTCATGGAGCCAAACCTATTCTGTACAATGAGAGGACAGCGAATGTGGGCTATAGGAATTCAGTCGTCTGCACAAAGCCTACTAGGGCCTCAGCAGTCTGCATTCCAGACAGGTGTTCTAGATGGAAAGATACCGGCATGTCTTTTCAATATCTGCAGACAGGAGAGACCTCAAGGACGAAGGACTTTAGCTTCTTTTGTTATCAGTGTACACAGGATGGAGCATATTGATCGTGATGAGATCATGCCATAAGACTTCAGCCTGTGCATGGTGGAGTCAGCTTGCACCAGCTCTCGTGAACCCTGTGAAATTTCTAGGAAGCTTGAGATCAGGTTAGAATCACGTTGTTCACTTGAAATGGGCTGTGGTGGGAGTGCTTACGCTACAGAAATCTGCAAACCAGGACTCTTCTTTCCCTGTGGCTGTTCCTAAACATTTCCGTGCACACCATTGATATGTTAGTCAGTGTTCTGATGCTATTCAAAAAAATACCTGATAGAGACTGGAGAGATGACTCAGTGGTTAAGAGCACTGGCTGCTTTTACAGAAGACCCAAGTTCAGTTCCCAGCACCCACATGGCAGCTAACAACTATTTAGTCCAGTTCCAGGGGATCCAACACCCTCTTCAGACCTCCATAGGCACTGCATGACATGGGTGCACTTACATTCATGCATGCAGTACACTCATGCACACGAAATAAAAATAATAAATGAAATGTTTTTAAATACCTGAGATAACCAATTTATAAATAGTTTACAGTTTCAGAAGTTCTAGTCCATAATCAGCTGGACCCATTGCTTTGAGACTATGAGGAGGCAGCACATCGTGATGGGAGGGTATGATGGAGGTCTTAATAAACTATTGCTGTTATTTTGTTTTGAGACATGGTCTCCCTGTATCCCCAGCTTGCCTAGACCTCACTATATAGACCAGAATGGCCTCAAACTCACGGAGATCTGCCTGTGCCTCTGCCACCTGAGTGCTGGGATTAAAGGTGTACTCTATTCCTAGTTTATTATCATTATTTTAGTACATGGTCAGGGAGAAAACAGAGCAAAGAGAAAGCCTGGGTCCCACAATCCCTTTCAAGGCATGCCTAAAGTAAGGACCTAAAATCCTTACACTATGTCTGACATAAAGATTTCACTACCTTCCAAGAGTGTGAGTGAGAAACCAAGCCTTTAAACTCATGGGGCATAGGTAGACATTCCAGACCAAACTCGCAGAGCTGACTTTAGTGGACTCGAAATGTGCTGCATCACATTCCCTCAAATAATTTTCTTATTTTCAAAATCTTTCTGTGTACAGATTTTTCTTCTATACTTTGAATTTTCTGACAAAAAAAAAAGATGGTTCCAATAGAGATGTGTATCCTTGAATGGAACACTGTATCTTTCTTTAATATTTTTATTTTATGTGTATGAGTGTCGTCAGCTGCATGTAGATAGCTGTACCCATGGCATGCAGTACCCTTGAAGGGCAGAAGAGGGTGTCAGATCCCCTGGAAATGGAATTACAGATAGTTGCTAGCCACCATGTGGGTGCTAGGAATTGAACCAGGGTTCTTTGCAAAAGCAACTAGTGCTTTTCACCACTGAGCCATCTCTCCATCCCAGAACACTATATCTTACTGTCTAGTCAGAACATGTTTTCATTAATTAGTGCTTGAGGAAGCCACTCCCAATAGTTATTCTGTACAACTGAGTGAGATATTTGTGATTCAAATTTACAAAGCCATTAGAGCAGATTGAGAAAGCCAGTTATCACTTGAGATCGATCCTCACTGTCATATGTATATGGCCATAGGACTTTTCTCCCCACTTACTTTTGGGCTGGCTTCAGGTAGATGGCTGTTCTCCCGTAGAACATGGAAAGAGTGCTATTGTATTCTCTAGCCGGGAAGCCATGAGTCAGTGTTATGTAGTGGGTAACACAGCCCTGGGTAAGTTTGACATTTGCAAAGATGGCACCTAAGTACTCCATGGAATAGTACTATGTAAATAGACCCCTGGAAACCACCATTTCACTTTCTCTTTCCAGGAATTTGACTACCCTCAGTGTAGCATATAAGTGGACTAATACAGCATCTGGCTTTTTGTGGCTGGCTTATTTCCCTTAGCCTGACACCCTCAGGGTTCACTCATGTTGTAGCATGTATAAGAACTGGCGTCTTATTAAAGCCTGAACATTGTATGTGGCATTACATGGTACACAGAATTAGACTCAAGAGAAGATTCTGGTTCATGTAAGACAAGAATTACATACATCATGACAGGGAAGGCAGAGTTACAGAGAAAAGATTTAGTTGGACATTGTAAGTTTTTACCATATCCTGAAACAGCTTTGCTTTCAAAGTTGTTGGTTGGTTGGTTGGTTGGTTGGTGTGGTTGGTTTGGTTGGTGTGGTTTGGTTTGGTTTTGGTTTGGTTTGGTTTGGTTTGGTTTGGTGTGGTTTGTTTTTGGTTTTGTGAGACAGGGTCTCCCTATTACCTCAACTGCCTAGAACTCTGTATAAACCAGGCTGGCCTCTATCTTACAAAGATCTACCTGCCTCTGCCTCCCGAGTGCTGGGATTAAAGATGTAAGCTTAAGAGACTTTCTTTCATTTTCTCTTTTGATGAGATAAGGTAAGTTTTCCTAACATGTGTGTGTTATGTGTATGTGCATCTGCATCTATGTGGAGGCCAGAGATGAATAAGGATGCCCTGTTTAATCGCTGTCCTCATTTTTGGAGACAGGGTCTCTCAATGAACCTGGAGCTTACTGATTGGACTAGACCCCTCCAGCTCCCCAGTCCTGGGATCGCAGGTGTGTGGCTCTTCGCCTGACTTTTTGTATGGGTGCTAGATGTCCAAACTCATGTCTTTATGCTTATGTGGCAAGCGCTTATCCACTGAATAGTCTTCCCAGACCTAGTATTCCTACTTATATTCCTGTTCTTAATCTTGTTCCTGATCCACTGACAAATTGAATCTCTGAGGTTCTAACTCTGAGAACAAAAAACACGGCAGCCACTGTGGGCATGATGCCTTTCTTAAGTCATAAAGCATCTGTTTATGTGCAAACGATTCCTAGACCTGGAATTTCACAAGCATCTGCTGCTTTTCCTGGTTACCACTCCTCCACTGCTTCCCTTGACCAAAGGTTTGAGGACTAACTGACTTGGCCTCTCTTGGATATCTTGCTGCAAGCAGATCACCTGGAATCTCCCTTTTAGGGCAAAGTAATCACATGGTGACTGCAACTCCTGTGACAACGATGATTCCTCCTCCTCCTCCTCCTCCTCCTCCTCATCCTCCTCCCCCCCCTCCTCTTCCCCCTCCCCCTCCCCTCGTTGTCCTCATTCTTGTGATCAAATACATGTAACATAAAATTGACTGCATCCCTTGTATGTGTACAATTCGGGTTCATTAAATACTACCTATATCACAAACCATCATCACATCCTCACACTGAACTCCACACCCTGTAAACAGTCTCTGTCTGTCCCTCTTTCCCCTGGCCCCTGGAAACCACCATCTCATTTTCTCTTTCCAGGAATTTGGCTACCCTCAGTGTAGCATATAAGTGGACTAATACAGCATCTGGCTTTTTGTGGCTGGCTTATTTCCCTTAGCCTGACACCCTCAGGGTTCACTCATGTTGTAGCATGTATAAGAACTTGCGTCTTATTTAAGCCTGATTAATAGTTCACTGCATGTGTGTTCTAGATTTTCTTTAGTGTTCCGGTCTGGGTGAATACTTGACTGGTGTCTACTTTTTGGCTATTGTAAATGCACTGCTATACAAATACCTCTAGTTCCTGATTTCAGCTCATTTGAGTTTATATGAAGAAATGGAATTGCTGAGTCAGCTGGTAACTTTAATTTTTTTCCAGGGACTATTGTGTTTCCTATAGCAATTGCACAAGTTTCATTTTTTTTTCTCCACCCTGATCAATGACACTTGTTATCTGTATTTTGAGTTTTTCTTTAATTAAAGCCATCCTAACATGTGTGAAGCTGTATCTCTTGGCCGTTTGGACTTGCTCCTTCCTAATCATTAGTGACACTGAGTGTCTTCTTGTATGTCTGTCTTGTGTCTCAGCATTTGCCCATTTTTAGAGTGGGCTGTCTTATTTCTTGTTGCACATGAGTCTGCTTGCTTGCCTTGATAATACACTAGTTCACAAGACTGTTGACCGTTTATCTGGGGTCACATGTGTGATGCAGGGATGTATGCACAGTAGCTTCCTCTCTGGAAGCTTCCACTGATGTTTTGAGAGCTTCCCTTATCCACTTACTATGGAGGAAGTTCTCTGGTGGGCGATGCAAAACTAAGCACTGAAACTTCTGGATGTTGTCAGGTATTGGTTTCATTTTTTTTCCCTAGTGCTGGGGATCAAACCCCAAGTGTTATGCAGACCTATAAGCATTCTGCCCCTGAGCTACATCTCCAGCCTGTCCTCTACTTTTGTACTAAGTAAAACTCTTATGTATTCTGGGGAAAAGAAGGAAGTGGAGAATAAATCTTATCATGTCCCAATATAATGATATTATAGACCGGAAGGTGACAGACTTCTGCCATGCAGTTCTAGCTGTGGGTAAGTCATGTGCTTCCTAGGATAGTTATGAATGTAATCCTATGCATTCATAGTGTCATATCATGATGTCAGAAGATTTGACAACTCTGCCAGCTCTAGACCATAAGCCAAATCCCAGCTCTGCCTGGTTTTGTAAATTAAGTTTTATTGATACACTGTCATGGCCACTTCTATAAGTTTTGTTTATGGCTGCTTTTAGACTATGGGGGCAGACTGAGATGTGGCAGTATAAATCATCTGGTCTAGGGCTCGAGAGATGGCTCAGCAGTTAAGAGTACTGGCTGCTCTTGCAGAGGACCTGGGTTTGATTCCCAGCACACATGTGGCGGTTAACAACTGTCCGTAACTCTAGTTCCCGGGGATCTGACGCCCTCGTCTGACCTCCGTGAGCATTGACCAACACGGGTGCACTTGCACGAGTACAGGCAATACACGTATACACCTAAAATAATAATTTTTTTAATGCACACAAACGTGGTTTGGTCCATGAAGCTTAAGACATTTGCTGTCTGACTCATTATAAGGAAAGCTTACAAACTATTGATTTTTCTAGGCACTCAAGTATCATTTTTAACTTTAATTGCTTTTTAAAAAAAGATTGTATTTACTTATTTACCTGTATCTGTGTGTGCGTATATGTGTCAGTGTGGGTGTGTTGGGGGTGTGGAGTGTACCTACATGGGGGTCAGACAATGGTGCCTCCTCTTCTGTCACTCTCCACCTCTTCCTGTGAGGCAGAATCTCTCCCTTAACTTGGAGTTGTGTTTTCTCTGCTCATCTGAAAGACAGCAAGTCTTAGTGGTCCTCCTGTCCCTGCCCTCCTCTGAGATGGATGGGATGCCCAATTTGTTAAGCAGATGCCAGGATCCAAACTCCAGTTCTCATGATTGCCCAGCAAGTGCTCTTGACCACTGAGTCATCTATACAACCTCCTGCGTGGTATGATTTTTAACTCTCTGTAATGCTGACTGCCCACTATTCACTGCTTATGTGATTACTGAAAACTATGAGGCTCATAAAGTGAGGAGGTATACTGTTTCTAACTGTTTACCGAACCCCAGCTGTGCATCCAGGACTGTGTTCCTTAGGCCTTTGTTATTTGATTGAGGAAACCACTTCCGCATCCTTAACAGCTCCAGGGCTGCTTCCAGATGGAACTGAAAGCTTCTTAGCATGGTGACACTTTTTAAAGTCACAGACTCTCAACTTCTGCCTTTCCCTTGAAGTCTGCCTTAAAGAGCAAAGTGATGGCAAGTGTCCTCTTTCTTCTCCTCCTTCTGTATCTGGCCAAGTATGCGTTCATATTTAGGCTAAACTTTGGTGAAATACCTCTGCTCCTTAGCTTCAGTGCGAGGAGTTACAGAAGGACCTGCCTGCCCTGCGCTGTGGCGCACAGACAGCTGACTGCCTTTCACCGGAAAATGATGGCCTCAGTCTCTTCCTCTGCTCTTGCAGGCTGCAGCTTTATTAAACCAGTGATCACCAGTTTTGGAATTCAGAGATAATGCTGATCTGCCCACTTTGTGATAATTTCTGTTCATCCTCTTGAGCATTCGTGTGATGCACTTTGCTGGCTGCTTGGGAGAGCTGTGAGGTGCATGGATGCTGTCTTTGGAATGTTTGTTTGGTGTGTTCTGACATTAAAGAGCATTAAACAGTGACTAAAAAGTTATACAGTAGCTTTGAAGTCACTGGAAACCACACACCACATGTACATACAACCCCCCCCCACACAAATACACATACGCCCACACATGTACATACAGACCATGCACACACATACACACAGAAATATACTTAACACATATGCATATACAGACATACACATATACATGCATATATGCACACTCACCACTCCCTTCCACCAGGAAATCATATAACCAGATTGACACCTACTTGGGATATTTTCTAACATAAATTGGTGAAGTAGTCATTTTGTACAATCTAAATAGGATCCCAAATATGGACATATCCGGTGAGCAGTCACCTCACCAGATATAATATTTATTTATATATGCAGGTATAATATTTACCTAAAGGCAAAATAGAGTCTGATCTTCTGTAGACTCTTACTTCCCCCACTGCATGTATAGCAGGAAAGGGTTTTGGTTGTCCGCACCTGAAAACTGTGTAGCATTTCCCTTCACTATTTTTCAGAAGTATGGGGTTGAGACGGGGCCATCATCCAGCCTCAGTCTGTCAAGTGCCAGGATTGCATGCATGGACCCCCATGCTTGGCTTCCCATTACTTGCAGAGACAGAAATTTAAAATCTTTTTTTTCTCCTTCTCCAGTTTACTTATCAGTCTGTCTCTTCCAGACCTGGATAGACAACCTATAGTGATTTTAGTTACTTTTCTTTAAAAAGGCCCCTAAATACTACTCCGGCTTAGGTTTTAAACTGTAGCATTAGAAGTGGCGTTCTGGCAAGAAGCCTTTGGAAATGAGTTTCTTCAGTCAGTAGGACAGCTATAGGGTATTGTGGTTTGTGTGTCTGTGTGTGTTTGTACGGATGCATGCCCTGAGGACAGGTCACTACCATCATGCCCTAGACTTAAACTCATTATATTTCAATCGTTATAATTATAATCATTATTTCCTTTTGACAAGTTTTGGAGTTTAGAAATCATCCTGTGAGATGCTTTCACCCTCTCTTAACTTGAGGTCCTCCTGGATTCAGAAGGTGCCACCCCTAACTCCTGATGCCATGAAAGCAGATTCATTCCCAAGCATTTTGACGATCTAGCATAAATACCAGCCACTGAGTGACTGGAGAATGGGAATATAGAGATCGCTATGAAACAGGCTCTCAGAGCTGGACCACAATATTGGGGAAAGATGAGTAATCACAGAAATTAAGCATGGAACATGAAAAGTGTTCTTTCTAGGAACATGTTCATCATATAATAAGAAGTCTGGAGAATCTGTAAACTGACCTAAATCTGGACTCAATTTAAATCGTGTTTACCAGACGAGAAACATATAAATAATATAGATTTACTCTACATTAATAAATGAAAAATTGAATGACCTAAAACTCAAGCATTGTACCCAGACTGATGCTTTAGAGCTTAATCGTTGTTATGCATTCTTCACGTTTGGGTTATTAGCATTACGCTTAGGTCAGATGAAAGTACGCTCATCCGCCACGCTTTGATAACCGAAGTAAAATGCTGATGGAGATCATTTAGGATCGTCTCTCTGCTGTTGATTGCATGCTTGTGGCTCATAATCAGAATGATGCAGAGTAATTGTTAGACTGGCTTGCCAGGGCTACATTTTGTGTCGATGCAACTGTCAGCACTTTAGGCCGGTTGTTCTGCTGAAGAGAGCTTGCTGAGCCCCCATTGAACTGCTAACACAAGACACTGCTGAGGGCTGTGGATAACTTCAGTTCTGGCATTCTTGTTTGCCTACCCTTGAAAAGCAGTACCTGAAAAGGGACTGTCTGCCTGCTTAGCGACAGCTTGTTCTCACTCTGTCCTTTGACAGAATGGAGAGTTTCTACTACATGGAGACTTGAAAATAAAAACACACTCAATGTAGCTAGGAAGCTCACCCTTTTCTTTCAGTCATGAAACCGACAAACTTAACTCCGTTACTTGTGGGTTTATGTGGTCCAGATAGGTTACACTTCTTGAGCTTTGTTCTCCTCCTGCACAATGGGGTAATACAACGTCTCAGCAGAGAGAAAAGGTTTATGTTGGCTCATGATTTTGAGAGTTCCAATCTATGATCCTTCAGTCCTATTCCTTTTGAGCCTGTGGCAAGTCAGTGCATTGTGGTGGAAGCATGCCAGTGGAAGCTGGCAGAGCCAGCCTACTCACCTCATAGAGGGGAGGAAAGAAGAGAAGATGAAGGTATGGGGAACCATAATCCTCTTCATATCCTAAGGATCTTTTTCTAGTTCCTGCTTCTTAAAGGTTTAATGGCTTCCCAGTAGCAGCATTCTGGGGAATATATGGACCTTGAAGAGATAGTTAAGGTCCAAAATGTAGCAAATGGTAAGATGAGGTTTTCAAAAGTCAGTAACTCCCAGTCTGCTCTAACTGAGGAGCATGTATTGGCACAATTTCCCTGACTAGGTTAAAAACACATCACTGGGTGAGGATCTTAGGATTTAAATCACCGTTTTGCTTGGTGATGTCTGCATGAGAGACTGTGTGATGAGCCATCTTGTGTATCCTTCAAAGTATAAGAAGGACCCTTTGAAGACAAAATTAAGAGTCTGTATAATTCAATGTCGAATGCACAAAAGGGACACTATGCAATACACAATAGAGAGAGCCTTACCATCTGTCTGCTGCTCACTCTCCCAGAGAGAAAACTGGGCAAAGAAAATTTTCTGTCCCTGTAAGAAGTTCACTGTTAGATCTCAAGACATGTCTCTAGTCCCTGAATTATACCATCTGAGATTTGTAAAAAGCACCTCAGAACATGTTCCGTGACATAATAAGACCTTGTGTGCATTGTCAGAAAGAGGCTCTCCAGGGTTCTGTGCAATGCTAAATCTAAGGCTTGTGCAGAAGCTCTTCAGGCTGACTCATGTGGTCAAAATACAACAGAGGAAGCCTCTTCTGAGAGCATGAGCCTCCACCATAAATTGCTGCTCAAACCAGAGAGGCTGAAACAGGAATGGAACTTTCAGGGAACAGCTTGTTCTAGTTTTCTCTTTGATATAGTCAAATACCTTGTCTGAAACAACTCAAGGGAAGGGGGTTTACTTTGGCTTACAGTCTCAGGGCACAGCCATCACAGTGGGGAAGGCAGTGCCTAGGGAGAGTTCTTGGATGTGACTTGCTCACACCTGGGTGGATCAGAAAACAGAGAAAAGGGAAATTGGATGTTCAATTGACTTTCTCCTTTTTATTCAGTTCAGGACCCCAGGTCCTAGGATGGTTCCACCACATTCAGGAGGGTCTTGCCCCTCAGTCTATCCTGCCTGAAGATGCTCCCACAGCTACACCAAAGGGATGTAGTTAAGTTGACGACGAAAATGAATGGTCATGCATCTGCTGGACCGAAATATGCCACTCGCTCTCACCCACCCTTTCCTGTGGATGCTGGTTTCGCAGATCAAACTGTATTTCTCTTTTGTGGACCTTGATATTATTCTGCTGCCTCGGGTACCCTGTCTTTCTCTGCTGCTCTGTGCAGCCCTCTACTTCCTGCTTGCCTGTAGGAACAGTGTTTGGGATACTTAGAAAAGGTTGACTGCATTTGTAGCTGGAGGAGGAATCGTCTCCACCCTTGGAAATTATGGGGAATGCTTGCTCCCCCAATCGCTCTCAAAAATGGTATTTTTCTGAAATGTCCTTGACCACAGTTGGAGCTGTGGCACAACCTTGATGATTCAAGGCGAGCACATGACATACATGCTTATCAAATCAACTGTTATCTATGGGAAGAGAATTAGACTACAAATATTGACATTGCACAAATATTCCCACTTTTGATACCTTCCAAATATGGTGCATTCCAATTTCTGTTTCTTAGGTTTTGAACTTCAAGTTCTGTGAATTAATTTCTAGTGCTACTCAGAACTCTACAGTATTCATCTGGTCTCTCTCTGTCCCATAAAGTCACTCCACCTTGCTTGAGGGGAAAACAAGGACACCTGTTTAGTTTCAGACTTATGATTTCATACTTGCAGGAAGTCCTATCTGCTATTACCTCTGGGCTTTCAAATGTCCCTTGTAACACATTCTATATGCTCACTGGAAATTGCTCACTGGAAATTGTTGTCTGCAATTTCATTCTCTGTGGTACATGTGCTAGTTTGTATTTTCTGAGCACACCCACTCAAACCAGAACAAATTTTTGCTGTTAAAACCCATTATATTCATACAATCTGCCTTTCTCAATCTTGAAAATAAAGGGGAGGCAGAACACCCGTTTCTACAGTGGATAGTCATAAATACAGACACTTTGGTAGATTCTGAATGTTCAACAAATAAATATTTATTGGCTCATTCTTCCAAAGCAATGCTCTTTAAAAATTCTAAATATTTTAATCTGAGGCTAGAGGTGAAGTTCTGTTGCAGAATGCTTGCCCAGTATGCACAAGGCCCTGGGTTCTATCCCCAGCACTGAATGAACCTGGTTAGGTAGACTATAATCCCAGTTCTTTGCATGTAGAGGCTGGAGGATCATAAATTCAAGAATCGTCTTCATCTACATACTGAGTTCGAAGCCAGCTAGTTCTGTGAGATCCTGCTTCAAAAAAAAAATTGTGATGTAAATGTATTGATCTTCAAAGAAGGTTTCAATTTATCATCTATAAAATAGCAGTCCACAAAATAATATAAGAATATGAGAATATGAGTACTCTAAGAACATGCTATAAATTGTTTATAAATGCATGGATTTATTTCCGTTTCAAGTGTACTTGTACTCTGTATCCTTGGGCAGAGGGAGGAAGCTGGAGTTCTCTACAGAAGTGAAAATACTTAACACTGGCTATTAGTGGGACTTTTGCTGATTCTGTTACTTGAGGTCTCCTCCCTCCCCATACTAATTGTTCTGAAGTAAATGTCAGTGACACTGAAGTAGAGAGTTTTATTCTGTGTCACTGTACTAGGGAGTAGGTGGGGAAGGGACACTGCACTACAGATGCTCATGTCCCATAAACTATAAAAATCTTCTACATCTCTCATCTTCTTACAGGTTTGAAAACATGTTAAGCCAAAGGACAATAAAGTCTTTTATTTTTATTAGACCTGAAAAGCTGTCATTAAAGTCTCTGGAAACTTTTGAAGACTCTGTCAGATGCATTCCTCTGGAATGTAGCTGAAACTCTTCGGTTGTCCCTTCTTATCTGCCTCTGTCTTTCAGCCTTCTTCTTTCCAGTGCTCCACATCCATCTTCTGCTCTTTCCCACAGCTGGTGGGATCATGTCTCAGACCCTGTGGCTTCTGCATGACATCACTCAGTGGGCTTGATAGGAGGCCTCCAGCACCTGTCACCAAGTCTCTGTTCCCATATGAGCCTAGTTACGGATAGCGATGGGTAATGGACTTGTAGGTGTGACATTTGAGAGAGAACAAAGTACAGTGAATGGGGGTCTTCTGGTGGGCATTGAGGACAAGACCTTTTAAAGACCCACCTCAAAGCTTACTTCCTAACCATTATACTTTATGCTCCTTGTCATGAGAGTCACATAGCTCATAATAAATGAATTGTGTATGCCATGAGTTTCTGTATATTCATTGTTGAAAAATGTTTTTAAATACATGTACACAGCCACACATCAGCTGTTTACCGTGCATACCTAGTAAGTACCCAAGTACGCCCCTGGACATATCCCTGCCTATGTAAATGGGTTTCCTATTGTTTTCTTAGTTTTTTTTCTTTCTCTTTTAGTTTTCCAAAGAAAGTAGACCAAAACTTTTTCCTGAAAAGAAACCAACCTGCTTTTGGCAGAGGGTGAGTGAACCTTTAAATGCACCGTCTCATCTTTTTGTTCACATTAGAATGGTATCTAACATGTTGAGGCTCTAAGAACAAGTGCTTGTTAACAGATGTGCTCTGTTTTACTGTTCTTCACCAGGTATGACTGGGTTTCTCTTAGAGAAGATGGTTTTACTCGTAGATTTTTCTGAAGCTTATTGTTGTTGTCGTGTTTTTTCTGAAGCTTATTGTTGTTGTCGTGTTCCCTCTCATGAACTGCCCATATGGTTGCCCTTAGCTTGTCCAGCTCAGAGAGGTCAAGAGAACAACCTTTCTTTCAGTGACTGGTGCACAGAGATAAGGCCGTGGGCAAGGGGAGACTGTCTGTTTCTTTTACACAACTCTGCTGTCTCATGAAAGTTTTGGTTAAAAGTAAATGGGTATGAGCAGTCAGCAGGGCATTCCGACGTGTCTGGGAAAGTCCCTGTGTAGAGATATGAGACGCAATGCGCTCCAAGGCACTTGTGTTTCACAGATAGAAGCAGAGCCAAGAGCGTGAGACAGGCATTTGACTCCTAGTTGTGTGCTCCTGCACAGAGCTGAGTTTTTAACCCAGGGTTTCTTTCCAAGGGTATAGATTTATTTGGGCAATTCAACCTAAACACAGTACTAATTCTAGTGATCACGGTCTGTTGTCCTAAGACAAATATTGGAGCAGAGTTGCTTAGCTTGATAGTTGTCCTAGAGTGGATGTACCCAGAAACCCTCTGTTGTGGAACCTCATTGGAATGGGCACAGGTTATATGACTTTTCCTGGGGAGAGATGAAGGAATGTCTACTCACCTTAGAGGGCACTGATGAGGGATCAAAGAAATGATTCCATGTATGTATACCAGCTTTGTGGGTTTATTGGAACCTGGGGAAGCGTTGCTTACAGAAAGGAATATGAGTGACTTCCTGCACAACTCGAAGGCCACTCCACTGAAGAGTGTCGCATCACCCAGCACTTGCCTATTGCTTATATAGTCTAATGAAGCCTGTGAGTTTAGTGCGATTCCTCAGTCCCAGGAGTTTCCCTTCTCCATCCTGAAGGAAGTGTATCAACTCAGAGGAAGTAATTATACAATCACATGTTTTCCTTTGTGTGCTTTCTGAAGCGCACTGTATTTTCAGGGCTATGCTGTCACTCAGTGAGACTGAATGATACATCCAGCTGGAAGTCAGGGTGCACCTGCAGCTGTGTGCTAACCAGCTGCAGACCTACCTGCTACCCTCGGGCCAAGCCTTCTGAACTTGCAGAGAAATGGTTGATAGTATCAGTTTAGGTTCATGTGGTTGGCACTTTCAGCTAAACTCTTCTTGGAAAAGGAGAGAAGGTTGTGTTGGATTTGATGGGAGCGGGCAGTCATGTGAGAAGATGAAGATAGGTGTAAGAATACTTACGATTCACCACTGGAATCCTGGAGGGTGGGCTGTCCCTGGGGCTTGCAAGAAATGCTGTGCTTGAATTGGCTCTGAATCTAGTTCGTTAGGTTTGTGAGCTGGGGACGCTTACGTGCAAAACTTGGGAGCTGTCTAAGTGAAGTACTGAGAGCCTGTATTGATGATTTCATCACAGCTTAGTCACTTTTCTCCACAAATTGAGGCTGCTCTTCCGCACTAACCTGAGTTGTTATGATGGAGCTTGGTATATCTCTTTATCATTCATAGACATGCTCTGGTTTTGTCCTGTGTGCTAAGGAAGATTTTAAGGCCTGGTCTTTCACTGAGTAGCCACTTGCCTATCACTTTAATCCTGAGCTCTCCTGTCCCCAGATGCTGGACCCACGCCAGTGTGCATTTATTAGAAGTATGTGTTAGTTTGTTACAACTGTGATAAAGTAACCCAAATCGTCAACTTAAAAAGAGGCCAGGTTCGTCTGGGCTTATAACTTTGGAGACTTTAGTGCATGAATGGGCGGTTGCTTGGACATGTGGCCGGGTAGAGGGGAAGCAGTGGTGGATGAGGCTGTCACTGGGTCCAATGCTTCCTTAAAGCATTTGAGCCCAGTGATTTGCCTTCCTTTCTGTTAGGTCCCACCTCTTAAAGGTTCCCTCATCTCCCAGCAGCACACAGGACAGGGACCAAATCATAATACATAGGCCTTTGGGGGACATTCGAGCTTGAACAATATCATAGTGTGAGCTTGAAGACTCCCATTCCCCACCCACCTTAGCCATTGCTGTGACAAAAATACGTGAGCAAAACACTTAAGGAAGAAGAGTTTATTTTGTCCCCCAGTTTGAGAGGATGCCATGCATCATGGTAGGGAAAGCATAACACAGCTGGTCACATCATGTCTGTGGTCAGGAAGCAGAGAGAGCGGAACACTGGTTCTCAGCCTGCTTTCTGTCTTGTTGCGTTTTGTTCCGGGACTGCAGCCCATGGAACAGTACCACCTACATTCTGGGTAACTCTTTCCTCCTCAGTGAAGCTTTATGGAAATGTCCTCACAGACACTCAGAGATGTGCCTCTTAGTTGCTTCTAAATTCTGTCAACTTGACAGTCAGAGATGCACCTAGACTATGTCACAGTATAATGTGAACACGGTGGTCTGTTGCCCTTGGAGGAATCTCAGAGGACTTTGTAGAATCAGGAGATTAATTATACTAGCCTTAGAGAAAATTAAGAGCCTTAGGAAAGAAAGGAAATATCAATCTTTATACCTAGATTGTATTATTATTTGAATGAATTGGTAGAGAAACAAAACAAAAACAGTTTAAAAAAAAAAAAGAGATGGAGAAGGAGGAAGAGGAGGAGGATGAGGACAAGGAGGATGAGGACCACCTGAACTCATGCAGTACATTCTGGGACCTGGTCCTAAACTGGAGTTCATAAAGCAGTTGGATGTTGATACTGAGGAGGCATCAAATTATTATGTGAACTATCACAAGTCACTTGTTCTTTACCAGTTAGAGGAAAACTAAACTCAAACTAAAGCCATGAGGTAGGGTTTTTGCTGTGTGTTTGTCTGTTTTCCCTAAAAAGAATCATGGAGTCTTGGGAAGTCATTCAGTGGTGTAGCATTTGCTGAGCATGTGCAAGACCCTGGGTTCCAACCCCAACACCAAACAAATCAAGAAGCAACAAAAAGAAGCTCAGACTGGTCCTCACATGCATGTTCACTTGTAAAACATGAGTCACTGGGTTCTGTTTCAGGGAGTGAAGTGGGCTGGGGTCCTGGGACAATGCTGCCCTTGATTCTAAGCTCAGACGGCACTTGCCTTGGATAGTATCTCTTGAGAGGAAGCCTAGTTAAGTGTCCTTGCCAGCACTGCGATTTTATTTGTTAGAAGCCAAGTGGCAGAGGCGTGTCCTGGTTCCACAGCAACATGTCTGCAGCCAGTGTATCCTGGGCAGGGCATAGCCAGGGAGTAGCTCTGATACCCATTTTCATTTTCTGGCCCGTCTTCCCCACCTCTAAACTCTGGAAGCAACAGGGTCTCATCCTGTAGCCCAGGCTGGCCTACAATTTATCGTGTGGCTGTCTTCGTTTCTTTTCCCATGGCTATGATAAATACTCAAGCTAAAATAACTTGAGGGGAGAAGAATTCATTTTAGCTCCCAGTTTAGGATGCAGTCGGTAACGGGGAGGCGGTCCGGCAGAAGGAACCCGACGCAGCTGGTCGAGTCACATTCGCAGTCAGAAGACGAGAATGGCTGCCTACCAGTGCTCACCTGGCGCATTCCACTTACACAGTTCAGGATCCCCTGCCCTGGCATGGTCCCGCACATGGGAAAAACAAGTCTTCCCAAATCAGTTAATGAAATCAAGAAAATCTTCCACAGATGCACCCAAAAGGCCATCTTCCAGGAGACTTGAGAGTCTGTCTAGTTGACAGTTATCACTCACCGTCATGGTAACCCAAACTGACCTCACACCCGAGATGATCTGTCTCAGCCTCCCAGGTGCTTCTGGGATCACACATGTGCACTGTCACACCTGACCTCTGGAAGCATTTTCAAAACATTTTGGCCATCTACTTGCTACCTGTCCTGCATGTCCTTTTTTGATAAATATGTCTTTGAGGGCCTGAGTACCTTCCTATGTAGAAGGGAAACTTTTTGATATTAAGAAGCATCTACCATCTCTTTCTTGAAATTTCTCTAATGCCCAAAACTGAGCCCAGTGGATCATATCCACACCTTACCATTTTCTCATGGTGATATCATCTTCTTATCTTCCAAGGACATTGTGACACAAGTGTGTAAATATATTAAAGTGTTTTTAATTTTTCAAAGAAAAGATCAATTTAAATTTTTCTCTTAGTGTAATTGTTTAAATGTAGATATAAACTCACAAGCTAGGACGGTATATCTAAGACCACTTCATCTTTTCTCTTGTGGTTACTGACCATGAGCTGTGGACTGTGTTTCTTGCTGGCCTGGAGATAATCCTCCCACCCACCCACCAACACTCACTGTCATAACTTTTGCCTTTGGGGCCAGACTTTTTAGTCTCACAGTTGTCTTTGGAGCCATTAAGTCAGAGATTTGAAGGGATTTTCATTAAAGTGACAGGTTTGATGGATTAGGATTCAGAATCCTAATTTAGTTTTGAGGTCCGCTGGGGAAGGAAAAGTTTTTCATATGAAAACTTTTTATCTTAAAAGAATTATCTCAAGTTCTGAGCCAATAGAAATGGGACAAAAGCCACAATGCAGGTGGAAACCAAAATACTTCTCTGCAAATAGTAGTTCATAAAATGTCAGAGGGAGAGCCAAAGGGGTTTACCACCTACACGGTTCTCTCTGCCTTACTTTAGCCCTTAGGGTTCATAACTAGAGCAATTTTGAGTCTGCAAAGCCCCCGTCTGTGGGGAGAAGGAAGAGGAAAGGTCAGAGCTTGCATAGACTAACTCTACTCAGTGAAACCAACTTTATCTCAGGTGGAATCTTGGGCCACATTTGCTTCCAGCCCCAAGCCAGATAACTCACTTCACATCCTTAAGAGAGAAAAAGGCAGAGCATTAGGGGCTGGAGAGGTAGCTGAGTGGTAAAGAGCACCGACTGCTCTTACAGAGGACCTGGGTTCAATTCCCAGCACATATATAACAACCATTTATAACTCCAATTCCAGGGGAATCTGACACCCTCTTCTGACCTCCTTGGGCATTGCACAGCCCTTATATGCAGGGAGGAAATACACTTATACACATAAAATAAAAGTAATAAAAAGTAAAAAATGCAATAATTTAAAAGGGCATAGCAATGCACCAGGAGAGTCTGGGAAACGGGGATGGGGCCCATGTTCCTGCTCTGTGCATGCTTTTCCTCTACTCCAAGGCAAGCTGTCCACCCAGCTCACTCTCCCTGTCTTTCTCCCATTCTCTTCATAACTCATGGGTTTATTGATGAGTCCTTTGCTCTGTGATCACAGAAACCTTCTCAGTTTCATCTCTGCTCATCCCAGTGTTTGAACTGTGCCAGGCACACAGGAGGCATTTGGTACATGTTTGTTGGATGGATGAGAGGATAAATGTTGCATGTCTCTGTTCACACTTCTTAATTGTCTGGGTGTCCCCTGTGCTTTGACTTGCTTGGTAAGCAACTGTTCATAGAGATTTCTCATTTTTTTTGAGACAGAGTTTCACTTAGCCCAGGCTGGCCTCTAACTTAATATGTAGCCAAAGATAACCTTGCAGTTATGATCTTCCTGCCTGTACCACTATGTCCAGTTTCTGGTACCCATGACTTCCTACTCTACAACTGAGTCATTTTGTAAGACTCACCACAGCCCTCAGAGTCTCCAGGAGTCCTTTTGGTTTCTCTTCTTCCAAATGCAAAGGGCATCATCCTGGTCTGTCACTTGCCATTTTCCAGTACCTGTGCAGGTATGTGAGTGTGCACATTTGCATGTCTGTGTGCTTGTGAAAACCTGCCTGCCTATGTGGTTGTGTGCAAGTGTATGTAATAGTATATGCCAGTTGTGTATTCTGTTCCTCTGGTCCTGTAACATTTCAAGTTTCTCATTTGCTTACATAAACAGCTGTGCAAGAAACATTTTAAATTCCCATTTTACAGACAAGGAGAGTGGGGATGCAGAGCCCTGAAATGGCCCACAGCGAGTCTGACTTCGGTGTTCATTCTCTGTTGCCTCTCAGAGCCTGATTGGATGAAGGAACAAATGAATGAGAATCCTAGAAGTCCAGATCTAAGTCAATACGTCGGCCCAGAGACATTTCAGATCAGTAAAATGAGTAAAATATTCACCCAGCCAGGCTAGGACACCAAATCCCAACGTCATAGGTCAGATGCTGTGACCACAGCATTGAATTCTCTATAACTAGCATGCCTGCACAGTGAGCTGATTCATGGAAATAAGCAATTGTCATTAGAAACCAAGAATGATTTTTCCAGAAGGAAAATAATCAACCTCTCAATTATGAGCTCAATAGCTATGGCAGGCAAAGCTCACTCCTGAATTTGGGGAGAAATTGAGAGACAGGAAGAAGAGAGTTGGAGGATAAAACAAACAGCTCTGAAAGTCAAAGCCAAAATCATGCCTGCCAAGATGTTCCCAGACCAGTGAAGGAGGTAAGGCGTGGTTACAGGTCACAGGAAACAGATGGAAAGAAATCAAAGGCAGTTGATAGGTTCATTCCAAAACACTGATAATAGAGAAAGTGAAAGCTATTGTCTTAGGATAGGATGTTTTTGTGGCTGAAACAATCAACCCTAAACTCTTGGTGCCTTAGTAAAATAAAACTTTATTCATTGATTATATGGTGCCATCCAAGCCGTGTCTCTCCTGCTCCTCTGGGCATAGCACCGTGTTCTTTCATCTGACCATCTAAAGGCATTCCACATGATCACAGGGTAAGGGGGAAAAATGGAGAATTACTTCACAATTAAATGCTTCAAATATTTGGAATGAAGTTTCACTTGCCGCTTGCTGAGTTTTAAGCATTGCATTTATCCTTTCAGACAGCTCACCATTCCTGGTCTTGTCCCCTGACACATAGTAAGCTCTCAGGAAATATGTGTAGGTGACACAATGAGTGAACATAAGAATTTCCACTCCTTTAGGATAAAATAGCAGTGTGAACTTGGGAAATTGGGGCCTGGCTCAAAATATTTACTAAAATTAAGAGCACTATTCTAGTCTACTTCTCTGTTGCTGTGACAAGACAGTCTGACCAAAACCAACTTGGGCAAGAAAGAGTTTGTTTAACCTCATATCTCTCAGGTCACAGTTCATCTCTGAGAGAAGTCAGGGCAGGAGCTGGAGCACAGGCCATGGGGAAAGGCTGCGCACTGACTTGCTCTCTTGGTCCATGTTCAGCCTGCTTTCTTAAACAACATAGAGTCACATCACTTAACAATCTAGAAAATGCCCCATAGACGTGGCCACAGGCCAATCCAACAGAGGCACTTCCTCAGTTGAGGCTCCCTCAACCCAGTGTGTGAACCTGCCAACTAAAGCTATCCAGCACAAACACTGATAAAAATGACAGTGTGGTCAATGTTTATCCACCTTGGTGTGTTTAGTTGGAAGGTGAACTCTTGATAGAGGACTGGCCTTCTACACACCATCCCTCCTTAGTCTAGTCACATCACTGTCTGAATAGTCCAGGCCAACTTCACAACCCCTGTGTTGTGTGCTCCCAACTTCTCTTTCCTCCACTATCCTTAATTAAGTAATTCAAGTGAGATTATATTCTCTGGGATGCTCCAGTGATTCCGTCCACTCTGCACCATCTCCTCCACATCACACCATCTGATACATGCACCTGCTGACTCGCGTCCTAAAGACCTGGAGGTGAGCAATGTCAAGCTCTGGAGCCTCAGATAGGACCTTCTAGAAGGGTCAGCATGACCATACAGAGCCATGAAAGGCAGCTGAGTGGGTTGCCCACGTGGGTGTGAATCAACATGGAAAGCAGAGAGTTCCCAGTGAGAAAGGGAGACACTGCCTTGTAAGCAGATGGTCTGGAGACTCTGCAACCCTCAGGAATGGCCCTCTGCATTCCTTCTCTGGCTGTTTGTAATATCTTCTATAAAGTGATAACTGAGCTGGGAAGATTTCTCAGTGGGATTTCTCAGTGGTCAAAACACTTGCTGCCCAAGTGACCTGAGGACCTGAGTTTGGATCCTCAGATCTTGTATAAATGCCAGGTGGATGCATAGCCCACCTGGACTTCCAGTGCTCAGAGGCTGAGAAAGGGGCCTTCAAAGCAAGCTGGCTAGGCATACTAGCCGGATCTGTGAGCTCTGGGTCCAGATCTGTGAGCTCTGGGTTCAAATGAGAGACCTTGGCTCAGTGAATAAGACAGTGGACAGCAATTGAGGAAAACTCTCACACACATGGATATACATACAGATGCATACACACAGCACACACATGAACATGCACACACACATACAGTATATGCACATGAACATACAGCATACATATGAACATGCATAAACATGTACACTGCACACATGAGCATGTGTACACATACATCACATGCACATGAACATGCATGCGATGCACATAGACATACATATACACATATACTACATAGACATGGACACACATAAACACACACACCACACACGTGAACATATATACAACACACATGGACGTGCATATACACATATATACCACACACACGAACATACATGTGCACAGCACACACATGAATATGCATGTACACACAGCATGCATGCACCACACATGAACATAAAGATAGACAGCATGTGCACATGAACATACATATATATATACACATACACTACACACATGAACATACACATACAGCACATGCATGTGAAAATACACATATAATGCACACAAACATATGTATACACACATACAACGCACATGTGAACATACATATACAGCACATGCACATGAACATAAACACATGGCACACACACAGACATATATATACACATATACCACGTACAAGCATATACCACACAAAAGGACACATACACATACAGCACACGAACATACATCCATACAGCATACACATGAATATACATGCAAACATGCACCACGTGTGTGAACATGGCACGCACACATACAGCACACACATGGACATGCATGTGCATGCATGCACCATGTACAATGGACATACATACACATGTACACGATTCAAAAAGGAGATAAGTATTCCCCCAGTTCTATGAGTCACGAGGGGTGTATGGGAACCCCAGTTATAGCCGGTCAGTCAGAAGCACAAGCAGAAAGAGCAACTGAGGCTTGTGACAGGTGTCTGACGAGGGATGAGGGCAGTCTCGAGGCCTGAGCCCTCTGCTGTGGGAGCTGGCCCTCTCTCCAGGTTCATAGTGCCAGCGCTGAACTACATTAAAGGACACTCCACCAAGGCCCCTGCCAAAGCTATTGATTGCTGGGTGGGGAGCCCTCCCTCCACCTCCCACTTGTGCTCACAGACTTCTCGATTGCTGAGTATGAGGAACTGAGTTCATTTTTTTCCTACATCTTCAAAGTAGGCAGTCTTAACTTTTCATTTGTGGTCTGGGGGAACTGATGATGGAGAAGGTGGGGTGTCTACTCCTCCTCCCATTGTTTGCAGGGGATATGGCAGTATGTTAGGGAGGACTCTGAACTGGAGGGGGGCAGTCATGGAAGACTTTTCCACAGGTGGTGATATGACCAAGTGTGAGACAAGCCTTCTGGTTGTACCCAGAACTTTGAGACGGCAGCTGTCAGCCTGTGCGGTAAGGCACTGGAAGGTGCTGTGGGCAAAGAATGAAGTTCGGATGTGGGAGATGCTACCAAACGCCAGTTAACCAATCCACAATGAATGTTCGGACACAGGAAACAAGGGAAAGCTTGCAGTGAGAAAGAACTATGCATCTGCTTAGCATGGTAGTTGAAATTGTCCTACATTAGGTTTTCCTGAAATTACTTTAATAACTTTCATTTGTAGTCCAGGCCACTCTGGCAGAATCTGGAGACACCCATGGACTGAGGCAAGCTTTAGTATCAATCTTTAGGTTTATCCTTCCTTCCAGATCTCCCTCCTCAATGTGTAAGATCAAATCTGTGTGTGTACGTGTGTGTGTGTGTGTGCATGCACGCACACACACATATCTGTATGTGGAAACCAGAGACCTAAGTCAGTTATTGTCCTCTATTGTTCTCCATCTTGTTTTTAATTAACTTTTTTATGTGTATGAGTGTTTTGCCTGCATATATATGTGTGTGTGTGTGTGTGTGTGTGTGTGTGTGTGTGTGTGTGTGCACCCTGAGTGTATAGTGCCCGTGAAGGCCAGAAGAGGGCGCCGGAGTCCCTGTAACTGAACTTACA
Source organism: Eospalax fontanierii (assembly GCA_035773235.1). Classification (NCBI taxonomy): domain Eukaryota; kingdom Metazoa; phylum Chordata; class Mammalia; order Rodentia; family Spalacidae; genus Eospalax; species Eospalax fontanierii. The sequence goes on from CM069547.1 coordinate 9,325,272, forward strand.
AACAGCTGTGAGCTGTCATATGGGTGCTGGGAACCAAACTTGGGTCCTCTGCAAGAACAGCAAGTTCTAACTGCTGAACCATCGCTTTGGTCCCTCCACCTTACTTTTTGAGAAAGATTTTCTCAGAGAACCTGAAGCCCATTGCCTTGGCTAGACTGGCTGGCCAACAAGCCCCAGGAATCCTTCTGTCTCCATCTCCTCGGCAGGAGTTTTGGACCCACACTGAGAGTTCTGGGGATCCAAACTATGGACCCATTTCTATATTTCTCCAGTCCCTAGGATCAGATTTTAAATCAGCAACAGCCTTGTTTGAAGTTTCACCTCCATCCTAGCCCTCTAGTGGAGACAGGATAGTGGGCAAGAAAGTAAAATTCCAAGTGTGTTTGCTGTGTCTAGACCCTGGTGAGTAGCTCGCTGCCCACTACTCAGAGCTCTGTCCTGCTCTGACACCTGTCATCAGCCGTGACCTCCCTGTGGCTTTGGGGATTTAACGAGGATGTCTTGCTAGTTGGTAAAATACTTTAACTTCTGAAAGCATTCCATACAGCAATCTTGTAGGTTTGACAGGATGGAGGGAGTTCTGACTAGAGACAACAGTGTTTGGTGGGAGAAGAGGGGACCAGATGTGATATTCTTAGTGTGCTATCTGAGCTGAGTAGCCAGCCACGTTTCACTGATGCTTCTGATTGTGGCAAAAGGCAGTCCAGTTAGAGGAGCCAACATTGTTTTGGCACAGACATGAGGTTCACGGGAGTCCAGGTGACTTCTTGGGTTCCCTGGGACTGTGGCTGTGTTGTCCCTGAGTCTATTTATCCTGCATATAGGATAGAGCTTGAGAGCAAAGACTGCAAAGAGAACTACTAACACATTGTCCTTTCTGTTTTCTACATGGGTCTGTGAGGTGACACCTCAGGCAACAATGCAGGAAAAAGGGCTATAGAGTTTTCTCCTGCCCTCGACTGCCTCATGGGTCAGACTCTCGTGCTTACTACCTTAGCCCTGCTCCATTCCTTCTTGAAACCCAACAAGGCATGTGTCCTTCCTGCTGTGGAAGACACTCGACTTTCTTGATCATGTCAGCTCCTGTCACATACCGATAAAACCATTCAATTGGTGTGTGTGTGTGTGTGTGTGTGTGTGTGTGTGTGTGTGTGTGTAAAGTTTCTTTGAAACAGCAAGATATTCAGAGGTCCCTATATTTCCAGAGGGACGGGTGAGGGGAAGGAGGAGGAGGAAGAGGAGGAGGAATCTAAGCAGACAGGCAAAACTATTTATAGATTGGTTAGTATTGTGTTGCAGGGAAGAGGCGGAAGTCAGCTTTAATGTCCTCTTCTTTTCCTAGTTGCTACCTAGTGCTAGAGATTTTAAACATCTCCAGTGCATCAATATCCTTTTGATGTACTTTGCCTAGAACCTAAAGCTGGAACGGGCTCAGAGTAAACAGACCAAAGGCTTTGGGCTTTTGATCACTTTCCATTCATGTTAGCACTAATCTCTGTCCTGAAAGATTTTGTTTGAGGGGACATTCGCTGTTTAATAAGAATAAACATGTTGCTGGGTGTTTAATATGTCTTCTTAATTCAGGAGCTGAAAGAGTCATATGTGAGATTAGTTCTGTTCGCCCAGAGGGAATTCTGTATGCCCCAAGTGTTTTCCTGGCCATTGCCCAAACTTCGGAGAACATGTACTAAAAAGAACAGAACCCAATAGATAGTTCCCTCGGGTTTCAGTGGTGAGTCCCAGGGCCTGCTCCATCACATCTTGCTACATAACCTTGGACCAAAAGACCCTGAATGCAAGAGTAGATGTCCCTGAATGCAAGAGTAGATGTCATCGTATTGCCTCACAGATTCCCATGGAAAACTGCATGTCTGGTCATAGTCAGTGGTAAGGGTAGCAGATGGAGGGTCTAACACCAATCCTGGTGTCTTTAAGGTGTATTTATTATGCTATTACTGTTGCTTCTGACTTCAGTTCTCACCCTGACTTGCAGGAGGAAAGAAATGGCTGTTTATTCCTATCAGAGTCTCAGATTCTGAGGACTGAGGCCAGTACCACTGCTCAGCTCATTCCATTGCTTTTTTGTTTTTTGATGGATTGGAAGAATAAGATGTGTGCATTCTAGAATTATCTGTACTTTAAGAGACAGCATCTTTTAAATATTTGGAAGTTGGAAATACCAATTTTGTGTTTGTTTGTAATCTAGTATTTGAAAAATTGGTATTCTAACCTTGCCCCCAGAGAGTGCTGGAAACATCATGACTTTGCTTGTAATTTGAAATGCATCACTTTCCTTTGAGTTGAGGGGTAATCTGAGATGTGTCTGTTTTCACACCTAACTATTTTTGTGGATTATAGTAAACTGTGTAACTTCAAAACATGAGAGCAAATGCTGTGTCTTCTGGCAGAGTTATTTACAGACCTCAAACAAATGTTGTTGTTCTTGGTGGTGGTGTTGTTTGAGGAAGGAGGACCTCACAGAACTTCTGAGGTGCTGACTTTGAACGTAATGATACTCTTACCACAGTGAGTCTCAGCGGAAGGCAGCCAACTGGCTACCTTGGGGCCTGCCTGATTATTAAACCCTTCAGTGTTGACAAAGATTAGGAGACTGGGGCAAGCTGGGGTCAGAACCTTGCCATTATCTGCTTAGATACAGAGGAAAGTCAAGCTACCTGGCAAGATACCTGGTTGCCAAGGCAACCATTAAAGGACTGTTGTGGCCTGTAACTGAGCATCAATCACTTTGCACTGATTCTCCTCAGAGCTGAATCTTGTTCTTAGTTCTCTGCAGTCTGCATTTTGTTTATCCTGAATCTTGAAAGGAATATCCTTTATGTGCCAAATGCATTATCTGTTTGAATTTAGAGAGAACAACTAACAGGGAATCTGGAGAAGGTTTCAGAAGTGTCAAACTCCTATTGTTTCTAGCTTGATGCTGAGGGAGGAAGGTACCGAAAGTTATAGACACTGGAATGATCACAGTCAAGCATGCTGGAGGAAATATTCCTGTCAACCCATGGTCCTGCATGGCCCGTGGTACTAGATTTTCCCCTGAAATAGGTATTGTGTTCAAACATAAAGGCATTTGGACACAAATCCATACTTTGGGAGTTTTTGGTTCTCAGCCTTAGGAGGGGATGGAGCTTGAGGCAACTGCCCCTATCCTCAAGGACATGATGCCTTCTGTTTGAATTATGAAAGTTGAGATCATTTTATTCACAAGTTGATGCCCTCTGGTGGCAGCCTCTGTGGTGCCCTCTGAAGACTCCTGGCTGTCTACTTTCTGCCCTTAACCTAATTAAGCATTTGCTTTACAGTAGTATATGTATCATGTGAAATCTGTTTTCCTAGCTCAATTTGTGAAGTGTTTGCTATGCAAGCATGAAGATTTAAGTTCAGTTCCCAAGAACTATGTGAAATATCTGGGTGTGATGGTAAACACTTATAATCCAAGCACTGGAGAGGGAGAGTCAGGTGGGTCCTTGAGGCTCACCTGCCAGCCAACTCAGCCTGTTCAGCAAGCTCCTGACTAGCAAGAGATGTTATCTCAACGAACAAGGTGGATGGCACCTGAATACTGACACCTGAGGCTGACCTCTGGACTGCACACACATGCATGTGCATACACACACACACACGCGTGCACACATACACATACGAAATATTGAACAATCAGTTTTATACTTAAACTGCTTAATCTCATATTCATGTTTGAAACCATATATGTGTAGAGATACATATATACATACATATAATTTTAGAAATATTCCTCCTTTTCACTTTTATATTAAGCAGTATAATGTACGACCTTTACCTATTAAACCAGGATTGTGGTCCAGAGGAATAGCTCTGTAGGAAAAGGCAGTTACTACACCACCAAGCCTGATGACTGAAGCTCAGTCAACAAGACCCACATGTCAGAAGAAGAGAACTGACTCCTACAAGTTGTCCTCTCACCTCCACACATGAGCATGACACTCAAGCACAGAGAGAGAGAGAGAGAGAGAGAAAGAGAGAGAGAAAAGAAGAAGAAGAAGAAGAAGAAGAAGAAGAAGAAGAAGAAAGGCAGAGAGAATGAAGAAAGGAAGAAAAAAGAAAATTTCAAAAACCAGAATCCTCCTTATCTTTTTGAACATTTTGAGAGTCATCCAAACCAAAGCAGGTGAGCTGGATGCCTGTCTGAATTGCTGGAGGTACAACGTGTTTTGAGTCTGTATTTGATGCTATTAGCAGAACTTTATCCCAAGCCACAAGTGCCCAGTTCTTCATTTATCAGTTGGATTTCTTATTAATGCCCACAGTGTGAGCACCAGAAGACACATTATGTGGGGACTCGTGACTGCAACATTATGCTCAATCATATTACGAAGAATTTTGTCCACCATTCCTCCACTGAGTATATTTTCATGCACCATGCAACTTAACTACCAACATGGTTGCTTTTGAAAGTAATCTTTTAAAATACCTTTTTACTTGTTTTTTTTTTTTTACTTATAGTGACATCCAGTACTTGTAACTGTGAAAGTCATACACCTAAGAAAAATTACCAGGTGAGCCAAAAGAAAAGCTGTACCGCTAGGTGACTTTTGGAAATATGCAAAACTTGATGAAGCCAGTGTCAAGGCAATATACTTGTTGCAAGGCAAGGTTGTTGATGAAAATAAAATGCTCAGGAGAGAAAGAAATAGCATACTAATTTTTACAAGGACTTAAAACATTAAGGAGATGAAGTATTTTATGATAGCTGCATTTGGAAAATAAAAAGCCTATATTACCTTGTTTTTTTTTCAGACATATGTTGGTAAATGACCTTGGCTTAGTTGAAATGTGAGAAAGAACTTCTGTGCAGAGACAGTCCTTCAACGCTGTAGCAGTGACTAAGCCCATTTCTCATGAATGTGAAGAACAATACTTGTCTTACATGGTTGAAGTTCAGTCTTTGCATGAGGAATTGTCAAGGGCCTTTGAGACCTTCCAGTGTTATCACTGGGTGATATTTATTTTCCATCTGTTCATCCAAAATATTTGTTCATTAATTTTAAGCACTTTTTAATATAAATTTTGCTGGCTTGTATTTATTGTACATAGCGATGGGTTCTGTGAAGACATTTTCATACAAGCATAGTATAGACTTTGTGGTTCCTTGAAGATATTTTCATACAAGCATAGTATAGACTTTGCCTATCTTCATTCCCACCCTCCCTTCCCGACCGACCCATTTCCCATTCACTCTCCCAGGCAATATCACTTCTACTGCCATGTCCTGTATGCAGGTATGATCTTATGTATCTGTACACAAGTTAGGATCTGCAAATGAGAGAAAACCTGAAATTTGTTTTTCTGAGTTTGACTTCTTTCAGTGACCTCCAGTTGTAATCATTTTCCTTCAAAGGCATGATTTCATTCTTCTTTATGGCTAAATAAAACTCTACTGTGTGAATATTCCACATTTTCTTTACATAGCCATCTGGTTACAGATACCTAGACTGATTCCATAATGTAACTATTGTGAATAGTTCTGCAGTATGCATGTATGTGCAAGTATCTCTGTGATATGTTGACTACAGTCCTTCAGGTGTATACTTATAAGGGTATGGTTTGGTCTTGTAGTAGTTCTACTTTCTGTGTTTTGAGAAACCTCTCATGCTATTTACTGCAATCACTTGACTAATATCCCTACCAGCAATGTATTGAGGCTCACATTGTATCCTCTTCAGTATTTGGTGTTATTTGTTGTCTTAATGAGAGTCATTTTCACTGGAATGAAATGGATTCTCAGTATTCAGGGAATTTGTAATAATGTATTATAGAATATATTATTGGCTAGGGCAAGACTATTAAGAATAAGTAATAGACAGTAAACTCAGACTCCAGAAAGGAAGACAAATCCATTTATACCTAGAACAAACACCTGGTTAAAAGTCTCACAGATTTGATTCAGCAGTTGAAATCGATTATCACCAAAGACTCAGAGTATGATGGTCTGTATCTGCAGTGCTGACCTCAGTGAGGACAGGGTTCTAAAACAGCAGCCTCAATATGCAACACAGGGGACAACGTGCATTGGAACGCCTGCTGGCCATTGTCCATGTGTCTGGCCAGTCAGCCAGTCCTTTGGTTTATTTTCATCTGTAGCAACTTACCATGTGTGGTTGGATGATATTATCGATCGCCATCAACATGCCCTTTATTCTGTCAGCGTAGGAGTGAACTGGGCTCAAAAGCGTTCTGCCCGCTTCCCCCTCTACAACAACCTTTGGAGTCCTAATCAAACCCAAGAGACTTCAGCAAGTCTCACAGAAGCAAATGATGAGGTTCCTTTTACACCTTTGCTCTGGCAATTCCAAAGTGATCTACCAACGAGAACTCATGAATTCTCCTAATACTTCTGGACATGGTATCAGTGTCTTTGGACTCATCGTGTGAATGGATTCTGTATTTTCCAGAGACTCTAAATGTCTTGACTGTGATTAAATGTGGAGTGAAGAGTTAAAGGAAAATTTACCCTTTTTTGAAGTTCTGTGTGTGATTGGATTCACTCAAAGGTGTCTTATTTTCTGGGAATTTTAAAGAAGGGAGGTGAGAGGGAGCCTCAGCTTTGTTTATCCAAAAATACTGAATAGGAGCCCACTGAAGAAGGATCACTAGAACCGTCCATGTGACTCCTGTTTAAAATACTTCATTTGGCTTGGTGCATAATGAGAGGATGAACTTGGAAGGATGCTGCCAGCTCTGTGTCACCCAGAGCAGGAGTCACAGCCTATGCATGTATAGAGAGATCGAGCTCCCCTTAGCAGGCCAAACTGTTGTACTGTCTAGAAATAGCTCTCATTTTTCTGGGGCTTCTGGTGAATGGTCTCCCATTCCTGTGCAGCTCAGATTCTAAAAAACCCCGATGCCAAGATGTTCTGTGAGTTCCCTGTTGAAACCAAAATGCACTCAGCCTGGCCCTACACCCTGCACGAGGGGGCGCTGTACTAGAAACAGAGGGCAAAGGGATGAACAGAAAATGAGTGTGTCTTGGGGGAGGAAATGGGACTTTGTGCTGTTCCATTTTCACCACTCTTTGGGTAGGTGGATGCAGAGACTGTTACAACTAATTTGGTATGGTATTGAGCAACGCAAAAATCGCTTCAATCTTTAAAAGATGTTTAGGCGTGGGACAAGTCTTGGTTGGTAAAGTGCCTGCCTTGCAAGCATGAAAACCTGAGTTTGATCCCCTAAAATCCACACTTTAAAAAATGCTAGGTGTGATGGTATACACTTGTTAATCCTAGGGCTGGAGAGAGGAAGACAGGTGGATTCCTAGGACTCACAGGTGAGCTCACTTGGCAAGTTCCAGGCCAATAAGAGACCCTCTCTTGGAAAGACAAGTTGAGGGTCAACAACCAGGATTATCCTGTGGCCTCCAAACTTTCATACACACATGTACCTATATATACAGGAACACATACACACATAGGATAGATGAGGCCTGCATGTACATAGCTCAGTGGTAAAGTCCTTGCCTAGCATATACAAGGTTCTGGGTTCAATCTCCAGCACTGTAAAATGATAATAACAGCAATAAATAATAATAAAAATAGAAGCATCATGTTTATGTTCTTAATCATCTCATCAGTGTGACCATAATTCGCTTTATTTAAGCCAATTCCTATGATGTTGGCATAGGAACCTCCTAATCAGAGGCATGAGTCAGTCAGTTCTAGCACAGTGTGTCAGGAAGTTCCCAGACTGTATAACTCGTCAGCTGGAGTATTTTACAGTACAAAGACTGTCTTTTCTGCAAGTCTGACTTGTATTCATATTAACCCCCTGCTTGTTTTGTCAAGGGGACACCTCATACAATATTTAAGTTGTAGCAGGCTTCCAGGACACTTAACCACCCAAATAATGCCTATGTGCTTTTTTTTTTCTCTTATTAATGCTTTTAAGATTCAGAATTTCAACCTGATTCTAATGGTAGAATCTGCAAAATAGTACTGATACTGGTGTCTTGTTTCTTACAGGACTGAGTGCCTTTATCCTGTGGGTCTGGGTATGTGGTCAGTTGAGAGCTCGCACTTTATTCTTATTTATTTGTCTATTGTTTTGAGACAGGGTCTCACAGAACCCACTGAGCTCACTATGTAACTGAGGATGGCCTTGAACTTCTGATCCCCGTGCCTCTTCCTCCAAGTGTTGGGATGACAGGCATGTGCCACCGCCCTGTGTGTGTGTGTCTGTGTGTTGTGAGGTACATGGTGCTGGGGATTGAACTCGGACTTCATGTAAGCACTCGAACTTGAGCTACATCCTCAGCTCTAGAATTTCAGATTGAGTCAGACCAAGTTTGGTCCCTTCCGCACTGGCCCAAGTTTCTTAGAGGAAGCCCTCAGCTGCTATAAATTAGAAAGTGATGGTCTTAGGAAACTGAGGTTGAACTAAGTTGTAGGGGAGCAAAGCACAAAAGAGGGGGACTCTTTCCATCTCTAGGGACAACCCAGAATAGCTACATATCACTTCTAGTTTCTGAGAATTATTGGGTTTTAGAGGAATAGAGAGCTGTTTCATGTTGGTGCAGGAAAGGTGTCAGAACCAATGTCATTTGATTTTCACCCCCATGTAATTATAAACATGGCCAAGAACAGTCAAGAAATTTGAGGGGAGCAATTTTTATTACAGTTAGTCCTGGGGTCCAAGCTACCTGCCTCTTACTACCTGTTTCTTTCTCTTTACTAGAATAACTTTCCAACCTTCTCAGGTCCTTTCCCGTCTTTGGTTCATGTTTAAAGATGTGATCATTGTGAGGAAACTTGTGAGCCATATACCAGCCGTCCTGATTTCTGGAGCCACCAACAAGATGCATTGAAGATTTAATGAGTAGTTTCTTAGGTTGCGGGGAATGGCACTGCCCTTTGAGATAACGGTTACATATGAGGTGAATCCTAAGTTCTAAAATGCCAAAAGGAGCAAACATACAAGTCATATGTAGCATGCACTCTTGTTGCCTACCTTTGCCTGGGGAAATGGAGTCAGTGACTAAATATCTGTTCATCCCAGAGAGGGCACTGATGAGGCACAGTTCTACCTAAGGAGTGAGCCAAGGAGCCCATTAGGACTACTTACAGCACCTGAGCGACGCTGATGGTGGCATCACCAAAAAGCCCGCTCCAGCATGGGTGATCCCTTTCACACCACATCGTGTAAGTTCCCTACCAGCCACAGACACCTTGACCGGTGTCCCTGACCACCCAGTTCATCCCATCCTCTGCCATTCCCCATGCCGCCCCCTCCCCACATACACACACTGGGATTCTTGACTATTTAACCAGGTGGAACAGACCTCCTTAGTCTTAGAAGTTTCCTTGACTTCCTGAGTCATGTGAGCTTCCTGTTTCCCTCCAGGAAGAAATGTTTCCTTCTGAAGGAAACAGCTACATAACACTAAACAACTTCACACAGATTTTGCTGTGTAAAAGGCATGCTTGCTGGGAAGCCAAAGTAAGCCCCAGGGGTGAAAACTGACTCCTGATAATCCACAGGATGAAGAATCAGTAGGGGATTAGGAAAATAAAGAAGGAAATTCATTGTAAATAACACACACTGCTAGCTAATAGCTAAGCTAGTAGCAAGAGTTTCATTGACCACATGTCTCAACCACAGTTACCACATTTTCACTAAAGAATGCCCTGAACATGGGTGAAAAGAACATTGCACACAGAAGGTGGGGGCAAGAGGGAAGTGAAGAATCTGGTTACCTCACACTCTCCATCTAAGCTACTTATTGGGAAGACATCTTAAAATGCATGTTATGTTCAAGGATTTTGGTTTTGCAAAATGAAGAGTTCAGAGATGGACGTTGGTGACAGCTGAATAACACTGTGTAATTAGGGTCTCTGAACTGCTCACTTAAACTGGTTAAGACACGGCTGAGGAGGTATCTCAGTCCATAAAGTGTTTGCCATGCAAGCATAAGGAACTGAATTTGATCTGTAGCACCCATGTAAAAAGCCAGGCATTGTGGCATGTGCTTATAATCCCAGTGCTTAGAAGGAGACAAGGCAGGTCCCAGTGAGAGACCCTGTCTCAAAAAATAGCATGAAACACACACATGCACACATATGTACCAACGCACACACAAAATAAGTAAAAAAAAAATTTAAGACAGTAAATTTGATGCTACATATATTTTGAATCATCTAAAAATATATGCATTGTATATATATATGTATATTTATATTAAATTTTTCATTAGTCTGATGAATATGCATTGTGATTGTCATCTACTGATCTGTCCATCTTCATTCATTCATTCAACAAATATTTATGAAGTCACTATTATACTCTACAGGAAAGTATTATATGTGCTGAATTCTGGAGCATAACTATAAATATACACTGCCATTGTGTTGCTTCTAGATTAGCTAACTTATTTTATTTGCTTAATTGTGGTTTTATTATGTGTTTGTGTGTACAGATGCATGTATATGTGGAGGCCAACCTTGAACTCTGGCTCTTGTTCTTAAGGAGCCAACCACCTTATTTTCAGACAGGGTCTCTCAGTGGCCTGGAACTCACCAAGCACTCAGGGCTGGGAAGCCAGCAAGTCCTAGAGATAGGCTTTGTCTCTGCCTCCTCGGCCCTGGGATTGCAGGTGTGTGCCACTATGCCTGGCTTCTTCTCACATGCATTCTCGAAGATAGAACTCAGGTCCTTTATCCACTGAGCTGTCACTCTAGCTCCCTTACAGGTTATTTTAGATGAAAGTCACATGAACAAGGCTTTCCACCCAAAACAGCAGGCTAAACTTGAATCAGTACAGAATTTAGTCTGTGTCCAGCTTACAGAGCTGCGGGGTATCCTGGCACTTATCCAATAGAAGAGAGGCCGGAAAGGGGAGCATGCAGAGGCATGGAACTGAGGCCTGGGGAACTAGAGCATGGTGCGATGCCCATGCTCTGCATCAGTTCTCTGTTGTTGCTCATGTGCTGTGAGTCTGGAGGCGACGTGAACTTGGAATCTTGTGAACTAAAGGAGTAAGTCATAGAAGGGGCTGTTCCCCACAGGAAGAAGTATGAGGCCAGTGAGATGGTTCAGTGGTAAAAGTGCCTGAGAACCAAGCCTGAGATCCTGAGTTCAAGCCCCAGAATGAATCTACGATGGAAAGAGAGAACCAACTCCTGAAAGTTATCCTCTGATAACTTTCCACATGTGTGCCATGCTACATGTGAGCACATGCATACATACACATATATCATATATGCATAATAATAATGAAGAAATGTGGACTCCTCAGATCAGTGCAAGGCAAACCACATTCCCCAGGGGCCCTGAAGTTACCTTCAGAAGTACTGGGATGATGGATGAAGAAATGAGGGACAGCCTGGTGTGGTGGCACACATCTTTAGTCTCAGCACCGGGGAGGCAGAGGCAGAGGGTCTCAGACTGAGGCCAGCTTAGTCTACGTAGGGAGTTCCAGGCCAAGGCCGCAGGCAGATACTGTCTCAAAGGGAGGAGGGAATAAATAAGTTAGACACAAGAACAGCCTCATTTCATTTCCTTATACATTCGATTTCTACTAAAAAATGCTCTTTAAATGCAAGGCTAAAGCTTAAAAGAATACAAATTTGGCAGTTACCAATGTTGGTGATGGATAACTCCAAATTTTTGGAGTATGTGATAATCAAGTGTGTGTTTTAACAATCAATTTCTGGGGTTGGGGAGGTGAATCCATGACTAAAGTGTTTACCACACAAGCATGGGTATGAGCCTGGCTCCCCAACACTCACTCAAAAAGCCAGGTATGAATGACTGACCAGCTGTCTGGAAAACTCTGTGTCCCTGTGGTCATCCACCTCCTCCGGCTCTTACAATCCTTCCACCCCCTCTTCAGCAATGATCTCCAGGCCTTTGGATGCAGAACTTTGATACTGGTCTTCTGCTCAGGGATAAACACTCTGCAGACTCTTATTCTCTGCATGTTGACCAGTTGTGGGTCTGGGTGTTAGCCACCATCTGCTGTATCAGGGTGCTTTTCTGCTGTTGAGAGATGCATTCATCTATGGGTGCATAAAGTTGGTAGGAAGTTAGTAAGGGGATGTAGACATGGAGGAGATCTAAATACAACCAAAATATCATGTTTGAAATCTGCCAAAATTCAATTAAAAATTAACAAAAGATAAATGAATAAATAAATCCAGGTATGGCGGTATGTGCCTATAATCCTTGCACTGGGGAGTTGGAGGCAGGAGGACCTCAAGAGCTCTGTGACCAGCTGTTCTTGCTGAATCTATGAGCTCCTAGTTCAGTGAGAGACTGTCTCACAAAATAAGGTGGAGTCAGACAGAGGAATATACTTGACCTTGAGCTCTGGCCTCCTCTTGCATGTGTACACAGGCACGTTTACATGTATGCAGTACACATACACATACACATGGTCAGTCAATATTCTGCATATGTTTTATTCCTAAGTACTTTATATGTGATAAGCATTCAAAGAAATGTTTGGTTGCAATTACTGTAGAATATGACTTGTGTGATACTTTAGGCAAAATACTGTCAAAAAGGTTAATTTCAATTTCAGTACTGTATTGCCTTGAAACTCAGAAAGAAGTAAAACTATAAGCTATATAACTTCCTTTGGTCTCTTTTTTTCCCCTCACTTAAAATTTTACTGAAACAATTGCTTTTCTTTCTGTTTGTCTGTTTTTGAGACATTAGATTTTATAAGATGTTGTCCTGGGCTTGGCTGACAACCCCAACTCTATACATAGGATTCAAACTCTGTAGAAAATACGAGATAATTATACTTTTTTAATGTTTCAAATGATATTCTGGGCAAGTTTTGTTTCTGTGTGGCCCGTAGCCAAAATCCTACTGTTTTTTAATTTGTTTAAGAGTAACAACTTAGACAACATATGTACATGTTCAGTTGAAGATAAAGGATCTCATTATTTTTAGCCAGTTACAAGAAAACCACATTTTCTCTTAAATGTCTTGATATAAAGTAATTTGAACACGATTTCTGTACAAATCATTTTCAAGAGATTGGCTGTCAAGTGTGGTGTTTTTTTTAAGTAGCACTCTCATAAGAACCAATGAGACATTGCAAAGTTAGATATATTCTAAGTCTATAAAGTGGTTAAAAATGTCAGTTTTTAAGCTGCACTTTGAGAAGTAGTTAACTTAAAGTATAGCAATTCTGAGTACACTGAGAATGGTTTTGAAGAGTAAAGTCTTGATACACTAGAAAAAAAAAGTTGACAGATTCACTACAATTAGGAGACAGGCAGGTAGAACTCCCACTTGTGAAACTTTTCTCTTTCCACCGACTTCTGATCCTAGTCTAAGAAAACCCTCCAGTTACTCCTCCTCTGCTGGATGTGAAGTCTACTGCACATAAATGCTTCAGTTGCCTTTGTGATGATGCATAGACAGCAGTCATGTCACAGACCTCCTTTCTATGTCTGAGGAAGTTAGAACTATGAAAAACAGGATTGAAAGAGCTTTTCCTCAAGCCTGTATGCGTTTGAGCATGTATGCAACCTATGCTGTTGTTTTATTTCACTAATTGAAAGAAGAGAAGAAAGTGTTGTAACTTCCTTCCTAGTATTTACCATCGTTATCGATATATGGGATCAGTTTGAACTTTACTCTTGGATCAACGTTTGATTGTGTGCAGCATGCTTAGGAGGAAGTTGTGCCTTTGTCTACACTAGAATCTGTGTCTTTAATGCTTTGTGTGTGTGAGTATTGCCTGCATGCCTGCATGCCTGATGCTATGGAATGCCTATGGAGGTCCGGAGAGGGCATCAGATCCCCTGGAACTAGAGTTACAAGTGGTTGTTAGCTGCCATATGAGTGCTGGGAACTGAACCTGAGTCCTCTATAAGAGCAACCAGTGCCCTAAACTGCTGAGTTGTCTCACCAGTATTGGGGATTTTTGCCTTGTATACTTTGGTCTTCTCCCATTACTTGAGCTTTATAATGGCATTTAGGGATCAGAGGGATTCATACATAACTGAAGTGACAGTTTCCTCAGTGTGCGTCCTTATTCTGCCGTGGTAAGGTATTCCATGACTCAACTGTCTCAGGCTTATCGTATATTGAAAGCAGTTAGTTCTCCTTCCATATATCTGAAAGCCCTAACCTGGGTGTATTCTGGGAGTGATGCCATGTTTTCCTAAATTCAGATATTCCGCTGGGTTGACATATACCAGAGAGTGTGTGCAGGTGCACAAACACACATGTAGATAGTAAACAGCAGTGCTCTTGCCCTCCCTTCTCCTTGATGATCGGTCTTCAGCCCACATTCTTATAAGTGTTTGACATTAGGATGATGGAAAGTGATAGACACTCAGTAGAAAATGTACATGGCATTTTGAGCCCTGATGTTTTCCCAGCATACAGTCCTATCTTTCTTGGTGCTGGACTTCAGCAGTGAGACAAGACTAAAGTTCCAGTCAGCCATAGGATCTCAAAGGGAAACATGGACACTCTATAGGACACTCCTGTGATGCTAAGTTGGATGATCCTAGGTTTTGCTTATTAGTTGAGGTTTCAACTTGATGGGATTTTTCCATTTATAACAGGTTCATCTGGATTTAATACCATTTTAATTGGAGAAGTATCTTTATATCCCCCAGTCGTATTCCACTGGTGGGTGCTGAATGGGTGACATGAAGTTGTAGTTCGTTTCATGGATTTTACTGCCATATTGTCTGACGATACAGTTGGCCTTATTGAAATTCTAAAAGAGGCAATGTAAAAGATACAGACTTTGGGGTTGAAGGATTGAATTTCAATCCATCCTGTACCACATTTAAATTCTGGGTCAGTCTGGGACTGTTGCTTAATCAGTCTTTCAGTTTATTTCCTCATAGATTGCATGAGAATAATAAACCCATTTTCAAGGTTGTGAAATTATGTAGAAAATACAAGTTTTGTCAGTTTTCATCTGAATTTATAAGAGCTTTGAAAACCAAAGAAGGTATGTGTCTGTCTGTAAGTGACATCAGGGGCCAAGCAGGGACTTGCCTTTAAGACAGAGAAGTAGTGACTTTTGATGACTGACTATGGGTAGTTATTCTCCACCCTGCTGTACATTAGACTTCCCACATAGTTTTCCAAAATCCTGCTGTTTAGGCTGAACCCCAGAACAATTCATTGAGGGTCTCTGTGAGTGGAGCCAGCCCCTAGTGTTTGCTGAAGCTCCCTGGGAAATCCCAACATGCCGTCAAGACCATGAGCTGACACTTTGGAGGATGGATGAAACCTGGAATTCTGCCTATACTTCATATTTTCTTTTAAAGACTTATTTATTTTAGTGTGTGTGTGTGTTTTGAACTGAACTTATGTCCTCTACAAGAACAGTAAATACTCTTAACCACTGAGCCACCTTGTCAGCCCAAGTGTTTTTGTTTTGTTTATTTGTGGTACTAGACATTGTACCTGGGGCCTCATACGTGCTAGGCAGGTGCTCTACCTCTGAGCTATATCTCCAGTCAATATTTTTTTTGTTAACAGAGACTTGGACATCAAGCAAAAGTAATTTTATTTCTGTTGGTCATATATGGTTTAGCATGAATATAATTAATACATTTTCTCTCAAGAGCCAAATTACTGAGCAGGTATTAATGGAAAAGTGTATGGAAGTCTCTAGATGCCTGAAGACATGGATAATAGTTCCTTAGAGGGAGGCAGAGAAGCAAAAGGAACTTAAAGAATAGGAAGCAAAGCAAGCTCAAATCATTTGTTATTTTTAGAAACCGGTGTTTGCAAGTGCACCACCCAAGTGCTGCTGAAAGTTCAAAATTCTGACCAGAGGATCATGAGTCTCAAAAATGGGTTAGATCTTCAAAAATGTAAGATGATGAAAATCGCATTTAGATGCTCACTATACTAAAAGCAGTTGCTCTGAAACCAAAAGCAAGTTAATTAGAGCCAATTTCTATATATACAAATGTGTATATGCGTATGTATATATCCATACACACAGTATACATATACAAATGTGTATA
This sequence comes from Eospalax fontanierii, assembly GCA_035773235.1. Classification (NCBI taxonomy): domain Eukaryota; kingdom Metazoa; phylum Chordata; class Mammalia; order Rodentia; family Spalacidae; genus Eospalax; species Eospalax fontanierii. The sequence goes on from CM069547.1 coordinate 9,341,276, forward strand.
TAATGTCTTTATGTTTGTATATATTTACATACACACGGTACACCCAAAGGTTTTTTCTGTTTTTTTCAAGAATAAGGACTAAAATCACTGTCTATTCAAAATTTCTCTTAGGTTTTCTCAACAAATGGAGGTGTGCCAACTGAAGAAGACATGTGGTCCACATGCAGAAGGGAGGTTAATTCTTACTTAATGCCACATGTGAAAAGCTTTAGCTTTAGTAGATCAGTAATTTAAATGTGAGAGCTGAGATAGCAAAGATTCTTGGAAGAAAACATGGAGGTCATTTGTGAGCTTAGATTTGGTGTAGACTCTTAGGCAGGGTGCTCTGTACAGCAACAGATATAAAAATAGACAGATTGGACTTCGTCAAAATAAAATTACAAAGTCAAAAGACGAGCCACAGAATGAAGGAAAATGTGTCTGATAATAGCCATAGCCGAGTTCTGGAATACACGAAGATGTCTTACAGTTCAAAAGTAAATAAATAAAAATTTAGAAATGGACAACGGCCTCCAATAGACATTTCTCTAGAGAGTATATACAGCTGGCCTAGAAGTATGTGAAAACCAGCTCAAGATCATTATTCTTCATAGAACTGCAAATCAGAACCACAATTCATACTTATTTGTGTGGCCATAAGAAAAGAGAAGTACCAGCAAGTGTGCACAAAGGTATGGAACAGTTGAAACTCGCGGTGCTGGGGATTTAACCGAGGGCTCTGTGCATGGTGGATAAGTACTCTGTCAACTGAACTACAGCCTCAATGCCCCCAAACCTTCAGTCTCGATAGTAAATTCAGTATCATATAGCCAGTCTGGAAAAGAGTTGAAAGTGCCTCAAATATATGAGTATCTAATTACCTTGTGATCCAAAAGTTCCACTTCTAGGTTTTGACCACCAAAGAATTGAAAAGGGGTTACTAAAAAATCACATGTTGTTGGGGATGGAAAGATGGCTCAGCAGTTAAGAGCCCTGACTTGCTCTTGAAGAGGACCCGAGTTTGATTCTCAATACCCACAACTGTCCATAACTCTAGTTCCAGGGGAACTGAATGCTCTCTTCTGACCTCTGTGGACTTTGTAGAACAGGAATGCACTTGCACACATGCAGGCAATACACTCATACACATAAAAATTAAAATGATAAAATATTGAAAAAAAAAACCATGTATTCGAATATCCCCAACAGTGTTATTCAGTCTCCAAAAGTGGAACCAACCTAAATGTTCACCAACCAATGATAAAGGATACCAAAATCTATTATTTCCATCCAATGGAGTATTATTCAGCCAAAACCAAAATGAAATATCATTACAGAGTGCAATGTGGGTGAGCCTTGGGAACATTTGCCAAGACAAAGATGCCAGTCAGTGGAGAGGCAGTTCTTCCCCTGTTCTAACTGCTGCTCCATTCGGTGTTCCTCTACTTTCTCTATTCAGAAAAGGCAAAGAAAAAAAGAAGCCAGTCACCAGAGGTCATGTAATACATGTATTAGGCAAGGCTTTTCAGAGGAACAGACGCACACATGTGATTGGCTGATGCCACAGGGGCTGAGTAGTCCAACAATGGCCATATGCACACTAGAGAGAACTGTTCCGTTCATAAACTAGTTGCCTCCTCAGTCACAATCTGGTACTGAAGGCCTGACTATTCCTGGAGAGTCTCTGGTCTTCGGTCCCCATTGGAAGGCAGAGGAAGCTGGAGTGATGTCAGCAAATAGAGCAGTGATAGACACGCCCACCCAGCAGGAAGCAGGCAGCTCTGCTTTTCCCCTTTATATCTAGGCTACCCTTTGGGAGGTGCTGCCCACTCTTGAAAAAGTCTTGCCTCCTCAGTTAATCCTTTCTGGAAACACCCTCACAGATCCACCCAGAGGTCTCTCAGTTGTCATGCTTTAGTTGATTCCAGATCCCCAGAGGTTGATAGTAACAATTAACCATTGCAGTACAATCTGTAGACCAGAGAGCAGATTCTTTGTTGCCAGTGTCTGAGAAGATGGGGTTCAGAGAGTGATTGTGGTGTGGCCTTGGGGTTTCTATCAGGCATAACAGAAGTCTTTGGGGATTAGATAATGGTGACAGTTGGCACATTGCAAATGGGATAAAAAATGGAATGGTACACTTTAAAAATGATTAAAATTCTCAATTTTGTATCATGTGAATTTTGCCTTTGGATTTAGTTACTTGACTTATTGAAAGCAACGGGATGGAGGAGGGAGGGCGGGCTCATTCTGGCTCACAGTTCCAGGGTACAGTCCATCATGGTAGGGACGTCATGGCAGCAAGAGCTTGAGGCAGAGAGGTGGGTGTTGGTGCCTGGCTCACTTTCTTCTTTTGATTCAGTCTGAGACCACAGCCATGGAATGGTGCCGCCCACATTCAGGGAGCGTCTTCTGCAGTTTAGTTAACATAATGCAGATAATTCTTCACACACAGAGGCCCAGAGCTACCCTAATCTAGGCAGTGATTCACAGGCATGCCCTGAGGCCTGTCTCCTGGGTGATTCCAGGTCTTGTTAAGTTGACAATCAGTATTAATCACACTTCCATTACACCTCCAATCACACTTCCATTAAAAAAAATTAAACCTCTCTTACTCCTTCATTAATGCTGCCAGTGTGTCAGTCACTTAGCTAGAGGGGCCTTTGTTCAATCAGTCACCCTCTGTAACTCCATCTCCTTCTGCACTGTTTTTCCTCCAAGGTCAAACTTTTGAAGGCCATCTGTACTTCTTGGGATCCTTACACTCATCAGTCTGCTTTCCATCAACTAGAAGATTCCACATCTGTCCAAATACACTCAGGGACCTCCAGCTTTCTGGTTACTGAAATTAAGAAATAGGAAGGCCAATATGGCCTTTCTGCTGGCCTGACACACCTATCTCACAGAATGTTCACTCCTAGGCACAAATGGAAGAACTTGGACATTACTTTCAATCAGGTGCACGAGCATCTTTCAAACTCTATATAGTGCAGAAGTTGAAGGTACAAAATGTTTTTGGATGTGAGAAGGGGTTAGTCTATTACTGGCAGGGCTTAAGTGTTTTGAACTCTGGGGTACAGGGAGTCTCTGCTCTGATCCCCTTGAAGGTGGAGTCTCAAGCCTGAAGCAGCATCTAGGCAGAAAGAAACTGTATTAATCATTCTCTTAATTTTCATTTTCTTTCTTGCATGTCCTCTTTTTCTGCTGGGGTCAGCAGGAATGGAAATCTTTTCCTTTTCTTTTTTTCTTTTTAGATCAGTCTTATGATTATGATTACACCAAAAGACCTGCTGTAGAGAAATGCTGCAATCGGAATTAAAAATAGCATTTTCTGTCCTCCCACACACAACATTTGAGTGCTCTGAACGTCTTTTCTAAGTGCACACTTTCTGCCTGGCTGCATAAAAGAGGCTGTCACTTCATTTCCATAACGAAGTCATTCCCCATTCCCAGGAGAATTCCATTGTTTTAGCAATAGAATTTTTGTAAAAGGCCTCTTATTTTGCCTGAAAAAGGTAACAAAAATGAACTTTTGAGAGCTCATTCGACAGAATTAAGGAGGGAGAGACTTTCTCCTTTTCATGATATGGGACAGGTTGCGAGCCTGAGGATCCCCCGAGTTTGATATGAGGAGTTTGATATGAACTCCTAAATGTGGCAGATAAAGGAAGAGGGAGAACCCCGTCAGACGTGCTTGTGACACAAATAGGAGCAATGCCCAAGCTTGAGAGCCTATTCCAGAGACAGCCGCTGGTAAACAGATGTTGCCTGTTTGAAGAGGTTTTAAATACTTTCATTTGTTTTATTTTTAGAATTTCTTCTTCTTTTTCTTTTCTTTCTTTCTTTCTTTTTTTTTTTTTTTTTGAGACAGGGTCTTGTGAGCTTAGGCTGTCCTCAAAGTAGATATGTAGCCAAGGATGGCCTTGAACTCCTGATCCTCCTGATCCTCCTGCCTGCACTTCCCAGTGTGGGAATTAAGGAGTACACCACCATGCTTTGTCTTAAAGGAAAGTGGGAAGCCTGTAGAACACCTATTGTGTAAAGAAATTCCTTGGAGTTTTAATGAAACAGAACTATCAGACATTTTAATTGAGTCTCTGCACTCTGAAGATAAATTATGGACGCATTTGCCAAGGTCCTTTACCCAGAAAATACTAATAAAAATTCTTCTTTATTTGGCTTAAAATACCGTAGCAAGTGGAATACAGACATTTCACCTGCCGGGTGACTTGTAACAGGCTCAAACTAGTATAAGAGTGTGTGTTCCCACTCAAGTCCCCTTCCCCATGCCCCCTCAGCTTGCCTCACAATGGATACTTGATCCAAATATGGTGTCAACATTTTAAGTCCACATTCATAGAAGGAAAGGATAATTGCACCTTTTAGTACTCGCCTGGCACCAAGTAACCCTCGTGGATGTCCACCTGCCTTTGGTGTTTCAGCAGGTAATCCCGAGGCTTGGTGCCAAGTAGCATTACTGTTGCTTTACTCACAGCTAAGACAATTGAAATCCCAGGTTTTTAAGCTACAGTCATTTTCTTAAGCTTCCTCCAAAAGGAGAGAAGTTTTGGATACTGCCTTTGTCTTGCAGTATTTTTTTTTCCTTGTTGTATCAGAAAGTTGTGATATTGAAGGAAACACTTCAAGTGCTTGGGGGAAAGAGGTTAAAGGGCGAGGGACACAGCTCAGTTAGCTGGCAGAGTGCTTGCCTAGCATGCATCAAGCCCTGGGTGATCCCCAGCACTCCATAAAACCAGGTATGGTGGCTTCTCCCTGTAATTTCAGTCCTATGAGGTGAAATCTGGAGGATCAAGGGTTCGGGGTTACCCTGGGCTACATTGCAAGTTCTAGGCTTGTTTAGGCTACCTGAGACCCCCAAATTTAAAAACTGAGCAACAACAGCAACGACAACAAAAACACTGACCTTTCGAAGGCAGCATTAAAACATTCCTTCAGGAAGGTTTACGGCAACTCATGGGGTCTGGGCAGGGATGTCAAACCCAGGGAGCATGTACTCACAGGGTGTTCTCCAGACTTCTAGACCAAGAGTCCACTGTCTCCCAGGTCACAATACCACCCTTTGCTGCACTTTAGCAATCTCCATGAGACCAGGGAGTTAAATCACTAACACCAGGAAAAAATTATAATAAAGGAGCCCAAGTGATCTTGTCCTTAAAATAATTTCCAAGAGCAGGGTCTGAGAGTCGTTCAGCACTGCTCAGGTGGCCAGCAGATACCCATTGAATTTATATCTTGTTTTCATTGTATTCCTGATACGCAAGCATATTTTTCCTCTAGCTGTGTCATTATATTTCATAGCAAACTTTGTGCCTATGACTTTGTGCCAGGAAGGAGTCACAGCCCACGTATATACATGCTTGAGTATGTATATATACATATACAGATTATATATGTATATATACAGATTGGAAGGAGAGGATTTCAATGATGGACTGAGCAGTTTTCTCACAGCCTAAGTCATGATTTTTCTCTAAGTCACCCAGAGTGAATTCTTGTCCAGAAGGAGATTTAAGGGCATGGCAAAGCAAACTACCACATATGCAACTGATTAGTACACAGGAACTTATGTTTTATTATTTATTTATTTGTTTATTTATTTATTTATTTATTCATTTACTTGAAGACAGTCTTACTGTGTATCTGGCTGTATATTACATCTATGTAGACCTAGATCTCATAGTAATCCTCCTGTTTCCGCTTCCTGGTGTATGTCTCCATTACAGGTGTATGTCTCCGTGCCCTAATAGTCAACAGGAGTTGATCAAGGGATTTCCATTGGCAAAAGCACTTGGGAAAGCTAGAGAGAGGGCTCGGCAGTTAAGAGTGTATTCTGCTCTTACAGAGTACTCAAGTTCCATTCACAGTACCCATGTAAGGTAGCTCGTAACCACCTGTAACTAACTCTAGTTCTAAAGGATCCAGTGCCCTCTTCTGGTCTCAGAGGGATTGCACACATGTGGTCCACTTACATCTATGTAGGCAAAACACTCATATACATAAAATAAAAACAAATTAATATTTTAAAGTTTTCTAGGGGCTGTAGAGATGGCTCAGTGGTTAAGAGCACTGGTTGCTCTTGCAGAGAATCTGAGTTCAAGTGCAGGCACTCACATGGCAGCTAACAACTGTCTATAACTCTAGTTCCAAGGGATCTGATACCTTCTGATCCCCTCAGGCATTGCATGACATGGGTACGTTTACATATATGCAAGCAATATACTCATATGCGTGAAATAAAAATCTTAATACTTTTTCTACAATACGTAAAAGTCCTTAAACATCAGATAAGAATGTGGGCTGGCTTTGGTAGCTCACAGCTGGGATCATAGTACTGGAAGAGGCAACAGCAGAATTGCTGTGCTGTGAGTCTGAGGCCAACCTGGGCTGCGGTGTGAGACTCTGTCTTAAACTCCCCCCCCCCCCCAAATAAAGGAAACTTTAGAAGATTTTCAGTATAGTGTAAGGCCCAATGAAGGTATGGCATGGGACAGGTTGAAGCTGCATTGCCTGCTGGTCACTTCAGGGAGTTTGAAACCACGCTGGATAACTCAGTTTGGCTAGAGAATTAGTAAAGCAAATGTAGCAATTTTCAGACTGCTGTGCGAGGAGGAGTCTGGGCTATCAGGGAATAGAGTGGGTGTGGAGTTTGTAGGAATTGACAACCAACAGACCATGGGAGAAAGAGGAGAAAAAAATGCCATTTTCATGAATTGGAAAGTTCATAGGAACCAGTTTGGGGCTGGGGAGATGGGAAGTTTTGACACATGAATAAGTGATTGGCACTTCTTCTGTCCAACAGCGTGAGGAGATGCCATGGTTCAGGACACAGGTTTAACTGCGTGCAATAGAAGGAAGACATTAGGAAAGACAGAGCCTACAGCCCGGGGGAAAGAGATATGCCTCAGTACAGAAGAATTAGAGCAAGGGAGTAAAGCTGGAAAAGAGGAATGTCCCAATATTAGAAACTCCAGAAGGAGCTGGCTGTGCAGTATATACCTTTAATCTCAACACTCAGGATACTGAGACAGGAGGATTGCTATGAATTTAAGGCCAGATTAGGCTATACAACAAGTGCAACATAGCAAGACTGGGCCTCATAAAAATAAAACCAGGGAGAGGTAGAAATGATGTGGAAAAAAAACTCATTTAACAAATTTCAGTAGGACACTGTCTCAAAGACATCGAACATAGACTATTTGAAATAGACAAATAAAACTCAAAGTGACTCTCTAGGCATAGCAGCACATACCTGTATTGTAGGATTTGGGAAATAGAGGCAGGAAGATAAGGAGTTCTAGACCAACCTGGCGTACTTGAGACCCTACCTCAAAAAACAAAAGAAAACAAAACTTAAAGTGACTCAAGAAAAAGTGGATTTCTTTGTAACACAGGTACTAATTTCTCCTGCTGCAAACAATTTGCTAAAAGGACAGTGACTTAAAATGACACCTGTTTATCATCCACCAGTTTCTGTCTGTTACACACCAGGCACAGCTCCCCACTTCTTTTTTGTCAGTTTCAGAAGGCTGAAATCATAGCACTGGCTGGGATACTGTACCATCTGGAGCTCAAGGTTCTTTCTGAAGCTCCCCTGGCTACTTTCCTGTGGTTGTCAAACCCAGGCCTCTGATTGGTCACTGACATTGAGCTGGGTGCCATTCTCAACTTCTGGAACTAAGGAGACCTTAGTTCTTGACCTCATGGCTTACCCACCTCCAACATGTCTGTTCACAGGTTGAATTCCATGCCTCGGATGAACCCTTTTAAAATCTCACCTAATCAGGTCATGCCCACCATTTATAATCCCTCTAGTTTAAGATCCATGGATTTGGGACCGAATCGTACTGGTAAAATACTTCCACAGCATCCGCATCCAGAGAAGAAGCCCAGAAATAACCGAGGGGAGATGTGTATGTACACAGGGCCGGGACAGTTGTGAGGATCAGTATAAAACTGTATGCATGGCATATAACTGCTGGAAGCAAGGGGCCTCGCTGTCACCAGGAGCCTGGATTTCTGTTGCTGAGACAGTACTATCCAGAGCTTTCTTTCACAGCATAATAAAGCAGCTTCTAGGGACTTGGTGCTTCCTTGTCTCACTGGACCAAGTACTTCCCTTCCTGTAAGTTTCAGACGGCCTGAGAGAGGCCTCAGATAGGTTTGCTTTGGGTCACTCTGGCTAGAGGGAAACTATGTTCTGATGGGGCAGACCTCTGTTGTCTGTGTGATGGGATGTTCATCACAGCCCAAATAACAATGTGGAGGAGAGATCATCATTCCAGAATGATGCTCTTGAGGAATAAAAAAATAAAAAATTAATTTTTAAATGCTAGCCTACCGAACAACAAAAAAGAAAACCGGGGGAAATCCTGGTTACTTGTACCAAATACAGAACAGAAGCAAACTAGGAAGAAGACTCAGGAAAGGTCACTGCATTTGGAAGGTAGGGCTCAATCCCAACCTTTGAAAGAGAGAGCAGTTTGTAAAAATGGTGTTGGAGATCAGACTCTAAAGCTTTAAGATGTAGATGTGGAAACACCTACATGAACTTACAGAACATTGGAACCTGTTCCTTGGTAAATGGGATAAAGGTGCAAGCCTTTGGGACCCTTCCAGGTCATGTGAAGGTCTTTCAGGGAATGTAAATAACAGATTGCTCATAGACTGATGGTAAGTTTATGGTTGAACGGAAAAAGGTTTTGGAAGGAGAGATAGAAGGCTAAGAAGAAGATGCATAAAAGCTCAAGTAGAGGAGGGTCAAAAAGTGTTTTCCCAGATTTCATGGATATATTTAATAGCATGCGGGGTTCGATTTGTTTGTATGTTTTGACCATTTGTATCATCTCTTTGGGCAACATCGGTATCATTCCTTCCAAGGTAACCATCTTAGAGTGAATATATTCAAAGATTCCTACTTCTATCTGGCTGTGCCCTTGACAGGAAGATCTTTAGAGAGCTGTGTGGTTCCCTGGACCAGCAGCGTCAATTTTATCTGGGAACCCAAGTTCTCTGCCCCATCCCGGACTTTCCCAATCAGGAATTCTGGGAAAGGCTCCCAGTCATTTGGTTTAATAAGACCTTGAACTGAGCCTGGTGCAGGTTCCAGTTTAAGACCCATCCCTTCAGAGACCCATCTCTCTTCCACATAGGATGAGGGTTTTGGTAACAGACACTTGGGAAATGTGAGAATCAAGGATATAGGCTCTTGATGACAAGGACATAGAGAGCATAAATGTTGAGAGGCCACTGATGACTACAAATGGGATGGATTCACAGAACAGAGCAGAGAAGGCCAAGTGTAATTGTTTTCAGTTATGTTGGAGGCTTCATTTAGATGGGAGACAGGAGATCCAAGTCCTTGACCAACAGTGAAAAGTAAAGGCGGAAAGAGAGTAGAGAGATAGCTCATTGTCTGGGAAACATCAGGGCCCAAGTTTAATCTCCAGAATGCACACACATTCAAGTATACCTGTATGCACATATACAGAGAGAGAAAGAGAGATTGAGAGAGAGAGAGAGAAAGAGAGAGAGAGAGAGAGGAGGGAGGAGAGGAAAGAGGGGGAGGTGAGGAAGGAGTGAAGAGGAGGAGGAACTTAAGTTATAGCTACAGAGGAGCGAGTCCTTTGCAGTGAAGGGTTAAGTTCTAGAACAGGCTTCCACTGTGGATCATTTCGTTTCCACTCAGACTTTTGCACTAGACACTATTAGTAGTTAGCGAAAGAAGGCCATGGCAAGGTCTCTTTCATCAGGAAGCTTATAAAGTCTTTGAGCCTTCAAGACTTCAATAAATCCAGTGGAGGATAAAAAGAAGATATAAGTGCTGATTTGAAAATGACCTTGGGTCAAAATGTGAAGTGGAGACTGTAAGTGCTTTGGGCAGTCCAGAGAAAGAAAAGACAGGCTCACGTGGTTTCCTTTTGTCCTGTAGACAGGGGATGGGATGTCAGCCTGCCATATGTCTCTGAGTCTAATGGTCACATAGTGGACAGTTTGGCTGCTTGGAGTCTTTTTTTCTTCCTCCCCTCTTCTTCCTGGGTTTGCTAAGGTTTGTCAGAACTGTCAGGTTGAGGTATAGTCTGAGAATATTATTATTATAATAATATAATATTGCAGGTAGAATATTATTAGTATCTTTGTTTGTATGAGAAACTAGAATGGGGGAAATCGCATTTTACCCTGGCTGTCCTAAATGGGATACGCTCAGAGTTCGGCCATTTTTGTTTCAGACAGGATTTCAACCTGACTCCATGCCTAGGGTAAACATGAGTGAGCCCGCCAGAGGCCATCTTCCCTTTAATGAAAGAAAAATACTGGAGGTTTTATGTATTATTTTTATTTTATGTGTATGACTGTATTGCCTGCATGTATCTGAGTGCATCCGTGTCATGCAATACCTGCAGAGGTCAGAAGATGGCATGGAATTCCTGGAACTGGAGTTACAGATGGTTTTCAGCTGCCATGTGGGTGCTGGGACTCGAACCTGGGTGCTCCGCAAGAGCAGCCAGTTCTCTTAATGCTAAGCCTCTCTCCAGCCACCTGAGACAGGGTCTTACTTTATAACCCCAGCCTGGTCTTGAACTCATGATCTTCCCACAGCTCAGCTGCAGTGATGAGTCCACAGGTGTGAGCCATCATGCCTGGCTTTAGCCCCACGTTGAGTAAATTTTTACAGGCCAAGACTGCTCATTTCACTATTATGATAAGGTGACTTGAAGTACATTAGGGAGCAAGGATCTCCTTTCCCACTGAACCACGTGTGATACCTACTTGAACTGTGTCCCCATGGCAAAAATTACTGGGCTTGCTGCTTCTGTCCCGTGGCACAGCAGAAGGAAGATTTGGCTTTTCTGTGAAGGCATTGAAAGCAGTTCTTACTTCTTGATCGAGGAAGCATTGCTGAAGTAGCCTCTCCCAAATAGAAAAACAGAAATTAATTGTGCATCTCTAGATCAGCCCACTGGTGCATCACCCCATTCCTGTACCTGGGAACCTGATGCCTATTCTCGTTTCTAGGCCGGTGTCCTGCCACTGAGCTGCACCTCCAGCTTTGTCCATGCTTATCTCTGTCTCTCTCACACTTCTCTGTAAGGAAAGCATTCCTGGGCCAACCCCACATTCCAAAATGAGGTGTCCCTGTTAAGATTAAAAATCAGTGCGTCTTGTTCCTTCATTATGCATATCTGGGTTTCAAATCTTATGCATATATTAAAAACACAAAACTACAATCCTCTACTCCTCTAATGTTCATTCCATTTGCTGCAGGGAAGGCAGGGTCTTCACCTACACCCTTCACGCTCTGGACCTCAGTGACTGTGAGGCGCAATAGCGCTAAGTAATCTGTCCACTGAATGAGTTAATTAATGAGAAAGCACTTGCTAAGCTGGAGTCACTATAAAAGTGATGATTAATTACACGAGAACAGACACCCCCTTCCTCCATACTAATTTTGTCTCTCCCTTTTTAAAAATTTATTTTGAGTTGTGCTAGTCAGTGTTTTGCCAATTCCAAATCTAAGATGTGATGTTATTCATTCACTCTTGCTTTTTTTCCTTTTTTTTTCCCCCCAAGATAAGGGACCACTTCTTTTTCTCTTGGAAATATTCCTTTTCACACCCACAGTGATAATACTGCAACTCCTACCTCTGTTCAGCATGTGCTCATGACTTTGAAAGGAAAAGCCTGACTGACACTCACTCATGGATGGTTTTGTAAGGGAAGCAGATTCTTAGCCTAGCATGGCTTTTATTATTCTCCAAAACACTAGTGTGAGTTCATTCTTACCCATCCAGCGTTATTCCTCAAAGGTACACAAGTCAAAATAGCTTGAGGATACTAGCCTGGAACAGCTGTCCCCATGTCTGCCAGGAAGAGGGGACATCAAGAAATCCTGACATAGACAATATTCTCTGTTAGGCCAAGTTAGGTCAGTTCTTTGCACAGAAAGTCAGCAGTCAGCCTGATCCACCCTTTTCCCGGGAGGTGCTTTGTTGGGCCACCTTTGCATTATATGAGTGTTTTCCTTAGTGGGGAGAAATGACAGGAGCAAATGGAGAATGGCACATCCCTGCAGTCATTCAGCACATATAACCCTGAAAACCTGTCATCTGAGGGAGCCCTGTGCTGTGGACCAAATAGCTACACTCCTACGGGCCTCTGAAGCCTACCGTGCATGCTTCCTTCCCTTTCAGTCTCTGCCCCACACCTTCCTTTTCTAACTCCTAGAGATTCAGGGCCTCTCTGATTCCCTTCCTCCTCTCTCTCCTAAACCCGGCACACAGGGTCATGCAGATATCTGAGTGCCCTGGAGAGAGCTGATGGTTGGTGCCCAGCCAAAGCTAGCTTTTATATTCTGCCTCAGCTCAGTAGCAGGTTGTGACCAATAATAACACCTCCTGTTGGCATAGTTTAGTGCCTGTCTTCTGGGGAACTTGGAGTGCTTCACAAGGGTGCTTATTGATCTTTCCAACAACACGAGGAGGTGTGGAAATGGCAGAAGACTGTAGTCCTTGCTTCCTTTTGCAGAGTAGAGTCAAGAGGCTTATCTGGGAACTTTGTTTGTTTTTATAGTGCTGGGAATTAAATCTAGGGCTTCAGGGGTGCTAAGCAAAAACTATACCCCTAGCACTTAGTAACAACTCCTCCTCCTCCTTCTCCCCGACCCCCTTCTTATCAGTGTCTCAAATAACCCAAGCTGGTTTTGAACTCCTAATCCTCCTGCCTCTGCTTCCCAAGTGTTGGGATTACAGCATTCACCACCACACACCTCAGCCCTTAGTGGCTTCTTTTGAACCTGCTTTGTAAGTTTGTATTTCAGCTGGGTTTGGGTTTGAAGTCCCCTAGAACTGGCTTCAACTTCATGGGGGAGGAGAAAAGAGAAAAAAGTCTGCTTATCCCACATTGTTTCCCTGGGACAAGAGCAATACCAAAATCCTAATTTTATTTTTTTAAGGAATGGGTACTGGGAAATGGTCTTTGGTGGATTATCAATTCATCTGATTGACTGGGTAAATTCTTTGTCTGGAAAAGAAGTGATCTGATGATGTATTTACCTGTTTCGTTTCTTTCTGCCCTGTTCCCATGCCAGGTATTTCTCAACTTTCTGTGACAGGAAGAAAGAAAACACCAGAGCCCAGTCACCCCAGCTACTGAGCGAAGTTTCCATGGTGAAGTCGAAGCAAGGCTACCTGGGAACAGTGCACAGTGAATGTTGTAAGTGAGCGACGAGAGTCAGAGCCACATCTGCAGTGGCTCACCTTGCAAGGATGCGAGCAGCCCGGGTGATGAGGGGCCATCAGCGTAGCCCTGGGTGATCATGCCGTGGCTCCCTTGTAAGCTGGTCTTTCTCTCTGCTTCTTGGGAACACTGCAGAGGGTCTACTTGTGGAACAAAAGTGGAATACAGTGATTCTGTATCATAATGTTCTTCCTACTGGTACATCACACAAGGCATCAAATTTAGAGGGGACCATTGTGATTCTTTTAGGTCAATAAGTAGTCTGAGGATTAACAACCTGGCTTTCCACCCAACTAATATTCTTATTTACTTCAGGCTTCTTTTTTAAACAGAATATTTTTTTTTCTGACTTTCAAAATCTCATAAATCATGCAAGGGCCAGGCCTGGTGGCACATAACTTTAATCCCAGCACTCTGAAGGCAGAGGCAGGCAGACCTTTGTGAGATCAAGGCCAGCCTAGTCTACATAGCAAGTTCTAGGCCAGCTGGGACCACAAGGAGTCCCTGTTTCAAAAAAAAAAGTCATGCAAGAAAGAGCTGCTTCTCTAATTCAGAACTGTCTGACATACTAGCTTTTGTTGGGGTAATTGTTTATGATGTAGAGATTAGTAAATAGTGTTTCCTGTCAGCTGAAGGTTCTTGAGGTGTTTGCATGTCAGATAGTAGCCGAGGCCACCTGCCCTGAGCTGTTAGAAGTTCATTTGCTGTGAAACTTGTGTGCTTGCCTGGCTCTACTACTTGAGGTGACTGTCACACACACACACACGTACACACACACAGACAGGGAGAGCGCACTTAAGAAAGTGTTAAACAGGAAAGAATGAAGCTACAAGAAACCCTTAGATGGCCAGCGAGCACCTCTGAGAAAAGGAGTTATCATGGCTTCAAATTTTTAATCGTGAAAGGAAGTGCCCACTTTAATTAGAATTTGTGTGTGTTTTACACGTGTATGTGCATTTTGTAATATATGTGTATTTTCATATATTATATCTGTATACACATTTTGAACTTTTAAAAAAGGTTTCTATTATTTTGTGGAGGGTGAATAAATGATATGGTATGCCATGTATGTGGAGGTCAGAGAACAACTTATGGGGGTCAGTTCTCTCGCTCCATGTGGGTTCCAGGAATCAAACTCAAGTCATCAGTCTTGAGGGCAATTGCCTTTATCTACTGAGCCATCTCACCAACCCCTGACCTCTTAATAATTCAAGCACACTACCTTTTCAGTCATCCTTTACTCTTTCCAATTGCTTGAAAGATAGGCAAGATATAAGATAGAAAATACATTGATGTCAAAAAGAACTTTTTTTAACTATTTCATCACTTTCTGAACATTTGTCTTAAAATAGGTATCCATAATTCCTTGGGGTTAAATTAAAATGTTAACGTGAACTTGTTAAATTCAAAACTTCATGGGACTGGAGAGAGGGCTAAGCAGTTAAGAGTAGATTAGTGAGTGTTCTTCCAGTGGACCAGAATTCAGTTCACCGCACCTATGCCTGCGCAGCTCACAACCGCCTGTAACTCCAACTCCAGGGCCTCTGACACCTACTTCTGGCTTCCACGGGCACCAGTACATACATGGCATACACACATAGACATACACATACATACATACATATATAACTCTTTAAATAAATCTTTAAATTCAAAACCTAAACTGGGTGTGTGGTGCACATAGTCCCGACACCCAGGAGGCAGAGGCAGGCAGATCTCTGTGAGGTTGAGGCTAACTGAAGCTACAGGTGGACCCTGTCTCAGAAAAGACCAAAAAAGAAAATTTCCTAGTAACTCACTGTAGATCATGGCAGGTGCTGGTGTTTGACAGGTGAACCTAGGGACTCTAGCAGGAACCACACAGCCTTCAGCACCCATGGCCATGGCTTCTACGCCTGGTCCTTCTATTTGAGTCAAATACATTAACTACCATAGCCGCATGACTAGCATCTTCCAAAGTCATATTTTATAAATCTTTGGGTGGCTATATTCTGTTTATTCACTGAGCTATGAACACCTTGTTGGAGTCCTCCTTGGGGCAGGCCATAGTGTTTATACTTTCTTACCCCGAACATTTATTGGACAAGTTCCTATTGCATTCGGGAATATAAATTCAAAGTAATTGTGACAGCATGCACAAGACAAATTCCCAGGGTGGAGAGGGTTAGAGATGTGGATCAGAAACCCAAGCTCTAGTTGAGGAGCTATTGGCAACTGGTAGTTGCTGGGAAAGGGGGAGTCGATTTTCTTTTTAATTATTTTAATGTCTATTTTATGTGCACAAGTAAGTGTTTTGCTTGCATGTATGTAAGTGTACCATGTGTGTGCATCACCTGTGGGAGCCAGAAGAAGACATCAGAGTTCCTGAAACTGGAGTTACAGACAGTTGTTAGCCCTCATGTGGGTTCTGGGAATCGAACCCAGGTCCTCTGCAAGAGCAGCCAGTGCTCTTAACTGCTGAGCCGTCTCTCTGGCTACCAGTTTTCCTTAAGGGTGTGATGCTGGGTAGGTTCTCCTGGCTCCAAGGGATGGACTTGGAGTGCATTTGGGACACAAAGTAGGCTCAATAGGGCTTAAAAATACTAGAGAACATGAAATCAGCGGGGTGTAGTAAGGGGTGCAAATAGGGTAGAAGGTCTACATATGATCAAAACGCAGTGTATAAAACTCAAAAATTCAATCAATTTTCCAAAGTTCCTATTGCTGTTATTGGAATAATTTGGGAGCCTGTGCTATGTATGGGTGTTTGAGTGTTATGATAATTTTCCACACATTCTTTCTGCCAGTCAGGTGTCTGTTTGAATGGTGGTTTTTTTTTTTTTCAGGTGCTGTTATCCTGGGAAGCGAGTGTCTTATAGAAAAGCACTTTAGGTTTCAGCTTTGATTTAAATGAGCTGAGCAGTTACTATAATCAAGGCAGGTTTTGTGTCTACCATGGTGGGTTTTCCTTTTAAACTATGTTTTTTTGAAGGGCTCATGTCAGACTTCAAGCATTAAGTGAGGCTCTCAAAGAAGTTCTGAAGTATAAACTTTGAGATGCCACATGGCAGACTTTGAAAATCCTTCTGTAAACAGAGTATGTTAAGAAGAAAATACTATATTCCAGTGACTTCTTTAAGCATGCTGAGAACTTTCTTTTCAACAGTGGATTGCTTCAGTCAGATGAGAGAGGTTCCCAGTTAGTAGACTGGGTATCATAACCTCTCCTAATCTCCACAGATCTCACCCCTGGGATTCTGTTTTTCACTGGTCCTAGTACCCTGGGTGCCTTAGGCCTATGCCCAGAGGAGCATTATAAATGGGGCACTCTAAAGAAACGTGATCTTCAGGTAACTGACAGATGTGGGGGGTGTGAATATTGAGTAATGATCACAGCATTGTTGGAATGAGTGCCTCCCTCAGCAGCCTTTGCAGACTGTACCTCACACCCATTACTTGTAACATTTACTCCTCTGCACGCTCGCCATCTTCCTAACTGTTGGCCCTTACCCTTGAAAGTGTCTCCAACTAGGGTGTAGAGCCATCGTGCCCCGTACAAGGAGGGACAGGTGGTGAGCACTGAATGAGGAGTCAGGAGACCTAAGTTTTGTATGCAGTACTGCCATTGGCTCTATAACCAGCCAACCATGGACTCTGGGACCCACGGAGACCCATTTAATAACAGGCAACATGAGAATTGAGATCAGTGACCTCTCTTGTTCCAGAAGTGTGTCTAGTATCATACAAATGTCACTCTGCTATGAAGCAGATTGAACCCTTATTTACCCTCTTCAAGTCCTAAAAATCAGTGCTTTGGTAAAACCTAATTTACAGGTGTTTTAATACATTGAACATAGTCTTATGATTTATAAAAGGGGGAGAAGGGGTCGTCCTGAAGATGGCTCTGTCTGTAAAGATGCTTGCCATAAACTTTGACAAACACGTGCTCAATCCTGGGACCCACATGGTAGAAGGAGAGAACTGATCCCTGCAGGTGGTCCTCCGACCTCCACATCTTAACATGCTCTCACTAAAACACATACACACAAATAAACACATGGATGTATGTCAGTGCGCCCTTGTCATACACTGCCCTTGGAGTTCAGAAGAAGTCATCAGATCCCCTGGAACTGGAGTTATGGATGGTGGTTAGCCATCATGTGAGTGCTGGGAATCGAACCTGAGTCCACTGTAAGAGCAGCCACTCAGCCATCCCTCAAGCACATAAAAACAAGTTTTAAACATGTTTTTAGTTTTAGGTATACTTGTGTGTATGAATATGTGTCTGGGGCTTATGAACAGGAGTAGTCGACCTCAGAGAACAGAAGAGGATGTCAGATTCCCTGAAGCTGGGGTGACAGGCTACTGTGTTGAGAACTGAACTAAAGTCCTCTGCAAGAGTAATATGTGCTCTTGATCAACCTCTGCGCCTCCCCCCGCAACCCCAGTTTTTAAATTAGACCTGTCATTGTCATGAAACTTTCAACAGGATCCTCCCAGGTACCATGTGATGTTTCAAAAGTATCCATTTGAAAGCATCTATGAATATAACTTTATTCTTTTAAATCTAGAGTTCACATACATTGGCCTCTTTGAAATCTAAATAGGAGTCACCAAAACTATTTGGTTTGATTGATTGATGATTGATTGATTGGGATGGAACCCTGGGTCTTATACCTGCTAGGCAAGCACTCTGCCACTGAGCTATACCCCGGATGGGCGTTTTGAACTTGACTATTTCCTCCAGTATTACTAAATACATGTGGATTGTGGTTTGTATTTCTAAGAACAGTTTCTTTGTTGTTGTTATTTGTTTGTTGAAATGGGTGCATGTAACGCAGGCTGGCCTCATACTCAGTATGTCACTGAGGCTGGCCTTGAATTCTTGACCTTCCTGCCTCAAACTCCCAAGTGCTTGTGCCACCGTATCCGGCTCCTAAATAAGACTTACATCGTCATAGCCACCCCTGACCTGTATAAAGCAGCATCACCCCATACCGAGGTTACAGCATCCACATAACTCTGCCTGACTTTTTATGTGGAAATTCAAACTCAGGTCCTCACACTGACACATCAAGCATTCTTACCCACTGAGCCATCATCTCTTTAGCCCCAGTTCTGCCAGTTTCTTTTCTTTGGAAGTAGATGCTGAATGTTTAGGATGTGTGTGAGTTAGATGTAGGGAAGGGAAACATTTGTTTAAGGAAAGCCTTATAGAACTGCCAATAGGAGCTTGGCAATTTTCTGACATTTAAAAAAAAAAAAAACCTGCACTGTCTGCATTTCCTTCCCTTTTCTGTTTGAGCAGTTTGTGGTCTGTTGTTCATGAGAGGCCTGCCCTGGCTTTTGTCTCTTATAATCATATCATTTCATTGACATTTATATTCCTTTTATTCCCAGCGTGGGACTAGGACCAAAGTGCTGCATGGACCGGAAGTCAGTCAAGTAGAAGGTAAAAGACTCAGTAGAAAGAACTGGTGTGCTGGTTTGAATGAGGCTTGATTCCTGCCCTGTGATGAAGCTAGTCTAGGAAAGCACCACTCCTCCTTGCTTCTGAGACTGGTAGGGATAGAGAGGACCAGAATCTTGTGTTTCCCAAACAACTGCCTGGAGTGCAGCTTAGATTCTCCCTAGGATACCATGGAGAGAAAAGCACACACTGCTCTCCCTGTTCAAGCAGCATCACCTGTCTTTAGGAGTCTCAGGAAATGGAATCTGAATTTCTAGCCTTCAGAGCAAGAGAGTCACCTACACACTTGCTAATACGAGCACTTGAGGCATCTCCCTGTGCGTCTGTCAGTTTGCCATCTCTGGCACCAAACTCTCTAGAATGGTCATAAAATACCCTGAAGTAGATGTGGGGTCAGGAGAACTGGGGAGACTTTGTTTTCACATAATTATTGGGAAACACCCTCCTCTGCTTAGTCCTTGCTTGTAACTGCCGTGCAGGCTGGCCTGAGGGCGACAGAGCCCAAGAGGCTCTGACTAGAAACTTGAGTTGCTTTTGGGAACTGGAGAAGTCCCACTAAGGTTTCCTGTTGTGCTCATTTTTATCCCCAGACTTTCTCGCATCACTTTACTGGAAGCCTCGTTCGTTCCAGGCCATTGTACTTGTATGTCGTTTGGAGATGGAGCCTTTCTGGAGGCCCTTCTATGGGCTACTGCTTCCCAGAGGAGATGCCAGCATTGCTTGCTGTTCTCTGAGTTGGCTGGCCAGGTAGACACCATCCAGGCACACTCTCCCCTCTGTTCCATCTTCCTCACATGCTCAGCTCTGCCCCTTAGCAGCCTGATAGACATGGACAAAGCACACAGAAGCTATGGAGAGAGGAGAGTTCATGGAGCTTCTAACATATCTGTGTTCTGTGAGGAAGGCGAAATCCCTCAGCCACCTAACTGCTTAAGATGCTCTCCAACTGAATGGTGCTGAGGAAGAGTCTGTGTCGCCTGCTGCAGTTTAGAATAATATTCATTTATTCATTGCAATACTGTTGTGGGCCAGTATAAACACCAGTCTATCCAGGAGGCAGGCCTGAGCCATCTGTGTTCACTGTCCTCCAGAAATAACTCTGAGAGAGCTCTGTCAAGGTATATATGTCATGGCACTTGGGTGTGCCGAAAAGGAATGATGGGAAAAATTACTTAGAGGCAGGTTTCCAGGAGCCTCTGAATTAGACCGCCCAACAGAGGAAGAAGAGCAACCCATCTATGTATGCTCCGAGAAGGCAAAGGATGGTGCCAAACAATGGATTAGTCTTTTAGAGTGTCTCTAGGGCTAACTTCCAAGGTTCTGGTCGTGGTCTTAATCCCTGGGGCCCTGAGGTTGCTTCCCACTATAAGCATTGTAAGACCCATACTGCAGGGCAGGGAGCTAGGAACAAAGGTCATTCTTCTTCTATCATGATTTTCCTTTGGTTTGCAGCAGCCTCTGCCCGTTCCTCTTTCTTCTCCAAGAAATGAAGGCCTAGGTGCAGGATGCGCTTGTTCAAAACTAGGCAGCTGCTACTTGTACAAGCAGAGTTCTTTTCCCCCCTCTTTATCCACCTCAGCAGCTCTCCCCACCTCAGGCTGTCGTGATTGTGCTTATGAATAGCTTTCCTCCCTTGGCTCTCAGGAGGCTAATAAATGGAATGTATTAGTGTCAGAGGGTTGCTGCCTAGCTCCTGGCATGCGTCATTTGAAATAGAGTCATTAGCTGATCTGAAGGGAGTCCCTTGGCCCTCCTCTGTCACTCCCTTTAGGGGTCAGAGAAGCTGGTCATGGGTAGCTCGGTGCTGTCTTTGGCATTTGCAGTTCAGGTTCCTAGCTTTCCTGGTGATCTATTTCTGTGCCTCAGCTGTGACACCAGTTGTCCTAGCAACCTGCTGGCTGGCACTTCCCTGAAGACAAGCAAGGGAGTGGTGGTAGATGTGGGTGGCCTCAAGAGGGTCAGAAGGGAGCTGGCACTCACCTGGCACAGGGAGGAGTTTCTGTTTCCTTCATCTGGGCCAGCCTCCAGAAAGAGGACACCGTTTACTAGGTGTATTAAGGGAGTCATTTACTGAGGGTCAAACACCACATGGTCTTGCTGGCATAGATACACCCCAGGGAGAATAAAATAGCAAGCCAACAAAAAGATTGTCCAGGCAGCATATAGGAAGGCCAAGCCATGGTGTTCAGGGATCTCATACATTTGATGGTATCAGTTTTTTCCTGTGAATTGGGGTAATGTTTAGGCTGTTTATCAGCCCTGGAGTTCAGAGTTAGGGATGTGAGTTGGGAGGAGCCAGAGGTCAGGAGATGGAGAAAAAGTGAGGGGGAATGCCAAAACAGCTGATCTTGCCCGCTTTCCTGTTTTCTGGCCTGAATGTGTCTAGTGTGAGGAGAGCTTTCATACCAGGCTCTGGTAATCCACCCAGGTACCCAGCCCTGAAGCGGAACACTGCTTACCTTGTGCTCTGCTCCATCAATACTCCCTCCTCCCTTTGTACCACCGCAAACTGGCATCAGGTGACTCTTGCCATTTTCTGACTTGGAACCAAAAGAACATAGGAATCCTGAAAGTTCCTAACCTTGTTTGACCTTGCCTACTTTTAAAATTAAAGGTGTATTTATTATTCATTTATGTGTATCTGTGTATGTGACTCTGTATATAAATGGAACATGCATGCAGCTTCCCATGGAGGTCACAAGAGGGCATCAGTAGACGCCCCTGGAGCCCGAGTGAAAAGTGGTTGTGAGACCCACGTATGTAGTGGGTCCTCAGAAAGAGCAGTAGACACTGAACCATCTCTGCAGCCCAGCCTTGCCAACTTTTAAGTCTAAGATCAAGTAGTCCTGTCAAGTTCCATAACTACTTCATTGTGCAAGCTTCTAAGCAATAGACTTGCCTGACATTTTCCCCTGGAGATGTCAAGCACTTTTCCCAAAGAATGAGACTAAGGGTGGGTCTTTGGAAGAAGAGAGAAAAGTGAGGAAACTTGAAGAGAGGGTTGTAAATGATGTAAAGAACACGTCCTTACTTTTCCTTTTGTTGATAAAGAATATTTCTAGTCTCAGTGTTGCTTATCCTCTGAATGACTCCAGTTGAGCTAAGACAACAAAGCATGACTGTTTACCATGGAACAGCCAGTAACGGTCTCTCTAAGCAAGTCTAGAATCCTTTCTATATTCAACTTTAGAGACTCAATCTTATATATTCATTTCCTTTTCCACAGCCAGGGTTAGGGATAGAAAAGATGTGGAACTTGAAATAAGAGAAATAATTCTACAGGATAAAAAAGAACTCCAAGACTTGTCATAATTTGTACAGCAGATGCTTCATAAGAAATCAAATAAACTCTGTATTGCAGAGGTAGCTCCATTGGTAGCTTTCCTAACAGTCACAAAGCCTCCAGCACTGTAACAGTGTTTGGTGGCACAGGCCTATCATCCTAAGGACTTGGGAGGCGAAGGCAAAAGAATCAGAAGTTCAGGGTCAGCTCTGGCTACACAGTAAGTTTGAGGCCAGCCTGGCATACATGTGACCCTATTTCAAAGCAAGGAAAAAAGAGAAATTAAGTGAATCAGATTTGTTTGACGTGCCGACCTTGGTCATTATTTTGAAATAATTAACATGAGAGAAGATACTTTGTGTTCCTGGAATAATATTTATTAGGTGCATTTTGCTATTATAAAAGAAGTACTTTTTAAAAGATTGTTGTATAATTCCTAACTGAATACTTTGTGATAAGCACCCATTATTATATTAATGGTTCAGTAGCATAGAGACAGTTCCCTCATATTGATATGATTAAGAAATACAACTAGGGGCTGGAGAGATGGCTCAGTGGTTAAGAGCACCGGCTTCTCTTGTTGAGGACCTGGGTTTGACTCTCAACACCTACATGGTAGCTAACAATCATCCATAACTGCAGTTCAATGGGATCTGACACCCTCTTCGACCTCCATGGGCACTTCACGATAAGGGTGCACTTACATATATGCAGGTAATACACTGATACACACACACACAAAAAAAAATTTAATTAAAGAAAAAAAGACAACTAATGTGAAACACTTTTCAACTGGAAGGCTTAAGTTTCTAGATTTGGTGGTTGCTTTTTTATTACAGTGTGTGTAGGTCAGAGGGCAACCTGTGTGAGTCAGTTATGTTTTCTACCATATGGATTCCAGTGAGGGAAGGTCAGGTCAGCAGACTTGGCAGCAAGTATCTTTACCTGCCTGAAGAGCCATCTTGATGACCCTGATTTTGCCTTTTAAAAAGAAATGTGATGGAGTCAGTGATAACCTAGGTAGGTTTCATGAGCTTTACACTTCACACTTTATACAACCTGTCTAAGCACACAGCAAATGGAAGCCCACTGAGAACAGAATGAACCTGCCATCTCGCTTCTCAGTTCGCTCTTACAGTACACAGGAGCAAGTTTGAATTCAGTGACTAAGGAGAAGATGGGGGTGCCTTGGGTTCCTCCCAGCAGCAGGGATCCAGGCTAAGAATAGATGCTTACAGCTCTCTTCCATTCCTCTCCCTCTGAGACCATTTGCAAGCTATTTCTCAGTAGCCTGTGTTTCCTTGTCTTCCAAAGATAGTATTGCACATCACAGCATCAGATTAAAGGAATTACAGTGTGCAATAAAGCAGCTTTTGGCAAAAGCACCAGGATTCAAAAGTCCCTGACTTATCATTCATTCACTGTGTATCTTTAAGGAAATTGTCCAACTTCTATGTGCCTTATTGACCTCATCTGCAAGATAGTAGTAATAGTACCTTCCTTGCAAGAGTCAGTTTTCTCCTTCCACGAGGGATGGAACTCGGGCCTTGGACATCACCTTTACCTATTGAGCTGTCTCACCTGCCTCGATGATGTCTTTATGATGATAAATTTCTCAAACAAGGTTTATCATACGTTGCTGGGATGAACTGGTGCAGTGGTAACTTAGCAAAGTCAGTTGTGTCTTGTTAGTGTCTGCTGCTTTGACATCTGTAGTATATTAATTATGACACCAAAGGGCATAGTGTTTGTCAGAATCCTGCATGTGTGAGATGAGGACCCTTGGAATTTTAGGTGAAATTTTTGTATTAGTCATACTGAAAAGCATAGTTAAGAAGATATGGTGGGTTTGCTTATAAAAAGAGTGGGGAGATTCCTGAGGCATCGATATGAATGGAACTCTGAAATAGAAACCCATGACAGTATGTTTTGATATAGTTACCATAGCTATGTACCTAGATAAAATTCTTTGGCACTGAGGACAAGAGGAAAGCCTGAGGACAGAGATCCACATTCTTCTATCTTTTAGCTAATGTTTACTGAGTATCTGTAAAAGTTAGGCATCTAGAACAAATAAGGAAATTTCTATCACTGGGGAGAAAGATGAGAAAACGCTGATACTGTGAACGGAGTTCTTCCAGCGTTTCCCACAACATACCAAGGATGCAAGCTGGTGTGGCATCTTCCGGGGTCAGAGAAGCCTTTATCCACAAACCTGAAGGATAAGTAGGTATCAGCCATGAAACTAGGGTTTATCAGTCAGCGCATACTGTGTAACAAGTCATCCCTATGTTTAGTGTCTTACAACATATTGTATTGCTCACTTGGGCTATTCTGGTCTGTGCTGGCTTGGCTGAAACTGGTTAATCTGAATGGCTGTTGGAAGGTTAGAAAGACTAAGGAACAGAGTTAATTGACCCAAGGGATAGGGGAACTTCAGTTGGGACAGCTTGTTTCTGTTCCACAAAACTAATCCTCTAGTAAGCTAATCTGAGCCACTGCTTTCCACTCCCCGCTCCCCCTCTTCCCTGTCCTCCTTCCTCTCCTCCTCTCCTCGGTGTTTGTCCCTCTTCTTTGTCTGTCTGTCTGTCTGTTTTCTGACAGGGTCTCTACAGCACAAGCTGACCTGGAACTCGTGGGAGTCCTTCTGCTCAAACCTCCCAGGCACTGCGATTCTGTGTGTGAGCCATTGTGTTCAGCTAAAACTGAGCTTCTTCATCCTGCAGCTCAGGGCCCAAGAGCAAAAGTAGGAAAATCCTACTCACAAGTTCATCCAACCTCTGCCCACACAATGGTTGGTAATCTCTCTTTGGCTACCTCTAGCAAGTTACTTAGTAAATTCAGTTTGGGGGTGAGATAAATCCCTGACCTCCAGCCACAGGGAAGACAGCACATTCAGGACAACTACAGTTAAGGGTGCTTAACAAAGAGCACGTGAGAAATAGCAAAAGAAGAGGCTGGATCATTGTCTCTTTTTCACTGAACCCTGGGAGCTTGATATCTCTCTCACTCCCCCCCCCCCCCGTTTGAGATTTAGTCTTACTCTGGAGCCCTGACTGTCCCAGAGCTCACTATGTGGATCAGGCTAGCCTTGAACTCACAGACATTTACCTGCCTCTGCCTGTAATTCCCAAGTGCTGGAATTACAGGCCTGCACCACCACCATGCCCAGCTGCTTAAAAACATTTGTGAGCTTGAACCATTCAGAATCATTTCCGGAATGTCCCAGAGACAGCTAAGAGAAGGCAGGATAGGTGCCCCTTAGTGCTGGTGCAGAGCTCACGGGTACTTTAGAGACAGTATGATCAGAAGAGAGGGTGGAGGTCCTCAAAGATGTAGCAGAAAGCTGCAGGCTCGGGTCCTACAGACTGTCTGATTGAGATCTGGTAGGAGAGCCAGCACAGGCGCGGGCCTTGGCCCCTGCTTCCATCTCTCGGTATACCTCCTCCCGACTCCTGTGGACTGTGGATTCTCAATAACACACCAAGAGGGTCTGGCTCAAAAATAGATTCCAAATGCGACTTCCTGTAGTCATATCATAGTGTCAGCCCAGCCTTCTCTTTCCAGCATGTCCCCCACACCCACCATATGCTCCAAATAGACAGTGTGCTCCAGGGGTCTGGCGCTCTCTCAGAAATGCTCCCTAACCTGGGATTAGACCAGTGCCCATCCACTCATTTCAAGATACGACCTTTAGGTCTACTTTTCAGTATAGCTCTTTTAAAAATCTAAAATGGAAATGAGTGTTTTGTTTCACTAAATTCAAATGACTGAGAACCTGTGGTCTTCATAGGTACAGCCAAGGGCCCATTTGATGTCAGTGAGACTCATATGCTATTGGATGGGACTATAAGGGTATGTCTCAGCCTTCTGGGTTATGACTCCAATGTTAAAAAGTTTGATAGAGAAAAACAGGAGGGTCCTCCACACATGAAATACATGGCAATTTGCCATGTTTTCTTGATTTTTTTTCTTAGTTAAAAAGAGAAAAGGTAGAGCCTGCAGATGACCTTTGGCCCCTGCTGTCTGTGCCTTGAGGGTATCTTCCCTTAGGTAAATACTGAAAATAAATGGAAGGGGGCTGGAGAGATGGCTCAGTGGTTAAGAGCACTGGCTGCTCTTTCAGAGGACCCAGGTTCAATTCCCAGCACCCACATGGTAGCTAACAATCCTCTAGAACTCCAGTTCCAGGGGATCTAACACCCTTTTCAGTCCTCCTCGGGCACTGCCTGGCACAGATGCACTTACATACATACAAGCAATACACTCAGGCCCATAAAATTAAAAAAACTAAATAAAATATTGTTTAAAAAAGAAAATAACTGGGAGTCAAGCAAAAGGGAAAGCAGAGGAAAGCTCAGACCCACGTCTCTCTCAGACCAGGCAGGCCATGGTGTTACCTCAGAGTCACGTGTTTTCTCCACATTGAGTTTGGAGTTTGAGCAGCCTCTTAGAAAAATTGCCGATCAGTTCTGTCTAATTCAAGGGTGCTGCGGTACATACCTGGGGGCTTAGCCCCTCCACATGGCACTCCCTGCATGGGACGCCTCTTCAAAGACCAAAGAGGGTTTGAGAAGCCGCAGGGTGCAGTCACAGCCTAAGAGGCTCACAGTCACTGCTGAGCTGCTGAGCGACACGGCACACATTCTAGACATGTTTGTCAGAGTCTTAGTTAAACCGTCATGTGAAGGACTGATAGAGCAGTGTGCGACAGGGGAAGCTTCGTAATTTGAAGCGTCCAAATATGGCTTCATACTCCTGTGAAAATGGAAAGGAAAACACGGCGTGTTTGGGAATTCCTGATTCTGCTTATTCGCTTTAATAGCAGATCGTTGAGTAAACACTGACTCATTGCATTCTATACTGAAAGGAAGATAGGGCTTGCCCATGCTCAGTCTGCTCCGGCTCAGAACAGAGTGTGGAACAAATGCCAGATGAAGGAATGAGCGACTAGACCAACGGCCAGCTTTGCATTTCCCCTCTCTGTGCAAGCACATGACTGTGTATGACATTTTGCATAAGCTACTAATGAAAATAATTGACTTCTCTTTGTAAGTACCTAGCCAATCTCTTCCGGGGGCTGGGGAGTCTAACAGCAGAAAGCCACATCTCTTTTTTTGGATGATGGGTGCTGGTGCGTATGTGTGGATTCTGCCGCCTGGGCATGGCTTCACTGAGCTCTTATTTGCTGACTTCTCTCCATTTGCCTGTATTCTCCGTTCCTTAGGCACCGTGGTACTGCTAAACTGCAAGGGAGATGGGTGTACAGTTCCAGGCGCTTCGTGATCGAATCGGCCTCCTCTTCCTTCTCTAGAAAATGATATACATTCAAGTCTGAAACAATGAGACTTTTTGCAGAACTACGCTTGGTTACTGTATAGGGCAGTCATGACCTAACAGGTGCTGTGAGATGGATGCACTCATGCCTCTTAAGTATTAGTATTTTTAGTATCTTATAAGGGAGGATAAGCTGCCCTAACAGAGTATCTCACCCTTTTTGTAATTTTTAGAAATATTTTATTATGTTTATTTTATGTGTGTGAGTGTATTGCTTGCATGTGGTTTAGTGCACCTGTGTCATGCAGTGCCCACAGAGGTCAGAAGAGGGCACTGGATTCCCCTGGAACTGGACTTATGAATGATTATAGCTGTCATTTGGGTGCTCAGAACCAAACCAAGGTCTTCTGCAAGAGCAGCCAGTGCTCTTAACTGCTGAGCCATGTCTCCAGATTCTCTGAATATGACAATAACAATATAGTTTCCTTTTCTTACATACACACACACATACCTGGCACATGCTGTGGAAGACCACTTGAATGCAGAGAGGTCAGAGAACTCTACCAAACAAGACACCCTTGCGGTCTTATGACTTTCTAATCTTGCTGTATGATTTGAGCGTGAGGTAACAACAGTTAGGGGCTGTAACTTTCACTGATATTAAATCCTGTCTGCTCTCTCAATCTGCCTGTCTTACCTGTTATATCCTTGTTGCATTTGATCTTGTTCGTTAGTTTGTTCCTTTTTAGAGACAGGGTCTCATGTAGCTCAGGCTGGCTTCAAGATCCCTATGTAGCTGAGGATGACCTTGAATTCCTGACCCCGCTTCCTTCACCTCCCAAGTACTGGGATTACTGAGTGCGCCACCCCACTCAACTAAATTTGATTTCTTCAAACCCAACTTCCAAACACAGCAAACTCGAAGGTGCTGAAGTCCAAGGCATGTATATCTATTTATTCCTTTCAGTCTTAAGTTACTCACATAGTTCAGTGATGAAACTGAAAACTCAAAATTAGTTTCTGTGATTAACTTGTGTCGTCAGCAGATGGAAATTATTTAGCAGAAAAAAATATGTTCCCCTTCTAACAAGCTCCTTTTTAAGTTTTTCATTGTGATTTCTGTTCTCTGATGAGGATCCTTTCAGAGAGAAGGGAGACCATTAGAATGAGAAAACAGTGAGGCTTGTTTCTGAAGGTCATCTTTGGAGTGGGGAAAGTTTCAGTGCAGCACAGTTTGATTTCCTGGGATCCCACCTGTTCTCTCAGTGACTGATCACTTTGTCTTCTGTCTCTGGTCAAATCTGGATCCTCCCTTGAGTGCTTCACTCAATCCATATAGCTTGAGTGGCCTGTGAAGAACCACTCTTCTGTAAGAACAGTTATGTTCATCTGATGAGAACCAAGCCTATATGCTTGCATTTTGCAAGAGCGGAGGGAACGAAAGCTTGAATTTCCTCAGTGGTACAACTTCAGCCAGTCTTGGGGAAGATTGAGCAGGTACATTTTCCCTCCTGGGTGAGGAAGCAAGCTGCTCTCTACCTCATCTGCCTCATTAGTACGCACTATCCATTTTGACTTCTGTCTAGCAAATGCCTTTATAATATGATGGTAGTCGAGGAACTTTGACGTTTCGAAGTTACGATATAGCTCACAAACTTTCATTTTTCCAAATTCTTATTGTGGTAAAATATATATATACTGAACTTTTCTGTCTCTACCATTTTAAAGTATAAAATGCAGTGGCATTCCATCCATTCGTCTACCTCCAGATTTTTCTTCTTGCAAAACTGAATCTGGGGCTGGCGGGGTAGACACAACTGCCACCACCCTGATGACCTGAGTTCAGTTCCCTGGGACCAACATAGTGGAAGGAAAGAATTGACTCTGAGAGTCTTCTGACAGAGTCCTGAAAGTTGTTCTCTGATCTTTTCCCATGCATTGTGAAGCATACATGTCCAAATACACATGCTTGCATACACATAATACAGAGAGAGGAAGAGTCAGTTAATTCAACTTAATAAAAATTCACCAAAACTTCTGAATCTGGACCCATAGAACAATAATCCCTCATCCTTCCCTCCCCAGGCCCTTGTGACCACCATTCTGCTTCTTGCCTTCATAATTTTGGCTGCCCTGAATTCCTCCTGTAAGTGGACTCCTATAGTATTTATCCTGAAGGTTCATCCATGTTGCAGCTTGTGTCAGAGTTCCTTTTGAAGGCTAAAGATATCCATCCTATAGGTAAATCAGTCTTGCTTTGCCATGTGTCCACAGATAGACACTTGGGTTATTGTGAATAATCTGTGAACAGAGGTGTGTGAATATCTTTTCAAGGCCCCTCAGCAACTTCCTCTCCTGTTTTTGTTAGACACAGTGCTGTGAGAAAGAACTCACCTGCCTTCTTTTAACCTTTTGTAATGAGGGAACAGTAGGCAGACTTTCTGCCTGGTAATGGTATTTGAAGTTTCCTCTTTGAAGAGCTCTTGCCTGAAATGCTCCAGATAGCATTCTGTCCTCCAATATCAGGCAAAATCTTCAGCTTGTTTTCTATTAAAATGCAAATGATCTTGGGGCGCAGGTCCCAGATAACATGTGGGTGTGAATGAGCTTAGTCAGATCCCATCTTCAATGCTTGTCTGCCTGTTCCTAGCTCCTGGCAGCTTGCTCCCTGTCACAGCTGTTTCCCAGTCCTATTCTTGTGTTACTACAAATACCACACTGGATAGGACTTGTTTGTATTTTGCTTATTCTGATAGAATAAAAGCTTCTTGGTGGATAGACATGGCCACACCTAAAAGACATGTGGATCTGCCTTGATTCTTTCTACCTTCATTCTGTTCAAGTTCCACTAAGTCAGTTCCTCTATCCCATAGGAAGTCGATAGGCCAGGGACCATTCTGGGGTAATTCTGAGGAATATCAGAATTGCTCTCTTGTGTGTCAGTGTCTTGTAGATGAAGCATGGTCATTCTGTAAATATATGTGTTCTCTCAGATCAATGTTAGAGGAGCCCTCTTCAAAAGAGGGTGGATGCTTGGTACTGATTTGTAATTGGGTCTGCCAGTGGCTCGCAGCCCAGGACAGCACGCATTGTCACCAGATTGGTTGCTGCTCACTAATCCCACAGCATAGTAGCTGCCTTGGAAACAGCCATTACTCTGTTACTCTGATAACAGTTTGGTGTTATGGCCCCTTTTGGAGGGGGCGGGGGGGGGTAACAACCAGTCCTGAACTAAATTATCACTTTCGCCTCTTGCTTCATTGATGTCACTATTATGGCTAATAGGAGATACATTTTTATTCCTTTATTGTTACTGTAACTGTTATGATTATTGCTACGATTCCCTATTTAAAAGGTGAAAAGAGTTTCGGCACATTCAGTGGTCACTTGATGGAAGCAGACATTGAATGCTTTTACTGAGAGCATATTCATGCTTTGTACGAAACAGGAAAAGCTGGAGTAAATGGCTTCCTCAGAAAGTCTTCTGTAGGCAACAGCTCAGCCTTCTCCTCTTTGAACAGGGTTGTTAACAGGCAATAAAGTTTAAAGTTAACTGCTTTAAGTATTTCCTTATATCATACCTGAAGGCAATATAAGACATTGCTATTGATAACAGCAATATCCTGACTACAGAAGTATAATAGTAGCTGAAGTGAATTTAGCTCAATAGAAAGGAAGAGTTAGAAGGAGGTGGCTGTGCGCAAAGAGGACTTCCAGACTGTAATGTGAGCTTGTAGGTGAGGGGAACCGATAGATGAGGCAAGCTATTATACCAGGGTTCCTGGACTTCTTGTTCTTCCATGGTGCCTCTCTACACCCTACAGGCCACCAGACCAATCTCTTCCCTGTATAAAAAGCAAAGTTTGGATGAACACATCAGAAATTAGAACCTGACATTGGTGGTTGGACCAAGCATCCTTCTAGTGTGTTGATGGGAATACATCTTGTGATGGAGTAACTCTCCTCTGTGGTCTCATCTTTGTGAATAGTTCATACCATGCAGTGCTCCTTCATGTCTGTGCATTTGAAGATATTTTTAGCCAGGATCTTGTTCTAAAAGCCATTTTTATCATAGACTAATTAAGAAACCTCCTTAGAAGCTGGAGGCAGGAGCAGTAGTGTGCTGGGGTGGAGGGGCTTGGCCTGTCTACCCAAGGCACTTTGCTGTTACTCTTTTTTTCTCTATTCCATGACTTCAGCTCTTTGGAATTTCCATGCCTATTTTCCCCTTGTGCATCAGGATGTGGCTGTTGAAGTCATTTCTGTAATGAGAGGCCACACCATGCTGACCTAAGGCAAGCCTTTGTGTCCTGCACTCACTAGCAGATCTGGCCCTAACAGGGAGAATGCTACTGAAAGCTTGAGTTATGGGGTTGGAAGGAAAATTCATTCTTTCATTGAAAGAAATTAGTCTTTTACACAGAGTCTCAGGAATAGCTTGAAGAGGAATTAGAGAAATACGCACCAGAAATGTAAAAGAACTCCCAGATTGTTGCTGCCAGGAGACAGTCTCTCTGTTAGCATGGGAGAGTTCCAGAAATTTCCTCCCCTCTCCCTCCCTTGCTTCCTCCCTCTTCCTTTCCTTTCTTTCCCCCTCTAACATTTCCTTTATCCTTCTTCCTTCCTTCCTTCCTTCCTTCCTTCCTTCCTTCCTTCCTTCCTTCCATCCATCCTTCCCTTCTCTCTTTCCCGTCCCCCTTATCTCCTTCTGGTCTTTTTCTCTATTTTCCTGCTTTCTTCCTTCCTTCTTTTTTGAGGCTGGGTTTCACTTTGCGATCATCTAGACGATCCTGGAACTCACTGTGTAATCCAGAGTGTCCTTATACTCAAGGCAATCCTCCTGACGCAGCTTCCTGAGTGCTGGGATCACAATCATGGGTCACCCCACTCAGTACAGAATATTTTGCATGATACACATACACATAATTTAAATAAACTTACAAAAAAAGTGGAATCCTATTTGATTTAGCTCTCTGAACCTTCTTTCTTCACACTGAAATATGTTGTCAACATCTTTCTGTGTTCATAAATAGAAGTCTTTAAAATATCTTTATGGTAGTTGAGATTTCCAGGGCTTGGATGTAAGAGAAAGTTGCTCAGTTTCATTGAGAGTATGTGTCCCCTTCCCTTTCTCTCTGTTCTTCTGGTGTCCACTGTGCGATCGTTCCTAAATGCCATCCAGTGAGAAACTTCATGAGAACAGACCTTGGACCCGTGATGGGCAGTTTGATGCTCATGTTCTCTCTTCAGACTCAAGACTTTTGAGAAATTGCCACTTTCTATATGGCTTTCGTGTGTTTTCTTGTTTGTTGGTGTGTTTGTTTGAGACAGAATCTTCCATAGCACAGGCTGACCTCAAACTGCATATGTAGCTAAGGCTGGCCTTGACTTAATCTCCTGCCTCTGCCTCCCAAATGTTGAGCTTAAAGCTACATGCCACCTTGCCTGATCTGTTGTTGACTTTTTCTAGAAATTGTTACTTTTCCAGACACTCCCTGTGCCTCTGTTTACCCTCCCTCAAAGCTGGTGATGTGGGACCTCACTTCTGGGGCCCCTCTGTCTCTGAACTTCACACTCCTTGGACACTTCCCTGTTCAAGATTGGATTCGTTCACAACCGCTCCCAGTTGTTGAAGTGACCTCACTACCTTTCAGGCTCCACCGGTCATAGCCGGTCTTTGATGCACCAGTCTTCACCTGCAGTTCTTGGAGCATTTGTCTTCTGGTCAAGCCATACTGCCCCCACTTCCCATGCCTGCTGCCTGTCCAGGCCCATGTCTCTGAATCCCAGTCACCATGACATTCATTGCTTGGCCAGCTTCCTCTTTCTCACACCTGGCTGGGATTCACCATCATGGCCTCCTCCTTGGTTAATTCCACTTGGCTCTATCTGGAAAGGACTGTCTGTGGGGAAAACTGGAAACAGCTGACATAGCAGCTTTTTGCTTTGTTTGTTGATTATAATAAGCTTTGTGTGTGTGTGTGTGTGTGTGTGTGTGTGTGTGTGTGTGTGTGTGTGTTTAATGAGTGTTCAGGTTTATACAAAAGTTAATTGGAAAGTACCAAGCGTTCCCTGATTTCTGGCCTCTCCTCTCTCCTGACACACAATGTCTCTTAGAGTTAACATTTTGCAATGTACACTTGTTGTAATTGATAAACTAATATTGATTCACTATTATTAACTGAAAGCCAGAGTTTACCTGTGAGTTCATTCTTTGTACGTTTTGTGTGTAAAGATGTATCCTTTGCTTCTGTCAGATGGAACAGCTTTACTCACAGAAAAAACTCTCTGTCCTCTACCTATCTAGGCCTCCTTTCCAATCTTTAAACCTATAGTCTTTTTTCTGTCCCCACAGAATTTTCCCTTAGCAGAATGCCACAACCAGCAGGCCCTAGTATTTCTCCTGTCCCACCCCTGACAACTCGGAGGTACAGACACACACAACCATGCCTCTTTCCGTGGACACTGGGCATTCAATCTCAGGTCCTCATGCTTGAGTGACAAGCATCCCTCCCCACTGAGCCATCTCCCCAACCTTCATACCATAATTTTGACAAGAACAAATGTCTTTAAAATTTCTTGCCAGAGGCCAATGAGATGGCTCAGTAGGTAAAGGTACCCACTTCCAGAGCCTGATTATTTGACTTCAGTCCTGGGATCCACACAGCACAAGGAGAGAATTGATTCCACACAGTCCTGTGGCCTCCACATTCATGCCATGGCACGTGCACATGCACACATGCACAAAATTATAATGTAATGATTTTTGAACTCTTGTACCCGTGGGAGTGAGGGGAAGTCGACGTCTCTCTTTTTCTCTCCCTGTCATTTGACTTCCCAGTTGGCTGGTCTGTTTGGAAACTATAATACTACAGTTTATTTATTGTTTATTTGTTTCATTCAGTACTGGGAAAACATGGGGCCTCGTGGATGGTATACAAGCACGCTGCCACTGAGAAGCCCTGACAACAGACACAGACATAGTAAATAACACATGAGATAGAACTTCTGGATCTCCCCATTTAGCCACGTGGCGGAATTTATTCTTACCCTGTCTATAAAGTCGAGCGAAGTTTGCTTTCCCGTAAGATGTAATTTACTGGGAGTTATGGGATCCAGACCGTGTTGTACTCTGGACACTATGCATTCAGCCGTACATTTATTCAGTCTCCAGATACTTGCTAAATGGCAGCAGTACCCCCAGCGCCAGGAGAAAACCTAGCCTTGCCCTCAACAGGCTCGCAGACTGAAGTTCACTCATTTCTTCTCCACGGAATTCCCTAACTTTTCACTGCGGCAGTACCTGATGTTGGAGGATGCTCCTTGCTAGGAAAGTGTCCATCTTGTTAGTCACACTATAAGCTTGTGAGTTATGAGGAAAGGAAAGAGGTGTCTGAGTAGCTAGACACTCAACCCTGGGAGAACACCCAAGCGATACTGTAAGCAACATGCTGATCAGAATTATTATTGTTCTTTTCATTTTCCTTCCTTCCTTCTTTGCGGTACTGGGGAGTGATCCTAAGGCCTCATAATGCTAGGCAAGTGCTCTGGCTATTCATAAATAGATAGATAGATTCTAGATAGATAGATCCCTAGCCCTTTCTTATTTTTACTTATTTTAAATTTTTGAGACAGTCTCACTAAGTGCCCAGACTGGCCTTGAACTTACCCTATAACTTTAAACTTGCCTTAACTTGCAATCCTGTCTCAGCATCCTCTCACAGCCTAGAACCTGTTCCATCAGGCCTGGCTAAGAGTCTACTATGCACGAGTAAGCCCATTGTTACGTCTTCAGCATGTTAGAAAGACAAGTCAAAGTAGCATACTAAAGATAGAATTCAGGGGGGTGACAACCTTTTGATCTTTCAAACAACCATGTTTCAGTTCAACTTGTTCCTGCTTGCCTGGTGGAGGGGGGGAAGAAGAGGAGAGAGAGACAGAGAGAGAGAACTCTAATTACAAACCTCATGTTTCTTTCAGCCAGCTATACTATTTTCAATCCTATATAATTTGTACAGCTAAAGTGGTAAGTGCTTGCTTTTCAGTGTGAAGACAAGGTGCCCCCATTTAATGCTTAGAAAAGATTGACTGTGATTTAAACAAAAGGAAAATTCTCCAGGGCCCGAAGATTTGTAGCTTGCAATCAACTCGAAGCACCATTTTGCTTTCAGCAGATCAGGCCTTGGAAGAGTCTGTTGTTCCCGCAGCCTGTGTTCACTCATCTCCTGTGGTTTTTCTTTTTTTTTTATCTTTATTTAATGACATTGGACCACTACACTGGGGCTCAAAGGAAAGGCTGGGCTCCTTGTGATGCTCAGAAGCAGGATGGGCTGTCTCAACACAAAATGTACCGTAGGTGGAATAATGTGGTCAGCATTTCTGCATTCACTGAGCATTTAGCATGGGTACTAGGTGTTTATGTGTTGAGGCTTTTAGTGAAATATTTAGGAATCTGGATCAACTCTTAGCATGTCTGTGCTACAGATAAGCTTGGGGGAATCAAGTAAGTTTGTTCCGTTACCTGCCAGTAACATACACATGACTGTGCCTGTCACTCTGTGAAATAAACCCGTGTCCTCTGCACTATTGAACCGTCTTTCTCAAAGACAGAGGGCTAGACAGGGAGGAAGTGGGCATTGTCACAGGAAAACAAAACTGTCCCTGCTCTTATCCTTCCATATGGGGCAACCTATCGATGTGTGCACATGTTGCCCCAATGCTGGATCCAGCCTTTGCCTATCTGACCCCAAACCTTTGGAAAAAGGAAGAGTCATTAATGCATTATCTATATCCAGATGTTACCTATTATGCAGAAGAAAATTCTACAGGGTCTATTTGGTTAACTTCTTTCCCTCCCTCCCGTCCTCCCTCCCTCCCTCTCTTATCTCTTTTCTTCTTCCCTCCCTCCTTCCCTCCTGTCTGCCTTCCCTCCCTCCCTCCCTCCCTCCCTCCCTCCCTCCCTCCCTCCCTCCCTCCCTTCCTTCCTTCCTTCCTTCCTTCCTTCCTTCCTTCCTTCCTTCCTTCCTTCCTTCCTTCCTTCGTTTTCTGAAGCAGGGTCTGACACTATAGCCAGGCTAGCCTGGCATTCACTGTCTAACCCAAGCTGTCCTTAAATTCACAGTAATCTTTTTGCCTCAGTCTCGCAGGTGCTGGAATTCCGGGTGTGAACCACCATGCCTGTCCCCCTTCCCTTTTATTTCTCATAGTTCAGCATTATGTGCCAGCAGCAGTAATCACTCCCAGGTACAGATCTCATTTGTGGTCCTTACTTGGTGGTTTACAAATATTTTTAGTATTAGCTCCTCTTTTCAAACACAGTCTTATGTAAAACTTCAATATATAAAATTGAGGAAGGAAATTTCATTAGCATAATGCATGTTAGATGTCAGCCTATAATGCTGACTTATAGCATTTATACTGCAAAAAGAACAATGGAGCTTGTGATGAGCAGGGGCGTCTGAAGTGCGTGCTATGGATTGCGGCGGTGATCTTTTCTAACTTCAGTTTCCAATTTCTCTACTTTTGTTGTTTTATTAATGTTGTTGCACTGTGTTGAGAAAATCTTACGTCCCTGAAATAAGGAATTGGAAATAATCACAGGTATTTTTTATTCTTTAAAATAGTGACCTTTCCATCCTGGGTTTGTTTGTTTGTTTGTTTGTTTGTTTTCCTTTTAACTTAAATTTATTCACCTAGAACACAATTCACTAGAAGGGCATTGCTTCAAAGTCAAATTCATTAACAGCATGGGGAATTTTCACTTTTTAATTGATAAGCCTACAATTTAGAGGACCAATCATAGATTCCTATAGCCCAAATCTTCCGTTAGAAGCAGAAAACTCTTTCAAATAACATTAATGAGATGCTCGTTAATTTCTTTAAAAAATTTTTAAAAAAGGAAAGACGCTCATAGCTTGAAGACTCATCTTTATCAGTTTGACCTCAGAAGGAACAGGTTTGCTTTGCTGAGTGTGATTCTAGACTTTGAATTCTTCACTGGCATTTGACAGCCACGAACAGGAGAGCTTTAGCAATCCAGTGCCAACAATGCGATATAATCATGCCATTTTATGGCACACACTGAGTTATTTTTATGTAAGAGAATCCACTGATGGCCAGTACTCAGGCTGTTTGATGTGACCCAGTCTGTGACTGACAAAGCCATGTTGTGTAAGTGCTCACTTGTGAAGTCTTACACAGATGAACATGTGAAGAAGGCACTGAGTTTACAATTGGAAAAAAATGAGAGTAGAGCAGAGAATAGGGCTGAAGTCTTTGTGATGAGAGGTCAGCTGTTATGTGCAGCTGACCCTGTGGTTTGGAAGCTTTGAGATCTGTGCCCACTTTGTGGCCCATCACTAGGTCATCATCCCCACAGGTCAGGGTGGAAATTGACCGACTTCATGGGTTTCTAAGCAGCTAATCTGAAGATTTCATTAACTTTTACAAGAAGTCAGTTAATGAAGAGTAAGGGTGTGGAGACTCACTAGCAGAATAAAGGAAACCCTTCCTGCCAGCAAGGGTGTTTGAGAAGTCCACCCATGAGGGCTGCTAAAGGCCCCAGGATTTGGACTCCCAGGCAGAGCTGGTGGTGTGTGTTCCACTCTTGTGCCTTAATCTATGTTGGTGATTTTCGAAATTCAATTGCAGGATGATGACTGCACAGAGACCTTGGCTGTTATCCTTAAGGGGCATTTTAGGAAACTTTAGTCATTCAACAAATACATGCAGAGACTGGCATAGGGAACCAATGTCACTTGCTTTTCAGAAGCTTCAATCTAGCCTAAAAGACGTGCATTAAACAATCAAGGAATAAGCAGAGTGACAGCAGCTGTGTTGGGGGCTCCTCCAATCAAAGTATCAAGGGGAGAGGAAGGATGGTGTGTTTAGACGTGGTAACCAGGAAGAGAAAATTCCATGGGCAGGTACCTGAATGGGAGACATGTTTTGTGGATCTCCAGAGAGAAGCATCTGAGGAAGAGAATAGAACTGTGTACAGATAGAAAGCGAACCTGGAGGTCAGAGTGCTGGACAGCCAAGGTACTAGGAAGAGGAAGTAGGTAGGACATCTGAGTCTGAGGCGCCTTTTAAGCCTTGACTAGGACCAGAAATGTTTTCACCATCAATGTGAAGGGCAGCTGAAGGGCTTGAGTGGAAACACACAGATCTGTTCCACATTTTAAAATCACAAGGGTATCTCTGACCCCACACATTTAGACCTTAAATTCTGCATTAAGCCATTTTCCACTATATGAACATTAAAGGTTGTTCAGAAATGACAGTAAGTAGTGAAAATTCAATTTAAAAATAAAATGCAGATGCTCTGAATCTTCTGGGAGTTTTAAATGAGGATAAAAGCTACATGCTTTCGTACAGATTAAATTAGAAATCTTATACATGAAACTTCTAAGTCTGTAACCACTACCTTGGTAAAGCTTATACTAGGTACTGATGTTTTTCCTTTCCGTCTCCCTAGTCCTATCAGTACCTTCAGTACCGATGCTGAGGTCTTATTATTCAACAACTTGGTGAATTATTTTGATGATCAGAGGAACTGACTCATTCTACAAACCACTGGCTCCTAATGAGATATACAAATAAATAAACCTTTTTTCTCCTTTGAGACAGTCTTACATAGTTCAGGCTGGACTCAGACTCACTACTTAGCCGAGGATGACATTGAACTCCTGGTCTTCCTGTCTCTACTGCCCAAATGTTGGAATTACCTGTGTCACCACATCTGGTTTATGTGGTGCTTGGAGCTAGAACGTGCCAAGCAGGCACTCAACCAACTAAGCTATTTCTCCAGTCCCAGAAATACTTTATTTTAAGGATAAAGTTGGGTTTTTGTTTGTTTCTGCACACAGTACATTGGATTTTACAAATAGTTACTGAGCTTTATAAAGTATCTGATCTCCACTCCCATAATAGAGGTTTGGGCTTTGTTTTATATGTAGTGTCTTTGTGTCAAATTCATAATGCCCCTGCCACAGCCCCCTGGGTGCTAGGATTACATGTGTGTCACCACATCTGACTCCACATAATAAAATTTTAAGACACGTATTGATCTATAACTCTGATAGAAGGAAAACTGTAGCATGTGAAGGACATTTTAGGTTATTGTAGGGGAAACAAATTTGGGGTTAAATTGTGTAAAATCCTTTGAAAGTAGAAATAATTTATTGAGTACAAAAGAAAACAAAATAGCATATGTAAAGGCCCCACCTGTGGAGTGTATTTAAAATAAATTGCAGTTTTCTAGGCCTCGTTCCCAGGAATCCTGATTCAGAAACCTGGACTGGGCAGACTTTTAATTCTAATAAGTATCCCAAGTAGATGATGAAGGGAATGTGAATTTTAATAAATACCTCAGTGACAGCTGTGGGAACAACCATTGAGAAACGCTACTGAATTCCCAGAAGAACTCAAGCTCTGTGTCACAGAACAAATGAAACGTGTCCAAAAGTAGAGAGCTAGGAAGATGTGCCCCTGCACCCATGCCCACATTCGAGCATTTCATCCTCCTCGTTTCTGCATCCAGGTCATTTTGAATTGAGTTCAAGCGGCATGCCATTTATAAGTATTTTAGTCTTTCTATAAATGATTGCGATCTCCTTTTCATACAAAAATCACAATATATTCTTTCACAATAGAAAAAAAGTTAACTGTGTGGCTAGGAGATGGTTCAGTTGATATAGTACTTGCAAATGAACCTGCGTTCAGTCCCCAGAACTTAGATTTAAAACGCTAGGCACTCAGGCTGGAAAGATGGCTCAAAGGTTAAGTGCACTGACTACTCCTGGGTTCAGTTCCCAGCAACCACATGGCAGCTAACAACCATCCACAACTCCAGTTCCAAGAGATCCAAAGCCCTCTTCTGGACTCCATGGGCACTACATGCAAGAATACACTTAATGCGTGCAAGGAAAACACACGTACACACAAAAATAAATAAATAAAAAATTAAAGCTAGTCGTGGTGGCATCTGCTTGTAATCCTAGCATTGGAGAGATGAAGACCTGGAGATCAGCTAACCTCTGGGACTCACTAACCCACGAGTCTATCCAACATAGGCCACTGAAAGACCCTGCCTCAAAAGAAAAGGTGGGCAGTGCCTGTCAGGTTGACCTCTGGCCTGTGTGCCACCTCTACACACATGTACTCACACACATGTGAACTCACATACTTAACAACTCCTTAACATCACCAACTCTGTGGTCAATGGTTATATATTTTTAAGTGGTTTATAGATAACTTTTTCTAAGTTATAAGATTTTTTTATGTAGTTTACTTGAATCAGGGTCCAAATAAACTTCATGTCTTGTAACCCTCATTCATGCTCTTGGGACCATCTTCATCTTTCTGTGCTGCCGTCTCTTTATGTTGAGAAGCCAGACCGTTTGTCTGGGTAAGTTTCCCACTGTCTGGATTTTGATGACTGCATCCATGTGGTGGTATTAGACACCTTCCTATGGCTCCTGCATTTCCTGGGATTTGCTAAAAAGTTCTAGAACCTTTGCTTTGTCTTCTCCTTGCCTGCCTCTGTCCAGCTCTCTTGTGGCTGGTGTGCTGTGTTTCCTCCAAGAGACAATGGTTAGTGGTGTCTTCTTTTGTTCAAAGACCTTGATCTACATTGACAAGTTCAGGAGGGATTGCAGGATTGTTGCAGTCAGATTCTATTCTGCTTTGTTCATTTATTAGCAGAAATCATTGTTCATGAAGAGAAGTGTCCTTGCATTTTTTACTTGTTTAGTCAGTGCTTCAAGTTTTCTGCAAATAGCAGGCTAATGCTTGATGCTGTCCTGGAATGTACCAGTGTTCTGGTTCATAGTGTCCTCCTGAATCACCAAGATTTAAAAGTCTTCCTGTGAATCCTTCACAGAATGATCCCCAACAGTGATGACCCTTCCTGTTGTTGAAAGCATCTCAGCTTTGGTCACTGGGAACCCAGCCAGCCTGACAGCTGAATCCTTTCAGTATAATCTTGGTTTTCTTTGGTGTCCTTGACCTTGAACTTCTGATCCTCCGACCTCCACCTCCCAAGTGCTGGTATTGCAGACATGTGCCACAATCAGCTTCGATGCTGATAGGCTCTGAGAGTTTCTTTGCCTTCTGTATTCCCAGTTTGTTCCAGGCTCTTTGCTTAATGCTGTTGTTTGCTTTTTCTCTGCCTGACTTACCTTTCAGAGGCTTCCCTTAAACCTCTCTCTCTCTTCATTTCTTTTTCATGTGACACCATGTTTCCTTTGCATTCTCTAATGTCCGCGCATTCTACGCTCTGTTCATTCTGTGTTCTTTCCTGTTTAGTCTTCTTTTTTGTTTTCTTTTCCTTCCACTTAGAATTCCGTGCCAATGACCTTTGGTTCTCTGATCTAAACCTAACTTCTCTCTGCTCACTTTGGAGCTCTGGTTCAGCTGTGTATTTCTGTCTTCTGTCTTCCCAATTTATCTTAGCTCTTTGGAGATATTTAAGTTTCCATTTGTGATGTGGGCATGTCCTTGTGGTAAGAGTTAGTCCAGTGTTTTTTTTTTTTTCCTCTCCCTCATAATAACAGCACTGGATTTGACCACGATCCTATGTTGTTATTCATTCTAAAGTGAAATGGATTTTCCTGTATTTGGGGGGAACAAAGAATGAGCCCCAAAAACCATTCATAGCCACAATGCTCCGCAGCTCCCCACTCTGCTGCTTCCAGGAAATGGTGAAACAAAGACGATGCCCTCCTAGCTCCAGTGCCCTGCCTCCCTTCATGCCAACATGCCCCTTCCTTTTTTTTTTATTATATTATCATCTCATGTGCAACTGAATTCTCCTCTGAAAAGTTTCCCCTTGTAGTGGCTTCATTGTGGAAGGAAGCTTAGTCTTACCGGTTTAAAGAGTTTACTGGCGTCATACCACTGGCTGTTTCATGAATGGATCCCCCTAATGCAACAGTGCTGACAGATGGAACCTTTAAGAGATCATTAGGCTGTGAAGCCTCCACTCTCATGAGTGATCCATGCTTATATCGCTATTTTTCTCATTGTTATGACAAAATGCCTGCCAAAAGCAACTAAAAGAAGGAAGGAAAGGTTTAAGCCAGGAGTGGTGGCACATGCCTTTAGTCCCAGCACTTGGGAGACAGAGGCAGGAGAATCTCTGAGTTCAAGACCAGCCTGGTCTACATAGTGAGTTCCAGGCTACAGGGAGACCCTGTCTCAAAAAATAAAAAAAGAAGGAAGGGTTACTGTCCCATTGTGACAGACAAGTCATGGGGGCAGAGCTTGAGGCACCTGCTCACGCTGCACCCACGGTCAGGAAGCAGAGAGAGGAATGCTGGTTCTCTGGGAGCTTTCTCCTTGTTATTCATTCAGAGCCAGAAACCTATGGGATGGTGCTGTTCACATTCAGAGTGTTCCTTCTTCAGTTAAACTTCTTTGCAGATGCCCTCACAGACATGCCCAGAGGTGAGTTCCTAGGTGGATTTGAAATTGAGTCAGGTTGACAATAAACATTAGCCCACATGGATGTTGTGGTTTGGGGAATGGATTAGTCATTGTGATCTGATAACGCCCCCAACTCTTCTTCCCCTTTCCTCCCCTGGGAGTCTCCCTGACACTGGACATCCCAGGCTCCAGAACTGTAGGAAACAAATCTCTATTGTTTATGCATATCTAGTATCAGGTTTCATACTACAGCAGCACTGCCAAACCATGGCAGTGGATCAAGACGCTCCTCGAACACTTTCCACTTTTCACGTGGTCCCTACACCCACACGGCAGTTGAATCCCATGGGGTCATTTGCCAATTTGCTGATGCTTTTCTAAAAATAGTTCATCAGCCTGCTTATCAAACAGTGGAGCCCTCTGGGGGCTCCTT
Source organism: Eospalax fontanierii (assembly GCA_035773235.1). Classification (NCBI taxonomy): domain Eukaryota; kingdom Metazoa; phylum Chordata; class Mammalia; order Rodentia; family Spalacidae; genus Eospalax; species Eospalax fontanierii. Next base: position 9,384,377 of record CM069547.1, read on the forward strand.
GGCCACAAGGAGTGCCCACTCCCTTTCCCCACAACAATCCTGGGCTCTGCAGCCACAGATGGTTTAGCTATACCAGTTCCTGGACGCTGGGTCATGGTTCTGCGTGTTTTGATCTTCCCTATGGAATTTTTGTCTGTGTGATCTAGTCTCTGCTCTTGCTGTGGTTGCCCTCATTATTGTCCCCAGCAGGGATGAGAGAGTAGAAATCCAGGGAGATTAACAAACTGTCCTGCCTTTGACATGAGTATATCATCTTCCAGAACCCCTGCATGAAGCTTTTAATAGGAAGATGTTTTTCAAACTTCCATCCTGCTGAATCTAAGCTAAAATACTTTCAAATGTGAAAAGTTTGGTTTCAATCATATATTTTTAGTAAATATTTTATTAGGGAAAACCAAACAGGAAAAGCACAATGTGCTTTGAAAAACAAAACACTTAACAACCACCAGTCATTACTTTTCTATTCAAACCTTCTGGTCGAGTGTGGTATTATGGAAGGTTAAAGTAGCATGATTCCTGGAGTCCCCGAGTTCCAGGTCAGTCTAGGAAAAGGTTCTTACTTGTTTACCATGAGTATATAAGAAATGAAATCATCACTTGTGTTTCTAAATGCAGCATGAAAACAACAAAAGACAGAATGATGTAGATTAAGTTTAGATTATATTAGGAGTGTAAACCCTAAAGGGCAGCCTTGGTCATTCTGGAATGTGTTAAAATCACTAAATCAGCCCTCCTAGTCCCTGAGCCCCAGTCGCAAGCTCTCCGAGCCCAAGGCTATCTCTAGTACTGAGAAATGACCTTGTAACTTGTAATGTGCATCTGTCAAATGGTTGTTGACAGTGGAGTTTTCCTTCTTTGCTTTTGATGAGACACCAAAGGGGTTCTACCTTCCCATTTGTCCTTTTCAAATCCTTTGAGGGCCTTCCTACCATGGAAAATGGGCTCAGCAGATGCATCTCTGATACTTATTTGTGTCACTGTTAGCACCTTTGGGCAAAGGATCTCGTTTCTTGGGGAGTCTAAATGTATATCTGCAGAGGATGAAAGGGGAGTTTTGGAGGTTCCTCTTTGGGAAGCTCTATGATGAGCTCTGTTGGATCTGATTCCTGTCTTACACATGAGGCTCCAGAACAGCACCTTGATTTGCTTCTTTCTGCCTCCTCAAAGTCGTTACTCATGCAGTATTAACTGAGTGCCTTCCATGTATGAGTCGGTGGAGGCTTAGGTACTGCACCAGTCTCTTTTTATTTCCAGCTATTTTATGAGTGTCCTGGTCATCTGCCTACCTAAGAAATACCATCATTAAATTTCAGTCTGCTTATAAGTATTTCTCTGAAATCTTCCTTGCTGGATTTTTAAAATATCTATTGTTGTTGTTAGTAGTAGTAGTAGTATTTTTCTGTGCATGTGCCCATGAGGGTTAGAAGGGGCATCAGAACTCTAGAAGCTAGAGTTACAGACTTTTGTGAGCTGCTCGATGTGGGTGCTGAGGTCTGAACTCCAGTCCTCTGAGAGAGCTATAAGTACTCTTACCTGCTCAGCAATCTCTCTAGTCCTCTCCTTGCTGGGTTTTTTAAGTGTAAATCGCTCTTGGATGAAATATAAGTAGTAAGTAGACCTGTCATTGGACCGTATGCATTCTGTAATATGGGACACGGCCTTGCTACCTTTCCGTGGAGTTATCAAGGTGGGTTATAGGATTTTACATTTCTAACTAAAGTTGACTATCTACAGGGAAGCTCCTTGGGAACATCACCCTTACTTTCCTTTCTGTGGCTAGGAAACCGGTTCAGCCAAGGCTGCTAGGTACAGTGCTCAGTGTCTGTGCCCTGTAATGGGTCATGCCTGTAATATTTTGGAGATCAAATAAATAAGAACTTCCTGTTTCTTTTTTAAAGACTTTTTGTAATTGTCTGTGCGAAGGGGTATGAGGAGCACATGTAGAGCAAAGACCAGAGGTGTTGGATCCCCTAGAACTGAAGTTACAGGCAGTTGTGAGCCGCCCAACGTACGTGCCAAGACTCGAACTCAGGTCCTCTGCAAGAGCCACATGTGCTCTTAACCACGGAGCCATCTGTCCACCCCAGAACCTTTTATCTCTGCTGAAGTCTCAACAGGATCTTGCTTTTCTTCCTTTGCTCTCCAGATGGCAGACAGTAGGTTTCTGGTCTCTGGCCAAAGTGTCACCTCTTCCTCTGGCATGAAGCCACCGCTTATGTGACCTAAGTAGTGTGGATATAATAATGGGGTACTCGTCACCTTGGCGATGGCAGTGGGTAGAGTGTGTCAACACACAGGTAGCCACTGGCCTTCTTAGTTATGGCAAATTCTGCTGGATGTAAAGATAACTCACACCTTTAAGAAGAAATGGATAGAATTCATGCCATCCTATGACACAGAATAAAGAGAACAGAGTAATCTAGCACCATATGTGGTTTATTTCCCACAGTTTCAGTTACCCGTGGTCAGCTACAAATAGAATAAAATTTGTCTTGATTCTTTCAAAAGATAAAGACCCACATTTACATAACTTTTGTTATAGTATGTTGTAACAATTATTCTTTTTAATTAGGGATTGTTGCTCTCTTGCTGTTCTCAGTTTGTAAACTAAACCTCAATATAGGTACGTATATACTAGAACAATATGTAATATACATGAGGTTTGGGGTTAGACATCTCCCAGAGTCTTAGACTATCCACATGCATAAATGAAGATAAAAGTTTTACCTGAACTAAAACAGAAACTCGCTGAGTCAAGAACAAGTTGTTTTCCTCACTCAGTCTTTAACTCATAGTAGCATAGTGCCTGACCCAGAATAGATCCCCCACAAGTACTTGATTTGGTGAGTGAAAGCCAGATAAGACATATCAGATGAAAGACTGGGACCAAATAAGAAAAAATAGCTCTGGGGCCAGCAAGATGGCTCAGTGGACAAAGGTGCTCGCAGCCAAACCTAACAACTTTTAAGTTCAATTCCTAAGACTTACATGATAGGAGGAAAGAACGAATTCCTTCCTGCAAAATGTCCTCTGACCCCCACATGCATGCCACAACACATGAGTAGTAATAAGTACATGTATGGATAGGCATTGATTGCACTCAGAGTCATCAAAGAAAAGTTATTTCATATTTTTAAAGAAAACTCCCTAAACAAACAGATCTTGGAAAAAAAGTCCTCGCAGCAAGCAAACCTTTAGAGGGCAAAGAGACATTAAGTTGGTTTACATGGACCCACTATTTCCCAGTGCTATACACAGATATATTCACATCCACCCAGGACAACAAATTGGCTCAAACTCGTCTGTCCTTGCCTGCAGTGGCTGAGAGAGTACAGGTAGATGGAGAGGTAGAGATTAAGGAAGGAGATCATTAGCTTCATGCCATTTCCTTTCAGTGGCCGTGTAAAAATTCCCAGGGAGGCTAACAACAACAAGAGAAAGGAGAAACCATAGGAATCTTGGATCATCTTCAACTGGATAATTAAGACTTTGATGGGTCTGTTTTATGTGTGTACATGTTCTGTACATGAGAAAAGATGAACCCCCAAATATTATAGGTGCCAAATCTTGAAAGCTTTTGGAAAGTGTAACCCACAGCATATGGTATCAAATTAATTTGGGGTTTCGCTTGTCTCTGTCTGATGTGGGCACACTGAATTACGAGATAATGGTTTGGCATCCATATTTGCCGAGTGCTTTTAGTAAGCTTCTGGATTTCATACCAGTTCTCAGAGGTCCGAGGTCATATGATGACACTGGCTCAGCAGATGGGGAAATGGAGGCACGGAGCTGAGCAGCTACTTTCCGGGCCACTGACAGGAGCTCCTCTGTGGAGCCGTAGAGCCTCGGTGTGCAAGCTGGATCTACTTCACAGTTTCTGCCTTAACATTTCTCCTACTTTTTGTTTAGTTTCTTGCCACCAAAAGCACCTAGATTCATGCTGCTGTGCTTCTTCCTCTGAAGGAAATGATTGTGTCTGACATGGGGGCGGGGGAGACACAGGACATGATACGACTCCCATAGCTTCCCCTTCTGAGTCTCCTAAGAGCATTCTGCTTGTTGTTTTCTCCCCCCTTGAAGTTAACAATGTTGAAACCTAATTTAACATTGAACAGCTGTTTCTTCTTGGGTCTGGATGAATCTGGGGTCTCCATTAGTTGGGCTAGTAAAAGATATTCCAGAGGAGGAGATTGATGGTTGCCTCATGCAGAGCTGTTGACTTGGTGTCTGATATCAGTGGACAGTGGACTGGGCTGCCTCTTGAAATCCCAAACTTCCCACACTTTACTTCAGAAAGCCAGTCTGTAAGAGACTGTGTGCTACTTAAGTGGTGGATATTTCAATGTTTATAGACTTTTTAAAGATTTTTTCTTCTAATCTGCTAGTCTAATCCAGTTCCTAAATCTGATTGATACACAAGAGGAAATAATTCAGTACAAAGCCCAGTACACACACTCATTGTATTGGTGCTCCACAATGAGGGAATCTCTTTACACTTCTCAGCAGCTATGCATTCCTTCCAAACCGAGGGGTAAGGATCGTGTCTCTGAAACGATCTAGAGAGTTTTGAAACATTCATTTTGAGAGATCGAAATACATAGTTGCCAAATGTGTTGAATGTCAGCCCAGACACTGGCAAACTGCCATTCAGACTGTTGTAGATGTGCACACCATGACTAAGTTCAAGTCCTTTGTCATTTATAAGCAAAATTCTGCTTTTTCTAGATTGTTGGGGGTGCAGGGAGATACAGAAAGAAAGAAAACAGAAATAGGTTAAGCAGATTTTGTGGCAGTGCTTATATGTATGCAAACACTCATGAGCCTTCAGCATCTTTCCAATCTTCGAAAGCATATTTTAAAAGCCCAAGTATATTTGTATGATTGATCTACAAGGAATCTCTTTTTTTCTCTCCTTCCCATGCTTTTTTTAATAATATAGTTTAAATGTTTTAACTATTAAGCCTATTTGATCTTCAAGCTGTAAATATCACATCGAGTTAATAAACTTTAGGAAAGAAAAAGGAAATTGACGTTTAGTATGGAGGTTCCACAAAACCAAAGAAACACTATGCAAATGAGCTATGGAACAGACAGATTTGCATATCCTTGTTGGTTTCATGATGATAGTCTCAGCGTGAGCCTAGCAGACTTGCCTTTTTCCCTCTTGGGATAATGCATGTGCTAGTGGCAGAGCCCTACAGGGTCAACTTAATGAGTGTGACATTGTGATTTTCGGTGCGGTTTCTCAGGCCCACTGAGCGAAATGTAACAGTGAGTTGTACAGAGGAAAATGACTTTTTAAGTAAATACTTTTGAGGGGGAAGGGACTTGATCAATATTTCTCGAAACCCAGTTCACTGGAGCAAGTTCTGATGGTTTAGTTCTATGGTGGGGTTCTTGTCCAGCATGGTGCAACCTAAAGATTGGATCCATCCCCCGCACCCAAATAATAATGACAACATCCATATAGATATAGATAGATAGATAGATAGATAGATAGATAGATAGATAGATAGATCAGGCATATATGACCCCATCATCAAAGTGCTTGCTTTGCAAGCATAAGTACATGAGTACTGATTCCCAGCACCTACATAAAAACAGAGCAGAGTAACACATGCCTGTAATCCCAGCTCTGTGGAGGCAGAGTCAGTAGGATTCCTGGGGCATATTGGCCTGCCAATCTAACCAATAGGTGACTTCCAAACAAATGAGAAACCTTGTCTCAAAAAATATATATTTATGGCAGAAAATGACTGAGAAAGACACCCGATGTCAACTCTAAACACAGCATATACTATGTGAGGATGTACATGCACATACATCACACACACATGTACATACACCATACACACACACATATATCACACATTTCCCCATCCTCTGCATAATAAGACCCTCCCACAGACTGGCCTTCTTTTTCTTTGCCTACTCCAGAATCACTTACCAGAAATACAGGTCAGGGAATCTGCTTTTGCCCAGTGTATCAGGATATAAGGAACAGTAACCTGATGGCCATGCTGTCTAATTACACATGCATCTGTATTGCTACTTGACACAGTAAACATAAAGTTAGTTACACAGTGGCTGAGGGATTTTGACATTGTCAGGATCTAGATTTCAACCCAGTCTGGCAATTCTCCCTACCTAACTGAAGATGAGAAAGTAGTTGTGGGGATTCAGCCAGAGGGGACCACTTCTTGGCCTTTTGTCAGAGATCAAATGCAGCATTAAACCAGATGGAGTACGTAGATTGTCCTGTTGCCTGGCAGTAGGATTAGCCCTCTGGACTTCCCACATTTTAACCATATTTCCCTTTGTCACATTAAGGTGGCATTCCTCCAAAGGAAAAGGAAATGAGATTCACCCCTGAAACACATGAGGAGGATTTTAAAGGGTCCCTTCCAACTTGTTGTAAAGATTTCTGAAGTCAATTTGCCCATTCCTGCCCACACCAATCCTATAACATTCCAGGAATAAAATCTGCACTTGAGTTTAAAAATAAAATGGGTGGAACAAACTGAATTAGAAGTCCTTGGCAGACATCCCCCCCAGCAGAATGTTCTCCCGATTGGTGAAATTGCAATAAAAAGATTTTTTTTTTTTGACTTTGCCCTTCATCCTCTATCCCAGTGCCCTGGGCCAACTGAGGTTCTCTGTTCAGAAAGCCCAGTGTCCTTGAAGTTCATCTCAGGAGCCTTCTGAGAGCTCTGCCTCCATCCCCACTTCCACTTCCTGAAACACCACATGCTCCCCTAGAAAGCAGTGCGTGGAGTAGAGGTGTTCCCTGAAACTCAGGCAGCCTCAGGGAAGGTCATGAGAACCGGAGGGGGCTCTGCTCTCAGTTGTAAAGACTATCAAGAAATGGGGGATCTCTAATGTGTCTACATATCCCCCGCCTCTTTTTTCTTCTGTAAATATTCAACCATTATTTTAGAGAGAAGCTCTTGACAGGGTATTATCCCAGCAATGGCCATGAATCTTGAATACCCTGCTCCTCCAAATCCCACACAGAGTTCAGGAAAGACAGGTTGGCAAAATGTGCTTGGCAAGGTAGGGTGGAGAATCTTGCTGCTCACACACCAGCCTCCACACCCTAGCATCACCCCAGAAATGATGGAAAGACCAGACATTCCCTTCTCCCTTCCACAGGCAGCGTATCCTTCCCAAAAATGGAAGGGGGAAAGTGCTTCCTGTGGCTGAGCCATACGCAAAAAATTATGGAACATCTGTGTAAGTAACAACATACAGCAAGACAAATTATTGGTGGAAAAAGGCAAAGCTCTTGTTTCAAAAACATGTCTGGAGATAATGTATATACAGAATATTGCTTTGTGCTAATTACACATAATAACTACCAGCTTGCACGCCATGGTCTCGGCTGTTGATGAGTAATGGACATGACAGGGTGTCTCCCCTTTTCTGTCTTTGTGTGTGTGTGTGTGTGTGTGTGTGTGTGTGTGTAGGCCATCTGTCAATCAAGTATCATTCTTCAGGAACCATTTGTCTAGTTTATTGGGACAGGCTTTCTCACTGGGACCTGGGACTAGGCTAGCTAGTCAGAGCCCAGGGATCCACCTCCCCAGCACCAAGGTCACAAACACACACCACCGCCACTGTGCTTGGCTTTTTTACCTGAATGCTGGGCATTGAAATCAACACCTTATGCTTTACTGGCTGACCCATCTCTCCAGCCCCTCTTCCTTTGTTCTCTAGCCTTATTTCTGCTTAGTGGTCACTGGGAAAACGCTATGGCCTCGTGTAGTCATTGCAGCGATCTGGAGGACACATTCAATGACTGACTTCTTGAAGCATCCTAGTCGGCAGGTGCTCCCCTTTGCCCAGTCAGCTGTTTCTGTCACACACATGTGCCAAAAGGGCAGTGACTTCTGGGTCCCAGTGTGTATGGTATAACACAGGATGGGCCTTAACCAGGCCACCTGCCATGAGGAATAAGGGAATGACTCCTGTGGACATGGCACCCCACTCTGGCCAGGCAGGACACCAGCTTCTACCCAGTGTCGGGAGAGAACCTGCACTGAGATGATCTACCTGGGGACAGATTACTATTGGCTGCAGTTGAGAACCACGCCATAGGGCGATTGGCTAACCAAACTCATAAAACCCTTTGCACTTCCTTGAGTAAACCGAGTTTGCTGTGACTCACCCTCTGCATGCTTCCACCCAGCTCCCCAGGGTCTGTGTGTTGACTTGGTGCCTCTCACCCCATCACGGCAGAGACCCTGCATCCCTCAGGCCAGCCCCAAGCAGAGGGACCCCAACACCAGTGATTTGATAAATCAAGAGGTCTAAGAGGTGTTCTCCTTCCTGATGTTCACCTCTTCTCTAGCCTATCATAACCAAAAACAGGACCACCAGCACTGAACGCGGTTGCTTCCTTCTGAGACTCACTGTGGGTTTGCCTGCGTAGAGAGCTTTGAAAGCACACAGACTCACAACCATTACATTCTAGAATTAGCCTCCAGCTAGGAATTTGCAGATCTGGGACCTGATTATCCCCCACCCTTCTGATATCTACCCTCCAATTATTTACTGTCAGAGGGACTCTGATGCTGCTAATGCTACTTTTTAATGTTGAAAGGGCTCTGCACATCCTTTTATTACATGCTGTCAGTTCTCTCTGTGAATTTTCCAGTGCCAGTGGAAAGCGCGGGGACTCAACAGTCCGTAAAGAGAAAGGTGTCTGAAAGAATTGAGTGTTGTCCCTTTAAGGGGAAAAAAGTAAGAGAAACAGTTTGAAATCAGGATTCTTTTTTTATTTTAATTTATGTGTATGAGTGTTATGCGGGCATGCGTGTAAGTGCACCAATGTTGTGCAGTGCTGTGGAGGTCAGAAGAGGGCATTGGATCCCCTGGAACTGGAGTTGCAGACAGATGATTGTTAGCCACCATGTGGGTGCTAGAAAGTGAACCCAGGTCCTCTATAAGAGCAGTCAGTGCTCTTAATCACTGAGCCATCTCTCCAGTACCTGAAATCAGGATTCTTAAGAAGGAAGACAAACCATAGCCACAGTTCAGCCTGTCGCTCCTCAGAACTTTCTCAGCTCAGCTATAGACAGCCAGATCTAGGCCAGTTTCTGTTTCAGTAGTCAAATATCCGAGACCAGGTAATCCATAAAGAGGCTTACATGGCCTTGTTTGGGAGGCAGGGTCCTGCTGTCTGCTAGACATGTGGGCTGGACCTCCTGCTGCCTTTTAACATGGTAGAGAGCTTCACATAGGGAGATGGAGCAGAGGGCTGGGAAGATGGCTCAGTGAGTGAAAGAGATTGCTGTGTAAAATGAAGACCAGAGTTCAAATCCCCAGCATCATTGTAAAAAGCTGGACATGACTGTTTACTCACCCATAGCCCCAAACACTGTGGGGATGGGGAGAGGGTCACTGGGGCTCACTGGCCATGAGCCTCACTCCAGGTTCAGGGAGAAACCTTGACTCAAGAGAATAAATAAGGTGAAGAGTGATAGAGCTGGACACTTGACACCGTCCTCTGGCCTCCACGGATGCCCACCGGTGGGTACAACCAGGAGGGACACACGTATAGGCCTAAACAACACATGCAAGCATACTACACGTACTACACAAAAATCAAAAAGCCACTAATGTCCTCATGAAGCCTGTGTCTCCATGAACTCATCTAAGCATAATCACTTCCCAGATACTCAAATGCCATTCAGATATGAACTTGGGGACTTGAACTTTTGGGGGATACAGTCACACCATCTGGGTACTCACTGAGCGACCTCTACCAGCCCCACACCCTCTTCCCCTTTGTCTCCATCATCAGCCTGTGCTCCAGCTGACCCATCTCCCTTGTAGCCCATTCCCAGAGACTCACGTCCTTGTCTCTCCATCAGGCGCACCATGAAGCCTCCACGTGCTTCAAGGTCCAGTTCATCCATGAGTGCGTCCTCCACAGATTCTTTTAGCTCCTAGGACCTTTGATTGCTGGTATTTTGGTTTTGTTGCTTTAACGTGTTTTCCATCCTACCTGGGGCTGTGGTTAGTTGTGTGGAAGTGTAGCCAAGGAGGGCAGCATGGTGCAAGATGGTTGAGTGTCTCCTGGTGTAAGCTGGCTGAATATAGAACCCCTTGTCTCTCAAAAGCTCTGTACACTAGGTGAGTACTTAACCTCTCTCTCTCTAGTTTCCTGGTGTGAGAACTTGACTCAAGAAAAATAGTCATGGGGGTTAGTAGCTCAGTTGGTAGAGTGCTTCCTTGCATACATGGGGCCCTGAGATTGACCGCCCCCCAGCACTATAAAAACTGGAATAATAGTTAAGCAGGGGATAAGACTCCATCAGTAAAGCACTTACCACACAAGTATGAGACTGGAGTTCAGATCTCCAGAAACCGCTTAAATGCAGGTAAACAAAATGGCCCACCTGGAATCTAGAACATGTGTGTAGAGACAGGGGATACCCTGAGAAGGTTGATTAGCCAAATCAGTGAGCTCTGAGTTCAAGTGAGAGACATACCCTTAATATATAAGGTTAAGACTCACAAAAGAAGACATCCAACGTTAACCTCTGACCTGTGTACATGTGTGTGTGTACCCACACATGTGCCTACTCACATGCAAACAAACAACACAACATACACACATACTCATACAAAAAGTAATAGTCACCTCACAAAACTCTTGTGGAGATTAAGCTCATATAAAGTACTTATTACCATGTAAGGACTCAGGTTCATGTCTTCTTGATGCTTTTGTGCCTCATAACTCTTTTATATTAGAAAAGACCCAGTCTAGCTGGATCTGCTATGTAAATATGAAATCCCAGCTACTCAGGAGTTAGAGACAAGAGGATCCCAGGTTCAAGGCCTGTCTGAGCTATAGAGAAAGGCTAAAGGTAGCCTGGCAACATAGCGAGACCCTGCCTCAAAATGAAAAGTAAAGAGAACAGAGGATACAAGGATAGAGTGCTTACCTAGTAAGCTTGAGATCCTAGGTTCAATCGCAGTATTCTTCCCCAACCTACAAAAGACCCAGTCTTTAAACCTTAAAGCCCTTATCAGATCTATTTGTCAATAGAAAGATCTGTTCCTTTGAGTCCACTAAATAATTCAGCATGCAGCAAGCAACCTCCCACAGCCTCAGGCCCCTCAGCCTCACCCCTCCAGTTGCTGAAAGTCTGTGAGGAATTTCCCATGTGTTTCTGGACCAGAGTGAGTATTGCAAAACTACTCCAGAGCCCTGTGGAATACATTCCAGTTGTCTTTCAATGTCTGCTTTCTCTTCAGAGCACAAATGGTTAGCTAAGCCCAATTATAAAGCTTGCATCCATGTGCGGGGTGGTTTACAGGAACTCTGGTGAAAGACTGGCTCTGGCCTGAGCATTGCCAGCTTGGTTCTTAGGATCCTTAAGCACCGGAGGCAGGAGAGAGTGCAGTGGAAACAGTGTTTGATGTTCTGCACACACTTGAGAAGCATTTACAACAAAACACGAGCATGGAAGTATGAAGACTCAGCACCAAGAGTCACCCTTTCTTAGAGTTTCTATAATAGAGTGTGGGAGAAGGGAGGGGGAGGGAGGGAGAAGGGGATGAGGCAGGCAGAGTGGGTATGCAAGAGCATGTGTTTATAATCTTTATTCAAAAACAGGAGAGCAGAGGCTGGGGAGATTGCTCAGTCAGTCAAAAAGGACCCAAGTTTGGATTCCCTAGCACGTATGTAAAAAGGCAGACTGGAGGATGCCTGCCTGCATTCCCAGGGATGGGGAGGTCCCTGAGGCTTGTTGCCTGACCAGCCTGGCCTACTTGGCAAAAAGACAAGTGAGAGACCTGTCACAAGAAGAAAAGAAAGAAAAGAAAAGAAAAGAAAGGAAAGGAAAGGAAAGAGAAAAGAAAAGAAAAACAGAGAGCAGAAAATAAGAAAAATGCAGAGGCACCTGCGGGGCGGTACTTTGAGGCTGTCCTCTGGCCTCCGCACATACACACTTGGAAGCAGCTAAGTCTGTGAAAAGTTTGTCCGACTTTATGTCAGCAGTTGTGATTTTGCTACCACCCCCAGTGGACATTTGGCAGTGCCTGGAGACATTTGTTGCTTGTCATGACAAGCAAAATCTCAGTGTCTAGTAAACAGAGATTCCTGTTAAATATCCTCCACTCACAGGGAAGCCCCACCATAAAGAACTACCCAGCACTGAATATCACTGACACCAAGGTTGGAAATGCAATTTACCTTGAGGTGAAAAGAGCCGTGGACATTCTGGCCTGGAAGGACAGCCAGGTCTATACTGGAGAGAGCCTTGGCCATGCAGAGGTCCACTTCCAGATCCACACTGTGAAGTTCCACGAAATCCCCACTCCCGTCTCCCATACAATCTACTGCACGAGCATAACTTGTACACAGAGAATGGGGGTGAGGTGGGAGACATAGTAGGGTCTATTCTGATTTAGTCCTCTACAGGTAAGTTAATTCTGGCCATGTGTGTGGATGTGTGTGATGTGTGTGTATGCATGTGGAGGCCAGAGTTCAACTTTGGGATATTCCCTTTTTATGTGTTTTGATTCAGGGTCTTCCTGTAGCCCCAGTTGGCCTGAAATTTGCCATAGAGCCCCCTTCTGCCTCCCAAGTGCTGGGATTAAAGGCCTCTCCCACCAAGCCTGACATCCATATTATTTTTTGAGACTGGGTCTCTCATTGAACCTGGAGCTCAACTAGACTGTCTCGTAAACAAGTCCCAGGGATCCACTGTCTCCACCTCCCCAGCACTGGGATTACAGGCATGCATGTGTTTTACGTGAGTGCTAGGTCCTCTTGCTTGTGTGGGAACTGAGCCATCTTCCCAGCCCCTCCTTTTGATCACTTTCATCTCAGTCTTTCCTCCTATTGGATGAAACGATTTAAAGGGCAGGGGAAAAGGTCAGCACAAGGAGGAGGTGTGAAAGTGAGGCTGGCATGGTTTAATGGTCTTGGAATTCTCAATGCAACAATTTGCTGCCAGTGCCTCTCTATCACACACACACACACACACACACACACACACACACACACACACACACACACACCACACACACCATCACCGCATACGTGCCAGGTGGCGTCTGCTTACATACATGGCTTGGCGCTATTACTCTTTGGCTAAGACCACTTCGCACATGAACAACACAGCCTCCTCCTAGCGACGTGTCCTCCATCTGCTTGCAGAAGAGCTGTCTGTTTCCCACCGAAAACTGATCCAATCAGCATTTGTCTTTGGCCGGGCTATAACTAACCAGCAGCTCTACCATACGGTCTGTCGTTGTGATTTCTTATTCTCATGTACCTGGCTGGCTTTGCTCTCTGTCCCTTCCACACCTCTTCACAGCTCCTTTGCCCTCAGCCTCCCTTCCTGCTAATAAGTCTTGTCAAAGCAAATGACAGAATCAACTGCCTCCTCCCCAAATGGCTCCTTCCTCATAACTTAAAGCAATACTGCCTTCTGTCTTCAAAAGATTTGCAGATTTTCTTTCCCCCCAAATGATCCCCCTTCCAGAGTGAAGTCTCGGGTGAATGCCTTGTCTGGCATTCTCCCCACGTGCAGTCTGCAGCCGCACTGTGGGTAAATATGCTATGGGACCCTTCCTCATGATCTGCTCCTGCCCGGCTTGCACCATATGCTTATGGCAGACGGGTTCATACCAGGCTTGCTTTGAGGTCGAATTCTACTCTCTCTGTGCTGGTACACTGTTCATACTCTCTGCTGCAGCCAAGGTGTGTCTGCTGCAGGTGGCAGGACAGTGACTCTGACTTCGCAACTGTGTTCCTGGTCAGTCAAGAGACCATGAGACAAGCACCATAGGACCAACCACTGAAAGATGTAGGGCCCCGGCACTGCCACTTTAGATCACTCTTGTTCCTAAACCTTGACTTCTGGTGGACACAAGTGAACGGCTTGGTTCTGTGAGAGGAAGTAGGAACTCTCCTTCCTTCCCCCATTCGTGAAGTTAGTATGTACACAGGGGTTTTGAGATATAAACATTTACTGATACTTGTTTTACTCTCTTCATTGAACTCTGAAGTCAACATTACTTAAAGGAACTTGGAGAACTCTGACTTGATACCCAACCTCTCCTTCTCCGTCCTCCTAAACTGACCCTTGAGAACTTGTGGACCAAGTCAGGCTTACCCACCTTAAATAGCCCTCCATTCTCTCTAGGTCTCTACCCTCCCTGGTGAGCAGCATTGCAGCCAGGAGTACAGCAAGAGACTTCAAATTCTCACATGTACTTTAAACCTCAACTGAGGGAAAACACCACTAGTCTTGTGTCTCTTGTTATAATCTTCAAACTCATGGTATCTGGGGTGTTTGGAGCTAGCAAACCCTGAAGCCTTATAAGGATCCAGCTCAGGGTGATTGGTTGGTTGATTGATGAGCATCTCTGGGTTATTAAGGAGGTTTTTCTATAGCGGACTGGCTTAAGGGAAAAGATGACACACACACAGATACACTTTCATTCATCTCGTTGGCATCTTCAGGACAGCAGAAGCCATGACTGACAGGTGATGAAAGCATGCTTAGTGAAAGACAGATGGGGTGGTACATACTGAGGTTTTGAGAAATGGCCTGATGTGAGATGACAAAGTTTTCCAGTCTGTTTAGCTCAGACTTGGGCAGTCACAGGCCAGACGCAAGACTCCAGTTTTCCAAACGAAGGGCTGGCAGGTAAAATGTCAATTCCAGAAATTGATATGGGATTATGAGCCCTAGTCCCTCCCAGTTCCACCAACTGACTCTCTATTCCAAGGAGTTTAGTGATTCTGTCTTCCAAATTCCTTATCTGACTCAGTTTAACTATTATGAGCAAAGCTATTTTTTAAAGCCCCTTACCAAAAATACTTTTCAGTAATAAACGAGTAACATTCTTGGTTGCCTTCTGACTTGTGAAAATGTAGAACTAAAATTAGACCCTGTTGGTCCAGGTTAGGAAAACAGAGGTGTTGGGGCTAACACAGACCCAGGGACAACGGTCTGTACACAGTGGAGCCCTGGCTGCTGTGGGTCTGTCATGAGTACTGCCTTCCCCACTTGTAAGGCTGTCCTGGAGGGAAGGACTGGCCAGTAGGTCTTCATAATAAAGATAGTGCCTTGCTGGATGGATTCCAGGGCTGTGGTCGCCCCCAGGGAGATGTCACTGCGGAGGTAGCACAGGAGTCATCATCCCAGAATTACCAGCACTAGAGAGACTCCTAAGCCCTCTTGTCCGAGTCTCTTCCAGAAAGCAAACTTGACAAGTAAAATCACAGCGAAGTGACTAATAGCAATTATAAATGTCCCAGGAATAACCATTTGCTCCAGGCAAAGACTCTAAGAGCTATACTGGGGGGGGACAGGAGCTACTTTGACAGCATGGTAGGCAGAGAGGAGAAAGTGTGACTCTTGTAACAGTGTCACATGCCACACTTACTATGCATAGCTTCTTTCCTGTCACCTGCCCCCCCATGAGCCCGCCAAGGCCTCTCTGTTGGTGAAAATCTTTGCATAGAGTGCTGCTAAAGTACTTGAGTGTCTGATATTTCTTAAAGTAGAATCTACCCATCTATGGAAGGAGCTGAGACTGCTCTGCTCTGACTGGAAGTGGAAAGGAAGATGCATTAGCCGTTCTTGGCAGCACACAACAGCAAAAACACACTGGTACTTACCTCAAGTTCAGCATCCTGCTCAGGGCTGTCTTTGCAACTGGAATAAGCATATTAGGAGCTGGGATCTATGTGTCACAAAAAACACAGTGACTGTGAAATGGGCTTAAAGGTCAGACTCCACCCAGCTGCATCATCTTCTGTGTTTCTTTCCATAGGAAAGCATCCCCGTGGGGCTCTGCTGTGGCTGAGTTGAGGTGGTTCTGATTACGGCCCGCTTGGTATGCGGGAACATGCAGGCATGTTCATTCACTCTGTAGAACACAGCCTCACAGTACTCATACGTGCATGTACACATGTCCCTGTGCATGCATGTCTTCTCAAGCGATGTGTGTATGTTGCATGCTCAGCCACACACATAAGGGCACACTCATGATTGCACCCGTATATATGTATGCACATTCTCCCATATGTGTGCATATTCACCTACATGTGTCCAGTTCATCCCTCCATGTTTGTGTGTTGCACATTCATCCCACACATTTATGTACATGTGTACTACAAATGCACACTTGGCTTTAGCAGTATGCATGAATATAATCCTGCACATGTGTGTATAGTCAGACCCACACATGTGTATACACACATGTTCCCTGCCTTTGTGTATGTATATCTCTCTGCACTTGCATATGTAATATATGTGCATATGCATGCATCACTCCCTTCTGCACACAAGTTTGCAGTTAGCCACACTCACCTCCCACAAGTATGTGCACAGTCACACCCTCCCACACACCTGTATGAAGCTACGTCCACGTCTTTGCCCTCACTCTTGAGCCTGTGTATAACCCTGCAGGTCGAGGGGCAGCTCGGTGTTTAATGCTACAGCTTTTTACATTTAAAATATTTTTGAAAATTGCCCTTTCAGGAACTGGAGAGACTGGAACCTAAAAATTAAGAGTATGTTTATTTTCACTACCTTCTATGCCTTATCTCAGAACAATCCATTATGTAAAACCTACACCCTTTAATCATCCTTTGTCAAAACAGGTAGTGTAACTCACCTCCCCACAGTCACCTCTCACAGTGACCTGTTGAGACATCCAGATAGGTGAGTGGGATTGGTTTCAGTTTGAACAGCCTTGTCCTGAGATGCTCAAAGCTTCTCTCACTGTTAGACAATCTAAACCTCAAACAGGAAGTCCAAGGCAACTGTTTTTAAAAAGCTCATGCTACTCTTGACAGCCCAAGTTGGAGCAACCTGATAAATAAAGACAACGCTGTTCCTCAGTCAGCATCCACTACCTTCTAGCTGGGAAACTTGGGCTAGTGTGAGTCAAAAGGAGAGTGCTGGCCCCAGCCAGTGTTTCCTACAAAGAGCTAGTGAGTGTGAACATACTGCCCATAGCCAGGATCAGACAGGACATAAGCCATGGGACCGCAGGAGAAGATTGTCTCTTAGCAGCTTAAATAGCTAATTAAAATATAAAGGAGGGAAAGAGGAGCAAGGGAAGGGAGAGAGGAAGAGGAACAGGGACAGGGAGTCTAAAACTGATGTTAGAGGCTCTGGTTGTAAGGTCCGTGTTATTTATATGGGTCATTCTATCTAGTGTCAACTTAGAATATAAAACAATCTCCCAGCTTCACCAGTGTGATGTCTCTTTTCTTACTTTCTAATAATTACTTCAGATCTGAGTAAAACCTTTCACAGAGAATACAAATGAGAGTTGCCTTCAGGGTTCTGCTAAATGTAGATTGTTTGCTTCTGACTTTTATCCTTTTATCCAGGCCGAGTAATGTGATCATTTCTGTAAGTTGAGCTCTCTACAGACTGTGTAGACAGACTCAGAGCACCAGCACCACATCTAAGACAACCCCTTCTAATATTCTGGATTATGTAGTAACAGCCGTTTTTAATGAAAACATGCATTTGTGTTCTCCCACTGTTGTCAGTCTGGGTTGGGTTGTTTTTTTCGTTAAATTATATTTATTTATTGTGTGTGTGTGCATTTATGTGTAGGTGTGCACATGTCACAGTATACCTGTGGCAGTCCAAAGACAACTTGAAGGAGTTGGTACTCTCCTTCCGTTATGCAGGTCCTGAGGCTCAAGCTCAGGTTATCAGGTGTGGCAGCAAGTCCCTTTACCCACTGAACCATCTTGCCGGTCCCTTCAGCCTAAACCTCATAAGTGAAACATACAATAAATATATTTTAGGTTTTATTTAGGAAGTTGGTGTCTTGGGGCTAGGGATGCAGTTCAGTCGGTTGTGCGTTGCATGCACAAACCCTGTTGAGAGGGCTGCATAAGCCTGGTGTGGTGGCTCACACCTGCAATTGCAGCATTTGAAAGGTGGAGATAGGAGGATCAAAAGTTCAAGGCCATTCTCAACTATATATGTAGTTCAAGCTCAGCCTGGGCTCCATGAAACATCGTCTCAAAAGAATTGCCATCTTGAAACTGGCTGTTCCCTGTTCATAGGTCCCTGTGACAGAGACCTACAACCATCTCTGGCCGCCTTCACACTGTGGAGTAAAGGTGATAGAGAGTGTCCTACTCTAGCATGGAGAAACACCAGTGCTGCGATGGGATCTCTGCACTTGGGCCGCTGGTGAGGACTGACAGACTGTAGTCACCAGGCTTTCTGTCATCCGAAGTGCCTTTGTGTTACAGCTGCATGTCTGCAAGCTATAGCCATGTATCCTTTAAGGTACCAGGTCATATGCTTCAAGACTGCTAAGTTGTCCTGTGTCCTCTATCCTGCGTCTTTCTGTACTAGAAAGTTTCTTAGATCATGGCCATCTAGGCCAAAAAGTGAAAGCCTGCCCTTTAAATGCTGCATCGCTGCATCGACTGAGCAGTTCCTCATCTTCTTCTCCATTCTAACATGCTCCCCGTGCTGTGTTTGAGAGGTGGGCTCCAGCATGGCGCAGCAGGGATTTCGATGATATTCTTCTGGCGAGCCGTTGTGTAGTTCAGGTCACTGCACAGGTTTCTGTTGTAAGGGCTGTAATCCCTTGAGGACCAGACATTGATCATTTCTGATCAGCCTTCATTGAGAAAGAACCCAGGTGATATACATTCATTGTTTGATAGCTGGACTTCACGTTCATAAACTGCACAACAGAGTACCCCATGAAACGCTGTGATTCTCTTTCTCCACTTGCTGAAGTAGATATTCAGTGAAATGCCTGCCTTCATTCTGCTTCCATTAAGCGCCACAGCTTCGAATTAGTCTTAGTGTTTGTTTTGCCTTTCTGACCAAAATCCCCCGCCCCTAATCCTAGAAATGTCATCTCTCTGGGATCCATTGATGTCATCTGATCTGTCTGAATGCTGCAGGATGGAACCTCAGTTTGGCTCACAGACTTCTGTTAGTAACAGATCAATCAAGATGAGATGAACCTCTAACAATTTACCTTTTATTTTTTTTAATTGTATATCATAGAGAATTATTTGGTATCATATAAAAAATACTATTTCAAGTATTTATTTTATGCAAAGATGGCAAGAGGTTAACTATTATGAGACTTGGAGTAGTTCAGTGATAGAGTGCTTGCCCAGTGCACACGAGGCCCTGGATTCAACAGCGACACACACACACACACACACACACACACACATACACACACACATTTCAAACAGGTATGGCAGGCATCTGATATATCCTAGCTTTTAGACTCTTAGGATTTATTCTGTTGTACATTTATTTACTTTGGACATTTATGTGTTTGTTCCACAAATTTTTATTAAAAGCCTAGTTATGTGAGACGTTAGGTTGCACTCTACTGGATATCTGGTGATCAATGAAACATGATTTCTCCTTCCTAAAGACTAAAAATCTACCAGAGGAATTTGCCTGTGTGCATGCATAGCTCTACTGCAGGGAGAAAGCAGTAAGACCCTCAAGTAAAACTCAATAAAATGAGATGGTTTTAGGAGGATCAGAGTATATGCTGGAATTACTTGGAAGCAAATTAAGAAGGAAATTTCTTTATAAATTAATTTCCATTAAACGGGCATTCATGAACTAAAAGTATTAATAATTATAGGAGACATTTACCTATATTTTACATATGTCAGACACTATACTGATTGCTTTTCACAGATTTTCTTATTAGATCCCCCTACAGCAACCCTACAAAGTCCACATTGTCCTTATATTTTGTAGATTCCCCCTGCTCCAACCTGCTCCATGGTTGCAGCAAAGCTTTACTTATAAAAGGTCCCAAGGATGGGATACCAGTGAGAGTAGATGTGTAATGGGATATTAATTATTAAGCAAGTAAAACCTCTCCAACGTAGACATTTTAGGAGACAGTCGTTTCACATGAAACTATGAGGTGCTTCTAAAAATGTAAGTTGTGTTACTTCAAGTCCTCCCTGTAATAAAATCAATATAAACTGTTGACTTAAACTTTTTAGTGCCTCAACATTTTTCACAGATAATCAGCACTGGTTATCAGACACACTGCAGGCAAAAATGCTGATGAATAAAGCTGACGCTGACAGGAATAAATTAAACTCTTTTCTGTGACCATTTCCGCCTTCCCTCGTACAATTTCCTCCCACTCGTTTTGAAGGGAGGAGGGAAAAGAAGTTAAATATTTTCTCTCCGTTTTCCTGCCTTGAGAAAATTTTCACCTTGAGCAGAAGCGTGGGAAGGGGGCCCTTCGAGCCGCAGCCATGTTCTTTAATGCGTGGAGCAGGAACGGCCCAGGCAACCACAGGGCTAATGAGACTGGGACATTTGCTTTTGTTGCAACTAAAATTTCCCAGAAATAAAAATGTTCCTTAATTTACATCACCAAGCAGGCATCAGGTACATCAAGTTGGCATATGTGATGTCCGAAGGCTTGCCAAGGCTGACTGAGTAGAATCTAAGCGTAGGGCAAGATGACTGGTGGGTCCTTGTCTCCATCACTTCTATCCTGGCTTCCCAGCCGGCTCAGATTCTCATCTGCCTACAGTAAGCCGGCACCAGCTCATTGGTGAAATAATAACCTTTTGTATCGCTGTTGGATATTAATGAATTGGCCATCCTTTTATTTTGCTCAATCCCTTAGCTTTTAAAATTATTATGTCTATTATAGAAACCAAGGTTCCACAGGATATGGTTGGTTTAATGGCTAGAAACTGGATACATCAGAGAATTGCCATAGAAATTAAATGAGGTAATGTTCCAGTCCTGTGTGCAAAGCCTGACCTGGAGATCAGTTACCCCTGACAGTCAAGTGATTGGTTACGTGACCACCTATAAGTACCAAACTCTGAGGTTGCTTGATCCTTTAAAAGAGATGAATACACATCGCATATAACCTGCAAATAGTCTGTCAAAGGCTTTATCTTTTCTCTAGGTGACTTACAGTGCCTAGTAATAATGTTTGCACATCACTTCATGTGGATTCGGTGTAGTACTCGATATATGGCAAATTCGAGTTTTGCTTTCTTTTTTTAATTTTGAACTTTCTGTAATTTTTTTCCTGAATATTTTGGAGCTGCAGTTGGTTGAATCTGTGGATGGGAAACCTACAGAGGTAGAACTTGTGGGTATGGAGGGCCTTTGTGTACACTCAGCTAGTTATAGCTGCTCGTTCTAGAATCACACAGCTATGCTTTTAACCTGTTGTGCCAGACACAAATCCACAGATCCTTAAATTATCCAATCTTAATAGCTTAATCTCAAAAGGCTATAAAATAGATTTTATTAGACAAATTCCAGTCAACCAATATATTGAATCAAAAGAAAGACAAAAGCGTTTTCTTTAGGATGCTTCTAACTCCATATTTTTAGAAAGTCGTCATTGTGCATAGACAGATAAGTTCAGAAAGACCTGGGTAAGGAAGTTGGAGGGGTGGCTTTTTGTTGTTCAGTGTGTGTGTGTGTGTGTGTGTGTGTGTGTGTGTTTTCAAGTCAGTTTCTCCTTCACAGGCTGAGGAGATGGTGAGTACAAATTTGAACTACACAAAACAGGTTTGAATAAGTCTAGACATTTGGTTATCTTCTGTCTAGCATTCATTTGTGTCGTGGGCGTCTCACTGTGGAGATTAGTGTTTCATTATGCAGACGCTGTTTTATCTTTAGCTTCCTTATAATAGCTTGAAGTGAATTCTGAGTGGAGACAGTGAAGGCTAGCCCCGAGGAGCTATAAGGACCATAGCAAAGCAGCTCTGGGTGGGTTTTAATGGTGACCAGTAATCGACAAGGCACCTACCTCATCATTGAGCTGATTGTGTGATGTCTTGTCACCTCAGTCCGACAAGATCCCAAGGCACTGACTGGAGTCCCTGAACCATAAGAGATGGAGAAGGGCAGTAATGCATTTATGTACGAAGTGTCTAACACTCTGTGTAAGTGAGAGCTGGGCGTGTAATTATCTGTGCTGTGGAACAGGAAGGGCCTACCCGCTACCTCTAAGTACATAATCACTGCCTCCTCACTTTTTAATTAGCTGCTTTAGGCTAAGAAAGAAATTCACTCCTTATCTCCTAAATTAGGCATTTTTTCTACAAACAATCCATGTTTCATTTTCAAAACTCAGAGTGCAGCAATGTTTGCTTCATCCTCACTTTCTGACTTTGAGACTGTTTCATTTTCAGAAATGCGCTATAGGAATAGAGTTACTCTTGTTTACCCAAATAACCTTCTCTTCCTTATCTGTTCCTCTGAACTGGCTCTTTCCAAAGGAAAGTTTGGCTTCAGATTGAGCTCAGTGAAAAGTAGAAATTATCAGTTTCTTAGGTGGGCTGCTATCAGTGAAAAAAAAAAATTCTAGACCACCACCCCACACAAAGGCAGTTTCTTCAGACACCAAATTATTGTACCACGTAGTTCAAAACCTAGTGGTCCCTACACACTGCTTTTGTGAGACCAGCATTGCTGATTCATTGTTAGCCCAGGTACTGGCTTGGAGATGTGTCACCCAGAGCTAGAGTACAGATGTATTGAAGGCTTTGTATTGAAGGTATTAGGAGGTGCTAAGAGCTGTCAGAAATAGGGCCTAATGGGAAGTTGTTGCAAGAATTTTCTTCCAGGTTGGGGTTGGGGGAAACTATATAACATCTACCCCCTCCTCCTAAGAGCCCAGTGACAAACCGAAGTTCGGTTCCACCAGAGTTCTCCCTGGGGGATCCAATGAGTTTATTGAGATTATGTAACTGTAATTGTGTCTCAGTAGAGCATGAGTGAAGGGCTCTTCACAGGACTGTGGGTGGCCCCAAAACAGACACAGTGAGAAGTCTGTACTTCACATGGATGATGGCTTCACCATGGCCACACAGATGCAGCCCCCTTTCCCTACGCTTCCTCAGCAGATATGCTCTACCTTCTCCCCCAGACCCCCAACCCCAGGCCACTCGCAATCAGGCCAGAATTGTGTATGACTGGTAGGGAAGAATGGCTGCATAATCCACTGAAGGTCAGCTGGACCCCACCTCCTATGAGGAATGTCAACAGTCAACACCCAGCTGTGATGATCTTTTATAACTGAAATCAGGAAGATGGTGGCTCTTTGTTCAGAGGACAGTCCTGTACAGGACAGCTTCCGGGAGCATTGTGGGTATGCCCTTGAAGGGGACCCTAAGCTCTCTCTTCTTCCTCTCTGCTTCCTGGCTTGTGATATAAGTTTATACTACTATATTCCACCACCATATGCCACCATCACCTTAGGCCTAAGTTCTTGGGACCACCCGAAGTTGAACTAGGACCTTCAGAGCTATAAACAAAAACAGCTTTGAAAAACTGCTTATACGAAGGTTAATTTTCTTGATGTGCTATCTGGACACCATACGGTAGTTGCATATATGAACTCACAGTCTGTGACAGCATACTCAAGATCTGGGCAAACCCAAGCCAGACAGGGGCCCAGCATGCACAGGGGAGGTAGGCAGGAAGCCCCAGCCCTAGCTGAGGATCTCTTGGCAATTGATGGATCCTGGGAGAGGGAGAGTCAGTCACCCTTATTGGTGAGAAGCCTGGTAGGTTAAACAGACTCCAGGAGATGGACCCTCACTCAGGAGCCCTTGGGAGGCAGATTGGATTCCATAAGCCTTTAAAAAGCCAGAGTAAAGGACAGATAATAATGGAGGACATGAAGTCAAGGAGGAAAGATAGGGAGGTGCTAGAGATGGGGGGATCAAATGTGATCAAAATGCATTGAATGAAATTCTAGAATCAATACAAATATTTTAGAGTTAGTTTTCTTGATTGGATATGGGGCTTTCATGCTGGGAAAAACCAATATTACTAACTTAGTCCCTGAATGAGTGTACCAGCTTTCATTATTACTCATTAATTCATTGATCCTCTCACAACCAACTCATATTTGTAGATTGTTTGATGCATGCAGCATGGCTGTTAGGTCATTGCTAGATAGGCGTCTGGGAATGAGCATTTTCATTTATAGACTGAAGCCCATGGTACTAGGGTCAAACTAAGATGCTTAGTATAGCCCACACCGAGAACGCAAAGGATGGGTCTGAAGCTAAAGTTGAGTATCTGTCTTTATGCCTAAAACCATCTTGGAAAGCACTGTGACCTGTGCTAAGAATGGGTTAAAAAGCAGACAGGCCTGAGTTTGAGTCCTGCATCCATAATGTATCTGTTTATCATTTTAAGGAAATTTTTTCTGAGCTTCACTTTGCCTCTAAATGAAGTAATCATTTCTGCTGGTGGGGTGGTTTGAGGATTAAATAGAAAACACGCAGCATAATGATGGCTGTGTTTATATAGAAGGTTCTAGCAAGTGCTACTTTCTGCCCCTGGTCTTCATATCTGAGATGGCTTGGCCTCATCTTACTGTGACTAGGCAGAAACCCTGTTTCTAATGTTAGAGAGCCACAGGACTCCTCTCCACTAACTGTCCCCAGGGCACCTTGATGCCAGGGTGTCTGGCTCAGTGCCTCTCAATACTTGGTTGCAGGTTTCTGGAGAGCCACCAGCTCCCCAGAGAATGCATTTTCCTCTGCGTCCTACCATCATCCGCTTTCATGACGCCTGTAGCTCCCCAAAGAGAAGCCAGCCCCATGGAATGTCAGAGGCACAAACTCTCACTGGGCTGTCCCCTCTGGGGGTGCCATTGTCCCATTGCCAAACTCATGACCTTTGGGAAATTGGAAATTTTGCTCTGTGTGTGTGTGTGTGTGTGTGTGTGTGTGTGTGTTCCTGCATGCGTGGCAGGAGGTGATGAGACAAAGAAATTGAAGATTTAAGCTTCGTATATCAAAGACTTTCATTTTGATAGTATTAACTGGGTCTGGATTGTACACACTCTTAGGATGTAGATGAGGCTTATTGCTGGAGAGATGCTGAAATTGGCACCATTGAGGCCGATGTTCTTCCATTGTTCATAGAGATAGAGGACCCTAGGAGGAAAATTTCCAGAAGATGTGGAATGTTGCCCTAGACCTGATTGGAGTACCATTAAATTTAGTTTAGCTTGGTGGATTTCATTGTTGTGTTTTGTTTTCAGATAAAGCTGAGCAAAAAAAAAAAGTATGTGCCTCCAGCTGCACGGGTTTCTGAGATGAGGCAGCAAATATTGACCCACAGTAGAGCCCCTAGGCAGACAGGGACTATTAGGAAGCAGCCTAACGCAGTACATTAATTAAACTTAATAGACTCTCATTGTTGAGTTTTTCCTTATTTCTAACTCACTTTCCCTTGAGTTCAGGGATGCATTCTGTGAACTGGGTATCTGAGAACATGCCCAGTAAAGAGAAGACTTCAGGTGTGTCCAACTGCAGCCCAGGATCACCATGAGAGTGCCCAACACATTTGTAGATTAGATTAATCACAATGTCAAAAGGCCAGGCACCCCTACAAAGGTTTCCTCTATCAGTGGGGCTTGTATTCTGTAGTGCTCAACTCAAAGGATCAACATTTTAAGGCACTTTTTGGTGTGTGTGTGGGGGGGGTGTGTGTTTGTGTTCTGCCTGTGTGTGCATGTTCATATGTATGGGCAGGTGCATGAGCATGTGTGCAAAGATGCATATGAAGGCCCACAGATAGCAACAGGGGTCTTCCTTGATCACTCTCCTTACATGTTGAACCAGGGCTTCTCACCAAACTTGGAGCTAGCAGTTTTGGCTGGTCTGACTAGCCACCTTGCTCCAGGGATGCCCCATCTCTAGCTCCAGTGTACTGGGATTACGGGCAGGCTGCCACATCTTTTGACTTGTACATGATTTGTGGGGATCAAAACTCTGATCCTCATGTCTATATGGCAAGAACATTCCCCATCTCAGCAGCCCTGGATCCCAGCAGCCCTGGGATCAGTATTTATAGTAATCCGACTACAGAATAATCTCACACAATTTCAAGCTTTGCCCACAAGATTCCCACACATTTTTTGCCAGGCTGTCATGGCATTTAGCCATGTATCCCACCAATATATCTTTTAAAAAATATTTTATTTATTATTTTTATTTTATGTGTGTGTTTTACCTGCGTGTGTTTAAGTGTACCTGTGTGTCATGCAATGCCTGCAGAGGTCAGAAGAGGGCACCAGATCCCCTGGAACTGGAGTTATGGATGTTTGTTAGCCACCCTGTGGGTGCTAGGAATCAAACCCAGATCCTCTGCAACAGCAACCAGTGCTCTTAACTGCTGAGCTACCTCTCCAGTCCCCAATGTCACTAATAGATTTTGAGTACCCCTTTTGAGCAAAGTGTCTAGAGGTGAAGAACTAATTTTAAAATTTCAAGTTAAGCTTGGCAGTTCTACTAATACATGGATAACTTAAACACAAGGAAAAACAGAGTGTCGTATCTTAAAATGAAGGGATTTGTGGATTTACTGAGTGGAGAAATTACTTTCTATTAAGCTGTCTTAGGCCTGGAATCTCTCTCAACAGGGCTTTGAAAGACTGAAAGCTTGGTCCCCTCCCTGCACATGAAGCCAACATCATCCTCTACCTGGCCTTCATCTCTCACTTGTGGTCAGGAGTTTGATTACTCTTGAACCTCACCCCTGGTCTAAGTTTCTTGTATCCTTGCCCCATTCTTCAGTATCTTAAATCTTATTGCACTTGCAAGACTTGCCTTTTTACCTTTAAGAAGATAAGTAGTAGAATCCAAACAACAATTGCCTCTATTGTAGGAAAACTCTAACTAGGCTGGAACAACATCCCATCACCAAAGGCTTTCAGTCACTGAGTGTTGCCTGTTAACAGGGCCCTGAATTTCCCATTTTTACGTGTAAATGCTCACTAGCATATTACAGATCCATATGTCATTGAATTTCTTCCGTATCAATTCTGAACTACGGCGTACTGACAGCACTAATGGTGACCACCACGCTCCATAGTCAGTAAGATATGGAAACCAGTTGTATGTTATTATTGATTATGCATAATATGTCATTTTCTACAAGAGCACAGACTAATAGCTAATTTCATCAAGCATCCTTTTAGCTTTTCTAAGTATTTTATGTCTTTTGTAGTGGCCATTGTCATTCGAAAGGCGCTGTTGCACTGATAAGAGACTTTGTTCAAATTGTGACCTGAATAGACAGGATTCTAATAGACTTGCAGGTCACTGAAAGTTCACAATTTGCAAGAAGCACAGGATGAAATTTAGAAAAATAAAAATAACAATTTAGTAAAGCAAATAGCCGTGCTGTTTTACATACTGGGATTACGAAGTGGGAAGCAAGGGACTGGAGAGTGGCCTCACGTGTTAGATGGTTCACTGGTTGAATCCTAACCTCCAAAATGTTGCAACTTGGTCAAAAGTCCAGTGTAGCCGATGAGGTGGGCATTCTTCAGAACTCCCAATACAGGCGTCAGAGAAAAATGCTCCCCACCCCTTACCTCTCCACTGGTCGCTTCAGGTTTCTCTCTTCCATGAAGGGCCTTTCAGCACTTGGATTCCCTAATTAGTTTATGATAGTGTGTCTGGTATCATCAACTCAATTATAAGTCCCTTCAGGGAAGAGATGTCAATTAAGTACACATTAGAGTCATAGTATTTCAAAATTGGAGGTAACAGAAAGTGCAAGAGAGGGTTAGTAGAGGTTGAAACTTGTCCAGGGTCACAGAAAGCAAGAGACTGAGGTAAAGCATCCCCCGGGGTCCCGTCACACAACCCACAGCCCCAGTTCATGTCAAGTTCTTCATATATTTTTGGTGATCTGATTCCCATCCTTGGTTACCAAAGAATATTACTGAGCTCCATCCCAGTATTGAAGGGTTAATTTTCAAATGCAAAAGCATGCTTTCCATCCAGCATAAACCTGTTCCTTGCTGTAACTTTACAGCCAGCAGAACTGTCAACCCAGGCAGCTGGGTGGCCAGCAGGGGGCGTAGAATCTCAGGAAACTTCTGCAAAATCATGCATAGCTGTTTAAAAACAGACCCAATAGCTTACGTGAAGGGGAAGAGCCAAGAGGAGCCTGAACTCCGTATATCTGAGAGCCTTTGAATTTTTCTTAAGATAATGTTGGAACTATGCACACCAGCTTTTTTTAGATTCTAAAACTTTTTGTAAGTGCTGCACATTAATTACAAACTACATACCAAATTCCTAGTAAGACTGAAAAGCTAGGTTCTCAAAACTACAGTGATCATACTTTTTATTTAAAAAATCCTTTTATGGGGGCTGGAGAGATGGCTCAGGGGCTAGGAGCACTGGCTGCTCTTGTGGAAGACCTGGGTTCAATTCCCAGCACCCATATGGCAGCTAACAACTATCCGTAACTCCAGATCCAGGGAATCCAACACCCTCTTCTGATCTCCTCAGGTATTGCATGATACGGGTGCCCTTACATCATGCAGGCAATATGTTCATACACAGAAAATAGAAATAATAAAAGTAAAACATTTTTTGAAATCTTTTATCGTTGCTGTGCTTTGCATTGAAAGGGACAAATACAGACACAATCCTGTAGAACAGAATGGCTTCTCATGCTGATTAGTAAATGCAAGAGCAGAACTGAATTAGTTCTGACAAATGTCAAGACAAGTCAGAGTCATTTATTCCTCAGCAGCAAATATTGATCCTGTGCTGTTGTTTGATTATAATGACTTTTTCCGTTCTATTAAATGACTGACAGATATTTAACCAATTTAGGGGAAGGATAAAGTTCATAATGGGTGCGTCTGATTGGCTAAATATTAGAATCTACATGTGTGTTGTAGTCTGTTTATTCATGGCCACCCGTTTGGGTTGTGTGTGTGTGTGTGTGTGTGTGTGAAGGCTATTGGTTGGGTTGACATTAGATGACTTCCTCTATGTCTCTCGACCATCATTGGTTGAGATAGGATCTCTCGGTGAAACTGGAGCTCATATTTCAGGTAAACTGACTAAAGCTCCCAGGATCCTCTTGTCTCTGCCTCCCCATCTCACCCCAACCCCTCCACAGCCCAGTGTTGCAGTTACAGACACACACTATCTTTTTATGTGGCTGGACCCTCAGGCTTTCACAGAAAGCACTTTACCTACTGAGCCACCTGGCCCCTGGACACTAGTTTTTCCTGTGCTCTTATATGTGTGTCAGATGCTCTGCAGAGAGCCAGCCACATGGAGAGTAGGGGTTAGAATTAGATCCAGTTTCAGGATTTACCTGAGCTGCCTGCTAACTGTGGGAAATGGGGCCAGTTGTCGAGCTACACTGTCCTTAATTTCCCTTTAGGAAAACCATGGAGTCATTATGAAAATTAGATGACAACATACATGTCACAAACTTATCAGTAACAAGTCCTACGTCATTGATGGCTTTGGTTTGCATGACCGCCGTAGCCCTCATTTTCATCCTCTTCCCAATGTTCTCATCTGATGTAGGAAAGTGTTTAAGGCAGTGAATTCTTTAGCACTTTTAATAATGAACTGGATTTAGAGATGGAGCAATTGGTTGTGGTGTGGGCTTTGGTAAGCCATAGCTCAACATATAGTTAATTGGAATGAAATTCTAAATTACTTAGATTTCACAAGCCCCAGATCTGCTTCTAAAAGGTTACATCAGCTCTTGATTCTGCCCCGTGAGGGTCGATGGTTGATTTGTGTTTTCCTTTGTTGCTAAGCGCAGTAGGAAGCTAAGCTCCTTCTACCCGACTGGCAGTGCCCCGTATTGGCAGACTTATATTCCCTGTGACGGGCTCCTTCCACCCCATGGCTGGACTGAATCTTCCCAATGTTATGTCTTTCTCACTGGTGTGATACTGTCCGCTTCCCCTCTGTTCACCGTCCACATGCTGCTGAGAAGGTCGGAGAACTACCGAGCTTCAGTGGTGCCTGGTGGCCTTAGCTCAGGAAGGTTCCCTGGGAGTCCCTATTGCTTTTTCTCTCAGGCAGTCATCCTCCAGGCCTCCATACCAATAGAACACTCAATGTTTACCCCATAGGCCATTCAGCCTAGCACCAAGACCTGGTGTGCCTGGATTCACCAGCCGTGTAGCTCAGCCCTCCAGATGGGCTCCTCTTTTTGCAAAACGGAACTATCAAAAGCTCCTAACCTGGGTTTTCAAAGTACTCCTACACCTCATGAGGACATTTGAGGGAACAGTGACCAACAGGTAAGACAGTGACCCCCCATGTGTCTCTGTATGTGTATGTATATGTGTGTGTATGTGTTTGTGTGTGCACGTATGTGTGTACTGTGTTTATGTCTGTATGACTGTGTATTTCCTAGTGATGTTGCTAGTTGGTATAACTATACTCTGTGATGTTCACACAACAAAACCTCCTAGCAATGTATCTCTCACATTGTGTCCTTGTTTATTGATGTCTAGCCTAACTCCTGAGCCAACAGTGCTTCGCCCTTGACCCTTTTAGTCATCACTTTGTGTTCTGGCCTCTTCAACTGAAGAATGGTTTGCAATCGATACCTTTCACTGTCCTGTTAACAAAAGACATATGATAATCCGTGGAACAAGAGCTAAGATTTATGTTGCCTCATGGCTATAGAGGTCCATGGTGACCTTTGGGCCTGTGGTGAGGCAGAGCATCATGGCAGGAACATGAGGTGGAGCAAAGCTGAGAGAGAGAGAGAGAGGGAGGAGAGGGCCTAGGATCTCAAAGTCCGCTTCAAAGGCACACCTCCAGTAACCTAAGATCTCCACACCACTCTCAATGTTGCCAAGGTGGGGGCTAAGCTTTTGTAACACATGGGCCTTTGAGGGGGTGGACACATAAGGTCTAAACTATAGCATTTTTTAAAATTCTATACAAGCAAAGAAGATCTAAGTGAACAGCCTTCAGCACCCAACAAGCCATAGAGCTACTTTTGAGTAGCACATGCCATGGTATTCCTTAGTATAGACCTACCATGAGAAAGTCACCGCTCATAAACTCAGTGTGCCACTGGGAGAAGCTACCACCATTCCCATGCACCCTGGGCCTTGGTTTACACAGCAGTGTCCCACTTCACTGACACCATCCATATTATTTTTAGTCATAAAGGCACAGTCTACAAGAGAACATTTAAAATTTTTTTTGCTTTTGTTTTGTTTTTTCTTGTATCTGGGTCTTGCTATTTAGCCCAGGTGGCCTGGAACTCATGATCATTCTGCCTCAGCTTCCTGAATGCTGGAATAACAGGTGCTACCATACCTGGCTTTAAAATAGTCAGATAAGGTACCAGTTTCATTAATCTGAAGTTAAGACTTTGGGATAAGAGTAACATGTTCTTTTTGAATTAAGACAAGGGACCAGTCGTTTGACTTCCTCATAGGCGATCTCTCTCTCCCTTCTGTTATGAACTTCACATCTGATTCTCCATTGCCAATATTCTGGAAATAGTAGTCCAGAGATACCTTCAAGAGCTGTGCATATTGGGGCTGGAGAGATAGCTCAGAGGTTAAGAGCACTTGCTGCTCTGGCAGAGGACCTGAGTTCAGTTCCTAGCACCCACATGAAGGATCGCAACCACTTGTAACTCCAGTTCCAGAGCATCTGATGCCCTCTTCTGGCCTCTGTGGGTCCTACAAGCCCATGGTGCACATAACCTCATGTAAGCCCACACATATGCATAAAAGCAAATGTAAAAAATACTGTGAATGTAGGAATAGTTGTTAGATTGGAGTTCATCTTTCTTCATATTAAAGATAAAGATAACTCAATTGTTGGCTGACATGTTAAACCAAAATAGAGGATATTAAAGGCTTCCTTGAGGTTCTTGAAAAAAATATATAATGTGGGTTCTTAGTAGAATTAATTTAAGGAGCAAGGGAATTCAGAAAACTCTGTTCACCTCCTCATTCCTTC
The DNA here is from genome assembly GCA_035773235.1 of Eospalax fontanierii. Classification (NCBI taxonomy): domain Eukaryota; kingdom Metazoa; phylum Chordata; class Mammalia; order Rodentia; family Spalacidae; genus Eospalax; species Eospalax fontanierii. The sequence continues at coordinate 9,416,163 of CM069547.1, forward strand.
AAATAGTCCTTCTTTTAGTCTTGTAAGTTAATGAAGTTTTCGGGAGAAGACAGGGAATAGGAATACGGGTTGCGAAGAGAAGGGACCCCACCTTGCACATCCGTGAATCTGCCCTGAAAACCAGAGAAAACATACCCCCAAAATGTTGGTGATCTTTCCCCTCCAAAATTAAGCCTAGTGGAGAAAAAGCTGCTTCATAGGAGACAGCTAATGCCATCACGAGGCAGTGGAGAGAGACGATTTTGTCACGTGCACGAAGAACAGCCACAATTTCAGCACCTCGTCCCATTTTCTGACTTTTCTTTGACCTCTCATTATATTTAATGCTTCCATTCGGCCACTGGCTTCCTGAGTGTTCTGTAAAGGACCGTCGCTGTACTTTACACAGGCAGCCATGAATATCAGCCAAGCCCAAGCATTGAGTGTACTACGAGCTGTCTACAGTAAGAAAAGACCAGGGTTGAGGAGCTGGCTCATTGAGTAAAAGTGCTTGCCATGCAGGCCAGAGGGCCTGAGTTTGGATTCTCAGAACCCACATAAACGCCAGGTACAGGGTGAAAGCATCTGTAGTTCTGACACTCCCACTGGGAAATAAGAGACAACACAGGAGAATCTCTAGATGTTCCTGAGCCGGCTAGCCTGTGGTGAACAACAAGAGATGTTGGCTCCAAATCTGGTAGAATTTGAGGACTGACACCTCTGACCTCCACATCAGTGCCAGGGCACATCTGTGCATGCTCTCACACACATGGATATGTACACACATGCACCCACACACATCGTACATACACAAGATTTTTTTTAAGAGACCAGAGTCGTGCTTGAAGACTGATCACTCGTGGCAACCAGGTGCCTCAGAGCACCGGAACGGTTCATTTCTGAGTTCTCCTCCACCCCGGGACAGACACTGAAATGCAGGCATTTCAGATTGTTTTATTGCTCCCTGCATTACCATTACTGTTTTGTTGTTTTGTTTTTTTGAAGCAAGGTCCCACTGTATAGTCCTGGGTGGTCTAGAACTCCTTACATAGACCAGGCTGGCCTTGAATTCATAGAGAATCACCGGCTTCCGCCTCTTAAGTGCTGGGATCAAAGGTGTGGGCCACCACTCCAGGCACTGGTCTGTTTTTCTTGGGCCAGTCCTGGAGGAAGTTCTTCAGGTAACATAAATTGGTGCTGTTATCATCCAGCGCATAGCATCATTCCAGACCGTAGGAAACCTGCTGAGTGGAACTGAAAGGAGATACTTTGGGAAGTTGTTTCTGCTCGTGTTTGTTACTTATCTCATTACTCTTAACAAATACTTAACAAGAAGCAACTTATGGGAAGAAGGGCTTATTCTGACCCACAGTGTTACCAAATTCAGCACATTGTGGTGCGGAAGGCTGTTTCATGGTGGCAGTACTGTGGGGCTGAGACGTCTCAATTCCTCACATCTTGGTGAGAAAGGAAGCAGAGTGAGATATTTAAACCATAATGCTTGCGCTCATACCCTTGAGTTAAGAAAGATGAGGTAAGAAAGGGGGGGGGGGATGCAGAAAACATCCTGCCTCTGTGAAAATCAGGCTGGGACCCAGCTTAAATAGAACAGCCATTTGCTAATGTGAGGAATAGCCTGGGAGGCTTTGCCCTGCACCAGGGAGCTTGTCCTTAAAACTGAAGCAGGATGGCTGAGTATGTCAGTTCCCAAGAGTGTAACCATCTCCCCTGACCCAACAAGCCACAAGGTCTGTCCAGTTCAGAGCTTTCTGTGACTACCTAGGATCTAGGCGTCATAATAGATGTGACTGAGTACCCCTTACCACAGGGGAAAGGTGGGATAAGCAGGCAGATTCTTCCCAAAGGGCAAATCACCTTTTAGTAGGAAATGGGAAAGCTAGAAGAGCCCAGTTTAAACAGGTTTCGCTTGGTCTGATGCTGCTCTTGTCCTTAATTCCTGCCCAAGAGAACTCTCCAAGAAAGAACTCCAGGTTAGTCTTTGAAAAGATTGTGTGAGAGCCAAGAATCATCAGCTTCCTGGGGCCTGAGGGATTCCAACCTAGGGGTAGTTTCCTCCTACTCCCAGCCCCACCCAGCCCACTGCCACCGCCAACCATAGTAAAAATGAACGCAGTTCACCGCATTGTCCCCCAAGGCAGGAACTTCTATGTTTGATTTTGGAATACATATTTTCAGCACGTTCTCTACTATCAGATGTTTAGGGCTCCCTCCAGCGTCTCTTTATGCTTTAAAGAGAAATTAAAAGAATTTCCTATAATGATGGCCAAGGAGGGTATTTCATTTTCTTTATATTTGCTTTCAGAACTGCACATGAAACCAGAGATGTCCCCTGCAGGTCTTCAATCTAAAGATCTAAACTTCCTGTTGCTGCTCTGTATTTTAGGACAGAAATTGGGTGGGGGGGGTCATTGAAAGTGCGGCACTGAAGAGAATACACTGCAGTAATTGTGCTATGAAAGACGCTTGGCAATGGCACGGGCCTGTCATCCCAGCGCATGGAAGACGGAGGCAGGAAGATCAAGAGTTCAAAGCTAGCTGTGTCTTGCTATGCAGCCCTGGCTAACCTGGAACTCATGTCATTCCTCCTGCTCAGGCTCTCGAGTGCTGGGATTAGAGGTGTGCACAGCTATGCCTGGCCCAGGATTCTTGTCAAATACCAAATATCTTTTCAGCTTCTCCTGATAAGACTGACTGTCTCTCTAAGAGAGGATAGGAGCCTCCCCACCCTCACTGTATGTAGAGGCCTTAACTCCTCCCTCCATCATCTCCCATGGCCCTGAGATCATACTGTGCTGTGAATGGTGATTTTGTGTACCCAGCTCAGGTTAGAAATACACACACACAGACACACACACACACACACACACACACACACACACACACACGCATGCGCGTGCGCACCTCTTTACCATTCTGGCCCTGCTATACAACTTTGCCTGGTGATACAGAGGTTGTTTATACCTCAGAGTTTCTGTGCTCCTAACTTTCTCCTTGTGTGCTTATGAATGTTTTTTAGTGGAGGTCTCTGGAAAAGGCTCTAAGTTGGATTCCCAGCATCACATGAACTGGATACGGTGGTACACACCTGTGATCCCAGCATTCGGATCTTAGGTTTAAGGTCATTGTTGGCTATGTAGTGAGTTCTCTTGTTCTCTTGCATGCTAGACAAGCACTCTAGCAACACAGCTATATACATCTCCGCTAAAAAGAGACTTTAAGGAACTTCCTAAATTACCTTTCTTTTCCTTTTTGTGTCTGTGTGTAAATGGAATCAGGGAAGCTTCTGAGATGCACTGGATAGGTGTACAGGCTGATAAAACCATCGGTGACAAGGGTTGGAGGAATCTTTACTAGATCAAATGGGGTTAAGACATGTTTTAGGGCTGGAGAGAGGGCTCAGTGACTAAGAGCACTTGCTGCTCTTGCAGAAATCTCTGGTTCAATTCGTAGCACCCACGTAGGGGCAGCATACAACTGCCCGTAACTCTAGTTCTAGGGAATCCAGTGACTTCTCCTGCCTGCATGGGCACCTACCCGTGGTACATATTCATACACCCAGGCATATACATACACATAAAATAAAAATAATAAATCTTTTAAAACTATTCTTTAAAAGATACATGTTTTGACTGTAAATAAGTTCCTAGTCTTGTTTTTGAGATTTCCAGAAAGTTACATGTGTGCAGCTGAGAAAGATCATACATGCTTCAGCCATAAGCATGGTTCTTTGCTGTTTTAGCAATGTTATTTGAAATATCTCCATGTAAAAAGACTTTTGTCTGCATGTAGGCAATCCCTACAGGAAATGTCATGGTACTGAAATTCTCGACTCTCAGCTAGTGAAAGACCTCAGCAAGACTCCAAGGTGATGAGCTCTTTTCCTTTCCATGACCCCTTAATTTTCACTCCTTCTATCCTTCCTCGGGAGACAAGGGCCCTGAGACCAGCAGGCATGTGCTGGGACATTAGAGCTTCTCTGCTCCTGCCTAAAGTGGGTGGGAACTGTGGTTCTCACTTGAAAGGAGAAACAGCTGTCCCAGTTGTTCCAGCCAAGCCTTGTGTGTGCTGTAGGTCTGAGCCTGAGTCCTGGGGAGGACCTTTTAAGTCATCCTTCAAGCACTCCGCGTCTCACCTCTTCTGTTGTTCTTGCCCATGGACTGTGTACATGCTGTCAACCAGAAAACCACTATAAACCAGTTGTCTCTTATTTTTCTCAAATGCCTTAGAAAAAGCATAAAACGCCTGCTGATGCATGTGTATATCGTGACACTGTATTAAAGGACGGACGTGAAGAAGGACAGTCACTAACGGGCACAGAGGACAGTGTTCTCCCTGTTTTAGGGCATCCAGTGACTAGCAAATTTTAGAGTTACAAGCAAAAGCCTGACAACTACCATGTGGGTCAGCTGCTGTTTGCGAAAATGAAGTCATCTCAGACTAGAGAATAGGAGATCTTTGGAGCAGGTGACCCAAAAAGGAGAAAAGTACTCAGTTGCCTTCAGGATAGTTCAACACGCCACCTGCTATAGGTGCTAGGAGCTGAGCTGTTGATTACCTATTATTTTCCTCTTAAGCTTGATACTTCATGTGTTTCTGCCAGGAGGCACTCCTCCCAGTGGAGGCAAAATCTACAGAGGTGATTTTTTTGTTGTTGATGTTGTATGTATGTAGCCTTCTACGGTCTCCTTCCTCTATTGAAATAATAGTTTTCTCGTCATTTTCTAAAAATCATGCTGGAAGGGCTGGAGAGATGATTCATCAGTTAAGAACACTGGCAGCTCTTGCAGAAGACCCAGGTTTCGGTTCCCAGCACCCGTATGGCAGCTAACAACCATTCCTAACTCCAGTTGCAGAGGATCTGACACCTTCTCTGCCCTCTGAGGGCACTGTACAACCCCAGTGCATGTGCATACATGCAGACAAGAAACTCGTACACACAAAATAAAAATGATAAATATTTTTTTAACTACACTAGGGATTGAACCCAGGGACTGCCTCCTGAAAGCAGGCAGTGTTCTGCCACCCCAACCGTCATGGTTTTCGCTGTTTCCTCTTCCAAGGGCTTTGTGATGATACCAGTGTTACCACCTGGAAGCAACGTTGCTGGTGAAGAGTGCTGGTGTGTTCACTCAGCTTCCTCACCAGCTATGAAAGGAAGAGTAACCTACCAAAGAGTCCATGTTTCACATAACTAGTGAAAGAAAAATGAGCCCTGCACACAAAATCTCATTGTGAATGAAGTAAGCTTCCTACGCACATAACCAAGGTATTGTCTTCAAAAAATCAGCAGTTATTTTGAGGTCCTCTTTGTCCCAAGTTTTAGGCTTTCTGAGCCCTTGGCAAAGACAGTGGGAGGAGAGACCTTAGATGTCCACGCTGGTCTCAGAGCTTCATCTAACAACTTTCTTTCTGTTACAAAATGGCCTTCTCTGTTCCATACCCTGCTTTGAATGATGCCCAGGCATGAAAGGACTTTGGAAATTGTCTTTCAAAATTAGATTGTAGTTGGAAAATCAAATTTCTAGAGTGAATTTATTCATCCAGTAAAGAAAATGCCACACACACACATACACATAAATATAGATATTGAACATCTTGACTTTGAAAACATTTTTAAATGATCTTTTCACTTCTGTGATTTCTTTTTTAAATGCAGCTATTTTGCATTCTGTACTTTTTCAACAAAGACCCACTTCTTGACTATTGGAAACATAACAAAGGTGTAACAGGGGCTGGAGAGATGACGCAGCAGTTAAGAGCACCAGCTGCTCTTGCAGAGGACTGAAGTTCACTTCCTAGCACCTACATGGTAGCTCATAACCATCTGTAACTCCAGTCCAAAGGGGATCCAGTGCTGCCTTCTGGCTTTCAAGAGTACTGCATGTGCACTTACATACATGCAAACAAAATACTCATACATATAAAATTAAAATGAATAACTTTAGATGCTGGAGGAGATGGTCCAGTGGTTAAGAGTACTGACTGCTCTTGCAGAGGACTCAGGTTCGATTCCCAGCCTCCACAGGGCAGCCAACAACTATCCATAATTCCAATTCCAGGGAATCTAATGCCCTCTTTTGACCTCCACAGGCATTGCACAGGGGTGACTCTTACACACATAGAGACAATACACTCGTATACATAGGATAAAAATAATAAATATAAATAAGTAAATAAATAACTTTTAAAAACAAAGGTATAAGATGCATAGGAAATGACAGTCTTGGAGATCAAGATACTGAACTGGGGGTTGAATGTTTCTGCCCTTTGGAATGAGAGATTAAATGCAGCTGTGATTCAGTAACTCGGAAGCTTCCAGAACAGGGGTTGATAGCTGCCCACTGAGTACAAGGAACCACCTGTGGACAGGACTGATCCACACTAAGGACCAGCTTCATATTTGCAGGGGAGGAAAGAGTAAGAGAGACACAGGGCAAGCGGCCAGTGACCTAGAAGATTCCATAGTGGCTCTTGTCAAAGAACAAGGAGACTGCATTACAGAAACCAAGCACCAGTGGCTTCCTGGGTCCCTCTGACCCAAGACTTTCATTAAACTCAGCTTCCTCTGCTATCCTGGCCACCGCTTAGCCTCCAGGTGCTGAACTCTGCATGGAGCCAGCTGACCAAGAGAAACAGATTGAATGATAAACCCTCTGAACGGAGGGCAGTTGAACCCAATGCTCCTGAAGCTAGACAGTGTTTGGGGCTTACTCGGTGCCTTTGGGAGATACAATTTCTGGTTCTGCACATCTGGACAGAACCTGAGATTTGGCATCACTCACCAGATCCCTGGCAAAGTTATCTGTGAGAGTGTGGACAGTTATGAGGCAGGTGCACAGGTCACAGAAAAGGAGGCCATTTTGAGGCTGCTGTCCAAGAAATTGGACATATCCAATTAGCATGTCACTGGAAAGTTCTGCCCTAATCATGTGATTTCTGCCTGCCTTTGAGAGCAGGAAATCTCAATAGCAGTATTGTTGGCATTTGGGACCAAATAATTCTCTGTTGAGGGTGAAGAGGATGGAGAAGAAGAAACGTTTCCCTTACCCACCAGCCAATGACGGCGGCCTCTCACATTTGTCACAACATAAACTTTCTGAAGAATGGCCACAGGTCAAGCATGGTGGAACATACCTTTAATTCTGACTGTTAGGAGGTAGAGGCCAGTAAATCTCTGAGATGGAGGCCAACCTGGTCTATACAGTGAGTTCCAAGTCAGCTGGGGCTACAGGGAGACTCTACCTCAAAAGAAACTGATGAAACAAAGAATAAAACTTCCCCCAGTTGAGAATCAGAGTTGAACAGAGACTGAAGTGACCCAGCCATGTAGTCCAGAACCCACGAGGCAGAAATGGAACTCAGATGTGCTTGAAACATAGCATCCCCGTTTGATTACTTCTGTCTTAGAAATGCAGAGAATGTGTTTACTTTTAATTTGTCAGCTTGATTGCTTTCGGGTATACCGATGGAGCCCAGCATCCCGTCTCATTGCTGTAAAGTTTTAGTAGAACATCAGGGAACATTCTTCCCAAGAACATGTTCGAGTAACCTAACATGACTTTAAGTATCACTGCACACCCACCAGAATTCAAGATCAAATGGAGGCACCATCATTTAATCTGAAGATGACAGTATTAGACAGTCACTGGTGCCCTCTGAGAACCCCTCTGTAACTAGCCACTGCCAGGCCTATGTTTCCTGCCAGGGTCTCCAAAAAGCTTTCTAGCTATGAGGTCAGTCAACCAACCAGTCTCAAAAATCCTGACTGAGAGGACAGATGGGTTAATTTTTCTGTCACTTGTTGCAGTTATTTCTGCATAATGTATTGAGAAAACATCTCAAGAGTTTAACCCTGGCTGGGGTCTGGGGACTACACCTACTTTGTGGACTAGCACCCTATTGATCCTCAGTTCACCTGCTGCACGGTCCAAAGAGCTACATCATTCAATCAAGGAAAATTTCTCCTCAAGCCAAAAAAAAATCTAACATCTAAACAGGCTTTCGTCTTGAGCACAAATGAAAATGTGCATTGGGCTGAAAAAAATCATCTCCAAGAGCCACAGTTCATATTCAGCACTGCGTTTTTACTGGAAAAGGGAGCTCCAGCCAAACATTCTTCACATTTTTCCCAGGATTTAGTCATAGAACCATCATAGACATGCTGCAAGGATAAAATGTGTACATATCTGATAAGGGCAACAAAATTTTTATTTTCTTTTTTACCATATAACTCCCCGAGAAGAAAAACAAACTAGGCACAAACACAAATCACGTGTGTCTATTTATGTATATGCATGTATACATGTTGCTGTATACTTATATATAGCTTATTTCCCCTATCATAGAGAATGTGTATACAAGAAACCCCAAAGAACACGTGTGTGCATGTGTATATATGTGCATATATGTGTTTGTATGTATGCATCTTCCTATATGTGTGCATAGCTTGTTTTTCCCCTTATGGATGGCATGTATATCAAAGAGAACATGCACACACAAAATGCTTGTGGGTACATACACATGTGTATACATGTCCCAGTGTGTGTGTCCCCCACATAAAGGGTGTATATATAAAATATGAACACATGCATGTGACACACACACACACACACACACCCCTATGGTTGTCCTTCAGTGCTCCCTGGAGTTGGAGACATTGGATCTAGATCCCCCTTGTGGATACTAAAACCCTTGGATGCTGAAGTTCTTTATACAAAATGATATAGTGGTTGCATATGGTCACCATACATTAAACCATCTCTAGCTGGCTTGTAAGACCTAATAGGACATAAATGCTGTGTAAACGGTTGTTGCCCTGAACTGACTAGGGAATAATGACGAGAAAGTCTATAAATGTTCAGTACAGGTACAAATTTTATTTTCCAAATGTCTTCTCTACTGAGGGACATGTGGTGGGTTGAATCTGCAGATTCCGATCTCTGGATAGGGAGTGCACAGATGCAGAGGGCTCACTACCTCCCTTTACTACTGAGTTCAAGAACCTGGCTTCATTATTTACGATGACTTCTGCTTTAAGCTCAATAGTTTAGGTTTTGATCCTGGGTCTGAAAAGCTTAGTTCTAAAGATCCGCACACCCATACAACCTCTTTAGGAATTCAGGTGGAAGTGTTAGCATATGATTTACTTAAGGCCTTTCAACAACATGGACATAATTTCTACTTGTGGTCAAAAAGAAAGCAGAGGCAACTGGGTTGCTCTCTACAAATGTAGATGTGGGTGTGACAGAGTTGGCTGCACTGCTAACCGAGGAAGGAGAAAACTGAACCCAGATGTTGGTCTTTTGAAAAAAAAAATCCGCTTTGAAAACAGGTTTCATAAAAGTAGTGATGTGGGGTAGAGGCCGAAGAACACTGGACTGAACTCTGGATTTGAGTTCTAGCCAGGCAGTCTTCTGGCCATGTGACTCCCTGGACTTCTTATGCTCCTCTGAATAAGAATTTGAAACTCAGTGACAGTTCTAAGGACTCATTGAGGTAATCCATCAAATTCTGTGAGCCTGCTGAGAGATCAGATAAGTGCCAAGGGACTTTTTTTCCCAAAGAGTATTTTTTGTCAGAGTTCTTGCCAACACACAACTACATTTCTGAGCTAGACTGATTTCAGTAACAGATAACGGAAATAGGGAATCAGCATCAGATTAACTGAGCAGCCATGATTTGGTGCTGTGTGGTGAAGAGTGAGTAGATGTCTGTGCTGTAATCAAGGAACCAGGCTTCCCTAGAGAAAAATCTAGAATAGATGTCTATAGTTGATAAAAAGTTATGGTGTTGGTTTAAGGACAAACGGGGATTCTGATTTATCTCATTCACTAGTGTCTGTAAAGTGAATTCTCTCAGTGGGACCAATTTCAGCCAACCACTGTGACATCTTCCAACATGAGGCTGGAAAACATATAGGTGGCACACCAGTATATACTACATATGATACTAATATATGTCACTGTACAAATTAGCCTCCACTGTCTATATGGTTGCAAAGGAGAGCATTGATAATAATTATGAAGCAATAAGTTGTAGTATAATGTATTTAGTTGGGAATTTTTATAACTGAATTTCTGTTAATGGCTATGCTTGCCACTTGAGTTGTGAATTTAACAGTCAGTTCTCACAGACCAGTCCAAGTTGGCTTCAATATGCCACTGTTTCTCTTTGGCAGCATTAAAGTACAAGATCATACCATGAGTCAGCAAGCTCAGACCACCCTGGAGAAAAAGCGTAGGGAGCAGTCCTGAACGGATTCTGTCTGTGGGTTTTGGATGAGCGGCTTCAGGTTTCCCATACTCCACTGTATTTCCTTTTGGCTAACAAAATAAATGATTAGTGAAAAATGGTTTGTGGATGATTTCAAACTTTTTTAAGATAGTGAAGTTGTAAATAGACCCAAATTTCACAGAAGTTTGATTCTCTTTATTCATTATTAGAAGACTATAAAATATTACTAAAAAGAATTTTTTTTTTCTTTCAGAGATACTTAAAAGTCCAGGAACAAACGAGATTACCAACTTAGAGCAGATACTTGAGAAAGTAGGTGACCTCTGCCCCCTCCCTTAATCACAGGTCATGTGGTATCTGGTGTCTGACTAGCAGCCTCATTGCAAGCACAGAGAATTTCAGAAGCCTATGTAGGAACTCACCCAGACCCAAAAAAGTCTATAGGAAACCTTTATAATCAAAATGCCTGAAAACCAGAGAAAACAGAATTATGTCAAAGAAGTGTCTGAAAATGTCACAACGGCTTATAAACTCATATTTGGGCCATAAGGTTAAAGGTTGAGGAGGACAGAGCATGAGGAAAGGAGATGGTTCCCTCTTAGAACCCACACTGAAAATTATAATACTTTGTTTTAGTTTTTAAAGCCTATTTTAAAATATAGTCACTTATGCAAGCCAACATATACATTTTTAGCAGCATCTTAAGCCCACTCTGGTCATATACAGGCAAATTCACTAAGATAAAGTGTTTTTAAGATTTTGAAGGTTCTTGAAAAAAGGTGTGTGTGTGTGTGTGTGTGTGTGTGTGTGTACAGTTAGAAACGTGGGACACTTTAGCAACATAGGACATCATCTTAACATCATAGAACATTATACTAGCATCACGTGTGTGTGTACATTTAGAAACGTGGGACACTTTAGCAACATAGGACATCATCTTAACATCATAGAACATTATCCTAGCATCATGGAACATAATCTTTGCATCATGGATCATAACCTTTGCATCATGGGTTGTCAACTTTAAAAAAAATATATTTTATTTATTATTTTTATTTTACATATATGCATGTATTTCCTGCACGAATGTTAAGTGCACACATGTCGTGCAATGCCTGAAGAAGGCAGAGGAAGGCTGGCCAGATTGAAATTTCCCCGGCAATGGATAGTCCATTGCCATTTCTACAGCCATTCAAGCAGACACTTCCAACATGGTTTTCATCTCCTCTGGGAAGAACTTGGTGTTTTCTGCCACCCAGCTCTGCTTTTCTCCCAGCCAGATCCTCCCAGTGGACACATTGTAGAGCAGTCATTGATCTTGGGAACGGTGAAGACTTTAGTCATTCCATCCCCACCCCCCACCAACTGTGCCTGGAGATAGGTCTGGTTTGCAGGACACATTCCTTTTCCAGAACTCTCAGGTGCCCTACAAAGCCAACTTGCTTCCTGAAAATTCTTGTTTCTTGCCAGTGAAAGTGGTGTTGTAGTTTAAAAGCCTGCACTAAAATGGAAACCCTCTGCAGGAAGAAACATGTCACCAACTCATGAATCATAGTGAGTCTTAATTTCTTCTGTCAGAGAAAAACATGTTATTTTATTTTATTTTTATATATACGAATGTTCTGCTTAGGTATATGTAAGTATACCCATGTATGCAATGCCAAAGGAGGTCAGAAGAGGGTGTTGGATCTCTTGGAACTGGAGTTACAGATGGCTAGCCACCATGTGGTCCTCTGGGAGAGCAGCCAGTATTCTTAACCACTGAGCAATCTCTCAAGCCACCTTTTATTATTCTTAGGGAACTTGTTTTTAAAAGCAATTTCCAATCCTAATTGAACAGAATCCCCCAGGGATGTGGTTGGTTGGTTGATCTTAGATACCATTTTCTATACACTGGCCCAGAAAATGCAGATTCCAGAGGAATTTGGGCTCTGTGAGAATATACATTTCCCAAAAGATGCCACAGTGATTCTGATGTGCGGCCTCTCCCAGGAAGCACTGACAACATGGACAGTGTCCACCTGGAATGGAGCTTCAGACCTAATGTGCTATTGGCAATTCACAGAGAAGCATCTCCTTTTAAGAGAAACTATGATCATAAACTGTGGTAGATTTAATCTGCATAGCATCTGCTTGTGTCCAGCAGACCTTTGGACCAATTATTTTCCTCATAAACTCCCCAGGAAATGGAAGCCAGTATGTCACTGAAAACACGCTGTCTCTGGGATATAGAGTAGCAGAGGTCGTAGCTAGAACCTATCCCTCAGTGCTAATCAGCATTCCATTACTGTGATGAAATACCTAAGACACTAAATTTAGAATAATAAAAGGTTTATTTGGGCTCGTGGTTTTAGTCTGTGAGCATCTGGTTCTCTTGCTTTGGGCTTGAAGCAACACAGCCATAATGGCAGGGGGAAGCCTGGTCACCTCGAGATTGCTAGGGAGCTAATAGACAAGAAAGGACTGGAACCCCAGATCCCTCCTCAACTGAATGCCCCAGTTATCCAGCTTCTTTCCTCTAGGTCCCACCTCCTCAAGGTTCTCCCCCCTCCCAAAAGTGCCTTGCACTAGAGTAGCAAGCCTTCAACACATGAGCCCTCAGGGACATTCAACTATTCTACCTATAGCTTCCTGTGTCGTATAGGTTCCTCTGCTCTGTCATTAGTGTGTGTGTGTGTGTGTGTGTGTGTGTGTGTGTGGAAACTCTGGAAACAGAGGTCTCAACTTCCTGAGTTCAAAATCCAGAGCATGATGGATAACAGAGACTGGTCAGGAAGGAGACAGAGCAGCAGATACCAAAGACAGTAATGAGAGCATCGAAGTTAAAAGGGAAGATCTCCCATTGCCAGAAGGCCTTGAGCAATGACACAAGCTTGGAGCTGTGAGTCAATACTCTCATAGTGAGAGCACTCATTGTAGGTAGTCTTGAGCCTGAAGGTTGTGATCAACTGCTAAGGGAAGGTCCAGAAACTCCCACCATGCAGACATAACAAACCCATTTCACATTGCCTTGAACAAGCCTCATTCTCATCTGCAAAATAAAGAGTCTGCAGATTAATCCGTATGCATACCTTGCAGTGAGGAAATCTATATTTGGTAAATGAATAGCCAAAAATGTGGCAGAGTGCTTTGAGTTGATGGGGGGGTTTACAGGTGAGTGTGCACAGGTCTCTCCAGCAGGGAGCCTGCGTTAGTCATGTTATTGCAAGTGACACCTGCTTCGGAAGGGAGCAGATTGCAGTTTGTTGTAGCACAAAGACTACTTCACCAGCCCCTGAGCCTCCTGGGCTGGCCTCACTTGTTTGAAGCCCAGCAAACTCAATGCTCGTGTGAGTCAGAGGGCTCCAGAATGTTCAGTTAATGTTTCCCATTGACCCTCTACTCTGGGTTCCGTTGTTTGCTGTTTCTCCCAATGGAAAATGAACAGAAGGTGTGTAGTGCACTTATTATCTGCAGTGCCTTTCTTGTAGTGAAAGGAGTGCCAGTCAGCTCAGAGAGACACCAGTCCTGCTGCTGCCTACCTCCGCTGATGCAGGAGTTCCACCAGCCTAACGGAGGCAGGAGAATCAAGGGCTCTCAAAGTAGAAGGACGTCAAGGGCAATCCGGAAGCAGGTCTACTATAAATGCAGTACGTGGTACCTGCCACTTAGAGCACCTCTGTCGGTTGCTTCCAAGGGCCACTGTTGTCTTTTCATCTTCACACACAGTGCTCAGGAAAAGAGAAGGAAGCATAGTCATTTAGTAAATGGAGTTAGTATTCATCCGCTGTCACCGTGAGATAGAACCTCTCTTGTTCTATCTAAAAATACTCATGAGAATACACTGAGTCCAATCATATATCCAGAGCTCATGTAACATGATTTCATTGGTCTTTGCAATAATCTGTATGAAGGAAACATAGATGCTGTAGATTATAGACCACCTTGGGTTAGAACATTTAATCTAGGGCTGGAGGGATGACTCAGAAGTTAAGTGTTTGCTGTTCTTCTAGAGAACCTGGGTTGGGTTCCCAGCATCCATGTCTGGCAGCTCACAACCACCTGTAACCAGCTCCAGGAGTCCAATGCTCTATCCCAATCTCCATGGGTACACATATGTAGCCCATACATGTGGCACACACACAGATGAACACACAGACACATAAATACATTTTTACAAAAATGAAAGAAATTTTAATTCCTAAGCAGAGGCATAGAGTTGAAATGAGGAACCGACAGTTGTAAATCACTCTGTCCACTAGTTAGGCTAGATTAGAACCCACAACTTCCCCAAGTCCCATCTTTTCTGAGTCCCGTCACATCCTGCCACATCTTTGGTATGGTGCATAAGATGCTGACAAAAATCACCCTGCATGCCTAATTGCAAAGCACATTTCTCTGTGGTCCTCTCAGGTCTTTGGAAGGGCCCTCACATCTGTGGAAGTGGACATTAGCCAGTGCTCCTCAAAGGAGCCACAGCTTCCTTCTCAGTTGTTTACAGGTATTGTGTGTGTGTCTGTCTGTCAGTTCATGTGTGTGTGTGTGCGTGTGTGTGTGTGTGTGTGCAGGTGCATGTTTCCATATGTGTGTGTATGTATGGCAGACAACCTCATTTCTCAGTTCTTCTGCCTCTTGAGCCAGGATCTTTCATTGGCCTGGAACTTTGTCAAGTAGGTTAGGCTAACTGCTCAGCAAACTCCAGGAATCCACCTATCTCTTCCACCCGTTCTGCCATTGCCAGAATCATAAGCACATGCCACTGTGCCTGGCTTTTGACTGGGTTCTAGGGATCCAAACTCAGGTCCTCACATTTGCCAGGCACCTTACCAACTGCACTTTCCACCCAGCCCCTTGTATGTATGTAGGTGAATTAGAGCTCTCAGCAGAGTTCTGTTTCGGTAGTGGAAATCCTGGCAGGAAGTCAGCCACATACACTTTGTGGCCCATGCACCATGCCTGCTGAAGGAAGTATCTCAGACCTGCCACAGACAGCATCTCTCCAGAACGTGCAGCCCCTTCTTACCTGTTCTGTAGGACCTTTGTTCATTAGACTCTATCGGAGATCAAAGCACCGGCCAGACGCTTTAGATCACCGTGTACTCCAGTGTATAGTGGACTTGGGGTCAAAGAATTGTGGTTTCAGATCTCAGCCCCTGCTTTTATTGAGAACTTGTGTGGATAAGTATCTTTCTCTCTCTTTGGCTGAGTTTACTCATTTATCATCTGAGTGTTAAAAAAAATAGTCCCGGGGCTGGAGAGATGGCTCAGCAGTTAAGAACGCTTGCTATTCTTCTAGAGGACCAGGGTTTGATTCCCAGCACCCACATCATGGTTAACAACCATCCATAACTCCAGTTCTAGGGGATCCAATGCTTTCTTCTGCCCTCTGTGGTGCACTTACACACATGTGGTGCACTTACACACATGTGGTGCACTTACATGCAGGTAATACACTCCTACACATAAAATAATTTTAAAAGTCCCTACTCTATTTCTTGTCATGGTTAAAATCTGATCATATGTTGTATGTACACCATATATGTAGTTACCAATATTATTACAGACATCCTCAGATAGAGGACCTTTGACAGAAGATGTCCAGTAAACTTGATTAAATAGTTTATGCAATGAAGAGCGTTAAATATAAAAGGAACTAGACTCGGCCATCTGGCTTAATGAATGTTTTGTTAAAGTTTATATTTTCATAAGGAAGCAGGTAGACTAGCACTCAGCTGTGTATAATTTCTTTCTCTTTGTTTTTGGAGACAGGATCTCCTGCCACCCAGGCTGGTCTTGAACTTACTGTGTAGCCAAGGAGGACCCTGAATGTCTTGTCCTTCTACCTCCATCTCCAAAACATGCTCCCTTGACAGGTTTATGCGATACTCTGGCTTGAACCCAGTGCTTCGTGCCTGCCTGCTAGGTGAGCACTCGGCCAACTAAGCTACATCTCCAACCTTCCTTATCTCTCTTATGTAAAAGTTCTTAGGTTGGCAGCTCGGTCTGATCTGAAAAGAAATGTTCAAGTTCTCAACATAACTGTACTAACAGTCTTGTGCCTTTGCAAGTACATTCGAATGTTCTCAGCCCCCTCCAGTCCCCAGCTCCCATTTTTCATGATTAACAGGCTGTCACCGCTATCCAGCCATCTCCAAATAGCAGCAAGTACAGTGTGCAGACCTCCATGTAGATAGTGTTGGAAGCAGCTGACACGTTGTCATCACAGTGGGGGCAGAATGGCAGAGCAGAGTGATTGATGGACCTGGTGGAACAACCTGCCTTTAATTAGTTTTGCATGGATTTTTGAATTGTAGCTTCTTTGCAAACTGTAATACTTCAAGCTGCCTGTTCTAGCGCCTGGATATGTGTGCTGTGGGTGAGGATTACTTCCTGGACTTTCAGAACCCCGGGCATCTGTCTCCCTCTACCTAGTTCTTTATCTTGTTGGCGATCCGTGGCCTTGAGGGTAAAGAAGAGGGGAGAGACTCTAACCCAGGAGGAGGAGTGATTGGTGGCGTTAATCAGATGGATGCCCCACAGCCCCACATCAGGAGGGAAAATGTGTTTGAGATTAGCACGTTATCAGAAAAATGTTTGCACTTATCTTATTCCCTGAATAAGTTACCAGCTATTTCTCCTCTTTCACAGCAGCTAAGTACTGAGCCAAACCTGGAATCAGAAAATGTTGATATGTTGTCAGATGGGGAGTTATTTTTGTGTGTTTCTGTTGCCACATCAGCTAGAATATATCGGGTCCCTACTGGTATAGAGACTGAGGAGAACCTCCAATGCCAAGTGGACAATTAACTCTGTCATGGTGGGACAATGGGGAAGTAAAAGCACTGGTTAGAAAGGAACTGTCCTAAGTCTGGGGAGATGGTTCATTTGGTGAAATGCTTGTTCAGAGGCCCAGGTAAAGGACCAGACGTCATATGCATCCATAATCCTAGCACTGAGGAGATGCACATTGGTGGCTCTCTGGAGTTCAGGGCTAGCCAGCTCCAGGTTCAGTGAGAAGCTCTGTCTCAAGAAACGAGGTGGAGAGCAGTTGAAAAGAACACATTTGTAACGTCAGTCCTACTTTCATCTATACACATGCACATCCTCCCCCACATGAACATGTTTACACAGTGAGACAAAAAGAGAAGAGGGAGAGAGGAGGCATAGACAGGAGAAGGGAGAGCTGAGGAGGGAGGGGAAGAACGCCCTGGTGTGTCTTTAGCATTCCTTGTATGGATGGCTCAGCTAAGACAGAAGCCCACAACCTGCTCCTCTTGGGTCCATATCCCACCTTTCTGTGGCCACAGTGCGCTCCGTGTGATCCCCCTGCCCACCTCTTTATCCTTATTGCCCTGCATTGGGCCACATCCCATGATAGCTGAATACATTGCAGCAAGCCTCCCAGCTTCCCCGTGCTTTCTTTTCCACTCTATGATCTCAGCCACCTTTTTATATGTCCCTGGAATATGTCCCTGTTTAACCTTCCAGAGCCTCCGTGGCCTTCAAGAGACATCTTGGGTGGAAAGGGCCTCTACTTACCCACTTCCTTCCCTCCTGGCACACCCTGTTTATACTTCCTGAAATGTGGCACATCCCCTTCTGTGACTCCACATGCCTCTGCATAATCTCCATCTTCTGTCTTGAGCTATTTTCTTCCTGGTTTCACGTAACGGTTCCTGTGTGTTCTTCAGAATGCAGTATGGCTGTCACCTTCAAGGAGCCGACCTTGTCTTTCTCCCTCTGGTTTCACTGAGTGAGGCTGTAACTCCAACCCATGAAACTCATGGGAGTCTTACTCTGTTCTCTTAATGACTATGCACAGTGTAAACTGATCTCTTTGAGACTGAGGAACTATGTCTTTTAGACCTATTTCATGCCTCTGGTACAGAGTGGGCAAGCCGTAGAAATGTATTTAGCAATTGGATGAAATCTTAGGAACTGAGGTGCATGGATGAAGAAATGTCACAAGCTCAGTCATTTTTGCCCCATCTCCAAGGCCATGTCTCATGATCACACCATTTCAAGGAAGGCCAGATAATACTTTCAGAGAACATTCTTGGGGTTCAGTGTTTTAATCACAATTACTTCCGTTTTCTTCATGAGTACATGTTCTGGATGATCAGAGGAAGATTATTTTTGAAAACTTTGACATGGATATGTGGAGCATTCCAGAAAAGGCAGATGTATTGAAAGAAGCCTGGGTACATCTTTCTGAAAGAGAGAAGGTTTGGATTTTGCCATTCAACCTGTGGTACCAAAGAATCATTACATAAATTCAATTTGATGTCTGAAAACCTTTGAATTACCTGCATGTGGTGTGCATAGTAGGGCTTACAGGAACAGAGAGAACCCGATTGCACACCCTACAGAATAGGCATGGCCATTGGACGTTGCCAGTATGAACTAATGCTTGCTAGTTTTCTGTTCGTTGATGAACAAGGTTGTTCCGGACTTTTTCTTTAAATGAATAATGCCTTTATTGATCAAAGTTACTGATATTAAAGTGAAGTAACTGATCCAGCATAGCACTGAGCTTTTCAATGGCAAGTTCATCTCTATATGTGCTGATGTTACCAGAGTGTTCTGAGTCAAAGCCTGGGCTCTGGCAGACCCAATAAGCTAGTCTTGGTCAACTGTTCTTGATGTGCTGATTCAAGAGACAAGTAATAGAAAAAAGAAGAGATAGGAGATTTATTCAATGTGGCCACAATGGGAAGAGGAACAAAAAATAGACATCAGTGGCCCCCAGAAGCCATCTTTGGGGTCCTGACATGAGGTTTAGGGTTAGCCAGCAAGTGGTATGCATAGTTGAGCCACTCTGGAGAGTGTGTATTCTCAACCTTTGACCTTCATTGTCTCTCTCTGATTGGTCTTACAAGGTGGTTCAGTAAGTTCTCAGAGCTATGTGAAACCTCTTCCGGGGTGGCAGGTTCCTCCTCTGACCAGCGCTAAGACTCCTTCCTCTCTTTCTTCCATTATGGAATTCTTAACGAGATTCTAATTCGTTGGGGCCCAGTATTTCAATATTTCAGTGTTTCAATAGTCTGATAGCCCAAGTATCTCTCTTTAAAATGTCTTCTCTCCAAGCAGGATGGTTATACCATTAAACTGCCCTTTAGTTCATTGGCCAAAGCACAGCTAATTTCCCCACATCTCCATCCATCATCCAGCTTGGGGGGGGGGGGTGGCATCTTATCCATCTTTGTTTACAGGACACTAGCTCAGTGCCTGGTGTTCTGAAGTTATAGTTTAGTCAAAGCCATTAACAGACTGATCTAATGACCATAAACAGGAAAGTGTGGTGACAACTTATATTGTAAGACTTGCACTTAATAAGTGAAATAGGTCAAACAAGTATTTATTTGAATATAAACCTAATGTCCTTTTTCGTCCATAATGGGTGAATGCTGAGTATTCCACGTGAGCACTGTACTCTCCCTTCTTCTTCCATTAAGTGAAAGACTGAGTTTTACATTTTGAAAAGAAAAAACAATTTTTAGGTGTATTTAATATCACTAAGGAATCAAATAGAACCGAGCTGGTATGATAAGAACTCCCCATGCAAAAGTCCTCCTCGGTCTGTGAGACGAACCATGAGTGAAGAAAAGAAACGGGCCAGTCCTAAATTCTTGCAGCAGCACCGTCTAAGGAGACTAGTTCTGTGCTCGTTCAACCTGCTTCCGAGAGATCTGAGAGGTAAATGGAGAGAGTGAGATTAGGCCAGCTTGCCCCTTGGTACAAAATATGGTGATTGGGAGGGAGAGACATGAGAAGAGTCAGTGTGGAGGCTTAGAAGACAGTGGGGTGAGGTGGGGGTCCAGAGGAGGGGCAGTTTGTGTGGAAGGGAAACTGGAGGAGCATAAAGAGACTTCTATTGCCTCCTTCCCACCACCCTCCCACTCCATCCCCGTCCATTCCTTCTCAGAAGTCTTTCAGGAAGACCGACAAGCCCTTTTAGTCTCCCTGATTATCAGTTTGGCGGAGGTGGTAGTGGGGTTGGTAGTTTGGGGTTTGTTGAGACCTGGTCTCACTCTGTAGCCCAGGCTAACCCCAGACTCACAGCACTCCTCCTGCCTCCATCTCCTGAAGGCTGGGATTACAGGCATGAGTCGCCACCTCCAGGCAGATTTTGTTTCTCTTGCATGAAAACATGAATCCTGGGAGGCTGAACCCAACCTGTGAGTAGGTCCCTGTAACAGATCCTGAAAGTGTTGCCTTTGCTTACTTAGTTCCGTGCAAATGGGGAAACTGCTTAAAAGCAGTCTTGAATCTTTAAATCTTCGCATCCTAAACCAGCTCAAACTGATTTTCATCACTAAGAACAGCCAGTTCTGTTTCCTTAAAAGCAAAAACTTCCAAGGGAATTCTGAATTTCTCACTGACGAAAATAATTTATAAACGATCCATTAGTGGAAATTGAAGTTCAGGTGTTTTCATCCAGTTTGAGCTTTCATTCTGCATAAGTCTGTGGGGTTGGTTATTTATTTGTTTGTTCATTTGTCTGTTTACTTATTTATTTGACGTAGGGGAGGATGTGTGCTTGGGCATGCATATGGAGGTCAGAAGACAACTTGCAACCATTGTTTCTCTTCTACCTGTGTGTCCTAGGGACTGAACTCAAGTCAGCCGGCTAGGTGGCTAGAACCTTTACCCAGTGAGCCATCCTGCTGGCCCTAAGTCCATGTGTTAATCGGCATAGAAACCACAGTGACTCTTAGACTAAATATTGTGTCATGCGATGTGATTGCCTATTGGGACTTCCAAGATAAGTTGTGCTTGGAGGATGCCTGTGAGGCCTGGGAACTGGCAGAGACTACAGATAAGTGGATTGACATAGTGGTCCATCCTGGAAACAGGCAACCCAGAACACTTGAGACTTCTGCCTTTTCCAAGCTGTGGGAATTCTGCAGTTTAAGTGAGCAGGCCTGACAGATGCAAAGGGACCTTCAATGTTGTTGCTATCATTATATCATAACTACAAAGACATTCCTCACAGACAAGTGACATCATGTTCCTACATTAGTTTGCCAGGGCTGCCATGTCCAATCCCTCAAGATAAGTGTTTTAAACAGCAGAAACTGTATCACCATTCTGGAAGCGAGCAGTCAGAGATCATGGTGTTGACAAGGCCTTACTCCTGCTGCTCTGGAAATGCCAGGGAACAGTGTCCCATCCTCTCTCCTAGCTTCTGGAAGCTCCTTTGTTTGTAGCCGCATGTCCCAGTTCACCCCAGTTCACACAGCATTCTCCCATGCGTGTACCTGTGTCTAGATTTCTCCTTTTCATAAGGATACCAGCCATATTGGGTTAGGGTCCCACCCTGAAGTAATATAACCTCATCTCGACTAATTATATCTCCAGTAACTCTACTTCCAAATAAGGTCATATTCAGCAGAGCCCGGAGTTAGTATTAGCAGTTAGACATATAAACTTGGAGGTACACCTGAATAATGTTCAAAGTAACCGTTTGGAGAGGTGAGAACCTATCTAATAGCTGTGTTTTCAGCAACGGACCCATCTGAAGAGATGACTTCAGGTTAACAGGACCTCTCCAGGATGTGATGTAATCCCACACTCCCCTAAGAGCTATTTATGGCCCACAAGCCTGTGAACATTTGAATGTGTGTGTGCCTGGAAGACAATGAGCCAGACAGACTTCTCCACCCACTTAAGAGCGCTCAAGTGGATCAGCGGCGCCCCTCCCTGCTGCTCACAATGGATTTGACATCTGAAGTGCCTCTGAGGTTTTCAGGTGGAAGAATCTTTCAGAAACATCACAGGAGTGTTGTCCTTTCCTGTCTCCCCAAATGAGCCAAAAGTGAGAGACCCACAGGGGCAGCAGAGCACAGAAAGCCAGCCCAGGAGCATACGCATGCAGCATCCAGATGGTTAAGGATTACTAAACTTCATTTTTTACACTATCAGTAAAGTGTATCAGTCTGAGCAGCATGGAGTAGACACTGAATCAAAAGCTTATGAACAAATACGTGTGTTCCCTGGGCATGGATCTTTCTAAAGTCTTCTTTTTACGTGTATGAGTGTTTTGACTGTATGTATGTAAGGGAACCTGTGTGTGCAGTCCCTGCAGAGGTCAGAGGTTGTTGTCAGATCTCCCGAACTGTAGTTACAGAGGTTGTTAGCCACCATGTGGGTGCTGGGATCCAACCCAGGTCCTCTGCCAGAGCAGCTGGTGTTCTTAACCACTGAGCCATCTCTCCAGCCCCTGATTGATGTCTGCAGAGAGTCCTTCCTCACCAGTGTTAATAACCTCCGCCTGTTTCCCAACATGCTGTGGCTTCTCGCCTGATTTTCACTTGTTTCTGTTTTCCTAATGCCCAGTGCAGGGCCTGACTCATACTTGCTCAGTCAGTGTATGGTACATGGTTGTTGACTGACTGACTGAATGAGTGAATCAATGATCCCCTACCATATGTTTGCAAAGCACAGTTCTAAGATGTCAAGGAGGTAAAGAGAAATAGAGTTGATGTCAGCTCCTTCCTCAAATCACTTGCTTTAAGAAGCAAATTATGTGCTTATTCAAAGTAAGTGAAATCATAGTAATTTAGTAAGCCAAGAAGAGCCCCCAGTGATATAGTAAGGAGAGCACTGTTCATAGCCCATAGATTTCAGTCCCAGCCCAGGCTTCACAGGAGACATGTTCTGTGACCTTGAGAACTTCTCTTAACTAACTTAAGTCTCAGTTTGCTAATCTGACAAATGGACCCATTGCTTGTCTCAAAGATGTGAAGAGGAAATGAAAGGGGGTGACAGATATGAAAGCACTTTGTGAGAGTGATATAAAAAGCTACAGTGTGGGGCTGGAGAGTTGGCTCAGCTATTAAGAACACTGACTGCTCATTATAAAAAAAAAACAAAACCAGGCTTGGTGGCTCAATCTTATAATTGTGCTTCTCAGTACTGGGAGGGGCAGTGGATAAAAGAGGATCACGGATTTGAGGTCACCCTGGACTACATCCTGAGTTCAAGGCCAGCACAAAGCTGTCTGAAAACAAACAAGACAAAAGAAAATCAAACAAGCAAACTCTGAATCTGATTGGTAAGGAGATCTCTTAGGTATGATTCTATGGTTCTACACACTGGTCCTAATTCAGCCCCCACAAATCCCGAGAGAATATTTCTTCTCATTTCAGATAAGTCCTAGGCACAAAGAAAGGATTTAGCACAGAGTGCCAGAGGGTTTGGTTCGGTGCAGAGTGTAATTTTCCCTTCTTTTGGCCCTACAGCCTTAACATTATTGAAGAGATTTTTTGTGTGTGTTCCTAATGAAGCATGAAAATTGATTGTATCTTGCCAGGAGGGTTCTTCCTAAGTCTTGAGATATTAAAGATTTCATGAGAACCCCATGAAGAATATATTCTTGAATCATTTACATTTTCCCCTTTTGTGGGCTTATGTAACCATGCAGAAAAATCTAATAATAAGGGTGCTATTAGTGTTCCTGCAGGCAGCCCGCTGAGGGGGAGGGAGACACCGGTGCTGGGGGTTGTGGGTAGCACGTAGGGGCACGGGTTTATAAGGGAAAGCCCTGGGGGATAGCTGAACACCCAATCAGTTATTGTTGGACTCCATCCTTCCTCTTGTCCCTGTCCAATCTTCTCCTTTCTGTAACAACAGGCAGTCTGGTGGCTATGGGCTGTGCCCCTGGAGTGTACCTTCCAACCCAAATAGCTTAGGCTCTTTTGATTCTCATAGAAGAGCCATAGAATTACCACATGGAAGCAACCAGCTTCCATTTGTAAATGACAAGTTAGTGCTGGCCAGAGCTTCTCCTGTCCCAAAATGTAGTCATGGGTTTGATCCAAATCCCCAGAAATAGGCATGATATCAGAGCAGGAGAATGAAGAATCTTGGGATCTCCCTGATTTTCATAACTAGGGAAAAGAGTTGTTTAGTGTGTACAGGTTGTATCTTAGCATCTGTGGGAGATCAAGAAATTGCAGAGTCGTTGACAGCCACTTCCTCAGAGATGTTTTTCTTGAAGGTATTTGCTATAGCTCTCTACATACTAGGGTTGGAATATTTAAAGTTTAACTGTTTGTGTTTGGGGAGAGGATGAAGGGAGGGGGACAGAGGGACAGAGTGATGGAGGGACAGAGGGGAGGTACGATCTGTTTAAAAGGTGGTTTTGTCATGGGCATCAGTGAGGTCAGCCTTGCTGGGTTACATGTGTATCTGAACACCGGGTCCCCAGGAAGTAGTGCTGTTTTGGAAGGATGTGGAACTTTTAGGAGGTGGAGCTTTGCCAGAGGGGCTTAAAGTTTTATGGCCTGGCCCCATTTCCTGTCTGCTCTCTCTCCCTTCTTCTGTTTATTTAATGTATTTATTAAATACATTGTATACATGTATGCATATGTGCAGACATGTAAGAATGAAGACACCACCACAGAAATTAGGGGAAAACCCTCTCGGGAGTTGGTCTTTTCCTGCTATCTTGTGGGATCCAAGGATAGAACTCAGGTCATCAGGCCTGGGCATAAGCACGTCTTCCCTCTGAGCCGTCTGGCCAGCCCTGTTCTCTGTGGCCCAGCTCTCTGCATCTTGACTACAGAAGCAACGGGACTAGTCTCCTGTCAGTGTGCCCTCTCCCATGATGGACTGTCCCCCTCAAACTGTGAACCCAGAAAATCCTTTCCTTAAGTCTCCGTTGTCGAGTATTTTCTCACAGCAAAGGTAACTTCCATATAGATGCCCGCTGCAGCGTCCATTCCTGAGAAACTGAAATAAGACCAGGAGGCCCTCTGTTTGTGCCAACTCAAGAGACTTCCCATTGCCTCCTGGGAGTCTTTATTGGAAGCTCAGCATTTGAAGTTCACACGGAGTTTACATATGATAAGTGCTCAGGGCAAAGGACATAGGAACTTTCCCATCATAATAGTAAGCAAACGGCACAACACGTCCAAGGCCAAGGCCACTGGCCCAGTAACAGACCTTCACGACCTGTCCCAGCATTCCAGTAACAGCTGTATAATCGATCTGCTCCCAGCATCCTGGAACAGACTCTCCCCTTCTCAAGCCTTCCCATCAACATAGTCCAAAGAAGTCTGATAACTCATAGTGAGCCAAGTTCCGGGAGCATGTTAGCTATTAGTGAGCAGAGTACAACTGTCCTTAAGGGACAAGAGGGGAGGAGGGGTCACTACACTAACATACCTAAGCAGTGATGTGTTCTTTCCTGTGATCCCAGAGCCTCCTTCCTCCTTCTGCCTGGTGTCTACCTTTAATGTGCTAATGGGGCCTGAGCTCGGTTGGACTCTATTTGCCTGGAGAGAGGCAGGATGTGTTGGCTCCGTCTAACAGTCGCCTTCCTCGTTCCCTCCTCTCAAAGCTGCAGGCTGTGCGTGTGTGTGAGTGGGCGTCTTTTCTCTGCCAGCCCAAGCTGAGTTCTGAAGACAAGTCAGCAGGGCTCAGCTGCTGCAGCAAAGCAGGTCAAGCCAATTCTCTTTTGCTCTGCTGCAAAATTAGACATTGTCGGGGGCTCAGATTGACACCAGGCCCTGCGTTTGTCCTTGGAAAATTACCAGAAAGCGCACAGGTTACACCAGTTAGGTATTCCATGTCCCTTAGAGATGTTCTCTCATTTCAGCCTTTCTCCTCCAGCAGCATTACCACTGTGATTATGTGCCGGTGTTGGGTCCTGCTCAGTTCCATGTCAGACAGGGCTGGGAGTGGCTGCTCTTGAGGGTATGCACTTACCCCGCAAAGCCCGAAGTCCCCACAGGTGTCCCTTTGGTACTCTGGAACTGGAGTAGTGGTACCATTGATGACACATCACCACTTCCACCTTTGGAGACATTTCCTCTCTAATTGATGCGCACTTGGATCTGAGATACTTCGTTAAGGTCCAGAGGTGCTCATTAAAACGAATGTTGGATTGCATGGGAGATGTGGCTTATCGTTATGAATCCAAGAAAGGGCTCTGTGGAACTTGTTACGGAAGGCATTTATAGATTGTTAAATTAAAGGATTAGTGTTGTACTAAACCATTTTCAGGTTAATCAGTTGTGGGAAACCAGATTTGATGTTTAAGCAGGCTTGAACTATGGTTTTATAGTAAAAAAAAAATGTTAAGTGACTTTTATTTCTAATAAACCATCTAGCTTGCTAATTAAGCATACTGGACGATTTTACACTTAACTGAATATTGTCTTGTTCTCTAATTTTTAAATTTCTTTTTCCAACTGGATTCTAAGTTTTTTGAGTCGGGACAGTATAATTTTTTTTTTTCTTTTATGGAGTTTGGTCTGGTTTGGTTTTCAGTTTTTAAGACAGGATTTTTCACTAAGCCCTGAATGACCTGACTTGTATGTAGCCCATACTCTTGCCTCTGCTTCCTGAGTATTGGGAGTATAGGGATTCGCCATCATACCTGACCGTGTGTGTGTGTGTGTGTGTGTGTGTGTGTGTGTGTGTATGTTCATGTGCATGTACACATATATGGAGGCCAGAGGCCAACCTTAAATGTCATTCCGCAGGTGCTTTCTACCTTGGGTTTTATTCTTTCTTTCTTTCTTTCTTTATTTATTTTGTGTACAAATGTTTTGCCTGCATATATAAGTGTGCCACGAGTATATAATACCCATGGAGGCCAGAAGAGGGAAACAAATCCCCCAGAACTGGAATTATGGACAGTTATTAGCTGCCACATTACAGCTGGTATTAGGAACCAGAGCCTAGCCCTCTCCAAGAACAGCCGGTACTCTTAAGCACTGAGCCATTTCTCCAGCCTGTCACCTTGATTCTTGAGGCAGGATCTCTCACTGGCCTGGAGTTTGCCAAGTAGGTTCAGCTGGCTAGTCAGCACATCCTAGGGATCAGCCTTTCTCTACCTCCCAGGTGCTGGGATTACAACTATGGGCCACCAAACCTGGCTTTTGTACATGGGTTCTTTAATACAGTTTTTGTTGTTGTTTCATTTGGTCTTGCACCTAAACTAAAACTTCTGTTACAATTCAAAATATAGAAAGCAGGCCCTAAGGAGTTTGTATATCAGGTAGTTGCTACATTCTTAGAAGGTAATGCAGTGTATCATCATGTGATTTATACCGGGTACTTCATATAACATGTAACAGCAAAAGAAATCCATGTAATAATTGATTTCTAGCCAAAGCATCATGGTTAGCAATAGTAAGGTGCTCTAAAGTCCATGCAGAAGTAGAGAGGGTAAACTGGTCTGATCCAGATGTGACACCTTACCTAGCAAAGATGTGGCCACCAAACTGTTCCTAGAATATCTCAAATTCCCTCACCAAGCAGCATGGCTGGGACAGATGAGATGTGCTTGTCATTCATCTTTCATTTGACAGAAGTTATTGCCTCTTAATGGCACACATTAGTGAGTCTCTGGATAGAATATTCAAGAAGTAAAAATTCCATATGTGAAGAAACTAAAATACAAGAAATTTAAGGTCACATGTAAGGGAAGGCCAGAACACCTGGAATCATCAGACTATGGTAAATTTAAAACAACACCTTTGAAAGTCCTGGACTTCCAGGAACAGAATGAACCTTCATGAAAGCTACTCAGGGTACACTGGTCAGGTGATATCCTGAACCTTCTCAGAGTGCGAATTAGCTGAGGACCCACATGGCTTGGGGTCTCTCCCCACGGGAGTCTCTTGTTCACACTTATGTGCCCTGGCCCTGTGCCTTTTCTGCCACATAGCACTCCGGATTCTGCAGCCTCCTCTTTATCACAGTCATACTTTACCCGTATCACTCAGGGTTCTCTGTAGGGACAGAATGGGTAGAATGAGTATGTGTTAAGAAAGGGGAGTCATTAGAACGGCTTGGGGAGCTGGGTAGTCCAGAGTGGCCACCTGCACTCTACAGAGGCCAGGTGTCCCATAGCTGCCCAGTTCATGAGGCTGAGTACCCCAGAAATCTCACTCTGGCACTGAAGAACCTAGAAGGTCCTTGGGGAGTCACCAGCTTTTGGTCCACCCTGGAAGACCAAGAAGCTGGATTCTGTTGTCAGCAAAGGGCAGTGGCGGCAGCAGCAGCAATAGGATCAGGGCACTTGCCAGCAAGAAGCCAAGGCAGGCAGGCAGCAGCATCTCTCCCTGGGACCTCTTTACATCTTTGCTGCACAGGGAGGAGCCACCTACTCTGCTGGAGAGAGTCTTCTCTACCTCCCCAGCCAGGAAATTACGACCACACCCCCTCACAGATCCACCTGGAGGCATGTCTCTTAGTTGATTCCAGAACCAGTCAAGTTGACAACCAAGGTGACCTCTCACCGTGGCCAGCTAAGCCACTAGCAGAAAGGAGTCAGCCATTGTACACCTCGGATCTCAGTATTTCTTCAGCGGCGCCAGCTGTTTGCAAATAGAATCCACTTTATTGGGCTCGAATGTACAGAGTCACATTTCCCTTTAGGGCTGGACACTTTCACGCCGTTGGCAGTTTCTTTGTAGCTTGCGTATCTGTTTTACCTGTAAACCTTTCCCCTCTTCTGTGTTCTTTTTCCTTTTTTTTCCTCAGTATAGTCCCTGCTTTTAGCTTTTCTCCTCCCTATGGAAGTAGCTCTGGATACAGTGAGACCAGGAGCCTAGGAAAAGATAGATTCCATCCTTACCATGTTAAGAACTTTTAGGGGTCACAGCCTATGACCCAACAAGACAGGTTCAGCTACTAAAAGAGCCAAAGTAGAGGCTGGAGAGATGGCTCAGCGGTTAAAAGCACTGGTGGGTCTTACAGGAGACCTGGGTTCAAATCTCAGCACTCACATGGCAGCTAACAACCACCTGTAACTCCAGGGACCCTCTTCTGTCCTCCGTGGGCACTGCACAACACAGGTGCACTTACATATAAGCACAACATACATACACATAAAATAAATAAAAATAAATAAATCCAAAAAGAATTTAAAGAGCCAAATTAATAGTGAAAAACCTATTTATTCAGTAGGGCCACACTGGGAAACAGGATAAAGAGATCCAGTAAGCCATGCCCCACCACACACACACACACACACACACACACACACACACACACACGCAGGATTGAAATAGAGAGGAAGAGAGGTGTATATCTAGGCAGTCTGCTAAGGTGTGCATCATTATCCCACCTCCTCATCTCTCCTGTAAAGTCATCTGATATGCTGTCATTTTTTCTCAAGGAGACAGGTTTCCTTCTAGCAGACAACGTCCTCCTCTGATGTCCTCAATACTTCATTTCTTCTCCCAGCAGGAGAGTCTTAAAGTAATTCTGATGTCTTGGGCCCATTGTTTCAGTAGTTCAATAGCCAGTGAGAAGCACAAGAGTGTCTTTAGGGTGCATTCATTCCTTTCAGGTTGTCGGGTTACAACCTGACCTCTGAGGCAGTCTGACTTGGAATTCACTTGGATTCTCAGCTTCCCACTTTCCAGTGAGCCCTTCTAGTTTCATAAAAGAGCTTTGATTTAATGGGTGTGTCACTGGTATTGTGTAGAGACAGTTGGCTTAGTGCTTCTTGTTTGCTCTTGATTTTATCAAACAGTCAATATATTATAGAAATTGACCATGCCATGTGGCCCAATGAAGACATAGAAGAAATGTATAAATTCCTTTCTCTTTAGACACTTGAGATTAAGTAAAAATACTTATTAATTTGGTCTAGATATTAGTTTCTTTTTCTGTTTTGTTTTGAGACAGAGTCTCCCTGTGTCCCAGCTTGCCTGGAACTCAATATGTAGACCAGGCTAGTCTCAGCCTCACAGAGATCCACCAGCCTCTGCCTCTCCAACCCTGGGATTAAAGGCCCTCCCACCATGACCAGCTGAGCTTTACTCTTTTTAGGAGCAGATTGGCATTTTGTAAATGTTCTGCTTTCCTTACCTGGCAGCTGACGTGGGACTAGAGCTATTTAGAAATAACACCCGCGAAGAGTCTAAGCTTCTATGTAGTCTATAGTGAGTGCTCACACTCAGGAGAAAACCCAGTCTTGTTAGAGAAAAGCAGGAAAAACCGGGGGGGGGGGTGTCACTCAGTTGCTAGAGAGTGCTTGCCTAGCATGCACAAAACCCGGGGTTCATCCCCAGCATACAGGTGACACGTGCAATGCTAGCACTCAGGAAATGGAAGCGGGAGGGTCAAGAGCTTAAGGTCATCCTCCACATAGCAAGTTCAAGACCAGACTGGACTACAGCAGACCATCTGAAAAAAAGAAAGCCACACACACAAAAAAGGGAGGCCATAGTTTTTATCTCATGAATTACTCCAGCTGAGTGTCTATAGGTGTTTGAACAGACACTCATTTTTAATTAGCAAAATATTTGTGTGTGCAGTTGGGTACTTTTTAAGCAATTAGGATGTTCCTTCCTGTAAGTAAATGAAAAGCTATTCTTAGAGTATGGCAGATACCATTTGCCTTGCAAAAACAATCCACATTCTCTCTGGGTACCGCGGAAGCGAATGGAGCCCAATTCTGCTGCATCTCTGTGATCTGAGGCCCTCACATGTAAGCCTCCACTCCTGGGGATTCTATGTTGCCCACCACCACATCCCAGGACCCAGCTCCTGTGGTGAATTGAGCTGCTTAGCGCAATCGAGGAAGATTTCATTCTATTAATTTATATGCCAACATTGTTATTACTATATGCCAACATTATTTTTCATTTGACAGTTGCAAACTGACATTTAAAAGTTTTTTGTGAGTTTATTTTATCCTTCTTTTGGCTAGTTTTTAAAAAGTTAAGTGTTGAGGAGATGGCTCAGTCAGCAACAGCAAGCATGACTGTAAATGCAGATTCCAGAACCCGTGGAAAAGCCAGGCTAGGTGACCCATATACAGCACCCAGGAGGTGGGGGACAGGAGCTTGGCAAGGGACTGAGGACAAGTGGATCTCTGAAGCTCATTGGTCAGCCAGCCTAGACAAATCAATTAGCTCTAGGTTCAATGAGAGACTGTCTCAAAAAAATAAATAATTCTATAAAGTAAGGTAGATAGAGACCCAGGAAGACACTTGAAGTCAACTCCGGGCCTCGACCCTGCAACACACACACATAGACAAACACAAATAAGTACCATCACACACATATGTAAAGTAAATAAATAAATCAGTAGATAAATGCATAAAAATAAAAAATAGTTGATTCTTTCTTATCAATCAGAGCACAATATTAGCACAAAGAAGGAAAGATTATATATTCAAAATAATTCTAATATTTTATTTATGTAAAAGTTTGTGAGCCTTAAAAAATTGATATGTCAGATTCATATATGATTTAGTCTATGTATAAGAATCATAAAATAAAATCCATAGTGGGTATATCAGTTTGGTGAGCTATAAATGAAAGTAAATGGGCTAAATATAATATCTAGACTATGTTTTATAAGATTATGAACAGTGGATTTCCAAGTTTGAGCACATTTTAATTTACTTTTGTGTGTACATGGTATACACAGGTTTGTGTGTGTTTGTGCATGCACACATGTGTGCATCTATCCTCAGAAAGCATTCCACCTTGTTTTTTGAGACAAGGGATCTGCTGCAGCATTGCAAATGCCTGCCATTACATGAAACTTGGTCCTCATGCTTACACAGCCAGCACTTTTCCAATGAAACCATCTGCCTAGCCCTAAAGTTTGTTTGTGTATTTATGTATATATGTATGTATGTATTTATTTATTTATTTATTACTTTTTATGTGTATGAGTGTATTGCCTGCATGTGTGTAAGTGCACCTGTTTTGTGCAATGCCTGCAGAGGACAGAAGAGGGCATCAGATCCCCTAGAACTGGAGTTACAGATGGTTGTTAGCTGCCATGTGGGTGCTAGAATTCGAACCGAGGTCTTCTGCAAGAACAACCAGTGATCTTAGCTGCTGAGCCATCTCTCCAGCCCCCTAAAATTTTATTTTTATATTAGAATGAAAAAAAAAGTTTTATATGTACATTAGAAGTTTCAGTTTTGCAGATAACCTGGTCTCTGGGAAGAAAGTTCTTCCTTCACTCAGAGTCTCCTCATCCTGCTTCACATTTACCAGCTCCCTCATTGCATGACTTAGGGTTTGTCCTCTTCATCCTTGAAACTGTACACAGGCATGGGGAAACAACTGTAGTGACTTCTGTTCTTTAACAACTCTTTAGTCTTCATTGATTGTGACTAATCTAGAAAAGAGTAGAGCCCAGTAGAAAACAATCCTGAAATATGCCCAGGACTCTGTGTGGAAAAAAACAGCCCCAGTCAGTTGGAAGCCAAGGCCCTGGCCCTTTCAAGCATTGTCCGAGTCCCTTGGAGCATGCCACTGAACTTGGTGAGGCAGTCCTCTCTTTGGGACACTGTGATATGCATAGAACCACTTCTACACGGGATTCTCAGAAATAGCAACTCGGGCTACAATGTACATGTGTGTGCACTGAACACCAATCACTGCACTGTCCCCATCTCCTCTTGTAGTTGCAGTAAAAGCAGACAGGTAAGAAGCAGACAGTCTGTCCTGGGAACCAGGTGCCTCCAGGTCTGGCTAAAGTGCTCTCCAGCATGAAGAGTATAAATATCAGTGTTATTATCTTCTTCCTCGTGTATCCCGGACTGGCCTTGAATTCATTGCTCCTCCTGCCTCTACTTCCCAAATGCTAGGATTATAGGCACATACCACCATGCCTTGGTTCTACAGTGCTGAAGATGGAAGTTGGGCTTTGTGCATGCTAGGTAAGCTCTGTACCAACTGAGCTATGTCCCTAGTCCATTGATGTTGGGCTCCATAACCAATAGCTGCACTGCAGGTGATATTTGTCTTCTGTTAGCATTTCCCAGGGCATAGGCACAGTGTTCTTTGGAGAGGTCTGGGAACCTCATTTTTCAGTGCAATGAACTTCAACTCAGAGTGTCAGTTCTGGGAGGAAAATAGAGAAGAGCTTGTCTCAAAGGGAAGCTGGTATTTGACAGATGGTCGATAGCATCAGCAATCCTTGCGAGGGGATCAGAGAGCATAAAGAGGAAGACCCTCCTGTGTGTCTTTAAACATGTATGCATGCTTGCCAGGAACCAACAGTGGAGGATTGGATAGTACAAATGCTAGAAGTCAACCCTGCCCTGGACATTCTCATCTAAGGAGAAGCTGACCACGTGCTGTTAAACCACAGTGCTGATGCTCCATGACTCCACTGTTTTATTTCAAGGTAGTTGGCCCCTCCAGACTATAGAGGGGAAGGAATCTATGTTGGATATTAGGTTGTCTTGTCCATGGGGATGATAAGTGTAATAGCTGAGGTGGAACAAAATCGAAGCAGCTAGATCTTTCCATCCCCTCCATTGCCCTTGTCATTATGAAAAGCATCACTGGGATGCCCTGGGAAATGCTAACAGAAGACAGATATCACCTGCAGTGCAGCTATTGGTTATGGAGCCCAACATCAATGGACTAGGGACATAGCTCAGTTGGTACAGAGCTTACCTAGCATGCACAAAGCCCAACTTCCGTCTTCAGCACTGTAGAACCAAGGCCTATATGTGCGTATAATCCCTGGAAGAGCTTTCAGAGACACAGCTATTGAGATGAGTTGGTAGAGTACTTCTCTGACAGGCACAAAAAGCCCTGGGTTCCGTCCCCAGAACTGCATAAACAGAGCAGTACACACTTCTAATCCAAACACCCAGTAAAGAGAGGCAGGAGGATGAGAATTTCAAGGCCATCCTCAGCTAGATAAGTATTTCAATACCAGCCTGGGCTACATAAGATCCTTTCTGAAAATAAGTAAGTGAAAATTTAAAAAAAAATTTAAGACTAGGTAGGTGATTTTATTTTTTAATTTTTTTTAATATTTTTTGAGAATTTCATATTGAGTATATTCTTTGCATTATTACCATCCCCCCTGGCTCCCACCAGCTCTTCCCTTGTTTCTGCACTCCGTCTAAATTCCTTGTTTTCTTCTTTATCACTGTTCCATATTGTGCTGAGTCTGTTTAGTGGTGTTCGAATGTACTGTGTTTAGGGCTGTTTGTTTGGAATTAGATAACCTCTCCAGGAGCTCGTCCCTGGAGAAACTGATTCTCCCTCCCTCAGCCCCATGATTGCCTGTAGCCCTTCATCTTAGGTGGGACCCTGTGACATTGCCCCACCCACCTTGGCACGTCAGCTGGTTTTGTCTTTATGCTGATCTCATTAGATTATCGTATTGTGGAGAGTTCGTTGGTGCAGCTTCCCCATCATGTCTAGAGTGCATTACAGCAACAGGTGATTTGTCCCTCTGGCTCTTACATTCTTTCCACTCCCTCTTCTGTGATGTTCCCTGAGCCTTGGGTATAGACGGTTGCGTTGTAGATGTGTCACTTAGGCTTAGGTGCCTCACAGTCATTTATCCTCTGTGTTTGACCAGTTGTGGAACTCTGTAGTCCCCATCTCTTGCCAAAAGAAGCTTCTTTGATGAGTGCTGAGAGGGGTGACTAAATCTAAAATAGGTTATTTTAAGGGTTTAGCTTTCCATCTCTAAGTCACAAAGTACATCTCCTCAAAAAAGGCCTTAAAAGGAGGGAAGCTGCTTTTGGACTCACGGTTTCAGAGGTTTCAAGCCTTGGCTGCTTGACTTCACTGCCTTGGGCCCATGGTAGGGCAACATGTTATGAGAGAAGGATTATAAAGTGGAACAAAACTTCTCACCTCGTGGCATTCCAGGCTGGAATCCCAGTAGCCTCTTCAAGGACACGTTGTCCCGCTAGGTCCCGCCTCCTAAAGGTTCTGATGTCACCCATCATGCTATGAGATGGGACAGAACCCTCAACACATGAGTTTGAGGCACATTTAAGACTTTAACCATGAGCCTATAAAGGAAGATACAGCTCCTGCTAAGTGGCCATGGATGATTTGTGGGAGTAAAGATGGAGGCACCAGGGAAAGACAACTAATTCACTTGTCCCCATTCATTAGATTCAGCAAGTGCCCTTTGTCAGTTTCAGCATTTCCATTAGTTTCCAGGGTGCTTCCGAACTCTGCAAAAACATCTCAGGGGGTGTTTTATGGCTACAGAGCTCTGCTTATCTCACACAATACTGAAGCAAAAATACGCAGTACCATCCAACACTGACTCATTGCCCAAATTCAAAAATTCTCCATTTAGCACTTTCTAAAACATCAGTGTAAATTAATGTAGTTTTATAGATTTATGTACTAAGACACAGAGGAAGATGAGTGGAAGCTAATGGACTTAGCAGGAAAGAACATTTTTCTCAAGTCTATTCATTACCTCTTTCATTATCTAATAGCTTATTCCTTGAATATGTGTGATTTGGGATTAGGTGTGCCCATTGGAAGACCTTGGAGGTTCAGAAATTCACAGACATATGAAATACAAAACTACATTCATTAAACCGGTACTGAGAAATAGAGCCTCCATCATCTGTGAGAGGACTGAGCAGAAGTATGATGAATTTGCCAGTGCTGCCTCCCAAGCTGAGACGTGTGTCGAAGTTGATCTTCAGTACTTATCTATAAAATGAAATCTGTTGTGACCTCTAAGGTCTCTTGGTAGCACCTAGGAGTAAGTTTAGCTCAATGTTATAGAAAGCAGGGAGGTGAGACAGGGAGGAAAGAAAAAAAAGGAACAGAGAGGGGGAAGGGAGGGAGAGAGGAGGGAGGGAGGGAGGGAAACATTTACTTTGCTCTCACACACAGGAGATTGGGGCAGCTTCTGGGCTCAAGGACCCTGTCTCCTCTAAGTCTTTCAGTTCTCTCATTCTTAGTATATTTCTTATGTACAGAAATGTTCAGCCCTTACCTTAGCATTCCTAAAAGAAGGAAGAAAGGTAGAAGGCTCTAGCCCCCTGTTCTGAAGATACTTACCATAAGCACCATGCTGCAATGTCAGTTTTCGCTGAATCAGCCAGAATTTAGTCTTGGCACACTTAGCTACAGGATAGGGTGAATATGGACCCTTTCAGTTGGGCAGTGTGTACTTGTGTGTGTGTTTGTGTGCACATGTACATGTAGAGTTCAGAGGTCAACCTCAGCTGTTGTTCCTCAGGTGCCATCTACCCTTTTTTGTGAGACAGAGTCTCTCACTGACCTGAGCTTACCAAGGATAAGTTGCCTGGTCAGTGGGTCTCTGGGATTACCAACTCATATCACCATGCCTAGCTTTTTTTCTGAGGCCTGGGGATCACACTCAGGTCTTCAGTTAAAGTGCAAGACAAGCACTTTAACAACTGACCTATCTCCCAAGCCTACTTTTTGTTTAGATTTTTGATTTTTATGTTCAGATCAAGATTCGAGATCTCAAGTTGATTTTAAATGTGTTAGAAGTAGTCTTTGAAAAGCAAAGGAAATATTCATACAAGGTCTCTGCGGTCTCCAACTGCCGTCCCTTCCTGCCCTCCCACTGGGAAAGTGCACATAGCACTGATGTACATTAGCAGTGTATTATGGGGCTCGTGTGCTTCCACTGAAGTTGTATGTACCCACTACACCTATTACAATGTCTTGAGGTCACCGAGGCTAGTATCTACAGCCCTGTGTATTATGCCACATGGCTCTGTCTGTTAGGTGTGGCCAAGGAAGACAAGAGTCTCAGAACAACCCAGAGAGTCACTGAAAGTTACAGACCTGTAAATTGGACTCTATATAAGCTTGTTCTTAAATAACAAAATGGAAAAATAATCACACAGTCCTAATTTTTTAAGTTCCCAGATTTCTCTGGCAAGAGCCAACATCTAATCTCCTGTAGGACGTCCGTGAATACACATGCGGACTCATGGGGGGTTTGGGTTGATTCATTTTCATGCGTGTAGGTATTTCAGTGTCTCCGAGACTATTCTTGTTCAATCAACAAAATCCAAGCGTCCCTTTTGTTATATTTTAACTTCATTTCTGCTCCTTACTGTAGCCGAGGAGTCTGATCATCAGCCGCAAAACTGGCGTTGAACTAGGAGGTGGGTCCTAAATTAATGTGGTACTTGTGGAATGATGCTGTCTCCTAGGAAACGGCCCTCATTCAGTTCACCTCCAGGAGTTCACATAGTCGGGAAGGTTCACATGATATTACAACTGTTATTATTGTCACTTTTAACAGGCAGCCAGGACTGGAAAGTTTGCTGTCGAGGTCCCTTCCCCATATATCAGAAGACCTCTTCGGTGATAACTGGTAGACATTTGAGATTGGTTCTCTAAATATTGCTCTTGGTCTGAACAAGATTGAGCCACAAATATAAGCATCATCCCTGAGCTGAGAGGGGGTCAGAAGGAGTTGAAACACAGATCAAAGAAGTACAGAGAAAATGCCATACTAGAAAATGGGGATAGACTATTGGGGGGGGGGTCCCCTAACCAAATCTATCACATGTGGGTACATAAGTAGATATGATTAATATGCAGTTGTAGACACAGATAATTCTGTTCAAACGTAGAGGAACAATCACAGGTTCCTATAGCTGGGAAGGGAAGGAAGAGATCATTATTAACAGAAGGGCACTACAGGCTATTTTCAATTATCATGCTTAAACACTGTAACCAGCCCTGCAAATCTGAACACACTCTTTGCTATCTCTGCTAAGAACTAACTAGAACTGAAAAGCAGATGCGAGCCAAGAGTACACCCCCAGTAATCTGAGGAGCCTGAGGCAGAAGAATCACGCAAGCTCAGGTGTTTGAGGCCAGCTTGGGCAGCGCAGCCAGACCTCATTTCAAAAAGAAACTTTTTCAATTCATCACTGACATCATTTTCTTCCACCAACAGCTCTGGCCAGGGCCTAGGGACATGATAGCTCCAAATATTACTGAGATATTTCTATAGTGTAAGGCATATATCTAACAGCACCATGCTGGGAAGACAAGAATAAGCACATCCCCACTGGAGTGCCAGTGTTCCTGTCCCTCCCGTGGACCTGAAGTTTCTTGAAGGAGCTGGGCCACCAGGTCACATTCTGTTTCAGACCCCAATAACCCTATGATAAGCCTGGCATAGAGATATTTGTTGAATAATCTGAATGCCTGGGACAGTATTTGTTTAATAAAATGGGCTTTAATCTATTCACAATACTTTGTCACATTAGTCACACTGTGGCATTCATCCTTATGCCTGCATCTTTCTATTGAGATATAAACCTGGGGCCCCAGCTAGGCAAGCACGCTACTATCCAGCTATGTCCCCAGCCTTAGATTGTTTATTTGTTTGTTCATGTTTGTTTGGGGTGTTTATTTCTTTAGCACAGGATCTCATTATGAACTCGTCTGTCTGGCCTGGAACTCAAAATCCTCCTGCCTCAGCCTCCTGAGTGCTGAGATCTCAGATGTGTTCCCTCACACCCTCCAATAATGCCTGTTTTTTGAGCCTGAAAATGTTTAGAATTTTGGTATGAAATCACTTTAGAAATGATTTCCCACACTTAGTCAAATTAAGGCATTCAATTTAGGGAATTATTTTGTATAAATGAGGGGCTCAGGGTATGATTTCCTGGCTTCAGTTTTATCTGTTGTCCAAATGCCAGTAACTAAAATGCCATGGGGAGAGAGGTCTGGGGATGTGGCTCATGGTAGAACACTTACCTAGCATGTGTGAGGCCCTGAGTCCCATCCCTAACCAGAGAGCAGGAGAAAGAGAAAGGGGTGGGGCCGTACAAGAGGAGAGGGAGTCAGAAAGGCAGGCTGGGTGCAGGGACAAACACCTGTCATCCCAGCCCTCACGAGGCCAAGGCAAGGAAGACCACTAGTTAAAGGCCAGCCTGAGCTACAAGGTGAGACCCCATCACCAAATAAAGTATAATATTAAGAAATGAGGGGGTCTTAAGTATCTTTAAGTTTCCTTTCATGGAAACTAGTAGACAAACGGAACTGGACGTTAAGTTCTGAACTTGGCAGGTAAAAACCAGCACCTGCTTTCCTCATCACTTTCAGAGCGGCAGAATGTGGGCACCCTCAGGAGCTCTCCCTCAGGAGTAAACCAGCACTGTATTCAGAGTCACTCAATGAAGAGTCCACTAAGTGTCATGACCCAACAACCACTCAGTAGCTCTGGGTCGGGTATTCATCTCAGCAGGTCCCCTGATGAAAACACGTCCCCCTTTGCCTCCAGGGGAGACACAGTGCTCATCAACTTCTCCCAAACCTCACCTATCACCCCAGGTGATTCCAGTGAACAAATCCAGAATGGACAGAACATTTGTCAAGAAGTGGGAAAGCAAGGAATTTGGAGGAGGCTTTGGAAACCTCCTCCTTTGGAACCCGCTAGTTGAAAATGATGCAGGTGCAAGCCAGGCTGTCTCTGCAATCTTCCACTTTATAACTCCCATTGGGAACTCATCAATGCTTGGAGGAAAACATTGCCTTCTTCCGTAGTTAGAGTGTGCCAGGAGATCGATTCAAGTCAAGGAGCATCAGCTTCTGCTTATTTATACCATGGCTCCAGTCCCACCACACACTTTATTTACTCTTAGCAGAATCTTGAATCGATCTCTCTTCTTGTGTTGTGTCCTTTGGTAGAACAAGCAAAAGCAAGTCCCAGTCAGAGATTGTTAGCTCCTTAGTTGTTCTTGTAAGAAATGAGATTAGCATATCACAAGATTAGTCCGTGTAACAAATATTTAATGTGCACCTACCAAGTATGGATGAGACACTATGTCGGGCCTGGCAGTTGGAGTGAAGAACAACCTCGTTGTTGTCCAGGGTCTAACATGAACACATATGCCGTTTTCCAAGTCTATTTGTTTCTGACACTGTAAGCAGCCCACCAACATCCAGTTAGCATCCATTTATTCCAGAAAGCTCTATCAACGGTGAAATAGCCTGGAGAAGGAATAATCAAAATAGAAAGAACAGAAACCAAGGACATAAGTCACAAAGAAGTTTTGCACTTAGAGATTACAGAGTTTGATACTGATATTGGTGGATCTCCTCATTTAATCCCATTCTATGACAGCAGCTAGAAGAAGACTTTCTGAAATGATGCTGTGGTTTGAGTAAGAAGCCCTCAGATGCTCCTGTGCTAGAGATTTGGCCCCCAGGTTGGTGCTATTGGGACATTGTAGAACCTTTGAGAGGTGGAGACTAGTAGTAGGTTATTAGGTCATCAAAGTGTGCTGTTGGGAGGCTGTGGAGCCTTTAAGAAGCAGAGCCTGCAGAGAGGTCTTTAGGTCATTGGGGGTGTCATTGACGGGAATAGCAGAACCCCTGGCCTCTTCTATCTCTTGTACATCCTGGCTAGGAGGTAAGCTACTTCCTCTACTATGAACTTTCACGATGATGTAATGTTTCTACAGAAGCACCAGCCATCAAAGGTAACCAGTCATGAACTAGAACTTCCAAAAACATAAGCCAAAATAAATCTTTCCTCGTTTTAAGAATGACTGTCTCAGGTCATTTGTTGCGGATGCACAGGACTAACACAAATGAGATGTGTGTGCAAAGCAGCAGCCCACAAGTGCTTTGTAGATATTAGTTGCTTCTTTTTCCTACTACTTGGTAGCACATAGAGGGCAGTTTGAAAAGGTTTGGAAACGAGTAGGGGGAAGACTGTATCCCAATACATATGACAATCTAAGCCTGGATGTAAACTGAGTCTCCTCTCTATATGAAGGGAAAACCTTCCGTAGTGTAAACAGGAGGAGGATTTTTCATAGTACATTTTGACAAAAACTGAAATTCAGATATGCCTAATCAGCTTCCAAAGTGATCGGCCCAACATGACCTTCCAGATATCGGAAGAGCTGGCAGGGACATCTCCATGGTGCCTTCAGCAACGAGAGCCATGGTGACATGTCTTCGTTTTTTCACTTGGGGGGGAACAGGTGATACTAGGTCAGGGGTGCAGTGAGGCTGGTGATGGCAGTGGTCACGGGTGAGAGAAGCCTTGGGTACAAAGCAGAGTGAGTGTGTGACAACATTGCTACCAAGCTGCCATCCTCATCACTTTGAAACTCTAAAATGAACAATACATCTGCATCACTGAAGTCCCAAAGCTAGAACGAGCTGCTTGTTTTCAGGACTTGAATGCTCTAGGTGTTTTCAGCCACCCCAAAAATCTGGGTTACCAGGACCATCTGCCCAGGAGAGCCAAGCACCCCATTTCTCCTCCATCCAGCCCAAGTAGCATGGGGTGGGAGACTGGAGTGGGGAACAGGAATTAACTCCCTGTTGAGTTTTCTTCTTTGGGGTGAGTTAAGCTTCAACAGTGATACCATGGGAGCCAGTCAGAGAAGGCCCACTGGTATGGTAAGACACCTTGGTGTGTCTTTTCTGTCCGTTCAAGAAATCTAAGGGCGTCTACACACAAGACCGGACACATCCCTCCCATACATTTTACACCACTGGTAGATGGTTTATAATACCTGAGCAGAGTGAACGCCCAGTTAGCACTTGTTATGCTGTTGTTTAGGGGGCAATGACTAGAAATCCTGTTCATGTTCAGCACATGTGCAACTTAAAAAAATATTTGAGGGTCTGGGGGGTTAGCTCAGACAATAGAGTGCTTGTTTTGGGTGAAAGACCTTGTGGAATCTCCTAGGTCACTGGGTGGGCAGCCAATCACAGGCCACATCCTTATACCATGTGATATCTTGTGGCTGAGTCCATAGCACAGCCTCAAGAAAGTGAGTCACTTGAAGCCAGTGATGCCCAAGACTCTAGGAACACAGACCCTGTGGGACCAGAAGCCCTTGTTGTTCAGGGTTCTTGTCACCAAAAACAGTCAAATACAGTGATTGGTGTAGGTATTCACACCAGACAACTGAAGCTGGAGAGAGCGCATAGCAAGAGGAGCTAGGAGGATGCCTGACAGAACACAGTTATGGGCCGAAGATTTATTACCAAGTTGTTTAAATCTGCCAGTGAAATTGAGAAAGATGTTGTTTATATTCCAAATGCTGCATGGTCCTTTCCTTTGATTTGCTTATAGAAGTTTCTGGGGCACATTACATTGTTAGCATATAATCTATATTGGCTTCCAGAGGGCTTATCCCTAAGACAATTCATCAACTATTTCCTCACGGCTCTGGGAAAGGGGATAAAAGACATATTTTTAAAGGTGGGTGTGTATGCCCAAAACATGTTTGTTTTAAAAAGATCACAAATGCTGTAGAAATATCCAGCCATGTGCAGGAACCAAAATAATGAATGCCAAATGGTACAATATCCTTTCTGAACCCTGTTTCAAAACAGCGTGTGAATGAAACATGAAGTTCTGCCGTCCTTCCCTTCTCCCTGTCTCACTTGTTCCTCCTGGTTTTATAACAAATCAGTAGGAATGTGATGTTCCTGTATAAAACCAACCTAACACAGATTCTTCCTGCCTTTCACACACCTTGTGCCGTCAAGTGTTATGCTATATGCTTTCTCTAGGTCCCAGGGTCAGTAGCCCTTAGGCAGTTTCTTCAGCTAAGATCAATGCTAATTTAAGTGTGCAGCAACATTGAAAATGTGCTAGCTACATGCTACCTCCTCTCAGGAAGTGATCTATCTAGAACGACCAAAGACTAGAATAACGTCCTATATTTGTTCCTATAATAGAGTTCATGCCTTTACAGGAGGACTCTGGTGATATGTAGGGATAACGGAGACACATAGAACTGAAAGTGATAGATGTGACACAGGTGCCTGCACGTGTGCACATATGTGTGTCCATGTGTGTGTGCATACACATGCGTATGTTCGCTGGATTTTTCACATGCAAAATTCCTGGATCACATTGCCTTTATCCATTAACATTTGCATGGACTGATTCTCCCTGCCTCACCCCAGGGCACCAAACTTTGAGGATGCTTGGGTCCCCTGTATAAAACATCTTGTTTTATGTAGCCTGTGCACATCCCTCCCTTACATTTTACACCACTTGTAGATGGCTTATAGTACCTGAGCAGAGTGAACACCCAATTAGCCCTTGTTATGCTATTTAGGGAGCAATGACTAGAAATCCTTTTCATGTTCAGCACATGTGCAACTTAAAAAAATATTTGGGGGTCCAGGGAGATAGCTCAAACAATAGAGTGCTTGCTGTGCAAGCATTTGGAAGACCTGAGTTAATTCCCAAGAATCCATATAAAGAAAAGCTGAGCATGATAACTTGCATTTGTAATTTCCACACTGAGGGGGCCAAGACAGGAGGATCCCTGGGACTTCCTGGCCAGCCCACCTGGCCGACTTGGTCAGTTCCGGGTCAGTGAGAGAAAAAAATTAAAAGTGGAATGCACCTGAGGACTGACTTTCAGGGTTCTCTGACATTCATGCACATGCACACATACATTCATGTGAACCTGCAAATGTGCACAAACATGGGTTCATGCGAGTGCACACACACAAGTATTTTTGGTGGTGGTCTAAGGATTCAAAACCCACAGATGTGGAGGGACAACTATACATCAATGGTTTGCATGACTGTCCTAGTTACTTTCTATCATCATAGTAAAATCAACTTGGGAGGAAGGGTTTATTGCAGCTTACATTTCCAAGGCATGGTCCATCTTTGAGGGAAGTCAGGCAGGAACCTGGAGGTAGAAACTGAAGCAGAGACCTTGATGGAATGCTGCTTGCTCCACTGGCCTGTACTGAGCCTTCTTTCCTATACAACTTGGATAAGAACCACCTTTCCAAAGGTGGCACTTCCCACAATGAACGGGGCCTTCCACATCAATTAGCAGTTAAGAAAATGCCTCACAGCCAAGACTGTGAGGAAATGCCACAGTTGAGAGTCACTCTTCCCAAGTGTGTCATGTTGACAACTGAAGCTATTCAGCATAGTGACCTTATGGAGATCCCTTTCTCAGTGAGTCTATTTCCATCAGATAAATGGAGCTTAAAGGACTTTCTCAAATGAACCCTTAGCTTAACAATCAGTTCAAGAGGGAGCAAACATGATAAACTATTTTCTGGGAGGTTTAATTTGCTTAAATTGAAACACATTCATGTTCTCTGGCTCTCAGGGAACTTCCGCAAAGCTCATATGTTTATTCAAGCATTCGAATGATGATGCAGGAGGCTCAGCTGGAGTAATCTCAGGC
The DNA here is from genome assembly GCA_035773235.1 of Eospalax fontanierii. Taxonomy (NCBI): domain Eukaryota; kingdom Metazoa; phylum Chordata; class Mammalia; order Rodentia; family Spalacidae; genus Eospalax; species Eospalax fontanierii. The sequence goes on from CM069547.1 coordinate 9,460,295, forward strand.
AGGGGATTTGCAAGTGCTGACTAGGTAGTGTAAGCACATTATTCCCCACTGGCATATACAAATGTAAAATTAGACATCAGTAGTACAAATGTATACATTGAGTCTGGGGGCTGGAAAACACATTTAACACATCATGTAGCATAGGACTCTCATCCCTTAAAGCAGAACCATAGAACTGTCCTCTGAAATCATCATGTCAGACAGATCAATGCATTGATCATTGATCTGCATTCTGGTCTGGAATCTTATGGGGGTGGAGAATCACTCATCTAGGTTAAGGGCATTTCTTAGTTCAAGTTTTCCTCAGTTTCTCTACTGTGTGTAGCATAGCTGATACCTTTATTTTCTTTCCAGTTTTTAACTACTTGCCTGTTAGGTCCAAAGTTGGGTCAGGTGTGTATGTACTTCATTCTACCCTTTCCTGGATGTTTCTCCCATCTCGGCTTCCCCTGGATCTAGTGCTGCTCCTGTATGATGAATGGTTCCTTGCAACTCTTCTCCATCTCCCACACAGGCGTGCTAATGCTTGTCTTACTTTGATACCACATAAAACTGAAGAATTTGAGCTGGGTAGTGGTTCAGCAGGTAAGGTGCTTGCAGCCACGGCTGAGGACCTGAGTTCAATCCCTGGGACACATGGTGGAAGGAGAGAACTAAATCCTGCAACTTGTCCTCAGATTCTGACATACACCCTATGGCATGCATGTGTGCACATACTAGATAGATAGATAGATAGATAGATAGATAGATAGATAGATAGATGATAGATAGGATTTTTAAATTAAAAGTAAAACTGAACAATTTTATGCATATATGCACATGCTTGTAGAAGCCAGAGTGTTGTTCTTGAGGAACCATCCACCTTGTTTTATGAGGCAGGGTGTCTCGCTAGAACCTGGGCCTGGCTGAGAGGCTAGCCTGGCTGGCCATCAAGCCCCAAAGAGCCTCTATCTCCTGCTGACCAGTGCTGAGATCACAACAGAGCACTACCATTCCTGGTTTGTTTTCATGTGGTTTCTGGGAATCTGAACTCAGGTCCTCATGCATGCCCAGCAAGCATTCTACCAGCTGAGCCATCTTCCCAGCCCACCAGTGAGTCATCAGTTTTGCTGGCATCTCCTCATAATAGCTTCCTTTCCCCTTTATTTATCCCTCCTAGCATTCCCTTCTCGTTCCTACCTGAGGGCTTGCTGCCCTGTGCTTACCCAGGCTCCTCCCAGCATGCCTTTCGCTTTGTTAGTTCTTTCTGTCTTCCCTACGCACTATCACTGCCAGAGTCTAGACTCCCCAGGACTTGAGCTGATTTGACTGCACTGTTCCTCTGCACTCAGCGCAGTGACATTTGGAGTGAAAAAGAGTGAGTCTAGACCTGACGATTCATTTCATGAAAACACTCCCATGCTACAGGCCCTTAGCAATAAGTATCTCCCTGGACCTCAGTTTCATCATTTATAAGATGCTTCATCTTATAAATGGAATAACTATAAATAAAGCTGAATCTCTGTGGGATTTGCATAAGTCCCATATAGATTTAGGTTTCTTCATGTTGGGCTGAAACCAACATTTTGGAATACTGGGGATGGGCAGGAGCACTGACTACTCTCTCAGGGGACCCAAGCTTGGTTTTCAGCACCCACATGGTGGCCCACACCACCTGTAACTCCAGGCAGAAAGCCAACACCTTCTTTTGCCCTTCATGAGCACCTGCATGCATGTCGTACGCGTTTACATGCTCAAGCATGCAATCATACACAAAATAATGAATATTACCTAACAGCTGTCCTTAACATCAGGTCCAGGGAATCCAACATCCTCTTCTGGCCTCTGTGGACACCAGACACACAGGCAGTGCACTTATATACATACAGGCAAAACACTCATACACATACAATTTTTAAAAATAAAATCTTTACTTAAAAAATGCTGGGGGGGAATGGACAGGATGGCACATGCAGAACCCAGCATCTGCTAGGTGGAAGCAGGAAGACCAAGAATCAGGGCCAGTCTTTGAGACATAATGAGTTCAAGAACATCTGGGCTAGTTATACCCTCTCTATAGAGAGGGGTGCACTCTTCAGTCCCCACTTTATAGTCCTTGTCACTGTCACATCCCCTCTGTCATTATTCTGTGAACTATATATATTATTCCTTGTTTTCATCTACGCTTCCAAAAATTCTTCCATGGTTTTTTTTTTTTTTCTGTTACAATCAAAACTTGGTCTGTTCAAGATTTATGTTGCCAAAACTGTCTGACAAATGTCTAATTCAAAAATTAACTTACTATCTTTGAGTTACTGCTGGGAGAGAAACCTAGCCCTAAAGAACTTGGGAGGCAGGTAGTTTGCTGGGATTTTAAGTATCAGATAATCCAGGAGGTCTCTGCCGGTGAGCTGTGTTTCCTGAAGAACTCCAGGCTGACCTTGGGTCCTTTAGTCTCAAGATCCTTCATATTTTTCTTGGCAACTTATATCACAATAAACGGAGGCACTGTCATTTAGTGTACTTTTCCTCCAAGGAAAATGCAAAAACTTCTGTGGGGGAAAGACAAGCAATTATTTGGACCCTGCCTGTAGAGTCTGAAATTTTTATTCATGGATGGGCAGAATGCATTACTATTCCCAGAACATTGCCAACAGCAAAGAGCTTATGCCTAGAATTAAGTGCAACCCTGCTTCCTTTCTTCTTGCTTTGAAACTGGGTATGAGAAAGCAAGAGACTCTTTTCCCACTTTGAGCCAAATCAGGTCAGGAAAACTTTTCTTTTGAACCTTCTAAGTCGCATACCAAGTACAGAAGATGTGGCGCATCCCTGACCTGCACAGTGTTTATCGCTAAGGCTTTTGTCTTCAGAGGGCCAGCATTTTGCACACCGTGAGCAGAGAAATATGAGGAAGAGTAGAAATCAATTCCTGAACTTCACGGTGTGTATCCAGAGATTAGAATTCCAGGAAATTTGGTTTGCTAAACTGAGTAGATATCAAATAGAGGAATAATCAGGATGATGTGCTTAAATTATGTATTTTTCTTTGTCAGTGAGTCCAGAGCTCTTGGGAAAGGAATGGGAGATTGGCTGCAAGGTGGCAAGGAAGGGCTGAGGAGATGGCTGGTTGGTGTAGTGCTTATCTTACAACCATGAGGACCTGGGTTTGATCTGCAGAATCCAAAGTGATGGTGAATATTATCAACTTGAGAGGATGTAGAATCACCCAAGAGACAGATTGCTGGGCTTATCTTGATTAGGTCAATTGAGGTGACACCATTTAAGAGTGGGTGGCACCATTTCCTGAGCTTCGTTTCAAACTACATAAGGAGGGAAAATGTGAGCTGAGCACAAGCTATCTCCGTTCTCGGCTTCCTGACTATGGATGCAATGTGACCAGCTGTTTCAAGTTCCTGCCATCCTGACTTCCCCACAATGTTAGGCTGTAACCTAGAATTGTGAGCCAAAATAAACTCTCTATCCTTATGTTGTCATGATATTTTATCAGAGCAAGAAGAAGAATAACTAATAAACCACATTTTTAAAAAAAGCAGTGCTTGTGATTCCTGCACTGGCGATGTGGTGACAGACAGATAGATCCCTGGGTCTTTCTCACAGCCTAGTCTATTCAGTAAGTTCTGAGCTGATGAGAGATCCTGTTTAAATAAATAAATAAATAAATAAACAAAATGGATAGTGTCCAAGGGATGAACAACAGAGCTTGTCCTCTGGCCTGTACATGTTATCTGCATACATGTACATATTCACCTACACATATGTGCACCCATAGAGCACACAAATAGGAATAGACAACAGCACGCTCAGATTCAGCCTCTCCGCCGCTGTTTTTAAAATTCAGTTTTAATGGTTGGATTAAGAGGTTTGTGTGGTTGTAGGAAAAAGCAACAGAGGGGGCTCAAGTAGCCAGCCCAGAGGGCGGGAGAGGATTCAGCAGTTTGAGAGAAGAAGACACAAAAGGAAAAAAAAAATCTCAGCTCTGCCGTCTGTGAGACTGCCCTTCCCCTACCCAAGCCCATCTATCAGAGGAGACTCTGTTCTTTTGTTGCGTCTTAACTTTGAAGAGCATGCTAGAAAAGCGGCAGATGAATCACCGGTCACTAGAGAGGAGTAGGTGTTCTTAGCAGGAAGGGAAATAGAAGGTGACAGTGAATTACCACTGGGTTTTCCATGCGATTGAATTGCCTTTACTTAGCACCCTGATGATAGGCGCTCAGCGTACAGGAGCCCGAAAAAGACAGACGCATCTGGTCAAGCACAGTAGCTGGCTTCCGCCTCCTGCAAACTGAAGCAAGCCCGAGACAATCCAAAGGAACCAGCTGGGGGATGGACGTTCCCTCCTTTTTATGCAGTGAAAACAAAGCATTGAGGCGTCCTGGAATTAACCGGATTCCTATATATAATTAAAGTAAATCTCTCACCAAGTCACTTCTCTTGTTGCTGTGACAAAAGTCATTTGCAGAGGGAAGAGTTTATTTGGGCTCCTGGTTTGAGGGTTACATCCATCACATCAGGAAACTGAGGAGAGCTAGCAGAAGCTGGAGGCAGCTGGTCGCATCCTGGTGTCCACAGTCAGGAAAGAGAGATGCGCTCTGGTGCTCCGGTTGCTGTCTCTTTTTTCCTTCAGTCTGGAGCCCCAGCTTATCTGATGGTGCAGTCCATATTCAGGGCGGCGGGGTGGGGGGCCTCCTCAATTAAGTAAACCTCCCTGGGAACACCCTCATGGCAGCCACCCAGGTGTGTTTCCATGGTGCTTTTTAAAATTATTATTATTTAAGGCTGAATCCCTTATCCAGACAGGCTTCTGACTCCCTATATAGTCAAGGATGGCTGTGAGCTTCTGGTTCTCCTGCCGCCTCCTAGTGCTGGGACTATCTATACACATGCACCACCATGGCCACTTTTCACAGAGATAGAGCCCAGGGTTCTATGCACGCTACACATGCACTCCACCAACATTGAGTTCAATATTATACAAGTTAAACATCCCAAATATAAAAATCCAAAATATGATCTGCTTCCAAGTTCAGAACTTTTTGAGTGTTGACCTGATGACAAGGGTAGAAAGTTCACACCCGATCTCACATGGTGGGTCTCGGTCAAAGTGCAGTAAATATAGATTAAGTGACCACCAGTCTGTGCACCAGGTATATAAGTCATGTTTAGACTTGAATTCCATCCCCAAGAGATCCCATGTGTATATGCACATGTTCCAAAGCCCAGAAAACTCCAAAATATGAAACACTTCTGGCCCCAAGGATTTTTGGATAAGGAATGCTCCACCTGTAATTATAAATAAAGATTTCACAGCTGGCATTGTCCTCTACTGTCAAAGTATACTTTCTAATTTTCCATCCTGTTTCTGCCCTAGAGGCTCTGTTTTGAGAGAGAATACTCCCTTTTAGTATGGAGTATTTTCCTGGCATCCCACCCTAGACCTTCCTGCATCATTGTCTGTCTCTGACATATGACTGTAGCATTGCCATCTTCTGAGCCTGTCACAATGGTATTCTTTGAAGGCTCTGCTTGGCCTGGGCTGATTGGCTCAAGCCACACCCCTGTTATACTCTACTTCCATATGGTTCTGGCATTTAGCGTGAGGGAACTTGCAAGCCCATGCATTTAATTTAGTTATCTTCTGCACTGACCTTAAGGAAAATTTCAAATCAGCTACAAAAGAGAGGACAAAACCTATGATCTCAAAGCACCATGCCTGGCCCTTCCCAGCCCGCATAAGCTCTTGGTTCCATCAGGATCTCCAGGTGCAGAACTTTCTGCCTCATTCCCAGGAATTTTCTAAGGCTGATTGTGCATGTGTGTGATGAGTCCCCTGTAGCATCTGCACAGCACTAGTTATTGATTGAGTCAATCCCTGCCTTAGGACTTCATGCCAGCCTTCCACCCACATCCCCTGAGCCAAATGGAGATAATGTAGATTGTGCAAAACTGTCAAAGAGAAAGAAATCCTAATTTCTGAGATGTCTTTGTGAAAACATAAGACTATCAAACAAGAGAAAATGTCTCACTGTTGGAAGGATGCATTTGTGTACTTAACATCCAGGCACTTTCCTGGTAGAAATCTCCTATTTATGTTGGAGAAAGTCAAATTAACCTGTTCTAAGAAGCTTGCCCGACTAGCCAAATGTGGTGCATGCCTGCAGTCTCCGCACACAGGAGGTAAGGGAGGAAGATGGCCATGAATTCAAGTCAAGCCTGGGCTGTAGGGTGAGACCCTGTCTCCAAAAACAAACAAACAACAATAGAGCAAAGGGGAGAAAGAGGAAGAGAGAGAAGGAGAGGGGAAGGAAGAAAGGGAGGAAGGGGGAAGATAGAAGGAGGGAGAGAAGAAAGGAGAAAGAGAGGAGAGAGGGAGTTAGAGAAAAAGGAAAGAAAGCCCTGTGAAAATAAAGGCCTCCGCCGCTTCCTCAGTCTCCAGTCCAGTGAGAACTCTGTGAAGGACAAGGAATGCTCACACAGGTACCCACAGATAGCACCCAGCTCTTTCCTGAACTTTTCATAAAGCCTAGTCCTGGAATCTGTGGTTGTTGGCAGACCTGAGCTAGAACAGGAGTGCACACCCCTTGCCCTTCAACACTGCTGGAATCACATTATAAGAAGAAAGGTTATTGATCCCATATACTCAAGAATAAGGCAGAACTTTAAAAACCAATGAGGAAAAACAATTTTATTTCTTCACACAAGAATACCAGCAAAAGTCAAATGGAAATATGTGAGAGCGAATCATGAAAAGACAGATGTTGAGCAGGTTCTCACGGAAGACTTGGGTCGTTTCCTTGGCCTTCTCCTAAGTATGAAGGCAGAAGCAAAGAGCGCTTCTATCTCTACCTGAGTAGAAGGAGCAGCTTCCGCTGGCCTCTTAAACTGTTTGAGCTAGCATGTAAAATAGTGGGTTTCATTATATTTTCATATATATGTTATCATTTGGCTTGGCTCATATTTACCTGCTACCCTTTCTTGTTTCCTCATCCCCTTCCTCCCCTAAGCAGTCTCACTTTTGCCTGCATATCAGACAGAAAGACAGACAGATGGATGGAGATATTCTAGATTCTGAATATAAAAGAAAACATGCTATATTGCTCTATTTTTTCTGCCCCATTTATCCTCTCTCTTTTTCCCTGATCCCTTCTGTTTAGGGTCATTCCTTCCTCACACAGTGCCCCTTTTCTTTCTTGTTATTTGTATGTGTGTATAGGGATATATATGTGTATATACATTTAAATATATATATATATATTTAATCATCACCTTAAACCTGAAAAGCTGCTGTTATTATCCCATTCTAAAATGAGGAAACTGAGGCTTGAGTCAAGTCAGCTGCTGTGTCTCAAAACCCTCCCTCCCTTCCTCACAGAGACACACCTGTCAAATATGGCAGAGATCATTTCCCAGAAGCTGAGAGAGAACCAAGGAGAGCTCTCTTTGGAAAAAGCCAAATTATACAGTGAATTTGGAAGAAGGAAGCTGACTTGGAAATTTCTTCAATAGTTTCATATTTTGAATCAAGATTGATGGGACTAGCAGAATGATTTAGTTATGGCATCTAAGTGATACAGTCACATCAAAAAAAGGTACTCTAGGGCTGGAGAGATGGTTCAGTGGTTAAGAGCACATACTGCTCTTCCAGACCCAAATTCAATTCCCAGCACCTTTATCAGGTGGCCACAGCCGCCTGTAACACCAGCTCCAGGGGATCCCATGCCTCTGGCCTCCTTGCATATACCCACACTCTCATGCATATACCCCCACACAGACACACACACACATATACACATGATTTAAAATAAAATAAATCTCTTTTAAAATGCTCTGGCCACAACCTTGTGTAGATGGTACAGAATCTTTAGCATAAATATTGTACCCAAGTCAATGAAGATTTGAGAGGAGCGATGAGGGGATGTTGGAACATCTGAGGAGGAAACTCTTGAGAGAAATGAAGTTTTGAGACTGAAGTTTGGGAAAGATGCTGTATTGGAATACACACATTATCGGCTTAATAGATGTCAGGAAGACGAACAGGAGGTGACGGCTCATCTCACCTTGCATGTCTCTGTATCCTCAAGAACATTCTACTGTCATCCACAAGTACAGATGGGGAAAGTGAGGCTCAGAGTGGCTAACTGTGTCAGTGTGCTAACACACTCTGCCAGGTCTTCTTCTCAGGGTGACAGGGCTGGGAGATGAGGTGAGGCCTAAGAATAGGTCCTCAGGTCATTGAAGGTCCTCCCTCAAGAAAGGAGGCCGATCTCTCGGCAGGAGTTGTTATAAAACCTCTACTAACCCACCCCTGAACCGCACTCAAGCTTTCTGTTTTAAGATGCCATTTCTTTCTCCCACTTATATTCCCACAGTTGTGACCCCTTTGCTGTTGGGACCTCTCTAAAGCCTGAACCAATGGGGTGGCCTGACCTTGAGCTTTCAGTCTCCCCAACTGTGAGCCAAATGAGCCTCTTTTCTTCTAAAGTAGCCTGCCTCAGGTATATCATTATAACAACAGAAGGTGGACTAATATATATGTCTTCCAAGGTCACAGTGCTAATCAAGAAAATGAGCCTGTGCACAGGGGCTAAGTTACCTTTCCACGTTGCCATTTGTCTGCTGAACATTTTATTGCCTGTTCAGATTGCGGTCACTGAGCACACACAGCAGTGTTCTTTGTTATCTTTCATTTGCTGTTAAAGCCTTAAGCACAATAGCTGGCCGGATTGTGTGCTTTTATAACGTTGTGGAGATTCTACGGAGACTGTGAGCATGTCTGCCAAAGCAAGGGAGAGAAAAGGACTGATTTAATATATGACGAGTAATCGTGTCTGAACTGTGCTGTGCACTCTGTGTTGAATAAGTCAGAACGCTTCTTTTTATGCCGGGAATAAATAACAGCCCTGACAAAATCAGACTGAAGATATAAACATGCTGGAATTTTGTTCTTGAATCAGATACAATTGGCTGTTTGCTTTACAGACTCCAGTTTGATGTGAGGAGTGTAGGTATGTGTGGATATATGTATATGGGTTTACATATGTGTGATTGTATGTGAGTATATGTATGCAAGTATATATATGTGTGGATGTGTAGATGTGTATGTGAATATATGTATATGTGGATGTAAGTGAGTATAGGTATGTATTTATGTGGATGCATGTGTGTATATGAGTATATGTATGTGGATGTATGTGCGTGTAAATGTCCTCACATGGAGTGTTTTCTAGAAGACAGTTTAAGAGATCTGGTAAATTTCTGTGCTGAGGAGACCAGAGGCACCTCGTTAAAAGAAGTGAGACAGGACCCTTCTTAGAGACATTGTTCCACCCAGCATGTCTTCTGGAGCTGACTGGTCCCTACAATGCACTCAGTTACTGGGGAAGAACTTAAGAAGGACAATGGGGACTTTTTAACACAGATAAAAATAGGGGCTAAGCGAAGGAAGAGAGGAGGAGGGCCCTTCTCAGACACTAAGATTCTGGTCTTGCTGGATGTCCACCATGCCTAGTAACGTCTTATGTGTGAACCCAGGAGTCTATACAAGCTAATGCTCCTATGGTTCCCACTTTAGAAATGAGGAAGCTGACTTGATCAATTGGAACAAGACACCAGAATAACAGGCATGAAGTCTAGACTTTAAGCTTCTTCCCTGTTTTGTGACAACAAGAAACATTTGATGTTTGAAATCGGTGTCACTAGCCATCACCACTGCCTGTCTGCCTAGCATTGCTTCATCCCAAGTAATTCTCATAACAGCCTCTCAAGTTCTAGTTTATGATTGTTTGTTTCATGTGTGCAGTGGTGTGGGGGGGATATGGGTGTCTGCAGGTTTACATCCACATGTCTGCGAAGGCCAGAGGATAGCCTCAGACATCTTTCCTCAGGTGCCACACAGCTTGTACTTAAGAACGGGTCTCACTGGCCTGGAACTTGCCAAGTAGGCCTGTGGATCTGCCTCCCCAGTGCTGGGATTGCAAACATACCATTACACTGGGTTTTTTTAATGTGAATTCTGGGGGATCAAATTCAGGTCCTTATGCTTAAGAGCAAACTCATTACTGACTAAGCCATCTCCTCAGACCATCCCATTTTCTTTCTTTACTATTAGTACTTTTTGTATGTGTATGTGCCTGCTTGCTTGTCTGTATGTGCTCCACATGCATGAAAGTTCCCATGGAGACCAGAAGAGGGTGTCAGAAGCCATGTAACTGAAGTTACAGGTGGTTGTAAGCTACCTGATGTGGATGCTGGGAACTGAACCCTGGTTCTCTGCAAGTGCTCTTAACCTCTGAGTCATCTCCCCAGTTTCATCTCCATTTTCTTAAAGAGGAAAGTAAATATTACAGAATTAAATTATCATCCTAAAACCACCAATTGCAAAATGACAGCAGCTAGAAAGCTAGCCCGGGTCTATGTGACACCAATGTCAATCGTGTGCTTGTGGCTGGGCAGTAAGGACCTGGTCATCAAGCATTGTGAGTCCTAAATGCGTTGATTAAGCAAAGCGTTTCTCTCATTAGTCTCTGACCAGCTTATTATTCTGACTTTCCCTTTACTGCACAACTGAGAAGGATTTCATACAGCGGGATTCTCTTCTTCCAAAAGACTCAGCATTAAAAATAAACTAAATATAGAAAGGCTGTGATATCTCCTGTGGGATGCAGTGGGTGTGACAGTGGGCCTCATTCAGCAGGTACTGCCATTTATCTGGGGAGAAGGTAAATTTGTGACCATTGAATGAATATCTGATTGAGGCTCTGCGATACTCAGCCAGGACAAAGAGGAAGGGATTTGGCAGCCAAATGCTTCAGATTTCTGGGAGCTCATTCAAGTATTCTTAAGGTTCCCCTGGCTTCATGTGGAGTGGTAGGTAAGCCCTGAGTAAGGGAGCTGTAAGGACTCAGTTTTTTTATTCCAAACAGCTGCAGGCAGCGAGTCAGCCCACTGTCCTTTTTGCTGGTGATTGGGAACAACTCGGGCATCACAGGCTCCACTCTACAGCCTCACTCTGAAATAAATGAAGGTAGAAAGTGGATTTCATACTTGCTGAGCTCTTCAAAATGAACCATTCATCTTCTGAGGGTCAGAACTCAGTCACCCATTCACAGTAATGTGACTCACCCCCTAATTTTAAAACAAACACTTATTTCAGAGATAATTCTTTTCTCTGCTGATTTTTGCAGCTGTCCTTTCTCCATTTGCCTTAGGCTGGTTTCAGTAAAACTGTTGTCTTTATAAATACACATTCCTTCCTGCAAATCTAAAGGCTACTGAGTTTTCTTGAGGTAGATGGTAAGACGTTGTGAAATTAGCATCAGGTAGTTGTCTGTGGAGCATTAGAGACTTTCTTGTATCCACACACACTTAGCAACAACACCTCACATGCAGGTCCTGATCCGGGAAATCTCCTAGCAGTCAGTCTGTATCCACAGAGAGGAGAGTTTATAGTCCAGTGAGCCATACCATAGAACCAAGGATGGCAGTGGTGTGAATAACTCTTTGGAGATTTTAGGAATGGTTACTAAAGGCCATAACAGTCAGGAGACCTTCTTTGGGCATGAAGAAGTGGCCAGTGCCCACCACATTGAGGACTGAGTATGTTATTGAGTTATTGAACAGTGTGTGTGGGGGAGGGGGGTCACATGCACATGAAGATACAGCTGGATGCTAAGAACCTGGAGGAGAGGCCTGGGCAGTGGAGGGCCATGAGGAGAAACCTCAACAGCCAGATGTACCTTTGGTTCTCTAGCAACAGCAGCATTAGGAAACCCCAGGTAATACTCATCATGGCCAAGTAGAAGAAGCACTGGGCGAGGGTCAGCAAAACGACTCAGGAGGCAAAAGTTCTTGTCACTACCAAACCTGACAACCTGAGTTCATTCCTAGGACACATGGTAGAAAGAGAGAACAAACTCTCTGAAGTGGTCCTCTGATCTCCACATGACATGTCACATGTATGCCTACACATATATACTCACAGAGGGAGAAATAAATTAATGAAAAATTTTTGAGCTTCTGGCTGAGGAAGCAGGAAAGTGAATCAGTTGATTAAAAAGAGTGCTCAGGCTGGAGAGACTGCTCAGCAGTTAAGAGCCCTGGCTGCTCTTGCAGAGGACCCAGGTTCAATTCCCAACACCTATATGGAGTCTAACAATCATCCGTAACTCCAATTCCAAGGGATCCAACGCCCTCTCTGACCTCCTTGGGCATTGTACAACATGGGTGTACATACATGCAGGCAATACACTCATACATATAAAATTTTTAAAAAATAAATTTTTTAAAGTCCTCTAACAGAGCAGAGGTAATACACAGCTCCAAAGGCCTTGAACCAGCACAGCCTAGGGCCTGGCAGGACAGGGACCCATCCATTTCTTTACACATTACTGTTGACTCCAGTGGCAAAGCTGAGTGACATGTCAAAGACTTCCATCATCCACAAGGCCAGAAGAATTGCAAGGTGGCTTTCTGTCCATGTTTGCTGTCCTCCAACGAAAGCTCACACTGCGTTTGGATTAGTCAAGCAAAGACATGATAGAGTCGGGGTGGAGCTGTGTCAAGTTGAAGGCACACTCAAGCCTTAAGACCCAGAGACTATAAAACCATCCTAGAGGGGAAGCCAGTGTGTGACTACCTCTGAGAGATGGCAGGTGAGCTTAAGAATTATCTGGAAGTTTCTGCTTTGTCTTCACCTTTCCACATCAAGGGCAAAGGATACTTTAAATCCCTCCCAGAACGCTTTAGTTCCAGAAAGGCATTTTTCAGACCTGATGGTTTTCATAGCCTCCACTATTAGAACTGTTAGAAAACTTGGTCGGTTCTAGCCCACTGGTGGCCAGTAGAGCTGGGTAGAGGGTGCAAGGTCTAGGCTGTTGGTGCTCTGCTTCCTGGTGTGCGGAGAAGCCATGGGGATGTGTGTGAATAGTCAGCTGGCAGCCTTGCCCATGGAATAGAAACATTTCTGCATCTCCCCACTATGCCTTTTGGGGATTACTCATCCAAAAGTATTATAGAAAGGCAGGCAGGGGACAGGGTAGAACCAGGAACACGGCGCTTAGCCCTTACCAAGAAATGTCATCCTGGAGTTTTGCGTCCAGTCTTTCTGTGTGTTCTTGTTCTATGTAGAATCACTCTTACTTCCTCCTGTGAATGGAATTCTGTGTTGAGAACTATTACAAAGACTGTCCTGTGTGCTAAGAAAAGACAGTAAGTTCTCAAACACCCACAATTTGGGTTTTTTGTTTTTTGTTTTTTGTTTTTTTTTGCATAAAGCAGAGAGATATGAAAGAGGGGGAAAAAAAAACCCAGATGTTTGAAAGGGTAGGTAGTTTGAAGGTGGAGGAGGTTTGATTTCATCATGGGACCGGAAGGGACGAGCAATGGATAGATGTGGGTAATTTCTGGGGAATCTAAGGGCAAATCTATAGAATTTTATTTGCAATGACTATCATTAATTCAGCATGTGCATTATGCCAGGCCTTGTGCATATTAATCCCTTCCCATTTTATCAGCAGAGATATTCTTTATAAAATTAGACATTAGTTAAATACTTGCCTCCTTAAACTGGGACATATATATAACTTCAAGTAAAATAAAGATTACATTAGAATGAAAAGAAATCTAGAATTGCTATCTGTCCTTTCCTCAGCCTTACTGCACAGCCCACCATGACTTGTCCTTACACTGTAGCCTGGCTTTTGAGCAACTTTGCATTCTTAGGATCAATAGGAACCATGTCTCCACCTTCTGAGTGGTGAGATTACAGATGTGTACCACCATGCCCAGATTGGAAATCACTTTCTTATTCAACACAGCGGTGAATGGATGGAATGCACTCATATGCTGGGAAGCCCTGTTGTGAGGGCAGTTTGGTGGCAAGGAGTCTCTCTCTCTCTCTCTCTCTCTCTCTCTCTCTCTCTCTCTCTCTCTCCTCTCTGCAGTATCTGTCTGTCTCTGTGTTAGAGAGAGACAAAGAGACAGAAAGACTCTGCTATGTATTGTGGAACACACTTGTAATCCCCAGCACTTGTGAGGTAGAGGCAGGAAGATCAAGAGTTCAAGGCCAGCCTAAACTTTACTTGAGAGCCTGTCTCCAAAAAACAAAGCAAACAAATTATCAGCAGTAATAATCACATCCATGTATCAGCTTCCTATTATTATTAATAACAATAATGTAAATGCTTCATGTTGCCCTTCCATGAACGAATGCTTCGTGAGCTCTGCAGGAAGCTGTCACTGTAGGGAGAAGGACACTTAATCAAGCCAAGCCTTGACCATGGCAGGTTCACTTCCTCTTGGATTCCGACAGTACTGCCTAAGGTCACACAGAGGGCCACCTCCCTCTCTCCTTGTAGCAGTCTACACAGACCAAAGCAAGAACTGTGAAGGTTCCAGTGACTTTTCCCAGCCTCCCAGCCTGAGTGCCGAATCACCAGCCATTCGGGCACCCTTGGAAAGCTATTCTGGCACGAAACCCTGAAGATCAGAAAAGGTTTTGCTTATGCAGTGAACCAGGAAAGGTCTTGACAGAAAGGCATTTCCAGCTTTTCTTAAACACTCCGACTCAACCTTTGCTGGACAATCCTCTTGAGACCTCTTTGAATCCAGATGGTCATTTTTCCAATCTTGAGCCTTTCCAGGAATTCCAGTGTGGGCAGCCAGCCAGAGGACACTGGCCACGAGGAGCTGCAGCTACATTCTCTAGATGAACAGCTTCTAAGACGGATCAGGCCAACTGGACGCCTCCTTCACGCCTTTCTGGTCCAGGCTTGGCTTATGCTCCTGAGTTCACATATAAGTACCAGGAGCCTGTGTCGTGAACCCACACCCACAGGGCAGCCTTCTGATGATTTTTCCAGACACCCCAGTACCCTCTGTCACCACATGGACCAGGAAGGAGCATTAGCAGGAGCCAGGGCCAAAGGAAAGCTTCACCCAAGCCTTGGTGAAGGCTGTTCCTTCGTCACGCAACAAACATAAGCCCAATGGGTGTGGGGCAGCAGCTTAGTCACCTGCTAATCAGGGACATCAGTCAGAGGGATCACTCTGCCCTGGACACAGAGCTTCTTGAGCCAATGTGCACCCAAATGGGACTGTGTTGTTCTGGCAGACTTTAAATTTTCTAATCATGTAGAATGTTAAATTCAATCATATTTATTACCCCCACCTTCAAATATTTCTGGTTCAAATAAGTACCCATTGGGGTGATAATGTAAACAATGAGGTCTCTTTTCTCCCACCTTACCTTGACCCTGAACCAGAGACTTTCTGTAACAGCACCTCCTAGCACATCTTCCCTCAGGCAAGGCCAGTGTGGTGAGCTGTGGCCGCCAGCTCAGGGGAGTCTCTGCAGGGTGCCAAACTAGAATTGTGTTTTTATTTCTTTCAATTTATTTCTGAATTTTGAGACAGGGTCTCGCTGAACTAGAATGCCTGCCTCCATTTCCCCAGGGCTAGTATTACAGATGTGTGCCAGCACACCCAGTTTGAACTTATTTGTCATGACACTGAGAGCGAACTTAGAAGGCATGTTGGCTCTCGAAATTCTCAGTGTTCCGCCTGGACAGGAGACTCACAGCTCTACTGGGGTCTGAGTGGCACTGAGTTTGGGTACTGGGTTTGGGACTCCCAGCTTGCTTGCCTGTGAAATACAGACTGATGTCTGTTCTTTGTTACCCCGGCCCATGACACCAAGTGTCACAAAAGCTGCAGTCCTTGATTATTAATTTCCATACAGTGCAAGGCTCCCTTCAACATTCTCCTCTTATTCCTGTGCATTATCCCCTTTCAACACATGAGAGAGAGAGAGAGAGAGAGAGAGAGAGAGAGAGAGAGACTTTACCATCAAACTGCCCTCACAACAGTGTTGAATAAAACAGGGATTTGTAGCTGAGCATGGTGGCTGTGCACATCTTTAATCCTAGCACTCTGGCGGCAGAGGCAGATGGAGCTCAGTGAGACTGAGGCCAGCCTGGTCTATATAGTAAGTTCCAGGCCAGCTGGAGTTATAGGGAGACCCCTCTCTCTCAAAAAATAAAATTGATTTTCAAGCCAGGCATGTGATACACATCTGTAATTCCACCACTCAGTCAGAAGGTGGAGGCAGGAAATTCAAGATCATCCTCAGCTATCCTCATCTACATTGCATATTTGAGGCCAGCCTGGGCTACATGAAATCCTGTCTTTTAAAAAAAAAAAATCCTAGGTTCTCTGATTCCATCCACTCTCCAACCCACAACTAAGCTAATTGAGCTTTTGAAACCCAGGGCGCATTTATTTTTATTCTCATTAATCTTAATTTTCTTGGTTCTTTGCTATCAGTGCCAGCCTCTGAAGATACATTTGCATATTAATCATAACATACTAAATATCCCTTTCAGCCTTCTGTTACCTCTAAAGATGATAACCAAAACACTAATAAAATGTTGAACAGAACAAAACTAGAAATAGAACTGTGGCCTATTGTATGCCCCATGCTGACACCAAACAATTAAGGTCCTCTGAATGGCCTAAAAACCAAGTGAGTATTTGACGAGTGAATATGTGGTACACTTACTTCCTTTGAGGCCTGCCTGCTCAGTCATCCGTGAGGGTGTGTAATTATGACTGTTATCTCCATGCTGGGTACTCGAAGGATGGAGGGGTTGAGCTTGTTTTTCATGGCTAATTTGAAGTGTTTCTGCCAGATGACCACATGGATTCTTCATCAATGATACAGTAAAACTACAAAGACGTTGGTGAGAGAGGACCTCAGGATTGGGTCCCAGTGACTGCTGTCATTGTACTCAAGTGCTCCATCGTTGAGTATAGGCTCAGTGATCCTCACCCAAAATGCTTGGGACCAAAAGTGTTCTGTGTTAAGGGGGTCCTCTTACATTAAGTCTTTATCCCTATGTAAAGAGAGACCTTGGGAATGAGACCCAAACTAGACACAGATTTCATACATAATGGGCTCGTTGAGGCAGGGACTCATATAGCTCATAGTGACCTCAAACTCAATTTAAAGCTAACAATGTTCTTGAACTCATGATCCTCCCACCTGTGCCTCCCAAGTGCTGGCATTATATGCATGTGCCACCACATATAGCTCATTTAAATTTCTTATACACTTCATATGCTAAACAGCCTAAAGAGCATTGTGTGTGTATGGTTGTGCGCCCATCTGTTTGTGAATGCATGTGGAGGCCAAAGGACAACCTTGGGTGTTGTTCCTCAGAAACCATTGTCATTTTCTGAGACAGGATGGCTCATTCTGTGGAGCTTGCTAATTAAACTAGGCTGGTTAGCCACCAGGAATCTATGTGTCTCCAACTCCCCAGCATGGTATTGCAAACCCACATCACCATGCCTGGCTTTTTACAGAGTGTTACAGCATAGAGTGGTCCTGGGAAGGACCACTCAGACTCCAGATGTTCCAAATTAGCCAAATTTTATTAGCTGGCTAGCAACTGCACTCTCTGGGCCAGGGTTTAGAGAGCACAGTACTGACTCAGAGGAGAACAGAACTTATAAAGGCAAAAACCACATCCTGATGGACCAGTTGGTTATACAAAATTACACTGGCATGATATGTTTGTTTCTGCAGCAGGTAAGCAAGCCATTACAGAAGCCAGATAAGCATTAACTGAGACTGTCCAGATTTGTAGGGGTTGTTTTCCCGAGGTTAACTCTTCCTGGAACAGTCCTGGGAGTAACTTTTCCTGGAACTGCCTGCCAGAGTCACAGTTCATCCAGATGGCAGCCTTATTCAAAAGGGAGGAACTCAGGCCATCACAATAGATTCTGGGGATCAAACTCAGGTTCTCATAGTTACAGGTTAAGCTCTTTACTGACTGAGCCCCCTTCATTTTATCTAATGTTTTTACTGCCCCTGCCTTCCAACTCTGACCTGCCATGTGAAGTCAGGTGTGGAATTTTCCACTTAGGTTGTGTTTCCATTCACAGACTCAGACGGTGGAGCATTTTGCAGAGCAGGGGTGTTGGCCCTTTGCTGACTCTGGTGATCAATCTGCATATCCTCTTCCTGTTTTTATGAGCCAGAGGCATGCCTACCATCCCTGGGCTCACGCAAACTGAGAATCACAGGATTGGGTATGTAGGCAGAGCAGCTCAGCATAGTCTGTGCCCTTGAAATGCATTTTTTAAGACTGTATATATCAGATTCTAAGAGTGTCTTCTGTTATGAGCAGTCAGTTATTCACAGAGCTGAGAATCGGTGGCCATTCATTCCATATATTCTCACATCTCTGGCACAAAGGGATCTTGTTTTCCTTTCACTGCTCACTGTGGGTAGTAGAAGAAAATGGAGGAAGGGAAGGAGGGAGGAAGGGGTGGAGGGAGAGACGAAGGGAGGGAAGGAAGAAATAAACCAAAATGTGGCAAAAACACATTGATTGAGTCCTGTAAAAAATCTGTAAGAGCTACAGGCATATCTAACCTACAGGCCACATGCGGCCCTGACACCAGCTGTGAATGTGGTCCACCACCAAAACATCACTTAAAACATCATGAGATTTGGGGGGGGGCAATTTTTGGAAATGACTTGATTGCACAGTTCTGAAGCATGGATTACTTAGTGTCAAACTGTTGGGCATGCCCACAAATTTAAAATATGTTTCTTTATAGTTTCTGAAACAGAGAATAATAGAACACATATGTTATAAAAGCAGAAGGGTGGCATTCTGGGGAGGAAGGAAGGAGAACAATAGACAGAGGGAAGGGATGGGGGTTGGGGGGGACAAAAAGGAACTAAATACAATTTTATATATATATATATATAATTATATATATATATATATGATGATGTCACAGTGAAACCTATTTCTTTATATGCTAACCAAAATTAATTTTTAAAATGACAAAAAAAGAACCAGAAAAGGGGGAGTAATTTGTTATTCAGAGCTGAATTGAATTTAATGACCCCAAAGGAGACAGCTGAGCTTTATGTTAATGCTACCCGTTCATCCATAAGTCTCCATGGCTTTCTGTTTATGTTCAGCACTTGACTGGGTTTCCCAATGCCTACTCCGTTAGAAAGAGCTAGAGGAGCAGGAGATCCAGCTCAGCAGTTAAGAGTACTGGCTGCTCTTGCAGAAGACAAGATTTGGTTCCCAGAACCTACAAGGCAGTAAACAACCATCTATAACTCTAGTTCCAGGGGATCTAGTACCCTCTTCTGACCTTCATGGGCGTTGCATGTTCAGGTAGGTGCTTACATACATACAAGCAAAACACTCATACACATCAAATATAAGTAAATTAAAAAGAGAGCAGCTAAAGGTGTTGGATCTGTTAATCGTTTACAAGTCCAGCATCAGTTTTTCCCCATTTACAGGAGTCACCCAGAAAGCCTGTCAAAGGGCAGGTTCTGACTCAGTAGTCCTGAGTGGAGCTGGGGCTCCTGCCTTTCTAACAAGCTCCTGGGGACACTGGCAATACTGCTCACAGCAAGGCCTTACATGACAAGGATAAAATTTAAAAGTGGATAGAGAGAAAACCGTCATGGTGGACACTACATTTATAGGTTTCATAAATGCTTGAGGTGGAGCGGGGAAAACAGTCAGCAAAAGTGCTTGCTTTATAAGCATGAGGACTTGAATTCAAGCCCCAGAACCCACATTAAAAACAAAACAAGCCAGGTGCGATGGTACACATCCTTAATCCCAGCACTTAGGAGGCAGAGACAGATCTGTGTGAAATGGATGCTATCCTGATCTATATATCAAGTTCCAGCTGGGGGTCCGAGGAGACCCCTGTCTAAAACAAAAAGGCTGATAAGACATGCTTGCAATCCCACCTCTGGATGTGGGGATGTGGGGAAGACTCTAAATGTTAGCAGAGAGCCACACATGCAGACCACGCTGTTTCAACATCATTATTGAAAACCACAAATTGAGTATGGATCCCCAGGGCTTCTGGTCAGCCAGCCTTCCCTATTTGGCAAGTCCCAAATCACTGAGAGACCCTGTCTCAAAAATACAAGATGGGCATCACCCAAGGCAGGACATACACACACTGCTTCTGACACACATGAACATGCACACACACAATGAATTCAACACATTCTTTAGATGAATGTACTTAGAGTCGTAGTTACCAGCAAGACATGGGTATTCAGGCCAGTCATGGTGTGCACACCTGTAATCCCAGAAGATAGGAGAACAGAGCATTGGAGACTGACTTGGGCTACAGAGACCCTGTCTCAAAACCAAGCAAACATGGGTTGTAAACCTTGTCACCTTGTCCTGATTCACACACTAGTCTCTTTGTTCTTTCTCAGTAATAATGTCAAAGCAGTGTGGGCTGCACATGTGGCTTTCTGCTAACTTCACATTTGTGTGAGTGTGTATCTTTTCCTTTTCATGACAGAAGAAACCTTTCTGTCATGGCAGGGACATCCCACGGGTGAACTCCAGGACACCTAGCCCAGGCTCTCGTCTGCAATTAGAATGAGACCCCAACAGCAGAAGTGCCATTCCCCCACCCTCTTCTCTCTTTTCTTTCACTTTCCCACTCTACTTTTCATAAATGACTTCACCTTTCTGTCATCCCCACACATAATCACCCATTATAGAGGCGTGGTATGGTGCTCCCCGTTAGTTTACTGAAAACCAAGCAGGATCCAGTACCATTCACTGGAAGAGTCAGGCAGGCAGAGACCTCACAGAACAGAGAGAGGACTCATACCTCAGATTAGAGCCCCCTGTCACTGCCATGGCTCACACTTAACACCCCCACATTTAGGAGAATGCTGTCCAGAATGATAACTTAGGAACCTGAGTCAGGAGACTCTAGAGCCCAGAAGTTTGGGGCCAGGCGTGGGCCATATAGCAAGACCTTTCTAGTAAAAACAATTATTCTGGATAACAATATGGTTCAGCAGGTAAAATGCTTGCTGCCAAGCCGGACAATTTGAGTTCTAGCCCCAGGACCCATGTGGTGGAAGGAGAGAACTCCTACAAGTTGTCCTCAACCTCCACATGCGCCAACAAACTAAATAAAGTGTAAAACAAAAGCCATTACTCCAGCCAATGAGATGGTTTAGCACTTGCTGTGCAAGCCTTACCATCTGAGTTCAGTTCTAGAACCCATATACTGGTGAATGGAGAGAACCATTTCCACAGTGTTGTAGTCCGACCTCTACACACATGCTGTGACATAGGTGCCACCCCTCATTAATAACAAATACTCCTTAAATTACAAACTTAAAAAATAAATAAAAGTACTAGGGTGGTGAGTTGAGATCAATATCAGTTTAGCTTGTATCACTTCGTAATAATTTCTTCATTAACTATTCCAGCCTGCTTGTCAGTATCAACCTCTAGCAAAGGTGTTGTTTATCAATGGATAGTTTTTCAAAAGAATAAATCTTAATTTGTCAGAGGTGATATATAAGGCTGGGAGTTATAGCTTCGTGGTGGAATGCTTGTCTGGCGTTCATTCATGGTTCGAACCCCAACACTGGAAAACAAAAGAAAATAACCTAATATATCTTTATAGTCCATTAACAGAAGCCCAGCCCAGTTAGTGCTCAGGGCTGACAAGCCAGACAGCCTCTCTCAGAGAAGTCACATAAATACTCCCTGCACTTCTGAGAACCAAGTCAGTCTTAAGAGATTTGCTAGTTTTGCAAACCACAGTCATGTGTGCTGGCATTGTTCTGTTTGAGAGTTGCTAATGGCTCTTCCTGAATGTGTTTGACATTTTACTTGGCTTTGAAAGGACTTTTGTGCCCCTGTGTTTACCTCCCTGGAGCAACCGTGAGCTAATTAACCTATTCCTCCACTGGCTGGGACTACGATATGCAAATGTTCTCATTTCCCATTCTGACATAATCACTCTTGCAGGAACACGGTAATGGAATCCTGAGGCCTTTTATGGGGCACTGCACCTGTGATGCCAGCAGGGGGCGCATGAACCAGCTTGCCTCGTAGGCCTCAGTAATGAGCACTCCTTCGCTAGATGGCTTAAGAACATAGGAACTTAACAATTCTCTTTAAAAATTTTTGCTTTTATTTATTTTTATTTTACATGTTTGAGTGTCTCATCTGCACAGATGTAAGTGCACCCATATGTACAGTGCCCACAGAGGCCAGAAGAGAGTGTCAGGTCTCCTGGAATTGGAGTTGTGAATGGTTGCTAACAATGACGTGGGTGCTGGGAACCAAGCCTGGGTCCTCTGCAAGGGTAGCCTGTGTTCTAAACACTGAGTCATCTCCCCCACCCCATTCCCTTTCTTAAGAGTGATTTCCAGAGTTTAAAGATAAAAGGTTAGTATTAATGCTTTTTCAGACAACTAAAACAGACAACTCTTTCTGACACTCTTGTGATTTAATTTTATTCTCTTTAATGGATTTGTAAAGAATGAGTGTGAAAAGATGACCTTCAGTTCTCTTTATTTGAGACATACTTTGTTTGCCACACACCTTAGGGCTTTTCTACATCCACAGACATAGACTATAGCTTCTTCATTTTTTCAGCATGAATATTTTACATCTTTTTACCTCTTGTTTCTAGCCCCCTGCTTAGTGCCTCTTGTCAGCATGAGCAATCCTGTTCTTTTCGAAATATCCTCTGGTGCGGCTGGGGAGATGGCTCTGCAACTACGAGCATGGCCGCTCTTGCAAAAGACCTGGGTTCAGTTCCCAGCACCCACATCACATGTTGGCTAACAACTGTCCATAACTCTAGTTCCAGAAGAATCCGATGCCCTCCTCTGACCTCCAAGGCATTGCACAACACAGGTGCACTTACACACACACCAGCATTATACTCATTCACATAAAATAAAAACAATAAACAATTTTTTAAAAAGAAAAAATACCCTCTGGTGTCCAGACACCAGATGCTTAACCCTACACTCTCCTGTATACGTATACGCGAATACTCTTATCTACCTGATCAAAACCAGGAGGGAGAGGCCACTTCCTCTTGTGTCTTTTTTCGTTTTCGTGATATCTGTTGGTAATGTTGAAACAAAATCAACATGAAGCATTAAATCACCGCTCCCAACTCTGAGTTTGAAACTAGGGGGAAGGTATAACTAGAGGGTGGAGAGACCACTCGGTGAGTAAAGCCCTTGCCATGCAAGCCTGAGGACATGAGTTCAGGTCCCCAGAGCCCATATAAAAGCCAGATGTTGTATACCATATGCCTGTAATCCCTGTGGCAGAATGGGAACTAGAGTCAGGAGAATCCTTGTTTGAGGCTGGAGAGATGGCTCAGTGGTTAAGGACACTGGCTGCTCTTGCAGAGGACCTGGGTTCGAGTCCCAACACCCACATGACAGCTAACAACCATCCATAACTTCAGTTCCAGGGGATCCAACGCTCTACTTCTGACCTCCTTGGGCATCTACGCAGACATGGTGTTCGTAAACTCATGCAGGCAAAACACTCATACAAATAGATCGGTCTTTTTTTTTAATGTGCACCCTGAAACTAGCTCAGTATCTTAATTCTCTGATACACTCAGGAGCCTGGCCAATATTTTATCTGTTTTAACTTTAGAGTTTTAACCTGCTTGTGCAATTCTGTACAATCAGGAAGCCTCATATTAATCTTGTCAGGAACATGCTTTTTAGGTTGGTTGGTTGGTTTGGCTTGGCTTGGCAGATTTCTCCCTCCCAGAGCTGATGTTCTGATTTCCCCCCTCCCCTTTTCTTTCCTGTCCCCCCTCATCCCTGCTCCTGGTCTCTTCCCCCTTCTCAGAATCCGGAGCTGCTGCTGCTGGTCTAGCGAACCCACGGGGAGATGATTCCTCATGAAGAGCCTGGATCCCCTACAGAAATCCAATGTGACTCTGTGTTTATCAGACTGAAATCAGAGCCAGCCAGACAGTGAAACAGCCACCGTGGAGGGGGGACGGCGAAAAATGAAATCCAACCAAGAGCGGAGCAATGAATGCCTGCCTCCCAAGAAACGTGAGATCCCCGCCACCAGCCGGCCCTCTGAGGAGAAGGCCACTGCCCTGCCCAGCGACAACCACTGTGTCGAGGGCGTGGCGTGGCTCCCCAGCACCCCTGGCGGCCGGGGCCACGGGGGCGGGCGGCACGGACCAGCAGGGGCTGCCGGGGAGCTCGGTTTACAACAAGGAATGGGTTTGCATAAAGCCCTGTCCACCGGCCTGGACTACTCCCCGCCCAGCGCCCCCAGGTCAGTCCCCACGGCCACCACGCTGCCCACGGCGTACCCTCCCCCACAGTCAGGGGCCCCAGTGTCTCCCGTGCAGTATGCTCACCTGTCGCACACCTTCCAGTTCATTGGGTCCTCCCAGTACAGCGGGCCCTACGCCGGCTTCATCCCTTCCCAGCTGATCTCCCCATCAGGCAACCCGGTCACCAGTGCGGTGGCCTCTGCGGCCGGGGCCACCACTCCATCACAGCGCTCCCAGCTGGAGGCCTACTCCAGCCTGCTGGCCAACATGGGCAGCCTGAGCCAGGCACCGGGACATAAGGTTGAGCCTCCACCACAGCAGCACCTCAGCAGGGCTGCGGGGCTGGTCACACCGGGGTCCCCCCCACCCACTCAGCAGAACCAATACGTTCACATTTCTAGCTCTCCACAGAGCTCTGGGCGGGCAGCATCGCCCCCAGCCATCCCAGTCCACCTCCATCCCCATCCGACGATGATCCCGCACACACTCACCCTGGGGCCTTCATCCCAGGTCGTCGTGCAATATAGTGACTCTGGAGGCCACTTTGTTCCTCGAGAGTCCACCAAAAAAGCCGAGAGCAGCAGGCTGCAACAGGTCATGCAGGCCAAGGAGGTCCTGAATGGGGAGATGGAGAAGAGCCGGAGGTATGGGCCACCGTCGTCGGTGGAACTGGGCCTGGGGAAGGCAGGCAGCAAATCGGTGCCTCACCCCTATGAGTCCAGGCACGTGGTGGTCCACCCCAGCCCAGCGGACTACAGCAGTCGCGATACCTCGGGGGTCCGTGCATCTGTGATGGTCCTGCCCAACAGCAACACACCCTCTGCTGACCTGGAGGTACAGCAGGCCACACATCGCGAGGCCTCCCCGTCCACCCTCAATGACAAGAGCGGCCTACACTTAGGAAAGGCCAGCCACCGGTCCTACGCGCTGTCCCCCCACACAGTCATTCAGACCACACACAGTGCTTCAGAGCCTCTCCCAGTGGGCCTGCCAGCCACAGCTTTCTATGCTGGGACTCAACCTCCTGTCATTGGCTACCTGAGCGGCCAGCAGCAAGCAATCACCTATGCGGGCAGCCTACCCCAGCACCTAGTGATCCCGGGCACCCAGCCTCTGCTCATCCCGGTGGGCAGTCCTGACATGGACGCGCCTGGGGCAGCCTCGGCCATAGTCACGTCATCACCCCAGTTCGCTGCAGTGCCTCACACGTTCGTCTCTACCGCCCTGCCCAAGAATGAGAACTTCAACCCGGAGGCCCTGGTCACCCAGGCCGCCTACCCAGCCATGGTACAGGCCCAGATCCACCTGCCTGTAGTACAGTCAGTGGCATCTCCTGCCGCGGCACCACCCACACTGCCTCCGTACTTCATGAAAGGCTCCATCATCCAGCTAGCCAATGGGGAGCTAAAGAAGGTGGAGGACCTGAAGACAGAGGACTTCATCCAGAGTGCGGAGATCAGCAACGACCTCAAGATCGACTCCAGCACCGTGGAGAGGATCGAGGACAGCCACAGCCCGGGTGTGGCAGTGATACAGTTTGCTGTGGGTGAGCACCGAGCACAGGTAACCTTCACTGGGGTCACACAGGTAGGGGGCCCCCAAACCAGGCTGTCATTTCCTGGCAAGGTGATTGCTTCCGGCAGTCAAGATAGAGGGATCCTTTCGGCACCTGGTGTTATAAATAAAAGATATTTCAATGAGTCAGTGGAAAAGAAGCTAAGGTGAATTACCCTTAGGCAAACTTTATTAGGAGAATTACAACATCCCAGCTATAGGCAGCCATGGTGGGGCCCTCTGGGGACAGACAGCCCCTTCAGTGATGAAAGAGAGATTCATTAGGAGAGGGACCCATCACAGGTAATGTGACAGGGCTCTGGAAGACACATCATGCTTCGGTTTCAGAGAACAAAGGGAATTTCTTGTTCGTGTTTGGGGGTGGGTGGCATGGAGTCGTGTTATACCATGTGACCTAGCCTATGGGCCAGGAGTCACAAGGTAAGAAGGCACTGGATAAAAGTTATAGTTCAAGGCTCTCTTGGAGGGTATCCAGAAGAGCTGGGTTTAAGGAGGGAGGGAGCTCAGCCCTGAAAGCTGCAAGCCCATAGCAGCTTTGCTTTGTCAACTCTGTCCAGTGTTAGTTTGATATTGCACAGGCAAGCAGAGGATCTACCACCTCACACGTAGACCATAGATGGGATCTTTCCCAACTTCACTCTCTAAAACAATCAGGCCCGTCTTTCCCATGCCACTCGTTGGTAGTAAGGAACTCTTCTCTGTGCATTCAGAAGGGCACCAGCTCTGTGCTATCCTTAGACAAATGAGAAAGTGGTGTTACGTGGTTGGAATGAGGAACCTAGACACTCTCTAGGGAACCTTCTAGCATTAGGAAAAGACAGAGACCATTGTTCAGGCTGAAAAACATTAGATGTCAATGGTCATCAGATCCTATGTTAGCATCCAGGTTTTAAAATACACATGATTGATTGATTGATTATTTAAGTGTGATGGAGCTAATTAATCAGGAGATGACCCTTGTTGAAAACACTGTTATGCTCTCAGATTCCAGGAAGACCCAGGGCCCATCACATCACAGGAGAGGAACAGGAGAATATAGAGAAGGACCAGGGTTGCCAGGTAGACTACAAACAGGTGAAATGTGAGCAAGAGCCTTTATTTGGGTTCTCATAGGAAACAGTGGGAAAGGTGGACATCTTATGACTTTTCCTAGGGAGATATAAACATCTAGTCACCCTAGATGGGACATGGAAGAGAGACCAAAGAAACTATTGCACCCACATCCGACATGGTAAACCCATGAATTTATTGAGCATGGGTGATTTAAAGATAGCTGCATCACCCAAAAGCCCACCCAGCATGAATGACAGCTCACAAATGTGACGTCCCTGGAACTTTCTGCCCAAGTTTCAGGCAGCCCCACCAAAGAGGCCTCTTCCCTGCAATCATTCACCTCTTAGATGGCCTTGTGAATCCTGCAACTTTCGTGAACTTCCTGGGTCATTCACAACGAAGCAGGCTTGCATTTGGCCCCTGTGAGTGAGTTTGGTGGACTCTAGTGCTGAGAGTCGTTGTCTGAGAGCTGGGCCTGCTGTGATCAGAGAAGGAACTTTGAATCTGATGAGCCAGTAGAGGAGGTGACTGGGCATGGGCTTCAGTTTCTACGTTTGCATAGGAAAAGTGTGCTTCCAAGCGAGTTGTTGGCTACTGTAGGAATTAGCTAGTCCTAGAGAGGCAGTCCCTCTTGTCGGCAGGAAGATAAGCTGTCAAATCACTGAAAATAAGGTGCATTAGTCACGCAAGCCAAGAAGCCTGGGTTACCCCAGGTGACCTGTCAGACATGTCAGAGGCAGCCAAAATCAGTCATGTAAAATCTTGGAGGTAATGGTTAAGTGTCTTAATTTCTGAGGAGTCCTTCAGTCTACCCTTTTCACCCTTTCCAGAATCCTGGGGGCTGGGGGGCGTGTTGCTTGTTTCTTTGTCCTAACAGTCTCCTGTAGCCCAGGCTGTCCTCAAATGCACTGTAGCTAAAGATGACCTTGAATCTCTGATCCTCCTGCATCTGCTTCCTAATGACTAGGATTAGAGGCATGTTCCTGGTGTGTGCAGTGTTGGAGATTGAACCCAGGGTATCCTGCCTGCTACACAAGTACTCTAACTAACTGAGCTACTTCCTCAGCCTCCTTTCCTGAACCTTAAATCACTTTACACATTTACTCATCCACTGTTTATATGGAACAGCAGCTTTGAAGCCCACATTGCAGAGAGTCAAACGGACTGGTCCCCACATGGGCATATATATTCCCTGAAAGATCACAGTGGGATCTTTCTCAAGATTAAAGGCCCTACGTCATGGAGACCTTTGAGCCTAGAATAGTTTCGATGGAATGACGCCACTGTCGTTCTTGGTAAGGGCCAAGAAATGTTTCTTACACACTATGATTCAGGGAGAAGAAACTTTCTATGTAAAGTAGGAAAGGGTTCTAGAAGATAGAAATTACATGCAAGGCACAAGTGTTCTTTTAATCCCAACACTCGGGAGCCAGAGGCAGGCAGATCTCTGTGAATACACTAGCCTGGCCTACATAGAAAGTTCTGAGTCAGCCTAGGCTACATAAACTCTGTCTCAAGCTTCTTAGACCCTAGCAAAACATGGAGGCAAGCTAGAATGTCTTCTTCATCGTATTTGTAATCCTTAGAACATGGCTATGACCAGAGACCAACAGGCAAAGGGTTGGTTGGCTTATCATTGGTTTCAATGCTGGGAATTGAACCTAGCACCTAACGCATTCTAGGCAAGCACCCCACCCCTGAACTGAATTCACAGCCAAGGCTTGAAAATACTTCTCTCTTCTGGGCAGCATCTTTCCACTACAGAATAAATTCAGCCTCTGTAACTTGGAGCTTGCACAGCAAAGCAGACTCTAGAGAATTCCACAGCCCTCTCTGGCCTGGGAGAGCACCAGTCTCTTGTGCTCAGAACTCTTGCCCCGCTCAGAACTTTGCAAAATGAATGTCCAAATGATAAAGAAATTGGCTTCCCTGAGAGGTCAGGTTCTGCTTCTGTTTCTTTTCCATCGCCTGATACTAGGTTTCTTTGTTGATAGCCTGGGATACAGGCAAGCACAGATGGACAGGAGGAGGAATGTGTTTCTATCCAGTGCTGGAAAGGACTTTCCCAAAGCAGTGAGAGGTCTGTGGTCTGCTGAAGGGGCTACTTGAGTTTCGTGCCATAGAAATAAAAGTACAAGGCCCAGCCCCAGCCAATGATTTTCCGCCTTATTTTAGGAGCCTATCAGAAACTGGCTGACATCATCACAGCTCAGAAATGCATTTGCATAAGTGAAGGTTTCAAATCACTGAGTCAGAAGAATGTGAAGAGAAGGAGCAAGGGAGTGGGTTAGGGAGAGAGAGGTGAAGACTTCATTGAGCTTGCAAGGGCTGCCTCCCTCCTGGTGTCTCTCCAAGGACTTTTCTCCCTAGCCTGAGCAATCGCCCAGGTCTCCTAAGCTGATGAGATTCAGTGCACGCTTGCATCCACAGGGATGTATAGAAATGCTGGAACTGTTGAACTTTAGGAGCAAAATTGCAAATTTGACTGGGAGAAGAGAGATGATTTTCTCTAGGACAGAAATAACTTTGTGACCCTGGGTGTAAATCCCGCGCGGGCAGAGAGCTGCAAGGATGCCTGACCTTAGACACCCTCCGTGGTCCTTCCCAGAGAGCACTTGGGGGTGGTGAGGAGAGCCCGAAGTAGGCTGTGCATTTGTGGGGGACCAGTCGCACTCCTCAGTGCCTCAGCTGCTCTTCTTCCTTCCCTGAAATGGACTAATGGTGCTCTGTAAAGACTGTTGCCTGAATTGCCTTAGGTTTAACTTCATTTTTCTTTCTTTCAGTCTTTGAGTTTTGTTTGTGTGTGCGCTCCCGTGTGTGTGCATGCGTGTGTGTGTGCGTGTGTGTGTGTGTGTGTGTGTGTGTGTGTGTGTTCAGGGTGTTTAGCTTAGTTTTGTTTTGGTGTTGAAATCTAGTCCTTGTGCATTCTTGGTAAGTGCTGTACCTCTAAGCTCTAACTTCTTTCTGCTCTTCAGTTTTTTGGGGTTTTTTAAGCCTTGCTTTTCTGCCTTCCAGAACAAACTTGATTGTTTCTATTGGTACCAATAACCAAAAGTTAAAAGTATATTCAGGGGATATCTTACTGACCTCTGACTAACCAGCACCTAGATATAATGGGAACCAAAACCATCCCCTGTAAAAGAGAGGCGGGGGTCTTTGTTGGTGACTA
This sequence comes from Eospalax fontanierii, assembly GCA_035773235.1. NCBI lineage: Eukaryota > Metazoa > Chordata > Mammalia > Rodentia > Spalacidae > Eospalax > Eospalax fontanierii. The sequence continues at coordinate 9,490,242 of CM069547.1, forward strand.
TGTGTTGTGTGTGTTATATGTGTATGTGGTACAGGCACGTGAATGTGTGAGTGTGAGAGCCCATGTCCCCCATGTGGAGGCCAGAAGAAGACATTGGGTGTCTTCCTTTTTAACTCTGGCTTATTGATTTCATATAGGGTATCTCACTGAACAGGAAACTCCACCTTTAGATGAGACTGGCTGGCCAGCAAGCCCTGGGGACCTGCCTGTCTCCACCCATAGATGCTGGAGTTACATGCACACTAAGCCACGTCTACATTTTATGTTTGTGCTAAAGATTCAAACCCAGGCCCTCGTGATTGCTTGGCAAGTGTTCTCACCCATGGAGCCATGTCCCCAGCCCTTTGGTGACTGCTTTTATGGAGCTGAATTCCTAACTGCTCTATGGAAAGATGCCTCCATAAATGTCTATAGGAGGAAAGTGCTTCCGCATGCTGGTCACCCATTGTCCCAGTGGCTTTGCAGCATGCTGCACTGCTCCGCCTTCAGAGAGTGTCTTTGCATCCCCACAGTGCTATGGTGAAAGTGACCGGACTTCAGGTTTTGCTCCTTGTCACTGTGTTTGCTAATGGGGCATCCTCCCTCTCCAGGGGTCTGACAGGTTCAGAGTCACTGCCCCTGGTCTTTCTTGCTTTGGCATAGGACAACAGATTGCTGCCTTTGAGCTCACTCCCAAATAGAACCCACTTGGTGTTCTTCAAGTGTTCAGTCCAAAGTTTGGGACAAGTTTCAATCAAGAGAGCCAATGTGATTTGTGATTCCAAAAAGTGGGAATGTTTGTAATCCCAGCACCGGAGAGACTGAATCTGGAGGATCATAGCTTTGAGGCTATCCTGGGCTATTGCAGATTGAAACACTGTCTTTTAAAGAGAGCGGAGACTGAGTATGGTGGCACATGTCTTTGGTCTGAGGACTTGGAAGGCGAAGGCAGGGAGGCAAGTGGGTCTCTGTGAGATGTGGGCCAGCCTGACCTACAAGGAAACCCTATCCCAAAAAGACCCCCCCCAAAAAAAAAGGAAAGAAAGGAAACAATGCCAATAATCTATTTTTTAAAAAAAGAAAGTTAAACTAAAATATTAAAAATAAATAAAAAATGTTTAAAGGAAAAGGAAAAAATAAAAGAAGGAATGAATCATAGCATGGATGGCCAGGGTAGGAAGTAAGTGTACTGTGGAGAAAATATATTAATACATACCTCAAGCTGAAAAAGTCTAAGTCCGAATCTGTCCTCCACTACCCAGCAGCCCTTGGAACCTGGCACAGTGTTGGGTTTACTGTAGGTGACTTTGGCCCTAACAAGAGGAGGTTTGCTTCTGAAAAGGAAAGAAAATGTGCTTATGCTCTAAAAAGAGTTAATAGAATCAGTACACTAAACCCTGGTCAGAAAACTGAACTTCTGCAATGTACACAGCAAGCCACTTACACCCCACCTGCACCCTCCTACTCTGTCCCCATGCTGAGGCATGACATCATTCATTTCTATCGGGCAGTCTACATGACCGCAGGCTATTTTGTGTGAGCATGTGCAATCCGGCTTTCAGCCGGATGTGAGTGAGAACTGGCAGGCCACCCTTCAGATCAGCATGAGCACCCCCGTATGGAGAAGGGTGAGCTTCGCATCTGCAGAGAAGTGTCCCATTGGAGGAACCGCCTGCTCATCTGTCTGCTCCCAGGAGTCAGTTTTTCTGAAGAGCATCCAGAATGCACCCAGTGGGGTCACAGAAAAATGGATCTGTAGTGTGCTCTGGCCTGATACATTCTACTGGCTGTCACGGTCCTAAATGCTGCACTCTGTAAGTGATTAGTGCTGTCTGTCGCTTCCCAGATCCTCCCAGGTGACTGCTTCTTTGACTTCCTTAGTGGCTCCTTAATATTTACTGGCATTTTCTTCTCCCAATATCCCAGTGTGAGTGGGTGTTCATGCTCCCGCAGCTGCTAGGACGCGGCACTCGCTGTGTGTTGGCTGATGGTTTTCTTTCATTCTGCTATTCTTTAGTTGGACTGCTGTGGACTGTGAGTCATCAGTGGCAGCAGTATGCATTAAATGGATTAGCTGGAGCCTAAAAATAGTCCAGGAACTCATGCAAGCAGTAAATAACCTGAGAGAGTCAGTCCCTTAGCTGCCAAGAGAAACATACTCGGCCACATTTACCATGCGGGCTGGTGGAAAAGAAACCAAAAGCATCAGAAAAATAGATGCTCAGTGGCCTGAACGAAGGCCACGTGCTTAGGTCTATGTCCCAGTTGTAGGAAATGCAATTCCTTGAGTTCTGATGCCAAAGAGGATCCTAGAAACCACATCAAACCATATTTGTGTGTGTGTCTGTCTGTCTGTCTGTCTGTGTCTATGTGTCTATGGACTGCATGTGGTAGAACATGCCTATAGTCCGAGGTACTTGGGCAGGAGGATTGCTTGAGCCCAGAAGTTTGAGCATAGCCTGGGCATCATAGCAAGATCCCATTTAGAAAATAAACCCCAGTCTAAAAAATAAACCAGAATAGTCTTGCTCTGGATCTAAGTGTCCCCAGTTGGATGAGCTTATTATGTCCCTCAGACTATGTTTGGTATGCCTTGCTTTGTTTTGTGCCCAGATTGAACCTGGCATGAACATGGTAGCCAGATTGAACCTGAACTAATGGCAATCCTCCTGCCTCAGCTTCTGGAGTGCTGAGATCAAAAGCATAAACCATAGACTTTCTTGTTTATAGTTTTATATTTAGAGGTTGGGGAGATGGCTCCATCAGGAGGACTTGAATTCCATGTCCAAAAGTTAGGGGATCCCAGTACTTAGGGAGGCAGATACAGGTAGAATCCTGGAGCTCACAGGCTGGCCAACCTGACCTACTTAGCTAATTCCAAACCAGTGAGAGACTGTCTCCAAAATTAACTAAAGGAATAAAAGTGAACAGAGCCTAAGGCATGATGCTCAGAGTTGTCCTCTAGTCTCCACATGCACACACATGCATGCACCTGCACATATGACTACACACACAAACAAGTATTAGGTTTATAAAACACTGAACAGAAAACGGGGAGTTCCCACACACGTATAGTTTTCACTATTGTTAAAGCCTTGAGCTGGAGCTGGTAAGATGCTCCGTGGGTAAAGGCACTTGCATCCAAGCCTGATCCAAGGACCCACACAGTGGCAGGAGAGACCCTACACCCCCACGTTGTCCTTTGTGCTCTGCCCTCGTGCACACATACACACATGCACACAATATTAAGTAGACGAAGGTAAAAAGTGATTTTTTAAAATATTGCACTCATTTGCTAAATGTTATGCCTGAGCCAGTATCTCTGTGCTGCTACTGACCAGAGCCCATCGTTTATGGTAGATTTGCTCTTTGTGCCTTCTGTGAGCTTTGATAAATGTAGCGGGCCCTGTAACCAACATTACAGTTCCATCCAAAATAGTTTTTCTACTCTAAAATTCTGTTAGGCCTTGCCTATTTGTCACTCTCCCAAGTGCACAGGTCAGAATTCTAGGAGCCATCAATGTTTTTTTACTGTCCCATAGTCCTGCCTTTTATCAGAACATCATGGTCTTGGACTCACACAGGATGGTGCTGTTGCAGACCGCCTTCTTTCACTTAGCACTACACGTTTCAGATCTTCCCCGGTGTCTTTTGAGGACTTTGATAGCTCCTTTTATTTTAAGGCTAAATATGGGGCAGCTTTCTTTGTTGTTGTTATTATTGTTATTGGCTTCTTTTTTTCTTAAATTATTTTTCTAAGGTTTTATTTGTACAAGTGTTTTGATTGCCAGTATGTTTATTGGTATGTGTGAATGCCTGCAAAGGCCAGAAGAGGGCGACAGAGCCAGAACTACCATGTGGGTGTTGAGAGTTGAACCCAGATCCTCTGGAAGAACAGCAAATGCTCTTAACCCCTGAGCCATCTTTACAGCCCCAGCTTGTTTTGTTTTCTGAGTCAAAGTGTTGCTCTGTAGCCCAGACTGTCTCAGCCTCACAAGCACAAGGATTGCAGGTGTGGGCTACACTGCTGACCTTCTGTGCTTGCATGCGTGTGTGTGTTACTAGAGGTTAAACCCAGGAGTTCATGAATGCTAGGCAAGCACTCTACCGCTGATCTACAAAACCCTTGATGTTGTTCTTTAAGGCATGTGGGTTAGAAACCGTGTGCGAGCCATACAACCAGAATAGCACAGTGTCGCCTGCAAGGTCATTTGTTGGACAGCACCCTTCCTGGCCAGCCACGGGCTTCCTGATGGGACCTTCTTACTGCAGAGTTCTTCATATGCATACTCTAGCATATGAAGAAACTCAGACTTATGGTTTGGGGTTTATGTTTGGAGGTGTCCCATTGCTAGGGTGTGGGTTTCCTTGAGCAAGCGAAGACGCTTCCATTAACGGCTGATTTGGGTGGAGCGTTCATGAGGTCAGATGTTTTAAACAGAATGCTCACATGCTCCTCTGAAGAGTTTTGATGATTTTATGAAGAGATTTGATGAAAATAACTAGTGATTTTTAAACACTGGATAAGTGCCTCACATCTCCTTCAGCGTCACCACAGGGCTCTCTGTATTCCTTCATGTTGTGAACATATTTCTGCAAACCATTCTTCAAGGAGAAAAGCAGACTGAGCCTTTTTTACCGCTAAAACAGAATCAATAATTCCACTGTGCGGGCAGACGGGAATTCCCAGTTTTCTGATTTGACCAAAAGCAAGATGTATTCACTAAAAACAAGCTTCGGAGACACCTCATGCTTTCTAGCTACAGGCAGAAATTGTATGTATGAGACAGTGTTATGCAGGGAAAAGAAAAAAAGTTTGATGAAGCAGAGGCCCTTCACATTTGTGAAAACAGGAAGCCATGTGAAGGAGAAAGAGACATATTTAAAGAACAGACAAGTTTTTCTCCTTCAACCCTGCTTTTGGCAAAATGTCCATATATGTGCACTAGACACAGCAATCTAAGACTGAAGTATACAAGCAAACTGCATAAATATACATGTTTCGATACAGTGTTTGCTGACTAGTTACAGGGATTTATGGAGATTTCACATAAAACAGGCAAAAATAGTGTTAAAAGCCAGTCGTTAGCCATGCTAGGAAGGCGGGACAAAATCATGAGGCCGCATTGCCTTATCTGACTTCCTCCATCCAGAAGGGAAGTTGGGTTAGAGTTTTAAGGGAATCAGCTGAGGGGCTGCGCAGAGGGAAGTACATGTGTTTGTGCTTAAGACAGTGGTGAGCAGAAGAGTTCCCACAGCAGCAGGCTGTGGAGCAGTGGCAGAGATGGGAGGTGATCTGCCCCTACAAAGTAGAGGTGCCCCCACGAGCATCCTGCCTCTGTGGACTTGGTGCCTTTGGCAGCTCAGAGACCATCCTGGAAAATGTTTGGAGCCCCAATAAGATGATGGACAGAGGAAGGGAGGAAGGGAGGGAGGGAGAGAGAGGAGAGAAGAAAAACAAGGAATAATTCTGTGAAGTGATAAGCAGCAGATCCCTGAGGATAGCTATGACCCGGCCCAGACAGCTGCCTTGGGACAGACATATACTTAGGAAAAGTATCCATCCTCATCCTGGGATGGACCCTTGTGTTAGCTGGTGTTTAAAAAGTGGAGCTTCTCGGGGCTAGAGAAATGGCTCAGCATTTAAGAGCCTTGTCTACTCTTGCAGAGGACTCAGTTCAATCCCAGCACCCACATGGCAGAAAACCGTCTGTAACTCCAGATCCAGAGGATCCAGTGCTCCCTTCTGATCTCTGTGAGCATTGCACGACACAGGTGCTCTTACTTACATGCAGGCAATACACTCAGACACAGAAAATAAAAATAATAAATAAAATTGTTTCAGTGGAGCTTCTCCATGCTCTTAAATGGTGCCATCTGCTGGCCACCTATGCCATTGCAGTGTTTTGCATATGGAAGGCAAACATGAACTATTTCTTAGATTTTTACTGAGCACCTATTGTATCCGGAAGCAGTCTAGACTTTAAGAATAGAGGTATGAGATTAGGGGAAGAGATGGCCCAGGCAGAATGGAAGTAAGTACCTACCAAAACAGGGCACCAAGTGTGCAAGTGTCTCTGGAGTCCATCAGCAAAAGCAGTTTCATGTGCAGTGAGGAGAAGGAAGTAAGCCATGCAGGGCTTGTTCCTGGTGACTTTTCCCTCCAAGTACATGCAGGCTAGGCCAGGACACAGGTGGTGAATGTCATGAGAAATGGTCTTGGTATCTATGGAAGAAAAACCCATAGAATCATCTGTAATTCAGACGTGGTGGTATGCAAGAAAACACAGAATACGTTTCAGTTTCCCAAGTTGACCTGAACAACTTGAAGATGAGATGGGGGAGAGTGAGGGAGGTGGATTGGGAGCTTCTGTTTCTAGAACACTGAGGCTGAGTCGCTGATTAGACATCCAGGTGGACGCTGCCAGATAACAGGCTAGCCAGTCTCCTGCCTACAGACCTTGAAGAAGCAGCTCGCCCTCTCTTGTCCCCATATGGAAGGTGTGAGCCTGTGCCACACACAGTATGTGCGGCACACAGTACACCCTCTTCCATGGTCTCTCATACTTAGTACATGTGTATTGTACACTCACAGAACTTTGTTGAAGCCACAAAATCTAGTCTCTGTCATCATGAATCCACAGTCATTAGGAATCATAGGACAGACTCCCATGGGTCACAAATTTAAGAAATTCAAGGCTCATCATCCCAGTATAAAGTGACATCATGTCGCAAAATCACACAGACTGTGATTTTCAAACAGTCTCCATTGATAAAGCTTCTCTCTAAGGAAATTTCAAGTCCAGACTTGGTCATATATATTCTCTTGAAAAATCCCTCAGGTGGAGTTCTTCATTAACTGTTAATCATCAGTTAACCTTGTGGCAAACCCAATTATAAAATAAAATAGATTTGTCAGGAATATTTCAGGGAACCTATTTGAGACAGGTGCCACAAGATTTTAAAACCTTTCCCCTCAAAGAAAAAGAAGTACCTGGTTTGTTGGTGCACACATGTAGTCCCAAGACACAAAGAGGCTGAGGCAGGAGGATCACCACAAGTTTGAGGCCAGCCTGGGCTACATAGCAAGACCCAGTCTCAAAAATTCAAAAAAGTAAAACTCTGTGTGGAGTTTGCAAACTTTCAGACAAAAATTCACATTCATTAGAGCCTTCTAGCTGAGTAATGAGAGAGCAGGGGAATACCACTTGACACAAATCACCCAAACACTGTCTGCAGTGGTCAGTTTATTGGAATGATCTTTTGACTCTGATTGGCTTGCATAGATGCAGCTGAGCCTGGCGGTGGCCTCTTTCCCCAAGATGTCTGAAACTTACTCTTCTAGAAAGATGCAAAACCAGAACTAGGGGGAAGAGATAAAAGACAAGCCTTTAGCATAACTGTTGAGGGGAATCTCAAAGGTTAAATTATGTCCCATTAACACCAGGTCCCTTTAGTACACATTTCAAACATCTCTTGTTCTCTCTCTCTCTCTCTCTCTCTCTCTCTCTCTCTCAGATTCCTTTCATAAGTTTTGGGATAGCTGTGACACATTTGATCCTAAGGCCTGTCTTTGATGTTTGGGCAGGTAGAACACAATGACCTCCAAACTGTATGAAAACATGTTTCATATCTTTCAATTCTTTGAAACTTTTCTTCCTGTGTCTACAAGTACTTTGTTAACATGCAAAGATCTTCAGCTATGTGTCTTCATCTATAGCTAGTATAATTTTCAGCAAATGAAACACTGGCTGTGCTGAGAAGTATGAGTTTATACACCACCAGGAGGTGTTGGGCCAGTAGGCCACAGACCATGCCCAGGAACAAGGAGAACCAAAGAGGTCAATGGGTTTGGAAGCAGGACTCATAATATTATGACCTTGTATAGCCTCTGGCTTTAGGCATAAATAAGTGGTTGTGGTGGTTTGAGTAACAAATGTCTTCCTTAGGCTCGTGTATTTGAACACCTGGTTCCCATTGGTACCACTGCACAGGGAAGTTATGGAACCTTTAGGAGGTGGAGCCTTGCTGAAGGAAGTGTGTCACTGGAAGCAGGCTTTGAGGGTTTATAGCTTCACCCTACTTCCTGTTTGCTCTGCTTCCTGTGTGTAGATGAAAATATGACCAGCCAGTTTGCTGTTCCCACTATCCCGCCATGATGGGCTTGATCCCCCTGGAGCCCTCCACCAAAATAAACTCTTTCCTGCTCAGTTGCTTTTGATCATGGTGTTTTATCACAGTAATAGCAAAGTAACTGATGCAGAGGTGAGTCTGCTGTACCTTATGAGACGTTTAGATTTGACATTGTTTTCATAATTGGAAATTATAGTCATTTGTCATTATTATAATAACATTTCTGGCTAGAACAACTTAAGGGAAGAAAAAGCTATATTGGCTCACAATTTCAGGGGGTAAATTCCATCATGGTGGGGAAGGTTTGTCACTATAGCGACAGGAGCAGGAGGTTGTTTGTTCACACAGTGGTGGCTAAGGACACAGAGAAGAGAGTGCCCGCGCTCCTCTGGCTTTTCCCTTTTTCTCTCTTCTCTTCACTCTGGGCCACCCAGACCATGGGGTAATGCCCCTCATGATCAGGGTGGGTCTTCCATCTTTAGTTAAACTTCTTTGGAAATACCTTCTAGACAGGCTGAGAAGTATGTCTCCAAGCGAATCAGGTTGACAGTGAAGACAGATCTTCACAGAAATGTAGCTTAATGATTCCCCCATGAAATAAGATTCCTTCCTTCTGCTCAGTTCATTACATTAGTGACTCTGAAAGATGTGGGAGAGAATCTATGCAGCCTTCAGCCTATTCTTCCCATTTAGAACCAGCAGGCATCTTCATTGGATATTGTAACTACTCAGCATAGTCCACATATTAATATATAAATACAGGTCGAGCATCCCTAATCCCAAATCCCAGACTTTCTGTGTACTCAAAAAGTTTCAGATTTTAGAGCATTTCACAATTCAGATTGTTAGATTAGGGATTTTCAGCCTGGGAAATCTATGTGCATATTCCAAAATCCCAAAAAGGTAGATTTTACAACAGGGATATTCAGTCTCTCTCTGTCTTTCTTATCAATTATACCGGGTACCTAAAATTGCAGATACACGGTAGACACTATATCACAATTTTCTATAGCATGAAACAAGGTTGTGAGTTCAGGTCAGTGTATCCCATTTACTTTAAGCTAGATCCACTGCTGTATGCAGTAATAGGAATGTCAAGCCATTATAATGTCTTTGTTCATATAAGTAAAGATCACAAGTTATGGCAGAAAGAAAATGTTTGGGGTCCAAAACCTGGATTCAGTCTCTCAGCTATAGTAATAGGAAAATGATTTTACTACTTACAAGTGTAAAAGATTGAAATAGTACTATTTTCCTCACTGGTATAATATATGAAAATACTCTTGGAAAGTCTGAATGTTTGACAAATAGAAGGCATTCAGGAAAACTGCTAATAGCACATCTTTTATTTATTCTTCCACAATTTCATGCATGTAAACAATGTATCTTGATCATATGTATTCCAACTTCTCCCTTCTCCTCTCCCAGGCACTCCCAACACATCCCCTCACTTCTTCCTGTCCCCCCCGCCTTATCTTATTAATAACCCACTGAGTCGAATTAGTCGTGGCTGTTGGAATGTTGAGTGATCTTGAGCAAGTAACCGCCGTGGCTGCAGTGAATTGATGGGTGTGGTGGCCATTCATGTCCTGAAGACACTATTTCACAGTACTCCTTCCTGTCTTCTGACTCTTTCTGTCCCATGTGGGGCTGAGCACTCAGTAGACACGTATTCTCAGCACTCTGACCAGTTACCTTTCTACATTAACTGCTGGCCACTTCAGAGAGATTAGAAAATTTTTAGCTTCCTTGACATGATTTAAAAAGCCCAGAGCAATGAAACTTTCCTCCAAGTAATATGCACTGTGATTTCTCCCTCTAAAAATACTTTGTGTTCTGTGGACCAATGAAGACGTGAAGTCTGTTCAAGAAGTCTGCATAGTGGATATAGCTGAGCAGTAAAGCACAAGCTTAGCATGCAAGCCAGGACTTCACTTGAATTCATTACTCATTTTTCAAATGGACCCAGTGATTGAGTCAAGCCTAGGGCTTGATTTTGTGAATAAACTATAGGCTTGAGTTATCTGACCTATAGTGTCAGCCTCAAAACCTCCCAATATTGCCCATCCTTCACGGTCCTGGGAAAGCCTTCCCTAGTACTCTAGCCCTTATTGACAACGCTCCCCTTAAATTCTTAGGATTCAAGAAGTTCTTAAGACTCCTAGGCTCCTGCCACATACCACGCCCCTTCTTGGGGGCAGGAAACAGTGCTAAACACAGAAGCACCTTCCTTATAGAGCTTACCTCCTGCAGCCTCACTTTTGCTGGTATTTAGTCCTGTCCAGTGTGAGGCTGTTATCCAATGAGATCTTAAAGTCCATGATCATCGCTGAGCTTCTAAGTCACCTACTGAGCCTCACAACTTAGCACTAAGTGGATTGTTTTAAGACTTTCTACAGAGATAATAGTAAAATATTTTAACTGCTAAATGTACTTTGCACTTGTCTGATTAGCATCTGTCCAGCATCTTTAGGGCACAGATGCAGCAGCTGTTTAGGAACCCCTTTTGTAGTGTATTCCTGGAGGAGGAGGCGTTGTAAACAAACTCTTCTCTCTTAATCCCATTCAGTTTTTATGTGTCTGTGTTAAATAAAACTCATGGGAGCTAGAGAAATAGCCTAATTGATCCAGGCAAATATGAGAACTTGAGTTTGATCTCCAGCACCCACGTGTGCAGATGTACGATTGTAGTCCCAGTAAGGTATTTATTATACTGACATCATTATCACCTGAACAAACAGACTGACTCAAATAACTGTTTGAGAGTGAGCCTGAACTCTCAGAGGACACTAGTTCCCCTAGCAATCTATTAGAACCCTCTGTCTTCCAGAACTGGGATGATGAATCTCTTGTCCCCTCAACCTGTGCAGATGGAGCTCTCTGTATCCTCACCCTGTGCCTATGGAACTTTCTCTGGATTCCTGTTTCTCCCACTGTGTCCCTGGTCAGGCCACACCCATAATTCATTCAAAATGATTTCTCCAGCTTCACTGGGGAAGTACAAGTTCAAGTTTAGTCCAACCCTTCATCTCCACAGACCATCTGGCCTTTTCATCCCCAGTTCACATTCATCCAAGGTTACTGTCCTTCCCAACCCACACTGTGACCAGTGGGTGGGTGTGCTGCTTGCAGCGCTTTGATATGTTAACTCTCAGGTGTGCCCACGTTCATTCATTATCTTTTTGGGTGAGGTTGCTAAGAAGACACCCTGGTCATCAGGCCCAAGAGTGCAGAGTTTTGCCGGGGTTAATTAAAAGTCATTAGTCCATATTATATCCATTAATGAAAGTCATTCATACACCCCAGTACTGATAGGAGGACCACTGAGGCTTGCTGGATAGCCAGTCTAGCCCACTTTATGAGCTCCCAGCCAGTGAGAGACCCTGCCTCAAAAAGAATAGTGGAGGGGTGCAATAGTCATGTCAGGCCCAGAGCATAACCTGCTCTTACATCCATTCTGCCTTGATTTCCACAGTGTTCCTTGAGCCTTGGAGGTAGAGGCTTAATACAGATGTCCATCTTAGGGCTGTGCACTCACTCAGTCTCTTGTCCAGAGCACTTGACCAGTGATGCAATTGGCAGGTGATGGCTGCTGTGGGAGGGAGAATCATTGTTTATTGAAGATATTGCCAGTGGTAGGTTTCCCATGTTCCGGGGGATGCCCCACATATGGGCAGCACTAACTGGACTCAGTGGATCATTTAAAAACCAAAAAAAGAGACATGAAATTGAGACGGGAGCCTTTGAGGAGAATATAGGGGTGTTGGAAGGGAAATAGGAATAGATAAGATCATATTTGATTGTGAACATGTCTGAAATTCCCAAGAATAAAGAGGTGCGGGGGCTGGAGAGATAGCTTAACAGTTAACAGCACAGTCTGATGCAGAGGACCTGGGTTCAATTCCCAGCACCCACATGGTGGCTGAGAATCATCTGTACCTCCAGTTCCAGGGGACCTAATACTCTCTTCTGGCCTCTGCGGGTACTCACGGCATGAGGACACTTACATACATGCAGGCAAAACACACACATAAAAATTATTTTTTTAATTTAAATAAAAGTTTAACTCAATGAAATTTAATAAATTACTCAATAAGAAAGGGGGGCGGGCAGCTAGAGAGATGGCTCAGTGGTTAAGAGTACTGGCTGCACTTGCAGAGAATCAGGGTTCAATTCCCAGCACCCACTTCACAGCTAACAACCATCTGTAACTCCAGTTTCAGGGGAATCGGACCCCTGTCTTCTGACCTCCAAGGTCAGAAACGCCATAACGGACCAGTGCACCTACCTACGTGCAGGCAGTACCCTCACACACATGAAATAAAAATAATAAAATATTTTAAAAAGAAGACAGAACAGTGCATGTGACCCTCGAGGTTAATCCTGGCCTCCACACACACATGTGCTAACTTGCATTCGTGCGTGTGCAAGCACACACACAAACACATGTACACATAGCTTCCATGAGCTTCCATCATTTCCCTCCTTCTGCCTCTGTTTCCACAGGTCAGCGTCGAAGTTTTGGTAGAGTATCCTTTTTTTGTGTTTGGACAGGGCTGGTCATCCTGCTGTCCAGAGCGTACCAGACAGCTCTTTGATCTGCCCTGTTCCAAGCTCTCCGTCGGGGACGTCTGCATCTCGCTCACCCTGAAGAACCTGAAGAATGGTTCTGTTAAAAAGGGCCAGCCCGTGGACCCTGCCAGCGTCCTGCTGAAGCACGCAAAGACGGACAGCCTGGCGGGCAGCAGACACAGGTATGCCGAACAGGAGAACGGAATCAATCAGGGAGGCACCCAGGTGCTCTCCGAGAATGGCGAACTGAAGTTTCCAGAAAAAATAGGATTGCCTGCAGCACCCTTCCTCACCAAAACAGAACCAAGCAAGCCCGCGGCCACGAGGAAGAGGAGGTGGTCGGCGCCAGAGACCCGCAAACTGGAGAAGTCGGAGGATGAGCCACCCTTGACTCTTCCCAAGCCTTCTCTCATTCCTCAGGAGGTTAAAATCTGCATCGAAGGCCGGTCCAACGTGGGCAAGTAGAGACCGCGCAGGCAGCGAGGCGTGGGCCGTCTGTATCCAGATTACTGTACTGTAGGCTAAATAACGCAGTATTTACATGTTATCCTTACTTTAGGTTTCTGTTCTAACCTTGTCATTAGAGTCGCACAGGTGTGTCGCAGGATACTGGTGCATATGCAATGTCTGCGAGTGTCTTCGGGGAGCGGGCGGGAGGAGGGTGGTCAGAGCCGTGGCCGTGGAGCTCGGGTGCCAGGTGGCCGGGAATGTGGCTGCACCCTGCACCGGCACCTGCCTCCTCCAGCACAGACAGCTAAAGGGCGTCAGTTCCCACTAGTTTAAAGAGCAAGTTCAGTGGGAAGGGACCCGCAGGGTTGTCAGGGGCTCATCCCTGTCGGGGTGCGTGGGTGCCACGGTGGTGAGTGAGGATCTCTTTTTCTCTGCCTCTGTCTGTCTCACTTGCTTTCTCTCAGCATGGGATTTGGGGTCCCAGGTTTCCCACATGCAAGAGCAGGAAACCAACTTCAGGGCATCCTAGGGAGGTAGCAGAGGGCAGATGGAAAGCTAAGTTTCAAAGAACATGGTTCTCTCCAACTTATTTTACAATAAAAAGCAACTTTTAATCATAGATAAATATATATATATATATATATCTCCCCCTATGGGGCCTGACTGCACTGAGATTTTTTTTTTTTTAAGAGCAACTGTCACATAGGGGATTTCATTTTTGCTTTGCTAATCCAGTGACGTCACTAGGTATCCTGGCGGGAAGTCTCTGCTTGGGTAACTCCTGGTCAGGTAGGTGGCAGTGGGGGTCAGAAGGAACATCTGCACTGGTTTCTGTGCAGTGTTAGGAAAAATCAATCAGGTGATTTGCATCAACTTTGCTCCCAAGAGGAAAATGCAAGCCCTCTCTCTGCAGCAGCAGAGGAAGCTCTCCGAGCTGGGCTTGCAACAACTTTTTGTCTTAACCTCCAGTTTCTAGTTCACGACTACAGACAACTCGGGTGCCACTTTTGTTGTTGTTGCTCCCAGCGTGACGTGAGGAGTTAGATCTTGAAAAAGATGCTCACCTGTGACTGACTCTAAGCATGTACAACGCTTTTCAGACTTTGTTACCAAGCACCTGACGTTCAAGGAGAGGAGTACTGTATCTCACTTTAAACTCTTTGGGAAGAAAAAGAAAAACTAAGTTGCTTTCAGTTTTATTTTTGACACTGTAATTACAGTTCAGCTTTGAAGAGTTGCTCTAGAGCCAGCTATTGAAAGTTTCAATGTGGTTTAAAAGGATGAATGTGAATTATAAACTAGTACGTGACAATAGATGACCACCAAGCACTACCTGGAGGCAGGCACTTGTCACTTTGATGTTGGAGAAGACAGTCAAAGACATATGCAGAATTTGGTAGAGAAACTGAGAAAAGGAGTCGGGGAAAGACACTCGTTTTTGTCCAGTGTTTTTAAAATGAACTTTTAAGGAACCTTGCAATTTGCACATCTTGAGTTTATAATTTGTGTGATATTCCTGCAGTTTCTATCCAATAACATTGTGGGAAAGGTTTGGGGGATTGAACGAGCATAAATAAATGTAGCAAAATTACTTTCTAACCTGCCTACACCCTAGGCCATTCTTAGAAGGTTCTGTTCCTTTCAAAATTCGTTTTGCTCTTTCTGCCACATATGTCATGAAAAAGCCAGGTCTTAGTAGGACAACTCTGAGAATTGTCTTCAGATTCATTGAGAGTTTTCCATAAAGACATTTTATATATGTGAGCAAGTGTTTGGTTTTTGAAAACAAAATTATTGTTGTTATTCATTATTTTCAGAATGACCTTTCTTTTTCTATTTGAAATCAGATCAAGATTTAATGTTTGGTACAAAAACCAGAAAGGGGATTTCATAAAGAAACACTCTACATAGCAACCCATATGTGGGCTATCTAGTATTCATTCAAATAGCACTCACCAGGGTTTTTACAGATCATTTTCTGGGGTGTACCAAACGCCTTTGAATAGGTTCAGAAGAGCTGGACTCACTTCTTGACTTTCCTTGAAGTTCTGAAGTTCGCTACCCTCAGCATGCTGACGGAGCTGGGTGGGCCCGTTCTTGTGGTCACATTGCTTATTTAGTGCTGTATGTTTTTTTCTTAATGTTTCTGTTCAGAGAACTTGCTTAATCTTCCATGTATTCTGCTCAGGGCACTTGCACTTACTAGGTTTTCATTTTCCTTTTTGTTCTTTGACCTTGATGGGAAGAGGAGTACGGGGCTGCCACACAGGCGCTGTCTCTCGTTTATACCACTATTTACAGCAGCTCGAGTGAGTTCAGAAAACACACACACCACCTTCTGACTTACTTCGAGGATTGAACTGACTGTATCCGCTAAACCAACACTAAAATGGGTAATCACACAGTTCGGAGCAATAGGAACATCCTAATTTTTGTGGTTCTATTTCAGGTATAGGAATTATAAAAGTCATTGGTTCTTCTGAAATATATGTCCAGTTTCATTCTCGCTCCTTTAGCATGTGCAATACTCTCTGTGCCAATAGTGCGCTATATAGTTCAAGTTCATTCCCTTCTGGCTTTTCCCTTGTTTGGTGGGTCGATCGTCCTTCCCTCTTGCTGGCCAGAGAAAGGCCAGAGGGAAGGAACCAGAAGGAGTGAGCATTCTTGCCTTCCCTTAGAGTGGATGCCGAGTGCTGGGGCAGGGAACCTCCTGGAGCCTGTGTGCCTGCCATCACAATGCAGCAAGAGACAGCCAAGAAGACCTGGAGAAGAGCTGCAGAGGCCCATCACCCACAAAATAGAACCCGGTGTGCAGTGAGATTTTATATATATATATATATATATATATATATATATATATATATATATATATACACATGCTCCGGAGCAACATAGGCTGGAATCAACTCATTTTCCAATCTCTTCTATGTCCTTGAGACTTTGAGCCCTGCCTTTGAGTGCAGGCAACTTACTACATATGAGCTTGTGTTCTGAGCGTTCCAGCCTGTGGCTCTGGAGGGGACCACCTGCTAGCCACAGTCACCATTCCCTGTGGCAGCTCTCTTCAAATAGAAAGAACACACAGACAGCAGGAGCCGCCTCTTGTTTGCGGACATCACTGGGCTCCGGAAGCAGCTGTGGTCACCGCTTCTGTGTAGGAGGCTCCATGATGGGTGGAAATTCTTCAGTGTCGGTCAGCGTACGAGGATCAGCCACGTGCCTCTGTACTATGTCCTCTTTGCAATATTTACCAATAACCATCTTTCTTCTTCTCTCTTACCTGTTTTCCATTTTTAAACAAATAACAGCAGGCCTTTTGCGTTTACAACAGAACACAATCACCAAGAAATTAGTCAGGGCGAAAAGAAAACATAATAATATTAATAAGAAACCAACAAACAAGAACCTCTCTTTATAGGGATTTCTAAATATATAAAATGACTGTTCCTTAGAATGTTAACTTAAGAATTATTTCAGTTTTGTCTGGGCCACTTTGGGGACAGTGGGAAGTAGGGGTGGGGAGGGAAGGACAAGGGTGCCACTTACCTCAAATCTTTTTAAAAGTGGAAATCCAAATTGTGTTTTCATTTGGACTTTCAGGATGATCTTCGTTGGTCACATTTTGCTTTTTCTGAACTCATCCAGCTTGGTTTGGGATGACCCGATTTTTGTGGTGGTGGCAGAATTCCTTAACTCTGAATCCCTTGTGTCTTGTTAGGTGAGCTTGTTGGGGTCTTCCCCACCCCCAATCAGGAAGCGGCAGCATCCTTCCTTCCCCTGCAAGGAACTCTGCGGAACCTTTCACACGTCTTACTCAGGGACGGGGCTGGTGTGTGTGTGTGGAACACGGATGTGTTCAGCAGCAGCACTTTTGACTACTCTGGAGTAGGGTTGTACAATTTCAAGGAAATGTTTGGATTTCCTGCATTGTGTGGTTTACTCCTTAGCTACTGCCCAGATTGCAATATAAAACTGCATGTTCAAGACATGCTCCTAACGATCAGAAAATCCATTCTTTGCACATACTTTGATCTTTACTGAATATGTTGCCAAAATTTATTTTTGTTGTTGTAGCTCTGGATTTTTTTTTTAAAGGAAGAATTGACAATACCCTTTAACATCTGTGACTACTAAGGAAACCTGTTTTGTAGATGCTTTTGAAGACACTGATGTCCTGCTATTTCAGACATGGGTGAGGAGGCAGAGCTCTTGGGATAGAAAGCCAGGCTTTTTGAGCTGAGTTGGTTGGCATGGCAACTGTTTCCTGAGCCACAAGTCGCTCAACAAACTGGTCTGTTCTCTTCCTGGAACTGTCTGCACTTCCAATTTCCTAGTCACCCTCCCCCCATGACTCCAGGGGAATACAGGGCCCCAGTCTCCATGGCCCAATCCAGTTTCTTTGGTGTCAAGATGAAAGGCAGAATTATACTTTGTTGTGTTAAGAGCGGAGTGGAGGCTTCTGCTTCCATGTTTGTGTTTTTAACCCAGCATTTCTGAAATAGAGAATTTAAGGAAACCATCAAGTAATAACTATAGAGAATCTAGTTTTTTACAAAGCACCTGCATTTGATCTGTTGTGTTGGGCTGGTTTCCTTCCCTTCCCATGGACAGTGTTGTGTTTCTGTTTATAGGGCAACTCCAAACAATTTGTACATCTCTACTCTGGAGCTGAGATTTCTTTTACATAGGTGACCTCTGTAAAAGGTCTTTTGTACCTTGTGGGGATTTTTTTTTTCTTTAATGTACACCTAATTTGAGAAGCTGAAGGAAAAAAAAAAAAAAACAGGTTTTTTTGAAGCACTCACTTTGAGGAGTACAGGTAATTTTTTTTTAATTGCACAAAAGAAAAAATGAATGTGGAAATGGTTCATTCGGTGTTTGAAAGAGATAGATCTGTTGAAACCACAAGTTTCATATTTTGTTTGTAAACACAAAAACAGAGGAGGGTTGAAAGTTACATGTTTGGGATTTTTTTTTTTTTTCTGTACATAGAAATCTGTCGTGTCTTGATGATCAAATTTGTATGGTTATGGCCTGGAAGAGTAACTATGGAAAAGGCTCTTCAACTCTACGATGCTCACTGTTGCAGAGTTACCCTTGGTTGTCATGTGAGGGAGGGGAACCTGTATTCTGCTATTTGCAAATACTGTTCATTCCTAGGCTGAGTACTTCTCTAAGCTCCCTTTTTAGTCTAAACTCTTAAGCCATGGCTCCTTCTTTTCTTCGAATGATGTCTGGTATTTCAGCACTTCCTGTTCCTATAAACCCAAAGAATATAATCTTGAACATGAAGTGTTTCTAAAAGGGATCCTCCTGACCACTAAGACAGGACTCATTGTGGGGACAAAAACAAAATTTAGCCTCCCTTCTTGCCCCCCCACCTCATTTAAATGGGGGGGTAAATCGTCAATTTCAATTTGAATGCCTCACTTTAGTTTTGATTTTTTTTTCCCTCTAATAGAGGCCAGAAAAACCACGGAGCATTCTCAGAAGAGTTGTGTTCCTGTCCAACAGTCTAGCTGGGCAGTGCAAACTGAACAGCATGGGGCAGCGAACAGACCCCAGCTCTGATTCTTAGGTTCAGAATCTTACCCCTCCCTTACCGTGCAATGTATGTTCTGGTAGCTAACATTCACCTGTACAAAGGTGGGACGAAACCTTGGCTTCAGCTTTCACTCCCCATGACTTGCATACGGGTGCCTCACCTGTATTCAAATTAAGTGCATTTGGCCAATAGGTAGTATCTGCATAAGTCTCTAAGAATTTCCTTCAACACTTAACTGAAAGGACTCAAGTCTTCCACTGCAGATCTCTCGGAGACTCCACCCACCCACATTTTCTTTCCCTTTATAGTTTGTTTGCTAGATGGCCAATCTGAAAGCCAGTTTGGGAAGCGCTGTTTACAGAAATCCTTACCAAGATACCATACTGTCCTCTGGACTGTGGAGCCCAGGGGCCACTGGCTTAGAGCTGCTATCTTCAAGATCAGTTACCAAGAACGTTGGTGCAGGGGTTTTCTCCGGCTCTAACATGAATCATCTACTCTGGCTATTTGGTCCGAGAATGGGGTGAACTGCTCAGTCAGTGAGCTGGGACCTTAGTCACCATGCATCTAGTTCTGTGAATACTGCCCTCTCCCCACCTGCACTGCTCAGGTGTGCTCCCAGGTAGTGTGGACTGACAGGGGGCTTCAGCGGAGTCCTGGCAGTATTTGTGGTGGCCTTTGAACAAGACAGAGTCCTCATCTCTAACCAGTGGAGTCCTGGCCCCAGAGTGTCTGTGCTCTTAATCAGTAGAGGTTTAAAATCAGGTTACCAACACATCCATTTTCAGTCATATGCCTCCCATAGGCCAAGGGAAAACAGACACCAAAACTTGGGCTGAAGGTACTACCGATGTGAAGAACTAGGGAAGAAATGATGTTTTTTGCACCTTACTGAAAAGAAAAATTTAAGTGCATACGTAGTTAAGAGCTTTTATTGTGACAGGAGAACTTTTTTCCATATGTGTGCATACTCTCTGTAATTCCAGTGTAAAATATTGTACTTGCACTAGCTTTTTTAAAACAAATATTAAAAAAATGGAAGAATTCATATTCTATTTTCTAATCGTGGTGTGTCTATTTGTAGGATACACTCGAGTCTGTTTATTGAATTTTATGGTCCCTTTCTTTGATGGTGCTTGCAGGTTTTCTAGGTAGAAATTATTTCATTATTATAATAAAACAATGTTTGATTCAAAATTTGAACAAAATTGTTTTAAATAAATTGTCTGTATACCAGTACAAGTTTATTGTTTGAGTATACTCGTACTAATAAAATAACAGTGCCAATTGCAAAGCTGTGTCTTTGTCTTCTGTCAGGTCCTCAAAGAGACAGCTGAGAAACTGGTACCAGTTCCTTTTCTACCTTTCCTGTGGATTACCTCAGTTTACCCCAGGGAAAGCGGTAGTTGCTTTGGCTTCCCTCTCTGCTTCACCTATCTGCTTCACCTATCTGCTCAATACTCAAAGTTTTTGTTTCCAAACAAGTGGCAGCTTCATGGCTTGAGTGGCCTAATCACTACATTTTGTTTAGGTTTTATCAAACTGGTAAGTGCTCTGGAGGTGGGAAGCATGTTTCCTGTAGTGTATACTTACTAGAAACCCAGGAACAAGGGTCTCCAGGCACATGGTACTGGGCTCAGCTTTGGACAGATGTGGTTTAGCAGATGCTTAGAAGAGTCATTCCTTAAAGCAACCTCTAGGCAGGCCCTGCCCCCCAACCACACCTGTGCCTCTGGCGTTCCCCTTACAGAACTTTGACCTTCTGCAGGAGTGAAAGAGACCTTCAGAATTCTTACTTGGGCCAAGCAGAATAAATTCTTTCCATTTTCTTCATGGTGGTGTTTTGGAGCTTCCCAACTAGGATTCTCTCAACCTAAGAATTGGGGTCCTGTGGGGCATGGTGGTGCACATCTATAATCCCAGGAATTGAGCACCCTGAACAGGATCACAAATTCAAAGTCAGTGACAGCTTGATTGCTGAAACAAAGATTTGAGGTCCTGCATGTATTTTAGTGTGTGGACAATGATTATCAAGCCTACTAGTTAAGCCTCTAGAGACCAGGCTAGAAGGGGTATTCAGTGAGGTGAACATTCTGGTGGGCAGTGGGAAAGCCCTCTTTTGATTAGATACTAATAGTGGAATGCTAATGGCTGATGGGATAACTTCCAAGGGTTAACCTGAGTGGGTACAACATACAGCTCTGCATGCTACCCTGGGGCATGCCTTGAATTAGGAGAGGCCTCACTCCATCCAGTTCATGGTGAAAAGCACCAACTTGAGCTCTCCACTGCTTCTGGTCTGCTGAGACGTGAGCAAGCAGCCTCCTTCTCCCGGGGCACAGCCACCAGCTGCTTCTGCACTAAACTTCTCACTCCAGCACAGGAAGCAAAGCAGGCTACAGTCTGGTTTCCTACCTGAGCTGAAGGTTCCTACTACTTCTTCAGGCTCATTCCTATCAAGGGTAAAGTTGCACTTGCTATAGCAAAGGGAATGTGCATTGGTTCTTTATATGAAGCTTCCACTTCAAAATGATCCTGACATATTTAGGACTTTGCAAGTACTTATACTTCACACCTCACTAGAAACTGCATTGCAAACAAAGATCCACTCTGCAAAATCCTTAACAAAGGACAGAGCAGTGTGTGTTACTGCAGGGGAAGGAAAAAGGACAGGAGAAACTAAATGGAACTCCAGGACAGGCCCGGCTTGGCACGGTTCTAATGTGGACCATACAGTACATCGCTCTTAGGGTCAAATCCTTGTAGTGGCAAGCAATTAAACAGAGCCAGACCTGAGAAAGGGGGAACAGGTGATGCCTGTTTAGGCAACAGCAAGTTTAGAGAAAGACACAAATCTGAAGAGTTCCCGGATTACTACTGATTCACTCTGACGGACTTAAGACTTCCTTTCCTTCTGTTTGCTAGGCTCATTAAACTAACTTGAGGACTTAAGTACAAAACCCATGTTCTACAGGGGACACCAGGAGAGGCTGACACTTGATGGAGACATGAACAGAGGAGGTGGAGCCTACCAGGTAAGCACTATATCTTGCTCTACACTGAACACTCTCGACTTTTGTGATGGCAAGATTTAAAATCACTAAGGAGACATATTTCTGGATGTATCTGTGAGAGTGTTTCCAGAGAGGTCTTAGGAGGGAAGACCCATCCTGAACATGGGTGGCCTCATCCCAAGGGCTCAGGACCTAGACTGAATAAAAAGGAGAGAGAAGCCAGAGCAGAGTATCAGCACTCATCTGTCTCCGCTCCCTGGTCTGCAGATGTGAACAAGTAGTCTCCTGCTCCCACAGCCACCAGGCACTCCCCTGAAGCCCTTACCCATCACGATGAACAGTATCACCTCAACCCTGAGCTAGGCTAAACCCTCCCAAAGGTGCTTCTTGTCAGGTACTCGGTCACAGCAATGAGAAAAGTAATGAATACAACTCTCATACAGACTGCTTAAGTGCAATCATTCATAATTCTACAGGTACAAAAGTCCTGGCCTTGGGAGGGTGGCTGGAGAAGTATTGCATTAGAGTGAAACTTCCCAGTCAGGCCTTAAATGGATCCCTAAAATAGCACACTAGAAATGGGTCGGCAGTCCCCCAGTTTGCTGGTGTGACTGTGGCATCAGGTACTGTGGATAACAGGCACTTAATTTATCCTCACCCAGCAACACCAAGTAGTCCTTCCCCATTCCAGAGTCTTGCCTTTACAAAGAAAATGTGCTCCTGGACCTACCTCCCATAAGCCTTGTTAGGTAAACATCCTGACCCACAGGAAAGCTAGGCCTCATACTGAAACAGCATTTCAACAAGAATGCTTCTACAGCTGCCAGACCAGGTCCTTTCTCCAAGACAGAGTCCCTCTTACAGCCAAGTAATGGCCACCCAACAAGAACTGTGTTTCCCTCCCTGTTTGTATTGATTCCCATGGGAACTGGCTCAAACCCACATTTTAAGCCCTTTTAGGATGCAACGAACTTACTGGTTTTCAGCAAGACTTCTTCATAGACAACTTTCATAAAGCATCTGTGGGACTCTGAGATGGTTTGTGATCTCTTTAAAAGGAGCCAGCCTAGGCATTAGCTAGGCCATCTCAAAAAACAAAATGCAGAAGAGGGGCCAGTCTGACCAGCTGAGAGTGAGACCAGAAGAAAAGGGGCTTCCAAGTGAAAACACACACACACACACACACATACAAAACCCAGGACAAGACCACCTTGCTAGGTAGGAAGATAGGACTTCCTTAGAAAGCATCCGCCACAAAGGGTTTCCAGAAGAACACAGCACCATAGCCACTGCAGCCAGGGCACAGCTCTCCACATTCAT
Source organism: Eospalax fontanierii (assembly GCA_035773235.1). NCBI lineage: Eukaryota > Metazoa > Chordata > Mammalia > Rodentia > Spalacidae > Eospalax > Eospalax fontanierii. The sequence continues at coordinate 9,513,255 of CM069547.1, forward strand.
CCACCTTGTCCCATGTTTTAGTCCTTCCTAGCAACCAAAGTTGCAGGCAACAGATGGGGTATGAGTTACCGAGGCTCTAGCATGCCTCACACGCACCCCTCCCCAGACAGGGGCCTTGTGTACTAAAAGCTGAGAGTCACTCACCTGACTGGAAAGGCTTTCTAGTGACCCTATAGAACTGGGTTCCTGAACATGCAAACTCCAGGACTCGATCAAGATTACAGCATTATATTAAAAGTGAAACCACTGTCTTTTAAAGAGAAAAGAGGGTACCGGGGTTGGTTTAAACAAAGCCACGAATTCTAGGTGCTGACCACTGGCCCCATGAGCACCTGCTCCTGGGGCCCCCACAGGCACCTAGGACAAGGCTCCAGGTGCAGGAATAGAACAAAGGACTCAGCAACAGAGTGTCAGTGGGGGCTCAACCACACAGAGCCTAGTGGCCACCCCAGGATGGACAGGAGAGGCGTCAGATGAGGAGGCTTCTGCTCAGTCCAATGTCCCTGCATCCTCGGGGTTAACCAAACACCGTGTTGTGCTGCTGAGTCACCCGGATGAACGTTGCCCTCCGGCTGAGCTCTTTGAGCTTGGCAGCCCCCACGTAGGTACAGGTAGACCGCAGTCCCCCGAGGATATCCAGAATCGTGTTTTCTACGTCCCCTTTGTAAGGCACTTCCACCGTCTTGCCCTCTGAGGCTCTGGGAATAAAGGGGGAGGGGTTCGTTAATGCAGTTTGGTTTTCCTTAAGAACTGCTCCACACTGTGCTTCCTTATTTCCTCGACAGTTTTACGTATACATCGTATACTTGGGCCATTTTCCCCATCACCACCTCACATCCCCCTCCTGCCCCCACTGACTCCTTTCTCCTTCCTAACCAGTTCCCTTCCACCTTTTATATCTTTTCACTTTGTTGCTTCTTTGTGACCCACTGAGTTTAACTGAAATGGCTTATATGAGCAGAGGTCAGGAGTCATTTACAGGAGCACAGGCGACTTACCAGCGACCACACTACTAAAGACAGTGACCCACCCTTCCAAACAGCCATCAACTGCCAATGGCTCCTGGGGAAGCGGGGTGTCATGAGGCATTTCCCCATCCATGACAGAATTCCATCAGGCCCATCTTGTGCAGGTCATAGGCAGGTAACCTCAGCTGCTGTGAGCTCATGAATGCAAAAGTCATCGTGTCTACCAGATCACATTTCACACCATGCTGTGGCTTTTGGACAGTGCTTCCAAGCACTGAGGTAGCAGAGGGCACCCTCTGATCCCACTCCCGAGTCCTTATCAAGTCCCCAGCAGCTCAAGCCAGCACCATAGGTGATAACACTCCTCCCACCCGACAGATACCACTCTCCCTGCCCACCCAGGAAAGAGGTGTCTTGGCCAGCAGCATTCAAGGGAGATGGAGACAGACCGCTAAAATTCCCAAGAATGCCACGGTTCTCCTCAGCAATGTGCCCTCAACTACCAAATGACCAGGAGCCTCTCTGAGGAAACTAATATACCGCCTCCTGTTATAGCCCCTCCACTCATCCTCTTTTACCAGCAGAAAAAGCACAGAGGTTCACCCTTCTAAGCACCCATTCCATGGATGCTATCTGTCCTCAAGGACACCACGGACAGCTTAGCTCTGCGTAGGCTCTGTGTAGTTCTGCCTTGAACTTGCAGTAACTGCATTCCTGCAGCCTGCCTGTCTTTCTGGGATGCCTTTTGTTGGCTTCCTCCATCCACCAGCTAACTTTCACGAACTGTCATGCAATCACCACACCATTGCTCAGAGCAGGACCAAGAGCTGTGGGCTCTGCACAGAACTTCAGATAGCACCTCTCACACTGTCAGAGCCAGGCTTAGAAATTCATGTCTTGGGACTGGAAAGATGGTTTAGCAGTTAGAGCACCTGAGGACAGACAGCTCCCAGCATCCAAGTTACACAGCTCCAGCTCAAGAAGATGCAACAGCCTCTCTGGCAGTCTCCACAGGCATTTCCCCCCCCAACACACACACACAGAATTTTTATATATATAATTTCTGTTCTAACATAAATACCAACTTCTAACTATCCTTTGGAGCCCAAGGCTAGCAGGAAACAGCTTAAAATCACAAGTCAGATCTTCATCCTGAAAATGGAGACTACATGTGCTTTTACATTACAGAAAGTGAGGACTGGGCAAATACTAACCAGTATTCTAATTCTACAACTTTCTGTACCTTGTCTCATTAACTGGAAAAATAGCTTCTTTTTTTTTTTTTTTAATGAGAAATTCATTGCCTAGGATTTGAAAATAAGTGGAAACTTATGGGAGCTTATTTGATTTTTTTTTTTTTTTTTTGGAGACAGGGTCTCAACTATGTATTTCCAGGCTGGCCTGGAACTTCCTACATAGACCAGAGTGGCCTTGAAGTCAGATATCCACCTGTCTCTGCCTTCCGAAGTGCTGGGATTAAAGGTGTATCACCACACTGAGCCCGAACTTGTGTTCTTTTAACATACATGGCTCCCCTTGGGTTTACTCCTGCATCTTAAACCGTCAGTCGATGAAGGGCTGCCTAGCGACTGGTACAGGGCACAAGTCCAAGAAACCAGGGTCAGTGTCATATCCAGGACAGTTCAGGTCTCAGAAGCACTAGCCAGAGACAGACAGACATGTGCCCACAATGACTGCCATTTCATCCTCATACGGTCCACAACCTTCCCAGATTCTATACTTGCCTTGCCTCTTTGCTAAAGTGAGGTCACCTTTTGTGAGTAACTTGCTGCTGGCCCCCAAAGCCTGCTCATCTGTAACGTGAAGTTACTTTGATGTGCAGGAGAAACAGCTAATGACTGACAAGGAATAAGCAAGCAATGATTAAACAGGAAGTCAAAACTGGAGGAGGAAAGGAGAGAGAGAAAAAGCAGGACACAGCCTGCCATTCTCAAGCTACCTATGGATAAAGGTTCTAATTCCTTCGGCAATTCTAAGTGATGAATTCTCAGATCTGAACTCGCTTTTGCCGTGTGTGACACCCCCACCCTGCTGACCGCCTCTCCCCACCTGATGGTCTCTCCCTTGTCTCTTGGCATGTGCATGCTGTAGCCTACTCTGGCTTTCCCTATCCATGGGTTTTTGGAGGACTCTCTACAGCAGCTGGAGGAGAAAAATGTACTTCAGATCAGCACTGAGTGGCTGCTGAACCACGTGGCTCAATTTCCTGCAGGCCCAGAGCAGACCCTGCACGGACCTCAGAAGGTGATGGCTACTGTTTTAACGGTGGGCCTCTCAGCTGTAGGTCCAGGTGCCACGATGGGGAGGGGCTCTAGTATGCTTCATTCCTCACTGAGGCAGTCCCCACTCCTCTCGCCCACCCTGCCCTCCCTCACTGTAGGGCAAAGACATGGCTGGGGAGCGTGACAGCTGAAGTCAGCTCTCCATACTCAGCAACAACCCAGCCCTTCTGGCCTCCAACTCTCAGTGGGGTCCTGAGGGTTTTCCCTCTAGCTGATGCTGGGCTTGTATTGTGCATGGTGATGCCACAGCCAGGAGACAAGCAACTAGACATAGAGGTGTGAGTCAGGGAGAGCTGGCTTTCCACCCCAGGTGGCGACAAAGCCTTCTAAGGGTGTGAACCCTTCTGTTCTGACCCCTTTATGCGGCCGGGAAGGCAGGAGGGTGTGTGGGTCTGCTCTGTCACCAGGCTCTTAAGCACACATGTAGACACTCTGGAAGTGAAATGGAAAAGGCTGGGTGATCTTCGGGAGTGGGGATTTTAGGAGAATGTGTCGGCAAACGTGAGCATTGATTCTGCAGCAAGTGACAGTCAACCAGCTGAAAAAGCCACCTTTGCCAACTGCCCGAACCTGGAGGTAGATGACTGGTTCTGTTAGTGACACAGCATGTTCTAGGAAGGGACTCGCCATCTATAGAGAGGGAGAGCCAGTCTTCATCCTGAGTCTTGCAGACTGAATTTGTTCTCAGGTCAGAGATGGAAGGTTACAGGGGTTGCTCTGTAAGGACTCTTTCGGGACAAGGTGATATTCATGTTCAGCCGCAGGAGTCTGTGTGGTCCCCTCCAAGATATATACCTCCACCCACACTTCCAACCCAGACCAAGATCCTTTTCCACACTTGCTTTTGAAGAACCCCAACCTAAATGCTAGCTGGATGGAAGTTAGCCCTCTTTACCAAGATGCCAGGTAAGTCTTCTAGTTGCTTCCAGCCATCCAGAGTGCCTTAATACATACAGAACGTCTGGCCAGAGCTGCAGATGGAGCCTCAGCCTGTGTGGCCGTCATACCTGTACTCGGCAACTCCTCCTGAGTGCTTCTTCATGGCTGTGTCGGAGCTCATGCCATAGAAGAGTTTCAGCTTCTGCCCGTTCCTCTCGATCACCTCTCCTGCACACTCGGTGTGGCCCGAGAACATGCCTCCCAGCATGACAAAGTCTGCACCTGCACCTACATGCCAGTGAGAGGACAAAGGAACAAGGTGAAGGCCGGCTCAGGGAAAATGGACTCTGGAAAGAGCCAAGTCTTCCCCAGTGGACCCTCCTCCCCGGACTCAAGGCACAAGAAGGGCTCAGCCTCCTTCTGAGACAAGGAGGAGGCTGCAGGGAGTCAGGGCTGTGGAGCGGGTAAGACACACACAGCACTGTGTCAAGCTAGTTAGTGACTGACCATGACACCTTCCCAACAAGTCTCGCTCCTCGAGATCCACACAAGCCAGACTATTTCAACAGAACCTTAGAACTTGCGATGTCTGATGCTATATTCCATTCAAAGACTGCAGGTCGAGGATGTAGCTCAGTTGCAGTGCTTGCCTAGCGTGCAGGAGGACCTGGGTTTGACCCCCAGCACTACACAGACCAGGCATGGTGGTATGTGCCTATAACCTGAGCACTTGGGAGGTAGAGGCAGGAGGTATCAGAAGTTCAAGGTCATACTTGGCTATACAGTGAGTTTGAAGCCAGCCTAGACTACATGAGACCCTGACTCAAAATCTAAAAGGAAGAAAGTGATCCTTGTACTATCCTTGGATAACTATAGATGGGCTCCTCATTAAATCATTAACTATGATGTGTTAAGGTTTAGTTGTGGCCCCTAAAAGTTCATGTGCTGCAAACTTAGCACCCAATTTCCTAAGATGATGGAATCTGTAGCTGGAGTCTCTGGTTAGTCAGGAAGGTTAGACAGTCAAGATGGCCTCAGTGGCTTTACAAGACATGGCACCCGGGCCAGCATACATGCTCTCTCGCCATACGATGTGCTCCACCAGGTTATGAGACAGAGAGTCCTCCCCAGGAGCCACCAGGTACCAGCACTACGCCCCAGGGCGTCCCAGCCTTCTCAGCCACAACCCAGATAAACTTTTATGTTTATTATTCCTAAAAACTACCCAGTCTCAGGTATTTTGAATATCAACAGGAAATGGAGTAGGAAGGGAGACACTAATACAGCATCCTCTCCTGAGTCTGAGGGTTCCCATTTAGAACAGAACTAACCACAGCAGAGTGCTAAGTAATCAGGAGAAGGAGCAGATCAAAACTCAGTAGGAGAAATCACGGTGAAAGCGGCCTCAGTGGTCTCTGATCCAGTCATTTGAACATTCCTAAGAGCCCTGGGATATGCACTTGGTTGGTCAGTTCTACTGCTGAGCCTCTTGGAAAGGGGTGATGTGTGGGGCCAGCCCCTTGTGAGCAAGGCACAGAATTCCCAGACCTTCCCAGCTGGGCTCCCAGACAGCAGCGCAGGCTTTATGCTCTCTGGCTATGATTTTAAGGGAAAAGAGGAATATCGTCCAGCTAGATGACCACAACCCCAGGAGGTTTGCAGCAGGAACACAGATGTGCTAAAGACAATGCTCACAGTGACTTTTCTTTCCTGAATATTCAAATAGTTTCCCAGCAGGCTTTTCCTGGTGAGGGCCCTCTTCCTCCTTGATGCAGGCAGACAGCCTGAGGGGTGCTACGCTGAGTCCCAAGCCCAGAAGTGTGATCTACAGGGTACCTTCTGAAGTACCAGTTGCTTTGTGCAGAGGGTCCCAGAGGAGGTATCAGAAGGATGTAGCACACACCCACTAAGTAAATTCTGCTTAAAACAAAGAACAAGGATGTCCAAGGCTGATGCTGCTTAAGGAAAAGATTGAGGCTATGGTAGCCACAGGGCTGGGGTTCCCCCTGCATTGAGCTGGAGGACAATGCACTTGCCATTTATTCCAGGACATCCGTCCTCTAAGACAGGCAAGCTGGTACAGATCAAGGATTTGCATGTTCTCTTCCATAGCTGGCCTAGGGTCACATCCTTTTTTATGATATGCACCGGGTTGCTATGAAACCCTGCCACCTGCCCACACCCTCCTCTGGCAGTGTATTTTAAAAGCAGAACAGGGTGGTGAGATATCTCATCGGGTAAAGGCACTTGCTGCCAAGCCTGACCATCTGAGCTTGACCCCTCTGGCACCCACAACCACTTGATGTGGCGCGCAGGCCCCCATACATACAAATAAATAAATGTAACCTTAAAAAGAACAGAATCCCTAAGACCAAGTTTCCTGCCACTAAAACAGTTTGGATCTGTGCAGCCTTTCAGACTTCTGAACAGTTTGGAAGGTAGAAAGGGCAGAGCTCAGCAGCCGGCTCTTCTGCTGAGATGCCGCACTACATGGGAGCAAATACCTGAACTCCAGGCACCCTGCAGCTCAAGCGGGGCTGAGTAACTGTGGGTACTGCCGCCCCCTAGTGGGAAGCAGGCTCCTCAGCCTCCTGGCAGAATCAGAAGGGGACTCAGTAAGGGGCGTTCTCCAGGTCAGACAAGAGCAGCCTCGAGCCTCCACACACCAGACAGAGCTTTACCTCTCATGGCCACAGGCACCCTGAGCCCTTCTCTTGCCCAATGAAAATGTGACTTAACCCACTCCAGCCTAGCGTGACATCACCCCAGTTCTACCTCCAGGGGAGCCTGGCTTCCTCAGCCACAAATCCAAGCAAACCAAACCAGAGCCAGGATTTTGTCAGATGAAAGTGAAATCCAGGCACAGGAAACTCCCAGCAGGCCCAGATCCCCCTGAGGGGTTCCCTCCTCCATCTGGTTCTCCCAGAGCTGCCCAGAGCCCCTCCTTCCCTGTTTGCCCCCCTTCGCCTCCCCTTTCTCTGTGGCAGGGCTGTGCCTGGTACTTACCAAAGGCTTTGGCGACATCTCCTGGACATGTGCAGCCTCCGTCCTTCAGAGAAGAGAGAAGAGGCATCAGCAGGTGGGGGCAGGCCAGTCCATCCCTCACCAGTGTAAACGTAATCAGCCACCAGCCAAGCCCCTGGCCCAACAGTCTGCAGGCTGCTTTCTGGCCCACTGATTTCCTCCTGGCTCCGGGCCTTCCATTCCTCGAGCAAGCCCCATCCTCTCTCCTCTGAGGGTCAGAGGCTGGTACCTCTGCCCACCTACCTTCTGGGCTCAAATGCCTCTGGCAGGAGGCACCAAGTGTGGCTGCTTGGCCACTGCCCTCTGCCAGCACATTATGTAACACGCCCAGCTACTCCACAGTCTCTGCTCCTTCTCACTCAGAAACCAGCCCTCCCTCCCTGCCTGCTGAGAGGTGAGATTTATTTAGCAGGAGCGCTGGATTATTTTAAGAGCCGAGAAAAGGACACGAAGTCGGCTCCTTCATCTTCCCGGCAGCTGTGTCTCCTGTTCTTAATGTCCTTATAAAAGCAAGTGCACACTGAGGCTGAAGAGATGGTGCAGGGTTAAGAGCATTTTGCTGCTTATGCAGAGGAACCTGGCACCCAGGTTCCCAGCACCCACATGGCAATTCACAACCACCTGTAACTCCAGTTCCAGGGTATCCAACACCCTCTTCTTGACCCCATACGCACCAGTCACACACATGTGCACACTCATAAAATAAAAAGAAATTATTTTTTTAAAAAGTGCCCATTCCCAACATCCACTCTGCCCATACAACACAGGCTGGTCTCATGGTAAGTGGTCAGGTTGTGACCTAAGGCTACAGCATCAGTTCAAAGTTTCTAGGATGCAGTACTGTGCTGGGTAGCTTTAGTTGTCAGCTTGACACACATGGATAGAGGGAGCCTCAATTGGGGAATTTCCTTTACTGGACTGGCCTGTGGTCATGTCTGTGGGGGCCATTTTCTTGATTGCTGAGTGATGTGGGAGGGCCCAGTCTACTGGGGGTCATGCCACCCCGGGCAGATTGTTCTGTATTGTATAAGAAAGCAGGCTGAGCACAAGCCAGGGGACCAAGCCAGGAAGCAGTGTTCCTCTGTAGCCTATGCTTCAGCTCCTGCCTCCAGGTTCCTGCCTTGGGCTCCCTCAGTGATGAACTATGGCCTGGGAGATATAAGATAAAATAAACCCTTTCCTCCCCAAGTTGGTATTGGTCAGTGTTTGTCACAGCAACTGAAAGCAACTAGAACAAGTACACAAGTGGTTATTTCTAATTCCTAAGCACGAGATCCAAAATGCCTGAGGGCCTAAATTTCAAGAGGGGCCCAGATGAAGGAGGAAGAGGAGGCTGAGTGTTCTAGAGTGGCAGTCAGACTCACAGGGGCAGACAAGGAAGTGAAAATGAAGACAAGATGAGCACAGCGGACAAAGGAGTCCAAAGCCCAGCACGGGCCCAAGGGAAACAGCAAGGGCTCGGAAGGACAAGCCCAGCCCCAGAAAGGGAGACCCAATTGTGGAGAGACTGGACAACGGATACAAGAACAGAACACAGGCTATCTGTGGACTGACCCGGGTGACAGTGTGCAGGACACAGTCCACCCATCTGGGTTGGAAGGCACCTATAGAAAAGTGCAGTGAACCACTTCACAAGAAGATCATCTCACCCTGACAGCACAGGCTCCTGTCAGGTAGTCAGGTCCATGGCCCCCTGGAGGTCAGGAAGCCACACAGGAGCAAATAATTACACTCAGAAAATGTAAAAACAAAGAGCGAATCTTCAGTATTCCCCACCGTCCCCATCAGAAGCGAGCGAAGCAGTGGAATTTGCTTTTTAATTTACTTATTAATGTTTGTTTATGAAACAGCATTTCCCATATCTCAGGCTGACCTTGAACTTCTGATCCTCCTGCTTTGACCTTCCAAGTGGTGGGATTACAAGTGTGCACGAATTGAATCCCAGTCCCTAGAATGTCAAGCTGAATAAAATGATAAGAGTTGATAGAGGGTCAAGCAGGGTGTGGTGGGGCACACCTATAATCCCGGCACTTGGGAAGCTGAGGCAGGAGGATTATGAATTTGAGAGCAGTTTGGGCTACATTGTGAGAACCTGTCTCCAGCTTAAAAGAGACTTCCTTGGCTTTGCCTTCAGAGTTTGTGATTCACTTTATCAGGTCTGGGGTGGGACACACAAATTTCTAACAGATCTCAGCTGTCACAACCACTGCTAGTCTGGCCATCACACTTGAGACAGAACCACTGAGTTAGTGGTAGTATTGTGCACAGGCACCTTCAGTCACCTGAGAGGCTCTTAGAGCCTCCACCCCAGTCTTTGGTCAAGAAGCCCTATAAACGAAGTCTGAAGTTCTTCAAAAGACATAAGGTGGTATCTCTGAATAAGCTCACAGTAAGACCTTATCAACATGACCTCCACTCCACAGTCTATGGTAACCACTCAAGCAATGTGTGATGTAAGGTTGAGACTAAAGATGCTTGACAGTGACCACCACTGGAATGGAGTTGTGACTAATCACACCTGAGGCTTGGAGGCAGTCATGAAACCGTCCTCCAGATATGACATGGCCATTGCTATCTCAAAATCAGAGCAGTCCGGACGACATGCACATAAGACCCACAGAAGATCAGGCCCATTATCATGCCTTCCTAGGAGGAAGTGGTGGGGAGTGTCATCAGCACCTCACCTGAGATTCCAGCCACTTACATCCTCCTGCCCCAGCTGTACATGGCCTTGGAGCCCTTAAAGAGTCCAAGGAGGTAAAGGGTCAGGACTCGGTTACACAGCTTGGTGAGGTAGACACCCATGATGAAATGGCCTTTTCAGTTGATGTGACTCTTTTTGAGACACCCATGCTTCTGTGAGTAACCTCACACCTGCATGCTTGTAAGCCCAATTAATCACTGCTTCATCAAGCTGGACTTGGGTGGGATTGTTTCTTTAGTCTCAACATTGGTGCCTAATATGGGGTGAATAGATGTTTGTTCCCATTACCCCAGGAAAAGCCACACAACAGGGCCAACCTCTGAAGAATGGAATTCACTAGGATATAGTCCAGGAATGTCTGTGTATAAACACAAGCTTCTCTGAATTCTTCCGCAGCCAGCTCCCGACAAGGCAACATAGGGACTTTGAGAGCCACTGGCGCATGGTAACCTGGTATTCCTGGGTGACTTGTGGGGGTGGGGAGAATGCCCTTGATGCAAATGCAGATTCACAGCTCCATCAGCTTTCTATAAGCTACCTTCAATATGGGTGTGTTAATCTGTTCAGTGGGCAAAGACTAAATAAGAGTACTTCTTGAGTCAGGATGGGGAGTCTTGGAACTATCATTGATCTTTAACCACTTATTCTAACTTGTAGCATACAGTCAGTGCTCAATAAATACTTGCTGAATGAGTGGACGAGCAGATGACTAATGAATGATGGGACAGAAGGAGCACAGGCCATCTGTAGTACAGGCTAACACCTGGATCTGAGCTCTGGAAGCACAGGCCATCTGCAGTATGAATCAACACCTGGATCTTACCTCCAGGAGCACAGGCCATCTGCAGCGCTAGTCAGCCTAGCTCAGGTTCTTTTGGGGGAGCCACATGGCCTGAAGCCAAGCCTGTAGGCTAAAATGCTGCAGTAAGGCTCAGACCAAGTGCCCAGCTCGTGGAGGTTGCAAAAGAGTACAGGAAAACCCCAAGAGCAGGTGAGAATGAGCCCTCAACAAGCCGCAGTGTCAAGCCGAAGTCAACAACGCACCATTCCACAGGGAGAGTGGACTAATTTCTTATATCTGGGTTTTAGAAAACTTACCAGTGAGTTCATGTGAACACCTGGTCTAGCAACTGCCTAAGTGAAATGGTCTGAAAGTTTGATACATTAAGTCAACATTGTTCTAGAACCACAGTATACCACTCCAGATGTATGCAATGTGTGGTGTACATGCAAATACACTGCCATGCACATGCATACATATAAATACAGACGGACAGATAGAAGAGATGGATGGATGGACAGATAAATGATAGGACAGAATATAAATTGGACAGGTGGATGAACAGACAGATGATAGGATGAATGGACAGGTAAGTAAAGGACAGACAGGTGACATGATGGATAGACATGATAAGACAGATGGTGGATGGATGAATGTGTGATAGGACAGATGATGGATTGAGTGGATGGATGGACATGTTGGATAGAATGAATGGGTGGACTGATGGATGAAGGGATAGATGGACAGAAAGACAGATAAACAGTATAGATGACTGGATTGGATGCATAGATGATGGCTAGATGGATAGATGATAGGTGATGGTAAGCAGACAGACAGATAGGTGTATAGACAAACAAATAATGGTAGGTAGGTTGATAGCCTACCTTACAACATAACTACAGCTTGTGGTTTCCAAAGGGGTCCTGAAACCAATCACTTGAGAATACCAAAGGACAACATTGTATATATAACCATCCATCTATCTCAGCTACACAGCAGGAACCCTAGTTCTCTGCCACCATCCATCACACCTAACATCTGTCCCATCCTGAGCAGCCAGCTCATGTGCCTACCATAACTATCAGCAGTGGTCTACATGGTGTTCCCACGGATGAGAGAGAGTCAGTGCACCAATGAGAAGAGGACAGACTTCACCTTGGCATTCACTTGCACAATCCTTCATAACACTTGCTGGCTCAGGACCATGGCATCGTCCTTCCACAACACTGGGTGTACCTGTGCCTACCCTTCCCTCACCAGTTACAAGTGAGCCACTAGCTGGCATCTGACACGGAAGTTCACTTCCTCCTGCTGGAATCCCCAGTCTCCAGTGTTGCATAGTTCTGGCCTCCAGTTCTATCCAGGCTCCTCTAAGACCCCCAACTCCTTTATCGTCTTGCTTTTGCAGTCACCCTCAAGTTCCCAAGACCTCCAGACTCTTAGCTTCTAGGTCTTAAACCCATGAGATGAATGACTTTCTTCCTTGATATCCCTCAAGTACCTGGAAACCAACACAAGCCCACAAATCCAAAGTGAACCACATATGAATCCCCAATCTTCTCCCTCAGCAGCTGGGGAGGGAGGCTGACTCTTCCTCCTTTGGCAGCTCCTCAAATACCAACTCCATTTCTGAGGTTTGTTTAAGTCTGTTCTTCAAACGCCTGTTGGCTCTGAAGCTTTGCTGCGACCACTTGGTGAAGGATATTCTCACCTCCCATCTGGGTCCCACCTTCTTAGCTAGTCTGCCTTCTCAGCCTGTTCCTTCCCAAAGCAGCAGGTTGAACTATTACTGAAAGACAATCAGCTCACTGGGCACTCTCCCACTTCAACATATTACTTATTTCATTTTACATGTATGACTGTATTGCCTCCATGTCAGTGCACCTGTGTCATGCACTGCCTGCAGAGGTCAGAAGAGGGCATAAAATCCCCTGGGACTGGAGTTAAAGTTAATTGTTAGCTGCCATGTGGGTGTTGGGAATTGAACCCAGATCCTCTGCAACAGCAGCCAGCGCTCTTAACCACTGAACCATCTCTCCAAGCCTGTTTCAACATCTTCATTGCTGCCTGATGCTTTTAGGAGAAAAGCCTCAGTTCTTCATGTATCCCCATGGTGTTCACCCTTGTCCTGTCAGTCATCTGTGACCCCTGCTTCTGCCCCTCCCCAGGTCTCCACCCCAACACAGTGATGACAGGTTTTCCAGATGTCCTTCTCTACCACTTTCCCGGCACTCTGCAATTCCTTTCTATCTCTTCATCCAGAAAATTCCACCATGCCTCTGTCACTTCACCAAATGTCCCCTCACTCCTGAACAGAGATGAGGACCTCCAAAATTCATGCTGACATCTGAATCCCAGGCACCTCTAGATTGTGGGGTGATCTGGACATAAGGCCCCCTTGGGGCCAGTGCACCAATCTCCCCAGTCAGTCCCCAGAGGCACCTGGCCCTGCAGATACTCACCGAAATGATGTGCCCCTTGAGGCCATGGGCAGAGTCTGCACACTCGATCACAGCACTTAGCTGGGGGTAGCCCACTCCTGTCTTTGTGCGGGTCGTGCATACAGAACCTGTGCAGAGGGAGAGGTGGATCCAGAGAGGGTTATGTGTGAGCAGAACGTGACATAAAATGAGTCCCCTTCACCTTCGCAGTCCTGCCCCAGTAACAGGGTCACCTTTCCATAACAGTAGACACATGCTTGGGGCGGGGGGCTGACATACCAGGATCAGGGTCATGTTGTCACTATACACTGCACCACTAGCCATATGAGCTCTCAAGTCCGCATCACTGTCATTGGCTCATGTCCTAGACACCGTCCCCGTACCAATCCACACAACCTTCACCTCCCCTCCTCACTCCACTGCAGTAACTGAGCCCCCACTTCTCTCCCCGGACCACAGCCTCCTCTCCGGTCCCAGCCCTCTCTCTGGACTCCAGTCTGCGCCTAGGTCCAGCCTCCTCTCTAGGCCCCACCCTCCTCTTCAGGCCCCCTTCCTTCCTTGGCCCTTCACGCACCCACACATGCACACTCCACGTCCAGGCACCATGTGGAACCCTCCCCAGCCTTCTGCGAGCTTCTACACCTTCAGCTTTTGTCAAACCACTAACCTCTCCACACCTCACTGCCCAACCAGGGAAACAGAAAAACAAGTACCTGGTAGGGTTGTATGAACTGGCATGATGGAGAAGAATGGCCTGGCCTGGGGTCTGGCACGTAGATGCCCTCAGGATGAGGACGCCAGCACAACTGTCTTCCCACTCTTAGGCTTACTCAATTTTGGTCCCAGCTGCTGCCTTTTCTGATTTCAGATTCGCCTCCCACACAGTCTGCTCCGCCCAAGTCCCCACCCGGCCTGGACCCTGAGGTCAGCTTGGAGCTCAGAAGTCACAGCAGCACACAGACCCCTTTCCTTTCTTAAAGTCACGCCCAGTCAGGCTGCGTTCTCTCAGGCCCAGGGGAATGCAGGCTTCCGGATCCTATGTTCCCTAATCCCCTTTCCGTCTCGTCCCACCCCCAAGTACTCACCACAGCCTCCCACCCCCACCCCCGACCAGCTAGAGCAAATGCCACCTGCGGCCCTCCGCTCTCCACCACTGACTTTTCAGTCCCCTGACTCATCAAGCTTCCCACTTGAGAGCTTCTCTGTATGCCCTGTTTCCTTCTCCTCCTCCTCCTCTTCCTCTCCCATCTCTCCCAACACACCACTTACCAACACCCTCATCCGGCCAGCCCTTTCTCCTTTCTTAGACTTCATCTTGAATGTCTGCCGGAGAGGTTGTGCATCATTGTGTCTCGTAAGAAGCCCACTTCAGTAATTATCTGTGTAGGAGCACTGCGGACTGTGCTCCCTCTGGATGCTAAGCTCTGTAGATTTCATACTCCCATCTATCTAACTCTGAGAGAGCCTGGTGCACTATAAATAGCACTGAAAGAACTCAGGGACTTAAGAATGGGTGAGTCACCCCATTACCCCTGTGCTGCCACAGACTCGCCTCCTGCTTGTGTGGTGGAGTCTCTTGTGAGCAGACCAGGTACTGTATCTCTGGCTCAGGATGTTAACTGGCTTCAGTGAGTGGCAGTAAGGAAAATCACTGTCAAACAGTGGAGCTCAGAGTCTCCCTGCGTTAAAAGCTTGGGCGTTTTATGAAGAGGCAGGACCGTCCTTCAATACACACACTTGTAGACCGTCCTCTCATCAGGCTGGTAACCCTGCTAAGCCACAACACAGTGGGGTCCTTTGGCAGCACTCGCCCACACACCCTCATATGGGCTTCCTGCCTGCTTTCTTTGGGGATACCACCTTTCAGGTGGGAGGTATTTTTAAAAATCTGTTGTTTGTTAGTCCCAGCTAATTTTGAATTGTCTATCCTCTTTCCTCCTCTTCAAAGCCTGTCTGGTTAATAATGAATATTCAGGGCAGAATTTCACTCCCTTTAAAAATATTTTTATTTTTATTTTATGTGTATGACAGAACTGTCTGCATATGTGTACGTATACCCGTGTGATACAATGTTTCCAGACACCAGAAGAGGACCTCCCCCTCTTCTGTTCCAATTCCCCCCGAACTGGAGTTACAGATGGTTGTTAGCCACTATGTGGGAACCAAACCTGGATTTTCTGCAAAAGCAGACAGTGCTCTTAACCACTGAGCCATCTCTCCAACCCTGGGGCAGAGTTTTAAAGCATAGCAGTGAATTCATACCCACGTAGGGTATAAGGGGAAGGCAAACACCAGCCAGTCCCAGTATAAAATATCAAGGTTAAGGCTATAAAGGCTCACTAGATGCTCCCATTCAAGGGGCTGTGATGAGTGGTCCTAATGTCCGACAGAAAGATTGGTATCAGGTAAGGGGTGAATACTGATGACTGCCTGGGCCACAGATTGAGTTCAAATGTGGCCTCCTAGCTGCAAGCCTATCTGCAGTGTGTTGTGTCCTTGAAACATTCACATTTAGCCACTCTTGTTCATTAACTATCCTCATGGATTCTCCATCCCTCATCTACCACTTCAGGGTGTGTGGATCATGAGTGAACTGCCACACTAACATTGTGAAACAGGGTCTAGTATCTCAACCACATGCCTGGGGACATATCAGTATCATCTCAGGGGCTTCATGGGGAAGTACAGCAATGAACAAATGTGTCTTGACCCCCTCAGTGAGACCTTTATGGTTTGCCACCTCCAGGAATCCCAAACTCCCAGACCCTCTCCACCATAAAGGCAGTCCAGCTGTCGTTCCAGGAAGTCTCACCTGGGCCGACTCCCACTTTGATGATGTCTGCTCCGGAGAGAATGAGCTCTTCCACCATCTCTCCTGTCACCACATTCCCTGCCTAAAACAAGAACACAGCTCTCAATCACCGCGAACGACTCTGGTCGGCAAGGGGATAGATAAATGGGGAGCTTCACTCCCAATCCCATGTGTGACTTGAAGCCACCAGAGATCCAGAGGACAAATGGAAAACTCTGGACCTAGTTCCAAAGTCGATTAAAGTCTGAGATTGCCCTGGCTTCCTTTGCTACTGAATTTGGACGCAGAAGCCGATACCGGGAGACCCCTTGGGGGAAGCCATGTGGGTGAGCTCAGAGCATGAGATGGTAGAGGAGATGGTACAGGATTGCTGAACTGCAAGAAATCTAAATGTGTTTAGGGCTTATTGACCATCTCAATGGCCAGGTTAAAGTCTTCCAGGGCTGGAGAGATGGCTCAGCAGTTAGAAGTACTAGCTGCTCTAGCAGGAGCCAGGTTCGATTCCCAGCACCCACATGACAGCTAACAACCATTCATAACTCCAGTTCCAGGGAATTCGAATCTATCTTCTGATCTCTGTGGGGAGTTGCATGACGTAGGTGCACTTACACACATGCGGCCAATACAGTCATACACATAAAATAAAAATAATAAAGATGTTTTTGAAAGTCTTCCAGAGATCCCAAATCTACAAGCAATAAAACATACTCAGCTGATGGAAACCCTGAGGGTTGGGCATCAACTACTTCATCATCTATGAAAGTCCAGGGCATCTCCATAGAACTCAGAAAATCACGGTTAGAAAACTGGCCATATCACAGTTGAAAAAAATGCCCGAGTGTCTGGCCCCAGGGCTGGGGTTCCCACTTCGACATGTAAGGGCAGGCAGGCAGGCAGGCAGGCCTTGATAGACCATATGTCACTGGCACATGCTCCATCTACAGAACTCAGAGCTTCCGTCCTAAGAATAGACACATGAGCCAGGAAGTAGCATAATCTATCAACTGCAAGGATGCATCTGGGTTGGAAATAGTACAGCTCTTTCACTGCAGGAGTTTGAGAGAGCAGAAATAGCCCTTTTATTACAACTCACTGCCCTGTGGAGTCTTCAGCTGGTACCAGGATACTTGGCAAGATGCCATGACTGGGTTTTCACAACAGTGCAAAGACATATTTTGCAAAATACATCCATACTCGCGTTACTCCTACCAAAGCTCAAGGTGCCAAGGCTGGTTCAAAGCTACTTGAATACAAGCCCCAGATGACAGATATTGACAGGTGACCCAAATGGAGGACTGGACTTGGGTGAGAGAGTTAAAGTTGTTTCCCTGTAATTTCAGAAGAAAACTTGAAACACTTGGAGAAGCATAAAAAGAAAAGTTTATATATGCACACAAATAAACACACACTCATACAATCAACAAATAACCAGCTAGAGACAAGTGTCTATGTGTACGTGTGTGTTATGAAAGGGGTGAGCAGCTTTAACATCACAACCACTCATAAGATCTACAGGCAAAATGCAGTAACACAGGCAATTAGCTGACAAAAAACAGGAATGTACCTACTTCAGTAATATCAAACCACTATACTAATGAGGGTCTCCTTTTTACATATCAGTAGTTGTAAATATTAAATACTGAAAAAAAAATTAGATAAGCTCTCTGTTGGTAGAATGACTTTTAGTTTGTTTTGTTGAACTCACTATGTAGACCAAGATGGCCTTGATCTTACAGAGATCCACCTGCCTCTGCCTCACTCGTGCTGGGACCAAAGATGTGCATCACCACACTGGGCTAGAATGTCTTTTTAATGTAGGTTTTACTGGAAAGAAACTTGTCCACACAGAAGAAATGCAAAACTATGAACATCCTTTGATCCATGAATCTAAGATTCTCTCTCAATAAAAGCATCATAAACATGATCAAAGATTTATCTACAAAGATGTTCCATTCTCACTAGCGAAAACTGCTAACGTATTTCCCCAAAGAGAAATAGTTCTGTTAGAAACCATGAAAACACAGTCAGAGAAAAGAATCACCAAAGCAGAAATAAAGAGAACATCAAAGTCAGGCTTTGGTGAAATCCCCAGTCTGCAGAGGTGGCCCCTGGCCATAGCCCCTGGCTGTAGGAGTGAGTTGGGATAGACAGAAGTTGTTTTGGGTGACTAAATGAGGCGGCTGTTTTATCTCACAAGAAGCACCTTGTGTGAGAAATGGATGCAGGTCTGAGAGTGTGACAGTCCAAAGAAGCACGGAGCAGGACCCACTCTGTCACTAGGGTGGCTTATGCATACTCACTTCTTAGACAGCCATGACAGAACAGAAGCTATGTGCCCAGGTCTCAGGCACTAGAGCAGGCAGGAAGAAGTGGCTGCCCCCTGCCCCAGTGTTATGGCTTAGATGACTCCATCAACAGGCTAATCCACTGGTGAATTCCTAAGTTCATGAGCTATTGGGAGGCGGTGGGGGAGACGGGGCTCAGCTGGAGGACGTGACTGCTGGGGGAATGTTCTTAAAGGGTGCGTTTTGCCCTGGCATCTTCATCTCCAGGTGTTGCTTCCTGAGAGGTCAATTCTGCTCCACCATGATGTTCCACGTCAACACTGGCCCAGAAATACTAGCACTGGGTAATTATGGATTACTGTTTCTGAAACTTTAGGCCAAAATAAACCTTGCCTTTACTCAGGTGTTTTGTCGGAGTGGCAGAGAGCAGACTAACACACCCAGCAAAGCCAGGTCCCTTCTGTGTTCAAGGCCTTGAATTCAAAAATGAAATATGACACATCTACAGTTCCAGAAACTTGGAAGATTGAGGCAGGAGGGTCACAGTGTGGAAATATTATTGAGGCCTATCTCAAAATGAAACGTAAAAAAAGAGGAGGCTGAGGGTGTAGCTCAGTGATAGAACACATCCCTGTTATATGCAGTCCCTAGAACCTAGGAAGACAGTAAAAGAAAAGAATAAAAATAACCCCTAAACGAAATGTTGATGGGAATGTAGCTCAGTGTAGAACCATGCACTTAGCATATGAGGTCCTAAATTCAACCCCCAGCAACAAAAACAAAAGAGAGAGAAAGCGATGGAAAGAGAAGTCAGGGAGGAAAGGGAGAGAGAGAGAAACATGCCAAGTCTGTATTAGTCCATTTCCAGTAATACCTAGAATGTTCCCAGGGAAATATTCTTTTCCCTCCCTGAAAGCCAGCAAATACTTAGGAATGGTTAGACTCTTTTCTCAGCACCTTTGCTGCAAGAGCTGTTCTAGAAGAATCCTTGCTTCCCTCCCCAACCACACGGCCAATCTGGCCATCGATGAAGGACAAGGAGTAAAACCAACACAAGCAGCAGAGCCCTGGCTCCTGACACAAAGACCTGGAGTCTCCCACTCCTGCAGCCTCCCTGCCTCCTCTGTGGAGCGTTTGTGATGACAACCACTCAGCATTCACCCGCACCCTTCAGCTCACAACGCCTCTGAGAGCCGGAGGTGAAGCTAACATTTTCAAAAGCACCAAGAACCAAGGGCATAAGCGTCCACTAGAGGTCTCTGAAAGAATCACAGACTTCAGGGGTCGGTGCAGGCAGAGAATGGCTTGGGAACAAACATCCACCTTGCCAAAGTCCTCTATTCATTGCTGGGGAAACCAATAAGCCTGATCTGTCCCGGGGCCAGCCAGCAGGCACTGCAGAGGCCCTGGCTGCTGGAGGCTGCCCAGGGGCTGTGGGAACTCCACACCCATTGTCCTCTGCCGTGCTGCCTCTTAGACACCCCTGGCTGTGAAATGGCAGCATGCCCTTTCTCTGTGCTGTCTCCATCCTCCCCCATTCTGCACGCCCTGGTCACCCTTGATCTCCGTCCTCGATGTTGGCACATAAACCCAATGTGCTAAGCAACAGGCACCTCACACCAGTTTTCAACAGGTCAAGCGTGAACCTCACCACCAGCTGTTTAGAGCAGGCGGCGTTTCCAGAAGCCACGTGTTTTCTCTCACTTGTTCTGTGTGTGTGCATGCGTGCACATAAGTGTAGATGTCAGAAGTCAACTTCAGGTGTCAGTCCTTGGGATGCCCTCCACCTTGTTTTTGAGCCAGAGCCTCACTCTGCTACCTGGAACCCTCCAACTCAGCTAGGCCGGCTGGCCAATGAGCCCCAGGGATTCATCTGTCTCCAACTGCCTCACCCCCCCAGTTCTGAGATAACAAATTCCTGGCATTTTTGACATGGATTCAGAGAGCTGAAGTCATGCCTTCAGAATAGCATCCTAGTGAACCCCATAATTATTTACAATCTCTTAAATATCATCAACCTCATTTTCCCACACTAGGAAAGTCAAAAAGCATGCAACACCCCCCATGGGACTCAGCTCATGAGCCCACCCTGACTTCCGGAATGCAGTGTTCCTAACGTCTGTGTCCTCCTGAACTTCAGTTATGATACCTAAACCCCAGGATAATAGGATTAGGAAGTGTCCTTTTAAGAGGCCTGAAGAAACACATTTGGGCCTTTCTGCAACGTGAAGACATACCCACAAGTCACCTATAACGAACAACGTCACCAGACAGTGGGCAGACCTTGATCTTGGAGTTCCGCCTGAGGCACGGTGAGCAGTTAGGTTTCCATTGTTGTTAAGTCACCTGGTTTACACAGGATATTTTGACAGCAGCCTGAAGGAAGTTAGGATGACCGTACCAAGTTAGTGGCTTTAATGGTGCTGCGACCAACTGCAATGTGGAGAGAGGAAACATGGGGCCCCAGAAGCGTGGACTGCCTCCCAGCTGACAGAACAGCAGAGTGAATCTGATACACCATGGGGCAAAGCTGACACAAACACATATGGGACGACCGCTTACGTAAGGCTGGAAACCAGGCAATGAACCAGTGTCGTTTAGGAATGCATAATACATAGTAACACCAGCAAACTGCAGATAGAGAGGGCAACCCGCAGGTCAGAGCACGGCTTCTTCAGGTGAGGAGCGGGGGGCTCCAGGTAGGTTAGCTGAAGAGGGGCTCTCTGAATACTTATTAAATATCCCACTTTTCATAGTTTATAATAAAGGCACCAAAGACATGAAGCAGAGCCACTAAGCCGCCTTCCTGAACCCTGGGTCATTCTCATTAGTTTTCATAAGTTACCTACAAGGCACAGGGCAACAAAGGCAAACAGCTTCCCAGTCCTTCACCCTTCATGTCTCCAGAGCAATTAAAGCAAGAGAGGTAAAACAAACCACCTCTCCAGACCCCTCCAGACCACAGCAGCCTTGGGCCCTTCCTTATCTTGCCCCCTCAAGAAGAAATCCATGAAGGTGAATAGTTCCTCTGCATCAAATACTTGAACTTCTGACACATGAGACATGGGGCCAGAGAAGTTCTAATGCCAAGAGCTGTTCATAACTACTGGGTCTCACAGCACTGTTCACCATACATCACCCACAGCAGGTGAACGAGAACAGGAGTGCATCACCCAGTCTCAAGAGGCAGTATAAAGGGACAGCTTTGCCTTCAGCCTGACCAGGCTCTCCCTTCGAGTCACAGTTCTGCTGCTTTATATTGGTGTGGCTTTATGAGAAAAAAAAAAAATCCCCCAAATCAAAGAACACATTATAGATTCCCCAATCTGTTGTAATTTGGGAAGAACACTTTCTCATCTTTACAGGCATGTTGTAAGCAAGAGAGGGGACTGGGCGGTCTTCCCAAAATACACAGGTACTTATTGACACAGTAGAAAGCTAAACTCTCTCTAAGACCAAAACGTGTTTTCCCCACATGCACCAAGTCACTCCCAGCCCACATCAACAGAACATCCTACAATTTAATTCAGTTCAGACAGTATCTGGATGTAGTATTAGATCCCACTGATCTGGATCAATCCCACAGGACTGCCACCCATATCAAGTGCCAACCTCAGGTGATAGGCATACAACTCCTGCCTGACCTGGGTTCGAATAGAAGGATGGATGACCTCTTTCTCAGGTAAATTGCTGGAATGGCTCACGGACTCAAACACACACACTGGCTGGTTTACTGTATCAGCAACAGCTATCATGAAGGATTCTAGTCAAATGAGCGATCTCAAGGGAGGGTCCTAGGAGGTCTGTCAGGATCCAAAGTCAAATACTCAGCAGAAGAAGTAAAGATTCTCCTGGCACTCTTTGCATGAGGAGGCCTGTCTCAGGAAGCTCCAGTATAGACATGGAGATCTCCCCAAAAAAGCCCTAGTATTGAAGGCTTGGTCCTCAGCTGCTGGAGTTATTGCAAGGTGACTGGACCAAGAGAGTGCTGACTTCATTGACGGAATTAATCCATTAATGAGTGCATTGTTGAATGCATGTCAGTCTCATTGAAGGAAGTGGGTCAATAGGACCAAGTCTTTGAAGGTGACAGTTTGTGGCTGACCCATCCCTCTCTTTCTGACCCACGTCTCTTCTCAGCTTCCATCAAAGCCCACCCCAGTGATGTACTTCCTCCAGCAAGGCTTCACCTCCTAAAGGTTCCATAACCTCTCAAACAGCACTACCAACTAGGGGACCAAGGGTTCAAATACATGAGTCTGTGGAGACAGTCCCCATTCAAACCACCACAGGTGATGCCTTGTCCCTGACCCATTCTGGCCCCTCACCTACTTCTCTTCTCCCCAGTTTCCACAAGGTGAACAGCTTTCCTCCACCATGCCCTTCTGTCTTACCTCAGGCCCACAGCAAGGTGGCCAGCTAACCATGCCTTGAAACCTCTGAACTGTGAGCCAAAATGTATTTTGTCGAAGCAAACAAAAGTAACTATACACTCGTTATTTCACAGTATTTGTGTGTGTTTGAGAGAGAGAGACTCTACTATGGCTGAATTTGACCTTGCTATGCTGCTAAGGTCTTGACCTCCTGATCCTCTTTCCCTTACCTCTCCAGTACTAGGATTATGGGAATGTGCCCCGGGGTTGGCTTTATGCAGTGCTAAGGCTCAAACTCAGCTCTGTGTATGCTCGGCAAGCACTCTACCAACTGAGCTATATCCCCAAGCTTAGTGTCATTTTGTAAATGAAGTTGGCAGCATTGTTACAGAGGGCAAAGTGAATTTTCCACTTCCCACCCTCACAGAGCTGGTGGACTTAGAATAGTCCTACTCCTTCCTGTCATCATGTTGGGCAAACATAAAAACACTTCCCCTAAAAAATCCTCAAAAGTCCCTTAACAGGAGACTGGACTCCACTAGCAGAAATGGTATCTGCTTCTCAGCTTCCTCACACAGGAAATGTGAGGGAACACAGTGGAAAATGCAGTGGTAGAGGCTCCCTGAATCACCAGGTCAGTCTCCACACACCACGATATTAAGACCAGAAAGGACTGCCAAGCTTGGTGGCACACACCTTTAATCCCAGCAGTCAGGAGGCAGAGGCAGGCAGCTCTCTGTGAGATGGAGGCCAGCCTGGTCTATATAGTGAGCTCCAGGCCAGCTGGGGCTACAGGGAGACCCTGTCTGCAAATCTCTTCCTCCCTTCTCCCCCTCTAACCTTTATGAGACAGGGTCTCACTATATAGCACTATATAGCTTGTAATTCACTATGTAGACCAGGCTAGTCTCAAATTCACAGAGATCCACCTGCCTCTATATCCCTAATGCTGAGAGAATTATCTGGATGCCTGGCAAACTCCAGTAGTGTTTTCTGATGTTTCTTTCTTTTTCTAAAAATTGACCCTTCTGAGAAGTGAAAAGTACTTACTTTTAGGGAATAAAGATGCTAATAATCAGGAAACTACAGAAAAGGAAGGGCAAGTCAGAAAACAAAGGTCATAGATCAAACACCATCTCAGGCAACGTGCCATCCCTAATTGATTTTCACAGGATGTGTATGCTGTTCTCAGAACCCAACTCTAGAGAACAGTCTACTGACAAGCAGAGGTCCAGTGTAGGACACAACATGGTAAAGTGGAGCCATCGTGTGTTCTCAATTTTAAAATACACTCTATGAAGGGGTGGCTGAGATTCCCCCCTCTCTGTTTTATAGATTTCATCTAGTAACAGACATCAGATACTATTTAGCAAAAAATAAGGAGACAACATCCAAAATGGTGATCAGGATTTTTTTACAGGAAATCTAGCTTTTCAGAGGTTCCATAATCTCCTTTTCCTGAAGATTCTCAACTACTCCTTTAACAAAGAGGAAAAAAAATGCTATGAGAAGAAACCAGGTGTCCTCCCCAACACCAGAAGTCTCCCGAGTCCTCATCGAAAACACATTCCATCACACCTACCATAATTGTGTGTTCAGGAAATTTGTCCCGGACCAGTTTCACAAATTCCACAAAATGTTCTGAGTACCCGTTGGCCACATCCAGACAGATGAACTTCACCTGCGGCACAGCTTCCAAGATGCGGCTCATTTTTTCCAGATCATTCTGCCCACTGCCCGAACTCACGGCTACATGCTAAGGCAAAAGGAAAGAGAAGACAGCCATGAACAGCCATGCTCAGAGGCAGACCCTTCCTCCACACGGTGGCCCCAAGGTCTGCTCTGAGCAAACAGAGTCTCTGTTCAAGAGATGAGCAGTAGAGAAAGGTAAGACATTCTTCTTGACCTAAACTCTGATTCTGGTATCTCTACACCCACCCTTGAACCTGGAGGTCAGACGCAAAAACTCACTGTAAACAGACTCTGAAATATTCAAGAGACCAAGTCCTTGGTTTCTACTTCATTTTCTCAAGCTAGCACAGTAGAATTCTGCATTGTAGGGTTACTGATGAGAATGTGTCATACAAAAAAACTCAAGGGAAACAATATAGGAGCTGGGAAATTTCCAGAAAAAACAAGGAAGGGCAACAAGTACTTACAGATCTGAGGAAATGTGGAACTGGGGATATGATTCAGTTGGTAAAGTGCTTGCCCAGCATGCACAAAACCCTGGGATCCACCCCCAACATCACATAAACCAGGCATGATGACGCATACCCCACCTGTAATGCCAGCATCCATGAAGTAGAGGCAGGAGGATGGGGAGCTTAAGGTGAGATCCTCAGCTACACAGTGAGCTCAAGACCAGTCTGAGCTACGTGATGCCTTACATGATGGTTACTGTTGTCAACTCGGCAGATTCTAGCACCACCTGGAAGACCTGCCTCTGGGAGACTATCTTGATCACATTAGTCAAGGTGGGAGGACTTGTGGCACCATTCACTGGCTGGGATCCAGGACGGTATAAACGGAGATGGTGAGCTGAACGGCAGCACACTTTCCTGGCTCTCGGATTTCTGATTGTGGAGGCCGTGTGATCAGTTGCTTCAAGCTCCTGTTACTTCAACTTCCCACCATGATAGACTGTACTCTTGAACTGTGAGCCAGAATAAACCCTCCCTGAACTGGCTTGTTGGCTTTTACCACAGCAAGAGAAAAAAAAAACCCAATCCATTACCTATGGAGCATTTGTGTTGTAGGAGTTATTAAAGTCACATGGAAATGACTTAAGTCAGCAGGTGGAGGTACGGAGGTTACATAGATTTATTTAAGGAATCTGAGCATCTAAGACTTTGACTTCTACAAGGGGCCTAGAATGGGTCCCCCAAAGACAGCAAAGGACAGACAACTATATAATTCACTCCAAACAATATCTCAAAAATGAGTTATTATATCTCTAAAACCACCTTTTCCCTAGTAAGAATCCACACCTAATCAATCACAGTGGTGGGCGTGGGCAGCCAAACCAGTGGATCTCAAAAGCAAGCAGCATCCAGTCATCCTCTAACAGCCCACCCAGGAAGAGCCAGCTCCAAGACCTCCCTGCTGGGCTTGCTCAGAACCACAAGAATGTTCTGGAAGGAAGAAGTCATGTTCACAGAGAGCTTTGTGTTGCTGTTTATTTACTTACTTAATGTTTTTGAGTGTTTTGCCTGCCTGCTTATATGTAAGGGCATCACATGTGTACAATGCAGGAGGAGATAGGAAGGGGCATCAGAGCCCTTGGAACTGGAGTTTGGGCTGGTTCTTAGCAGCAGGGTGGGTGCTGGGAATCAAACACAGGTCCTCTGTAAGAGCAGCTGAGCCATCATCTCTCCAGCCCCTCTTATTGTTTCTAAACAGCCTATTTATTTATAGGAACAGGGTTACTGAAATACAGCAACATGTCATCTAATTTACATTATGCACACAATAGTTTCAGTAGATTCCGAGTTAGAAGATTATTTACAATTAGAGAACACTGTCCTGATTTTGTGTGTGGGAACCTGGAGATTGAATCTCAGCTGTCACACAGGCTAGGCAAACTCCCTGCCACTGAACTATATCTCAAGCCTCTTTAAACTTTTTACTTCTGAGACTGTGTCTTACTAAGTTGCCCAGACTGGGATCCTCTGCCTCATCACTACTCCAAAATCAATCTTAAGCATCACTTCTTAACTCCTCCCACCCCACCCCCACCTCATTTCTGTGTATTTGCCTATTATGGACAGTTGTGCCAATGAAAATCACACATGTGGACTTTTGTTCAGGATTTTTTTTTCACTCAGCAAAACGTTCAAGCTTTGTTCACATTATGGCATGAGTCAGCACTTTATTCCTTTTTATGGCTGAGTAATATTCTACCATACTGATGTCACCAGTTTTGCTTCTTTGTTCATCATCTGGACATTTTAGTTGTTTAGCTGACATTTTCTACTTTGGGGCTACAGTGAGTAATACCGTCATGAGAATTAAGGAACAAATGTCTGTGTGAACGTATGTCTTCATTTCTTCTCAAAGTGGAACTGCTGGGTCAAGGAATTTGAGGTTATTTAGGAAGCAGCTGTCCAACCCATTCTCACCCTCCCCCCACATATCTGAGCATTACAATTCCTCTACATCTTCCAACAGTTCTCACACCTTTCTAATAACAGCTACTTTAGCAGGCATATAATTTTTTGCATAAAAAAACAACTTTTTATAATTACAATGCTGTGGCTAGAGCCAGAAGAGCACAGTAGGGCTAGGTTCATCTGGCTGTCCTTGACAGGCCACAAGACCTTTCTCAAGGCTGACGATGAAACCCTCTGCTTTTGAAAGAAAAAACATCTACACAGGTGCATCCTGACTTTTCCAGAGTATGGGGTATAACGGGTCTCCTCAGGCTGCCCGGGCAGCACCCTGCTAGACTATGTGCTGAGTCAAATGTTCCCCCTTGGCCTTGTCATTTAAAACCTGTCCACATACCTGCAGGCACTCAGGGTGGTTTTCAGCAAAGTGTTTCCAGTCGTCCAGGGAGTAATGCTTGTGAATCGCTGTGAACATGGAATGCTGTAGGAGAAAACACTGTGAGGATGAGGAGTCCGGGAAGACCCTCTCCCTTCCCCCCACAGGGAGTGAGCCTCGGACAATAGCACCTGAGGCTGCCATTCATTCTCAATCTGCTCTGAATGTGTTCCTAGGAGCCAAAGGCAGACAAAGCTGCATGTAGTGACTCATGAAACAGTCTCCAGTGCTAATGTGATCAGACCATACTGAATTCATCCCAGCAAGCTCTGCCAAGGGGCACGGGAACACAAAAGGAGTTCACAGAGCCCAGCCAGGCCACCTAGTTCTCGTCCACACCCAAAGCAGACCAAGAACAAAGATACAGCAGGTCCCCTGCCCAGGAGAGGCACCATCCTATCTCAAGATTCTGCTCAGACAACTCTGAAGGACCCTGCCTCATACCCGAGAGCTTCCCAAACATATCTTGCTGAAAGCAGTGAAGACTGGGGTTAGAGAAATAACTTCCACATCTCTGGCTCTTGAACTAGACTTTACCACCACTGAGCCAGTGCTTTTAACTCCCAGAATGACCTTGAGCAGTATTATCAGCAACATGGGCAGAAAGAGGCTTAAGAAATTTAAGAAATGTGGCAAAGCTGGGTGGGCTGGCTTATGCCAGCACTCTAGAGACTAGGCAGGAGGATTACTGACAGTGGGAAAACAACCAGGACTACAAAGCAAGGCCATACCTATCTCAAAAAATAAAGTGAGCCGGACACAGTGCTGCACACCTTTAATCCCAGCCCTCGGGAGGCAGAGGCCAGAGGAGCTTTGTGAGATCAAGGCCAGCCTGGTCTACACAGAGAGTTCCAGGCCAGATGAGGCTACTGGGAGAAAGGAGGGAAAGAAAATGGGAGAAAGGAGGGGCAAGGAAAGGGAGGGGAGGGAAGCAGAGGGGAAATGAATTAAATAATTGCTTGCAGCAACAGTCAGACTCAAATTCAGCTCAGACTCCAGAGCGAGCAGCTTCCCCTGCACTGAGCCCTCTCCCCAGCTGAGTGACCCTTCCTCTCCAATTTCTCCCTGTAAAATTCTACGACGTTATTCATCTTACCAGTCCGTGGACCTCAAAAACAGAAAATTCATAGACCCTATACGTGGTTCACTATGTCAACATGCACTACCACATTCCTGAGGGAACTCTGCCATGAAATGGGGAGACCATAGCAAGTTCTAGGTTTTCCATAGATACTAATCTGCTATACAGACTAACCAGGCTGTAATTTGCCTCCTGATTATCCACACTTTTACACTGTCAGCTTTCCATCACTATAACAAAATACTTGAGATACTTAACTTATAATGAGGAAAGGTCTGTTTTGGGTCACTGTGTTGGATGGTCAGGTCCTTGATCTTTGGCCTCACTGTTTTGAACCTGTGGTGAGTCAGCAAGTCATAGCTGGAGTTCACACAGAGCAGAGCAAAACCACTCACCTAATCACTGCCAGGGGAGGTGGTAAAAGGATGAGAAAGACACCGAGGTCCCATACTCCCCTTCCAGGCCACACCTTCAAGAACCAGACTCCACCTCTCAGAGGCTCCACCCCCTGAAAAGCACCCTGGGGCAATCCTTCAATGCATGCACCTCCAGGGGCACTTTCAACACCCCAGCATACACTAACAAATCATTACCAGTAGCCATTAATGGCAAACCAAGGAAAAGATGAGGAAAAAATACCTCCTCCCTTTAGCAATTAATTTATTAGCCTCTGACCTGATACTTGGGTGGGACTTAAAACTGCCAGACTGTACAACTAATCACCGAGTCAGATGGACAACTCCCCAGCTCCACTCTCCAAGCTCTTCATTTGAGACTCTTTCCTTCCATCACAGGTTCATAATGAATCCCAGTGCCTCCTGCAGTTAGACTGGCCGCCCACAGTGAGCTATTCCAACTAATTGCATTCATCTCTGCACTTGGCAGGCATTGCCAGCAGGAACAGATCTGCAGCCCCTGTGCCCATCAGCAGCAAACATCAGAAGAGGGAGGTGTGCACACCTCACACACAGCTCTGTGAGGCAAAGTGCTTCAGCACAGCCGGCATTTATTTATTATTGATTTCTATTTTAGGTGTATGAGTGTTAGGCCTGTATGTGTGTAAATGCACCCGTGTCATGCAGTGCCTGATGGGGACAGAAGAGGAGGGTGCTGGATCCACTAGAACTGGAGTCACAGACAGTAGTTAGCTGCCATGTGGGTGCTGGGATTCAAACCCAGGTCTTCTGCCAAGAACAGTCAGTGCTCTTAACTGCTGAGCCATCTCTCAAGCCCACAGCTGGCATTTATCCCCACCCTAGCCCCCAAGGCCAAAATACCTGCTATTCCTTTTCTAGGCAATTAGTCATTGACCACAAGAAACCCTGAACTTGATCTATTCAGTTTAGAGATGTGTCCTGAAGATTCTGGGGTCACTTAATGTTGGTGTCCGGCCTGTCTACTTGACTGAAGGCTCTGAGGCAAGATATCCCTCCTTATTTCTCCCTGCCTCAGTTTCCTCATTTGTAAAAGGAGCCTACTCTGTGGAGTTAGAATGAGAATGGAGGAATAGATTACAGCCAGGAACAGCAAACCTCTCCAACAGGATATATTCAGTGCTACATGCAAAGTGTTCATCTTTACTTTACAAGGGACAGCTCCCTCCAGTACGGCACTCTTCCGCTGTCTAACTTCTCTTTGATGTCTACTTTCTAAAACCATCACGGGCATTTTCTCAGAGGAGATGGATGCAGATCCAGGCCATCTCACAGAACAGAGTCCAGATACAGCCCATTTGCTGACTGAAGAGGACGGAAAGACACATTGAGAACAACAACCTGACCCAGAGTGAACAATGGGCCAATGTACTTGATGAGATCCAGGTAGACTCCTGACCAAATAAAGATGGGGACATGGTTCATAGCAGAGTTTGTGCCCAGCACGAAAAATCCTGGGTTCCAACCCCGCTGACCCACACCTCCACACAAAAATTAACGTCGTACCTGTGACATCACAACCGCCATCTCAAACGTCCCCACAGTGTCCATGTTGGCCACAATGATGGGAATCCCTGAGTAGGTCTGCTTTGAGTTTCGAAATGTAAAGGTTCGCTCAAGATCCACCTGTTGACAAAAGCAGAAAGAACGGAGAGGTTGTTCTTCCATGATCCATGCAGACTTCCCAGTGTTCAGAGCTGGTGGGAAGAACAAAGATGGTTCTGACCCTTAGGTCCGGGATTCTCTCAGGGTTCTGGCCAAGTGTTCCAAAGACAGGACAGTCCTTGAGGAAACAAGTCTCAGACTGTATCCATTTGCAAATGTTCAACAGCACCTGCCATCCCCACATACCACAGCAAGACACTGGTTACCGTTCCATGAAAGGTCTATGAAGATGTCCATCGGCCTCTCCAATCCCTCTGCTGCCATCCAGCCCCAGCCCGGTTCCTGCTGGCCCTAAACACACATTTGCACATTATCTTTTCCCCACTCTCAAGCAATGGAGGACCCATTCCTCTTCTGGGAAAAACCACTCCACTCTTCCCTGCCAAGTGACCCTCCTCCTGTCAGATGCTCCCTATCTCGCTTTCACCCAGAACCACACTCCAAATTTATCAGCAGTGAGCCCTGTCTTCCAACCTCTGCAGCTGCTCTGTAATTATGAGCATCTTTCAGAGAGCTAGGGGGAGATACAATGTGACCATATGTTTCTGCATATAAACACTTGTTCCATTGACTTGCAAACAGCTGCAGGGAGGGCCCTCCAATTCTCCTGGAACCCCAACTTCAGTGCACATGTGACTATCAACTGTCAGGGATCCAGTACAGTGCTCAGCCAGGACAGAGGGCTTGGCAGGGGCAGTGTGACAGGGCTAGGCCCTCACAAAGAGCTATCAGAAGTCAGAATGACTTCCATGACCCAGGACAGTCCTGTGCTTGAACTTATCACATAGCGGCTGCCTCCAAGACTCTATTTCTCAAGCTCATGTCTATCTGAGTTTGGCCACATGAAAAGCTAGAAGATAACAGAAGGCATGAAATAAGGTGAGACCCAGACCCCTCTTCCCTTGGACAGCTTCGGCAGAGCAGCTGTGCCCGTTTGCACCCACACACCTTCCTGGTTCCTGCTTTACCAGCCAGAGTCCAGTCTCTTCCACTCACTTGCTCTTGAAGCTACCAGCATCTCAGCCACATCAGGAGGCATTATGGGTGGTGAGATGGTTCAGTCAGTAAAGTTCTATTTTCCCAAGCATGAAGACTTGCGTTAGGATCCCCAGACCAAGACTATAACCTTAGCGATGGGGAGACAAGTGAGTCCCTTGAAACTATAGGCCAAGCTAGTTTGGCCAATGAGAGATTTCTGTCAGAAATGGGTTCAGGGTCCCAAGAAAATGACCATATAATCCAAAGCAAGGCAAAAAGTTTGACTTCTGCAGAAAGGTGTCAGGCCATTCTGAGTTTCGCCGTGCAATCCAGGTCGCTAATTCAAAGGATATGAGGGGGCATTCCAGTAAGAACCTTTAAAACTTAGGGATGTGGGATCCCAACATGTACCCAGAGCTGTAAACATAAAATGTGAAGGTCCTGGCACAGAGCCAGAGTCATAGGGGAGGAGAAAACCAACTAAAATCCTACAAGTTACAATTAAGGTGTTCAGAAATAAAACATTAAAGTGGCTATTAGCTCGATAACTCTTTAACCTTATGCAAATGTTAGCCTGAGAATCTAGGACACACAGCCCCCAACAGTCAACAGGTGCCTCTCACAGGGGAGAGCAAACAGGAGATAAAGAAAATGCAGACTGTGGTTAATTCTTGAGGCCCCTTAATTTACATTGTAAAGGTAAATCTTCCTTTGAAAGAAAAGACAGTACATTTTTATTTATGTTTCTCACACCTAATTTCAAACAAAAGGGGGAAGGAACCTGGGGATCTACACTCAAGGCTGTCTTCAGACCTTCCAAACCTCTGACCATCCTGCACACCATACACACACACACACACACACACACACACACAAAATGACTCGAAATTCTACATCATTCATTGCTTGACTGGCCCCTGACACAGGCCACATTGGAGGCGGGTGTGAGGCCAAGTCATAGGCAAGGAGAAACACAAATGTGAATCTTGTGCTTCTGAACCAGGTTAAACCTACATGGATCTCAGCTTCCTAAGTACAATATCACCATTTTCAGCCAGTGTTTCTCTAGATCCTTCTTTTCTGTTTCAATCAACTTGTACTTACTTGATAGTCTGAATTAAGTAGGAGCACATTCTGCCCTAGAGCCTCGATCCTGGACCCTTTAGTCATCTTCTTGCCTCTCTGTGTCCAGAGGCTTCTTGACTGACTGATGCCATCAATATGACTGTGCCAACCTTAAACAGCAGTCACTGAGAGCAAATGAGACTCTGGGAGGCCAGGAACATCCATGAGAGTGCCTCATCCATTTCTGCATCTCTTCCCAGAAGCCTCTGGGTTCTGTGTGGGTAAAGCAAGCTCCCTGCAACCCTCTGAGCTGCTAATGGCCCTCTCACATTTTGGTTCACAGGCTGCAAACAATCAGAATTCCTTGGTCTCAAATTACTCTTCCAACTCCTCAGGATGCTAGGGAGAGAACTGGTCCAGTCTACACCCAGCTGAGATCACAGTGGCTTTTCCTGGCACTCAAAACCCATAAGCAGTGTACAAAAGTCAGGACTTTACAACCATGACAATGGATGTCTCTTCCCATCTCTACAAGGCAGATAGGGGGGCTGGGGGTACAGTTCAGATAGTTCAGTTAGAACACATGGTTAGCATGCAGGTCCTGCTCGCAAAGCCCTTCTTTCCAAAGTGACCTAGTTCTGACTCTAAGAATGAGAAATGAAATTATCTGCCCTAACCTTATCTACCCAAACACACACACACACACAACAGTTCCATTTGTTCGCTGGGAGATAAATACTTGATTCCAGCCTCTCAGACATCTACTCTACAGCAGCTGCTGAAGGCCCTAGATACAGTCCTTTTAAATTCCCACTCTAAGCCACACCAGGAAAGGATGGAAAGTAGAAAATTCCCCTCCCTCACCTCAAAAATAACTTGTGCTGTGCTGTTCTTTGAGTCAATCCCACCATCACCTCCATTCTCCAGGATCTGAAGTACATGTCCCCACATTTAGGCACAGCTCAATGTCATGGGTCAAACTCATGCTGTATGAGCTAGGCTTCTCCTGGTACTCTAACAAAACAATCCCTCATGGACAGGATGGAAAGGCACCTAAATGTGGTGGCAGGGAAGTCGTTTCTGCCCCCACCCACACTTCCTTCCCAAATCCTTAAGGGCACACAGCTTAACATCTGCATGTTAAGCTCCAGATACACCCACTCACATGGCCACAAACCACTGACACTTGGCCACTCTCTAGGGTGAGAGGGTCCACTGGAAACAGGGAAGCTTTCGGGAAAATGCTCTTGGGGAAGTTGCCCATAAAGGCTGTGGGATGGGCTTGAAGTCAAGTGTGGAGGGACGCCCAGCATCCTGACTACCCGGAACAGACTTAAAAGGAAATGGTGTAGCCCACAAGCCCAGCGAGGAGGGAAGTGGAGTTTAGGACTGGGACTAGAGTCCCTTTTTCTAGACTAGTGAGTACAGCAGTTCTTTTATAATCTAGATCGTTCGCCGTCTCCACTGAACTGAGACAGTGTCTTTCCCCTGTATAGTTTTAGTGGCTTATCAAGTACAGAACATTAGATCCCAGATTTCTGCAGGGTAATGCTGGGTAGACCCCAGCCCAGGAAGTGGATGTGATCCCTGGAAGCTTCTCCATGGGTTCTCAGGCTTCTGACAAGCTGGTGCATAGCTCAGCATGACTGAGGGCCACACAGTCCCTAAGCAGAGGGAGTATCACATATCACAGGCCAAGACAACCGTGCACAGCAGAAACCCTTTCGCATGATCTTTGCAAATGTGTTGGGGCAGCCCTGTCCATGCTCCATCAATCAAAATCTTAGTGTTGGGGACTGATATTTTGGATTGTTTCCCTAAGTGATTCCAACGCATGTAGACCTAAGAACAAATCCAGTCAAACCTGCTAATTCCACAGAGCAAAATTTACAAAGACTGTTATAGGTTGAATTGTGTGGATCCTGGCCAAAAAAAAAAAAAAAAAAGTTGAAGTCTTAAGCCCTGTGAATGTGATGTTGAAGTCCTAACCTGTGAAAGTGACCTTATTTGGAAACAAGATCTTTCTTTGTAAGTGACCAAAGTAAGATGAGGTCATTTAGAGTCCACCACAGTCAGTATGACTGATGTTCTTATAAAAAGGAGAAGGATTTGGACACAGACATACACAAGAAGGACAGAGATCAAGGCAGGCTGGATGAGTCAACTGCCATGGAAGGCCAAAGATGGCCAGCAAGCCAGCGGGAGTGGGGGAGATGCATGCAATAGGTGCTCTCTCGAAGCCCCCAAATCATCCTGCAGACACCCTGAACTGAGATTTCCAGCCTGCCCAACCAGGAAACAATGTCTCAAGCCATGTCTCTGTAGCACTTGTTCACAGCAGCCCTAAGAGATGAGTATCAAGGCCAGAAGTAGTGAAAGAGCTTAGACTAAACATGGAGCCTCCCCTCTTCTCACTTCAGTCTCTCCACTCAGCCTGACATAGATGGGGACAGCCAGCCCAGACCTCTTCCGAATGGTCCAACAACCCTGACAGAGTTGTAAGCGGACTAAAGAGTGGTGCATCCTCCCTATTCCTGGACAAGTGGGTGGCTCTCTGCTGTGACCTCTCTTCAATACCCAACTTTCAAAGTGTTGTATTAGTATGTTAAATCAAAAAATGTATATATTGGGGCTAGGGAGATAGCTGAGTTAATGCAGCGTTTGTCATTCGAGTGCATCTGGGTTGATCTCACAGTTAAAAAGTTGGGCACACAGGCTGGAGAGATGGCTCAGCAGTTAAGAGCACTGGCAGCTCTTGCAGAGGACCTGGGTTCAATTCCTGGCACCCACATGACAGCTAACAACCATTCATAACTCCAGGTTCAAGGAATCCGATGCCCTCTTCTGACCTCCATGGGCACTGCACGCAACATGAATGCTCTTACATGCAGGCAACACTCATACACATAAAACAAAAATAAATAAGTAAATACGTTTAAGCTGGGCATGGCACACTTGTAGTCCCAGTGCTGGAGAGATGGAAACAGGCTTGATGACCAATCCACCTAGACGACTTGGCAAGTTCTAAGCCAGTGAAAAGCCTTATCTCAAAAAAGAAAAAATAATATGAACAGCACCTAAGGGTGACCTCTGGCCATCAAATGCGCACCTGCACCCACATTCATACATGCACACACGCATATGCACACATGCAAAATTCTTACTTAAGAACTGGGGTGGGTCCCGAGGAATGATGCATATGTTCTGGGTGTTAGATAAGGATAAGGGTCTTAATCAACAAACCCTGTGGCACTTCAACCTTCAGTCCCAGGAATTAGACATTTGAAAGAGGACTGGCAGCTGTCGGAACACGCATGCCTAAGTCACTAGTGTCACCTCTTTCTGGGCTCTGCCTCTGAGAGCTGACCTCAGTCCACGTTTCACAAGCCGGTGGAAATGTAACAGAAGCACTACACTTCCAAGCAGGAGACGACTCTTCATGTCCCACTCACTAAGAATCCAGCTCTGGGCCTGGTTCTGAGCAAACTGCTGCACAGTTAATATTCTCCTTTTCCCGCCAGACTCTGCTCCCTGTTGGTGTCCAGTCTCCCAGGTGACTTCACTCAAAGCTGCTGGAGGATGTTAATCATCTCCAACAGTGACCAGCTTGTATCCAGGTATTATTTCTACCAGGGTGCACCTATTTCAAAGGGTTTCAAAAGATTTGTGCCTGCCTGCAAGAAAGATCCCGCTCTAAGAAAACAAAAGAAACACTGAGATGGGATTAGAGAGGCTAAACTAGTTCCTTAAAACACCACCAGGCAAGTCAAGTCACATTGTGTGAGATCACCAGTCTCAGGAGGCCACCAGCTGCTAGGATTGGAGCGGTTAACACCAGATTCCAGACCGGAACTGGCAAAACTCCCACAGTAGGAGCAATAGTCCTCAAGGGCATGTCTTCTTACTGCGATGGGTACACATAGACTGCACGTTGCAAGGCATGCTGGGACATTAAGAGTGGCAATCAGCACAAATCACAAAACCAACTGTTGCATGACATTATATTGTTCTCTGGCAGAGAATAATTCATTCTAGCATATAAATAATTAAGTTGTACCTTCTCAAGCTTCCCTGGTTCAGAAAGTGCATATAGCCTTGCTTTGAAGATGCATCCTTTTATAAATACATGGCTCCTAAACAAACATTTTTGAAAAGCACTGAGGTAACGAAATTATTAGTCTGCCCAGAACCTGCATACTTTGTCCTGGTCTGGCCTTAGGTAAAGGCTACAGTTTCTATTTCCAGAGACCGGGGTGTCCTCCCAACTGTTTATTTTTGTTCCAAGAGTTTGCCCAGCTTTCCAGCACCCGGAAGTACATGGTGAAGGGCAGACCTAGGGGCATCTAATCTGGGTGGATAAAGGGGCCATCATTCCTCCCCCGCCTCTTTCCCGTCCTGTCCTGTTCTAGCTCCTAGCAGCCAATGCCCCTGCTTTGGGGAAATGACTCGGTTCTACTCTCTCATAGGCCAGCGCAGGAGGCGGCCCTAATCCAGACAAGCCCTCGGCTGGCAGCTGCGGGCACTGCAGTCCGACCTGGGCACCGGAGTGGAGTTGTTTGCTGAGGGAATTTATTTATGGTCCTGTTTGCGGAGCAGATGGGGCTGGGCATGTTGGCTTTGCCTCCTGTTTACTCCTTGGGTCCCAAACTCTCAGGCAGTGTCCTGTCTTCCTCCTCTGCAACCCCATGGACCAGGCAGCCAAAGCCGTGGTCCCAGGAACACAACTCCTCCAGCAGATTCCGCCTGCCCAGAAAACTACTTTTCCTTTCAAGGTCTGACCTTCCTTCCTCCACCCCTGGCTGGGGCCATCTCCCGTCCCCACCTGTTCGGAAGCTTTCATTGCATCATTTCACAACCAGTTACCAAAGGACCGGATCACCCGCATCCCAGCGCCGTCCTCTTGTCTGGGGCTGGGCTGGGACTGCGGGCGGTCCAGCACCGCAGAGTGCCACCAAGACTCGGGTCCTCAAGCTCAGCTCCCGGCAAGGCCACTTACACGCGGAAATCAAACCCTGAACTTGAGTCCGGGGGGCCTCCGGGCTTTTCAGACCTGTTCCTCCGCAGGTCCTGAGCTCCATCAGCAGCCGCACGTCCCTCACCGGGGGCCACGGCCGCGAAGTCCAAGGATCCGCAGCTGCTTTTCTCCGCCTTTCCACTCCAGCCCCACCGCCTCCTCTTCCTCTACGTGTGCCTCCCTACCCAGTCCTTCTCAGGACTCTAGTCACTTCATTATCTCTGCTCCTCTGCGGGCGAGTTTCAGTGCGAACTTCCCCTGCCCACCACTCGGACAGATGGACCTGGAATTTTCAGGCCCCTGAATAACAGTGCCCGGAAAGAAAGTCGAGGTGCTGGCAGGGAGCCGACTGGCCTTCCCCATTCCCAGGTGAGCGGAGACGATGAAAATCCAGCCCCGGGCGCAGGAAAGCGGGCCGGCGACTGTGCCACCCGGCGCCCACCTCCCCCTGCCCGCCTGCAGGCGGCTGGCCAGCGGTCCCCACCTCGGCGCGGCTCTTGAGGCTGCTCCGCTTGGGTCGCAGCAGGACATCCTTGAAGTCGAGCTTGAGGTCCGCGTCTATGCGGGGCATGGTGCGGGGCCTGCTTCCTGCGGCCGAGGCGGGGCGAGGCCGGGAGTCGGCGGGATGCTGGGACGGCGGGGCGCGTGCGTGGACAGGAGCCGGGACGCCGGTGCGGAGACCCGGGCTCGGGCGGGCCCGGCGCGCACGCTGGGTTCTTATGCGGGCGGCCGGGGCGGCGCTCCACCCGCCCGGCCCCGGCGGGCCCCGCCCCCTGCTCCAGCCCCGCCCACGCCCCGCCCCCTTCCCCTGAGCGCTGGGTCCGCGAGGCACCGAGGCCCGCTACTCGGCCCGCGGAGCCCCGCCCCCATGACGCAGGCCCCGCCCACGGTCCTGCGCTCCAGAGCCCGGCCCGCCCCTGCCTGGGACCCGGGCTGCGCCCCAGTCCTGGGCTCCGCCAGGCTGAGCCCTCGAGCTCTGTGGGAAGAATGCGAGCAGCGAGACGAGTGTGGCTTGCATCGGGAAGACCTCGAAGAAGACTCCTGGCGGCCGCAGGATATCCTAGTCTGCCTCGTTGAGAGGACTCGAGGGGGAGGCACACGGTCCAGGCTGTTACTGAGGTGATTAAGAGACTGGAGGGCGGCCTTGGCAAAGGCCGCTGCTTAAGAGATTTGGCTTCTCCTTGCCCTGATTTTATCTCAGTGTGCCCACCAGGTGTTGAGGCAGGCCTCTGGCATGGAGTTAGCGAAGGGAGGGTTGGGGCTGTGTAGCCCAGTGGTGTCCAGTGTTCCAGTCGTGGCCGAAAGCGAAAACCGAGCTTACGTAAATGAAGCGTCCTGGGGCCTCGACCAGCCTACGTTGAAAAACCTACTTGGCCACATTCCAGCTGGGTAACCTTAAGGTGTCTGACTCCGTTTCATCATAGGTTAAGGGAAAGGTTAGAGGCCTTCTCCCTGGTTTTTATGACTAATGTTAACACATTAGTACCATCCATGTGTGGTACTTTCCGCTCAATAAATGGTAGCCCTAAGGGGTTAAGTCCCTAATAAGCAAACAGGGTCACTAAGAAGTAATAAAGATGGCCCTCTTCCGTCTTCTTGGTCTGTCAGGACTACCTTATTTTTTAACTCCAACAGGACCCCTTCAACCGACCTGCTTAGAGTCACGTAGCCCTGAATAGCTCAGCTTGGGGCCGTGACCTATCAGCACCCACTTCTTTGTTTAAGTTGACCAATCCAAAATTAAGGGAGGGGAAACCATCACTGATGACCCAGATCCTCCCCCGGGGACTCTGGATTTCGGGTTCCTATCTCCTCTCCAGTGTATGAATGTGTGCATATATGTGATTCTCTATCTGTATAGATGTGATTCTCTATCTTTCAATTGAAGTCTGACTCTGCTGGTATGAGACTTTTCCTGACTTTGAATTCTCTAATTGGCTGAAAAAAAGAGCCCAACTATCACTCTAGACAGATAACAGGCCACTTGCAACAGTAGTTATTCGGAGTCATGTGTTCCTTAGGCTGTGGAATCAAACTAGATTGCTAACTGCACAAGGCCCGAATTGTCACAGCAGGAATTATCCGCATTGGCAGACAGAGGCACAGCTCCACTCTGCCCCTGCAGCAACCTGACGGCAAGCCGTCTCACTCAGCCAGCTCAGGATTCTTGGCTTCCATCAGAAAAGAATCTCAGGGAGAACCAATATAAAACAGAGTGG
This sequence comes from Eospalax fontanierii, assembly GCA_035773235.1. Taxonomy (NCBI): domain Eukaryota; kingdom Metazoa; phylum Chordata; class Mammalia; order Rodentia; family Spalacidae; genus Eospalax; species Eospalax fontanierii. The sequence continues at coordinate 9,552,826 of CM069547.1, forward strand.
GTGTTTATTAAAATAGAAAGGGGCTCAGAGAAAGAAGAAAAGTACACCCGAAGCCATGGGTGAAGACTTCACAAAGAAGAGTTCCAGGTTATTAAAAGACCCTTTTCACATGGTTAACAGAGAGGTGCAAGACATGCCCAAGTGTGGGCTTGAGCTTCTCAAGGGAGAATCTTAATTCTGTGTCTTAGTGTTAGCCATAGACCCCATTCTGATAGCTCTCAAGTTACATCTCAAAGAATTGCTAAGGAAGTTCCCCTCTTTCCTCTGTTTTTGATGAGTAAAGTTATCCAGTGGGTCGGGAGTTGCCTCGATGGAATTCTGATCTGGTAAGAATAAAACCAGGAGCCACCAGCATTGCACAGCCAGTTTTAAGGTGTGTCTTTTTCTATAAAGGGGGTTCTGGTAACAGTCCTCGAAAATTTCAGGTTTACAGCTGAGAGTGGAGAAAGGTGTTAAGCAAATGTTAACTGTGCTGGAATTTCCATCAGACTCTGGAGAGTACGGCACTGTTCTCTTCCTGTGCCCCACAATTTCCTCATCTTTCTATCCTGCCTCAGATTCGCTTTCTTTTCCTTTCCCTTCTCTGTAACCCCATTCTCTACAAACATATGGTCTGACTGGCCATAAAGATACCACTGTGCATGTTACCACGATGTTTGCAGATGATTAAACTCATCCTCCTTCCTCTCATTGTCTTTACCCCGCAGGAACTTCACGCAGCTTCCTGGAAGTAAATGAAACTTATCAAAGAGAGTGAAAGACTCGGCAGCCAGGGCAGCCAATGAAATATTCATGACGCTTTTCAAATCTTTGGAAGCTGGCTGGTTTGCTGCTTATTTGCAAAGTAATGACCTGGAGCTCCCAATTAAAGACAAAAGTAAAATGGAACTGCTATATGGTATGGTTATTAAAAAATTATTTTCATGAAAGGGAAGATAACCAGACTTGACAAGCATCTGCTTAAAGGGCAGAGGTGAATGCAAGCTCTGAATTCATTGTCTTGACTGTTCTCTTAAAGGAAAAGCCTCCTTAGAGTGTCTGTCCTCTAATGCCTTAGAACAGAATCTCTGTTGAAGAGACAGATGTTCGAATTAGGCATGCTATTCCCTTTCTTTCTGGAATATTCTATCATAATCGCCTCCTCGGACACAAAATCATGTTCCTAAAAACTTGGTGTGAGTTCTAATTTTCCCACACCATAGTACAGCTGTTTTCTTCATCTTAAAATGTTCTCTCCTGGGGAGAAGAGGAGGAGGATCTGAGGCTCAGGAATTAAGACTTTGGAGGCCTCTCTCTAAAGTTATCTAGGCTAGAAACAGTTGCTGGTGGGTGGGAGGAGACTCCAGTGCTCCAGTGGGACTATTTTATAAGGTGGGGATCACTCATCCTCTTCCTGAAAGAAGCTCCAATAAACTCTTTTATTTTTTTGTCAAACTCAATCAGAACAAATTTATTTCTTTGACCTCTTGCTGCCTTTTTCATGTAAGGTGAACAAAAATAGACTCCTGAGGAAAAGTATCACGATACCCACCAACACATACAGACTGCTGAATTTTCATCTTGAATACCTCCCAAACACCCATATGTTCAAGACTTGGTCTCATTCCAAAAGCACTAATGGGAAGTGGTAGAACATTTAGAAGGTAAGATTTGGAGGAGATACGTAGGTCATTAGGGGGTGTGAGCTCAGAGGGAACGGTGTGAGCTCAGAGGGAATGTGAAACCCTAGCCTCTCCTTTCCATCCTCTCTACCTCCCAGCCCTGAGGAGAGCATCTTGCTCCTGGTTTATGCTTCTGCCATGAAGTTCCGCCCCACCACAGACCCAAAGGCAATAGAGCCAACTGATCAGGCACTGACCTCTGTTACTGTGAGCCCAAACAAACCTTTCCTACTCACAGCCCTTGATATTTGTCTAGAGGCTTACTATGTAGCCCAGGCTGGTCTCAAACTCTCAATCCTCATGTCTCAGGCCTCCTGAGTGCTAGAATCATGGTGTATACTAGTATGCTCAGCTTACCTATGAATTTTGACTAACTAAAGAATGCCATGACCTCTACAGCTTCCAATTTGTTAACATTATAGAGGAAGATAAGATAACCTCCAAATTTCATTGGAGTGAATTCCACAGGATAACAGTGTACAGTATTGTTATACCGTGATACATTCAGTTTGCTAACATCTTTTTTATTTATTTAGTTATTTAGTTAGTTAGTTAGTTATTTTATGTGTGAGTGTGCCAGTGTAAGTATATACAAACATACATGTACAGGTCCCCACAGAGGCCAGAAGAAGGTATCTGATTCCTAGAGTTACAGGCATTTGTGAAGCACCCAACATGAGCTCCAGGGTCCAAACTCCAGTCCTCATGATTGAGCTGCAAGCACTCTGCCGAGTCATCTCCCCAGCCCCTGCCAACATCTTGGAGATGTTTGCTTCCCAGCTATGAGGGGCTTGAGCCTGCGTTTTCCCTTAATGTCTCCTATGGGTTAATATGTCCTCATAACATGAGGTTGGAAAACTTCCTTGCTCTGTTTCCTGAAAAAACATGCTTAGAAGTAGATTAGTTGTTTAAGTGTTTGATAGAATTAACAAGAGAGCTAAAGATATGATGAATGTAAAATTAGCTCATTTTTAAAGGATAAATATCTCTCAAAACCCAGAAATAATTAAAATTGAATAATAATTTAAAACTTTGAGATAATCCAAGTTTGTAATATATAATTATGGGGATAAGAGTATTGATATTTGTGGGCTAGAGAGATGACTCAGTGGTTAAGAGCACTGACTGCTCTTGCAGAGGACCTAGGTTCGATTCCTAGCACCCACATGGCAGCTAACAACCATCCGTAACTCCAGTTGCAAGGAATCCAACACCCTCTTCTGACCTGCACAGGCATTGCACAACATGGGTGTACCTACCTACATGTGAACAATACACCTGTACACATAAAATAAAATATTTTTAAAAGAATATTGATATTTTATGTACTTGTAATGCTGGAAAAACTTTGTCCCCATTTGATTAAGAACAATTTTCTAATGTCAATTCAAAATGAATACTTAAGTCACTTGAGCACAAAAGGAAATGGTGGAACATAGTAAAATGATGTTGGTTGTTAGGTTGGAAGACAGAACTTAGTTTTCACAGCCAGTACATATAAAAGTTAATGAATGACTGTAGAAAGTGAGGCTTCCGGATGCACTTCCTGTTTTACTGTGCGCAGTGCTCTCTGAGAATCTGATGATATGCAGATCTACTTCAATAGCTCTGGGTGAGGTCTAAGGTTTTCCACTTCTGACAAATGTGCCCGGAAGCTGGTTCTGTGGACTAGTATTAAGAGGGAGGAGGAAGGCGGGCAGCACATTTAGAAAGAACAGCCAGTTCATTGCATTTGTTTTTAATTCCACTTCTTTTTCTTTTGGACAGCTCTGGGGATTGAACCTAAGACCTCATAAGTGATAGGCAAGCACTCTGCCCTGAAATATAGCCTCAGCCCATTCATTGCATGTATAAATGCACTTTAAAATTCTTTTTTAAGTTTGAAAATGTGATCCAGTGTTATCAAGAAGCCCCTTTAGAAGTAATGATTATATTTTCTAAATAAGTTTTTAGAATTACATTTATTTGATTTAGGGTGTGTAGCCTGTGAGCAGAGGCTAGAGGACAATCTGTGGGAGCTGATTCTTCCCTTCCACCAAGTGGGTCCTAGGATCAAAGTCCTTAGTTCTTCAGGCCCTGCAACAAGTGCACCTGTCTGCTGAACCATTCGATGATATTTTTTAAAACGTGAACATTTGTCAAAATTGAATAGTAACAAAAAGCCTTCAAAATGCCAGGTAGTCACTCCTGTGAATGAACCAAACCTGGCTACACAGGCACCCAAAGCTCCTGAAGTCTTCAGTGTGCCAGGCACACTGCTCATGATATGATGTGCTTTTCCCTGGCTCATCCTCACACTCACACACACACAGATGAAAAGGCCAAGGCTCACTGAGCTCACCCAGGTCAAACGGGTAATGAGGCAAGGTCATATCTACACCAGGGACAACTTGACTCCCTGATGTAAGCCTCCCAGAACATCCTATATCATAAAGTATCCTCAAGTAGGAATGACATAAAATGGACAGAATTTGGACTGACTTTTAGTTAACCTTGTCACTAAAAAGTCACTGCAAACAAACTCACTGAGCCATGGGCTCTTGTGACCTGGACACCTGACCTTGATTCCAGGGAACCTGAAGTTGCAGCTCCACCCATAGTGAATGAATGTGGGTATGCTTGAGAATTAAAACATCAAAGTGCTGAAAGGCAGTGTATGCAACTTCAGGGCTTCCTGGAAAACAATGAAGATTGGGAAGAAGGATGACCCTTGTGTTTATGGGATGCTCTAGGCCTCGGGAAGAAAAGGCAAGATTGTCTGATAAAAGAAGGCTGAATCTCGGCTTGTAGTTTCCTCAAACTGACGCTGGAGACAGAGTTTTGAAAAGAAGTATGGGTGAGGTGTGAAGCATCAGCATGGGCCCAGGAGATGTCTGGAGGAGCCAGCACCTCCTAAGTTCAGGCCCACTCCTAAAATCTAAAGTTAAGAGTGAGGCTGCTTGTTCAGATATGACTGTAATGTGACACAGTAATGCCACATCCTCAATTCCAGAGATTTTTAACTTAGACCCTGCAGACATCAAGCCATTCTTGAATAAGAAGTTTTCAGTAACTTCTCATTGAAACTGGACGTCAAAGGTAGAAAACAGACCAACACTACTCATGGAGACCATAGATAACTTACTGTGCAAATTCAAAAGACTAACACCTGTGAAATATGTTGGGAGACCTTGCTATATAATGGGTTCATACAATGGCAGTCAAATTATTATATCACAATTTGCTTATGTTCTAATGTATGTATGCCAATATAATTAATTTCCTTTGTACTTTCCTATTTTCAACTATATCCTATTTCTATCTTCTATTTTACACATTTAAAGCATCATTTTCAGGTTTGTGGTTGCAGCCAAACTTTTAGGAAGTTTTCTCTTTGTTTTAAAAAATGCACTATTATTGTATTTGTTTATGCAGATCAAGAAAAAGAGCTCAAGGGGCTGGAGAAATGTCTCAGCAGTTAAGAGCACTGGCTGCTATTATAGAAGACCCAAATTTGGTTCCTAGAACCCACATAGTGGCTAATAACCATCTGTAACTCCAGTTCCAGGGGATCTGAAACCCTCTTCAGATCTCCACGGGCATTGCATAACATGGGTGCATTTACATACATGTAGACATAAAATAAAAAATGAATAAAATATTAAAAAAAGAGAAAGAAGTTGAGAAATCCCCACACCAAAAAAAGGCTAAGATATCCCTTCCCCATATGGAGCAGACCTTCAGTTCCTCAGGTCATGGATTTAACTTTCATCTCTGGAACTGAGGTCTGATTTGAAGACTGATTTGATTCAGTCTCCTTTGTAGACTGAATCCCTGAAAGAAGGTGTGTAGGTAAAAGCAAAAAATAGAACTCAAAGGTGGTCCAGTGGTAGATGGCTGCTTAACATTGGTTCAGTTTAATCTGAACGAAGGATTAAAGTAATTGTTCCCTGTCCAGACTAAGTTAAGGCAAGCCCTGCTCTAAGGAGGCCTTGTTTTCAGGGTTAAGCAAGGATAAGAGTATGTCTGAAAGTCATTCCTCCTTCTTTTCTTTTTCTTATAGGACACGATGGCACAGACCTGTAATCCTGAATCACAGAGGTAAAGGTAGGAGGATGGAGCTTGAGGTCAGGCTGGGCTACATAGTGATAGCAAAACGCTATCACTACCCTACCACACGTATGCACAGTTGTTTCCAGGCCCCCAAATGACTTCTCATAGTAGAGGGAGCATATATCTGAATTATTGTTTTATTTTAATATTAGCTTCATTGAGATATAATTTGTATATCATACAATTCTCCTATGCAAATTGGACAGTTAAGAGATTTTTGGTCTATTTACAAAATTGTAAATTCACATTTCACATTTCCTGCCCTAGTCTGCTTTCTATTGCTATGATAAAACACTGACCAAAAACAATTTGGGGAGGACAGAGTTTATTTCTGCTTACAGTTACAGTTCATCATGGAAGGAAGCCAGGACAGGGCCTTGAGACAGGAACCAAAGCACAGAGCATGAAAGATTGCCACTTACTGGCTCCCTTCCTCTGGCTTGCTTAGTTACCTTTCTTACACAGCCAAGGCCCATCTCCTCAGGAATGGCACTGCTCAAAGTGAGCTGGGCCATCCTACATCAATTAGCAATTAGGAAAATGCCTCATAGACATGGCCACAGGCCAAAAGATGGAGGTAGTTCCTTAATCGACGTTCCCTCTTCCCAGATAACTCTAGTTTGTGTCAAGTTGACAAAAACTAAGCAACAGAGGTTTCTTCTTTCCAAGACCCAGTCTCAGACAACTAGTCTTTGTATCTATAAATTTAACTTCTCTGGACATTTCATACACGTGGAATCATGATATGGGGGCTTCGTAATCTCTTTCACCATGATGGTTTTGAGACCCATGCACACTGTGGAATGGATAATGACTTCCTTCCTTTGGGAGTATCTGTATAGTCTGTAAATGACACTATATTGTTTTCTTAAATTTTGCAACCTACATGCTTCATTTGCCTTCCAGCCTATAATTTAATTTATCCAGTACTGATAAAAGGCTTTTATGATGGCTTTGGAAGTTAAAATAACTACAGAGGCATCCACTGGGCAGGTGTAGGTAGAGTAAGAACATCCACAGGGTCCCGCTATCAGGTCACATTCAACCTTGAATTCCAAATAAAATCCACGTATGGCCTCATAGGGGTCTTTGGGAGGTGGCCAAGAAGAAACAGGGTGAGCCAAAGGCTTATGGCATAACAAGAACAAAGTCCTTTGTATCTGATTATCTGTCTTCCTCCATTTCTTCGATTTTACATACTAGAGAACCTCCCTCTGACACAATCACACAGCCACACACACACGCACACACATCTTGAAGCATGGTACATCTGAACATTACAGATTATCACCAGCAACTGTGGAGTATCCTTAATCCAAGAATCTGAACTCTTTACTGAATTTTAGGAGTGCTAGCACTATATTACAAGTGGAAAATTCTACCTCTGACCGTAGGGAATAGGTGGTAGTCAGAATGCAGTAAAAATATTTGACACAGTCACCCTTGGACTATGAGGACAAGGTGGCTATGAAACCTACTACATGAATTTCTTGTTTAGACTAACATTCTGCCCTCAAGATATTTTACCACATATATGCAAATGTTCCATAGGTGGAATAAAATCTCAAATCTAAAACATTTCTGGTTCCAAACATTTGAGACAAAAGATAGTCAACCCATGACATCTACATCACAGTAGCAGTCACAAGCAATTTACAGATGTGTATGGTCTGGCCAGGAGACTCCTTTTAATGTTTTTGGGCAAGATGTCAATATTAAAAATTAAAAATTTGGAGCTAGAGAGGGCTCAGGAGTTAAGAGCACTGACTACTCTTGCAGAGGACCCAGATTCAGTTTCCAGTACCCATGTGGTGGCTGACAACCATTCTAACTCAAGTTCCAGGCGATCTGACACCCTCTTCTGATCTCTGTGGGAACTGCGTGACATGGGTACACTTACACACATGCAGGCAGTACATGCATACACATAAAATAAAATATAAAAATTAAAAGTTCAAGTGGACAACTCATTTTTTTCCCTGACGCAGAGCCTCCACCACCTCACTTAAAAATTAGAACACCTCTGATCTCTGGCTGGAGAGATGGCTCAGTGATTAAGAGCACTGGCTGGTCTTACAGAAGACCTGGGTTTGAATCCCAGCACCCTGGGATTCAATTCAGCAGCTAACAACCATTCGTAACTCCAATTCCAGGTGATCCAATGTCCTCTTCTGAACTCCGTGGGCATTGCAAGACATGAGTGTACTTACACACAGGCAAGCATAATACTCATACACAAAAAATAAAACACAGATTAAAAAAAAAATTGGGACGCCTGATCCCCAACCCTACCACCCACAGGTATACAGTCTGCTAGAGACAGTCACTGTTGATCCTCAGATGGGGCTACTGGGTGTCTAGTGCAGACAGCCAATGAACAATAGAGCCCAACGCCAGCACCTCACCTCCCACTGCAATTTGTGCCGAGAAAGTAGATGTAAATTTAATTTACTTGTCTCTGGCGGAGCAAGAAGGTTTAGGAGTACTTGTGTGTGAGTTTGTTTCATTGATCTAATTAAACAACTCAATATCATTATGACTGAATTTAGGCTCCTGGATATAATACAAAGATGAGCAGGCTTGCCTGCAGGATATAATTCTATCTTTAAAATACACTGGAGATAAAACCTAGGATGGTGTTGTTATAAGGTTGTTATTCTTTCAATTAGTCTAGTGTAATCATCTTATTACTAGCCTGGTGATCTTGCTTATTTTTATTAAAATCTTCTGTGTCAGAAGTAAGGCAGCAGGGAAGAGATGAATCTCCAAGTAAAAATGTCCTATAAAGTCTTCCTTTAATCTGATCTTGGGTAATTCCGTGGAAAACCTTTCATATTTTTTCATTGAAATGGAGCCTCTATTTCTTAACTAAATTTTGTCTCTGGTCAAAACAATGAATTTCATCTGGAAGATCACTTTTTTTTCTTCTAAATATTTATTTTTAATTGTGTGTATGTGTGTATATCTCTGTGTAGTTATACACTAGCCTGCAGAGGCCAGGAGAAGGCATTGGATCCCCTGGAACTGGAGTTACAGACACTTGTGAGTTCCCCAACATGGGTGCTGAGAACTGTGGTCCTCTCAAGAGCATCTTAACCACTGACAATTTCTCTGGTCCCTATTTTTGCTTTTTCTTTCTTTTTTTTTTTTTCCCCAGCAATTCTTCCTCTAAAGACCACTTTTGGAAAGTCATAGACCTAGAAATACTTAATAATGCTTAGGCTAAAATAACTATATTCCCAGGTAATCACAGCTATGTGTCACAGATCATAATTTGTCCCTCCCCTGATCCAATTTCCAAATCTCTCTGTCCCTCCTTTTGCTGTGTGGTTAGCAATGGTCAGCATCTGTTGCCCCAGTTAGGTCCCCATTATCCTGAGTTGCAAGGTGTTCTAGTTACTTTCTGTTGCTGTGATAAAACACTGACCAAAACCAACTTGGAGAAGAAAGGGTTTATTTGACTCACAAATCACAGTCCATCATCAAGGGAAGCCAAGGCAGGAACCTGAGGCAGAAACTGAAGTACAGACCTGGGGGGAACACTGCTTACTATCTTGTCCCCTGGCCTGTGCTCAGCCTGCTTTCCTACACAGCCTAGGACCACCTTCCCAGGTGCATGGCTGTGTTGTGCTAGGGCCTCCCACATCACTCAACAGTCAAGAAAGCCCCATAGATATGGCCATAGGCCATTCTGATAAAGAAGATCCCCCACTCACGGGTCCCTTGTCCCAGGTGTGTCAAGTTGACAACTGAGGCTGCCTGGCACACCGGGTCTCTTCTAGTCCTTTGGAAATGATACAGCTCTGCTACCTGTGGGCAAAGGGATTTTTGCTGGGACTATGTGATGGTTAATGTTCATTGTCAAGTCAGCTGGATCTGAATCACTGAGGAGACACCTCCGGGTGCACCTGTGAGGATATCTCCAGCAAGATTTAACTGAGGTAGGAAGACCCACCGTGAATTTGGTCAGCATCGTATTATAGGCTGGCGTCTTGGACTGAAAACAAAGGGAAGACAGTCAACTGAGCACTGGCACTAATTACCACCTGCTTCCTGACCATGGGCACAGTGTGCCCGGTTGACTCTAGTCAAGCTCCGTTAGCCATGTGTTCCCCGTCATGAGGGGCTGTACCCTCAAACTGTGATGCGAAATGAACCTTTCTCCTTTCCTTAATTTGCTTTGGCCAGGAATTCTGTCACCCCCAGGAGACTGACCCCTGTCTGAGCACCTCATCCCTGACCTCTCCACCACATCTGCTAGGTGCTAATGTAGAAAACAGGAGTGTGGTGACAGGTTTGTAGAAAGCACCATCTTCATCTCAGGGTCCAGAACAAATAGTTCCCATTCCTTTTTAAAATGTTATTTATTTATTTTTATTTTATGTGTCTGAATGTTTTGCCTGGATGAAAATGTAAGTGTATTCAAGCTTGTAATGCTTGGAGAGGGCATCAGATCCCCTAGAACTGGAGTTACAGGAGGTTGATATATACCTGTGGCTGCTGGAAATTGAACCCAGGTCCACTGCAAGAGCATCCAGTGCCCTGAACCACTGAGCCATCTCTCCAGCCTGATAGTTCCCATAGTTCCCATTCTTCACCTCATCTGTGCTTGTTATAAAGCACCACCTTTCTCTCCATTTTCCTGGAAGACTTCCAACATAATCTCTTTAATGTGTTCAGTCTTACAGAAGCCAAGAAGAGTTGTGGGCTTTGCTTCCAGCTCTGCAACAATTACATAGGCAAAAAAATATTAATAGCTTGGTAATGCAAATGTAATGAGAAAATGTAAATATACAGGTAGCAGATGGGGATGTGGCTCAGTGGTAGAATGCTTGCCTAGCATGCATGAAGCTCCTAGTTCAAAACCCAACATTGCAAACACTTACAACAGCGACAACAGTGATAAATACATAGAGGGAGGCAGGAGCAGTGGCTCATGTCTGCAATCTCAGTACTCAGGAGGTCAGCACAGAAGGACTGTATGCACAAGGTCAGCCTGTGCTACACAGAGAGACCCTGTCTCAAAAATCCAAAGAAATGGGATGGAGAGACAGCTCAGCAGTTAAGAGCACTGGTTGGTCTTGCATAGAATCTGGGTTCGATTCCCAGCACCCACATGGTAGCTAACAACCATCTGAAACTCCCAGTTCCAGGGGAATCTGATTCCCTCTCTGACTTCCATGGGCATTGCATGACATGGAGGCACATACATGTAAACAATCCACTCATACACATAAAATAAAAGTAATAAATAAAATATTTTAATCCAAAGAGAGAACATACAGGGACACACACACACACACACACACACACACACAGATACACACACACACACAGAGGCATAGACACAAAGAGAAGAAGTAAGCATGCACACACACACTCACACATGCACAGAGACAGGCATAGACACAAAGAGAGAGAAGAGGTAGGCACACACATATACACACACACAAGCAGGCATACACACATACTTCAAATTACAACTTAGTAGCTCATGAAAGATACATTGCTTGTGGTAAACTGGTTACCAATATATTGCAAATGAAGGTCATGTTTAAGTATGTATTTCCTAAAAGGAAAAAGGAAATAAAAAAAATAAAGTCAGTTCTCCTTCAGGAAGTGTTTTGATCAGCCTTGGACCTGCTGACAATCACATTTAGCCTATCAGAAAAAATCATGCAAATGAGCACATGACTTGCTGCAGTTTGGATCTGAATGTCCCCAAAAGCCTGTATGTTAAAGGTTTGGCCCCTCAATTGCCTTTATTGGGGCTGGGGAGATGGCTCAGTGGCTTGCTGTGCAAGCACGAGGACCTGAGTTCGGATCCCCAGCATCCACATAAGAAGCAGGTGTGATGGCATGCCTCTGGAACCCAGCACTGGAGGTTCAGAGATAGATGGATCCTGGGCACTTGCTAGCCAGTGAGTTGAGCTGAAATGAAGCTGCAGGTTCAATGAGAGTCCCTGCCCCCAAAATAATGTGGTGAGCAAGAGAGAAGATACATGGTGTTGACCTCTGGTTTCCACACGTGCACACATACCCACATACACACGTGCTGCGCACACACACAGACACACAGACACACACACAAATGTAATTATAAGCAAAGTTTAAGAGGAAAACAAACTCTAAATTTAATATGCTGGGTGTGGTGGTGCACACCCTTAATCCCAGCACTCTGTAAGATCAAGCCTGGCCTTGGACCTACAAAGCATTCCAAGCCAGGTGGGGCTAAAGGGAGATCATGTCTAAAAAAAAGCTTATGAGGAAGTTTTCTGGTCCTGTAGGTGTGCCTTTCCCTACCCCTCATGAGGCCAGCAGTTTTCTCTGCCATGCACTCTGACTGTCATGTGCCATCACAGCTCTAAAGTAATGGGATAAGCTGGTTATGGACTAAAACCTCCAAAACCATGAGCCTGAAGAACCCTTTCATCATCATAAATTGATTTATCATACGTATGAGCACTGGTTGCTTGTCCAGAAGACCTGAGTTTGGTTCCCAGCACCCACAGAGAAGCTAACAACCATCAACTAAACCCAGTTCCAGGGAATCTGTCGCCCTCTTCTGGCCTCTACGGGCATTGCAGGCATGTGTTTTAAGTACATGCAAGTAAAACATTCATACATATGAAAAAAAAAGAGATAGCACAAGTTGAGAACCAAGAGGTCAAAACATAGTTCTGTGGGGGATGTTCAAGACTCAGATCTTAGCAGAGGTCAAGGAATGCTGGCTGAGTTTTAGTTGTCAGTTTGACACAACCAAGAATCACCTGGGAAGGGAGTCCCACCGAGGGACTGTCTAGGTTAGTTTGGCCTGTGGGCATGTCTGTGGGCCATTACCTTGATTGGTGGCAAGACCCACCCACTGTGGGCAGCACCCCTCCCGGCAGGGGGTCCTGGGTTGCATAAGAGCAGAGTAAGTGAGCTGAGCTCTAGCGCACATGCCTTAATTCCTTGCTTTCTGCCCCTTGACTTGAGTGCCTGCTGCTGTAACTTCCCCACAGTGATGGACTGTGACCAGGAACTGTGAGCCAAACTAAGTCCTTTCTCCTCTAAGTTGCTTTTCTTGGGGTATTTCATCATAGCAACCAGAAAAGAAACTAACACACAAGGTTGAGAGAGAAAGATAGCGGGACAGTGGTACTTTCATTACTACTGATATATATTTTTAAACTTTTATTTATCATTTTAATTCTATGTGTATGAATGTATTGCCTGCATGTAGGTAGGTGCACCTGTGTTGTGTAATGCTTGCAGAGGTCAGAAGAGGGCATCGAATTCCCTGGAACTGGAGTTATGGACATTTGTTAGCCTCCATGTAGGTGCTGGAAATTGAACCTGGGTCTTCTGCAAGAGCAGTCAGTGCTCTCAACCACTGAGTCATCTCTCTAGACCTCATTACTACTAATATTTTACATACTGTATGCTGATGACCTTTTTCTGTGCGTGTGCTGGGGGTGGACCAGACCCTCACACACGTTGAGCATATGCTCTACCATTGTGCTCCACCCCAGTCTAGACCATGCTTCTACCAGAATTGTTCATTACACAATTTCCATAAGTACAGAGCAGATTCAACTCACTGGGTTCCACTTTGGCTCCATCACTAATTCTACACAAGAGGTGCTCCCTCTATATACTTTAATATAAACTTGAACAAAATTGGGGCTGTGGAGGTGACTAGTGTGTAAAAGCACTGCACTTGCCACACGAGCATCAAGACCTGAGTCCTGATGCCCAGAGCTCACACAAAGCTGGATGCCATTGTAACGTCTGTAATCCCAGCACTCCTCTGATGAGATGGGACATTGAGACAGGAGAATCCTGGGAGCTCGCTGAAGCTTGCTAGGCTGCTGCACACAGACAAAAGACCCTGTCTCAAACAAGGTAGAAGGTGAGGACTGACAACCAAGGTTGTCCTCTGGTTCCTCATGGGTGTCAGTGCACGTGTGTGCCCACACACCCACACATACACACATATGTATGCACATAGACATACACACATTTTTATTTTTAGTCTTAGGGATTCAACAGGAGGCTGCTCATATACTGGGCATACATTTAATCACTAAGCTACAAATATTCCTTTAAATTACTTTTCTGAATTCTTTTTCCTTTCTTTGTAAGCTATGGGAGAAAAATAAGGGCAATCTGCGATGCTATTTCTAGCCAGGTTTATTCTGGGGTTATCTCTACTCTTAAGTGTCGGCCCAGAATAGCACTTGCGAGGCCCCACTGCTGATTCCACAGTCTTGGTCCTTTGTAACACTCCAGATTTAGGTGTGTCAAGGAACCAAGTATATTCCTGCACCCTCCCAGCATTGTGTGTGCCATGGCCCCTGGTCAGGGTCAGCGTAGACACAAGCCAGCATCCCTTCAAGGAGGAGATCTGGGTTCCAAAACACGGGGGCGAAAGCACTTCTCCCCCATCACAGCTGATTCTCCCTAGGGGAGGGAGTCCCATTCCATAAAGTGACAGTGAAAAGTGAATTATCAGGTCTGCAGTTCCTGCCCTATGGGAAACGTGTTGTTAGGCTCCAGCAAGGAGATGTTCACGGCATCCTTATAATCAAGCACACGCAACGTTGTTTTTTGTGTGTTTGTGTTTACGACAGATGTGTTTGTAGAGAGTATATTCATTTCATTGAGTTCATGGCCCCTTACACTATCACTTCTGCCTGAGCTGAGCTTGTCTGGCACACCTTTCTTCTCTCTAAGACCCTATCACAACATTCTCATACGTAGGAATGCTCTGCCAGCTTCACACTATCCTGAAGGACACTTGGTAAGTCACATTGCCCACCAAACACAGAAGTACCACCAAAACCGGGAGCGGGGGCTCTAGCAGATTGTGAAAGGTCCCTTGCTGATTGCTGAAGTGAGAGGGCAGAGCACTGGCTGGTTCAGTCTGGAATTTACCTCAGGCAGCTCAAGCCTTCTTATGCTGTGTCTGTTCTTATCTGCAAAGCACACGTTTGGATTTGGAGGCTGTAAATAAATTGTAATGAACAAGCAGATTTTCAATAGCAGGATATATATGTACGTATACATATGAACAGCGATTTATTAGAGATGGGGGAAAGTATGCATGTGGAGGAAAGCAGAAAAAGAGAGACTGGGGCCTATGAGATGGCTCAGCAGGTAAAGGGGCTTGCCGAGAAAGTCTGATGACCCAAGTTCAACCCCTGGAACCCACAGTGGAAGGAGAATACTGACTCCCAAAAGCTGTTTTCTGACCTCCACATGGATGCTGTATCCTGCCTGCCTTCTCACACACAATAATAAACAAACAAACAAACAAATAAATAAATGAGATTACATTTATTTTAGGAGAATCCTTAAAGCATGCTTTGTTCAAGAAAGTCATAATCATGTCTAACTCATTATGTATTAATTTAAAAATTTACATAAAGAAATGTTCTTAAAATTTTTTTAAATGAGAGGTTAGCTTTGATCAGCACCCATTGGAAACATCACATTGAACTCTAATACACACAGTTAAGGTGAGCTGGTGATGGTAGACTGTAGAGAGTACTACTTGATTATCCTATTCATTTGCTTGGAATCCACCTGTGAATTCCAAAGCTCAGCTTGGCAAGCTAGGACCCAGCAGTGGTTGTTTTGCCTTGGCCTTTCTTTCTTGCCTAATCCACCATCCATAGGCCTACTAAGAGTCTCATCTGGAAGAAGGCAGGTGACACTAACTGTCCTAATGAGGCATTGGATCCCCCTGGAACTGGAGTTATGGGTGGTTGTTAGCCATCATATGGGTGCTGGGAAATCAAATCTGGACCCTCTGCAAGAGCAGTCAGTGCTCTTAAACACTGAGCTGTCTCTACAGCCCCATTTTTTTTTTAAGATTTATTATTTTAAATTGTGGTGTACGTGTGTGTGTGTGTGTGTGTGTGTGTGTGTGTGTGTGTGTGTGTTCACAGGTGCCTTCAGAGGCCAGAGGCATCAGATACCCCTGGAGCTAGAGTTACAGGCAGTTGTGAGCCACCTGGTCTGGGTGCTGGGAACCACACTTGGGTCCTCAGGAAGAGCAGTACACATTCTCAACCCATGAGCCATCTCTTCATCCCCCTTGTTTTTCTTGTTGCTATGACCAAAAATCTGAGAAGTACCAGCTTAAGGTAAGAAGGGTCTGTTTGGGCCTGCAGTTCAAGGGATCCAATCCATCACGGCAGGGAAGGCATGGTGGCAGGAGCAGGCGGCAGCCGGGCACACTGTGTCTAAGGTCAGAGGGATGAATGCTGGTGCTTAGCTCGCCTTTTCCTTCTCATTCAGTACAGGACCCCAGCCCATGGGATGTTGACATTCATATTTAGAGTGCTTCTTCCCACCCCAATGAACTCAATCCAAAAACTCACAGAAAGACCAGAGGTTTATTTCCATGGGGAATAGAAATCCCATCAAATTGGCAATCAAGATGAACTCTATGCTTCTCTTGACATGAACCTGCGCAGCCACTAGATATGGGATGAAGCGTGCTACTTCTGAGCTGCGAATAAGGATCCATGGTGTTCTGGACACTATCCCTGGTTCTGGTTCTTTTTTTTTCCCATCTTTTTTTGAGAAAGGATCTCCCTGTAACCCCAGTTGGCCTGGGACTTGCTATGTAGACCAGGCTGGCCTTGAATTCACACAGATCCACCTCCTCTGCCTCCTGAGTGCTGGGATTAAAGGTGTGCACCACCATGCCCAGCCTTTTTGGTGCTTGGTTCTTAAGAGACCTTAGCAAACTGGGAAGGCAAGTGATATACTGCATGGGAAATAGTCCAAGTAAATACATGGGATGGTAATAGCTCCTTATCCGAGAGTCATTTCTCTACACTTAAAGATCTAGAATTGGGGAACTATCTGAGTATCAAACCATAGTATTATTTTTATTTTAAACCATTTTTATACATGTTTTATCCTAGATATTTACTATGCTTAAGAGAATTTGCCATTTTAGATCAATAGATTGACCTGATGACTCTATTTAAAATAGGAAACTGACTAGCTATTTTGAGTTAAAAAATCTTATGAAGCTTAAATGCAGTGTTAGAATATTCATGAGAAACATAAGGTTCAACATATTTATAATGTTAATTTGTTAGCTGTATAAGAGTTATTTAAGTACATGGGAATATCTTATTTGTTAAGTCAAATAACCACAGTAGGAAAAGGAAATTTAATATTCAATGTATTAAATTTAGATAACCAGAGAAACAAGTCAAAAGGAATTTAATTTGCAAATAGGACTAAACATTTTTCATAGTTTTGCTCATGTTAAATATATTAGCAGAATAATACAATTAAGAATATAAATATGGAAGCTTAAAGAATAACTGGGTTTGAGAATGCTTTTGGCTAGGTATGGTTTATGTCTATAATCCCAGCACTCAAAAAACTGAATCTGGAGAACTGTTGGGAGTTCAAGTGCCTCTGTGTAACACAGTGAGTTCCCCGTCAGCCAGAGCCACAGTGTGAGACCTTGTTGCAAAAAACCAAACAGCAAAAGACAAAACAAGAAAATGCCTTCTTTTGAGGGGGCACAGGGCCTGGAACTCACTACCTAAGCCAGGCTGGTCTTGAATTCACAGAGATCTGCCTGTCTCTGCCTCCATCTTGAGTGTTGGGGTTAAAGGTGTATACAACCGTGCCTGGCCTAAGACAAGGCTTTTTAAAAAATCTTTACTTATTTTTATTCTATGTGTGTGAGTGTTTGCCTGCTTGTATGCAAGTGCACCCATGTACTGCAGTGCCCCTGGAGGCCAGAAGAAGGTGTTGGATCCCCTGGAACAAGAGTTATAGGTGATTGTTAGCCACCATATGGAGCTGGGAACTGAATCTGGGTCCTCTTCAAGAGCAGACAGTGCTCTTAGCCACTGGGCCATCTCTCCAGCTCCTAGAAAATGCTTTTTTAACTTTAAGAAATTATAGATTAGTTATCAAACTAATTTAATCATTGGCTGTTATCTGTATCTGGAACATCCCAAATGCCCACGTGGAGAAAGCTTGATCTCTCGTTGGCATGGTTGAAAGATGGTGACCCTGTAAGAGGTGGGGTTTCGGGGGAGGCGTCTTCAGGTCATTTGACCTGTAACGTTGAAGGTGGACACCTGGCCTTCCTCTTTGTATCTTTGCTGTCTGGCTGACGTGAGGTGGGCCTCTTGCTGCATGACATGTTTCTGCTCTGACAGGCTGCTTTTCCACAGATGCACAAGCAAGAGGCTCAGTGATCCTGGGCCCAAACTTCCAAAACCATGAGCCAAAACCATTCTTTCTATTTTAAAATTTGACTATATGAGGTATTTTATTACAACACGGCAAAGCTGACTAACACATAATTTAAAGATGGAGTCCTTTTTTATACACAGAAACTAAATTGAAAGGGCACACCTAAATAGATCACCAGTATTTAAAATAAAGTACCTTCATATAAAGATATTAATAATGTCCATTACACAGATGAGGAAATTGAGGCTCATCAAGGGGCAAGGCATTGACACTTTATCAGAGTTTAACATGGGTCTCTGGTTCTGAAGGCTGACTGCTCCTTCTGTCCACCACAATGTTGGATTCAGACATTCAGGACATTCTATTTCCCACCTTTCCTAAGATCTCTTCCTCTCCTCCTACGCGCCCCTTTCTAGTTTTGTGATCTACACACACATCCCACTCCCCATCCCCCAACATACATGCACAATTTTAAATCTAGGTTCTACATATAGATAGAGCAATCAGTATTTGTCTAAGTCTGGCCTATTAGCTTAACATGGTGATTTCCAGTTGCATCTATTTTCCTGCAAGTGTCATGTCTTCCTGTTTGGTTATGGATACACAAAGGTCCATTGTGTATATGTACCACCTTTTCATTATCCATTCCTCTGTTGATGGACATCTAGGCTGACTCCATTTCCTGGCTCGTATGAATAGTGTAGCAATAAACAGGGATGTGCAAATGCCTTTGTGGTGTGTTGACTTAGAGGCCTTCAGGTATATACCTGAGTGGTTTAGATGGACCATGATTTCCATAGTAGTTGCATAAGTTTACATTCCCATCAGCAGTAAATAGGGTTCCTTTTCCCCACATATTGCCCAGCATCTGCTGTTTGTTTTCTTATTGTTGTCCATTCTGACTGGGGTGAGTTGGAATTTTAAGCAGTTTTAATATGTATTTCGCACATAGCCAAGGATGCTGACCATTTTTCCAAGTATTTATTGCCCATTTGTAGTTCTTTTGAGAACTAGTCACTTCATTAGCTTATTTATTCATTGGAAGATTTGGGGTTTTATGGTATTTAATTTTTGAAGTTCTTTGTGTATTCTAGATGCTAATCTCCTCTGTGATATGTAGTTGCCTGAAGACTCTTCCCATTTTGTCTCTCTCCAGTGGTTGTTTCCTTGGGTATCGGAGCTTTTCAATCTCATAGAAACCCATTTGTCAATTCTTGGAATTACTTCCTGTGCTATTGGAGTTCTTTTTCTGAAAGTCCCTATCTGTACCTAGATCTTGAAGAGTTTTATCTGTGTTTTCTCCTAGCAGTTTCAGAGTTTCCAGTATTATATTGAAATGGTGATACATTTTGAATTGATTTGGGAGCAGTGTGAGGGATACGTATCAGTTTCATTTTTTTCCACATAGAAATCCAGTGCCATGTTTTAGAGGCCTTTTTTCCAATGTACATTTTCAATACCTTTGTGGGAATTAGGTGGTTGTAACTATGTGAGCTTATTTCAGGATCGCCTAGTCCATTGGTTTACATGTGAGTTTATTGCAGGATCTTCTGTTCTATTCCCTTGGTCTACATGTCTGCCTTTGTGCCAGCACCGTGGTGTTTTTGTTACTATGACTCTGTAGTATATGAGGATCATATATGAGGATCATATATGTAGTGTATGAGTATATATCATATCTGAGGATATGATAACTCCAGCACTGCTCTTTCTGCTTAGGATTGACTTGGTTATTTGGGGTCTTTTGTGCTTCTAAATGAATTTTAAGGTTCTTTTTTCCCATAGTTCTGTGAAGGGCAGTTTTGCTTAGAGTTTATTTCCTAATTGATTATTGTTAATTATATAAATTTAATTGGTTTTTATAGCAAGTAACCTTGTTAAATTGAGTCATCAATTCTGATTTTTAAATTTATTATTGTACATCTTCAAATCTTGACAGTTTTATTTCTTCTGTTTCAGTCTTCCTCCCCTCCCCACTTTCCCTTCCCCCTCCCTTTCCCCTTCCTCCTCCCTCCCTCCTTCCCTCTCACTCTCCCTCCCTCCCTCCCTCCTTCCTTCCTTCTTTCTTTCCCTGTACTTTGTATGACATTGACTGATTCTGTTTATTTGGGTTCCCTGGAGCCAGTCTCTAAGCTGGAGATAAGCTGCAGGAGGTCTTTAAGGAATGTTCTGAAGTAATGAGGAGAGGTAAGGGAGCATGAATGAATTGTTGAGTCTGGGCTCAGCCTTGGCAAAGCTATACCTGACCCCATGGTTCAAGCAGGGAACTCTAGATAGTGCCACACTTGGGGCAAGTGGGCTAGATCATTGTCCCTCATTAGCCCTCCCTGGATGTGACCTTGAGCTAGCTCTCCTCTTGAGCCAAGGAAAGCCCTCAGAGGCTGGTAATTGTAGGCTATCTGCCAGCAGCATGCTCGAGAGCAGAGGCCCTGGCCCTTCATTCCTGAACAGGGATCTGAGCCAAGAACTCCAAGGCTGTTCTAGTTTGACCTCTGCTGGTGTGATAAAACACTCTGCCCAAAAGCAACTTTGGAGAATGGGGCTAATAAGCTTAGACTTCCATGCCACAGGCCATCGTTCAGACTAAACAAGCCATTTACCTAACGAGGCTCAAGGAACATTGCAGAAGAGGAGACAGAAAGAATGGAAGGACCAGAGGATTAGGAGAAGGGCAGGAAACCCCATCCTCTAGACGGGACACAAGCAATGTAATCATGAACTCACAGAAGACATGAGTCCTTGCACTGGGCCTGCACAGGACAGGATATGGAAGAGCTGGACTAGAGGCCATTGATAGACTCTGGGAAATGAGGAGCCACTGTCTTCAACTGTGTATTCACAGTTCCATGTATAGTTCTGATCCCAAGGTCATATGAATGGCCCTAGTCAAACCCAGAAGGATATGAACAAACAAAAAGAAATGTGGGAAAGAGATCAGCAAGTGTCATAGTTGGCTTTGGTTGCAAGTCAGACACTCCTGAAGAAGGGACCTCAGTTAGGGAATTTCCTCTGTTGGATTGGCCTGTGGGCATGTCTGTGAGGCCTTTTCTTCTTTCTTGAGGACATGGGAGAACTCAGCCAAATGACTTTGTACTGGTTTATCAGCACTATTCCCAGATTACTCTTGTTACTCGGTTGGTTGGTTCATGTGATTCTGCATATGTATCCTGTATGCATAGGTGTGTGTGAGAGTGTGTGTGGGTAAGGACGCATATGCATGCTTGTGTGTGGTGTGTATGCATATGAGTGTTCACATGTATGGTGGTATATGTGCATGTGTGCATATGTTTGTGCGCATATGTGGTCATGTGTGCAGACGTGTGTGCATGTGTGTTTGTGTGTGCATGTATACATGCACACACAAGTGTTTGCATGTGTGTGGGTACATGTGCACATGTATATGTATGTTTGTGTGTGTATGCAGGCCTGAAGTAGAGACTGAGTGTCTTCCTCAATAGTTCTCCACCTTATTTACTGAGGCAGGGTCTCTCACTGAATCCAGAGCTTGTTGCTTTTGGCTCGTCTGTCTAGGAAGCATGCTCCAGGGATCCCCATGCCTCTGCCTCCCAAGTACTGGGATTACTGGAGGCCAGCAGACTCATCTAGCTTTGCATGGGCTCTGGGGATTTGAACTCAGGTCCTTAAACTTTCACAGAATGCACTTGATCCACTGAGCCATCTCCCCGGCCCTGCTCCAGCTCCTTACAAGTATTTCAGTGAAGTTTTGTGGTACGTAAAGGCTGGGACTGGTGCCACACACTTGTTATCCCAGCAATTGAGAGGTTGAAGCAGGAGAATTGCCACCGGTCTGAGGCTGGCCTAGGTTATTCATAGCAAGACTCTGCCTCAAAAATAAATAACATAACATCAAAAATGATCAAATGGCCTTTGTTCAGAACATTTGATTTGCCTGAGATTTTTTAAGTGTTTGAACCTTTAGCAATTCTGCAGATGAGTAAAGATGTTCTTTGTCTCCAAATTGAGCATAAATCAAAGATTGTCCCTTTTTTTTTTCAGTCTCTGTAGTTCTCGGGTCTTATCAATCATGTTTGGATAGCACTAACTCCATTCCACGTTTACTGATTCATCTCATTCATAGCCCCAATACTAAGAAGCTTCAAACAAAAAGGCGATCTGTTTTGATTTCTCCTTCTAGAATGAGTCTCTGGGATTTGTCAGGGGCACAGAAGAGCTATTTTAAGCAGAAGTGTTTGGAAAGAGAGCAAACAGAACTAGAAAGGTTCAGAGCACGAGAAAGGAGTTTCATGAAGTATGTAAACTATTTGGATCTTTTCAAATAAAAGGTGCCTTCAGGCCCCTCTCTGAGAGCATTCTCCTGAATGGCAAGAAGGCTAGTTCACTAGTGAGCTCCCTTCACAAGTGCTGCTCTCCTTATTCTGAAGCATTCTTAGCCAGCTCTGCCACACACTTGTAATCTCAGCTCATGGGAAGCTGAGGCAGGAGGACACAAGTTCAAGGCCAGCCTCTGCTACACAATGAATTAGAGGCTACCAGTCTGGACTATTTAAAACCATGTCTCAGAAAACAAAACAAACCAATAACAACAGAAGAAAAACATTCTTTAGTGTAGTAGGTGGTATGAGACAAAGAAGGTTTCTCTCTAGAGGGTGGTCCTCTCACTAGAACGGTCAGGCACACACTGGGTAACTGATCAATGTTCTCAGCTCACAGTCCTAGAGACTGGGAGTCCAAGGACGTCACACTGGCACCTGGTGAGGGTCTCTCTGCTAGTGGGGACTTCTCCTGAGGCTCAAGACAGGGCTGGGCAGCAAATGTTACAGAGACTTACAAGATGTGGTCAAGGTGACTTCCTTCCTTCCATTAAAAAAGAATTCTAATTGTAATTTAAATTGTTTTGTGAATTTCATACATTTTGATCATATTTAGATCTCCTCCTGTATCTGCAACCCCCTGCCAAATTTCTATACTCTAATATGTATCAGAGCATCTTTCTTTTTTCTTTCTTTCTTTCTTTTTTCTTTCTTTCTATCTAAAAGTCTATAGAATTAGGTTTGTGTTCCCAAATGCCCTTTGGTATGGGTTCATTCACTAGAGTTTGGAACATAGTAAACCTACTAAGAGTCTCACCCTTAAATGAGACTGAATTTCCCCTTCCCAGTAGTCACGGATTGCCAACAGTTCATCAGATAGGGTTGGGTTATTTTGCCCACTGCCCCAAGTCCATGGTTGGATTTTATCTGGGTTGAGCTTACCTGGGACTTGTCTATACTGTCAGAGTTGCTATGAGTTCGTATGAGTAACTGACCAGCTGTCTGGAAAACTCTGTTTCCTTGTGGTCATCCACCATCTTGGGTTCTTATAATCTTTCTCCCTCCTCTTCTGCAATGAGTCCTGAACCTTGGGAGGGCAGAGGTCTAATAAAGGTGTCCTATTCAGGGATAAGCACTCTGTAGCCCCTTGTTCTCTGTACTTTGGCCACTTGTCATTTTCTGTGTTAATCACTATCTTCTATATAAGGAGGCTTCTGTGCTAAGAGTTGAGAGATGCATTCATTTATGGCTATAACAATAAGTTATTAGAAATCAGTTTAATATTATATTCATTTAGCAGAGTAGTTATATTAAACTTTCTCCCACAGCCTGTGGGCTCTCTAGCCTCAGGCTTCTAGGTCTGGTGTGGGTGTCAGGTCTGGGCTCCATCCTATGAAATGGACCTTAAATCCAATTAGAAAGCAGTTGGTTACTCCTGTCATATTCATGCCACTGTTGTACAAGTAGGCATATCTTTCTTTTTGACATAGGGTCATATGCAGCACAGACTGTCCTTGAGGACTGGGAGTTCAAGGCCAGCTGGGTTTCATAATAAGTCTGCCTTAAAAAACACAAATGCAATGTTTCTTTGAGATGATTGTAGCACAGACAGTGTCCATTGATGATCTTGACGAACCCAAGTGCCAAATGCAGCATGTGTATTTCTGTCTCCCCACCTCTTTTTCCCTCCCTCCCTCCCTCCCTCTCTCCCTCCCTCCCTCCCTCCCTCCCTCCCTCCCTCCCTCCCTGTCTTCTTCCTCCCTCCTGCTTTTTCTTCCTCATTTTCTTTCTTTCTTTCTTCCTTCCTTTCTTTCTTTTGACAGTTTTTCATGTGTCCCAGACTGGCATTGAACCTATTACATAGTTGAGGATGATCTTGAAGTTCTGACCCTTTTACCTTCCCTGCCTCTGCCTCCTGAGTGCTGAGACTACATGCCTGTACCACCACGCCAAATTTATGGGTTGCTGGGAATTGAACCCAGGACTCTGTGCATGCTAGGCAAACACTATAGCACCTGAGCTATATCCCCAGCCTCTTTTACTTTTTCTTTGTGTGTACACATGTATATTCATGTGTGTGTGTGTGTTCATGGGTGTACAGGTGCATGTACATGCAGGGACCAGAGGACAGCCTTAGCTGTGGCTTCTCAAACACTGTCTATCTTGTTATTTGAGACAGGGTCTCTCATTGGCGTGGAGCTCACCAAGTATCTACAGCTGGCTAGCAAGCCCTGAGTGTCTGCCTCTCTTCTGGGCTGGGGTGATGAGCATGCCCCACACACCCAGATTTTTACTGTGGGTTCTGGGGATCAAACTCAAGGTCTCAGGCTTGCAAGACAAGTACTTCATTGACTGAGATATCACCCTAACCATTTATTTTTAATGTTGATACAAGGCTTTGCTGCATAGCCCAGGCTAGACTGAAACTCAAGGCAGTCTTCTTGTTTGCATCTTCCAAGGGTTGGGATCACAGGCATGTGTCACAATGTTTGGCTATAAGTATACTCCTGGCTCATTCTACAGTTGCATTCCACAGGGAGTTTGCTCGTCACAGTTCCTCTGGGACAGGGCTTCTAGAAGCTGCACCCCACCTGTGCTTCTGTGACAAATGCAGCAGGCAAAAGGAACATGTCAAAGTCTCCCTAGCTCTGAGGTCTCTGTCTGGAATGTTGCCTCATTAGCCATTGGGAGTGTGCAACAGTTGGTCTTGGGCATCAACTGGACTGCATCAGGAATCAACTAATAGGCAAGCTGCTGGGCACTTTTGTGAGGAACTTTCTTGATCAGATTTGAAGTGTGTGGTGCATTCTGGAGGTGGAAGAAGGAAGCTTTGCTTTCTATCTGCATAGGTTCACTCTTTAGCTATCCCACCACTGTAGCATTCCTTCACTGATATTAGAATGAGCTTCTTTGGGCTTGCAATGCAGACTGAAGACCATTAGCTCTCCCAGAATCCTCTAGGCCTTTAGTACCAGATTGGGACTGCTGAGACATCCATCCTTGTATACTGAGTAGCTACAGGATTCTTGGTTCTAGTGTAAGACAGCCATTTTTGGACTATCCAGACCATGGTGTATAAGCCAAGCTAATAAGGCCTCTTTTAATATCTATTTCCATATTGATTTGGTCAGTTGGGCCTAGTGCAGGTCAGTCTAAATCAATGGCTTCCTATAAATAAACAACAACAATGGAAGTATTTACCAGGTTTAATAGTGATCAGTCACAAACATTGGCTTACAACGATCTACATGGTGACATGGAAATGACTCCCTTTAACACCATCCAAACCTGTCCCTTGGGACACATAGCCCAGGGTTTCATAGACCCCAGGTGCCTGCTGTATTAATATCTACCTCCTGGGTCTGGGAGAGCACATCTCAGTAATATGTTTCTAACATCTAGGAAGTCTGAGACAGAGGCAATGGCTGATTTGCTCTCTGGTTTGAAGATGGTCACTCTCTCTCATGTCCTCATCTGACAGAGAGAGAAGGAGTCAGGTCTCTTATGTCTATTCTTATGAGGGCACTAATTCTATTAGGTCAAGGTACTGCCCTTCTGATTCCACTAACTTTACTACTTCCTATCTCCAGATAGAGCCATGCTGGAGTTAAAGCTTCAATGCGTGAATTGGTGGGGGAGGGGCACAAACATTGAGTCTGTGATACTTTCCCATGTAAATTTTAGGGGGTCATTTCTCAATTTGCAAGTGGTTTCAGAACCAGAGGACTGACTGGGAACCTGCCCACATTTTCATCAGGGACCCTGATCCAGCACACTGAGTTCTGTTCAGGGTCAGTCACCAGAGGCTTGACCTACTACCCATATATGCCCCAGTGTCGTGGGGCTATCTGGTCTACCCATGGGAGTCTGAAGTTTCCATCCAGACAGATTCTTTGATGCAATGTTTTTTTTCTCTCTCTCTCTTAGGAACATAGTTATCTTTTGTGTCCAACTTTAAAGGCCTATGACATCAATGGACTCTTGCAATGTTTCCATAAATTGGCTTCCTCTTAAGAGCATGATGGTTTTACAAGTATTAAGTTAGTAGCTAATTGTATTTTGGATGCTTCTAATGGCTTTCTCTGACAGGTAAATCTCAGTTTTCAAAGTCATGCTGCTGAGGGGACACAGCTGGGATTGAACACAGCCACGTGTTAACTGTGACACGTTAGGCAATTTCCACATGCATTCTGAGTCTGATTACTTATACAAAAATACAGATAACACTAATTCCCACGCAAAAGGGCTTGCTGAGGCAATAGAACACACATACACACACACACACACACACACACACATCCCATGTCCATGCAGTTAATCTTGTCACCTTGCCCAGATTTAGAATCACCATGGACTACATCTCTAGGTGTTTCTATGAAGTTACTAACACAAAGGTTTAACTGATCAGGGAAGACTTACCCTGAATGTGGACAGAACCATCCCATGGGCTGGGGTTCTGGACTGAATAAAAGGAGAAATTGAGCTGAGTACCAACACTCATCCCTCTCTGCTTCCTGACTGTGGACAGTGTAGGCAGATGCCTCACATCCTGTCACCACGCCTTCCCCACCATATGCACTCTGTACTGTCAAACTATTGGCCCAAACAAACCCTTTGTTAAGCTGCTTTTACCAAGCACTTTGACACAGCAACAAGACAAGTAACTAACAGATATTTACTTTTGATCGCCGTTCCTGGATTGTAGCATTTAACAAGTTAGAGCTATAGAAATGTATTGCCTTTAACATGATCTCATATGAAAATCAATTCGGATGGGCAAATAGTATGAAAATATGCATATGTGTTAAAGGTTAAATACGAACTTTCACATCAACTCCACTCTCCACCTAGACCCCTGGGAAAAGCACTTGCCACCCGGGAGGAGGCTCTGTGTAAGAGTCCGTTTTCCTGTTACAATGCCAAAGCCTTTACCAGAAGAGTGTTGTAAGTGTGCTGTGTCCATGACACACTTGTGTCTTTCCACAAAGTCAGAGTGTATGGAACAGCAATAAATTCTCATCAGTTTCAAAGGGCAGCACTCTGCCAGAGAATCCCACTTTTCCTCAGCAACTTGGCTTGGCAAACTCAGGTTCTTCTAGTCCAGTCTTACGCGCTAATATTAACTTATAGATCACACATCACACTGTAAATATATGTGCCTGTATAGGTAGGTTACAAAGTGACTACAAATGGTTAGAGCAACAGGTCTCAAAGGTGGGTGACAGAAATGTGAATAAAGTCTGTGTTCTAAACTGATATAGCAGCAGCCTCTGTGAGTGTCACGGAGTAAAGAATGAGCTGTGGAGTTGAGTCCAGATCCAGAAGCAAAAGGGTAGAAGTGGGTCCAGGCAAAGGAACCCACAGATGTATGGATGGCAGGTCCAGTCGGGACAGGTGAGCAGACAGATCAGGAGGTGGAAAGGCAGCGAGCAGGTGAGGGGCCACTGAAGCCCAGGGACAGTCAGGCCATTGGGTGATCAGATGACAGGTTGGTGGGGCTGTTGCCATCATAGTACTGAGAGTCTACCGCTTTATGGGTCTAGATGAAGACACACCTTGGCCCGGTGTGTTCCTGGCTCTTGTTTCTGTTTATGACTTTAATATACGCATGGGCCCTACAGGTTCAGTTGGTCACTAAGTTTTTGGGGTGGCACTCTTTCTACCTACCCCTAGGAATAGGTCATTACTCAGTCTGTGCTATATAGTTGGTGCAGGCAGATGGGGTCGTTCACATGTCCACCCAGGCCTCAGTTGTCCTCCACCCTCAAAATAGAGTCAAAAGCTGTTTATAAAATGGAGTTTTTCAGGACTGGGCGCAGCCTGAGAAAACATTGTTTTATACAATGTAGAGTAACTTAGAGTAAGCATAGTCAGACCTCATCATGGAGTAAGGATTTTAGTGAGTCTCAGAGACATTGCAAACTCCAGAGCTTTGTGAGCTGGTCGGGGGATGGGAGGACCAAGAACTGGGGAAAGACCACTTAAAATGTTGCACAGAAATATGGAAAAGACTTAGTCTCACTCAGTGGTCTGGCCTCTGCCTCTGCCTTCTCTCTTTCAGTTGAATTGGTCAAATACTGTATCTTCATTTCTTTAAACATTTATTACTATTATTATTATTATTGTGTGTGTGTGTAGATGTGTGAATACCGGTACACATGTATTATAGCACGAATGTGGAGGTAAGAAAACGACTGAAGACTTTGGTTCTGTCTTTCCATTGTGGCACTGAACTCAGGTGGTCAGTTTAGGTGGCAATCACCTTTACCCACTGCTCAGTCTTGCCAGCCCTATATTTTATTTTTTCAGTTCTTTGAGAATTTCATACAATGTATTTGGATCATATTCACCCCCTCCCCGTCCCCCAGATCCACCCCCTTCCCATCCCCCAGATTCACCCCCTCTGCACCCACCCAACTATGCGTTCTCTCTTATTTATTTTTTGCTGCCCATATTCTCGGGTATGTGACCATCCACTGGAGCCACACCCTTAAAGAAAACTGGTTCTCCCTCTCCTAGCAGCTTAACAGTTGCTAATAGCTCCTACAGTGCGGTTGGACATTGTGCCCCCCTCTCACCATGCTGGGGTTTTGTCTGACCTGAGCTTACCCATGTCACATGCACATTGTCACAAACATTGTGGGTTCATATGTGCAACTACCCTGTTGTATCTGGAAACCACTGTTTTGTTGTGGTCATCCACTGCCTCTGACTCTTACAACCTTTCTACTCCCTCTTCTGCCAAGATCCCTGAGCCTTGAGAAAAGGGGATGTGATAGAGACATCCCCTTCATGAACAAGCTCTCTGAAGCCTTGTGGATCTCTGTGTAATCGCCGTCTACAAAAAGAAGCTTCTCTGATGAGGTTGAGCAATGCACTAATCTGAGGGTTTAACAGTAAATCCTCTATTTTATTTTTCAACCCCAGAGCGCCCTTCCCTCTCCAAATTAGCCAGCATTTCCTTCTTTGTTGCCCTGGAAATAGTTCCTGTTCTCTATCAGGAGGATTTTATTGATTTCTCTGCCTTCTTTCAATCTCTTACTTAAAAAAGAAAAATTGGATGAAAATCTTGTCTTTAAAATTTTTTGATGTTTATTATCATGTGTGTATGTATGTAGGTGTATGTATGTAGGTGTGTGTATGTAGGTGTGTGTATGTAGGTGTGTGTGTAGGTGTGTGTATGTAGGTGTGTGTGTAGGTGTGTGTATGTAGGTGTGTGTGTAGGTGTGTGTGTGTAGGTGTGTGTGTAGGTGTGTGTGTGTAGGTGTGTGTGTGTGTAGGTGTGTGTATGTAGGTGTGTGTGCGTGGGTGTGTGTATGTAGGTGTGTGTATGTAGGTGTGTGTGTGTAGGTGTGTGTATGTAGGTGTGTATGTAGGCGTGCTATAGCATGTGTATGGAAAGGAGGACAATTTGTAGGGCTCCGTTTTCCCTTCCCACTATCTGGCTTCCTGGTATCCAGCCCAGGTCAGCAGGCTTGCTGGTGAGTTTTACCCATGAGCCATCTCATTGACTGGAAAACCTTGTCTTTTAAGAAGTCTTCCTTGAAAAACTTCAACACTTGCCAACAGACATATTTATTTCCATTCTTTTAAGAACTGAAACAAGCTGGCTTTTGTTGGTTTACATACTGTGTATCTCCTGATTTAATTGTCCCTTACTTTCTTTGTGATATCTATCATCTTAGGTTGGTTGTATTCCTTCAACGCATTTATATCAATGTCAAAATTCACTGCGGCATCTGCCTTGCCTCTGACAGATCTCGTTATCTTTACCTGATTTACCTGATTTACACACATGGCTGTGGAACAAAAGAAGGAATTCCGTGTTTCAGATGGTGAGCTCCTCAGTCCGAGGATGAAGCTCCGGGGGCAGAGTGTCTACCCAGCAAGTGTAAGACCCTGGGTTGAATCCTTAGCACCACAAAACAAAACAAGCAAACAAATGAAACAAAAAAGCCAAAACAGCCTAAAGAAAAGAAAACAAAAAGCCAAACAAACAAACAAAAATAACCAACAATTATCAGCAAGTAATGAACAACTCGGTTCTCGTAACACTCTGATAGATGAATATGAAATGTCCTTCCCAGGCTTGTTCCTGGGGACTTGGATGCTAGCGGATGGCGGGCGAATGGCCTTTGGGGAAGTGATTGGCTCCCGAGGGCTCTGACCTAATGATGGATTAATCCCTTGAGGCATTCCTAATGTATGTGTGACTGGGAGGTGGGAACCTTAGGAGGTTAGTTGGAGGAAGGAAGATTCTGCTGAGTGTCCTTGGGGTTGTTTTTTCCCTGGAACTTTCCTGTATTCCCTTTGTCCTCTTCTGGACTTTGTGATGTGAACTCCTCTTCTCTGCCAGGCCCTCCCTACCATAATGGACTGAACTTTGAAACTGTGCACACAATCAATCTTCTCCCCCTTAAGTTATGTCAGACTAAACATAATTCATACAGTAAAATTCTGACATCCTGAAACCTAACTTTAGACTCAACATACAAAGTCCTAGAATACTTGTGTTTCACATCTGGAAGACGTCTCTGCTTTTTATATGGATGCTGGGAGTCCAAACTGAGTCCCTCGGGCTTGAGCACTCACCCATTGAGCTTTAGACATTATTATTTTTTATATTACCCACTTTTTTTTTTTGCATGAAAGCCTACTCCTTTTTTTTTTTTTTGATACAGTGTCTCATGTAGCCTAGACTGGATTCTACATTCTGTGTAGCTGAGGATGACCTTGAACTTCTGACTCTCCTGCCCTTTACTTCCCAAGTGTGAGGATTTTAGACTTATACTCCTATGCTTTTTATTCTTAATGCGGTGCTAAGGCTTGAACCCAGGGTTTTGTGCATGTGGGGCAGGTACTCTACCACCCGAGCTTCCTCCTCAGCCCAAGAGAAGAAATTATTTGGACAGTCAAAAGCTACTTTCTATTTAGAGAAGGAAATAGCCAGTTATGCTAAAAATAGGATTACTAAATACACTTGCACACCTTCCTGAAAGATCAGGGCTCTGTGAGTTCTCATAAGGCATGCTATTGTCCTTACAGGGAGATGCCCCCAGTGCATCCTCTTCAGCTCTGCTGTTGTCAGCAAGAGAGGCAAGCGAGCACTCCAGGAGTCATCCGTACCCCTTCTCTGTTCAGGAGAGACGTTTGCACTCTGGACAGGGCTTGGTGCTGAGTTGCAGTCTCCTCCCCCAGCAATTGTTACTGCTCATAGAACCTCAGGGAGGGGCCTTGGGAGTCTTGTAAGTTTCTGAAGTTTCACGAGCACCCCACCCTACTCCAAACCTTCTCTCTCCTTGCACAAGGAGTGTTTTAATCTGGAGGATACAGCTGCACATGCGCTTGTCCCATCTCAATTGGGTCACCCTGTTTTGTCCCTGAAAATCCTAGAGATTCAGAGGATGCACAAGGAAGACTGCTCTTGATGAAAGGTTCAACTATCAAGAGCAATACTCAGAGATCTCACTTGGACACACCACTGTCCAGTGACAAGTGATGAGGCAGGAAAGGGAGCATATGCTAGTGCCTGGCATTGCTGATAGAATGTGTGAATTGCAGGTGAGCCATTAGGGAAACAATAAAGTTATAAATCCTTGAAAGTCGCCAATCCTAAATTGGCAGGCTGGCCTTGCTCAATCAACTGGTCATTCCCAGGACTGTAGGAGGCTGTTTGTGGAGCCAACCTGTCTTTCTTAGTGTCCTAGACAGCTAGCCTGCCCTACCTGAGAAAATAATCTTGAAAGAAAAACTTTCAACCAAGGCCACCAGACCCCAGTACCGAGAAAGTTCCTGCAGCTGCGTTCAGCAGTTTCTATAGAAGGCTACTCAGATAATTCCCTCAGTGTAGACCGATTCTGCAGAAGACTTCTGCCCCTGGCTGTGATACCTGTGAAGCAAAGGACACATTCCTTGCCTGATGCAGGTCTGGCTCTGACTCTAGTTCCTAAACATGAATCTCCTTCCTTTTTCTGCTCTTCTAAATCTAACAATTGCTGTATCCAGAGAAGAAACAGCTGGTTGCTGTCTTGATCCCTTCTGGATTTGGAGGAACACGGTACTGACCCTCACGTAGCAGGAGCCGAGGACAGAGGCCATCAGCCAAGGTCTGTGTCTCTTCACAGACTATAAGAAGCTTCAAGCAGAAGATCTAGGTTGGCCTTGCAGATGGACTGAGGTGTTTCTAATCAAGACTGAGGTTGAAGAGCCAGCAGACTGGTCTACTTCCCAATGATCAGCCTTCAAAAGCAAGCTCATTCACAGGCAGGAAGTCTGAGAGAACTGCAAGACTTGAGAAAGCGGACAGAAGCTCTCAAGTTCAAGTTCACCCTTGGGAAGTCATTCTGTTTACATAATTAGAAGAGATCTGTGATATCTGCAAACTGAAACCTTTCATCCACCTAATCCCAATGGATCAGGACTGTTACCACTCTGGAAATTCACAGCAGCGAGATACTAGGTTCTCATGGAATGCATTAATACTGTACAGTCCAAGAATGAGGGGGATTATTTGGGACATTTAAGTAAGATGTTTCTGGCCTAGAGCGATGGCCCAGTGGTGAAGGGCACTGGCTACTCTTGCAGAGGACATAGGTTCAGTTTCCAGCACCCACATGGCAACTAACAGCCATCCATAATTCCAGTTCTAGGGGATCTGACACCCTCTTCTGGCCTCTGCAGGCATTGCATGTGTGGGTGCAGTTACATACATGCAGGAAAAGAACTCATACACATAAAATGAAAATAAATAAATTTAAAGGCCTAGATCAATATAACACACAGGCTTTTAGGAAATTAGTGAAAATTGTCTTGTTACCTGTACCAGAAAACTGAAATACTTCAAATGAAATCTCAGCATGAAAGCCCTGGTTTCAATCCCCAAACAAACAAATAATTGAGGAAACTATAAAAATTTAGTATAAAGACAAAAAGAGGAGCCTGGGGCTAGGGAGATGGCTGAGTGGTTATGAGTACTTGCTGTGCTGACATGAGGATCTTAGTGCGTTAGTGTGGATCCCAGCACCACCATAACAAGCTAGGGGTTCTTTCTTTCTCTCCCCCCCCCCATCTCTCTTGTGTGTGTACCATGTGGGTACAGAGATAGGATCGTTAGGATCACTGAGGCTTGTGGGTCACCAGCCTAGCCAAAAATGAGAGCCCCAGGTTCACGGAGAGACCTCACCTCAAAGGAATAAAATGGAGAAAGATACAGAAGGAAAACTGATGCCTCCTTAGGGCTCTGTACACAGTCATGGCTTGTGTACCTGAACATGCAGGTCACAGACAATGCACACGCACATGCACACACACACAGACACACACACACACACACACACACACACACCAGAGAGAAGGGGAGGAGAGCTCACATTTCTCAGAGAAATTCAGCAGGGAATACAGGTTCCTGATAACTGGTTACCTGTCACCAGATTGAGGAAGTGGCTTAGCAGAAGCCTCTAGGTTTCTGTGTAATAAAGCAGTAAATCATTAAGCAATAAAGTTATGTTGGTGCAGGATGAAAAACTGCCACAGGAACTCATTTTTCTGGGCAAACTGGCAAGAAATGCCAAGGATGCTATTCCCAATAACCAACAGATACTATTTCATCTTTCACAGCCTCTTGCTATCCGCTGTTGTTTCCTGGTCTTAGATACTAGAAGCTTCTTTTAATTAGCTTGAATCTTCACCTGTCTCAGCCTGCTTCAACCTCAGGGTTTCTGGAAGAAACTAAAACGACATTCAAGCAAACTACAGGCTGCTACAGTATCTTAGCGATTTAGGTACCGCCCTTTGTGCTGGGAAAAATGATGCCAGGGTGTACTGTGTCATAAACACCACAAGAGGGCGCTTGGACACTTGCTTTCAAATCTACAGTTCCTTAGGATGGCTGGAATTGGAATGATCTCTACCAAGAGCTGTGTCCCCACATTAGTAAACTGTTGTTTGACTCTAACGAAATGCTCTGCCTGAACAACATTTCACAGACAGCCCTTGACGAATATTGTTTGGTGATGGATTGTTTGCTTTCAATGGATTCTAGTCAGTTAAGGGAAGACTGAAGGTGTTACTGGTCCACGGTGGGCAGGAGTCCAAAGGATCAAAAAAGGATGCAGAAGAGCTAGTATCCTATTTTGATTTTGTGGCTTATCTGGAAAGCACCCAGGATGACAGTATGATTTACCTAGACATAGGAGATAAGCTATAGCTCACTGACATGTGTGGCTGGCACCCACAAGGTGACTCCAGAGTTACAGACAGGCAAAAACATAGGGTTCAAAGGATTCGTGTGTATATCTATGTTTATGTCTATATATGTACACACACATATATATGTACACATGTATATATATTCCATGAATGTCTATATCCCCATAAAGTTCGACAGATCTTGGGTGAATAGATTATTAGCACTGTAATGGAAGATGCTGCCTGCTGTGTCAAGAGGGCAGCCATCCAAGCCGCTGGCTCCCCGCTCACGTGGGGCACTTTCCTTCGGATGGGGAGTTATGATCCTGCAAGCCTTCTCTGAGCAGCCTCCCCTCTGCTGGCCGCAGTCTTTTCTCCCATCTGCCTGCCTTCTTCCCCCTTATTGGTCAGAGGGTGGGACTTGCTGCTGAATGAAACAATAGTAAAAACTATAGAGAGAAATTCAAGCTAAATTCAATCTACAACCACCCACAGTCAGGATGGGTCTTGCCTCCTCAGTTAATCCTCTCTAGAAATATCATCACAGATGTGTCTGGCTGTATGTCTCCTATGTTCCCTAGTCCTGTCCAGTTGGCAATCAAAATTAACCATTAAAGTAATGTGTGTATGATGTATACAAGAAGACTAGAAGGAAGAGAAGGACGGGGGCTTCAGAACAAAGAACGATTATGACACGCTCCTTGGATTTTCCTTCTGCCTTCTATATGTCAGACTTGGAGCTGAAGAAGTCAGCCACTATGCCGTTTTAATAGGCTCAGACCAAATATACATAATATATATGTAAATATATATAATTTTTTAATGTAGGACCAGGAAACGAGTAGCCTAACAAGACAGAAAAGGTAAATAATAACTGCTTTGCTCTAGTCAAACACCACAGAAAAATCTGTAGCCTGATGCCCACCCTTGCCATCCATGCCAACAAAAGTCAAGTGGAGACCCTAGACTTCTACTCCAGCAGGCTGCACCTGGCACCTTAAGCCTTCTTCCTCTGAGGAGATGATGTCAAAGAAGAGCGACTCATAAGCCAGGACTTTCATGTGACCCTGAGCCCCTTCCCGATGGGATCCGCGAAGGCTGCACAAAAGTGAGGACTTTCCCCGCCAGCATAATGCAAAGTCCTTTCCTAGGCAGTATTAAAGAAAAGGAGGCTGTTAGTTCAAGTTTCTCTCTGATTTGGTAATCTTACCCAAGCAAAAGAAAACTTCTCTTTGAAGCATTTCTTCTAACTGGCTTTGAAAAACAAGTCCTGGGTGGGTACGGTAGTGGTCCTAAATACTAGGAAGGCCCAGAAACTGGAGACCAACCTCCCCAACACAGGGAGGCCATCATCATCAAAAATGAAACAGGGGCCTGGAGAGATAGCTCAGTGGTTAAGGATGTATAAACTGCTCTTCCAAGGACCCGTGTTCAGCTCCCAGCACCCACATCAGGTGGCTCACAACTGCCTTTAAATCCAGCTCCAGGGGATCTGGCACCCTCTTCTGGCTTCTTTGGGTACTGCATTCACATGTGCAACCCTCCCACATATACACATAATTAAAAATAGAAGTAAACCAAAGAGAATAGAGAATCCAAGGTCAACCAACAACCAGAAGCAAAATCCCAAGCCTCAGCCAATCACAATCTAATAGCTGACTGGTTATATAACTAGGAGCTTCACATGAATACCCGGAAAAGGCAAATTCCTAGTTGTAGCCATTCAAGCCTAATTTCTGAACCTTGCCTCCATGTTCAGCCTATAGAAGCAAAGGGTTCATGATTCTAGAGGGCAGCTCTTAGAACTTCTTCCAGTTCTGAGTGCTGCCCAATTTAGGAATCATTTTTACTCAAGCAAACTCTGTTAAATTTATTTTGTCTCAAGCTTTTCTTTCAGTGGGGACCATCGCCACTATTCTGTAAAGCACGCTGTTTGGTTCTAGCTCCATAACATACCCATTTGTGTGCTTTCGGCTTAGCTGAGGAGACGCAGAGGAAAGCTCTTGGGCTAGGGCCACTCGTATTAAAAAGCTAGTCTGTTTTTACCTAGGGTGTGGTGAGGCTTCCTGTGACACTTAGAAGGTGAGGAACTCTCGAATTACGTGAGTGGGGACACGTTTGAGGACCGCTGCCTGGAATAAAATAGGCTCCACAAAGAAGCTGAGACTTTATGACTCTAAAGACATTTCACGCGACCTTAAAATGCTTGTTCAAATTCTGCCAGGAGCACCGACAGCAGCATATGTTTCCAGAATTCTTCAACCTTTCATTTTCAAGCTTGTGTCCCAACCAAGATGTTTGAGTCTTTAAAATTGGCCTCATTGACATGCACAGCTCCTGCAGAAATGTGTTCAAATGTTAATGTAGGCAATTGCTGTTAATGTCTTTGTTTTCCCTAATACAAAATGTGAAATTCCTCATTCAGCCAGCATTTATTATCTTCCCAGATAGACTCCCTGTCACCCCACACCCTCCCTCCAGGGTGCCCTCCCTCCAGGGTGCCCTCCCTCCAGGGATCCCTCCTGTCCTCCTCCTGCAGTCTCCTGCCTACAGAAACATGTTCCCACTTGTGGGGGTTTGAATGAGAACGTCCCCCATAGGCGCCAAGCTTTTGGACATCTTGTTCCCAGCTGGTGACGCTGTTTTGGGCGGTCTTAGAAGGTCATGCTGCAGGAAGTATGTCACTAGGGGCGGGCTTAGAGCATTTTTAAGCCTTGCTGGAATGCTCTGGTTGTGCACTGCTTCTTGGGCCTTCTTGAAGATGTCTCTGCTTTCTGCTCTGGCCAGTTTTGCTGGCATTATAGACTCTTGTGTCTGGAAGTGTAAGTTCAAATAAACTCTTCCTTCTATAAGCTGCCCTGGTCACAGAGTTTTAGCACAACAGCAGAAAAGTAACCACTGCAGTACTGGAGCAAATACAATCAGGCCAGGCATGTTGGTGCCTGCGTGCAACCCTAGCACTCAGGAGACCCAGGCAAGAGGACTTGCAGTATTGTTGACCTCAGAGACAACATTGCACAGCTGGTCTGGAGAGTTTCATCAGTCTGAATGACTCACATTGATGCCCGTTGATTAGTAGTGCTCCATTTCCCTCCCCTTCCCAGGCCCTAACAACTGTTTTTCTACTCTTTGAGTCAATGAATTGGACTATCTTAGGTACTTCAAGTAAGTGGAGTCACAAATTGTCCTCCTGTGATGTGTTCCTTTCATCTGGTGTTACAATCCAAAGGTTTAACCATGTCATTTCATACTAGAGATTTTTCTACTTTCCTCCCTAATTTATTTATTTATCTTTATTTTATGTGTACGAGTGTTTTGCCTGCATGTACATAAGCACATCCCATGTGTGCAGTGCCCAAGGAGGCCAGAAAAGGGTGTTAGATGCCCCGGAACTGGAGTTATAGATGGTTGTGAGCTGCCACGTGTGTGCTAAGATTTGAACACAGACCCTCTGCAAAAGCAGCTGGTGCTCTTAATGACTAAGGCATCTCTCCAGCCCTTCTCCCTGCTTTCTAACTAGTGGTGCATTATGCACATAGAGCTGCACTGTCGATGGACTTGAGGTTGTTTATGGGAACAGTGTTGTAGTGACCATTTGTCTTTGACAAACCGATTTCAGATTTCCTGATAAATACTCAGAAGTGTGATTGATTGTTTTGCATTTTTGTTCATTTTGAGATAAGATTTTATGGATCTCAGACTGTCCTTGAGATCAATATATAGCAGACATGAACCCTGAACTCCAGATCTATCCAGCTTCTCTCTCCCAAGCGCTGGGATTACAGGCGTGCAGTATGAATCACACACCAGTTCTGTTTTAATTTTCTGTGCAGCACCATTTTGGGTTCTCAGCAGGGTAAAAGGGCACAAGCTTTCTTATTTTTCCACATTGTCTTTTAAAAATATTTTATTTATTACATTTATTTTAGGTGTATGACTGTATTGCCTGCATGTGTATAAGTGGGTCTGTGCCATGCAGTGCCCGTGGAAGCCAGAAGAGGGTGTCAGATCCTCTGGACTAGAATTATGAATGGTTGTTAGCATCTATGCGAGTTCTGGAAGCAGATCCCAGGACCTCTGGAAGAGCAGCCAGTGGTCTTAAAGGCTGAGCCATCTCTCCAGCCTCCTCTCCTCATTTTCAACAATGCTACTTTTGTTTTGCTTTTACCTAACAGGCACCCTGAAAGGTGCGACTACAGCACCATAGCATCCCATGCATGCGCTTTCTCCTAAGCTGAGGAGATACAGGAAAGCTCCAGGGATAGGGTCACTTCTAGTGAAAAGTCATTGTGTTTTACCTGAGGTGTGGTGAAGCAATGGTTGTTTCCTGTGGCACACAGAAGGTGAGGAGCTCTCAGAGTACATGATTTGTTACCAAGTCTGAGGACCACTGCTGGGGTACAACAGGTTCCAAAGAAGTAATTATATATTTTTGTTATAGTGATTTAGATACCTGAGCTCTGAATTATATGTTAAAATCACATGGTAATATCTCTCCAAAAACTACATTTATGCTATATTGCTAAACAAGTCAAAGAAGCACTCCTCTTCAAAAGTTCTTTTATTTTTGCCAGGCATAATGGCACACATCTTTAATCCCAGCACTTGAGAGGCAGAGGTAGGCAGATCTCTGTGAGTTCCAGGCCAGCATGGCCTGCATAGCGAGTTCTAGGTCAGCTAGGGTTGCATCATGAGACCCTTCTCTAAAAACCAAAATAAGTTATTCTTATGTATGAGCGCACGTTTGTGTGTGTGTGTGTGTGTGTGCGTGTGCGTGTGTGTGTGCATGTGGAGGCCAGAAGATAACCCCAGCTGTTGTTCTTCACGCACTGCCCATTTTGGTTTTTGTTCTGTTTGTTTACTTCAAGGCAGGTCCTTTCACTGGCTTGGAAGTTGACAAGTAGTCCGGGCCAGCAAGTCCCAAGAATCTGCCTGTCTCTGCCTCTCCAATGCTGGGATTATAAGCACACCCCACTATATCTGGGTTTGTTTGTTTGTTTGTTTGTTTGTTTCTTTGTTTGATGTGGATTCTGAGTCTTTAAGCTTGCAAGGCAAGAACTTTACCTAGCCGTCTCTCCAGCCCCCCTCTTGAGCCCCCTCTTCACTTTTGATGAAAGCTAACTGGAAATTGGCTGAATTGCAAAAGGCTTTTGCCATCTAGTTATTCAAACTGTCCCTTTCCAAGGATCATCTAGAATTCAGAACGTGTAAGAAGTGAGGGTCCGGTGGATCAAAGGGAACCTGGGCCTTGAATGTGTCTTAAGACAACTCAAAGACATGGAGAACCTGCATCATGCCTCTCCTAAATAACCAGGGATATGTATCTCTTCCCCTTAGGAAGCGGTCCCTGGAGTTTAAGACAGAGGGATAGACAGTGCAGGATAGAGCTGGGAAAGACATGGAAGTTTGACCCCTAACTGCCACACAACTGGCTTGACATGTGGGCCGTGGGTCTACTCCTCTACTATACGGTATAAGGACAATAAGTGTACTATTACTGGCTCTGGGACATGATGAGTACATGATGTTTTATTGTATATGCCAGCTTGACTGACCAAGGGATGCTAGATGTTACTAAAATGTTCTTTCTGAGTGTGTCTAAAATTCTAGACACTGGTTAGCATTTGAACCAGTACACTGAGGTTGCCCTCATCAGTGACAATACCCACTGAGAACCCAGACTCAACAGAAAGGCAGGAAGGGTAAATTTGCTTTCTTCTGGAGCTGGTCATCTCTCTTCAGTCCTCAGATGTCTGAGCTCCCTGTTCTCAGGCCTCAGATCTTGTGGCTCAGCTTGCTGAAGGCAGATCAGAGAACTCTGCTTCCATAGTCCCGTGAGCCAGTCCCCACCATAAATCCCGTCATGCATCTGTTTGTTCTGCTTCCTCTGGAGCATGGAGCATAAGCAGCAAAGCTTTCTCATCATCTCCTTTCTCCCGTCCTGTCCCCTCTTCTTCCTTTTCAACCCCTCCTGTATACCAAGCTGTTTTCAAAGCACAGTCCATCCATATTCTTGCATGTCATCTCCCAGAAATACTATGAAATAAGACTGTTATTTTCCAGGGCTGGCCAGATGGCTCAGCAGTTAAAAGCATTGCCTCCTCTTGCAGAGGACCGGGGTTTGATTCCCAGCAGCCGCATGGAAGCTAACAACCATCCGTAACTCTAGTTCCAGAGAATCAAAGCCCTCTTCGGTCTTCTGCAGGCACTGCACAATTCGGGTGCACTTACACACACATATGCAAGAAATACACTGATACACCTAAAATAAAAATAATAAATAAGATATTTTTTAAAACCTGTTATTTTCCCTTTTAGTTCTAAGCCACTCTGATCTCAGACAACCAAAAGTAACCAAAGAGAAAAGATAGGGAGGAGTCTGGGGAGGG
Organism: Eospalax fontanierii; assembly: GCA_035773235.1. Taxonomy (NCBI): domain Eukaryota; kingdom Metazoa; phylum Chordata; class Mammalia; order Rodentia; family Spalacidae; genus Eospalax; species Eospalax fontanierii. Next base: position 9,593,671 of record CM069547.1, read on the forward strand.
GAGGAATAACTGGGGACCACAGAAGCTGACTCTCAGAGTGAAGAAGCTTACAAGGTAGGACAGCACTTAAAGCCAGACAGCTTTACCCCCTCACAGTGTGTGACACAAGAAAGTTTAGTTCTGTTTCTGTGCTTGGAGTCCATATTCCTTGGCTGGTTCTCTGGAAAGTTTCATGAACTCTACTGAAAAGTTCAGTGCAGTCTTCAATCTCATGGGGGCTGGTGGCCAGCTGCTCTTGAACACATGGTACCTTCTGGTCCGCGGTGTCTACAAAGCCACTGAAGAAACCATTCCAAGGTAAGAGCTTTCTGTGGCATTTTCAGGGACCACCCATGCTTTGGCCCCTATTAGGCTGGCCCTGTGCTTCTGTTCTGGTTAGCTTTTCAGTCGGGCCTTCAGATGTCCCCAAAGGCTTCCTCAGCTCCTGTTGTGGTCTTGGGGTTGAATTTCTGTGCCACAAACGTCTGAAAAGCTGTTTGGAGGAAGTAAACCCTCCTTTGGTCCCGGGGGATGGGCAGGGCGCCCCAGGATGCTGCTGAGTTTATTTTCATCAGATTCCAGCTGCTGCCACAAGGGCAGCGTGGCTGTCCTGCGACTGCCCTTGCCTGCTGTTCCAGGAATTTGGCATTGGAGCACTTTGCAGAGGTCCTGAGGGCATTAGGGAGGGGCGAAAGGTGGTTTGGCTGGTTATAGGCCTGTTTGAAAGTTAGAGCAGCCAATGGGAAAGCTTGGTTCATGACCATGCCTCATTGGCCAATGAAAGAGCTGGTTTTGGGTAACTGGTTGTCCAGCCTGGATTCTGGGGAGCAACAGTCCTGTACATCTGGCGCCACTGTGGCGTCTCCGTGGCAGTTTATTCTGGGCGTCACGGCTGTTACTCAGAGTCAGAAGTAATGTGTTTCATTCGCAGACATCTAAACCTCCCACCACAGGCATGTTTTCTTCCAGGGCAGAGGGCAAATTCAATTACATCTGTGACCAATTTGCACAGCTGGGAGCTCAGCCTCCTGACAGAAACATTTATTAGAGATTCAGGTCTCTGGGGAGCTGGGTCACCAGACAGGAAGCAAGGTCCAGCAAGCATTTTCTTGTCCAATATATGAATGCTTGCTAGTCTGCAGAACAAAACAACAAAACAATGTCAATGTTGGCTTTTATTGGCAGAGAATGGGAGTATTCTTCCTACAAACCAGGAGATTTTTGAAGGCATGGATAAGAGCAAGGAGTTTGGAAATGAAGTGTGGTGGCCATTGAATCTGGCACAAATCCAGAGCGTTCGTTTGCCCAGAGAACCAGCGGAAGAAGCAGCTGCGGCTGGGACCTGTGGCTTCCTGGCTAAGTAAGACTCACCCAGGCCTTTCCAATATCAAGCAAGAGAGTTCAGTGCCCTTCACCCAACCAGCTTTTGAAGGAACTGAGATTTTAAGAACTGGAAAAAAGAAATACCATCTCTCCCCAAATCAATAGAAAAAACTTTTAAACTGGAAAAAAAATTATCTAAAAAAAGTATCATTATGTCCAATTAAATTTTTAAAAAATATTTTTTATTCTACAATTTAAGAAATTTGTTGAGTGAGATTTTTCTCACTTCATGAGAATTCCCAAATGGGTCTGATAATTGGAGAGTGGTTTTTCTTAACTACAAAGGATGTATTTGTAATTTTTAAAGCAAGAGGAAAATCTTGTCCATGTTTTAGAGTATAAATTAAACAAACAGCATGCTCCTGTGCTGTTGCTGGTGGTGGTTTGTTCATTTGGGGGACAGATTTTCACTACGTAGTCCAGGTTTGCCTCTCCTTGTGACCTTCTCTGCTTCTATGTCCCAAGGGCTGGGATTACAGGTATGTGGCACCATATCTAATTTACTCTATTTGGTGGAAGACATTCAGTGGGGCTCAGGTAACCTGCTGTTACCTCATTCACACATGGCACTGGAATGGAGAATTGATTAGATCCTTTGGGCTTAAAAAAGTTCCATCACTTGAAGGGGCAGGACGATCTCTCAACAAGTTCCAGGCTAGTCAAGGTTACATAGTGAGACTCTCAAAAAAGCAAAACAAAACAAAATCCTATTACATTATATGAGACCTTGGCAGAAGACTGAAATTGGATATATTCTTTTTTTTTTTTTTAAAGATTGTTTTAAATTATGTATACTTGTATGCTTCTTTGTATGTGTGTGTGAATGCAGATGCAGAGGCCAGAAGAGGGCATTAGATCCCCCAAAGTTGAAGTTACAGGTGAGCTGTGCTGGGAACCCACGTTTGGGTGCTCTGCAAGAACAGGAAGCCCTCTTAACCACTGAGCCATCTCTGCAGCCCAGTTGGGTACATTATTAACAAGGTAGATTCCATCCTTTGGAGGTCAAGTCATGACAGAAAGGACTGTTCATGGTCTCAGTGCCAAAGACATTCCAACCAGGAGCAAGGAGTGGACATGCGGATGGTGGCCAGGGGAAATGACAGTCTTCTGCACTGCGCTATACACATTAAGCAGGAGGCCCTGCACCAGGAGGCTGGGTACAGGTGGCTCTGGAAACACATCCACCTCATCAGCCCAGCAAGCATTAGACTGAGCCCTATGGAGGTGCTGATGGTTGACCCACCAAAATGGCAGCTTCCTATGGTTCAACCTAACACTTGCAGGCTCAAAGTGAACTCATTCTCAAAGGACTTGGAGCCACAGGCCAGATTTTAGAATTTACCAACAGGAACTTTTCCTTGGAAAGTTCAATTCCACTTGAAGACATAAACTCATTCCTTGTGAGAAATCTAGACTTAAACACTTGCCCTCCAGGGTGGTCCCTGTCCCTTGCACTCCTGAGAAGCAGTGAAGTCAATTCTTTGAGTTTCTGTTGTTGCTGTCGTCTTGGGGATCAACCCATGTTATCCAAATGTTCTGCCACGGAGCTATATCCCTAGATCTGTAAGAGTTTTATTGAGTTACAATTCATACTTCCCATAGAAGGGATAATCCGGGTGCATGCCTGTAGTCCCAGCTACTGGCAGAGCTGAGACAGAAGGATCATGAGAATGCAAGGATTTTAGAACAGCCTGCACAGTGTAGAAAGACCTCATGAAAACATTAAGAAGCACTATTCAATTTCAGTGGCTTTTAAGGCTAGCCCCAGAATTGTGCAGGCAGCATTGTACTCAGTTTCAAAACCTTTTGGTGAGCCCAGAAAGAGGCCTCCATCGTCCGCACTTCTAGTCCACACTTCTAGTCAACACTTCTAGTCCACACTCCTAGTCCTCTTCTAGCTCCAGTTTCCCAGCCTCTCCTTCCCAATGCTTTCCAGTCCTGGGTAGCCAAGAAGCTACTTTCTCTCTCTAAAGCTGCCCGTCCAGAGCCTCTCATACAAAAGGAAACATACAGTATGTGATCTTTAATGACCCATTTCCATTACTGAGCGTGTTTTCAGAGTTCATCCTTATTGGACTTTATTTGCTCTTGTTTCCAAAGAATACTCCACTATTGGAAGTAACATTATGTGTCTGTCCCCTTGCATGTAGATGGACTTTGGGTTGTACCTGCCCTTTAGCTATTAAGAACAAGGAGGCTGTGAACATTGGTGTTAAAATGCTGGAGGAAATACGGGACTGTTTTCCAAAGTAACCGCGTTAGGTTATGAATCAGCCAGCGGTGTTTGAAGGTTCTTTCTATTTCCTTGTCAACACTTGTTCTCCAGACTGACTCTGATTTCCATTCTCTGATAACTAATGATTTTGAGCATTTTTACATGTGCTTCTTGTTCATTCCTGTGTATGTCTTAGTGCTCTGGTTTGCTTTCTGATGTAGTGATAGATGCTGCAAACAAAAATGACTTGGAAGAGGGAAGGGTTTATTTTAGCTTAACAGGTTGCAGTTCCTCATCAATGGAAGGCAGCACAGGAACTCTAGGCAGGATCCTGGAGGCAGAAGTGAAGCAGAGACCATGGAGGAACACTGTTTAATGGCTCCCTTCCTTTGGTTTGCTTAACTATTGTTTATATTCAGCCCAGGCCCACCTGCCTATGGAGGGTGCCACCCACAGCAGGCTGGACCTTCCCACATCAATCAGCCATCCAGAAAATGCATCTAATGAGATGATCATGTCCTTTCTGTCCTTGAGTCTGTTTATAGATGGATTCCATTTATGGATTTACATATGTTAAGCCATCCTTGCATCTCTGGGATGAAGCCAATTTGATAATGTTGGAAAATCTTTTTGATGTGTTCTTGCATTTAGTTTGCAAGTATTTTATTGAGAATTCTTGCATCTGTGTTCATCAGAGAGATTGATCTATAATTTTCTCTTTTTTATTGGGTCTTTGGTTTGAGTATTAGAGTAATACTGGCTTCATAGAAAGAATTTTGGAGTGTTCTTTCATTTTCTGTTTTACAGAATAATTTGAGTAGTATTGGTATTAGTTCTTCTTTGAAGGTTTAATAATTCAGTACGGTGTCCATTTGGTCCTGGGTTCCTTTTAGTTGGGAGATTTCAAATTACTGCATCTGTCCCATTAGTTGTTATGGGTCTGTTTGATTATTTATGTCATATGGATTTAACTTTGGTAGGCTGTACATATGTATCCAGTTCTTTTAGATTTTGTAGCTTAGTGGAATATAGGTTTTTAAATTATGTTCTTAATGGATTTCTGAATTTCCTCAGGGTCTGTTGTAATGCTTGTTTTCCATCTCTGAGTTTGCTAATTTTGGTCCTCTCTCTTTTGGTTAATTTGTCTAAAGATTTGTCAGTCTAGTTAATCTTTCCAAAGAACCAACTCTTTGAACTCTTTGTACTGTTTTCTGTGTTTCTAGTTCATTAATTTTGGCCTTGGCTTTGTCTTTTTCCATTATACTCTTCTTAGGTGTTGTTTGTTCTTGGTTTTCAAGGCCTTTGGGTGCATCATTAATTTATTTATGTGAGAGGTTTTACATTTTCTGGTGTAGGCACTTAGTGCTGTAAATGTTCCTTTTAGGACTTCCATCATTGTGTCCCAAAAGCTTTGGTATATTGTGTTTTCATTTCCATTCAATTCTAGGGATTTGTTAATTTCCTTCTTGATGTCTCCCTTGATCCAAACTTTATTCAGTACAGTTGTTTAATTTCCCTGAGCTTGTATACTTTTCCCATTTTTATCATTGTTGATATCTGGCTTTTTAACTTTGTGGTCAGATAGAATGCAGAATGATATTTGAATTTTCCTAAATTTGTAGAGACTTGCTTTGTGTCCTAATATGTGGTAGGCTCTTGGGAAAGAAAGATTCAGTCTTATTTAAGGATAAGAGACTCTTAGTAGGCTTTGACCAAGCTCCGGTGGATGAACCCACACTGACAGGTATTTGGATATATATATGTGTGTGTGTGTGTGTGCGCGCGCGCATGTGCATGTACATGTACAGATATGTGGTGGGGGGTTGGGAAGAGGGATGCAGATTCAGGAGGGAATCTAAATATAATAAAAATATATTGTGTGAAATTTGCAAAAATTCAATTAAAAATTAATTCACAGTCCAGTCCTCTGGAGGAAATTCTTCAGTTCAGACTCCCTCTTCCGATGAGGCGGCCTTTCCTCTGCCTTTCTCCTGTTGGCAACTTGCCTTTTGGGTTGCTGTCAAAGGGCTGTTGAGGAAAGCTGAAATCCACAGGCCAGGGCACATCTTTTATTTATTTAATTATGTAGCCCAACAGAACTGGATTGTAAATTTTAAAATTCTGTTATATACTTTTCAAAAAAAAAAAAAACCCACGATTCCTTCTTCCTAGATTTGTCTGTGACACTTGGAAAAACATCTATTCATGTTTCCCCATTCTCTTATTAAGTTTTTACTATTGGGTTGTCCTAGTTCTTTGTAGATTCAAATTCAAGTTCCTGATATGATATTTTATTTTCAAAGCTTTCGTTCTGCTGACTTGTTTCCGATTTCGTGATGGTGTCCGTCTGTATGCAGCACTCACCGTCACTTTCTAGTAAATGTTGATGTCTTCAAGTGCCATGCTCCCAATTTGGCCATTAAAAAAATCTTTTGTCTATTCTGAATCTCTTGAATTTTGTTGTGAACTTAGGATTATTTTCTTAATTTATGCAAAGAAGTCAACAGGGCTTTTGACAGGAATTGCTTTGATCTGTCAGTCAAGATGTGGAGTATTGCCATTTAAACAATATTGTCTTTTTCTTTTCAAAAATTTTCATTAGCATATAAAATTATACAGAATAATGAGTTTCCCGATGGCATTTTCACGCATGCATATAATGTACTGCAATCATACACAGTCCTCAGTGTTTATTCTTGGTCTCCTTTTCTTCCTTCCTGTCCTCCTTTCTTCCATGTTCTCTTTCTACTTCAGGTCTCTTTAAAAATCTAGATCCTTTATATGAGTGAAAACATGGGATTTTGTTTTCTGAGTCTGGTTTATCTCACTTAACATGATGATCTCCAGTTCCAAGCATTATTTTAAACAACATAATTTAGTTCTTTTTTATGGTTGAATAAAAATCCATTTGTATGTGTGTGTGTACATATTAGTGTGTGTACATATGAGTGTGTGTTTGATAATTTTTTTATGCATTCATCTGTTAGACATCTAAGTTGACTCTGTATCTTGTCTACTGTGAACTACATATGAAATCCATAGATATTCAGGTCTCTACGAATATTAAGTACTGATTTATAAACACAGACTATCTCTCTGTTCTTTTAGGTATTCATAATTTTCAGCGTTGCTTTATAGTTTTCAGAATACGGACTTTATGCCTTTTGTTAAATTTATTTCTAAATATTTTCTTCTCTGTAGTGCTCCCATAAACAGCATTTAGTCCTTTAAAATTACTACGTTATCGATTTGTGTGTGTGTTGGCCCACATGCCACACTGGGTGTGAAGGTCAGTAGCTACTTGTGGGAGTCAGTTCTCTCTTCCCATCATGTGGGTCCTGGGAATTGAACTGAGGTCTCCGGGCTTGGGAGCAGGTGTCATTACCTGGGGAGCCATCTCACCAGTCCCTGATTTTTGTCTTTACTTGCTCATTGCTTGTGCATGGAAACGGATTTTCTTTAAACTCATCTGGGAAATCTCACCAACTAATCAACGTGACCACGGGTCACACAACATTGTTATTGACACACAGCACTCAGAAGTGAACTTCCCTTCACTCCAGATGATCGAGGCTTCCTTTGTGGGACCAAAAGTCTAGAAGCTGCTCACTTCAGATTAGGCATCAGAGAACCCCACTTCTTGGTCATGATGGTTTCAAGCCCCCATCCCCTCCTCTGGATTCCTATCTGTTCTTTTAGAGTTCCTCTCTGATCTCCGTATTCACAGTTGCAAGTCCCACCCTAAGTGCAGCTAGGTTCCTCCCTCCCCTACACATCCACCAATGACTCCTTGTCTATGCCTGTCATGTTCTTCCCCAGGCTGTGACTGAGTGATCTGGGCCCAGGGATGGAGTTCGTTACTTTACGCCTTCTAAACTCAGCTCTGCTGGACCTTTCCCTGAGAGTCAGAGGAGCTCCAGGCCCTGCAACAGAACCCCCCAAGGGACTCCAGGCCCTGAGAGGGAGATGTCGAGAACAGGTCAATCCCAGAAGTTTCCTACTAGGAAGCCCCAGACTCCACCAGATGTCCATATGGATGGTTCAGTACTGGAGTCAAAGCTGGAGCTCTCACCGGTCTCTACACTGACCACCTCCCTCAAGACTGACCTCTGAGCTCCCAAAGCTGCTCTCAACACTCTTCTGGTGACAGACTATTAGACCTGTGTCTATGGGAATCTGCCTGTAGCTTTATAAGGGGTTTCTCTCTAAACTTAGTTTCTGTTACCATCTTAGTAAATTAGGGACAAGTCAGCATATACTTGGAGGAGTCAATCCACGCTGTTTTGTAGGGATGACCCCTTCATCAGCATTTCTGTCAGTTTACAGACAGGCTCTTCCCAGGCTCTGTGATGCTTCCTCCTTTGCACTAAGGGCTGTATGTAGATGTCAGCGAGGTTCTCCTCATTATCATATAAGGCCCAAGACAGGCAGGACTACATTGATTTTTTGTATATTGATCTTTTAATCTTACAACCATACTAAGCATTTGTTCAGAATTTTTTATATCCAAGATGATGCCACCTGAAAATACAACTTGACTTCTTTCTTCCTAACCTGGACTGTTCTGGTGTCGTGCCCACTGGCCTGGTGAAGACCTCTCAGACCTCACCTGCACAAAGAGCTGTATTTCTATGGCAACGCTCACTGAATTAGGTGCTCCAGCTTCTTTAGCCAGGCAGTTAGTGCTTAATATTCAGCCAGCCACCCACATCAAGAGAAATGGACTTCGGAGCAATGCAACTGTTAGGCAAGAATATGTTTAGCCAAATTAACACGTATTCCCAGGCAAAGTGTTAAAACACCAGAACCAGGGACTGCTAAGCTAAGGGATATAGCTCAATGGCATAGCGTTTACCTAGCGTGCACAAGGCCCTGGGTTCGATTTCTACCACTACAGCTAAAGAACAACAAAAATCTCTCAACCAACCAACATAAAAACACCAGTGAAGAGACAGTGAACAGCTTTGGACGTAGAGTCTTTTCTTCCAGGGCTAATGCCCACAGGATGTCTGCCAGAGAGGGATACAGAGGAGGTCACAGAGGAAAATACTACACGTCACACACAAGCAGAAGTACAGCCAGGACTGGACAGCCTCCCAGTGCCTTCTGCCATCCGCGCTGGCCATGGCAAGACACAGTGGTAGAGAACAGAAACACAATGCGTTTTTTGTCTACTGATTCAGGAAACTGTTTTCTTTTCAGGCATGAAGAGAAGGTCTGTAAGCTACTCTAATTAATGAGGAAAGGCCGAGGTCAGGCACATTTGCCTGTTGGTTTGAAGCAGTGGATGTCTCTAGCACGTCTTAGCTTCTCGGGTAGGGAAGACCTCCAGAAAGATCTTTGAATCTCTTCTTGTTTGTGGTGGCTGTTTGCTGTGAGGTGGAAACACAACTTTAGAAGCCAGATGAAGCAAACGTCTTGGTTCATGGGCAAACCAGGCAGAGTGGGCTTTGTGTGGGAGCCTGCAAGGTAGACAAGTCATTCAAAGGTTGCCAGAGCCCACGAATACACTGGCCTTGATGAGGCTTCTGGAAAGCATCCAGTTCTTAGCAAGATCCATGCCCAACCTCCCTGAAGTGCACCATTGAGAAAACGCCCTGAAAATAGGTTGAGTGACACGGGGAGCAACATAGGGAGAATGGCTTTAATGAGGCAAAAAACGTGGTTTCAAATGCCCCTGTCTCGGAGCTCCACTGAGGCCTTTGCCAGCCGAGGCGAAGTCTGTTCACTGGAGCAAACTCAGGAAGACGTGGAGCGAGCCTGTGCAAACCAGGCCAGTCAGTTGCATTCACATTCAAGTCCAGAGCATATGCTTCGTGTGAGGACAGATCTGTCTGAGCTGAAGGGGAGCTGGTTGATCATCGTCTTGATTACCAGCTTGCATGCAGCAGGAGCCCTCAGATCTCCCGTCAGGAGAGGCTGTGGAGGGGCCTTGCCTTTGGCTTCCAGTAAGAGGTGGAGGTGGGACTATTTTCAGTCAAGGATTCACTGTCCGTGGGCCTGTTCTGTTTAAGGGTTTCCTGACTCTGGTGATATTAGCACTCAGCAGAGAGTAGAAAGCAAAGAAGGTAAGATGAGAATCATCTTGCCACATGCTAGTAATTTCTGGAAGCTATAGGATCAGGGAAGGGGAACAAGGCTTGGTTAAATATCTGGGACTTGCTGGAGGGGTTTCTTTCTCTGTTCTGTAGCTCGGGTATCTTAGGTCTCTGTGGGCAACAGGGGTCTCTAGTAGCTTCACTGAGGAAAGTCTTACCAAAACCTCTCTCTTCTCAAAGCATACATGGAGATGGCACATCCAGTTAGGCTCAGGGTGAGGTATGTCGACTCTCTAGAGTCTAGCAAGCGAGTGGACGCTGCAGAAGCTTCTGGCCCTCACTTGGGCTTGGCCTACAGTTACTTTAGTGTAGGATGTAATTTTTATGGAACTCCAAGTATACCCCAAATGATCATTTTGTATGAACGGTTTGTGTTTGAGATATGTGTGAGTGTGGGTAGGTCTCCATCTCCAGCATGGCTGTTGTGCTCCAGCCATGCCAGAGAATGGAGGATGATCGAACAGGGGGCCTCAGGTAGCTCAGAGTGCGTCGGGAGGAGGAGCTCCTGGGATACTACATTGGTGGGTAGTTCGGTTATTAAAGCCAAAGCAGGGGTTTATATAGGGAGGCCTTTCTGACCGTTACAGAAGGCGGGAAAGTTAAAGGTGGGGTTTTGGGGTAAAGGTGAGAAGGTTGTAGGGCTGATGTGGAAGTTCAGGAACAAGGAAATGAAACCCAAAAATCTGGTTCTGGTCTGGGGTAGGGGAAAGGAAGATTCATATCTACAGTAGCTTCCTGGGGCCAGGATATCACATCAGGCAGAGCAGGCCAGACACCTGCCATCCCTTCAGGGTATCCAGAGTTGCTTGCCTTGCTCAATACCCACACCCCACATGTGAGTATATGTATACATTTGTTAGTGTGTGTGTGTGTGTGTGTGTGTGTGTGTGTGTGCACGCAGGTACCCCAAGCTTAGAGGCAATGAATTTCCCCTGAAGCTTGAGTTACAGCTAGTTTTGCGATGCCTGATGTGGGTACTAGGAGCCGAACTTGGTCCTCTGCTACAGCAACAGAGCCTCTGAATAACTGTGTCAGACTGTCAGACTCTATTCATTTACTTTCTTTGAAACATCTATGCATTTCTACAATGTGTACTGATTATATCCGTCCACCATTACCTCCCTCCAGTTCCCCTGAGGCTCCCGTCTTCCTTTCAACTTTATTTTTTCACTTTTTGTTATTATTAACTCTGAGTCCGTCAGTGCTGCCCATATACACATAGGCGTGTGGCTGTCCACTGGGGCATGAGCAACCAGCCAATGACATGACACCAAAGGAGAGTCACTCTTCCTTGCTCAGTGTCCGACAGCTCCTCAGAAAGGGCTGGGGCCACCCCAGTCACGCTGGGATTTTGACTGGCTTGTTCTTGTGCATGCACCTTTATCTTTAAAAAAATTATTATTTATAATTTTTTTGGTAATTTTTATTTTTTATGTGCATGAGCGCATTGCCTGCACGTAGGTAGATGCACCTGTGTTGTGCAATGCCCACAGAGGTCAGAAGAGGGTGTTGATCTTGTGGAGCTGCAGTTACTGATGGTTGTTAGCTGCCATGTGGGTGCTGGCAATCAAACCTGGGTCACCTGCAAGAGCAACTAGTGCTCTTAATTGCTGAGCCTTCTCTCCGATCCCAATGAAGCTTTATTTTTCGGGACTGTCTCTCAGTAAACCTCAAACTCATTGATTCTGCTAGGGCAGCTGGCTAATGAACTTCAGGGGTCTATCCATCTCTGCCTCCCCTTGCACTCAGTGCTGGCCTTACAGGAGTGTGTTACCATGTGACTTTTTTTATGTGGGCTCTGGGGATCTAAACTCTGGTCCTCATGCTGACTGAGTCATGTCCCCAGCCCTATTTTTCATTTTGATCAATTAATTTTTGTTATTTTTGTCCCACAGGCCTGGCTGACCTGCAGTTTGCGGTGTAAACCAGGCTAGTCTTGAACTTGAGGCAACCCTGCTGTCTCTGCCTCCTATGCTGGTTTGTACCATCATGCTTATTGTCATTTGTCGTGATCTGGACCAGGAAACAGATGCCCAGAGGCTTCCCTGCAAAAATACAGAGCTGAGAGGACTCAGGGAGGCCAGACTCCAAGAAGCCATTAAAATGGAAAAGAAATTCATTTTACTGTACAGAAAGCTGAATTAACCAGAGACTGGAGTAACCTCTCATAGAGTTAGTGGCAGGCGGGCCCTGTGATTTCAACAACTGTTCCTTTGATAAAAGTTCTACTTAAAAAAAAAGCTAATTCCTTTCTATTACTGTGCTGATGACTCTGAGGCTTAATCTCTTCATTAATTTCTCTCACTTTCCTTTGTGAGTGACCACTTATATTTTCATTATACGATGCATGCGATAAAAATGACTGCAATTATACTTTAAACTTGGAAATAAGAATTTAAATCACTGAAACTGAGGTCTCTAAAGATAGTTCTCCCATCCAGGGCTCTTTTCTCCAAGGCTGACCACTAAATTCACAGTTTGAGGAGTGCTCATCACAAATAAAATGAAGCAAAAACTATTTCAGTCTCAACTCTTCAACCTTGGTCTTGATTATTTTCCTTCACTGTCACATGTGCAAAGTTCAAGGCTATTGGTTTACATATCCAGGATTTCTTAAGAAATAGAAACTGGTATTCTTTCTTCATTGTTTGGTAGAATTAATTAGTGGAGCCTTCTGAGCATGGTATTTTTATTTGCTCTATTTAATTATTTTATTGTTTCAGTTTATTTATTGTGCATGTGTGCACATACATGCACATGGTTTGTGTTTGGAGACCAAAGGACAACTAAGTAGTGGGATCTGGTTTTCTGCTTCCATCACGTGGGGCCTGGGGATCAAACTCAGTCCCCAGGCTTTACCCACTGAGCCATCTTGCCAACCCTGTATTATTTTTGATATTTTTAAAGATTTATTTATTTTATTTATGTGGATGAGTGTTTTGCCTGCATGTATATATGTATACTGTGTGTGTGCCTGGTGCCCCTAGAAAGCATTAGAGTCCCTGGAATTGAAACTACAGGTGGTTGTGATCTGTTGTGTGGATGCTGAAAATCAAACCCAGGTCCTTTGCAAGAGCAGCATATGCTCTTAACTGCAGAGCTGTTTACCTAGCGCCATATTTCTAAAATTTTTTAGACAAGGTTCCCTATATCTCAGAGGTGAACTAGACCTCACTATGTAGCTGAGGACAACCTTGAATTCTAATCTTTCTGTGTCTTCTCTGAGTGCTGGGACTGTAGGTGTGTGTTACCACACCTGGTTTTATTCTGTGCTGGAAACCAAACCGAGGCCTTTGTACGCACTAGTCAGGCATGCTAACAAATGAACTACATCCCCCTCTTATGTCTGACAGTTTTACTCTTATAAAATGTAGCTCATAGAAGCAATGACCAAAGTCAAAACTTTGTCTAAATTAGAATAGTCATTTCTAAGAACCTTCTCTATCCCAAACTTTCAGGATGTTTCAGGAAAAAAGGGTTACAATATCAAAGCCAAAACAAACGAACAAACCAACTAGTCAGTCTGACCACCATCATGTTCCTTAAACTTCTTTGGCCTTATTTAACATTGAGATTCAAATAAAATGTGTGCACCTGCTTCTTGGAAATGTCCTTTTGAAGGATTTTGTGTATAGTTTGCTGGTAGTTTCAAGTACTCAAGGCCCTGAGTTCCATCCTCACAGGAGAAAAGAAAAAAAAGCTCATCCAAACACAAAACAGATTCCCTAGAGATACCCTATCCTGGTTGAAGTTTCCCGAAGAAAATGATGGCTTGAAAAAAAACTTAAGAAAGGAAGGTTGTTGGGAGCTTTAAAGGGACAGAAATGGCAAAACTGAAAATGCAAAAATAAATAGAACTTACTGAGGAGAATATTGAGAGCATCAGAGAAATGGGCCCTTGACACCAGCGTGTGGGAATTTATCCTGTTTTAATCTTAGCCACATTCCAGGGAAGGAGAGCTTTAGCATGAGATGATCACCAAATCACTGTCAGAGCAAGGCAGGGATTGTGCCAGAGACACAAGAGAGAGTGTCTGTGAGGAGAGTCTGAATTCAAAGAACCCCAGCAGGAGCTGCTCTGTGACCAAATCTGACTTGACAGGCAGGGGCACTGGCTGCTGCTGTCATCTCTAAGCAGGGATCTTGGATGACATATTCAGTAAGTTCTTGATGCCACGGTGTATGAAAGGAAGAGCAGACATATGTTCAAGTCACGAGGGAGAAACTATGCTGTGAGTGGTCAAGATGATCTAGGCCTTTCAGTTCCTAATAAAACCAAGGAGCTGTCCCCTGTGGGGATATGGTTTGGTTAAATACAAGTTGATTAAATGTTCATTGGGAATGCCTGCTGTATTTAGACAAACTGTGCCTTGGGGGCTGCTACAGAGCTAGCTACCAGTCTGATAATTGAACACATTAAAAGGGAGTTGGAAAAACATGTATTTAGTCAAGCGGCTTGAAACTCATAGATTTGTTCTGAGGAATCTGTTACTTGATTCTCTCTGAAATAAGAACACATGATTCTAGAGTTTCTAATAATCATGGCCTTGTTCCAAGAGCAGCATGTGCTGTGGCCATAGCAATGAAGTTCACATAGGCATAACCACAAGCTTTGCAAATGCTATACCATTTCACATTTCCATATGACTCAGACTTATCTAGATAGGAAATAGAAAATATTATGTAGAGACTGTTCAAAATGATCAAATGTTTCCCCTCCAAGCTTATAGCAGCAATAACAAAACAGGAAAACAGAAAATCAAAGATATACATACGTAAAGACAAAGTTAAGTCATCATGCCTCTTTTGAGGGTGATTCTAACTGTGGTAACAAACTTTGAGACCTCATTGGTATACTGTATATGAGTTGATTTCTCACTGCAGTGAACTTTAACCAAGTGTCCAAAGGGTTTCTTTCCAAACACTGATTCAGGGTTCCAGTCTCTTTTCTTCTTGGGGTTTTCCATCCCTTAGGATCCCGTAGTTCTTCACTTCCACCCAGTAATCAAGAAAAGGGACAAGAATGTGTCCTAGTTACATTTTGTTCCTGTAATAAAATTCCATGACCAAAACCTGGGAGAAAAGGGTTCATTACATCTTACCGGTTACAGTCCATCATCGAGGGAAGCTGGGGCTGGATGTCACAGCAGGCATTACAGTACGAACTGAGGCAAAGACTGTAGAAGTACACTGCTTACTGGCTTGCTTCCCTGGGTTGCTCAGCCATCTTATACAGCTGAGGCCCAACTGCTGAGGGATAGTACTGTCCGCAGTGGGCTGTGCCTCCTACAGCAATTAGCCATACAGAAGACGCCCCACAGACATGCCCGCTGCCCAACAGTTGGCGGAAATTCCTCAATTGAGGTTCCCTCTTCCTAGATGGCTCTAGTTTGTATCAAATTGACAAAAACTAACCAGTACAATGGACCCCTTGTCAACTTGACATACAAACAGATCAATATTAAACCATAACTTTTCCTTTTCAGTTTACCACCAAGATCTCACATTAATATCATAATATAAAACATAGTCCTAACCTAAAAGTTTCAGTCTTTAAAAATTTCCATCACTTAAAAATTCAATGTCTCTTTTTTGCAGTGTTTAAATTGAATTTTTTTAGTTTTCATATAGTGTAGTTTGATGGCATTTAGATCCACTTCCCTCTGTGCATCTACCCCCCATTATTTGCACTCAATTAAAAACTCATATATATATATGTATATATATATACATATATATATATATATATATATATGTATATATATATATATGAGTATGATTTGTGTCTCCCCATTGTCTTTCAATGTGAATCCATCCACTGGGCTCACCAAGAGCCCCATCCCTCTAAGACACTGTCTTTCCCTTCCCAACATCCATCAGTTGCCAAAAGTTACTTAGGTTGGGTTTCTTACCCACATCCCCCTGTCTATGCTGGAATTTTGTCTGGTTTGAGCTTGCATAGGACTTGGGCATATTGTCGCCATTTCTGTGAGTTCATATGAGTTAATGACCAGCTGTCTGGAAAACCCTGTTTCCTCGTGGTCATCCACCCTCTCCAGCTCTGACAGTCTCTCTGCCTCCTCTTCCACAGTGATCCCTGAGCCATGGGAGGCAGAGGTTTGAAATAGCTGGCCTTTTCAGGGATAAGTACTCTATGGCCTCTTGTCCTCTACACATTGGCTTGTTGTGGGTCAGTGTCTCTTTAAAATATCTAAAGTCTCTCTAACTGTAGAGTCCTTCAAAAAAAAAGTTAAATACAATCTTATTTCAAAAGGGGAGAAGTAGCACACTTAAGCAAAACCGAGTCCTGCAGTATAGTTCAGTGTCAGACATCTGGGACCCACTCATGATCTTTGGGACTCCAGAAAGACTGGACAGGCTAAGTCTCTGACCCTGCCAATCACAGCACACACAGCTTGTCCTATAGGCTCAGGCTGATTCTACTCCATACCTGTTGCTCTCCTTGACAGATGTCCCTCATTTTTGGTATCTCTAGTATCCCAGGAATTCTTCTGCAACTGGGACTGCACCTTTCCCAATGGCCTCTCCAGAATCTCTAGTCTCTCAGGAACACTGACCCTGCCACATGGTGTCAAGCCTCAGCTTCTCCCCATGACCCCTGAAACCCCAGGGTTTCTACTGCAGCTGCGGCTCCACCTTCACCAGTGGCTTCAGTGCTAAGACTCAGCTTCTCTCCATGACCCCTGCAGCTTTTACGCTGCCCAAGTCAGCACCATGCGGAAGACTCTTACACATTACCAAGTTTAACAGTCAGCTTGAGATGGAACCTTGGCACCTTGGATCACAGCTTCTGTGTGCTGAACCTGAGCAAGAAGAGTTCACTTCAGTGATCTGGTCTCTTACTAATCTTAGCCGATTCTTCATCCCCAGCTGATCAGCATCAATTGTCCCAGTAAAGCAGAGGTTTCACTTCCACACATTCTTAATTCAAATATATCACATGAATGGCACTCATAGCCTTTGAGGAACTCTCTAGCTTTCTGAAACTTCACAAGCCAGGGCTCCATTCTGCTCTGCTCTCAGAATTCTTATCTTTCAAACTCCACAGAACATGTTGTCCATTAAACTTGTAAGCGAGAAATGGTCATTCTCTTCCTATTTTTTTTTTTTTTTATAGATTTGTTTGGGACTGGAGAGATGTCTCAGTGCTTAAGAGTACTTACTGCTCTACCAGAAGACCTGGGTTCAGTTCTTAGCACCCACATGGCAGTTAATACCTGTTTGTGACTCCAGTTCCAGAGAATCTGATGTCTTCTGGCCTCTGTGGGTAGCAGGCAATGCAGGTAGTGACTTACATACATGCAGGCAAAACACTCATACACATAAAATAAAAATAAATGAAATCTTAAAAGATTTATTTTTATGTATATTTTCATATATGTGAATATATTTCACTCATTTTTTATAAGGTCTCACTATGGCACCTGTCTTCCTCTGGCTGGCCTAGAACTAGTAATTTTCCTGCCTCAGTCTCCGAAGTAACTGGAACTACAGGAATACACCTCCGCCTGAGCTTGAACTCTTATTATTAACGATGCTGTACGGGAGCTCATGTACGCTGTGGCATTGATACGGAGGTTAGAGGTCAATTCACTGGCGTTGATTTTCTATCCACATTCACATGGGATCCCGCAGGCTTGAGTCATAAGGGATTTACACACTGAGCCATCTCCTTGACCCCCTCTAACTCACTTTCAAAATAGCTTTAAAGAAACTTTGAAATACTTGTTTTCTTCTAATACCTTAAAACATGTTACAATAAATTAGACTACTGTAATTGGCAGTATCATAAGCACTGTATATGTCTCTCCATTGGCACTTTGTTAGACGTCAACAAACCATCTCAAATGTTTAAATCACTTTAATGAAAAATACGGTTTGTGTGCTGGATCTCTAGCTTGTTTGTGATGCTATTTTGAGGAGTTGAAACATGGCCTGTAGAAGTAGGTATACAGTTGGACCTTTGAAGGTCAAGCCATCTCTGGTTTCTGGTCTGTCCTCTCTACCTCCTGGTCCACAGCCAGGGGATCCGCCATGTACATGCTTCAGCCACCTGACACCATGAGTCAAATAAACCTTCCTCCCTCAAGGTGTTCCTTAAAGGTATTTTGTCACAGCAACATGGACTAATACATGTGTCCATCACAGTAATCAGTGAGCAACATTTCATCATTCACAAAAGAAGCTCCATCATCAGGCATTCCCAGGGCTGCCCCTCACTGCAGCCATTTCTGTGTCTACAGATTTGCTAGTCTGGAATTTTCCTATAATCCAATATGTCATTGTGACTAGCTTTTTTTTTCATTGCATACAGTGTTTTCCAGCTTAATTTATGTTGTGGCCTATACCAGTGCTGAATTCCATTTTATTGAAAGTGTTGCATTTTTCTGAAACACGTTTTACTTACCTGTTTGTCAGGTGAACATTTAGACAACTTCCGCTTTTCTTTATTCCTGTTTTGAATGATGCTCCATGAACATTTTTGATAGACTCTTGTTTTACTCTGGGGTGTGTAAGCCTAGGAGAGGACTTCCTGGTCATACGTTAACTCTATCTTTAATATATTGAGAAACTTTCAGTTTGTTTTCCAAAGTGGTTATACCATTTTACGTTCTCACCAGCAACATGAGCAAATTAAAATGCTTTCATCTTTTTTGGCAAGATACCTTGTGCATGTACATGATTGTAATCGTCTTAACTGCAAAACTGACATAGGGATTTGAATAATGTTAGTTTGTGCCAGCAACATCTAATTAAAAATCATAATAGAAAATAAAAACTCTTTCATATGAGCAGTAGGAGCCAAGAAACAAACACAATGAACAATGAGTAAATGCTGTTTTGGAGGAAAAAATACCTCCACAATATTTTAAGAAGACCTATGGAGAAAAACTCACAAATTCAAAATTTGAAAACATGGTTCTCATTACCGTGACAGGAATTAGGCAGGAATAGGGATAGAATACATTGGTTGCATTGTCAACCCTAAAAAAGGATCTTAAATGTTTTTTTTCTGCAGGGAGGGATTCTGTAACCTGAAAATCTCCCCTTTTTCTTCTGTTTAAAGCTGTGTCATTCATGCAACTTAAAGAGATGCTCAGAGCCTAAGAATGTTTGCTTTTCCTGTGGAGGACTGGGGATTGAGTCGCAGCACCCATGTCAGGCAGCTTGCAATTGCCTGTAACTGCAGCTCCAGGGGATTTGGAGCTCTCTTCTGGACACCATGGGCACTGCACACACACACACACACACACACACTCACACACACACTCACACACACTCACACACACACACACTCACACACACACACATTAAAATATCAATAAAGAAATGTTAAAAATTATATCAAACCATTCTATTATTTTTTTCTTCTGTATACACACAAAGATATTATTTAGAAAATACAGTATTTTGGTGTTTTTTTTTTTTTCCAGAGATCTGCATATAGGAAGAAATGAAGTCAGACACATAGATCCAAGTGCTTTAGCTCTATTACACTGAAAAATAGATGTTGTTTGTTCTGAAAAATTTCCCCATGGTGCTGTGTGAAAGTGAATTTTAAGAGTGAGTATTTGTTTTATGTAGCCAGGCAGAGCTGGTATTGGTGATCTCATCAAGAAAGTAAGATGGCAAGTGTATGTGCATAATGATTAGTTTATTTTTATTTATGAGTCCATGTGTGTCTGTAGAGTATCTGCCACATATGTGCAGGTACCCATGGAGGCCAGAGAGGGTCTTAGATCTCCAGGAGCTGGAGTTATAGGTAGCTGTGAGCAGCCTGACATGGGTTCTAGGAATCAAACTCAAGTAGGCACTATGAAAGAATAGCAAGCACTCTTAATCACTGAGTCTTTTCTCCAGCTAATCACATATATTTTATTAACTGATTATCTTTCAGGACAATTGATAAATGTGATTATTTCATCAAAGGACATAAAAATGGAAAAATAAATATTCTATGTACACAGATCAGAAGACTTCACCTTAACGCTATTCTATAAAAATCAGTGTGTTGTTTGAATATATTTCTAGGTGTATGTCCTCTGTTAGTGATGCTATTAAAAGTGTTGGTGGGGGCTGGAAGGATGGACCAGCTTCTAAGAGGGTACACTGCTTTTACAGAGGACCCGAATATGGTTTCCAGAACCCAGGTTGGTTGGCTCACAATTGTCTGGAACTACAGTTTCAAGGGATCTGATGCTCTTTTTTGGTTCTGCAGGCACATACTCATACACAGACACAGACACAGACACACACACACACACACACACACACACATAAAATATACCTTAATTTAACATTAATTAACGTCATGGTATTGGGTTTTGTGTATTTGTAGGCGTTTAACTATTTCCGTAGAGTTTCATTTTTATCTTCTTTTCATTATGAAAATTTAAATATTCTAATAAAAATTTGGAAAAAATAAATAAAACAGAAAATCTTAAAAGCTCTCTGTATCACTGGATCTCAGTAGGGTAGTCTGAAAGAGCTGACAGTAAAATGCATATTTCAAAGGAGAGGATCAGTAGACCGATGCTTAGCATAAAACTGTTTATTACGAATGTAATATTGACACAGGAATATACAAATAATTCAGTGAGGTGCAACAGAACCAAGAAAGAAATTCAGCAGTATGTGGGTATTGGTAGAGCTGTGAGTTGGAATTGCAAATCAGTGAGGAAAAGAAAGCTGGGAAAAATACTTTAGGCCCCATTGAGCGTAAAACAAAATAAATTCCAGAGGCAATGAAAACCTAAATGTCACTGTGCATAATTTTATTTTTTATTAAAAAAAAGGAACACTTATGTTCTCTAAGTATAGAACAATTTTAAAAAACATCATCAAATATAAACTGCAGGGAAAAAAGAGCAAATTTAACCACATGAAAGATTAAGTTTCGGGCCGGGCGTGGTGGTACTCAGGAGGCAGAGGCAGATGGATCTCTGTGAGATGGAGGCCAGCCTGGTCTGCATAGCGAATTTCAGGCCAACTGTGGCTACAGGGAGACTATTTCTCAAAAAAGTCAAAATAAGGGGGCTGGAGAGATGACTCGGTGGTTAAGAGCACTCACTGCTCTTGCAGAGGACCCAGGTTTGAATCCTGGTACCCACACGACAGCTGACAACCATCTGTAACTCCAGTTCTGAGGGATCTGCTGTCCTCTTCTGACCTCTGCAGGCATTAATGATATGGGTGCACCTATCTACATGCAGGCAATACGTTCACACACATAAAACAAAAATAATGAATAAACTTTTTTTAAAAGACAAAAACATTTCTACATGAGACACTAAGCACAAAGGTCAATATAAACTTGGAATAAGAGAAGAGATTTCCCTTGAGTGGATAATAAATTACAAGCAACCTATCAATGACTGTTAAAAACAAAACCCCCAATACCTGTGATAGAATGGATGTTTTATCCCATTTAAGTTTCCATGAGAATTTGTGGGTGCAGCAGCGCGTGCCTGTAACCCTAGCATTTAGAACGTAGAGACAGGAAGATCAGGAATTTAAGGTCATCTTTGGTGACACAGTGAGTTTGAGGCTGGTCTGGGCTACATGAGATCCTGTCTGAAAAAATACCTCCTGTGATGAAGTCCAAAACATCAAAGTGTTGGTGGTGGAGGGAGGAGCTTTGGTGATGGTGGTAGAGGAGGAGGGGTTTTGGTGATGGTGGTGGAAGGCGGGGCTTTGGTAGATAATGGTAAGATGTAGAGCTCTGTGAAGGTGGTTAGATCTTGGCAGCAGCTGATCTTCCAGGTGGAATTGATTCATGAAAGTGATTGACAAAAGTGGCTCTCCCATTACAGAGGACCAGAGTGAGGACACAGTTGCCTATGAGGAAGCAGACTCACATTAGATACTGAATCTTCTGGCAGTTCAGTCTGGGATTTTTCAGTCTCCAGATCAATGAGACATATATGAAATTTAGTTAAGGAATTTTCTTACAGTATCTCAAATGGACTAAGACAGAATGATAAAGGCAGACACCCCACCCCCGACCCCATGGAAAACAGAGGATACAAATGAGTAAGTCATTGGAGGAGACATCCAAACAATAGAGAAACACATAGATGAATGCAAATTAGAACAGTAGCAGATGGACAAAAGTTCAACTCATTCTAGGCAAGGCAAAGATAAGATTTCTTTAACTAGTTATGGAGAACACTTTGTAGTAAGAGTGATTTACCACGGGAGGTTGCCAGCTCAGCTCTAGTTTCTGCACCTTTATCAGTGACAATGCTTTTTGGCTTCAACTGACAAAACTCTGCTTCCGGTAGAGTTTGGTGGGCCATGCCTGGAATCCAGAACTCCCAAAGCAGAGGCATGAGGTTCACTGCAAATTTGACATCAGATTGGTCTACATATCCAGTTGCAGGTCAGCCAGGGATACATAGGAAGACCCTATCTCAAGGAAGGTAGGAAAGGAAGGAAGGGTGAAAAGCTAGAGGGCCAGGGAGACGGCTCAGCAGTTGAGGGTACTTGCTGCCAAGTCTGTGCACCTGAGTTTGATCCCCGTAACCACATGGTGGAAGGAAAGAACCAACTCCCGAAAGTTGTCCTCTGATGACTCTGTGGGACTTGTGTGCACCCACACAGTGAATAATTAAATAGAAGAAAAGAAAGAAAGAAAGCCAGCCCTGTGCCCAGCAGTTGCAACAGTTAAAAAAAAAGGCCATATTCTTACAGAGGTGATGAGTGAGTTATGCATGCCAGGTGAAGTTATTGGCCCCACGCACCCATAATTCTCTGCACCAACGAGTGCTGCGTTCCTATTCTGATTGATGTCACCTGACGTCTGGAGCCTGTTTGCTCCAGAACGTCAGCACTGAGTCCATGGCTGTTAGTTCAGCTACTGAAATCTACTTCTGGGATCAAGAGCACACTGAGAAACAGCTTCTCAACTTCTGAAAATTCTCTGAATTTCATTCTGCAATCAGGTATGTCTAATGCATGTGGCCAAAGATAGCTACAAACACAGCCCAATAACAAAATTGTAAGCTTACTTAAAATATCATAAGAGGGCTGTAGAGATGGCTCAGTAGGTAGAGTACTTCTCTAGTGTGCACAAAGTCCCAGGTTTAATTCCCCAGCACCACATTAATGGGGATATCGTATGCCTGTGATCCTCACACTCAGGAGTGGAAGATCATAAGTTCAAGGTCCTCTGCTACAGACTGAGTTCAAGGCTATCTTGGGATACAGAAGATTCTGCCTCAAAAAAAATATACTAATGGGGACTGGAGAGATGGCTCAGGGGTTAAGAGAACTGCCAGTACTTACAAAGGATCTGGATTTGGTTCCCAGCACCCACATGGCTGCTCACAATTATGTATAATTGCTCGCCTCTGTGGGCATTGTATAACATGGGTGCACTTACATACATACAGGCAAAACACTCATACACATGAAATAAAAATAAATTGTTAAAATGAAATTTTTTCCGGGGGGCAGTTTGATTGCATTGATCTGGACAATGAATGTAGATGGCAAGGTTGATTGAACATACCTGGAGGCCTCTGGCTCCCATCCCCCACTCAGGCCTTCAAACTGCTATCCCTGGGACTCCTTCAGAGCTGTGGCTGGGAGAAAGGAAAGGGCTGCCAGGGTTTCAGGATTCTGATCCTCCTTCAGGTGTTGACTTCTACTTTTCCCGGATCTATTTCGCATACTGAATGCCAGACAGAACAAGAACAAAACAAAACAAAAATTTGTTTGGACAAAGTCTCAGTGGTGTAAATTATTTAAAAAGTAACAAACTACCGACCTGTTCAAATTCTCTTTTTCTACCTGTCAAAAACAGCCAGGTAAAGGATGTTTTAGAGCATTCACCCAAGGGACTGATCCAGAACAAGGCTCAATCTTTCCTTCTTTTTTTGAAAAAATTTATTTCACTTTTATTAAAAAAAAAAATTTTTTTTTCAACAGAATCTCATGCAGCCCAAGATGGCTTTGGCTCTGTGGTGACTCTGAACTTCTCATCCTCCTGCTTCCCCACACAAGTGATGGGATTACTAGGATGAATGACTATGATCAATTTATGGGTGCTGGGGATTGAACCCAGGGCTTCGTGCATGCCAGGAAAGCTCCCTACCAAGAGAGCAACATCCCTAGAAAGGCTCAATCCTCCCTTCTCAATTGAAACTCAGCCTATCACACCAGCATTTACCAAAATATGTTCGGAGAAAACACTGTTCCCATAAAAAGATATGTAAAAAAGGATTCTAGGCAACAAACCAAATAGGGTAGCTTGGTATATGTCCCCTTAGAGAATCAGATTGGTATGTTTTACATATGTGTGGTATGTGCGAGTATATGCACATTCCCATGTGCATAGACAGGTGCTTGGGTACCTCTGTGTGTGTGTGTGCGTGCACATACTTGTGTAGGCTGGAGGTTGACTTCATGTGTCTTTCTCCATTCCTCTCCACCTTCCCGGCACTGGGATGCAGGTGGGTGAACACAGCAGGGACCTGAACTTCCTGTTCCTTCTGCTCGTGCTGTAAGTGCTTTAACCACTGAGTCACCGCCTTAGTCCCAGAGCAGCATTCTTCTTTTAAAAAAAGTGAAAAAGTCTGTTGGCCCCAGCATTTTCTACCCTGAGCTCAGAACCTGTTATGTGAAGGAAATCTATTAACATCCTGAGAACAAATATTCCAAAGGATGCTGTTCCAGAAGCACTTCATTATATCACATAGCCAGCCACAAAGAAATCTGCCTTTTAAAAGTATTTATTATTTTATTTTATGTGTATAAGTGTATTGTCTGTATATTTGTAAATGCATCTGTGTTGTGCAGTGCCCAGTGAAGTCAGGAGAGGGTGTCAGATCCCCGGGAACTGAAGTTACAAACTGTTTTTAGCTGCCATGTGGGTCCTGGGAATCGAATCTGGGTCCTCTGCAAGAACAATCAGTGCTATTAACTGCTGATCCATCTCCCCAGACCCAGAAATCTTCCTTTTAAAAGACGACACCTTAAAATTTCACTTTTTCTATGGAATGCTTTGACCATGTAAAGCATAGGGTGCTATAATGAAGCCTTTTGACAGGCTTTTAATTTGACAATTGCGATGGACTACTTAAAAAAGTTATATTCTCACCAATTCCATGACTACTCTCAAACATTCTGAAGAAGATTGTTAAAATGTCATATAATTTCATTTGAAAATGTGTATCTCTAAAGACTGTTTTAATCATAAACACAACATTATCATCCAATTCCAACTTGAATTCCTTAATGTCATCAGTTCCTATTTCCTGGATTATTTATAAATATTCCAGTTTTTGCTTGTCTGTTTTTAAGTTTCTTGGAAACAGAATCCAAAAGTGTCAGGCTTACAAGATGGCTCAGGGGGTAAAGGGGCTTGCTGCCAAGACTGACAACCTGAGTTCAGTCCTGGAACCCACATGATAGAAGAAGAGAATTGACTCCTGCATGTTGTCCCCTGACCTCCACACAAGTGCCATGCCACACATGAGCACACGCGCACACACACACACACACACACACACACACACACAATCTCAATCAAAATAAGTAATTTTTTAAAAATCCAAAAGAGTATATATATTACTATTAGTTCATAATAGAATTTTAAGCATCTTTTCATGTGAAATCTTCCATTTCTGCTCTTATTGTTTTGAATTTTCTCTAGTCTGGATCACTCTCTCTCTCTCTCTTTCTCTGAGTGTGTATGTGTAGCATGCTCATATGTCTACATATACGTATGGAGGGAGATAGGACAACTTCAGTTGTCATTCCTCAAACGTCATCCACTTGCTTGAGACAGCGGCT
This sequence comes from Eospalax fontanierii, assembly GCA_035773235.1. Lineage (NCBI taxonomy): Eukaryota > Metazoa > Chordata > Mammalia > Rodentia > Spalacidae > Eospalax > Eospalax fontanierii. The sequence goes on from CM069547.1 coordinate 9,619,165, forward strand.
GTCTATTGGCCTGGATCATTACCAAGAAAGACAGACTAAATGGCCAGCTGGCTCCAGGGATCTGTCTGTCCTCATCTCTCAGCTTGCCATCCCTGAGATTACAGGCATGCCACCAGGCCAGATTTTGTTTTGTTTGTTTTTAAAAGCCTGGATCCTGAACATCAAATCAAGTCCTCATACTTGTAAGGCAAAGGCTTTATGAACTGGGCCATTTCCCCAGCCCTTGGCCTGGACTTTTCTGATTGCATCCCATGAGTTCACTTGTCATATCGTTCTGACCTCCCTGTTTCCTGATGCAGACAGAAACTTAAACACTGTGTTTGAAAAACTGCTACATGGATAGCGTGAATGCTTCCAGTGAGAAACATGCAATGCTTCTTTTTGATGTGATCAGCCATTGTCAATCAATCATTGCCTGGAGCAGTTTTAATCTATCCTATTTCTAGCATTTCTTCTTCACTTATTTGATATCTTTTGCCAAAAGAAACTTATTATCTAGTTACAATGACGTATAAGTTCCGCAGTTCATACAGAAAAGGCCAATGTCTTAATCTCTTTCCTGTTGCTGTAGATGAACACCACTTCTGGAAGATGGCAAGCCTCAAGAACGTGGTACCAGCTCAGTATCTAATGAATGCATTCTGGTTGCATCCCAACATGCTGGAGAGCATCTCACAGTGAGATGAAGGTGAGTTTGCTCTAGTTGTGTTTTCTTTTCCTCTTCTCATGAAGCTGAGAACACCAGCATGAGATCCTCATCCTCATGACCACATCTAATCCGAATCACCTTCCAAGGTGACTCTTCAAGTACCAATCCCCAGATACTATTAACACATGGCTTTGAGGGTAAAACTTCAAGGGGACTCACCCAACTATAGCAGTAAAGGAGAAAATGCTTAATTCTTTCCCCTGCTGATGGGTTTTCATGGTGCCTGCATGCCCAGAGCCTCAGATACTCATATGTTGCTATTTTAGTACTATTGTGAATCTATGGGTTAAAATGTATTCTGTGTTTCAACAAAACTATTCTGTATGTTTACACTCAACTGTCATTCTTGCTGATGTTCAAACTCATTGCTCTTTGTTCAGTAAGAGCTCTTGAAAAACTTTGACACAATTCCAGCAGCTTTTGATATATTTCTGGCTATTTGGTATGACAAGATGGTCTAGGTTCACCATGTACATTTCCAGCCCTAGCTCTGCAATTATCCATTTCTCCAAAGTACCCTGGCTTCTTTTAGTGGGACATGGAGTTTAGAAGCTATAAACCAGAGAAGAGTTATAGTTCAACAGTCAAATGCATGCTTAGGAGGCATGAGGCTTTGATTTAACCCCTAGTACCAAACACTCAACAAAAAGAAACCGCAATCTAAATATGATCTTTTTGACTTTAATAAAGGTAAAATGTCCTTACCCTTTAATTAATTAAATATTCCATATGACAAAACCAAAAAACATTCATTTTGAACTTGATCAGCTTATTCTTTGAATCCCAATATTTTTCATTTGTAAAATACAGATTATAGTAATCCCCACTCTTAGATTTATGGGTCATGATGAAGCAAGTCAGTATGTGTGCAGCCTGTGTCACTGGGCACTTAGTAAACGCTAATGATAATGATGATGTGAAACAGAGCACTGCTTTTATATTCAGATCATAACATATGAGGACTTTAATTCAAAATATTATTTTTTTAAGAACTCATAACCCTCTCTGATTATCCACCCAGACATGCCAGATCTCTCTGACCTGATTTGGGCATTCACATGATCATATGGCGAGATTCTATTAAGGCAGTCAAGGAGAAAGAGCAACCAACTCCAAAGTTATTTTTTGCTTCTTGGAAGGCCATCTGCTGCCATGACCCATTTCACTACATCCAAATTCATCAGCCCGATGCAGCCTCCCTTCAGTCAGTGGCCCAGTAAATATAATTACTTTGCTAATTTTGAATTCTTCCAAATGTTCTACTCACAGTAAATAATACCTGTCTAGCAGTCAAAATCCTATAGTCCACTGAGAAAACAGAAGGTCTACGTGTCAGAATTTCAATAGATGAGTGGGAAAGAAGTTTGTTTCTCCTTCTTTCTTCTCTGCCAGCATTAAGCAAATACAGACAAATGAGAATGTTCCCTCTACAATTTGTTTTGGTTTGGCAAGATTGCTCCAGTAAATACATATCAAAATATGTCTTCACAAACCTAGTCTTTTCAAAATGGGACTGGTCCTTTGAAGGGAAGTAAGTGGGTGTTTTCAAAACCAGGAGGTCAGAAAAGGGTATCGGATCCCTGGAACTAGTTACAGATGGTTGTTAGCTGACATGCGGGTGCTGGGAATTGAACCTGGGTTCTCTGCAAGAGCAGTCAGTGCTCTTAACTGCTGAGCCACCTCTCCAGGACCCACTTTTTCATTTTAATGCTACCTGTAGAGACCAGAGGTTGCAAAGTTTCCTCAAAATCTTCCCTTTACCTTACACATTCAGCTGTCAAGTATGTGACTTTTTATTACTGTGACAGAATACCTGACAGAACAATTCAAAGATAAAGGATTTATGTTGGCTTACAGTTTCATAGATATCAGGCTATGATCAGTGTGGCACCATCACTTTGAATCTGAGGAAAGACAGTATGTTGTAGTGGTGGGAGCGTGTGCAGGGACAGGCTGTCCCCTTCATGGTTGACAGAAAGCAGAGAAAGAGGAAGGGGTCAGGGGCCTGTAACCTTCAAGGGCATGCCGGCTGTGAGCTACTTTCTCCAGTCAGTCCCCACCTTCTCAAGTCTGAACCATCTCCCCAAAGGCACCAGTATGGGAGATGGAGTGTTCAATACCTGAGTTCGAACCACATGGTCGGAAAATGAGATGCCCCCCACAGTTTCATGACTTTGAACACTCGGTCCCTGGCTGGGGGTTGTTTCAGAGGGCTGTGGAACTTTTAGGAGGTGGAACCTCACTGGAGGAGGAAGGGAGTCACTGAGGGTGGGCCTTGCCCTTTGATTGCTCAGCTTCACTTCCTGTTCGTGCTGTTTCGGGAGGGCAGATGTGGTGGGACCAGCCAGCTTCCTGCTCCTGTCGCCATGACTCTCCTGCCTGCGCTCGTATCTTTCGCACCTGGAGGGAATGAGCCTTCACACTGTAAACCTCCCTTCAGTTGCTTCCTGTCAGATATTTGGTTACCGTAATGAGGAAAGTAGCTAATGACAGTTCCCAAACTAGACTTTGCCTGAGAATCAATATCAAAACTTGAAAAATGAGGATTTCTGTTCTTACCCTGAACTTCTATTAAAGGGCCCTCTAGAAGGAAACTGTCTTTTGAAAACACTGCTCCTGTCATTCTGATGAAACATGTGTACAGAATAGTGTTTGAGAAACACTGATCTAGATGATTTCTCCTTACATGAATTTTTAAAAAACTAATTTTTTTTTTTTTATAAGTATGAGTGTTCTGCCTGTTTATGTGTACACCATACACACACATACAGTGACCACAGAAACCAGGAGGGGGCATCAGATTCCCCGGAACTGGAGTTTTAGATGGCTGTTAGTGCTAGGAATCAAACCCGGATACTCTGTAAGAGCAACCAATGCTCTTCCACTCACCCATTTTGCTAGCCCCATTTCTCCTTACGTTAAAAAAAAATTATTTTATGTGTGTAATTTGACTTCGTGTCTGTAAATGTAACACATGTATGCAATGCCCTCAGAGGCCAGAAGAGGGCATTGGGTCCTCTGAAATTGGAATTAAGGACAGTTAGCTACCATGTGGCTCTGCAAGAGCCATCAGAGGCATCTTTCTAGCCCCATTTCTCCTTACATTTTAAAATGACATATTTTTTTTCCATTGCTATGACGGTGAGCTACTTAGCAGTGTGGCAAGATTGTACCCAAACCACCTTAGGAACAAGGGGTCCACAGGTCTTTGCCTTTGATCAGTATCTCCTCTGTATTTTCCATCTGCAAATGAATGTGTCCCAACCCTAATCCTCAAGCAAACAAAACTGCTGGTGAAATTGTGGGTTTAACGCTTAATAATTTGTAGACGAAGCATCTTTGGAATTCTGCAGTTGAATGTTGGGGGACAGTGGTGCTCCTGATCTCAAATGTTAACCTGATAAATCCTTGATTTAAAATGAACCTTTCTGAAGAAAATGGGCTTTGGAGTCCCGGGTCCGACTCATTCTTTTTGTTGTTTATTCATTTATTTTTTTTTTAAAGACAGAGTCTCAGTACATAGCCCTTGCTGGCCTTGAACTTACTATGTAGCCCAGGCTGGCTTTGAACTCATGGTGATCTTCTTGCCTCAACCTCCCAAGGGTTGGGATCACTGTCAGGAACCACCATACCTGGCTTGCTTCACTTTTTGTCTCAGTTTCCTTTTATTGACAGTAAGAGGAATGGCAGGACCATATCTCTTATAAGAAGATTTTCCGCAGGATTAAATCGGAGTGCATTTAAGGTGGCTGCCTAGTATTTGGCTTGTATCGAGTACTTAATGACTATTAATACCCGTCTGTTTTTCTCCTTACATGCCAGAAAAGGGCACTCTATTTTGTTTCCTTCTGTTACAACTGAGTAGGTCGGAATGTAAGTTTGATCTTGATATGGCAGCTTTAAAGTATTGCAAGCATTTCAAAATATTTGGCTCCTTCAGGGGGTGTAATTAGTGAAGGTACATAGCGTTTTAGCCCTAGAAGTTCCTCAGACATTTCAGGGATACTTGAAGGAGAGTATTTATATTCAAAGAAGAGAAAACAACTGAGCCTTGATAGGAACATTTCCAAAGGTTCTGAGAAAAAAGCTATTTTCAAAATATACTCCTGTGTTCCAAAAGGATTGAATATATTTGCTCATTCTTTATCTTTTATTAGCTATTTTGAATTTCAGCTACTTCCTTGGGTCTGGTATTCAGTCAAGCATTTGCTTAATTTTATTATTAATTCCTTCTGCTACCCCAGGGAATTGAAGCCACAGTTGGGCCAAGTTTCTACTAAAAGTGGAAGGATTGAGACTGTAGTTTTCTGACTCTTAGGTTCTTGTAAGGGCAGCTGGCTACCTGGTGTAAGAGGCAATGCCATAACTATTTCTCCTGGGCCAGCTGAGGAAACCAGACAAATCAGGCTGCCTTGTAACCACATTCCTAGACAGGGAGTTTAAACTATTTATTTTTATTTATGTGAAAGAAGTACACAGACTGTAGTAAACTAGCAATAGATATATTTCATGTGAATGAATGACTGAAGAAAGGAAGGATGGAAAGAAGAAGATAAAACTAAAAGCTAAGAACTGGAAACAAGAAGACTGGTTTGGAGAAACTAAAAAGAACAATACTGACTGGTCTGGTTCTGGAAATATGGAACCAAGAACCCCTAGACACACTGCTGCTGCTGCGCTCTATCTAGTAGCAAACAGCCAGACAACGAGTGAAGAAATACATCCCAGAGTTCTTTCAAGAATATTGGAAAGAACAGTGTTTAACCAGCCACTGGAGGCAGCGGGTGGGAATCCGAAGGGACCTGCGCACAATTGCTTGTACAAGGCAAGGAAGGTGGGAATTCATTTGTAACTCTAGGATGAAATCCAGGCATGGTAATAACAATAGTCATCCCAGCACTCAGAAGGATGAAGCAGGATAACAGTAGTCATCCCAGCACTCAGAAGGATGAAGCAGGATAACAGTAGTCATCCCAGCACTCAGAAGGATGCTCATACGAACCTACAGCAATGGTGATGACATGCACAAGACGGACAAAAACCCAGCAGAGAAATGGGGAAATGGGCAGCAGGCCCCAGGTTTAGCCAAAGAACTGTTGGCAACTGATCACTGCTGAGTGAGGGACAGCTGATGTTTAAGGGAGAGGCTCTAGACAGGCCGACTAGACCCCAGTGGATGAACTTGCATTGAGGGACGTCTGGATACACTAACTTGACTCAATAGGCCTTAATATAAATGAGAATGCATGAAATCTGGTGGGGGGGTTATGGGAGGATGTGGGGGTGTAAGAATGATTAACATGTTTTGTATGAAGTACATAAAAATTCATTTAAAGACATACATAAAAACTCGATAGCTCCAAACATCCTAAACGAGACTCTACTGCTGAGCTATCCCCAGCCACTTAGTTTATTTTCTCTTGCACATTTGGGGATTGAACCCAGGATTTTTATTTATTTTATTTTACACACAGGTAAAATAAAAGCAAAACAAGAAAATAAACAAAAGCCCCAAAGCTCCAAATGAAGGGACAGTTAATTGCAATCAAATAATGGATGAATGGTCAGGGGATCCAGTGTTTGTGGTACTGGATAAGCATGTGGGCTTGTGTTTATGTGGGCATAGTGCTCCAGCCTGGGGCTACAGAGTGAGACCCTGTCACAAAAACCAAAACCAATAACAAACTAACCAGCCAAGCAAACAAACAAAAAGTCAGACAAGTACCGTGCCCAGCGACATCACTACCTCCTGAAAGTTCATGGTCAGGCCATTTCACTAATGTGAGATTAGCCCTGGCCCAAACCAGCATAATTAAAATTCCATAGAAAGCCAGGTCTCAAAAACAGAATACCACAGGAAGGGGTAGGGTGGGGGGAGAGATTTATCCAATGATGGGGTGGCTTTAACAGGGAGAGTTGGGAGACAGGGCCCCCAGTCAAAAGACACCCTGAGTGCCCCTGCATTTCTCCCTTAACAAGGCGTGCCTTTGTTTCTGCACATAGCAATAGTTTCTGACTGGCCATCTGGAAAGGATGTTTGAGGACTGGTGCAGTTAAAAGTTTCATGAGACTACAAGATGAAAAAAAAATTCCTTAGAGATGGCTTTGCCATAGCCCTCCAATCTGATGGCCTACAAATAACGATAATAAGCTATAAACCCTCTGGCTAGCACTCACCATCAGCACAGAAGACCAAGCCTTCCACTTGAAGGTTGGAAGAAATTCTAAATCCTAACATCATGAAGTTCCATGTACTTTTTAAATTTAATTTTTTGAGACAGAGTCAGTGGATCCTCTGAGGCCAGTTTCTTTTGCTTCTTCCAACTTCTTCCAGAAATTGCAAAGTTTCACTTTGCTTTCTGTCTTTCTTTCCCCTTTTTAAAGACGGGGGTCTCATTGTGTAGCCTTGGCTGGCCTAGAAGTTTCTAGTTAGACCAGGCTGGCCTTGAACTCACAGAGCTCTGCCTACCTCTGCCTCCTGAGTGCCGGGATCAAAGGCACACCACTATATCTGGCTCCTTTTTTTCCCGTAATGGATATTGAACTCAGAGCCACATCCCCCAGCCTCAGTAATCACTCTTGGTCTAGTCATGACCTTTGGGGTTCATCTTGGCTTCTCTACAGCTGGGGAAATGTGCCTGAGAGCCAGTCTCTTCATAACACTAGTCTTTCTGTCCCTGTTCTAATCTAGCTTTAGACCATCAAGTGCTCACAGCAATATGACTGCAGCCCATCCAGCAGATGTGCAAGTGTCGCTGTCTGACTTCCCTGTGTGTCACTGGACTAGGGTCTATCACAAGTCCCTAACATGCCAAAACCTCCCATGCCATCTTCTTGGCCCTTGTCCTTTGACTACTTTCAGTGAGATGCCTCAGACTTACTTGTCTGGTACTTTCAGCCCTCATTTCTCAAACATACTAATTCTTGCCACAGGCAACTCTGGTTGCTTTCATCTAAGGAGGTCTGAATGGTTTCCCTGTAAATGGAAGGAGTCTAAGCTCCCTTCCGAATGCCCTGGGCCCCAAGGCAGTTAATTACAAGCAGAGTCTCACTGAACTTTATTGTCCTTGAGTTTCAAAAAAATGCACTGGATGTAAGGCAGTTTTTTTGAGTGGAAACATGAAATGCTCTCAGATCCCTGGAGCCAAGGATGCCTCTGGCATTGCTTTTAAAAAGAGAGCTAACCACAGAAGATTATAGACTATTCTACCACAGAACTGGGAGATCTTGGCAAAAGCACTTGCCTTCCAGTTACAGGCAAGAAAAGCCACATTCTGGCAGTTTACTTTGGACTCTATGGACTCAGTTGTTCCTGGGGAAGAACACTCGTTCTTGCTGTCTACTTGTTAATTTTCTTCACTAACCTCAGACAACATTGGATACCACCTCAGTCATTTTATTATAACACAGCATCCAGACAACACAGGGATCTTTACATGTCCTTCATTCCAGCTCCACTCTGCACAGCAGCCCATTAGCACACATTTCTGCTCAGGAAGGGCTGTTTCCATTTGGGAGCCAGACCATGGGTTGGCACTAATGAGTTGACCCCTGACGACCATTTACCAAGTATCTATGGCCTGGTTAGTTTCCTAACAGACTAGATAATAGCTCTTTTCATTGCCATAGGCTCTAGAATATGAGACAGAAAGGGTCCATCACAAAACTTCCTATAAAAGTCCATGTGGTTGTGGGGAGCATCTTGGTACCCACTGGCTTAGAATTTTCCACAACCTTCCAGGCCTAGGGTAGGTGTAAGATGGTTTCAGAGCCACAAGGAATAGAGTGAAAATAACATATGGGAGAAAAGTACAGTTTATCCTGCCCCCCCCACTCAGAAAGGAGGTTTTAAAAAGTATTTTTCTAAACATTGGGAAAAAAAATACCTTGCCCTGGGAATAAAATCATGGGAGACCTTAAGTCCCCATATTGTGACTTGTATCTGTCTTGTCTAAATTCATCATGGACAGGCTAGAAGTCCCGATTCTAGGACACAGAGAATGGTAAACAGTGGTGTGTGCATCTCAAGTGCCCTCCAAAGGCTATGTGGCGCTATCAGGGGATGTTGGAACCATTAGGAGGTAGAGCCTAGGTGAAGCCTTAGTCATGGGTCATGCCCTGGAAGAAACTAAATTGAGATACCAGCTGCTCCCCTTCTCCCTCTGCTCCCTCGTTTGCCTCAGTGAGCAGCTTCTCTGCCACACATTTCTGCCACAGTTTACTGTCTCACCACGGGCCAAATGCCAAGAGACCATGAACTGAAACAGGAGGAACCATCAGCCACAATAAGGTGAATTTTAAGTTGATTTCCTCATGATGACAGAAAGTCCTCCAACAGGATTACTATCTGTTCTACAAATAAAAAGGCTGGGCCCCAGCACACTCCTTTCTGTTTATCTCTTGGGTCATCCTCCCCAAGAAGCCAGATGGTGGTGTTGATCTAACCGCTGTGGAGCAGCTGTTGCACATACAGCTTTAAAATGTAGTTACTGACAGAGGAGTGGCCAGTTAGCTCTAGAGGGATGATTTTGGAACAAACCTTCTTTCCTGCCGGTCTTCCCATAACTTGATGGGAATTACCTCCTTTCGAAGGACTTTCCACTGCTCTCAAGAATCCAATATTATGTCAGTTGGTGTGCAATGGAAAAACCACAAAATGCCCAGGAATTTATGGCCACTGTAATAACATTTTTTTTCTTGTTTTTGCAGTACATGTCAATGACCTCTAGGTGGGGGTAAAGTTTCCAACCTGTTTTCTTGTTGGGAATGAACAGTGTCTTCAAAGGGCTTTACTGGCTCTTGAAGAGTTAATTGACAGAGCAGTTGAGGTTGGCTTATTTTCTTGTGGTTCCAGGGCTCATTTTTTTTTTTTACTCATTCTCAGTCACATGTGGTTTCCCATGACACAGAGCTCTGAAAGCCAAGCATGAGATTGGAAGCAAGGCTTAGGAAATGGAGTTTAGATCTTACTTGAAGCCTTAGGGTGACACAGTTCAAGCCAGAATCAAACATCTTTGAGTTTTCATTTATTTACTGTGAAAAAATATATATGTCCCTGTTTTTAATGGAAAGGTATTTGGTCAATAACTTCCATTAAGTGGGCACCAGTTTCATGAATTGAGGAGAGGAGCAATGGGTTGGATTTCCTACACAACTATACCTAACAACAGAAGCAACAACTAAACAAATTGAGGAGGAAGACCATGGTGAGGCAGGCTTTCTCATGCTCCAAAACTTGGTTTTCCAAATGCCATGTGATAATAGTAGTCAAAAAGCATGTCTGTTCCAATTTGTTCTTAAATTTTAATTTGGAAAGACAAACTCTGTCTGCCGTATGAGTTACTTTTCTCATTGCTGTGACAAAATCCCCGACAGAAGCAACGTAAGGAAGGAAAGGTTTGTTTTAGTTCAACAGCAGTTTACAGTGAGTTGTGAGCTCTCCATCGCACAAGGTCTAGCTGGCAAGCGCCTGTTACATTCACGTCTCTTGAGGAGATGTAAACAAATGTCTGATCACCCCAGATAGGGCTCAGATGACAGACCAAATTAAGAGTTTCACCCAAGTCCAACTTGGTGAGCTAATAAGTTAACTGGACTTACAGGAGCATGGCTGAGGGGGTCACATCATAGATGGCTCCTAAGCAGCTGTATCACTACAAAGTGCCACCTCATCATGGATGGTGACTCTTGGAAGCTTCATCACAGTCCCCCTTCAGTTAACCCTAACCCTCTCTATGCCATAGCACCTCCCCAGACAACTTGCAGTGGGGACAGAATTACAGACAGCCAGGGAGGGAGTGCAGGAAGGAGGGAGTGTCTGGAATCTCAAGTCAACGTCTAGTGACCCTCCCCGGCTCATCCTTCTATGGAGGAGCATCAACAGGCTGGATCTGGTTGAAGGCTTCTTGTGGGTAGTCACGGCTACTCTGAATAAGTAGGTAATGACTGTGATCCTTCGAGGACAGTGTTCTACAACAAAATCTACACTTTCGACTACTACCTTGTCTGCTGCGTGAGCTATTTTTCTCATTGCTGTGATAAGATACCTGGCAGAAGCAACGTAAGGAAGGAAAGGTTTATTTTGGGCTCACAGGTTGACGGTAGAGCCCATCATGGTGGGGAAGACACAGAAGTAGAAGGAAGAGACAGCTGGTCATTGTGCTCACATGCTAGGGAAGCACTTTACCAACTGAGCGCTGATGTAGGTTTAATGTGTAGGTTTCATAAAGCCAACCTATGCCTTTAACGAGATCTGTATAAAGGGTTATTTCAACCGTTTCGGTAAAGCTTGACTCCAACATGTTTCTACTTATTAGTTTCCCAAGGGGTGCAGCTATACACGTTCTTAGGAAAGGGACTTGTTCCCAAAGGTGTTTGGCTGTATCCTTTGAAACAGATGAATACGCTTCTGTTTCCCCTAGAGAAAAGCAGATACAGCTATTTCAGTTCAACCTGTAAGATTCCACATTGCTATTTCTTCTGGAGAAGATTCCTATGCCTCAAAAAATTAACTGAATGCACTTTTAAGAACCAGTCTTCAATGATCTTCAAAATGGCGATAACATCTCAGGCAGAATATTTTGTTTTCCTTCTCTCCTATCCTCAGAAATGTAGATGTGAAGTGTAAAACAGCCCCTAACATGGGATGAGGGCAGGGGTTCTGGGAGGACTGTTGACTAACAGTTCAAAATTTAGATAATCTACCTTACAGCATAGTGATTATGGCTAATGACAGTTATTGTATATTTCAAAGTTGCAAAAATCTAAAAGCAAAGAGAAAAAGGTGCATACTGCGAGATGGGCTTGCCCCAAAGTCTGCACCCTTTGTTGGCATTTTTGCTACATGCTAAGTTGTTAGTTAGTTGTGTGATTGGTTGTGGTTGGTTGGTTGGTTGACTTTTTGAGACAGTATCTTACACTGTGGCCAGGATGATCTGTAACTTACTATGTAGCCCAGTTTGTCCACAAAATAATGGCAGTCCTTTTGATTTAGTCCCCTGAGTACACAGCAAGTCTTTTCTGCCCTCACTCAAGGCTCTCAGTGGCCAGATCTGGCTCAGTGGTTAAGAGCACTGGTTGCTCTTACCGAGAAGCCAGGTTCAAATCACAGCACCACATGGTGGCTAACAACCATCTGTAACTCCAGTCCCAGAGGATCCAACACCCTCGTTAGGCCTCCTCAGGCATTGCGCCACCTGGGCGCACTTACACACATGCAGGCATAGCATTCATACAGATAAAATAAAAATATAAAGTTAAAAAAAAAGAAAACCAAAAATATAAAGTTAAAAAAAAGAAAACCAAGGAGAAACAAATACTCCAGAGACTTTTAGAGAACTCAGCTGATTAAATAGGTTCACACTGGGGAAACACTTGCACTGTCTCAAAAAAAAAAAAAAAAGTTTTTTTCCCAATGAGATTATTGTCAGAAAGTGTGGACCATAGATCTGAACCAAATCCCTGATGGGGAACAACTGAACACTTCTCTCACTACTGGTCTTTTTCTAGGAATGGACTAGCACCTCAAGAACAGTGAGCTAAAATAGACCTTTTCTCTTTATAGGCTAATTGCTATGAGTATTTCATTATAGTAACATAAACCTGACAAACGCATAGAAACATGGGACAGGAAGGGAAAGGAGCTGTGGAACCTGTTGTGCCAATGTTGATCCTTTGACATTTTAACATGCCAGGTTGTTTCTGTTAGGACCTATAAACTCTGTAACCTAAGTGGATTCATGTGGCAACAAAGTAAATATTTCAACTTCTCTCTCTCTCTCTTTCTCTCTCTCATTTCTTGTGATTAGATTAATGGCAAGTAGGGTTGGGGTAGGGTAAGTGAATAAAAATAGGTGATTGAAAAGAAGCAGATGCTGTTCTAAACAAGAGTGTGCTCCATATAGACAGAGGCTGATGGTTCAAAACTCAAGGCCTGGGTGTTTATATTTAATACTCTGGAAAATATGTGGGCAATTTTGCTTGAGTTCTAGAATGTATTGCTGTGCTTTCTATAGTCCAAATAAGTTAGGGAGTGACATGTCAGACTGGACGCAGCTCTGTGGGAAAAGCGAAACCCCTCCTAATGCCAGGAGGAGGGGAATCACCTCTCCAAGGGGGAAATGCCCACCTACTTATTTGTCCTTAAGGTCTGGGTCATGGCCTCTACTTCACCTCATCCGTACCAAAAAAATAAAGAAAAAGGAGCCAGTGAGATGGATCTGCAGGTAAAGGCACTTGGTGCACAAGCCTGGTGACGCTGGTGACCAAAGTTCCATCCCCTGAACCCACGTAAAGGTGGAAGGAGAAAACTGACTGCACAAACTTGTCCTCTGACCTCTATCCACGCACTACTGCTCGTGTGCCCCTCCCCCATACAGGTACATCCACACCAACAATAACAAAAACAAGGAAGGAAAGAAAAGAAAAATCTCCAAAAAATGTGGAGTGACTAATGAGAGACAAGTGCAGCCTTATATCGACATCAACCAACTGCAATGTATAGACTTTATCTTGACCCACATCAAAATGAAAGATAAAAGCACGTAACACAAAGAAAAGGTATTTTTTGAGTCCAGTCTGATGGCACAATCTTATAACCCCAGCTCCTGGGGAGAAGGAGGCAGGAGGATTGCAAGTTCGAGGCCAGCCTGGGTTTTGAAGAAGATTTTTGAGGCTATGGGCAAGCTGAATACCAACTGTATTCAAAAATAATTCATTAAAGAATTATTGTTGAACTGCTAGGTGTGGAAACAGAATATTGTCAAAGAGTTCTAATCTTTCAAAGCTGCCTGCAAAGCAGAATTGTCTTGTTTTGTTTCTGAATAACTGGGAGGTGGTGTGGGGAAATGATGGTCAGGGAGTGGTTGGAAGTCCATGTCCAAAGAGACTGCCATATGGACGTATTTGTGGACTAATCAGACATTTTTCTCTCCACTTTCTGTAGATTCAAACTCGTACATAACAACAGTTGAACAGAAAACTCTGTTAGCCCCCATGGTGCCAACAGCCTGCCAGCATTGGGCAAATATCCCCGAACCTTGAGAGGGAGAGATTCCCTTTATGAAATCATTTTTTTCTCCCACACACTCACATTGTTGGATTCCAGAATTAAACCACAACCACCAGTGGCCCTTTCTTCATTCGGCACAGAGAAAATATGGGCAGAAGGAACCAAAGGGAGCCTTACAGAAATGATAGGGAACGAAAGTCTGAAAAGACCAATCTGTGGCCAAGGTGAAGGTGCCAGGTGGACTGCAATGCCCAGCCAGTGGGCAGCCTGCCATGGCCAGGCCCCAACTGTGTGTCTCCACAACAACCATTGTCTATCACATCTAGGTCAGGCCTGGTGGGGCTTAAGTCTTTCAACTTGTATCCCTTCGTGGGTGATGGCACAGAATTTCTAAAGCAGGTGTCAGTTACTGAAATGGGGCAGAGCAAAGGTGTCCTCGCAGCCCTTCCGAGGTGCCTGGCCTGGGCCTCCTAGGGTGACATCCTGTAGAAGATGGAACCTGATGACACCAGGCTGCTTACAAAACCAACAGGATTTATCTCCAGGTTGGGTAAGCAGAATCACAGGGCAATAAAAGCTCAGAAGAGCCTAGGTGCTTGGGAAATGCTATACTCAGTCAACAGAGAGGAGGGTTCGCTGATCTGATTTCAGCACAGACTGTGGAACAGGGCTAATGATAAACAGGGATCCGGGAGATGGTTAGAAGCTGAAGCCACTGTGCAAGCTCAAGTGTCACTCTCTGGACTCACAACTCTTACTGTTTTTTTTTTAAAACCAGGATCATACCATGTAGTCTAGATCATTCTCAAACTCAAGCTTTCCGAATGCTGGGACTGCGGCTGTGTACCACCATATCTGACTTGTTTCTGTCTTAGTTTGCAGACGTGACCCATCCCTTCCCCAAATGAAAATGAAAAACAGATAGAAAAAGTAGAGAAAAGAAATAATAACTCTTGACAAAGGCCTGCAAGACGGGCCAGGCACTCCCAATGGGGGCCCTATTCTCCACCTTGGTTTTTTACATTTCTTTCTCCCAAACCAGCTTAAACACACTTCTAAGTGGAAAAGCAACCTGCTCTTGGGCTGACACTAGGGGGAGTTTGAAACACAGAGAAGGGAAATGCCACAACACAATTCTAGTTTTTGTTGTTGTTGTTGCCTGAGGTAAAAGTATATCTGTACGGCTTTTAAGTTTCTACAGATAAGCTTTTAGACTTCTAAGGGTGTAGCTCAACGGTAGAACACTTGCCTCTCATATGGGAGGCCCTGGGTTCCATCCCTGGCACCATAAAATAGACACATAAATAAATGCATCAATAAATTTTGTTTTTATTTTATGTGCATGAGTGTTTTGCCTCAGAGCACCCATATCATGCAATGCCTGCAGAGGCCAGAAGAGGGCATCAGATCTCCTGGACCTGGAGTTACAGATGACTGGTTGTTCATCACCATGTGGGTACTGGGAACTGAACCTGGGTCTTCTGTAAGAACAGCCAGTGCTGTTAACATCTGAGTCATCTTTTCAGCGCACACACCCCACCCCGCCCCGCCCCACCCCAACGTACTTTTGCTGGGCATCATGGCTCTGTAATCCTAGCGTTTAGGAATCTGAGGCAGGAAAATCACCTTGAGTTTGAGGCTAGCCTGGGCTCCACAGTAAATTCCAGTCCAGCCTGGCCTACAAAATAAAGTAAATCTAAATTTACAGCAGTTTTAGGTTTGTAGCGAAGCTGTGAGGTGGTGCAGAACCCCCGCCTCCTGCACACCCACTCACCCATCATGAACACGTTCATGGGAGACACTTGGTACATTCAGTTCCGTGACCGGACCACTACAGAGTCACACTGCCCTCGTTGTTACCCAGTGTCTGCTCCGTTCCGGTTTCCTGTCCAGGGTCCCGTGATGCATTCTCTGGCTTCTGTCCTTAGTCGTCTTGTGGCTGAGACAGTTTCTCAGACTTTCTTGTTGCTGTGGACCCTGGAAGTTTTGAAGAGTCCTAGTCAGGAATTGCAGACTGACTCAGTCAGGACTCAAGGGCTGTTCCTCTCATGATGGAGTTGGGGTTCGGGGTTCTGGGGAAGAAACTTCCTAACTGTGTCACCCTGGCTTCTGATGGTTGTTTCTCGCTTATCCTTTGCCTTAAGCACTTTTTGCTGCTTATTTTGCTGGAGAACGGAAACCTTTTTAGAAATTGGGGACACACTTGGCGCTAGTTGCTGAAAAGGAAGGTAGCGAAATCATTTCTAATTATAGCTGCGATAAAGGGAGATATAAAATGTTACTCATTAGCAAAGGATTATTTTAGTCATAAACGTGAATGGTATATAAATTTTCTTTCCTTGTTGTCAAAGAGGGGAATTTCGCTTTGGTTTTTTTTTCTGTGACAATTTATATATCCTTTCTCTGTTTTTATTTCACTCGCTAAAGGAGTCAAGTTCATATTTATTTATTTATTTTTAGATTCATCTTTCATACATGTTTCTCAGCACTACTTTTATTTCCTGTAGACGTGAGATTGGGACCGTTTTAAAAGGGGTATGCTCGGTCAGTCCTTGCCACTCACACAGAACCCATATCAGAAGCCTATGTGCAGCATGCACTGGAACCCCATCACTGGAGGGTCCCTGGAATGCTCTGGCCAGCCAGTTCAGCTGAACGAGCTAGCTCTGTGTTCACTGAGACCCTATCTCTAGCAATAAGGTGTAGTGTGATGGAGAAAGACACCTGATGTTGACCTTTTGACTGCGCACACACACACACACACAAATAATATGTCTTGGGGTTGGAGAGATGGTTCAGCAGTTAAGAGGTCTGGGTGTTCTTGCAGAGGACTTCGGTTCAATTCCCAGCACCTATATGGCACCTAACATCTGTCTGTAATTCCAGTTCCAGGGGATCTGACATCCTCTTCTGACCTCTGTGGGCACTACATGACACAGGTACACCTACCTACATGCAGGCAATATACTCATACACATAAAATAACACATAAAAGAAAAATAATGTCATAAGTGGAATTGATTTTTAAAAAGTCATTATTAGAAAACTCAGTGATATCCTTTCTAAGAGATAGCCAAAGGAAGCGAGCTCATGTATGTAAGCATCCTCACATTCATGTCCAGAGCATTCAGAGGAATATAGACTGATGACCACCCTTTGTCATGATATGGTTGTCAAATATCATGTCATACTATGCAGGTGTACTAGACTTTTTCATCAATGTGACAGACACCTGAGAGAAAACATTTAAATGAAGAAAGGTTTATTTTGGCTCATAGTTTTAGTCCCTGGTCAGAGGTGGGGAAGCTTAGACTATTCTGGTAGAAGGGTAGGGAGGAGCAAAGATGCTTATATCATGACAATGAGAGAGAG
Source organism: Eospalax fontanierii (assembly GCA_035773235.1). Lineage (NCBI taxonomy): Eukaryota > Metazoa > Chordata > Mammalia > Rodentia > Spalacidae > Eospalax > Eospalax fontanierii. The sequence continues at coordinate 9,636,255 of CM069547.1, forward strand.
AGAAAGAGAGAGAGAGAGAGACCCATGATGAAGTTTAGCTCCTAAGGACATGCCTCCAGTTACCCATCTTCTAATCGTACAACTAGGCCCTAGTTCCAAAAGGTTCTGTCATCTCCCAACAAATCCATTGGTTGATCAAAACCTTTATGATCCAACCATCTCTCAGTGACTGGATCTACTACCTGGGGACCAAAACTTCATCACAGGATTGAATCTACTACCCAGTACCAAAAACTTCAACATTGGAGCCTTTTATCAGACACTTCCTACCTAACCTGTGACAACATATAAATGGCAATATATTTTATATTTGTACTGTCTGTTCTTGGTATTTATGGGGAATTGGTTCTAGGACTCTTACATATGCTCAGATGCCTTATAAAACATGATGTGATGTTGACAATATAATCTTGCACACATCCCCTTGTATTCTTTAAATCATCTCTATATTATTGATTACCCCTAATACAATGTAAATGCTCCATAAATTGTGGTTCTTTATATTGCTTAGGGAATAGTCACAGTCTGTGCATGTTCAGTACAGACAAATGTTTTCCATTTTAGTTTTTGCTAGTAAAACAGAAACCTAAACCAGAGACAATTTTTCTTGTTCTTGCATTCAGGCAGTATATTGCAGTGGTAGGTCTGAAAAATAAATTAAAAAAATGATTTGAGTGAGATCTGTCAATAGATCTGGTGTTCCACTAAAAACCACAGATTAGGATATCTGAAGTTCAGGTTATAAAGTGTTAAAAAGCGCAAATTAAATACTAGAAATTAACAAAGTCTCTCAACATGAAGAGTAGTCTTCTTTCATAGTCGTCAATGTGACTCATTTATAATCATTAAAAATGAAAGAAGATCAATCCTGTTAAATAACCCCTAAAGGAAAAAGTCGACGTAATTGATAACTTCCACAGCTTATTGTCTCAAGTTCAAGATCAAAAGGATTGTAATCCTGTTTAAACTGGACCACCTGATGATAGCCTTGACTGTTTCTCTTTCACCTTTCTCCTTGATGTTATGATTTTGTCAAGTGTTCCATCAACCCAATGGTTCCACTTTTTCTTCTCCATCTCAAAGAATAGGTATTTTTTCCACGGGGCAGAATTTTTTTCTACCTTCCTGTCCTAGTTCACTTTCAGTTGCTGTGATGAAAACATTAACCAAGACCAACTTGGGGAGGAAAAGGTTTATTTGGCTTACAGCAGTCTATTAAAAAAAGCGGAGGCAGGAACTCAGGCCACAGACTAACTGCCTATGGGCTTGCTTGCCTGGCCTGGGCTCAGCCTAATTTCTTATACACTATGAGAACATCTGCCCAGGGTTGGCAATGTGTACAGTGGGATGGGCCCTCCAGAATCACTCAACAATCAGGAAAATGCCTCATAGACATGGTCACAGGCCAATCTAATGAGAACACTCCTCACTTGAGGTTCCTCCTTCCTAGGTGTGTCAAGTTGACAACTAAAGCTCTCCAATAGACCTGCTTATGAGGCAGAGTGTTCAGTCTGAGCTGGCATTGATGGGTGCCTGGGACCTCTGGATATTTTTGATCTGTAATTTGTTGAGCCTATGGATGTAGAGGTACTGATGATCTACGTAACTTTTATTACTCATACATATAAATTATGTATACAGTCACGCATCACTTCATGACAAGGATGTGTTCTGAGAAATGAGTTGATTTTGTCACTGCATGATATCGTAGAGTATACCTATATGATGGTGTGTTCCTAGGCTACATGGCATTGCATCACCTTACATGTAGACCATTGTTCAGTTTTAATGATTGTTACACATATACGTTTACCTATGTATGTATACACTGTAGCTCCAAACCTAGTAACTTGGTTAGCATGATATATTAAAGACTTTCCATTAGAATGAAGAACACAAGGATGCTCACTATTTAACACTGGACTGGAAGTAATAGTCAACACAAGGAGACAAGAAAAAGTAGACAGGGGTCAGCAAGATGGTTCAATGGGAATACTGTTCATCTTGGCAGCAAGCACCCTTCCTTACCCACTAATCATCTTGCTAGTTCCCCCACGTATTTTTTTTAAAGTTATTGTCTTTAAGAGATAATGAAATATGTACAGATAATATGATGAGGAAAATAAATGACAACATAGTTCTATATTACCTGTACGTATTTGGTGGTTTGAATGAGAACGTCCCCCAGAGGCTACAAGAATTTGGACATTTTGTCTCCAGTTGGTGGCGCTGTTTTGGGAGGTCCCAGAAGGTGTGGCCTTGCTGGAGGAAGCACGTCACTGGAGATGGGCATAGAGAGCTCTTAAGCCTTTCCTGCTCTCTGGTTGTTCTCTGCTTCCTGTGCCTGCCTGAAGATGTGATCGCTTACCTGCTGCATCTACTCCAGCCACCTCTGCTACCATGTCCCCCTCCCCCTGCCAGGATGGGCTCTTGCCCCTTTGGAACTGTAAGCTAAATGAACTCTTCCTTTTATAAGTTCCCTTGGTCAATGTTTCTATCACAGCAACAGAGAAGTGACTAATTCAACATATATAGTAGATCAAATAAGGCCAGCTATGAGCTGGAAATTAATTGAAACAGGATGATATGCACATGGACTTTATTATATAGTTCTGCCTATTTTATATATGTCCTGAATTTTCCACAATAATGAAAGAATTAACAAAATTTAATTATTTAGTGTAAGCCAGGCATGGTGGTGTTCACCTTTTATCCAGCACTCGGGAGATAGAAGCAGGCAGATCTTTGTGTGCAGCAAGTGCTCTTAATTGCTGGGCCATCTCTCTAGCCCTGGCTGTGTGGACGCTTAAAAGCTATTTCTTAAAAAAAAAAAAAAGATTAAAAAAAAAGCAAACATAAACCTTTGTTTAGTACTAGTAGTTGACATATAGGTTTCTTATTTTCTGTATCTTTTATTTGTATAAATTATTTCATAATTTTTAGATAAAAGCTGTTCTTTCAAATTGATTGCCTGACCAAGTGAGACCAAGTCTTGTTATGTAACCCAGGCTAGCTTGGATCTCACCATGTAGGCTGACCTTGAACTCACATTGATCTTCCTGCCTCAGTCTCCCAAGCATGGGGATTACAGACATGTGTTCCATGTCTTCATTGTTCTTAGGTGTGGGTGTGTGTGTGTGTGTGTGTGTGTGTGTGATGCCAGGGGCACATTCTTTGAAAGAACTGCTTATGGCTGAATTCATGGTCACCAACAGATTCAGCAGGTGCTAATTTTCCATCAGCACAAAAGGAGAAACAGAGAGAATCCTGGGGAGAAGGCAATGCTCCGCTGCAAAATGCACGTAAGTGTGAATGAAATTTCCTGGAAATTTGGAATGTTGCAGATCCAGCTCCTAATTACAGTTTGTCTTGGGTTATTTTCAGGCTTTTTAATAACCATTTAATAGTCAACGTCTGTGCCAACATGCATATGATTAATAGGTGAAACCTTTAGAAATACGCTAGCATTCCACAGGCTTCTAACCAAAAGGCTAAGAATGCCCTCAGATAGCATCTGTGGCCTAGAGCGGAGGCTCCCTGCTTTGCTCTGACACATCTACCTGATTCTTCCACCAGTGTATTTGAAAAGTACCTTAATTTGTAACTTTGCTTTGTCATTGAATTTGGGGTAACTTGAATCTGTTCCCAGGCTATAAACAATCAATCTGGATCCAGTATAAACTAACCTCTTACACACTCTGCAGTAAGAGGAGATTTTACAGTGAAGGCACTAGTCATTCCCCAGCCCCCTGTCATGGTGGTCACACCTTGTGGACAGTCTCAGGGGTCAGATAAATCCCAGCCTTGCCAGGTTCTTCCATGTCTTCATGGGCTGAAGGTCTTGACTAATTGCCTCCAAAGAGAATCATTAATCCCAACACCTGGAGGCACAGAATCTTTGTGAGATTGAGGCCAGCCTGGCTACGTAGCAAGTTCAGGCCCAATCTCAAAAAGACAAAAAAAAAAAATTTTTTTTTAATGTGTATGAGTATTTTGCCTGTGTATATGTGTGTGTGTGTGTGTGTGTGTGTGTGTGTGTGTGTGTGTATCCTTGCATGCAGTACCCCTGGAGGCCAGAAGAGGGCCTTAGATTCCCCTGGAATTGGAGTTATGGATGGTCCATGTGGGTGTTGGGAATGGAACATGGGTCCTCAGCAAGAGCTGAGAGTGCTCTTAACCACTCAACCATCTCTCCACTCCCACAGGGGTATATGTGGAACATGCCCTCTTCCAAGGACCCCACCCTCTCATTTCTTGCCACCCCCCCACCCGCTTCTAGCTAATCTCCTTTGTTCCCCTAGACAGTTACACTTCTACTTTCATTTAATACACACATGTATGATTTTTGTGTGACTATATAAAAGCTAGGAACCATGAATGAGAGAAAAGATACGGTATTTGTCTTCCAGAGACTGGCTTCATTCACTTAATGGTTGTCTCCAGTTACAGCCTTTTAAAATGTTCTGAATTTGAGACAAGCCTTTGCATCACTGCGTGGGTGGTGTGGAGGGGAGTTAACCTGAGCGCTGGAGAGTGGGCATGGCCTGCAGTCACCAGGGAGAGTCTACCTAGAGGCTGTAGGGTAGGCCCTGAGGCCTATTAAAACTTCTCACTTCCTTTGAATTCAGCCGCCCTGGGTTTAGGGAAACAACACAAAGCAAAGCCAGCCGCTAACTTTCATCCCAGCTGGTCTTGTTCTTTCAACATCTCTGGAGAGCTACAGGCCAAGAATTTATTTAGGAAGGGGAACAGAATTATAGAGGAGGTTCTGAGCTGATTGCTTTTCCTGTTAATTACTCTTCAAAATTAATATACTTTTGAAATATACTTCAAAAATGATGATGAAAGACAAATTTATATATAGGGGAAAAAGCTATTTTTGGATCAAATCAAGCACATTTTTCAGACACAGTTATTCATATATTTTTCAGCCCCTACTATGCTTCCACTATTGCTCTGGTTCCAAAGTTACTAGGAAGGTAGACTAATCGTTTAGACAAAGAGGCATTGGGTGAGGATGTGCTAAGTTTTGCTTCTGTTCGATTCAATTAAAACCCGGTTATTATCTAAACATTTATATAATTATAGGCAGTCATTATCCGGATTGTTTTCCAAAGGCCAAATTTGACTCAGTGTGCCTTTGATTGCAGAGACAAGGCAGCGGCACAAAACATCACTGAACAAAGCAATTATTACACAGGAGGTTTAGCTCAGGAAAAGAGATGGGGACAAGCTCCTGGTGCAAAGCTCTTTATCTCAGTTTCCAAAGTGCAGCAGTTTAACATTTAAAAGGCTGCTCTGAGAGAGACCCCCCCCCAAAGGTTCTTTCTCTCGTTTACAGACAGGAAGTACAAAGGAGGGCTGGACAGCTTCGATGCTCTGGAGAGGAATTTTCTTCTTTTACTTATGTAGTAGATAAAAATAGCATTTCACTTCTCTCCAAGTCTGCAGAGAGGATTAAATGTGAGTCTAGGTCTTCTAATGTAAAATGTGAATTGTTAACTGGGAGATAGTGCAGTTCGACTCTTAAGCAGACAGCTGTGGGTGCTTTGAAGGTTGACGTCTTCATGTCCTTAAAATGCCCAAGTTAAAAGGACTCAGAAGGTTTGCAGCCTTCCTCAGGAGAGCTTCCTCCTTGTCCTGTGTGCCAGAAAGCATTTTGGAGACTGTTTCCCCTGTTCAGGACTGGCTGTCTCTGGAAATCTCAGTATTTACATTTGTACTTACTTTTCTTTGGGGTTCCTAAGCCCTTCCTACAAGAGTACATAAGAACACCCTCCCACCGTGCCTCTCCTTAGAGACCTTCTTGTTTCTGTCTGTGGACAACCAAAAACAAACAGAAAATACCTCTCCAGCTGATTTGTAATTTTGAATAAGTCTGAGTGTCTCCAGTAATTCACAGGAATGTTAGAATTGTAGCAATTTCTCTTGGAGGAATTTACAAAAAGCAAAGTAATCCAACAAATACACTCGGCACAATAAGGTTGACCACGTAGATTTCTGATATTAAAAGAAAGATGTCAAACTGTAGCTAGGGGGACTTTTTACATATGTTCTGCAGAAACACAAGTGTTACTATTTCTGAATTTCAGAGTATCTCATTGATTTTCCAACCTTCTGAACTTCACTACTGTGGAAAGGCAAGAGACACTCCAGACTGGCTCAGGATCAGACATTGACCTTCTGTTCCTGGCTGCAGGGCAGTTCCATTAGAGCCTAGCTTCTTAAACTGTGGGTCACAACCCCATATGGGTTTGAATAGTTGAAAGGGGGACAAGGGTAAATGGTTTCTGAACATGCAACCAAAAATTAATTTTAAAAAATACACATGGGGTTGGAGAGATGGTTCAGGGGTTAAGAACACTGGGTGCTCTTGCAGGGGACCCAGGTTTGATTCCCAGCACCCACATGGTGACTAACAACCACCTGTAACTCCAGTTCCAGGAGATCCGACCCCTTCTTCTGACCTCCTCGGGCACTGCACAACACGGGTGCACTTACACACATGCAGGCATCATACATATAAAATAAAAATACAAGTAATAAATGAAATATTTTAAAAATATGCAATGGATCAGAGGTGTTTTGGGCAGCTCGCACCAGTGGGCATTGTGTAACACCACCAGTTCTGAACATTCATGCTGTCACACACACAGTGCCCAGAACACTGCCTGAAACAGTTCCGCTCAGATTCGAGGTGGTTATTGCTGCATTTTTACTGCTAGTACAACGTTTTTTGCTTGTACAGAAACATAGGGTTTAATTACAAAAACCAGGCTTTTAATAGCTTCCTGTGATCATTCTTCAATATCTAATGTTTTTGGATTTGTATTGTGTTAGAATGTTTGATTTTAGAATTGCTGTTTGAGTTGCTGGCTTGAATTTCCCAAAGAAGTGTTTTGTGAATCTTTGTGTGAGATTAGGACAGAATTTCCAAGATTTTAAAAAATGTTTCTAAACATGCTTGATACATGAATCGATAGTCTCACCACTGATGATTATAAAATCAAAATAACTGAGCAATTCTGAAACACTGAAGATGGTCTTTATGCCCTGAAGTATCAAATAATCAATTCAACCATGGTCACAGAACCAGTAGAATATATATAAAATTTATTAAATTAACTTATGCCAAAATAGTAACAGCTGCCTCATAACTGAGAGGGAAGAACCCAGTAGTTGTTCAGTTCATCAGTCTGGGCTCCTCAGCAAAGACCTGGAAGTTTCCTGGAGAGCCTCGATGGTCCTCAGTCCATGTTGGAAGTCTGGGTTATGTAGCCAAAGATGACCTTGAACTTCTGATCCTTCTGGCCTTTAGTTCTGGAGTGCTGGGATTACAGGTTTGTACCACCACACCTAATTTGTGTGGTTCAGGGGATCCAGTCCAAGGCTTTATGCATGGTGGACAAGTGCTCTACCAACTAAGGTACATCTTCACCCTGGGTTTTGCTGTCTGAGACAAGGTCTTTCCCCTGAAGTTCAGTTGGCCTGGAAGTCACTCTGTAGTCCAAGTAGCCTAAAACCTGCTGGCCGCCTGCCTCAACAACCTCCTGGTTTCTGGAATTGTAGGCATGTGTTACCACACTCTGCTTATAACAATGTTGTCTATGGCAGAGTGAAATGTGCCAGAATGAACAGAACATGAAGTGATGAACTACAATGAATGAATCTGCACCATACTCAGCCAAGACTGCCTTGACTTGGCCAGATCTCTGCCCATCTCGAGATACCGGCAGATTCAATATCCTTCTCCATGTGGTCCCAAACAGCCAAGTCCATACATGTTACATATACCCTTTCTGAACTATAAAAGTTCAGTTTGATTAAATGTGAAACAATTTAAGTTACCGAGACTCTTTCAATAAATTTTTCTGCCAGGCATTTTAGAGATGAATGAAAGGCTGAGTTCCCAACAATGCTGGGTAATTAACTTCAAATAGTCTGTATGGTACGTTGCCTACCATACGCCAAGGGCAGAGAATGTCGTATGATTCTGAGGGGCTACAGGGTTGAGGAGAAGCTCTTTCTGAGTTAAAAAGGTTCACACCTGAGTCAGCAGAGCACAAAAATGTCACAGCTTAGATTGTCATTTGCAATCTGAGGAACAAATACAATCCCAGTACTGGGTAGGCTGAGGCAGAAGCATCTTGAGTTTGAGGCCAGTATCAACTACACACAGAGAGTTCAAGGCCAGCTGGGGCTATACAAAGAGATCCTGTCTTTAAAGAAGAAAGCCATCTCTCCAGGCCTGATTTATTCATTTTTATTTTATGTGTATGAGTGTATTGTCTGCATGTATGTAAATGCACCCATGTGTGCAATGGCCTAGAAGGCCAGAAGAGGGCACTGAATTCCCTGGAACCAGTTATGAATGGTTGTGAGGCAATATGCAGATGCTGGGAACTGAACCTGAGGCCTCCGGAAGAGCAGCCAGTGCTCTTAACTGCTGAGCCATCTCTCCAACCACAGTTAGCATTATTGTGGTGTGTGGTACAGGTGTGTGAGTTCATTCATGTCACGACACATGCATGTCACACGTAGAGATCAGAGGACAATTTTGTAGAGTTGATTCTCTCTTTACATGGGTTCTGGGGATCAAATTCTGTCATCAGACTTGTAGGGCAAGTGCTTTAACCTTGGAGCCATCTCACTGGCCCCTGAAATGAATTTTAAAAGCTACGAAGGACTCATAGATTGTTCTGTGAACAGTGATTCTAACTTTCTGTGGACAACCTGATGATATATAAGATCAAGACAAGAGGAAAAGGAATGAGAGAGAGGGAGTTCTCAGACAAAAATAAATACTGAAGAAAGGTAAGCCTTTAGACAGATAAAGACAGTGTCCCATGGGAACCAGCTGCAGCAAGAAGGTACATGGGGAAGATGGGATTTTAACACAGACTCAACAGGTTGTCTGAGCAGAAAAAAAAACCCATTTGACAGGCTTAAAGGCATTCCTGACTGACATTTCTAGCATTTTTTTAATTGATGGAATTAACTACAAGCTGCACCACAGGCAACAAGAGATCCTGGTCATCAGGAGACAATTTCTACAACAGCACAAAGGCTGTATCTTGGGGATGGTATAACAGACACCTGCCGCGTGCTTGCTGTTGAGTACATCCCTGCAGGAGGAGGCCTGACATTTCCAGCAGCGTGGGACCATGATGCTTTGGGCTGAAGTAAGAAGAAATCAAATGGAAGCAGTGCCAAACAAAGAATGTTTCACAGCCCTGTAGGCAAATTGTGGGGGTGGGTGGCTGAGGATGGGGCAGGTGGCTTTCCATCATCATGAATTTCTGCTCAGGATGATCTAGATCTTTCCACCCATCGACTCTGTTGTCATCCTCAGTGTGTCCGCTTCTCCACTCTTCACAAGGTTGCTGTAGCAGTCCCAGGGACCATGTCCTCACATAATAGCCGAAGTCAGGGAAATTGAATCTGACCTTCTAGAAGTCACGTTAAAGGAGAAAGCAGACTCCAGAGCATAAGCACACACCCGTACACTGGAGACTTTGCCAGGTGCCACATAAGCCAGCCAAAGATACGAAGGATCAGGTGACCTGCTGCTTTACATTAGTCAAGGTGCATCGCAGCTGGGGAAGGCAGGCTGTAGCTCACCAGTACAGTGCTTGCCTTGGTCTACACAAGGCCCAAGGTTCAATTCCCAGCATCGCCACAAAAGATGCTGGGAGGAGCCATGCTTCCCTGAGTTGAAAAAGTGCTAACAAGATTCGGAGTTTTGTTGGTAAAAGAAGAGGGAAGGGCTGGTGCTTGTCCATGTCCATCCATCTGTCTGCTGGTCTGTCTGTCTCTGTCTCCCTTTCCATTTGGCATTCCGGGAATAGAGCCCGGGGCCTTGCATATGCCAGGTCACTGCTCTACCACTAAGCCATGACTCAGCCCTACCATCCCCTCTCTCAATATGCACACAGTTACATTAATCATTTGTACTGTCTAGTTCTGTGGACTTGGTCAAATGCATAGACTTGTGTAACCATCACTATGCAATCATGATAAAATGTATTAGGAAAGCAAAAGAAAGCCACTTGTATAGGAAGATCATGGCATGTCTGAGGCCGGCCTGGGCTACATAGGGAGACCCAGTAACTGGGTCCAGAATCAACCAGCATGGATTTGTTGTTGTGGTACAAATGGCAGAGGTTTGGGGCTCTTGTGCCATTGGCTCTTTATGAGTTCATAAGGGATGGTAACCAGGCAGTTTATAAGTCTGACATAGGGAGATGCAGATAGCATGCTGTGACTTTGGAGAGACCAGCACCGGGGTCATGATCTTGTCCTTAGGTACTTCCAGGACATGTTGCTTATGAGGCCTGCAAATGCCTGTCTTTGATCATTACTCTGTGGCTGACCTTGACAACTTGCTTTGTTTCTTGGGGCTGACAGCCCTTGACTCCATCCATCCTTCTTACTCAGCAAACGAGGCTGTGATATTCTGGTCCACTGTCTGGTTCAGGGTATGTTGGCATCACAGAGAGGAAGGCAGAGGGCCTCATTCTAGTCAGAACTAGCTAGTTCAGGATAGCCTTCAGGATGTGCCTTTGATATTACTTCAGCAGGTTGATGATGCTGACAAGCTATTGAGAAGACAGACATGACTTCTGTGAAGCATAGACTCTTTGAACACCACGAGGGAGATAGTAAAATAAAATCTTGATTATTAGGCCTGGGGCTGTATAGTTCAGTAGGTAGAGTGCTTGCCTAGTATGGGCAGAGCCTTGGGTTCAGTTCCCAGCACTCCATAAACAGAATGTAATAATGCATGCCAGTAACTCTGGCACTCAGAAGTGGAAGATCAGAAGTTCAAGGCTATCCTCTGCTACACATTGAAGGTCAAGGCTGTCTTGACATACGGGAGACCTTGCCTCAGCTAATAGGAACTGGAGAGATGGCTCAGTGGTTAAGAGCACTGGCTGCTCTTGCAGAAGATCTGGGCTGGGGGTCCCAACACCCACATGGCTGCTCACAACTGTCTATAACTTCACTTCTAAGGGATCTGACATCCTCTTCTGGCTGTGGGTATTGCATGCATGGAGTGCACTTATAATCATGAAGGCAAATGCTTATACGCATAAAAATAAGAATAAAAAATAATATATAATTAGAAAAACATAAAGCATAATAGCAAACATTTAAAAAGCAAAGAACTATGAGGAGACAGATGCCTTTCAGCTTTGTCCACAATAAGACAGTGTCTAGAGTCCCATGAATGAGCCTTCCTGTGGCGCAATGGCAGTCATCTAAGCTGGGCTGCTTTCTTTCAGGGAGCTGGTGCCAGTGCTTGTCTGGAGTGCCCGGGGCCAGCACCTGCCTCTGTGCCAAGTAGGAAAAGACTTCCTGCACCGTGACGCTTTATTTCTATGTATCAGGACATAATTGTAAAGTGCTATAACACTGCAGTAGTTGGTCAATTACAAATTCTTGAGACTTGAACGCTGGCTGGTACCTGTGGGGGGTTACACAGTGTGCAACCATCCCAGCTTGCACAGATAGCTTAGGACTCACTTGTTCATGGGATAAGAAAAACTCCCATTGCCAGGAGGTCTGGGCCAGTGTTTTGGAGGGCGCCTGACAGTTATTAATGAATTCATTCGACATGTACAGGGTGGTTACTAACTTAAAGGCTCAATATTGAATGCTTGATTACCATTATCTCGTTTAATCTGCACCAATTATCAATATTATTAATCTTACTTAAATATTTTGTTGTGTGTGTGGGTCTCTCTCTCCCCCTCCTTTTCTCCCTCCCTTCCTCCTTCTCTCCCTCTGTGTGTGTATGTGTGTGTGTGTAAGTGCATGCATAATCATGGTGCACATAGAAGGTTAGAGGACAACTTGCCAGAGTCATTTCTCTTCTCCCACCACGTGGGTTCTGGGGATTGAACTCAGATCATCAGGCTTGCATAGCAAGCACCTTTATCCACTGAGCCAAGTTGTCAGCCCTTTAGTTCTTTTAGAAGCAAAGAAGTCAAACTAGACAATTTATGTGACACCCTAATTCACATGTTTAGTGTTGTTGCCCACCTGGAAACCTGACAGAACTGAAGTTAAGGTTACCAACCACTTCCTCCTCAGCATACACTTCTAAATATATGTCCATTGTTGCTATACTACATCTGCAAAATCTGTTGGAACATGAAGGGTTTTGTGATAATGTGCCTAATTAATTCATATTGATTTTCTCAAAAAAAGATTAACCCAAAAATTCTTAGGGTGCCACAGAAGACGGTGTGAACACAGTAGAAATTGCACTTGTAAACCACAAATCCATTTTTTCAAACCAAATGACTGAAGACCATGTAACTGGTTCAGTCACAGAGGCAAATTTCGAGGTGCCTCTGAGTTCCTTGCTGCAGAGCAGGCTAAAGGGGACTTCTCTCAGTTAGGAGGATCAGCCCTCAAAATTGGAAGCCAGTTGGCAGAGGTGCAAGTCTGAAAGCCTGTGCTTTCACCAAGATAATCCTTAGGATCTTTGGAGAGGCGACTCGTCCACTTCCTCCGGAGTACAGGCCAAAGAGGGCCCAGCTGGCCAGATCACCCCTCTTTCTTCTGGGCTTCTGTGATCTTGAGACCAGAGTTTTAGGTCCAGTAAGACACTCTCACAAAGGTGCCTTATCACATGGGAAGCCATTTGAAACAAAAAAGGAATTAACACTTTGCCCAACAACTTCTTGTTTGGTTCCGTTCCACGAAGGATTCTTAATTTAACGGGTTTCCTTCTTAATTAGATTTAGCAATTAGGGTTGCCCGTTAACCTAAAGTTTTCCTGTAAAACTCTCATCCTCCACTGAGTCTCCCTGCTTTACAGCCTCACAGCTATGTAATTGGCAGTTAAATTCACATCCATTCAAAGCACACGAGATGTGCTCAGCCCTGACCAGGTGGCTGGGGCTCCAGTCTGCTTGGATTCTGGAAACCTGTGCCAAACACCCTGGGTGGTAGGATCATGGAGCAAGTCTGGGACCTCTAGGCTCCCACACGTCAATCATTTTATTCAATCAAACAGTGCTTATTCAAGCCTTGTGATCTGTAAACAGTGTCCGAGTGGTAGAAGATACTGTCTGCCAGGCTGCAGAGTGGAACTCTGCTGTTGTGGGGCAGGAACATTAATTACTCATTTGTAGCATGTCTGCAGGCTTGAGAAGGGTTAAAGGTGGATTCTATTTTTCTTCAAAGAGTAGTGTGGGCATGTTATTTTTCTTGCTTGGTTTTTCTTTTTTAATTTTCAGACAAGTTCTCAAGTAACCCAGGCTGACCTCACACTCAGACTCACTAGGTAGCGGAGGCTAGGCTTGAACCCCTGATCCTCTTTTCTCAACCTCCCATGGGCTGGGATGACAGGCATGTGCCACTATGCCCTGCTAAACAGTAGTTTTTATTCCTCTTTTTCTTTGCTTTTATCCTGAAAGAGGATAAAGAGTTTTTTGAAAAGAGTTTTTTTCTGATCTGAATACTTAATTTGAATACTTAATCTTTTTAATTTTTAAGTTTTCATTATAAAGAAATTTGGATTATCCCCCTAGGCAGCAAATATAACTAATAGGCATTTCCTTAATAATGTTTTGTTTTTGTTTTGAGACAGGCTTCAAACTCATTATGTAGCTGAGGATGACCTTGAACTCTGATCCTCTTGTCTCTCTCTACTGAGTGCCAGAATCACAGGTGTACCACAGCCAGTTTATGAAGTTCTAGGGATCAGACTCAGAGCTTCGTGCATACTAGGCAAGCAATCTACTGAACTGAGCTGCATCCTGAGGTCTGTATTTCCTTAAATCTGTTAAGTGCTAGTTGCAGATAATGTATAGGTGTTTCCTCTCTATTTTAGCACTTTTATTTTTGTTTCTTTTTAAAGTCAGCACACCAAGAAATAGGTTTTTAAAAGTATTTTCTTTTATGCGTATGAGCGTGTGGTATTGCTTGCATATATGTAAGTGGACCTATGTTGTGCAATGTCCACGGAGGTCAGAAGAGGGCATTGGAATCCCCTGGAACTGGAATTATGGATAGTTGTTAGCTGCCATGTGGGTGCTGGGATCTGAACCTCCGGGTCCTCCACAAGAGCAACCAGTGCTCTTAACTGCTGAGCCATCTCTCCAGCCCCCAAAGTGATAGATTTTATTGTAACATTGCCATACATATGTGTTGTTCTTCTTGTCTCCTCATTCCCTCATCCTGTCTTGTTGGTCCCTTTTCTCCTCCCATATGGTTGGCCCTTCTTTCATGGGGGAGTGGTGAACTCTTAAAGGAAAAATCTAAGTTAACAGACAGCCCTAATTGCTAGATCTAATTAGGAAGGAAATTAGATTCAGACTCGTTCTTGTAAGAGCACCAAAGAAAGCAAGAATGTTTTCTTGGGCACAAAGCAGAGTAGATGTGTGTTCAGATGTCGAGCTGGTAATAGAATGTGGGTTCCAGGTGTGGAGAGACACCTGGAACTGGCTCGGGGGCTGGCATCACTAGACATAGCCCTGAGGCAAGAGAAGACTTTGGCTTTTGTTAGGCTGCAGCTGACTTTGTCTCACTGCTCAAGTTACTTAAGATAACAAACTGCATTTGCCGAGCTTGGATTCCAACTCTCAGTTCCTGCATTCCTGAGCCACCTCTACCCAAGTTTAAGGGAAGTAAACTGAGGCTCTAACAACCAGGCTCACATTCCTTTTTATTGCTGCACTTGAGGTACCTAAGAACCCACAAACTTGATCCCTAAGGTCAACATTTATGGGTTGAATGTGTCTGTGAGAACTTGCTGTGTTGGAAACTTACTCTCCAAATTCACCTGTGAATAGTGTTTGGTATATGGACTTTGGGAGAGATAGTTAGGATTAGTGAAGGTTATAAGATCCCATGATGGCCATGGAAGCTTTTCAAGAAGAGAGATCTGAGCTAGCAAGCCATGGCTCTCCCCGTGATGCCTTCTGCCATGCCAAACCCTGTGCTCTGGGATGCCAGTCCTGGGGCTGGTTTTGGGCTTTGGGCTCCAGAGCTTAGAGACACTTTTTTTTTTTCAATTCTTAATACATTTCCTTGTATGAGATATTCTGTATAGCACTGGAATACAAACCAAGATGGTCACACTAGCTGATTATTTTTGCACCAAGGACATGGAGGCTTAAATTAAGAAGTGCAGCTTGCTACTCCTGGTGGCTTATGCCTATAATTCCTCACTTGGGAGGTTAAGGAAGGAGGATTGAGAATTGGAGCCAGCCTGGGCTATGAAGCAAGTTCAAATGAAGCCTGGGCTATATAGTGACAGATTTTTGTCTCAAAAAAAAAAACACTTTTAGTTTTTAAATTATTTTTCTTTTTGACAAATAGCATAGTAGATAGCCAGAGAGGTTTTGAGTAACATAGATCCTATAGAAAGGAGACAAAGCCAGTGTGATGGCTCATCTGGTAAAGACTGAGCCCTTCCATAGGCCTTTTTAGACATTTGGCTTCTGTGCTCTGTAATGCAGGCTGTTCCCATCCTCCTAGGTCTTGAGTGAAGTATTCACTACTAAGAGACTGTCTGTGAAGTGGCTGCTGGTATTTTGACCATTCTCCTTGAGGAGACACAGTAGCGTGCACAGAGCAAGGATACTTATAAAGCCTCCAAGGCTCTTAAGGTTGGACCAGCCCATAACCTTCCCGGGTCCCTCCGCAGAGCTTAGTGGTGGAAATTTGAGCAGGGTTGGTAAAGAAATGGAGTGTTAAGTTGTACTTTGACACTACAGAGCTTGGCAAGATTTAAGCCCTTTAGTCATTCCCTACAATCCTTTCAGTCAAAACATTTGCCAGGACCCCTCAACGACCACATTTGGCTCTACCTGAAGGTCTTCTCCTTTGTGTTGAAGTTTCTTTCCTATCAAGCACATGGTAGTATGTACTGTAAAATTCCTTCAAGGGGTAAGATCAGACTGGCAGACTCCAGGGCGGCCCTGGAGAGAAAGGTCGGCCTGTTAGTCACAGTCCTTAGGAAACAAAAACAAACAGAATGCTTTATTGGCTGTTAAGTTCCTTCAGATGTTCTTTTAACCCTTTGAGGCCATGTGCAATTGCCATTTAGAAGCAGTGTGTATGTGTGTGTGTGAGAGAGAGAGAGAGAGACCCAACTCTGGGAGTGTCAGCCAGCTTTGTCACAGCTTCCTTACTGTGACAAATACCTGAAAAACATCTCAAAAGGACAAGAGATTTATTTAGGCTCACGGTTCAGACTGTGGCTAGCTGGCTGGCTTTGGGCCCGAGGCAGGAAGTCAGGGCAGAGGAGGCACCATGGAAGGGCTCGCACCCTGGGGCAGCCTGAAGTAGGGTGAGAGGGAGGGAGAGAGAGAGGAGAGAGAGAGGGAGCAGAGAGGTGGGCAGAAAGGGAGAGGGAGAGAGGGGAAGGGAGGGATAGGGAGAGGGAGGAGAGGAGCAGAGAGAGGGATAGAGAGAGCGTACACAAACTTGTTCCATCCTCCCTTTCGATTCATGCTGGCCTCAGCTTATGGGATGGGACCCGCATTCATTCGGATGGGTCTTCTCCTTCCCGTAATTGTTTCTAGAACTCTCTCAGAGATTTGCTAAACTCCAAGTTCTCTCAATCTAATCAAGTTGTTAACCAAGACCAGTTGTTACAGTGGCTTGAGCACCTGCACCTGGAGCCCTCCTCTTAAAGGAAGCCCAGCACGGACCTATTCCATGGGTTTGTAAGGAGGACAAAAATGAAGCCCTTTCTGGGAAGCCTCCAACTAAGGGATCGGCCACAGATTCTCAAGGTCTGAGTGTAAATTTAGGTTCAAAAAAAATGTGAAAGAGCCAGGTACTGTTGTGCACACCTTTGGTCTGGGCACCCAGGAGGCAGAAGCAACAGATCTCTGTGAGACCGAGGCCAGCTGGGACTACCAGGAGACCCGCTCTCAAAACAAAACAAAACGAACAACAACCGAAATCTCTAAAGGAAAATGAACTTTCAAACACAGGCATGAGAAGAAGGAAAATATTTTTCAGAACTCATTACAGTACTAGGGTTTCCCTACGCAAAGACTCAACAGATCACAGGTAAAAACTTTTTGTTTAATTTTTGTTATTTATTTTATATGGGAGTGCACATGTCTTGGTACACATGTGGAGGTCAGAGAATCTTATGGAATCAGTTCTTTTCATCTTAGTGGTGTGGCGGTTTGAGGGAGAAGGCCCCTCATAGTCTCTAAGTATTTGAATTCTTGGCTGAAGTTGGTGGCGCTATCTGGAGTTTTAGGAGATGTGGCATTGCTGGAGGAAGCTCGTCACTGCAGTGGGCTTTCAGAGTTCTTAGCCTTGGCCCATTTCCAGCTTCTCTTTGCTTCCTGTGTCAGCTTGCTGCTCGGGCTGCCTCCTCCCTCCCTTCCACCATGATGGACTCTTCTCCCTCTGAACCCTAAGCCCAACAAACTCTTCCTTCGATAAGTTGCCTTGGCCATGGTGTTTTATCACAGCAACAGAAAAGTAACTGAAACACATGCATTCTAGGGCTGGATTCCGATTCTCTGGCTTGCATGGCGTGTGTCTTTGCCTCTGAGGGAAAGCCCCATTCTTTTATTTTATTTTTTTCCAGTACTGGGGATTGAGCCCAGGGCCTTGAGCATTGTACCACTGAGTACTTGCAGCTTTGGACATTTTTAGAGAAAAAAAATCACACATCTATTGAACATTTGGAGATTTTTTTCATGTCTTTATTCCCTAAATAATATAGTATAATATTTATACAGCATAAAGACTCAAATATACAACAAGATGTGTATTGGTTATACGCAATACTAAGCCATTTTGTAGAAGGGAATGGACCATGTTCTGTAAAGGTCCTAGAACCAACTCCCGAGGATGGACCGAGTGAATGACTGTAATGAGAAGAGCTTGTGATTCCCACAGACTGGAATACAGGGGTATGCCTTACTCTTTCCCCTGCAGAGAGAGGGTCAATAGAAGAGAGAATGGCAGGAAAGCTCCATAATGCTACTTTAATGTTCTCCTTTGCTGAAACAATTTGTCCATTTGCACAAGCGCATTTGTTTGGGTAGAAGTTAACAAAAGACTGAGCAAGTTGCACATTGTGAAGACTTGGGGTTGAATGTGTATTGTCTCTGAAGTTATTTCCTGAGGGGCTAGAGAAATGACTCAGTTGATGAAATACTTCTCAAGGTTCTGAATTCAGTCCCCCAGAAGAGCCAGATTAACAGTGCATACCTGTACCTGAGTGAGAGGGAGGGATCCCAGAGCTCACTGGTCACCCTAATGAACCTATGAACCCCAGGTTCATTGAGAGATCCTGTCTCAAAAACTAAGGTAGACACCCAACATCAACTCTGGCCTCCACTGCATGTGCACACATGTGCTAATGCTGCCACACACACGTGTACACACACATGCACACACAGTCATATATATACACATGAGCAGTTGTTGCTTAACTCTAAGGGTGTCCTATGCACTCATATGCTGGAATATGGCTTTTGGGTTATTTTGTTTGTCCCTTTGCTTTTAGAGACAAGGGATCACTATGTGGCCTTGACTGGCTTAGAACACACTACATAGCCCAGGTTGGCCTTGAACTCAAAGCCGTCTTCCCCGCTCTGGGGTACTGGGATTACAGACATGCACCACCATTCCCGTCTTGGAATGACCTTTTTTACTTTTAAAGATTTAATTAATCTATGTGTGTGTTTGTATATGAGTGTGTGTTTTGGTGATAGGACACATGTGTCTTTGTGTGGAGCTGGTATGCATGTCTGTGTGAACTCAGAGACCAGCAGAGGGTGTCGGGTTGTCCTCTTCCATCATTCTCCATCTACTCCTCTGGGACAGGGTCTCTTCCTGAACTAGAACCTAACAGGGTGGCTCTTGCCTCAGGCTGGAAGTCAGGAGGTTCCAACAAGCCTCTTCTCCACCTGCCTTCAGTTGGGGATACAGGTGCCTGGTTTTTTACATGGGTGCTGAGGTCTGAACTCCAGTCGTTGTGATTGCAGAACAAGCACTCTTATGTGCTGGGCCATCTCTCCATCCCCCAGAATAGCACTTTATGAAGCTTGGTCTTCTCTGAATCTCTGCATACAGTCTCCTGGCCTACAGCAGCCCCTTCCTGTGTTGAACACAAAGGACATGTTGCATGTAATTATTTTATAAAACTATCCCATTTCCATAATCATGACATGGGAGACCGGGTTGAAAGAGAACCCTTGAAACTGCTAAAATGCTATGATTCATTTTTGGACTTTATTAAGAAGCCTGTCTCACTTAGATAATTTGCAGCCAGGTTTTACCCTGGAGCAAGTTTCGTCAGTCATGTTAAATTCATGGGGAAAATCTCTGAGGATTTAGAACTGAAAAAATAGACAGCTTTAATAACGGAAACACTGATGTAAAGAGCAGGGAATGGAACTATGTTCTAACCATTTAGGGGAAAAATGGGTAAGATGTTACTAATAAGTCGTGTTGCATTTTTACACGGCCATTTCCTTCCTCTGAAGGAATGTGGGGATGGGCTTTTAAGTGCTGGGTAATTGCTTGACAGCTCCCATCTCTAGGGCAACTTTTAACTAGGATATCGTTTTGCTATTGCCTTTACTAAAAATTCAGAAGACACACACCTCCCAGAGTCCAGGAGACAGATAACCAGATATCTGAGAAAGAGTACATAGGGCTGTGTGGAACTCCAATACTTCTCGATCTCTTTTCATGACCATTTTAGACTGTTAGCTTTCCATTCCTGCAACAAATACTAGAGGTGAATCAACTTTAAAAGAATAAAGGTTTGGAACTGGAGACGTGATCCAGTGATTACTGAAAATGGTCCATAACTTTAGTTCTAGGGGATCTGATGCCCTCTCCTGGCCTCTGTGGTGCACATACACACATGTAGGCAATGCACTAGCTCATGGTTTCAAAGCTTTTAGCCCATGGTTGCTTGACTTATTGCTCTGGGTCATTGGCTAAGCAGCACATCAGAATGGCTGTGTGTGGACAAGCAAACTGCTTATTTCATGGTGATCAGGAAACAAGGAGTGATGGGTCGTGCCCTCAGTGGTCTAACACCATGACTACGGTAACTAATAGAAAGAAGAGTTTGGTTTGGTTTATGTTTCAGAGGGTTGGCGTCCATAATGGTGGGGGAGGTCTGGTCGTAGAGGTAGAGCAGAAAATCAAGCATGACACCTTCAAGTCAGCGCTGAAAGCAGAGATGACTGGAGATCTGGCAGGGCTTAAGAACTCTCAAAACCCGACCTTAGTGATATGCTTTCTCCAGCAAGACTGCAGCCCCCAAAACCTCCCTAAACAGTAACACCAACTGTGGACAAAAATGTCCAAATACTTGGAGCCTTTGGGGGATGTTCTTTTTTAGAGAGGATCCAGTTTGCTTTTCTGTTGCTGTGATAAACAAACACCAAGACCAAAAACAACTGAGGGGAAGAAAAGCTTTATTTTGTCTTCAGGTTGCAGCCTGACACTTAGGGAAGACAGGAATGCCAGCAGGACGGGGACTTGTAGGGAGACTGTGGGGGAATGCTGCTTTCTGGCTGACTCCCGGCTCAGCTACCCTTTTCTTACGACCCAAGCCCACCTGCCTAGGGATGGTACCACCCACAGTGACTGGGTCCTTCTGTGTCAATTAGCAATCAAGAAAATGCCTCACAGACATGTCCACAAGCCAATTTGATGAAGGAGCTTCCTCGACTGAGGTTCCTTCTTCTCAAATATGTCAGGAAGACAACCAACATTAGCTATTATACAGGGTCTCATGTAGCCCAGGCTAGCCTCAAACTTTCTATATAGCCATAGATAACCCTGAACTTCTTGATCCCTCTACCTCCATCTCCTGAATACTAAGAATCATGGGCATGTGCCACCATGCTCAGCTTATGTGGTGCTGGGGTTGAATGCAGGCCTTTGCACATGCTAGGCAAGCACTCAACCAACTGAGCTACATCCCCAGCCCCAGACATTAGCTTTCTTCTCAGTGAAGCTGGAAGGAGGGGTTGGCAGAACTAATGCCACCTTCCTAGATAAGGTCCCAGTGGATTCAGCCTCTTCTCCCTGTTTTACCCTGTCACCCAGTCATGCATGCATCCAGCATTCCAGTTACATCAAACTGCCCACCAGCTTTCAAATATGCCATGCTTTTGAAAACACCCCTTCCACCACCTTTCCTACCTGGGAAACTGATTCATCCCCTAGGGCCCCTCTCCAATGTGACATCTAGAAAATGTTCAGAGCCCAAGCCAAGCTAATGGCACCTTCTTCTGTCCTTCCATAGTAGATTGGAACGACTGACTTACGGACTCAGTTCCACTTGGTTCAGACGCTTCGACACTCCAGCCCAACATTGTGCAGCAGCAGAAAAACTGACATTTTAGGCTATAAATTCTTTTAAAAATGATTACATTTTGTATGAGGGATGGGTGTGTGCCACAGATGTCAGAGGACAACTTTCAAGAATCAGTCAGTTTTGGCCTTCTACCATGTTGGTCCTAGGGAATGAACTCAGGCCATCAGGCTTTGCAGCAATCACAGTTACCTGTTGAGCCAATTCATTGGTCCCCCCGGTCAGAAAATTACTGCCGAGGGGTCTTAGTTTGCCTGCTGTCGCATGTTTATCTACACCTGAGGTGTCTATCCATGGAATATCCCAGATATTAACCATCCCTTCAGTGTAACACTATATCTCCAGGCCTTGCTAACATCTCCTGGGAAGGGGACAAAACTGCCTCTGACTGGAACTACTACCGTAGTTCTAAATAGATAGCCTGATCCTAGGTGTTTAATGAGTATTTGCTAAGTTAACAAAGCAATGCTTAAATTAATGAGTAAAAGTCTAAGTAAATCCAATGCATAATGATATCATCATAGCTAAACAAATCCAACATCTTATCGCAGCTTCAACACACTCATCAAATCTAACTTGAAGGCTTTCTTCCAGTCTCTTAATGAACAGCCTCTGCTTTTTTCCTGTCTTTGTCTTGTATATTTTTTTGCTCTTGACCTCTTGGGCTCTTTCCTGTTTTGAAGCTTTGTTTGTCTTTCCATCAGTCAAATTCCATGCTTATTTCAAGGCAAAACCTTCTCTTTCTGACAGCCCTCCCCCAATTCACTTTGGCAAGAACACATGTCCAGGTTATTACTTTGGGTCATAGTACCACTGACTAGCTAACTTGTCTAGGTTTGTGATACATTTAAGTTTTGGTTTTCCAGAATGGGGCCTGGGAAAACAGAACTCTCCTCTGGTCAGCTTTGAATCATCATGGAGTTCTGTCTAGCACTCAGGTTAATGGCAATTTTGCGCATTTAACAGGGTTCAGTGGCCACAAGCCCAACCTTGGGGTATGAACAGGAGTTTTGGATTTTTGTTTGTTTGCTTGGGCTCAGTAATAACTCAGTTGGTGACTAACAAATATGTTGAATAAGTGTGCTGAATCCTAGAAACTGACGGGAGTGATGTAAGTCTAAGTCTACCTCCAAATCTTAATTTAAAAGGTGTCAGTTAGACACTCCAGTTTTCTCTACCACGCAAAGCATTTTCTGAAACACAAGAGCACACACTGGCAGAGGGCAGCGAGGCCCAGCAGCCCGGCGGTACTGGTTTCTGATCTTGTACCTACCTGCGTGTGCAGACCCAGAACTGCACACACAACGGCAGGCAGTTCATTTTCCTTCCCAACTTTCCTTTCCAGTCATTCTCCTAATGTTTACTTAAAAACACTGCCATGTATGATGTGCACATGGGCACATGTACCATGTGAAGGTGAGAACAACTTTCTGGAGTTGGTTGCTTCCACCTTTACATGGGTTCCGGGCATTGAACTCAGGTCATGAGGCTTGTGCAACAAGTGCTTTTACTTGCTGAGTCCCACTTCTACTTTACAGCTGCTGTGTATGTCACATGATTTTTACCTATGTTCTAATCCCATAGTCCAAAAACCTAGCTGAGAGAATAGCTGGGTGATGTCATCTTAATGACACCCTAAACATTTCCAATTTCCCACGTGGGATGCCACCCTTGATGTGGCTTCAATGACCACGGTGACAACACAAACGTCCAGTTTGCTTTAAAGTCTTTATTATCCTGAATATAAAAGACAGAAGTCCTCTAGGATATAACAGAGTTCTTTATGTGGAAACATTTTTTTACAAGTGAAAAAATAAATACCTCTTGGAATAAAGGCTTATATGCTAATATGTGCCATAAAAAAGTAGAGTTTCAATATCTGACAAAATGTCTGTGCAAAGAAACAAATGCATAAACACATTACTGCTACATTAAGGCAATATGAGAAGTATACTCAGAAATCTCAGTAAAGTGACAGTGTAGGTTTCTAGCTTTAACTTAGTATTGCACCCGATGAGATCACCTAGGTTTCCTGACACCCTAGAAAACCTGCTAGCTGACTAGCTTCCAAAATGCCCAAGTCGGGGGTAGAAAATATGATTAGAAATATGGAAACAAAAGCACCCCCACCAGAAGACACACAGAGGGCAATGCACACAATACTGAAGGAAACATAAACACAAAAGAGACACTATACAGAAGGCTGTGGAGATCTGATCTTTCAAACAAGCCGGAGTGAGTGCTGGGAAGTGAGGAACCACCCTCCAGTAGACCACGAGGTTCCATCTCTCTCAGCAATCCAGGCTTTCCCGTCTCTAGGAAACTGCTCTCCTTTTCCAATCTTAAAATACTCTACCTACTCAGAAGCCCAGGGAGTGCCTAATTATGCCAGAGAAATCTTCCAACCAAACTGGTAGCATTCTGCCGTCATGGGGTGCAGGTCAGGGAGGAGAACAGGTGAAAATCACCAATGCTGTCACTGTCTCAGACTGACTTACATCTGATGACACTGTCATCGACCTTTGGAAAGTCACAAGATTCACTTTCAAATCTGCTAGCCTTCCAGTTGTCTTTAACAAGTGATGAAGACAGAAATGGCATTCTAATGGGGACTATTTCTTAAAGAAAAAAATTTCCTGTTAAAAATGTTCAACACTCCATGACCATTACAAAAAGAACCATGGAAATTCTTAAAATGAACTCTTACAAAATCTGCCACCTTGGGATACACTGAGGGGACTTATGACATCACTTCCTAAAAGGTACCCATTTAGGGGCTACGTTGCCACTTAACCAACAAAGACAATTTTATCTAACCCTTTACTTGATCATAAAAAAAAAGGAAGTCCAAGGAATGTGTACATGTCCCAGAGCTCTCCTGGCCCCTGCCCGGGGCTGTGGGTTCTTCTCATGGACATGTTTGGTAGTAAGGAGTGGCTGTATTCTGGTTTTTCTTCTTTTTTTTTTAAATGTTGCATGGCAGATGGCTGTTGGGAATGAGACATTTCCTCCCAACATTGTTCTTGTAGTTTACAATAGTGCAGTTCGTGTTGATGCGCCAGGCCCAGTAAACGCAGACCGGTTAGATGACAGTTAAATTGAGGAGACTGGTGTGAGTCGGCAGGTAGACATGCTGGACGTGCTCCACGCGCGATCGGCAGACCGGACACGACTAGAACAGAGAAGCCGACAGCACAGTCAGGACTCTGAAGAACCCAGGTCTCGGCGTTTCGCCTCCACACCCACCATGCTAGTTTTTCTAAGTTACCATCACGGTGATTTCTAAGGTGGCAGCTGCTGTTACAGGTCTGAATACTCACACTTTATAAGGTCTGAGGAAAATTCAGTTTTCTATTAAACTCTGTGTGTGCAGTGTGCAGGCCAGTGGTCAGTCTCAGGTGTTGCTCCTCAGATGGCTTCCATGTGTTTGAGACGGGGTCTCCCACTGGCCTGGACCACATTAAGGAGGTGGCCAGCTGGGATGCACCAGGATTCCAAAAAAAATCACCAGCTTTTTCACATGGGATCTGGACACTGAATTCAGGTCCTGGGCTGTGCAATGCGCTCACTTTATTGGCTGAGCTACCCCTCTGTTAAACTGTTTTTACAGGCCACATGGCTGAAACAATCATTGAAGCCTTCTTTCTGTGCGGGCCATGTATGAGGTCACCACACTTCTGGCCACCATGGCTATGCAGGAAGCACTTCCAGAGTCCTGCCTTGGTTCAGCTGATAGACCTGGACCAACATCAACGGGCAGATGTCCTGGTGGCCAGGGGACATGACTCTGCTGCCACTGGCAGACACACACCCTTATTAGTGACGAGAGAAGGAGGGAAGTCCCTAACCGAAGCAGCACAGGGGCTAAGTTCAGGGTGTGTGTGAGTGTCCTGTGGCTCACGGTCCAACCCAATAGGCAGCTCTGCAGCCTGTAGTTTTGAAGGACTAGGTGACATGCAGGGCTAGTTTTACATATGCCCATCATGACATTTAGCAGGCACTTCTGAGAAGTGAAAAAATAAGAAACATAAGGTGAAAGAGAGCTAAGAAATGCTTTGTATGAGTTACTTATTTTTGTATTAAAATCAGTTTGACTTGCTAACAAGAGTCAATCAATCTAAGAGGCCCCTGGGGGAGGGGGACAGTGAGATGACTCAGGGTTAAGGGTGCTTGCCACTAAGTCTTATGACCTGAAACTGATCCCTAGGACCCACATGGTGGAAGGAGAGACTCCTGAAACTTGTCCTCTGAACTCCACACATGTCCTATGGCAGGCATATGCATGTACACACACATATGAATAAATGTAATTTTTTAAAACAGGAAATTAATCACAAATAATCAGAGTAAATAACTCACCCATAACTACAACCCAAAAATCTTAAGTATTTTTTCTGTAGTATTTTAGACAAATAATATAGTCCCTACTTCTGAGTGTCAGAAAAATGGAAGGTCTGGATTCTAACTCTTAGTTTGCTTTCTAGTTGTCCTGACCTGTCAATCTGGACCTTGTTTCTAAAACTTGGGAAAACCTGCAGATTCACAATGGTGGTTATTCACAGTGTTTCTTTAAAAAAATTTATTTTTGTGAGTGTATTGCCTGCACGTGTATCAGTGCACCCTTGTCAGAAGATGATGCTGGATCCCCTGGAAACAGGGGTACAGACAGTTGTGAGCTGCCATGTTGGTGCTGGGAACTGAACCTGGGTCCTCTGCAAGAACAGCCTGTACTGAGCCATCTCCCCAGGCCCTTACAATATTTCTAATGGGCGAAGGCCTTTAAGTCACCCAAGATGAAGGCCTTTCCAGGTAGAGATGGTGTGCTTTGTTCTGTGTCAGGCACCTAGCAGACCCTCACTGACTGACAGGAGGGACAAGGGCTGCCTTACCTGAAGCTGAGCAGCGCAGCTCTCGCAGCACACAGTGTGGCCACAGGGGCAGAATGTGGAGTTGATCTCCTCCTCACAGCATACCATGCACAGCATGGCTTCCTTGAGCTTGCGCAGCTTCTCCTGCAGCACCCTGGTCTGCTGGCAGCTGAGGCCCTCACAGCTGCTGCAGCTCATGCTGCTTTCCGAGGACTTCAGAGGGGAGCTGGGAGGGCTCTGGTCGCTTCGTGAGACTAGGTCTACAACGCCAGCGTTGTACAAAGCCCTCCTGGCATGGTCATACACCTCCTTGGATGTTCTTTTAATATCAAAGACATATTTCTTGCCAAGGTTAATGTTTTCATTCAGAAACAGAGATGCCAAGTGGCCCTTCAAGTCACGACTATACTGCATCATGACAGCACTGGTCACTGTGTCACACCTGCAAAGAGTGAATGTCTGCTTTAGTACTGAAGAGCCCAGGAAGCTCCGTAATTTACACTATCAGGTACTGCCGTCAATAGCAACGGTACATTAGCAGACGTTCAGTATTCCATCTAACCATCCATTATCTACTACCTACCAAGGACCTCAATCAACTGCTCAATCACCTCTGTGATCCATCCATCATCTATCAATCATCAATCCACATATCATCTACTATCAACCTCTGTCATCCATCCGTCATCTACTGTCAATCAACCACCTTTATTATCTACTACTAGTCATCTATCTATGTCCTTATTCTTCGAGATAATGTAGCCCAGTCTGGCCTGGAACTTGCAATCCTCCTGCCTCAGCCTTCTGTTGCTGGAATTACAGGTGTGTGCCACCATGCTTAGTAGACATTTAATATTTTTATGTTTTTGAAGACAGGGTCTTATGTAACGCAGGTTGGTCCTGAACCATGTGGCCGAGGATGACGTGGAACTTTTAATCCTGACTTCCTGAGGACTGGGATTACAGACGTGTGCACACCCATGCCAAGCTGATGGAGTACTGGGGCTCAAACCTAGAGATTCATGTATGCTGGGCCAGCACTCTGCCAACTGAACTATGTCACTTGCTAAGACCTCTATTCTCGTGTGCATGTCTGTAAGTTGCTTTCATTTTATATGTGTTAAATAGCTCTCAACTACCCCACCTCTGTGTTTCTCAGTCTCCAAAGCACCCTGAAGAAGCAGTTGCAAGGCCAGAGGTAAGACCGTGCCATTCCTCCTCCTGGCTGCAAGCTATGTCCAGCAGCTTGTGGAAGAGAAAGGACATTTGTTCTTAAGTCTTTTCTTCTATGTTCAGAATGTCTATAAATTTTCAATGTTGCTCAACAGTATTTTAACATAAAAAATTTGAAGGTGATGCATGCCTTTAGTCCCAGCACTTGGAAGGTAGAGACGAGTAGATCTGTCAGTAAGGCTAGCCTGGGCTAAATAGTGAGCCCCTTCTCTCCCATCAAAAAAAGACTTCCTATCACCTAATTTTTGGCTTTAATTTTTCTAAGTATTTGAGTTTAATCACAACTGGACTTGAAATGATCTTAGTTTTTACTTAAAATTTTCTCTTTGCCAGAGTGGTGGTGTATGCCACCAGTCTGAGCAGCTGGGAGGCTGAGGCAGGAGGTCTGCCATGAGTTTGAGCCCAATCTGGGTTACAGATAGTTGAGTTCCAGGCTAGCTTGGCCCACATAGCTTGTCTCAAAAGCCAAACAAAATAAAAATTCATAGTATCATCAGCATGTGAGGGTTCGGGATAGGGTCTTTCTCAGCAGGGAGAGACCTGTGCCACTGTTCTTCCAGGAAAGGTCCCTGTGGCAGAGAACAGACACAGCCACACCGTCATGCAAGCAATAAGGTGAGAGATAAGCAGAAGACTGTAAGCATGGCTCCTGCACACACTTCTGTAGGGTTACAGGGTGGTGCTGATAACAACTCCGCTAGTCCTGCAAAAACGTGGTCAAAGCAGCCAGTTTCTCCTCTGCTGACCAAGACTCATCACCACGGTGAACCTGTCTGTCACTTAAACATCACAGAGCTGCTACACTGAGCTTCAGAGGGACATGGTGGTACGTACCTGTAGAAAGCATGCGTTTCAGTGATGGCTCGGTAGAGCCCGCTGGCTGCCCTGGTGCTGATCATTTTAAACAGGAGCACGATGCTGTTCCCAGACTCCTTGGTGACAGTCAAGTACACATTCTTTCCTGACTGGGTGGCCATCTGTACCACAGGATAAGCTATCCTGAAATAGGGAAGAGGAAAGCTTGAGTAAGCTCAGAGAAGGGACAACTCATCACAATGGTACATGGCCCTGTAGATTGCCCACGACTTGGTAGACGTCTGGGGGTGTTCTACTGCCCTTCTTTCTAGCTATGAAGACACTGCAGAGCAGATGTGCACATGGAAAGAAGTGCTAAAAGCATGCTTAATGTGTGAGCATGTACATATGTAAAGAGGACACGTATTTGAAAAATACTAATTCTGCCATACCAGAACACTTGGTTAGCTAGCATTTAAAGAAGTAGTTATTAAAGCCTGAATAAAATTAATAAATACCCAAATGAAACATTTTATTGATGGAGGTATCTAGTAAACTTCATTTTATATCTTCAGATGAAAGCTACAGATGGATACATATGGTTAGGATTGAAGTATTAGGGACTGGAGAGATGGCTCAGAAGTTGAGAACACATGCTGTCCTTGCAGAGGACTAGAATTCGGTTCCCAGTACCCATATCACACAGCTCACAAACACCTCTGACTCCAGCTCCAGGGGATCTGATGTCCTCTTCTGCACTCACACCCACATTCACATAATTAAAAACAAATCTTGTAAAAAAATACTGAAGACTTGAGTCACCTATTAATTGGGCTAAAGTCATCTTTACAGATGGAGATTCCTTCTGGTCCGACCCCAATGAGCAGCTTCTGTCCTTCGCTGTCCCTCACGGCATGCCACTCCACGCCATAGTTCTCCATGGCTGACACAATCTGCAGAACCTGGTACTCTGCTGAAGCCTGGCTCACGCCTTCCAGCTCTTTATGCTTTGCAATGATGCTGCAAGACACCGAGAGGTGCAAAGTTAGATGAATTCTTGCAGTTTTTAAAGGTTATATAATATTCACTAATGAATCACAGTGATATGGTCATTTAAGAATCAGAAAAATACCAAATGATATATTGCTATTCCATTTTTTCAGCAAATTTACTGTAGGAGATTTCTAAGATACTGTTCAAGATCTCAACTAGCCAGGACCAGAATCTACCTTGGTAACTCAAGCCTCAAGACTTGAGTTTTATCCCTGGGACCCGGTATTGTAGAAGGAGAGAACTGACTCCCAGAAGCTGTCCTCTTGCACCATACATAAAGATCTATTTTAAAAAATATTTTGCTTACTGTATATTGCCTGCATGTGTGTAAGTACACCCAGGTTGTGAAGTACCCACAGAGGCCAGAACAGGGAGCTGGACCCCCAGGAACCGAGGTTACAGATGGTTGGTGGCCGCCATGTGGGTGCTGGGAATTAAACCTGGGTCCTCTGCAAGAGTGGCCAGTGCTCTTACCTGCTAAACCACCTCTCCAGCCCCACACAGATTTTTTTAAAAAGATATCAATTATTAAATATGCAGTAGAGAACCCATCAATGGGGAAGGTGATAAATTGAAATTATGGAAAAACTCCAAAAATAAACCCAAGACAAATATCCATGTTAGAACGCCTCATGCAATTATATATTTTGCAAGCTTCATGATAGCGCAGAGGCATAAGGATTTGAGAACATCATTTGCAACTGAAAATACAGGGTCTATTTTCTCTGTGGTGGACCGTCTCTCAAGTGGTCCTTGATGACCCTGCCTCCTGGTGGAGCTTCCTTCCCTCCAGTGTGGACTGGATTAGTGACTGGCTTCTAATGACAGAATACAGTGGACCACATGGAACTCACTTCTGAGAGTAAGGCACCAAGGCCTGATTTCTTTCCTGGCTCATCTCTCATTCTGAACTGGATCACTCATCCTGGAGCCAGCTGCCACACTGTGAAAGAGCCCTGAGGTCTCAGGGGTCGAGGGAAGAAAGGTGGCCTGCCAAGCAAGAATCACCCTGACCTTGGAGCCCTCCCTCTGCTGGGCTCTTAGAGGAACCTTCAGCCACAGCTGATTCTCTGCCTACACAGTCTCATCAACCCAGATAACATTTCTGTCTTAGGCCCACCAAGTTTGGGGTAACTTGTTCTGCAGGAACAGATGGCTGAAATAACTAAGTTGGTTCAAACTCCTGCTGGGTTGAAGCAAACATCAATAAGCGTGCTAGACTTTTATTGTTGGAGATTTGCAGATTCAAAAGGTCAGACACTTTAGCATTTATCTGTGCAGGCTGTTATGCGTTTCTAAGTTTCTCAAAAGCAAACAAATCTGAAAATACCTGGTTAAAGTGAGCAGTGGCCTGGGCTCAAGCTCACAAACGATGTGTATGCACCATGGGTCCATTTCCTCCAGCTGCTCAACAGGTTGGTGGCTCTGTGAGTGTGAGCTCATGTACGCATGCACATGTACACTCACATGCACACACAGTCTGTGCTGCCTCACCTGTTCAAGGTGGCACTGGAGAGCTCCTTCTCACACAGTTCCTCATAGCTGTACTTGGCAGTGTTCTGGTTATAGTCTCCGAACTTGGTCTGTGCCAGGAGGGCGCTAAGCTCCACTGCTTGCTCTGGGGAACACTGGAGGTAGCCTGCCAAAAGGGACTCCTTGATGTGCAGGAAAAAGATATGCCTGCAAAGACGGGGAGAATATGGTGAGGATAACAGTATCTGAGCCAGCCTGCTGATCTGGGGTGTGGCTCAGGGAAACAGTGCTTGCCTAGCATGTGTGAGGCCCTGGGCTTTAGCTCCAGCATGGCAAACAAAACAAAACAAAACAACCAAACAAGTTTAACTTGCTTTGCAGTTTCATAATCAAGTGCTTTCTTTTTCAGTAAAGAAAATTGGGCCAGAGGGATGGCTCAAGTGGATCAGGGTGCTTGCAGCCAGATTTGAGGACCTGGATTCAGTCCCCAGGACCCACATGGTAGAAGGAAACTCCCTACAGGTTGCCCTCTGACTTCCACACGCACAGCCTGGCATACTTACTCCCCACAAAGTAAGTATGCCAAAAAAATTAAAAAAAAGAGCAGTTTAAAATGTTACACTGAATATTCTTACTTTTACAGATCTCTTTTAAAAACTTTTATTTTTACTGTGTCTTTTTTATCCAGATGTATTTAAGTACAACTGTGCCATGCAGTGCTTGTGGAGGCCAGAAGAGGGTGTTGGATCCCCTGGAACAGAAATTATGCACAGCTGTTAGCTGCCATGTGGATGCTGGATCCTTAACCCAGGTCCTCTACAAGAGCAGCCAGTGCTCTTAACCTTAACCACTTAAGCCATCTCTCCAGCCCCTTTATAGAACTTTTAAATCAGACATAAAGATGAAGTTTTTCTGGAATAAAAGTTGTAGCACAAACAAAACACATATAATAAGGGCAAGTTCAGTAACAGCTAGATATAAAATAACTACAATTTTCTTCTGCATTCTAATATTTTAAAAAAGCCTATGTAAACCTGGCTGGCCATGAGCTCAGAGATCCACCTGCCTCTGCCTCAAAGTGTGCACCCCCCCTCCCTCCCTCAACCTGGTTTTGAGCTCTGGCCTCTATTTCCCAAGTGCTAGGATTACGGACATGTACCACCATACATGGCAAGAGCACCCCCAGACTCTGCCAGTTCTCCACCTTTCAAGCTGCTTGCCGCGGCAATATGGCAGGAGCTGGAGCCAGGCTTCTCTACCGCCTGTTCCACTTTCCAGCCACACCTCCTGCCACTATGTCCTGGAAAGGGACCATTCCTTGCTTGGAAAAGCTGGCCTTGCAGCAAGCTGTCCTGATGGCCACCTTCCCTGTCCTCTTGCTTACCCTTTGGTCTGTGTTGTACACAAACCATCTATTTCCATATTACAGTATAGCACATGCTAACGACCGCTAATTTTGTTCAGCTAGCTCTAATATCACAGCTCCATGTAAAACACCATGAGTGTGTGTTTATTTTATACTTCACTTTTAGTTTTGATCTGTTTGAGCCTTACCTAAGTGAATATAATATTCTATTCTACATGTACTACACAGTCTGCCAAACTGGGAAAATCCAGTTTGTTTTTTTTGTTTTTTTTTTAAATTACCCCAAATGCTCAAGAGGTTATCAGAACCACCAGAGAGGCCGGCCTAGGCTATAAAATGCATCTCTGAAAAATGTGGAGTTTTAACCTTCCTCTGATGACTTGTGGTAGCCTCCCACATGTGGTTAAAAGCTATAATATTCTTCTGTTGATACACGAATTACCACCATTGGTAATGCTCTGAACCCTAATAAGCTCAGCTCCCCATTTTGTCCAGTTCTCAATACTGCTTCTATTTTATACACCGGAGCTTGACACTCAAGGAGCTAACAGGAGAAGGTAAGAAACAGAAACAGGAGACAGGTGACAGAAGGAAGGGGCATGTTAAAAATCCAACTGTCAGGCTAAGAGCCATCCTCTTCCTTAATTAGGAAATAGTCAAATTCATTCTTTTGCATATTCAATACTGATAAAGAAATGTTTCACATGCTCAAGCTTCCTTAAATGGCGCAGTTTTTTCTTCCATACTCCAAGCCCGGGAAGGGGGAAAAAACAGAAAAAAAATGTATAAAAGCATTCAAAGGGGCTAGACATGGTTTTGATTAAGGCCGACATCTGCTAGTCTTTAAAGTATTTCTGACATACTGCTAAACTGAGAAGGGGGCCCTGCTGGGGTAGAGGAGGCACCACAGAAACAACTGCTTTTAAAACAGCTTTAGGATGCTCACCTAACATTCTCACCTAAGCTGGGTGCCCTCATGGCTCTATGGACATGGCTGCAGGGTAAACAGCATCCTGTTAGCCTCCCTTTGCCTATTCAACCAAGGCATGTTTTCAAGAGCCTAAAATCTGAATCTATGCTCACACTGAAGAACTCAAGTGTCAAAGATTTTAAGGTTATTACCACACACCAAGCCTTCTCGATTTAATTACTGCTAACATAAAGGTCTCTTTTAGACTTATTTTCCTAACATGAAGTTAGAGACAACTTCCTGCTTTACTAAACAGTACAGTTAGCTGCCAAAGAAGACTCTCCAAACTGATTCCACTTCTTTTTCCAAATTCTCTACGCCTACTTCTGGAGGGACAGCTGCCAAAATCAAAGCAAAGACGCTGGAACCCAGTGTAAACAGGTGGCCAGAAGCTTAGAGTAGTGCAGTGCCCACACTTCCTCGTGTTTGGGTCAGGACTGTAACAGAGATATGGGTGTGGGGCACACTGGTGTTTTCCAGTAAGGATAACCGAACACAACGCCCACACCCGTGAACACCCTGGCCTCCTCTCCTCACTGTCTGCAGATCTGAAAGGATCTGCCTACATGCTGTGGTTTCATGGCTATAACATCACCTTTCTACTTCAAGTCAATTAAGATTTGTCAGGCACTGCCTGGGTGCCCAGCCCCACACTGGGGTTATGGAGTAGACATGTCCAGTAGTTGCTTTTAAATGGAATATATATGCTTTAGAGGAAAGGAAAGCGTTAACCATAGGTGGACTTCTGGGAAGACAAGGATAAGGCTCTGATGAGAGATGGGAGGCTCACCAGTGTGCTCAAGCCCTAAGGAACTTGTTTCCAACAAGGAA
The DNA here is from genome assembly GCA_035773235.1 of Eospalax fontanierii. Taxonomy (NCBI): domain Eukaryota; kingdom Metazoa; phylum Chordata; class Mammalia; order Rodentia; family Spalacidae; genus Eospalax; species Eospalax fontanierii. The sequence continues at coordinate 9,670,181 of CM069547.1, forward strand.
CCCAGAGAGATATGTGAGTAGCCTTCAGTCGAGGATTTGCTCCTAGTATTTTTGAACTCTAACCATCTGGGCCTCTATCTTCTACCTGGAATTTGCATCCCCCCAGCCCCTTTATGAACTGGGTGAAAGTTTATAAATAATATCAAAACAAGCAGATGCAATCAAAGAAGTCATACCTGCAGGAAAAAAAAAATCAAGATCACATATGGATGGCCTATCTAGTTCAGTACAGCCTACACCACGGAATCACATACAGAAAGGCAGGCTTTGAAAAAAAAAAAAAACTACCTTGTTACATGTCTATGAACATGTCCTATGGACATGAGCTTATACTACATTTAAAAATATTCCTGGGGTTACACTTTGAAATTCATTTTTTTTAAGTTTTATTAGTTCTTAGGAAAATGGACATTTTCAATATATGGGGCACATTATGGGGTCCAAGGTGCAACACTCTGGGCTAAGTAGGTCCTGGAATGCAGATGAATTCACACACCATAGCATTTTGGAAGATTTTAAGAAATAAGGTGAAATATGAGGTATCAAATTTTAATTTTAAAAAGGAAGTGCATATTAGATTTTATAAATTATACTTATTTGGGGATGGAGAGATGACTCAGTGTTTAAGAGCACTTACTGCTCTTTCAGAGGACCCAGATTCAGCTCCTAGCACCTATATGGTGACTAACAACCATCTGTAACTTCAGTTCTAGGGGATCTGACACCCTCTTCTGGCCTCCATGGCACTAGGCACATATATGGTACACTTACATACATGTAAGCAAAACACTTATACACATAAAATACAAATTAAATCTTAAAAATTACATTTATATATTTATTGTATGTATTTGTGAACATGTGTACATGTGCACACACATGTGTGCCATGGTGTATGTGTGGAGGTCAGAGGACAACTTGAAAGAGTCAGCTCTCCTCTGTGATGTGAGACTTAGGGACTGAACTCAAGTCATCAGACTTGGTAGCAAGCACCTTTAAGCAATGAATCATCTCACCAGCCCTAAAGCACATATTCTAAATACACTAACATTTTATTTATTTATTTTTTATTTTTATGTGGATGAGTGTTTTGCCTGAGTGTATGTGCACTGCATGCATGTAATGCTCACAGAGGTCAGAAAAGGGTGTTGGGTTTCTGGGTATTAGAAGGTTGCTAAACACTGTATGGGTGAAGGGACCCAAACCAGGTCCTCTGGAAGAGCAACCAGTGCTCTTCACTGCTGAGCTATTTCTTTAGGGCCCTCAATACATTTTTGCTTCCAAGTACTTCAACAAATTCTTAAAAATTCATGCCTTTTCATAGTGTTAAGGAATGAAGGCAACTCATTTATCTTTTCAGAGTTTGCAGTCAGAGGAGCTCCTTAGAGCACTGGCTACCTCAGTCTGTAGTGCCCATCCCAGAACTATCTAGAATCCAAATGGAAACTGTTGAGCTCCTCATCACATAGGTTACTGTCAGGTACCACTTTCTAGTTAACTCACCACTAACACCATTTTGAAGAGCTTTTGGTGACAAATGTAAAATAACCATATCCAGATTTGCTCTCACACTGGAAATGTAAGTAACTAACCTCAGATGTCTTTCAAACAGCTAACCAGTGATTTTCAAAAACTCAATTACCAATAACTGAACTATATTTTTCCCCAAGGACATGCCCAAGGAGCACTGCCTGGATTGCCACTCACCTTGGTCAGACCCCATGACAATTGAACATTACATCTCTCTCCAATGAGTCACTTAACGACATTGGTTTATTTTAAATCAGACTCTGACTGCCAAGTTATATTTAAAAACAACCAAATGGAAACAGAATTGCTACGAGAGTTTTTTGTTTAAATCTTCACATTCTCCTAAAACAGAAATCAGTTCAAGATGGATCACAGGCCTACATGTCAAAGCTAAACCTACGGTGGTTTGAGAACCAACGTGCCAGTACATTTTTGCTTAGGGGCAGCCAAGGTTTTTCAGGGCATAGTCAACAAATACCAGACAGGGGAAAAAAGTTAGACCTCACCCAAATTAAAAACTCCTACTCACCAAAAGGCATCAGGAAAATAGGCAAGCCACAGGACATGTATTTATAAAACTCAGATTTCACAAAGAACTGGTATCCAGGATACATAAAAAATGTGGACAGCTCAAAGGTACAGGCAAATGATAAAAATGGGAGCACTGGACACCCCACAAGCTGGACATCTCACAGAAGATACAGGAAAGGCCAACAAGCACAGGAAAAACTGATTAGCATTATTAGTCATCAGAGAAATGAAAATTAAAAGCATAATACTCCTGCATGACGCAGCCACCAGAACGCTGGCAGGGTTATGGAGAAACGGGGCTTCCTTTCATTCTTTGTGGGAGTACAGAACAGTACAAATGCTTTGGGGAAAGGTCTGGCAGTAACTTATACAATTAAACAATCACTAGGGCTCAGGTATTGTATTCTTGGGTATTTACTCAAGAAAAATGAAAACACATGTGTCTACAAGAATAAAAAAAGGCTTGTACTAGAATGTTCATAGCTCTATTCATGGAAAACAGGTGTTCATCAATAGGACTGCAGATCAACAAACAGGAGTATATTCACACAATGCAAAACTATCTAGCAGTAAAAAGGTACAAAGTGGGCTGGGATAAAGCTCAGTGGTAGAGCACTTACCTAGTGTGTTCAAGGCCCTGGGTTCAATCTCCAGCACCAAAGCAACCAAAACCAATGACACCCCCGCTCCCCCGCCCAGATCTATACAACAGTACAAATGAACCTCTAAAAATTTATAATAACGAAAAGAAGGCAGACATCCCTGCTGGATGATGTCACCTGCATGAAGCTGAACAGGCTAAACAGATCTACAGCGGAAGGGCACATATTGGCGATGGCGCGGTGGTGTGGGCAGAGGTGGGCAATGTGCTGGCTGACTGCAGCAGATGAGTGAACTTTCTAAAATGATGCTGCATGCCACCGCTCTAAATCTTCACAGAGGTTTTAAGCAAGGACATTACTAACTCTCATTAAATGACATCATTAGGATTTATATATGTAAATTTTCATCATATGTAAATTTTACAACAGAGAGAACTTTATTGTCAGCATTGAGTTCTAGTTAATGATATGTACACTGAAGTATTCAGAAGAAGAGTATTTATACATAAATTATTTAAAAATGTGTCAAAAAGATTGGTTGATGGTTAGAGGGACCGATAAGTGATTAGCTATATAATAAATAGGGCATAAGAAACTTAGTAGTAGGATCTAATTGAACCTACATGGCTGTTCCCAGTAAGAATCCTCGACTTTCCTCCGTATTTGAAAATTTTTAAATTACTTTTATTTTATGTTTGTGTTTTGCCTGTACTTATGTAGATGTTATCACATGTATGAAATGCCCACAGAGGCCAGAAAGGGTGTTGAATCTCCTGGAACTGGAGTTATAGGAGGTTGTTAGCCAGCAAATGGTTGCTGGGAGTCAAACTTGGGTGCTCTGTTAAGAGCAGCCAGTGTTCTTAATTGCTGAGCCATCTTCCCAGCCCCTGATTATTTATTTATTTATTTTTATCTTTGAGGTGGGATCTCTGGCCTGGAACTTGCTATGTAGACCAGGCTGGCTTTGATCTCACAGAGATTCACCTGCCTCTGCCTCGTAAGTGCTGGGATTAAGGGTGTCTACCACTTTGCCAATTTTTAAAAAGATTTTTTACTATTTTTAATTATGTGTTTATGTGTGTCTATATGTGGGTATGTGCCCTTGAGTGCAGGTATCCACAGAGGCCAGGGGTGTCAGATCCCCTTAAGCTGGAGTTCCAGGTGGTTGTGAGCCACCTGATATGGGTTCTGCGAACTGAACTTGGGACCTGAGCAAGAGTGAGCAAGAGTGATACAGGCTCTTATCCACTGGGTCATCTCTTCATCCCCCTGAAAATTTTTATAACATTAGGGCTCAGAATCAGAATTCTAATGACCAGTCCTATCTGTATCATACCCTCAGGCCAACTCACTGCGAGTTTGCACATGGAAAACCTGTCAGGGGCAAATAATCACCACCAAATTACTAACTCAGGTCTCTACGTGCCTTTGGGGTGAACACATCATTCACCAGGAGAACGCACTGAGTCTTCACTTCTGGGCTGGTTAGTGTTGTTAACTTGACAAACTAGAGTCACCTAGGAAGAGGGAATCTCAACAGAGGAATTTCCTCCATCAAACTTGTCTATGGACATAATTATGAGGCATTCTCTTTAATTGTTAAATGATGAAGGAAGGCCCATGCACATGTATGGGCGAGTACACCTGCACCCACGTGCATGTATTACATACATATACCCTTCTCCCAATAAATAAAATGCCATTTTAAAAGGTGTTCCTGGAATACGTCACGTAAACAGGAGGACTGAAGGTGCCTAGATGAGGGCTCCTTGGGTAAAACAAATAGCACACAGTAACACAAACACCCCTTAGTTGGCAAAAAGAAAAACTTAATAAAATGGAATTGAGAAATTCAACTGATGCTGTCTTCGGAAATAGTACCTTCTTGTACTCTTTTTACTTTCCAAGTCCTACTTCATCGGCATATAAAAATGGAAGAGAGAGGGGAAGAGAGCAGGAATGGGGGGAAGAGGGAGGCGGGGAAGAAAGGAAGGGGAGCTGATGCTGTGCTGAGGTACGCACTATGAAGAACATAAAGGAACATTTATAATACACACACGGCCCATAACATTCCACAGAATGTACACACGCTGAAGCACACAGAGGTAAAGTACGTGAGCAACCTTGACCCAAACTGACAATACTAAGACTTTGAAAGTGACTTTGAAGGTGACTTACAGGTCCTCGCTAGGACCAATGACTGGTTCTGAACTGGCTTGAAATGACCACATCACCTGCTCAACTCTGCCTATAGCTTTTGCTTTGTGGGTTTTAAGATTCCACATGATGGTGATTTTTGTTGGAAGACTAGGAAAAACAGTTACTATGACTATACATTGGTTGAAATTAGATCATGGGATGCTGGAATAACCTAAAAGCTAGATTTGAACATCCCAAAAGGTCCATAGGAATGGCAGTTTATGGTAGATAAGAACTCAGAGCCACAATAAACACAAAATCTACAATGAGGTGGGATGGCAAACGAAAGGAAGGAAAATAAAGGCAAGAACTGAACAAGTTCTAAGCAAAAAGAATCACCATGAGACATTTTTTTTGAGACAGCGTCTCACTGTTTAGCCCCGGTTAGCCTCAAACTCACAGAGATCTGCCTATTTCTGCCTCCCAAGTTAACGGTATGGGCTACCATGCTTAGCAAAAGATGTTTTTCATTGAGCTTTGTGTTTTTTTTAAAAAAAGATATTCTGAACTTTTCAGTTTATAGGAGCAAAGCATAAAAACATTTCAGTATATAAAAACTCATATTAAGTTATGAACCCATTTTTGTTCCTAAGTTCTTGATTTTTGGTTCAAGAAATATTTAAGTGGTGTGTACTTGCTGAAGTCTCAGGACACAATGCCCATCAACTTTAATGGAATTTATATTATTGGAGCGACTGAAAATGAAGAACGGTCACATAAGTAGCTATAATGTTAAAGCTAATTAATGCTCCAAAGGCAGAACCATGATGACTTGGGAGAATATCTGTCATTCCCCTACAGGCTAGAGAGGCTTTCCAGGGAGGAGCGATGTACTGAGGTCAGAAAGAGGGAAAAGAGCTAACCCTCATCAAAGACATCTTGTAAAAATTCACGTCTAGGGCAATGGCGTTTCTCTGAACATCTATTTCAGAAGTCATGGAGTCTATATTGGGTTTTTTTTCCTCGGAAAAAATATTCCAGATGTTGGTTAACCTTAACTAAACCAGACTGTCCATAGCAGAGACTACAGAGCTCTGCCAAAATGTGGCCAAGTCAAGAGAAACAAAGATTCTACTGGCAGGGCACAGCGTAATTACCACCGCACAGATGAAACTAACTTCCTTAATCTCTGGTTTTGAAAATGTTGGCAAAATTCAGTCTGAATAACTAAAAGCCCATGAAAAGCAAGAATTTCTAAGATGATTATTATTTCAGATTTACTTCCAGAACACATTAATTTGTTTCCCTTTCCATTTCAATCCACATCATGGCAAACATCTGCAGAGAATACACTGCCTCCATCTGCAAGCCATGCCAGCTAGCTGAACAAGCTTCTTCTACCCAGAGCCCCTTCCCCATCCAAGAGCACACGGAACAACCTGGCCGGAGAAATGCATCTAAAATTAGGCTCAAGACCAGATCAGCCCTATCTACCAATCTACTAGGCCAGCACTCCTCCTCAGGGAAATACCTTCAGGAAAACAGTACAGAGATGGGCAGAAGCAACAGGGAGAGGGTGCTGCTGGGAGGCATTTAGAGACGGGTTTTTCCTGGGAGGCGATTAGAGATGGGTTGTTCCTGCGCGTTGAGAGATGCAGAGCTGGGACAGGCTTGGAAGCCTGGATGGCTCACAGTTGGTGGCAGTTAGAGCACAGAGTGTCTGTCTGGCTCCCAGGGCTCTTCAATGGCACAGGCCTTCCTGCTGCACCCCTCTCCTTTGCCTGTCTGGTCTGATACTAACTGTATATTAACTGCCCTCCTCCCAGTTTAAACAAGCTCCTACGATAAGTAGGCTACTTAGTGGTCTACAGAGGATAACTCTGCCCAGCTGTTTCAGTACCATTTAATAAAATGTCCAGACACCTTCAGTGTACTAAATGCAACCTCATGGCTTGACCCAGTAAAAATCACCTCTTAAAGCTGAACTGTCAAAGTGTTCACATACTACAAACCAGATCTAGTGTATATACATAGCATCTAACATAAATATTTTATACCAAATACTGGAACACCAAAACATTTATCAAGAAGCTATATTTTGCTAAAACAACATTATGGAAAAATAAGTAGTTTTGTTCTTTAGTATCATGGTATAAAAAGAAATTGTAAACTAGACCTTGCACAACTTTTCATGTCCTAATTAAAAGGGACAAATGCTAATTAGACATTACCTTATGAAGATATTAAAGCAGAATACTCATTAGCCCAAGACATTTTCTTAAATCTTATATTTTGGTCAATTCCACAAAACTATGTACAATTCAGCAACACACTAAATTAAGTTAGAGGTTTACACTACACTGAGCACACCCCCCACACCCAATTTTTCTTTTGCAGTACTGGGGCTTTGGGCATGTTGGGCAATTATTCTACCACTGAGCTGTGTCCTCAACCCTCATTTACTTTTAATTTTGAGACAGGGCTGCACTAAGTTCCCCAGACTGGACTTGAACTCACTCAGTAGCCCAGGCAGGACAGAACTTGTAATCTCCTTTCCTCTGCTTCTCCAGCAACTGGGGTTACAGCCCTGATACCATGCCTAGCTTACATTAACCAAATTCATTGTGATTTCTAGAAGGAATGAAAATCAATTGAAATTGCCTAGCTGAACTAGGTAGGTGCATTCTTAGAATGGTATTAGTTATAAATCTCAAGAGTCAAAGACAAGTGAGTCAATAACGGAAAAACCAAGGTAGGAAAAATTTGATTCAACTAATAACTCAGAAAAGTTTCCTTCTTACATGAATAAAATGGATTTGCTAATAGTAATTGACCCAACTACAGGAGAGCACAATTACAGACTATCCTGTAGTCAATCATAAAACATGAATGCATTCCTAGTACAAGTTTATTATGCTTATCACTTCTCTGTTTAAATGAAATATTTTTCTGGATTTAAAAAATAAACTGCTGGAGGGATGACTCAGCAGTTCAGAGGGCTACTGCTCTTGCAGGACCTGAGTTCAGTTCTCAGCATCTGGACCAGGCAGGCCCCCAACCAACCACAACTCCAGCTCCAGATCTGACGCCTCTGTTTTCTATGGGCACCTGCAATCATGTGCATATATCTACACACAGACACACACACATACATGTAATTAAAAGTAATAAAAATAAATCTTAAAAAATAACTGTGTGCCATTAAAATTGGGTTTTACCTCAAGGTCCTAAAATAACTGCAGAATCCTAGTATGACTACTTAATAAAAATTTAATGCTGTATAATATATATATATATATATATATTTTCTTTTACTTAACTGTAAGTTATGACAGTGGAACACAAAATAGGAGCATTTATGAATCAAATTTTAACTTTAAAAGAAGACAAAAGGAGAGAACCTATTATGACCCACAGGCAGCCCAGCATCCTCAAGTATGCAATTACTTAAATATTTGTGAGGTATTTTCAGAAGCACCAAAAAATTCAATATGCCAGATTCCTTCAGAAACTAAACACCCTCTCAACCTTTAAAGGCCCACAGCAAGGCCAAATGGACATTTCAAACTCAAATGAATATTATTTAAAAATATTTCCATCAGTTGTTTGGTAAAGGAACAAAAATGGAACATTAATAACTCTTCCAGGATCTTGCTCCCTGATCGAGGTTCAAAATCTGAAGCATCACATTTTCACACTCATGGCACAATTCCAAGCCGCGGGAGTATAGACAACCCCAGTGCCTAAAGTTCTGTGTTTTTAAAAGCAATCATTTTTCATCTTCAACATGCCGCCGTAAGATCTAAGCCTCTTGCATTTTGGTAGTAAATATGAAACATCACTTTCCTAGTTGGCCCATCCTTGAGAAAGGTATCACAGTACGTAGGGAAACAATTTTTTGGTCTGAAAGAGGAGACCACAGGCTTTCGTTGTCGACCACTACTGGTGGCCTGCATTTTAACAACAAGAAATTTAAAAGTCTACTGTCTAACACTCAAGTTTAATATGTCTGTGGGCTGGAACTCAGTTACAGTAGCCTTTAAAGAGATCTTTAAATTTTTATGAAACTTAAACAAGTTTAAAAGTTCTGCATGAAGCCAGACAGAGCCCTCCCGCTACACACTGTAATCCGACACTAGGCTGAAGAGGTGGACCAAGTTTAAGTAACTCAAGAGGAACTGTTTCCTGCTTTCCGTTAGAACAGTCTACACTGACCTGTGGTAACACTGCCAAGGCAGGGTTACTAGCGGGCACTGGATACAATCAGGAAGTCAGTCTCCAAGTAATTGCCTTTTTGTTTTTAAGAAGTTCTCACCAATATTATAAAGACAAGAAAACAAGAAAAACCAAAAGAAATAGAAAGCACACCCAGTGAACAGTGCAGCTGTGAAAAACTAACACAAGTTTTGAGAGAGCTGCATGGAGTCAGACTTGCCTGGAATCATATCTGGAGGGTGCAGCAGCCCCTAGGTGGAATGGGAGGTACACCTGACACTGGGTTATTTCTGCCTCACTTTACCTGGTCTGCTCCTGTAAGATGAGATGAGGCTCCACAAAGAACTTGACTCTCAGTTTAAGCCGGTAAGGTGCCAGCCCATCCATCTGCTGGGAGATCCGGTTTCTCAGATTCAGCCATAAGTTTTCACCTTTGCTACCGGTAAACTGCAGCCCAAAATAATCAACCTCTATGATTCCCAATCGTCTGCACACCTAAAACACAGGAGCAAAGGGAGCACGGGTGAGCATGTAGTCCCCGCAAACCTAAGGACTCCATCTGAATGAAGACAGCTGTCTACTTTCCACAAAGTTCAGCTGTGTTACAATTACAGGTGCAAGCCGGGAAAACAACATTTTAAGGCATCAACGAAGCCAAAACGCAGCTCTCAAACGGAGGTTCACCCTTTCTTGACTGTATCTAGGGCATGACCAGTTGCAGGACAGCGAAAAGAGTCCCCCTAAAGCAGCCTTCCCGAAAGGCGAGAAGGAGAAGACTCCACGGGGTATTTTCCCTCTTATTCCAATCGCTGGAATTCCCTTCCCTAGCGCCATCTGCACAGCTGATCTGGCAGCTGATTGTCTGGACAGTTTTAACCATCTGGATTCCAAAAACACCAACACTGAGGAAACACGCCACAAGTGTCAGCTAAGCTTTACAAGCAGCTTTGCAAACACCTCAGGTCTACAGGACCGAAGGCATTTCGATGGGATCCAACGTGTCTGCCTATCCATCACGCGTGCACTGTTGGGAGCCTTAAGAAAGCACACGCGTGCAGACCCCAAGCAGGGGACAGCACCAAGCTCCAGTCCTCTGATCCCCCTCCCCAAGCCCCCTCTGGTCCTGGTCCCCCTGCAAACCCACTGTCAGGTGTACGGTCCGTGTGCGGAGCGGCCTGAGTCGTGGGCCCGGATGGCCAGCTAGGGACCCCGGGGGCCCCGGTCTGCCCGGAGGCGCCTCGTCCCGGGATGCAAGTGGCGCTGCCGGGCCGCGCGAGGATCCCGCGGAGGCATCACGCACACACCTGCGGCAGGTGTGCCGGGCCGTACGGGAAAAGTGTCGGGTTAGGGGACAGGGTGGCTGCAACCGACTGAGTCCCAGTCCCCGGAGTTGGGGATCCCCCCCGCGTCTGCGTCCTCTGTGCCCCCCACGCCCGCAGGGTGGAGGAGGAGCAGGCTGGAGCCGGGCGTCCGGGGCGCCGCTGCAGCGTCTCCCGGGGAGCATCCCCGAGGCCTCCCGGCGAGAAGCCCGGGAGGGGGTCCCCCGTTCCGGTCGTCGCCCCCACCTGGTTGAGACAGTCCTCGCCGTTGGCTTTCGCCTCCACCTCCACCTCCATCAGCACCGCGTCCGGCCTCGTCACATAGCACAGCATGGCTGTGGCCGCCGCCGGCGCCACGGCCGCCTGTTCTCGGGTGTACGCGGGGACTGTGGCCTCGCCGCCGCCGGAAGCCGATCCCTGCCTCGGCCTCGGCCAGGAAGGCGCAGCCGTGTGGCCGCCGCTCGCGTCCCCGCCACCCCCGCGACCGCCGGCTACCAAGCGTTCCCCGGCCGCGCCGCTCCTACAGCCCCGCTGCCTGCGCCGCGGCAGGACCGCTCCTTATATAGAGGCCCCGCCCCCTCCGGCGGCAGCGCTGGCCAATCACGGAGCTCCTGCCCCTCTTCCCCCGCTCCAGCAGCCAATACGAGGACCCGCTGGGTCGAGACCCCGCCTCAGGCTCCTGCTGAGTTCCCGCCTCCGCCGTCTGGGGAGGAGGCAGCCTGCGGAGGGACTGGAGCTGCGGAAGGAGCGAGACCCTGGGCACCGCCGCCGTCCCTGCCCGCTGGGCGACGCTGCTCCGACCGCCTGCAGCTCGAGGGGACGCCTTTCTGCTCTGTCCGGGCTTGAGTGGATCGTGCTCACACGCTTCCACGAAGCTACTGTTCTTCCAAAGCGTGTGTCATCCCAGTGACGAACACATGTCAGCCGAGAAAGCAAAGAAGGACCCCAGCAAGCCGAAGCCTAAAGTAAACTATGTCCCACCCGGATTTGCGATGTTGGAAGTCAGACCTCTTTATGTTAGACTTCCATCAGTTGTAAGTGAAAAACGTAATTCGTGTAGAAAAGTTTTTGCAGTTGATCAGTAAAAGCCAGGTAGCCTGGTCTAGCTAAAAGCAATGTTCTTACATTAACTCTTTCCAAGATTTCTATGTGTGGGTTCTACTGAATCAAAACACAGATGCTGAGTCCTCTGATGGATTACCCATACCATCTCACGTGTCATTTATGCATTAAACATTCAGTGAACACCTAGTACTCTGCCGGTCCTCCCTGACGCCAGGAGATGTTACCTCACCTTAAAGGTAATCTAAGCACCAAGCAGGTGGGTTAACCTCAATAGCAGGGGTTAATGATTAAAGGTCTACAACTCTTCCTGTATTTACTACCTGTTTGTCTTGATCAGTACCTTACTTTGCCTACCTCTTTGCTTTGTAAGATAAGCTGGGAGATATGGGTTTCAACCTTGGATCATTAGAAGACTGTCTTTCTGAAGTTCAGAGTCCTCAGTTGTTACTTGCTCTGCCTTCACTCGGCATCCTGTGCTGGTGACTTCTGTCCCTACCTCTTTTCCAATGTATCTCTGTCCCAGTGGTTGGTTGTGTATTTATTATTTATTTAAGACAAGGTCTTGCTATATAGCTCAGGCTGGCCTCCAACTCCCAAGTGCTGGCATCACAGACATGCACCTCACTCTCAGGGGCTGTGATATTTCTTTCTGATCAAGTAGGAGAGGTGTCAGAGAAGAAGGCTAAGGGACGGATCATAACACAGCCCTCAGCTAAAGCCAACCAGGGGTGAACTTGCTTTGCCAAAGCCCTATCATCAGCACGGCAAACAGGTGAGTACAACCTCACATCTTTTTCTTTGGCTTAGCAACTGGCTTCACAGTCATTCTACTCTGATGCTAGAGCTTAACTGCATCAACCTGTTTCTCGTTCCATTCATTCTAAGCAGTGGGATTGGGAAGTGATTTGGGAGATATTCTTAGATTACATTTCTGTAATCTATGGGCCATCTCTAGAAATTTCAGCACAGGAAGAAGAGGCAATACGAAACCAGTTATATTGGTTAATGTTTTTGTTTTGAAAGGCTGGAACCAAGCAAAGGGAAAATTAGGGGACAGATTTGGGGGAACTCAGAATCAGAGGATCCAGAAGTGGAAATGAAAACCAGGCATGGTGGCACATGCCTTCAATCCCAGAGGCAGAGGCAAGTGAATCTCTGCCAGATTGAGATCAGCCTGGCCTATTTAGCAAGTTCCAAGCCAGCTGGGGCTACAGGGAGACCCTGTCTCAAAAAGGCAAAAAGCAAAACAAACAAATGAAAAAACAAGCAACTAAACAACAAAAAAAAAAGTGGAAATGAGTTTGGGAAAAACAAAAATAAACAAAATAAAAACAAAACAAGAAAATAAAACAAACACATTCCCAGTTTTGCAGAACAATTTCTTTAAAAATATCTTATTTTCAGTTTTGGCAGGGCTTGTTTATGACTTTTTTTGTAAGAATACTTCTATATTTATATGTTTTAGTTTGAGGAACTAAATAGTTTGTAGAAGTACAGGAAATAGCTGGCAAGGTTTTTTTCTTATTTAGAAAGAAAAAATTTAACAACCATCATTTATGAAACAGTTGAGGGATAAGACTGACAAATATTTCTAACCTATATTTGTTGTATTCCTTCCTTGCGATGGTTAGTTAAGACCCAATAATTCTAAAATTATGAATCATTAGATAAGGCCCAGAGAGAAGACTCAGTGGGTAAAGGTGCTTGTCACTAAGCCTGACAACCTGAATTTGATCCCCAAGACCCTAAAGGTGGAAGGAGAGAACACTCCCAAAAGTTGTCCTCTGACCTCTCAAATGTGTCTCTCTTACAAAGCTGAGGAAAAGAAGGAGCTTGTAAAGACAAAGGTAAAGAGTTGGGATTGGGACTCAGTTGAGAGAGTGCTTGCCTAATATATAGAGCCTTGGGTTCAATTCCTAGCACCCATAAATTATTCATGGTAGTAGAAGCATGCCAGCAGGCCCCCCAGTCCAAGCAGCACTTGGGAAGTATAGGCAGGAGAATCAGAAGTTCAAGGTCATCCTAGACTAAGTAGAGAGTTTGAGGCTAGCCTAAGCTAAGTAGAGAGTCTGAGGCCAGCCTGGGCTAGATATAGTCCATGCCTTAAAACTAACCAAATAAACAAACACCATGGGCTTGGTGGGGTGACGTATATGCCTGCTGCAATCCTAGCACTTAAGAGGCTGAGGCAGGAAGATCAGCCAGGGCTACAGAGTAGACTCTGTCAACAAAGAAACAAAAACAAACAAACAAGTAGGTGAAGTGCTTGCTGAACCTGAGTTCAGATACCTAGCACACACATAAAATGCAGGTGTGGTGGTGTGTGCCTGTAACCCTAGTGGTGATGGGAAGAAGACAGGAGGATCCCGGGGGCTCAGTGCCAGACTGTCTTGCTAACTGGTGAGCTCCAGGTTCAATAAGAAACTGAATAATAATAATAATAACAACAACAACAACATGAAGAGTGACAACCCTGTTATCAACATCTGGCCTCCACATGTGCACACACAAACACGTATAGGTATACTACATACACACAGAAAATCAACCAACTAAACAACAAGCAAACATAAAAGATAAAAAAAGGGAAAAGACACATGTAAGGGGAAGGAAACCCTGATATCTGGGGAGAGAAGAAATCAGGCTTCTACTGGTAGACAGAAGGTATAGAAGATAAGGTTCCTCCTCTTCCCTCCTGTCGTTTTTTTCCTTGGGATAAGATAGAGACTGGTTAGTTAAGAAATGGGAACTTGGAGTGAGAAAGCACATTATGCTTAAAAGACTTGGTTGTGGACTAGAAAACGCACAGTAGAATCACTTCCTAGAAGATTCCACCATCTGCTAATGCTACTGAACGTCTGGAGCCAGTTTCAAGCCCCAGCTGGGTCTAGCTCCAAAATAAGAGACTGAACATCCGGGGCTGGAGGTGGAAAGCAAATCATTGAGCTGTGACTGAATCCAGGGAGAAGCTCCATACTGTTGGTATCTGCGTTCTTTTGCTCTCTATTAGGGCATGGGTCCCATGTCTGTAATTCCTAGCACTCGGGAGGCTGAGGCAGGGGTATTGCCATAAATTTGAAGCCAATCTGGGCCAGCCTGGGCTACAACATAAAATAAAGCTTTGCGATTCAGTAACATAGTGAAAGGGTTGCCTGTGTGAACATAAATTTTTTAAGACAGAAACCATATCTAACTGCATGCATTCTGACCATTCCAATACACTCAAAATATACCAAGTTTTCTTTTGCATCCTATGCTAGAATGCAAGACTGAGCATTGGCTAATATGTGTAAGTTGCAACGTGAGATTTGATGATCATCTGCCTGTAAGCTCCTCGGTTGAGCATGTGGTCCTGATCTTCAGGGCTTGTCACATGCTGGGCCACAGAAACCCTGTGCTGGGTGGCAGGGCAGGCTCTTGGGAGAGGAGCCAGCATCACCTGCCACGCCCTCCTCTTCACCTCCTACCATTTAGTAATAGGAAGAACGGTTAGCGCCTGCTGAAAAAACTGTCCTTTTGCTTTCACACGCTATTCAAGCTAATTATTCACATAAGTAACGCTTCATCAAGCAGAAGTGTATTAGAATGTGTTGAGTGAGCTGAAATTTCTAATTTGAAATATTAGCCTCGTGAAATTCAGGAGTAATTTAATTTGATCCTGGCCTACTATCAAAGCCTCTCATTTCCTGAACTGGCTGTTTAAAGGGGAGAAGAGAGGGAAGAGGAAGATAGACAATCCCTGGGTTAAAATCTGGGAGCTCTGTCAGGAAAATGGTTATGTTCAGTGGGCACTACTGGAAACAGAGGAAAATGAAGCAGCTTTCCTTTCCTTGGGCCTTTATATTTAGCACTGATGTTTCGTGTTGCTGTTTGCATATACTGCAGGCTAAATAATAGTTGTGGGGACAGTGAGATGACTCAGTGGGCAAAGGTGCTTGCTGCCAGTCCTGATAACCAGAGTTCAGTCCCTCAGTGAAGAGAGAACTGACTCCTGCAAGCTGTCCTCCAGCTTCCACAAGTGTGCTGTGGCATGCACACACAGACAGACCCCGACAGACAGACACACACACACACATACACACACACACACACTAAATAAATGTAAACAATTAAACAAATGCACAATAATTCTGACATAATTCAGTGCTGAATATTAATTCATGGAAACATATCAAAATACTGAGAAGGACTTGGGATGTGAGTTCCAAACCTGAATCTAACTTCATGAATATTCAGAAAATCATAACTAGAAAGAACAGCCACCACACACAGAAATTCCAGATATTATGGTTTCTCAATTCTTTTCTCTTTTTTAAAATAATAGCTTTTCTTCCATTTGGTTTCCCTTGGCAAATAAAATGCACTGAAGGGCCACATTTGTGATCTGCTTATCTGTTTGGCATGTATTGTTTAGTTGAGAGATGCTCAGATCTTAGAGATACTGATCAACCTGGCACATTTTGTAGAACAATAATATTTTAATACTCCATTTTGTATTCCTCTCACAAATGGTAAAAAAAAACAGGAAAAGGATACATGATAAAGGGGGAAAATCCTGATGTCTTAGAAGAAAACTCAGGCTTGTACTCGTGTGCATGGGGTATAGAAGATGATGACTCACTTCCCCTGCTTAGTTTCATCCTTGTGATAGGATAGACAGCTTGGTTAAGAAATCACTGTTTGAGCTTGGTAACTTGTAAAATAAGGAAGATTCTTTGGCTCATGATTCTGGCAGCTGGAGGGTCTAAAGAACATCTTGCCAATGTCCTGGTAAGGGTCCCCTGGCTGTACAGTGTGACAGAGAAATGGAAGAGTGAGCAGAAGGGACAGTTGTGCAAGAGAATGAGTTACAGCTCTCGAACTCACTTTATAATAGTCCATTCTCACAAGGATGGATCCAATCACACAGGACCTGCATTAATTCCTCGAAGGCCTAACCACCTTCCAGCAGATGCTATTACTAAAGATTCCATAATCTCAGTATCACCACCCTGGAGACCAAGATGCCATCATACAAATCTTTGAGGGCGAAACATATTCATAACCTTAGCACATACCTATCTATTGCTTGTGGAAATGATCAATCATTAGGTATACATTTTCCACATTGCTTATTGCACTTGATGTATTATAAATGTTGATTAACACACAAAAGAGTTCATCCTTTATCTGATTCTGATAAGATTAGACTAATCTTAGGGATGCAGTGGGGTCCAAGGAATAGAAAATAGGCATTCCATCCGCTTGAGATGAAAACTCAACAAACTCTCTTCTACCCAATTAATCTGCATTTTAACCAGTTCAGCTTCAGCAACACAGCTCCCCCACCCTTCATACCCAAATGTGGCTTTCTGAAAGGACAGAGAGGCCAGCGTGCTGTCCTGTGTAAGTGGGTGTGACACAGAACTTAGTAGGGATGGCTTTTTCTGGTACCAATGCCATGTCAGGTCAAGGGTACCAAGTTTTCGGAGAAAAATTGACTACTGTTAGAGATGCTATAGAAAAACCCAAAGTATATGGAATTGGGAGCATGTGTTGTAAAAATGACTAGCAAGACCAAACAAGATAAAAACTACAAACATTTTGGAACAAGGAAACCTCTTATTAACTTTCAGCTCCACTGTCTCTGCCCAGTTTCCCAATGGCTGATGATATTAGCAAAGTATGTGGCACTTGTTGTATGAACCTCACTGCTGTTAATCAACATTGCATCCTTGCAGGAAATTCTACTCTTCCATGGGTCTAGCCTTCCAGGGAAACAGGAGGCCAAGCATGACCCTTTGGATGTTTGTATGAAGTTCATGACCATCAATAGTCAGATGGGCTTCCTGGAGCTCAGGGAGGAAATAAAATCTTTTTTAAATTAAAAATTTGTTTATTTATTTATTTTTATGTTCTGTGCATATGTATTTTGCCTGCATGTATGTAAGTGCACCTGTGTCATGCAATGCTCATCGAAGCCAGAAGAGGGTGTCAGATCCCCTAGAACTGGAGTTATAGTTGATTGTTAGTCACCGTGTGGGTGCTGGGAACTGAATCCCAGTCCTCTGGAAAAGCAGGCAGTGCTCTTAACCCCCGAGTCATCTCTCCAGCCCAGGAAATCAAATCTTACTTGGACTTCCTTAGTGTCTATTTGATTGTCCCTTTGCCTTTGGTAAACATTTAGCCAAACATCCGAAATGTCTGTATTTGCATAGAGTTGAGGAAGACTGGCTTCGGGACATATCTTGGATCTGAGTTTTAAAGCAAGTAGAAATCTCTGAGGGCTAGGGTCAGGAAGTAGTAGGAACTCCAGGAGACTCTGCCCTTCCCTCTCTTCCCCGCCCCTTTTTATTTTCTTTGAAAGGGTCTCATGTAGCCTAGGCTGCCTTGAACTTGCTATGTAGCTGAGGATGACCTTGAACTCCTAATCTTTCTGCCTCTACCTTCTAACCAGTGGAGTTACAGATGTGGACCACTATGCCTAGCAACCAAGAAAGCAATTCTGGAGTGAGGTGAGAAGTTCATACCTAGGAAAGTTTACCTTTTATTTTTCATCTTGGATAATCTGGTTTTAATTTTGTTCAGAAGAGCAGCAACTTTACATTTATCCATACATATTTTCATATCTTACTACATTTCCGATTTAGTGGGTAAATTCAAACACACACACACACACACACACATACACACACAGAGAGAGAGAGAGAGAGAGAGAAAGAGAGAGAGAGAGAGAGAGAGAGACATTCCTGTTGATCTTGGGAAAAAAATACTAGCTCACTAATTGAATTAGATATATACAAGGAAGACAAATGCCAAATTTGTTTATCTTAGGGCCTCATTTGGATGCAAGGACTTGAAATACAAAGCTATAATTAGCTGAACTATACTAGATTAGGACTAATACATACCCAGGAAAACAAAATAACAGTTGGATTGTTATCACTGTTCCAGACATAATGAAAAGATGGTTAGATTTATCACTGACAGATTGCTGAGGGCAGTTCTTAGATAAAGAAGAAGCAGCTCTTATGTTTGTGAGTACTCCAAGAACAATAAAATCCCCCTCTCCCTTTCTTTAGGCCCACTTTAGGCATCAGAGGTCTTTTTCAGATTGTAGTTGTTTTTAACCAGTTTCAAATATATATATTTTAAAGAACTCACCAAGCTGTGAATGTTTCCTTGAAAAACTGCAAGTCTAAAATGGTGCATACAGGCAAAATATAGAAAGATAACATAAGCAAAATACTGAGGAAAGAAAATGTCCTGTGGTAAAATGAGACTTTTTCTTTAAATTACTCACCTGTGATGTCTTGCTTCTCCATGTGATGTCCTGCTATGTGAATCAACTCAAGGACATTTAGTTCTCTTCAGCGGATGGTTCCCGCTAGATGATTGACAGGGTTTGCTGCTCCAAATGATAGTCATATTACAAGATCAGTTATATCATTCCATATAAATGTAAAATTATATTTTTTCCATTAGGATTTTAGTTTGTCATTAAAATGAAAACATTAATACTGAAAAGTTTGCTAAGTATTTATTTATAATCTTTGTGTGATATTAACAAAATAACCTTAAACATTAACATCAAAAAGCTATTGTATATGCTTTGTTTTTAAAATTCTATGCATGTTTATGTGTATGCATATTCCTGTGGGTACATGCGAATGTGTGGGTATACATGCATGTGTATGTAGGTGTATGTGGAGGTCAGAGATCAATCTTGGGTGTCCACCTTCTGTTTTGAGAGACAGCCTTTAGTTTTACCCAGAGCTTGCTGATTTGCCTGGGCTGGCTGGCCAATGAGCCTCAAGAGTCTGCCAATCTCCACCTCCTTAGTGCTAATACTACAGCATGTGTCATCATACTTGGGATTTTGCTTGGGGTGCCGGGGATCAAACTCAGGTCTTCATGCTTGTGCAGCGAGCACTTTGCCCACTGAGCCATCTCCCCAGCTCCATCATTTTTATTTATTTGAGATAGGGTTGCATTGTGTGGCTCTGGGTGCCTGGAGCCCACTATGCAAACCAGGCCGGACTTGAACTCATCAAAATTTCTTCTGCCTCTACCTCCCAAGTGCTGGGATCACAGGCATGTGTGAAGGCTTGTTTCTATTTTTTGTGATGCTGAGTCTTGACTCTAGGGCAACATGCATGCTTTGCAAGAGCTCTATTGCTGGACTAAATTCCAAGCTCTGACTATTTAATTTTGTATTTGACACAGAAAGCATAGCACAAAAATTTGTGGTATAGATTCATACCAGAGAATCAGAGTTCTCAAGTGTGAACATTTTATCATAACTTTATTTGCTTATCTATTTTTTTTAAACATTTCAATTGCTGACACGATGCCACCTTTGGTTCTAAAAGTTTCAAGGGTTAATATTAACCCAAATATTGAAAAATGAGAATATCCTCTTACAGAATCACATGTAATTATCATAGTCAAGAAGTTAACATTGATGTCATTCTCTCCTCAGATCTACAGACCTTATTCATACTTCCAATCGCTCCATTATTTTTTATTGCAAAAACAAACAAACAAACCCCAAACCAAAACCCTACCCTTATTATTGCATTCAGAACTTTTTATCCTCCCTTAACATGGAACAATTACTCCAGTGTTTCCTTTGTCTCGCCACCTTGGGATCCAGTGGAATATCTTTGAATTAGAGAATCGTCATTTTTAAGGTAAAAGTAGAGGGAGCACATTCAAAAGAAGAGCAAAGGCTTCTTAAAAACGAGGCAGGCCTTCCTCTGGGGGTCGGAGCTGCTGCTTTGCTGAGCGGCCATGGTGTCAAGCTGCCTTCTGAATATGCATGCTTATACCCACAGATGACAAGTGTGGCTCTTGGCTTTGGTCAGAGAAGCTTCTGTTTGCAGTGTGCAATGATTAATGCAGAGACTCAGAACTGGTCAAAGTGCTGAGAAAAGTGACTTGGGAGTGCTCAGCCCTAGATGAGACATCTGTATCACCCCCTCTAAGGCTCAGAGGGGCAGAAAGAATGTAAGAGCCAGAGGATGGGAAGGAGTGCCGTGAAGTGCCGTCTCTCATGAACTCACAGCAGCTATGGCATAAGACATCCACAGGACTGGGCCCATCAGTGATTCATCACGGATGAAAGAAGGGGGCTAATGTGGCTTTTCAAGGTTAAGGAGAAGGGAGGGAGACCTCAGTGGTAAAGCCTCTTGCTCAAGTCAATAACCCGCCACCCATGATCGTGTCAACAAGCCTAAGTAAATGCAGTGGGGCACCCAAAAAGTTAGTAATTCAAAGACTTGAAAAAGGGAAGAGGACTTGGGAAGAAGGGGTTCAGTGAGAGTGCGAGGGGCTGTGAGTGGATAAAGTGGGGTATGATCCAAGTATTACACATGTATAAAGTTGTGAAGAAAGAATGTTTTTAAAAAGAGGCCTTCCTTTGGGGACCCCTTATACACTTTTGCTGTTTTCTGGGCAAAGTGAATCAGTGGTCAGACAAGAGGCTATCAGAGGTGGATTTCTATCTTCAGGTCACAAAGAACTGGAGACTGGTGCCTTTAATTACTGTGACACCCTTTCCCTTCATGTGAAATCCCAGTGAGATGGGTAGAAACTCAGCTGTGCTGCCGGTTGGCCGCCTCTCCCCAGCCTCATTCATTTCCCAAGTTCTTCAAGGCTGCAGGAGCCCTCCATGGATGCTGTCATCAAACCAGGAAGCGAGCCCCACTCTCCACCCGGCCCTCCTTCCTCCATGAGAGCCTTTCAGTGCTTCTCCCTGATTCCTTATTTCAATCACAGCTTCTTGAACTGTGGGTTGTGACCCCCCATTTGGGGTCACATAATTGGATATGGGGCTTCTAATTAGCTTGGGTATTCAACTTGATACAGCCCAGGGTTCTGTGAGAGACCCTCACTTAGGGGATTGCCTAGATCAGATTGGCCTGTGGAGGCATTTTATTGGTTGCTAATTGATATAGGAGGGCCCAGACCACTGTGGACTGTGCCATTCCTGGGAATGTGGTCATGGGTTGTATAAGAAGACTGAGTCAGGGAGGCAAGCCAGTAAGCAGCGTCCTCCATGATCTCTGTGTCAGTTCCTGCCTTGAGTTCCTGCGCTGACTTCTCTCAATAATGAATTGTGATCTGGAAGTCTGAGATGAAATAAACCCTTTCCTTCCCCAAGTTACTTTTGGTCATAGTGTTTATCAAAGTATCAGAAAGCAAACTAGAACAGGGTCATGAAAAATTTGACAAGAGTAAAAGACTTTCTGGATTCACAGCAACCAAAAGTTAATTCAAACTCAAAGGTATAATGAATCCAAGGTGCTTCTGGCAGTGCTCCTGTGTTGTGTCATGTGACTTGCATGGCCGCATACTACACAAGTGTCTATGAATGCTGCCTGAGACAACCCAGCTCAGATTCTAAACTGTCATATCC
This sequence comes from Eospalax fontanierii, assembly GCA_035773235.1. Lineage (NCBI taxonomy): Eukaryota > Metazoa > Chordata > Mammalia > Rodentia > Spalacidae > Eospalax > Eospalax fontanierii. The sequence continues at coordinate 9,691,981 of CM069547.1, forward strand.
TATTAATTGCAATGCTTTGCCTCCATACAAACTATTCTGGACTTAGAGACACATAATGGTTTCATTACTGAAAGCAAAATTTTAGTATTTTCCCTCTGTCATGTAAATATCAACTTAGTATACTTTGGGGTTATAATATAACATTTGGTTTTAAAAACTGCAGTTTGAGTTGCTGACTTGATGCCATTAAAAAGTCATTAAATGAATTTTGGGTTGGGATTAGGGCAGGCTTCCAACAATTTCTGAAATGGCCTTAATCAAACTTTTGTCATTTTTGTATTTATGTGAAATGATGTTTCAACATTGATGACTATAAAATCAAAATATCCATCAATTCTAAGACATTGAACATACTTTATGTCTCATGGTATCAAATATTCAGAAAATATTTAATTATGTAAAACTCTAAGCATATCATCTCATTAGCATGAAAATTGGCTTTTATCCTTAATAAATGGTAAAATTATATGTATGTATACTAAAGAATTATTTTTAGAAGAATTTGCTTATGATTTATTATCCGTAAATGCTTTATTTGTAATTGCTATATTCAAGTCATGAAAAATTCCTTGGGCAACAAAGGGGCTGAGCTGGACCTACGAGATGGCTCATTAGGTAAAGGATCTTGCGGCCAGGCCTGACGACTGAATTCAATCCCCGGAACCCTCACAGTGGAGAGAGATAATAAATAAATATAACACTATTTTAAAAATAATAACAAGGGGACTGGAAAGGATTTGACCCAGCTGGTAAGAATAACTTCTCTGTAAGCATGAAGACTTAAGTTCAAATCCTGAGCACTCAAGGAAAGAGCCACTCATGATGACGCGTGCTTCTAACTCCAGCACTGGGGGCTGGAGACAGGTTGATCTCCGGGAAGGTCCAGGGTCAGCCACCTGGTCCAAATGACCCCGTGAGAACCATTTCAAGACCACAAGATGGAAACAACAGAGGAAGATACGCAGCTTTCTGCTCTGGTCTCCACGTGCATTCATGTGCATGCATACATGCAAATATGCTCAGTGAGTGCGTTCTCGGCCTCTGCTCAGCCACTCCACTTTTCCATCCCGTCCTCCTTTGCGATGGTGGAAAATCAAGTGTCCCTTTGGCTAACTGGCCGAAAAAACGGGTGCGCATCATAGACACATGCCTTGTGAGATGCTGTCTGGACCTTCACCCACTCTTGCTCACAGATGCTTACTGCAAAGCCCTGTCTTTGTCCCTGTATGTCACTCAAGAGCTGGATTCTCCTGTAGACTTCTGAGGTGCGCAGCAGCAGGGGACACAGCGTTCTTCAGGCTCACCAAGTCACCCACGGAGGGAACAGGGGGCTGAGAGAATTCACCAAGTCACCCACGGAGGGAACAGGGGGCTGAGAGAATTCACCAAGTCACCCACGGAGGGAACAGAGGGCTGAGAGAATTCACCAAGTCACCCACGGAGGGAACAGAGGGCTGAGAGAATCTTCCCGAGGTGCCGACGGAGCCACAGGGCCTCAGCATCACAACTTAACTCTTCCATGCCCTCTGTTTGAAGTTTTAACAACCAGAAGTGTTATTAAAAGAATGCAAACAGACAACAAATCTACACACAAAAATAGCCTTGGCGGGTGTGTGCCAGAATGACACATTTACAAAAGCAATTTTCTTTAAATGACGCAGCTGGGGGTGTAGCTTCCCTTGCCTCCCCGAGACACCAGTGTAAAGGAAAAGAATCATTTAGTTTTTTTATTTTTTAAATTTCATGCCTTTATTTTAATGAATGGGCATTACTCTTACTACCTAAAAAAATACTTTAAAAATTCAACTATTGCCGTTCCTTGAGCGTTATTTGAAATACTAATGAGATATTTTAAACTAACCAGAGAAATTAAACTTTGATATAGAACTTTAATATGAATAAGCTGCAACTCCATTAGCTACACTTCAAAGGATAAATATTAATATTCTACCCACTCTGTCAATTTAGGGTACTAATTAACTATTCAGGTGATTTCCCCCAAGTGATATGTAACAAGTGTTTTATATGAACAAGTAGGTTACTGGAAAGGCATTAAGGAGTTCTAGTTGGCTTCCAATTCTACTAAATGGGTGTTTCTTATTTTTCCAAGCTCTATATGTTCTAATTACCTGAAAATTCTTTGAACCTTGTTAATTATAATAACACCATCTCAATGCCCCAGGCAAACATTAAGGCTGAATTTTCCTTAAGGTTTCCCCCTAACACTAGTGTGAAGTTTCAAACACACAGACAGGAACAAATTTAACCAGAACAAGCTGTATCATGCCAAAGACATATTTTGTACAGAAGGATCTGTCTTTCTACATACACAAATGAAGTATATTTTTAACATGACAATGTTTGAGATGCTTCATGAGAGAACTAAAACAGGGCTTCTCTAAAAGCTTAGTTACTAAATGAAACTGTAGGTCATTTGTTGACAACCTTCAGAGTTCCCACTCGGTGTCCATAAGACCAAAGGAAACTTGATCCCTGAAAGCTGCCAAAACTAAGCTCAAAGGGTCAGAAAAGTGCTTTCATGTCTGTTAACACTGGTCTTATATGGGCTGGAGGTTGTGGCTTAGTGGCAGAGCACTTGCCTAGTATGCACAAAGTTGTGAATTCACTCCCCCATCCCAACCCTGAGCCACAAAGCAAAAGACCAAACAAGAAAAACCAATGCCGGCCTTGCAAGTTGTAAAAGACAAGTCTCAACTAGAAGTGCAGTTCATCAGTTGTAAAATGGAGTAATAGCTGTCCTTTGTACATACTGGGTCATTATAAACTAGAAAATAGCACTGTCATTAACACATGGGGCAGATATATTTTGCTCAATGCACAATGGGAGAAATGCTTACATTTTTTATTTTTTAAAGTTTAAAGTGCATAATATAGAAGGAAAAGGATATAAAATTGTTAAAATACCATTTAATAACATCAAAATTCATGAAAATGTCCTTTTTTTAAAAAAATTCATTTGTGTGTGTGTGTGTGTGTGTGTGTGTGTGTGTGTGTGTGTGTGTGTATGTATGTTCAGGTACCCATCGAGGCCAGAAGAGGGCATCAGATCAGATCCCCTGAAGCTGGAGTTACAGGCGGATGCAATTATGAGCCACCGGACATGGGAACTGACCCCAGGTCCTCTGTAAGATCATCAGATACAACTGCTGAGTCATCTCTCTAGCCCCATGTACATGTTTTTTTGAGTCATATGGAAAATCTAGGGCCCTTTTTGCCAGCTCCCAGCATGTCCACAAAGAAATATCAAAGACCAGTGACGGAAGTGCTGCCTTCTCTCTTCCTAATTATACAAAGGGAAACAGAAAGAGTTACTGACATTATACCTGACACGAACAAGTCTTGTTTTGTTGCTGTTGTTCTTGTTTGCTTATTTTTGGTTTGTTTTGTTTTGAGATAGGATCGCTATGTAGTGAAAGTAGTCTCTAACTTGCAATCCTCTTACCTCAGCCTTTCACGTGTTAGGATCATAGAGGAATGTGTCACTATGCCTGGCAAGACTTGTTTTGATGCCTGAAAAAAAAGTACCCAAGGAAATTTAAAAATGAAAATTTAAAGCTTATACGAGCAGTCCTTTTCTGTATTTCTGCAGTGATTTTCTAATATTATGTAAAAGATTTTTGCATCTGTGTTCACAAATGACCCCTTTCCTGTCAGCTTTGTCTGATTTGGGTAATACTGGCCTCAGTGAATAAACTGGGAAGCATTCTCTTCTTTGGTGTTTTCTGGAAGAGTTTAGATACACTTAGTGCTGAGTCTTCCTCCTGATAAGTTCCTCACTTCTTCCCTACCAAGGCTCGAGTCCTGTCCTCTAGTGGATTCAAGACAGCAGCTTTCTGCTTGCTCATAGAGAGAGGAGCATGGTACCAACCGTTGGTTGCTGCAGATCACGGCTGCCCCTGAGTACCACAAACCTCTAGACATGCCTGTTCTCCCTAATAGTGAGCTGGTATAACACAAGTTTTCCATCTTATGCCTCCCTGTCCTCCAAGATGTACCTTGGAGAAAACTGAGGTTTGAATTAATAGAATTTGGGATTATGAAGTGATTCCAGTTAAATTGACTAAATAAGACCTTTTATGTGTGAAAATCTTTTGTTTGCTTGTTTATTTTTATTGTCTGTGTATGACTGCCACTTAACCAGGCCATAGCTCCTAAAGTTTCCATTGCCTCCCAAAATGGAACCACCGGCTGGTGATCAACTGTTTATCCTGAGTCTGGCTGGATATTTCATATTCAATCCACAGTAAAAGCAGAACAGCAGCAGAGCACATGCAGATTGTGAACAGAGAATCTAACTCAGGAAAGAGCCCTGCAGAGGACCTAGTAGAAGATTGCCATCTAATGAGGCTTTTTCTCCACAGCGTTGGTTTAGCTACGTAAATACTAAAGCACCACTAGACTGCCAAGCTAGCCAGTTCAGGATCCTTGGGTTTAGGTAGCCTTTGATCTTAAAAATAAACAAGGAAGAAAGACCCTGAGGCATTAGCAAAACAGCCTGTGCCAAACTAATCCTTCAAATTTACAACACTGGTTTTAGAAGGAAAGGCAGTTTTAAATTATATACTTACTCAAAATTATGCCAGTCCTGGAATGTTCTTTTCCTGTTTCATCTCTTTATCTTATGAAAAGGATGCCATTCCTTTTTCAGTGAGTTAAAATGTGCACTGTCCAGGCTTTCTAGAGGGTGTGCTGACCTCAACTTAAAGTCATACAGACCAAAGAAAGCAACACATTTTATCTTTCCAGTTGTCACAGGTGGTTAAAAACAAACAAACAAACCACAGCATCCTGCTTTCTGGTAAGTTTATGAAAATAACTATGAAAAGAATTTAATACCAAATACTGTGGCCTTTCCTTCTCAATGGAAAGTTATGATTTTAGATCGTCAATCCAACTTAATATGAGCTAATATTCTTCAAAGCTTCATGCTTGAATGAAATAATGACTTACTTTATGTCGATAGTTTCATTATGCAGTTGATTTTTTAACCTTCTACTAGTACCCACAGTTTTCAAATATTTTTTTCCTTCTCTGTGTATGTATGTATGTATGTTCATGTTACTAGGCACTGAACCTAGAGCCTCTCATAGGTAGGTAAACACCTATTACTCAACTGTACCTCCAGCCCTCTTACATTTTTATTTTGAGATAGGGTCTCTCTCAGTTGCCTGGACTGATGTTGAATTCTCTTTGTATTTCAGGCAGGTCTTGATATTGCAATCCTTGAAGAAGACACTAGAAAATGTAAAATCCTCCCATATCAGAGATCGACAGAATTACTATTGTGAAAATGAGTATGTTATTGAAAGTCACTTATAAATTCAATGCAGTCTCCACCAAAATCCTAATGCCATTTTTCACAGAAGGAAAAAAAAATCCAATTTATATTGAAACAAAAGAGACTGAAATGGCTGAAGCAATCCTAAACAGAAAAGACAATGCCAGAGACAGAGCTATGTGAAAAAGACATGGTAGTCCACATAAAACAGGTATGTAGAGGTATGTAGACCAATGGAATAAAATAGAGAACTCAGAAATAAAACCACACAACTACTTAATTTCTGACAAAGATGTCTAAAATATACATTGGAAAAAACATATTCAACAAATGGTGTTGGGAACTTCATCCACATACAGGAAAACAAAATTAGATCCATATCTCTTACTCTGCATAAAAATCAATTCAAAGTGTGGCAGAGTACTTAATATAAGATTCGGGGTATTGAAATTGCTAGAGGAAAATATAAGGAAGACACCTCAAGATACAGGCATAGGTAGGGACTTTCTGAAGACTCTACAGCACAGGAAATTGACAAATGGGGCTCTCATAAGTTGGAAAGTTTCTGCACAGCAAAGGAAACACTTACCAGCATGCAGAAGCAGCCCACAGAATGTAAGAAAATCTTTGCCATTTATACTCTAATATCCAGAATATATAAAGAACTGCAAAAAATGAAATACCCTGAAGAGAAATTTCCCAATCAATAAATGGACTAATGAACCAAAGAGATAGTTCTCTGACAAAGAAACACAAAAGGACAATAAATGTTTGGAAAGGTATCAATATCCTCAGCATTGAGGAAATGCAAAGTAAAAGCTACTTTATGTTCCATCTCCTTCTAGTCAGAATGGCTGTTACCAAGAAAGCACAGGAAGGGGCTGGAGAGACAACTCAGTGGTTAAGAGCACTGGCTGCTCTTCCAGAGGACCCAGGACTGGTTCCTAGCATCCACATGACAGCTAACAACTGTCCTTAGCTACAGTTCCAGGAGATCCAATGCCCTTTTCTGGCTTCCCACCAGCATTGCACAACACAGGTGCACTTACATACATGCAGGCAAAACACTCATACCCAGAAAATAAAAATAAGTTTAAATTAGAAAAAAATTAAAAAGTAAACAAATGATCATATACAGATGTAGAGAAAGAGAGACCTGTCTTCACTGTTGGTAAGAGTACAGACTCACCCAGCAACTGTAGAAATCAATATGACAGCGCCTCAAAAGCTGAAAATAGAATTACATATGCTTCAGCTCTGCCACTCCTGGGTGGATACCCAAGGGACTCTGTGTCCTGCCACAGAGACACTTACACAGCACACAGCCATGTTTATTGCTGCACTATTCACAACCCAGATGTACATCAACAGATGACTAGCTCAAGAAAACATAAGCTGTAGATAGACACACTGCAATTTTATTCAGCTACAAAGAAAAATGATATCATGACACTTGCAGGAAAATGGACCTGGAAATCATTATATTAAATGAAACGAGTCAAATCCAGAAAGTCAAATACCATATGTTTTCTCTTATGTGCTGTCATAGATTTTAATCTGTGTGAGTGTGTGTGTTGGGGGGGTATAGGTTATGAAACTAGAAAGAGACCTATGTCATATAAAGTAAGTAATGGAATGTATGTGGTATAGAGGTGGAAGGGAGGTTATTGAGGGAAGGAAGGTGACGAGGAGGAGAAGGGAAAGGAGGGGACTGGGGAAGGAAAACTAAGGTTATTAGTACTCAGACTTAAACTATTAAAAATAATTCTCTGGTGTGTGTATATGTGGTGTGTGTGTGTGTGTGTGTGTGTGTGTGTGTGTGTGTTACTGAGGACTGCACATAGGGTCTTCTATATTCTAGAAAAGTATATCACCACTGAACTGAATCTCAGCCATCTGTTCATGTATTTATTTGAGGCAGGGTCACACTCAGTTGTTCAAGCTGCCCTTAAACTCATTCTCTATCCCAGGCAAAATTTGAACATGCAATTCTCCAGCTCCAGTTTCCTGAGTAGTTAGGTTTATAAGCTTGTACCACCAATCCTGGCTTCCTCTGGTCTTCAAAGTGCAAAATGGGACATCCTTTGGACCATCTGAACTCTCTGGAGTTGTCATTGTTTGACATGTTTTCAGCAGGCTAACTTGCTGACCTGACCCACAATAGGAGCACCTTAAGCAGTTTTTGAGTGGTCAACTTTTGGTAGTTTTTATTTAAAATCATTTGCAGATTTAATGCAGAATTTCCAATTACCATTCACCCAGTTTCCTGTTAACATCTTGAAACATTTGTCAAAATTAAGAAACTGTCACGGGCATGCCTTAATGTAAACTTTGAGCCCAAATAAAGTTTTCCTCCCTTAAAGTTAATCTCAGACAGCATGTTGTCCTAACAGAAAGCTGACTAACACAGATGTCACATGTCCTAGTCTCCCCCCTACCCGTGACAATGGCTTCACTGTTCTGCACTTTCCATGATCTTGACAGTTTTGAAAAGGACCAGTAGACTCTTGCACAGGATGTCTCTCAATTTTGTTTTGATCTGATGCTTTCTCATGAATCATCCAATGGTGTGCTTCAGGGAACGCCCAGGGTGAGCACCATTCACACATGTCATAAAGGGACAGAAATACTGCAACACAAGCTAGAAATATGACTTATCAGTAACCCTGATACCATGGTAGAGATAGTGTTGCCCAGGTCAATGCAATCATTGGTAACTGAACAAACAAAATGATTAATACAGCCTCCAAGTACAAAAAATTATACATTTATAAGCAGGAATTTGAAATATACAAACAATTGAATTTTAACTGTAATAATTGTGTAGCACTTACTGAAATAATTACTGTTTATTCCAGGAATATTTCTATTCTATCAATGAATTATCAATTTATTACTTATCTTAAAATAGCTATGCACCAAAAATGTATTAAAATGATTATGCATTTTCTTTGTTATATTAAAGGAAAAAATAGGTGCTGAAAAGATGGCTCAGTGCTTAAGAGCACTGGATGATCTTTTAGAGGACCCAGGTTTGGTTCCCAGCACCCACATAGCAGCTAACAAGTGTCGCTGTCTGTAACTCCAGTTCCAGGGGATCCAACACCCTCTTCTGGCTTTCATGGACATTGCATACATGGATGTACTTATAGACATGCAGGCTAAACACTCATACACATAAAATAAAAAAATTAAAAATTCAGTGTTAAAATTAACTATCTAAAATTATCTTTATAGAAGTTTTGAAGACATGTATCAGTTCTAATTGTCACTCTAACTCTGGGTGTGATGTTTTCCTGTGCCATTTGGGGGCTCATTGAAGATGTGACACCTCATCTCTGAATACTTCAGGGTGCATATTCTGCAATAAGGACATTCTCTTAAAATAGCCACAGTTTAATTTATTAAAACAGGAAATGAAAACTGATAAAATTGTATTATCTAATTTACAGATATTATACAGACTTCACCAATTTCCCACTAATGTCCTTTATGCCAAGAATAAGAAGAAATCGAGAAAGAAATAAATCTGGTCCAGAATCCATTCCAGAATCACACATCACCAAATCTCCTTAGTCTCCTACAATCTGGAACATACACCACACACACACACACACACACACACACGACCTAGATACTTTTGATAAATCTTAGCCATTTATTTTGTAGAATGTGTCTTGATTGAGTGTGCTTAACATTTATTCATATTCGACTGTATATTCCTATTTTTTTGGGCAGGAATATGATGGATCCCCAGTGTATTGTAGCAGGAGACAGGATGTTAATTTATACCACTGTAGGGGATGGTAAATTTGATCACTTGGTTACGGTGCTGTCTGCTTATTTTCTCTACTGTAGTTCTGTTTTCACCCTTTGTAACTACTAAGTACTTTGTAGGAAGATACTTTGAGATTATATGGGTACCTTATTCCTCATCAAAGTCCTACCCAGTAGTTTTAGCATCCATTGCTAATTCTTGCTTACTTGAATCATTACTGTGCTATTTACTGGCCAGCTATTGCTGGCTTTCTCTCCCTGCCATTCCGTTGGCTGGTATTATACTTCTGTGAAAAGCATTTTCTTCTCATTCATTTATACTTTTAAAAATTCTTTTATTATTTGTGGCAATACAGACACACGGCTTCCCATTTCATTCAGTAATTTTAGTTTTCTACTTTATGTACTTGTTTATTTTTGAGACAAGGACTCACTATGTAGACCAGGCTGGCATCAAGCTCATGATCCTCCTGTTTCAGCTTCTAGAGTGCCTAACCCATTATTTACCTAAATCCCCAAATTATATGAGATTTGACCAAAGAGAACTCTTCAAGATATTTCTTATGCTTTAAAACATTTTATTTCTATGTGTATGAGTGTTATACCTGCGTGTATATAAGTAGATCTGTGTTGTGCAGTGCCCATGGAAGACAGAAGAGGGTGTGGGGCATCCTCTGGAACTACAGTTTTACACATGGTTGTTAGCCACCACGTGGGTGCTGGGATTCAAACTTGGGTCCTCTGGAAGAGCAGTCAGTGTTCTTAACTGCTGAGCCATCTGTCTAGCCCTTCTTGCATCATTTTTATATGTCTTCTTCCTTCTTTAAACACTTCTTTCTGGTTGAAAACATTTCAAGCCTATCTTTTATTTTATTTTATTTTTCCAACTCAGGAATCAGTCTTTTCTCCAAGAAGCCTTTGTCTTATCGGTGGAAAATAATGTGTAGAAATTAATACTTTGTGGGTCAGTGGGAGAAGAGATGGCTCAGTTGTTTAGAGTGCATACTGTTCTTGCAGAATCCAACCACCTGTGTCCAGCAGCTCCCAACACTCTTAACTCCAGCTCCAGCTCCAGCGGATCTGATACCCTCTTCTAGCCACTGCAGACACCTTCACCTAACCTCCATATGTGCATAATTAAAAAGAAAATATTAAAAAGAAAGAAATTAATACTTGAGAGTTAGAAGTGCTCTTTTCTATTGGGTTGTCATCGCTTTGAGCTCCTTTCATTCGACAAAGGCAGGATATTGTGCGTGTGTGTGTGTGTGTGTATGCACACCCATTTTGCAGGTATAACTCCAGCTGTGAGGCAGACATTAGTGAGCAGAGAATTTGTTTTGGAGTATTCTTGGGATGAACTTTTGTAGAGTGCAAGGGAGGAAGGAGGACTGGGCAATAGATGCAGATGGTCACAAAGGCCTTGGCTGACCCCATGGGAGTTCTAAGCTGTGTGTTTGTGTTGAGTTCATTGCATGTACAGATGCATTTACATACGCACACACAGGACAGTTATAAAATAAAAAGAAATAAATCCCCCAAGTTTCAAAAACAAAACAAAACAAAACAAAAACAAACCTAGCTAGAGTTTGATGCTTGTTTAGAATTCTTTGTGTCTTTAGTCTGGGAGTGTTTAATTGCACTACATACGAGCTGTGCCTCTTTGGCCTCTCCCATGCCGTGTGTTATTAACTTGAAGTACAGCTAAGTTGGTTTCTGAGTGATTTCCATCCTTCCTGTCTAGAGTTTCCCCCAGTAGATTTTACTGTTATTGTAATTTGGGGTTATGTAAAACATTTACATGGATCAAATATTGAAAATAGATAAAAAGATATGATCGGAAAAGTAATACTATCCCAGTCTTTTACCCTGTTGTTACAGGTGATCAGTGCTTCCCATTCTTGACATATCTTTTATAAATTCTCTATAAAATATATCTCTATAAGTATATCATTACCAAAATAAGCACATATTGTGTGTACAGAACATTTTATACTTCGCTTTAAAAAATATTTTATTATTTTTATTTTATGTGTACGAGTGTATTGCCTTCATGTGTTTAAGTGCACCTGTGTCATGAAAGGCTGTGGAGGTCAGAAAAAGGTGCTGGATCCCCTAGAGCTGGAGTTACAGATGGTTGTTAGCTACCAAGTAGGTACTGGGCATCAAACCCGAGTCCTCTGCAAGAGCAGCCAGTGCTCCTTACAGCTCAGTCATCTCTCCAGCCCCACGCTGCTTTTTGTTAAAAGTACCAAACAACACATTCTGGAATCACTGTCAGTTCACAGAGACATGAGATATTCTTGCTGTACAACTGCATATTTCTCCTTTGTGTGAACATAACATAGTTTTCTTAGCTACTCCCCTGCTGGGCAGTTGGGATGGTTCTCATATTTTGTAATTGCTTTTTTCATAAATAAATAAATAAATAAATAAATAAATAAATAAATAACTTTGTTCCTATGTACTTCTATAACAGAGACTTCCCGGGTTTTAAAATAACATATTTTTTCTTTTTCTTTGCTCTGTCATTCTGTTATTAGGTTCATTGATCACAGGATGGATGACAGTGTCCAACGGCAACACATTGCCAATCCAATCAGAGAGTCTCTTCCCAGTAGGCAATCATAGGGAAAACTAGGCTTTATCGATTCCATAGTAGTCAAGTGCACAGTGCTAATCTTTACTACATTAATAACTACAAAAAATAAAAATGGCTAAGCGTATTATATTAATATTGTTTGGATGGTGTTTGCATATTTCTATTAAAATATGCTTCTTTCTTTTTCTTTTTTTGAGACAGCGTCTCCCTGTAGTCCCAGCTGAAACTCACTGTATAGAACAGGCCAGCGTTGATCTCACAGAGGCCTGCACCGTTAGGCCCAGGGCTAGAACCCACTTTTTAACACTATGGGGAATCATTTGAGCTCTGGTGGTGGGGAGTCCTTCGTGGCAGAGGACTGAGCATGTGTGCACCAGGACACACTCTGGATTTGAAGCCTGGTCAGCCACAAGGCGGCAGGCAAACTGTCTCCTTCTCCATGCTCCAGTTTCCTTACAAATGGAAATATCCATTGTATGTAGCTATGAGGTTATTAAGCATCTCGATGCATTTAAAACCAAAATTCCTGATTCTTCCTTCAAACTTGTTCCTTCCTCAGTATCCTGTTCTCAGACCACGTCCAGTGTGTGAGGCAGCTGGTGACGTGGCATCGACAGTCAAGAAGCAAGTGGAAATCAATGTCAGACCTCAGCTTACTTTTGATTCTTTTTCATTTATATTCAACCCAAGACCCCTATGGGATGGTGCTGCTTGCATTTGGGTTGGGTCTCCCTTCCTCAGTCGAGTCTCTCTGGAAACACCCTCACAGTAATCCCAAAGGAAAATTTTCTGGGTGATTCCAAGTCCAGTAAATTGACAGTTAAGATTAGTCACCACAGGTATGTGACGGTGAGTGTTAATTGGCACCTTGACTAAGTCTAGAATCTTCTGGGAGATGGGCCTCTTAAGTGCTAGTGGGAGATTAATTGATTCCATTAATTGAGGTGGAAAGACCTGTCTATTCTTCTGGCACTATCCCTGGACTGTATAAATATAGACGGTGGGGGTGCTGGAGAGATGACTCAGTGGTGAAGAGCACTGGCTGCTCTTGCAGAGGACCTGGGTTCGATTCCCAGCACCCACATGGTGGCTAACAGCCATCTGTAACTCCAATTCCAGGGGGTCTGACACCCTCTTCTGATCTCTGCAGTCATTGCATGACCAGGTACATTTACATACATGCAGGTAAAACACTCATACACATAAAATAGAATAAAAATAACAAAAACGGAGACTCGGACCGGAGCAGCAGCACCATGCACCTCTCTCTGCTTCCCGATGGGACCAGTGCTTCAAACTCCTTTTGCCTGGACTCCCCCATCGTGATGCACTGTACCTTGAGCTCTGAGCTAAAATAAACCTTTTCCTCATTAATTTTATATTTTTTATATTTTATGTCTTTGTGTGTGTGTCTGGGGTGTGTGTGTGTGTGTGTGTGTGTCTGTCTGTCTGTCTGTCTGTCTCTGTCTGTCCTTGGGATCGAACTCAGGTCTCAGGCATGACTATCTCACTCGCCCTTAAGTTGCTTTGTCAGAATCTTTCATCACAGCAACAGGAAAGAAGCTAAGACAATACCCCTGTGGAAGATGACAAGCCCCCAACTGTCTTATCTGTTTCTTTTTTCTCCAGAGCTCTGCTCACTATTGGACACACTGCATGTTTTGTTTGGTTTTATTGCCTGGTTTCTCCCTCTCCTCCACAGAACATATGATCCATGTGGCGGGAACTTTGTTTCACTCACCCATCTGTCTAAAGCTCCGAAGCACGCAGGAGCTCCTGAGCAGTGATGGATGTATCTGGGGCTCCCTGGCTCCTCAGGTTCAGTGAGTTGCTAGGAGGATGCACAGGAATAGGATCTCATTACAGAGGGGATTTATTATAGCAGGAGGGGACCAAGCATGGTTCATAAAGAAAGATGCTGGGGCCCAGTCCAGAGCTGCCAAGCCCAGCCTTCAAGGAGCCTTTCCTGCTGGGATCATACAGGATACATTTAATTCCTCCAGCAGTAGGTGTGACCACAGTTCTGAGGTGTTACCCACTAAGAAAGCTCATGAAAGAATTCAGGGCCTAAGGTTTATATGGAAGTGTGATCACACAGACACCTTTGCCTGGCCCATACCAAACTTCCAGACCCCTGGAAGGAAGGCAGATATGCGGCAAAGACTATACTGTTTGCATCAATAGCCCAGGCACAACGAACCATTCTTGTCTCTTCATCCAAAGTCGCAGCCTTAGCTAAGGGCCAGCTTTGCAAATAGGCCTGTCTAAAGATAGTGTTTTCAAGCTTGCCATGTTAATTCACTTCTACACGGGGTGCTAAAAGAACTTGTCACTTTTCAGTTGACAGAAAATGAATCATTCCAGAGCTGAAGCTCAAGCGAAGATCAATTAAAGAAAATGTTTCCTTTTTTGCATGTTGGAATCACAGTTTTGAATTTTGACCTTAATCACACACATAAACAGAATTTGCATATGTTTTAGCGTTGCCTGGTCTGGAGAGAAGATATGGGTAGAACTTCACACACTGTTTAGATTCTATACATTTTAGGATCTGCTTCTGAGGGAAGAAGGCCGTATCTCCGTGGAGTGAATGCCTACCAGACACAGAAGTCTTGTAGAAAGCTGTCTTGATCCTCTCCTCTCTCTCTCTTTTTTAAAAATGTTTATTATTTTTATTTTATGTGTATGAGTGTATTACCTGCATGTGTGTAAGTGTACCCTTGTCATGCAATGCCTGCAGAGGATAGAAGAGGGCCTCAGATCCCCTGGAACTGGAATTACAGATGGTTGTTTGCCACCATATGGGTGCTGGGAGCTGAACCTGGGTCCTCTGGAAGAGCAGCCAGTGCTCTTAAGCATAAAGTCCTCTCTCCAGCCCCTATTTCTTTATTTTTGGAGATACTGACTCATGTACAAAGTCTCAAATCTGTAGCTACTTGTATGGAGCAAATCACCTTGCTAATAATAAATACAAATAACTAATAATAACTAATAAATACAGAGACCCTGATGGCCCTTTCAGTGGAACTTGCTACTGAGAGGCCCCTGTCCAGACCCGCAGGAAGGCAACTTGATCCGTTGCTGTATCTGCAGACTTTGAGGACACAACTACTGTGTTGGTTACTTTTCTGTTGCTGTGATAAAACATGACCAAGGTAATTTATAGACGAAGGAGTTTATGGTGGAGAGGCGTGGTGGCCTCCAGGCATGGAGGCAGCAGAAGGCAGCTGAAAGATCACATCTTCAACCACAAACACTAATTGGAGAGAGTGAATCAGAAGTGAGAGGAGGCTATGCACGCTCAAGGCACACCTTCAGTGCCATGCTTCCTGCAGGGAGGCTCCCCTTCCTAGAGATTCCATGACCTCCCCAAACAGGGCCACCAACTGGGGACCAAGCGTTCACACTGGGACATTCTAATACAAAGCATCACACTCACTATCCATTTATACCCCAAGCACTGGTGAGACCCCAAATTTCTAGTTCCCTCTTGGTTAGCAATTTAGGAGAGATGTGCAGTTATTTCTCTGAATCAAAGCATTCCTTCCTAGAGAGAGAAGAGAGGCTCACAAAACGTAGGAAACTAGTGAAACTTATAAGACTCAAGAGACTTAGAAAGTTACAGAGGGTCCGCTACAAGGTTGTAAGAGCAGTAAGCAATTGTTGGGACAGAAGACTCCGGTGGAGTTGCCTGACAGTTGTGTGGGAACCTCCAGGGAGGCATCTTGATGAGCTGTCATTCATGCTGGAGTCAGCTTCTGGTGATGCCAGTGCCATTGAGTCACCAGTGCTCTGTAATGACCCCAATAAAGTCATATAGGATCAGCAAACTGGTCTTGTGCTGAATCATTCTTTAGTCTGCCATCTGCACCCTATCTGAGGTGAACAGGTGTTTGTTCATGTCTCAGGAAAAGTCAGCACACAAATGGGAGGTAGCATTCAAGTCTTCTTACACTTCATGAGTGTAAGAACATGTCTTCGGCAGTTTAGCCAGATGCAAGAAGCAGTCTTTAATTAACACAGTCTAACTAGTTCATAAGCAAAGCTAAGGTTTCAAATAGGAATCAAGGCCTCCACCCACTCTACCCACTCTTCCCACCACTGTGAACTCAAACTGGTCCTTTCCTCACAAGTAATTGCCCTCATCCAATACCTCATCCAGCTTGTGCTTATCTAAAGGAGCAGGATGACTGGAATTGGTGCAAATTGCAGTGCTCCTTTACGGAGTAAAGCCTCATCAATTCTCAGGATGCTGTAAAAGTGTCCTCTTGGATTTCCTTTACCAAGACTCAAAGGATTCAACAAAATTCTGTCATTATTGTTAACACCCACATCCAAGGGTTCTTAATTTGCTTAAGGAAATTAGGGTCCACAGAGGCTAGAATGAACCGGCTGGACGAAGGGGGAGATCTCTTACTCTGTCCCTCACGGCTTTCAATTTGCCAACAAAAAAACTCAGCTTTCATGGAGAAGAACTGTGATGCTCACCATCTGGTTTGGCAATTCACAAAACGCTTTGCTGGGATACTCGGAGCATCTGGGGTTATAACAGGATCACCATGGGATCACATTCTTTGACCCCTGTTCTAAAGAGCTGAGGCCAAAGGCAGAGGGAAACACCCTCAGAATGACACCCTTTCCAAGTGACAAATGGGTCATCACATGTTATCCCAGACATCTGGCAGAAGCTCTGTGAGTGGAGGTCAGGGGATGATTGGTCATCAAGTCTGCTGTTTTCCATGTCCAATCCAGAAAAGAAAAATGGAAATGAGCCTAGTATGTTTCTAGCATCTGCATACTTGTACCACAAGTTTTGATTGACAGTCATTGCTATGTTAACTTTTCTTGGGGAGACAAGAACAAATGCCCAATTGCCCCAGTTAGGGTACCAATGACAGACCAAAATCATGATTCCACCCAAATCTAGCTTGGTGAACCAATGAGTTTATTGGGGTTACTTAAGGAGTATGGGTGACCTCCCAAACAGCTGCATCACCCCTAAATCCCGACCTAGCATGAATGACCTCCCTATGACTGCATAGATGAAATCCTTCCCCTCTACATACACCGGTAATCCCAGAGATCACGTGTTGTTGGGGCAGAACTACAGTTCAGCTGGGAGAGGAGCCCAGGACAGAGTGTCTAGAACCTCGTGTGAGGGTCCAATTACTGACCTTCTCCCTCCCCTCCTTTCCTGAGGGAATGTCAGCTGGTCTCACCTTGGGGCTCCTGGTAGGTAATCACAGCTGTTCTGCTGAATGTGGTTATTAATGGTCATTAGGCTGGGCAGATAGCATTCTGCAGCAGAACTATTTGGTATTTTTTGGCCAATTGCTGCCAAAAAAAGATTTTCTTTTGTCCTTTCCAGCACCTCCAGGGAAGATATTCTGATAATGAATAAAATAAATGACATGGTTGATGTGGTTTGTTTTTGCCAAAACTCACATTGCTATGTGTTTGCCAATATCATGTTGCTAGGAAGAGGAGTCTTTACCAGAGATGAATGTCTTTCTCAAGAGACTGGATTAGGTCTCCAGGGAATGGATTTGTCCTCGAAGAAGCATGTTGTTACATAACGGGTCAGTTCCTTTGTCTCCTCTCTTCCGCATGTTTGCATTGAGACTCTCACAGACTATTCATTCATACATTCTTTCTCCATGTTAAAATATAATATGGGCTCTTGCCAGAAGCAGCTTGAACTTCCTAGCTTCCAGAACTATAAGCGAAAATAAACCTCTTTTCTTTATAAATCACTTAGTTTCAAGTGATCTATTATAGTACTAGAAAATACTAAAATACTGTAACTTAACTAAGTCAGTAATAAGTTTAGATATTTAAAACTCCCAGTGCTGTTTACTTCAGCTAACTACCACCCATCTGCCTGCCGATAGCCATGTATAGGTTAGTGTTACCTAGAGGGTAACTGACTACTGTTGTTTTGCTAAATGCATATGTTGCCAAACTGCATTTTAAATGTGTACGCTTGCACCCATAGATAGTTACTGCTTTCAGCTTTGGTCAGAAAAGCTTCTTTTTGCAGCAGAGAGCAGTTAATTCTGAGACCCATAACCAGTCAGAGTGCTGAGAATAAGTGACTATCGAGTACTCAGTTCTAGGTGCAACATCTATACCAAAGCCCAACCCCCAGGCTCAGGGACCATAGAGGAAGAGGGGTCAGAAAGAACGTAAGCACCAGAAGATGGAGAGAAGAGCTGCGAGATGCTGTCCTCTGGGAAGGCCATGGCTATTGCTCTTGTAAAATCATAGCAGCTGTGGGCCTGCACAAGATCAAGCCAGTCAACATTCCAGCACTGACAGAGAACGGAGAACGAGCTCCCAGGAGGTCCTGCCCACAGCTGAGGAGCTACTGGAAGTTGGTGGCTGCAGAGAGAAGGAGAGTCATTTTTCTTTGAGGGTGAGGCTACAGGTAGGTTGCTGATGGATCTGCAGATGGCCCCACACCCATGCACCTGGGGGAAGCACTAATTGAACTTACTTATTTTTTTAACAATAGAAGAGGACATGAAATTGGGAGGAGGAGTGAGGGGGACTTGGACGGAGGGGAGAGAAATGGATGTGATCAGAATACACTGCACACGTGTATGACATACTTAAAACAGTCTTATTTGTAGTGTAGGCTTTCCTGGAACTTATTATGTAGCTCAGGATAGCCTTGAGCTTTCAATCTTCCCACCTCAGCCTCCTGAATGCTGAGATTACAGGAATGTATCAGATGATCAGATCAGACCAGAGGATGTTGATGAGCATAACCAATAAATTATATCCATTCTGACTTAAAGGTTTAACCCAAATTGTGCAAGCTTCCATAACTACCACATATGAATAAACCCCTCGAATGTCTCTCTGACAGAAATAGTCAGACTTAGAAGAAGACAGCTATTGTATGGAGACAATTTTTTCTTTTTAAAATATTTTATTTATTCATTTTTCTGTTACGTATATGAGTGTATTGCCTGCATGCAGCTAGGTGCACCTGCATCGTGCAATGCCTGTGGAGGTCAGAAGAGAGTGTCTGATCCCCTGGAATTGGAGTTATGGATGGCTGTTAGCCACCACGTCGGTTCTGGGAATCGAACCCTGGTCCTCTGGAAGAGCAATCAGTGCTCTTAACTGCTGAGCCGTCTCTTGAGCCCCATGGAGACAATTTTTCTATGCACTTTTGTCACATTCCTGTGGGACAGGGGTGAGATGAACGCAAGGGAAGATGTGGAGACAGAAGACGACACTGGGCTCCTCTTCAAAGCTCCTCACGATCAAAGAGAACTGGCCCAAGTGGTACTGCCTTCCAGCTAAGGACCGAGTGACCACAGGTTTCCCAGAAATGTTCATCTGATATATTCCGATATATGTGACTGGTGTGCTGGGGATCCAACCCAGGCTTAGTGTGTGCCAGTTGAGCTGCACCCTCAGCCCCACACTCGTCGTGCCCTACCCGGATCCTGCCTTGGCCAAGGAAAAGGGGAGAAGCAATCCAGGGCACTGAGGGGAACCAAACACCACAAAGAGAAACCCCGGTTGCTCCTTTGCCATCTCGGTTCGAGGGTTTGAATGGGGCTCTCCTTAAAATCAGTGCTATGTGGGGCTGGAGAGATGGCTTAGTGCTTGAGAGCACTGGCTGCTCTTGGAGAAGACCCGGGTTCAAATCCTAGCACTCACATGGTGGCTAATAATGGTCGTTAATTACAGTTCAAGGGGATCCAATGCCCTCCTCTGACCTCTGTGGACATTGTAGGACGTGGGTGCACTTACATACATGCAAGCAATACATTTATAGACATAAAATAAAAATTAAAAAAATTTAAAAAATCAGTGCTATGCAGAACCTATGACTGTGACCTTATTTGGGAAAAGAATCTGTACAGTTAATCAGTTTGAGTTCACTCTGGATCAGGGTGAGTCCTAACCCAATGACTGGTGAGAAAAGAAGAAAAGAGAAAGCAGACACAGACATACATGAGTGAGGGTACAACGGAAAGTTGGAGACAGCACCTGGGGTGATGTTTCTACAAGCCAAGGGGTCCCAGCAGCCACCAGAAGAGAAAACAACCAGGTAACAGATCTGCTGTCAGAGACTCTAGTAGAAACACTCCTTCTAAGATATTCCCCTTGGACCTCCAGCCTCCAGAGTCATGAGAGAAGCTCTCTGTTATGTTATCCTACCGAGTTTGTGGGGTCTCATGGCAGCTGCAGGCACCCTGCCTCGCAGTAAGGAGGAGGCCAGTCTACAGCTTCCTTCTACTTCCGCAGAACAGCATCCGGAAGATGAGGACAACAGGAACTGTCCTTGATGCTAGAGCTCAAAGAGCGGAATCTGGGTGCCAAAGTCTGCCACTGAATGGCCACAAGTCACCACTGTGATATCAGAGCCTGTGTTCAGTGTCTGACCATCAGGTGGCCCAGACCTCATGGGAGAAGACGCAAGGAGTGGGTTGGATAAGTTGCCCAGTTCACGGTGGGCAAAGCTTGGTGAGGACTCCAGCCCTGCACCCCCACAGAACAGCACTCTCTTTTCATAATGTGTGTGTGTGTGTGTGTGTGTGTGTGTGCGTGTGCGCGCTGGGTGTGGGCATGCACAACGATGCATGTAGTCAATGACTACTTTTCTTTTAAGGAACTTCAGAGAAAACAGAAAGATAGTAAGGAATATAAGGTATCAAATTTGGAATAAGTGGGATCCGGCGAGCAATTGTGACATTTTTACATGTTTTCATTTGGATGACATTTTACATCACACTCAATAAATTTTCTTTGCTGTATGAATGATTTTTCTGTGGCTGTAACATTAAAGCTAATGACCCAAAAGACTGGACAGCAAATGAGTGTCAGGCAGAGTATCTGGCATGCTGGACATTTTAGGATGCTCAGTCCATGTTCCACATGACCTTGTAACTCTCATCAAGCCCCCAGTGTATTTCAAAAGAGCAACCAATTTGCTCCAGTGTCGAAGATATGCTTGTGACTCCTAGTGCATTTGCCCAATGAAGCCAAGAAGCAAAAACCATATATGTAGATATAAAGCTTGTGACTTTTAGGCTTGAAAATCATCTGTTCCATCACAGTGAGAATCATTCTTTCATAGTTTGCCTCTGAGTGGCCATACATATGCATATGCATCTTCTACATATTTAAATTAGCCTACACTCAAGGTCTTGTGCACCAATCATAGGTGTGCCTTTGCTTGTGTCTGAACAATTCCTAATCCAAACAGAACTGTGAGGTTTGTTGGAGCTTGGGATAGGGCGGGGGCACTGAGCTGCTCTGACTGCGTGTCTGTGGCCTCATCTCAACCCCAGGCTGGAAACAGTCATGGAAGAAGTTGTGAGGCTTGTCAGCAGAGTCTCTGAGTATCATCTGGTGTAGTCATGTGCAGAATTTGGGGATAGTTTCCCCCAAATCCATTTCTTCTTCTTTCTCAGTATACTGCTAAGCTACACTTACTAGCCTCCTTTGCAACTATGACCCAGTTCTGACACAAGGAATGTAGATGGAAGTGGTGTATGCCATTCTGGGTCACAGTTTTTAAAGAAATGTTTCCCTCTCTCTATTTGATTTCTGTTTTGCTAGAGGCTCTAGAAGGCATGTCAATGGGTGGCCCTTGGGCTGCATGAGGCAGAGGATAGCCATGAATGTGACCTGATACAAAATCATGAACTTGGGCCTAGAAGATCTTGTGAATACAAGCCTGAAGACCCGAGTTTGATCCCTGAAACCCACAATGGAAGGAAAGAACCAACTCCGGCACACACACACACACACACACACACACACACACACACACACACACCGCTAATAATAAATTTTTAAAAACCCACCAAAATCCTAAACTTACTTAAAACATTATATATGTTTTAAAAATATGTATTTATGTGCACACACACATATATAATCAATTGCACAGTTTTTGTATATAAACTTTGGAGATGACAAATCATGCTTTAATGTCAGACAGTTGGACATGTGTGCTAGAGAATGGTGGACCAAAATATGAAAAGTGCCAGAATCCTTGAGTCACTATGTGCAGAGCCACCTGACAACCAGGAGCAGTCAGCTAGACAGTCAGGGGAACAGAGACCAGAGGGCACATTCCTACTGGCCAAGCCACTGAGATTTGAATGCTAGTATTCTTATTTGTGTCACAATCTAGCTACACACTGATGCTGAATCGTGAACAATTCACTAGTAGTTCACAGGAGGAGAGGAACTGAAATTTAACTGTAAACATGAATAAGCTTTCAAAATAACTCCATGCCTCCATTCCATCCGAGTGTGATGCTGGATTTATCTCACAGAGCAGAGAATAGCCAGTCTAAATACTGTTGAACTTGTGATCAGCTGCCTTGGTCCTGAGAGACATTCTAATCACATTGGGGGGCGTGCTGCAAATTGATTTTTCACATATTGGAAATTAGAACACTCCCTAGAGCTTTGAGAGAAACACTAGGCTAGCCTACCATATTAAGCAAAAAGCAGGAACCACATCTGTTGCTGGTCATCCCCAACCTCCTACCAATCTAACTGCATCAGCCATAAACTGTGAGAAACTCCTGCCCACAAACTACCACCAGACTGATTCCTCTGAATCAAAATGTACCTGAGCAAGCCTTGCTTCCCTCCACAGCTTCCACTGTTTTTAAATAACTTTGACTTGTGGTGAGATATTAGCTAGAATGTTAGTCTCTGGAGAGGGAGATGGCGCAGCAGGAGGAGTTCATGCTGAGTAAGCACGAGGACCTGAGTTTGGATCCCCAGCACCCACATGAAAAACTGCGCTTGGTGGTGTATATGCCTGTCACTCCAGAGTTGGAAGGCAAGACAGGTGGAGGTGGGGTAGGAGGCTGTCTTGCTGGCTGGCCAGTCTAATTCAAACAGTAAGCTCCACGTTTAGTGAGGGAGCTTGTCTCAGAAACTAAGATGGAGAAGCACTTGAGGAAGCCATCCCCATGTCAAGGTCTGACTCCCACAGATGCGTGCACATGAGTGTACATGTACCTATACACATATCTGTGCACACTCACGCGAACGCGTATGTATCCTCCCACACACAACTATATCTTCTGCTGCTGTCTCTTGTGAAAATTGTGTCCCCATAACATATAAAATCACATAAATAAGCACTCCTGAATTAAGCTCCTATGTCATGGAGTGCTCTGCTGAGAATCAATTCCCTTTTCCCCTTTAAGCCTAAATGGAGAAAGTTTTCATTCTTTTTAAAAGCAGTTGAAGTTGCCAGAAATCACCTGTGAATACAATTTTGTTGTTGCTACTTTCGTGTCCTATGTACCTATAACCTAGGACCTCGCATGCTACGTAAGCGCTGTAGTGCTGGGCTACATCCCCAGCCCTTCTCTGGCCTATTGGCTCACTGTTTTACTTGTCATGGAGTTCTTATTTAAATTACTCTCTGTCTTATCCTAAGCTTTATAACTGTGCAGTGATCATGGAGTCTGGCCCTCAGAAGGTAATCTGTAAATGTCAATGAGTGAGTGAAGAGGATTCAAGTGCTCCAAATAAAAGTGACTTCGCTCTGGCCCTCACTCTGGCTGTTTAGAGACCTTTACAGCCTTCCATCAACTTGCTTCTGATCTGTACTGTGAGCGAACAGTAGATGCTGACAGCATGAGAAAGCAGAGGTTTGAAGCCACTCTCCACACCACTTCCCGCCCTCCCTTCCCTTCCCTTTCCTTCTCGTCCACCTCCCCTCCCCTCCCCTCCCCCTCCTCCTCTCCTCCTTCTCCCTTCTCCCTCCTCCTTTTCTCTTCCTACCCTCCTCTCTCCTCCTTCCTCCATCTTCTGCTCACCCCCTCCTCCTCCTCCTTCCCTGTCTCCTCCCATTTTCTCTTCACTCCCAACAGGTTCTTCCTATATGGCCTAGGCTGGCCTTGAACTTGCAATGCTCCTGTCTGTCTTTCCCAGTACTGGAATCACAGCTGTGTGGCTTCCATATCACTTTTGGTCATTGTCATACTTTGGAATTTTGGAGACATTAAGCAGGACTTTTAGATCTTTAAAAAACCTGTTCATAGTCAACACTTGAGCTACTAGTGCATTTCTTTTAAAGTTTTAAAATCTTTTTTTCTTTTCCCTTTCCAATAACAATTTTTTTTTTGGTCTTTTAAGACAAAATCTCCCTTTATGTAGTCCCAGCTGGCTTAGAAGTCACTATGTAAACTAGGCTGGCCTCTATCTCACAGAGATCCATGTGCTGGGATTAAAGGCACCTGGCCCCTATAAAAATTTATGTGCATAGCCAGGTGTGGTGGCACACAAGAGTTGGTGTGGGGCGGACGCTGGTGGATCTCTGTGAGTTAGAGGCCACCTGGTCTACATGGCAAATTCTTGACCAGTTAGGACTATACAATGAGACCCTGTATTATCATCATCGTCATCATCATCATCATCATCATCATCATCATCATCATTATTATTCTCCGGAAGAGATTAGAGGAGCATTCACCAGTCAGTGGGGAGCCAGGCAAATTCCTTTTGAATTTTTAATACGTTGTTTTCACCTAGGAATGGGAATGAGTGCAAACCGGACCCCTTCCTCAGCACCTCCACAAGGGAAGGAATCTACATACCCACGAGTTAAGGGGTATGCACTAAAACGCTAGCTTATATTTTGGAATCAGATTCAAGCATGCATTTTGGAATCAAGGGTAATAAACTGGTGAGTTATAGCATACACCAGGAAACAAAAGAGATTCAACTCTGCACTTAAAAAGAAAGGGAGCCGCTATATGCTATATTTGTTGAAGAACAAAGAGGCTGTGCCTCCAGGGAGCAAGCCACCAAGACTATTTATGTAACTTGTGTTTTGAAGATTTTAGGATGTAATAGGTATTAGTTATTGGGTGATGGGGGGGCTGCTTTCCTCAACACCCTCTGCCCCATGTCTGTGCACATCTGCATACTTGATGTATGCAGTCAGAGGCTGTGATTGTGCCTTTCCAAGGACTGCAGTTCTTATCATCAGAAGTCCTTGTTCATAAGTTATCTCTTTCAGGTGTTAGATCACAGCAATGGTAAACTGAGGGTCCTCTTGTTAGACACAGCAACCCCAGCTGCGGGCTCTCAGCCTCGCTGTGTAGCTCATGTCAGTCACCAGGAGCTTAGGAGTCCTGCCTCCCTACACGGCTCTTCAGCCCTTTGCGGTGGTCCTGACCCAGTGACCTATGTGTGCTACTCAACTTTCCAAGCCGAGGCTGCCACCAGACATGGAAGGTTTTCTCAGATTTTCTGAGATCTTATATGGTTCCCCAAATTTGTGGACAAGTTGGTTTTACTCTATTTATGCTTTTAAGGTATAATGAAATAATTAAAAAATAATTTGGGATGTATGTGTGTATGTGTTTGTGTGTGAGAGGGGGTGGTACGTGTGTGTATGTTTGTGTTGGGTGGGGGTGGTTTGTGTAGATATTTGTGTGCGTTTGTGTGGGGTAGGAGTGGTGTGTGTGTGTGTGTGTGTGTGTGTGTCTGATGCTATAGGGCAACTTTGGGTGTTGTCCCTGTTTGAGACAGAGCCTCTCATTGGCTCTCACACTTCACCAGGTAGACCAGGCTAGCTGATCCCAGAGCTTCCAGGGATCCTCCAGTCTCCAGCTCCCATTCTGTCATTGCTGGTCACTGGGATTGCAAATGTGCACCATCACACCCAGTTTTTCACATGGTTTCTGGGGATTAAATTCAGGTCCTCATGCTTGCAAAGCAAGGGTTTAACTGACTGAGCAATATCCGCAGTCATAAGAAAAAGTAATTTTGATCCATTTCCTTATCAATATCAGAAATGCAAAGCATCATAAATCAAGTTGATATTGGGCTCATAGATTATGGAGAAAGCTTTTAAGTGTATATGTCTTGGGTATTTAAGTGTATATGTCTTGGGTGCAGCTTGTCACACCCTTACTGGTGGCAGTCTGTGTCGGTTTATCTCCTCTAATTTGAGAATGACAGTCTATTTATTCCAGGCACCAGAGCATCTTATTATCTGAATACCAGTCTCATTTTATTTTGATGTTAACTCTGTCGCTGTGACTTAGCATCCAAAGGTCTCTGGAAGTATCAGAGGACCAAGTTATTCTGATACCTGTTTATCTCTGGGAATGGTCAAGAGCATTTCATAGGGCACAGTCCACTGGGGTCAAGGTATGTTATGGTCCTCCTCAGGTTCCTGCGGTTAGACACTTGGTCCCCAGCTGGTAGTGTAGTTTGGGAAGGGTGTAGAACCTTTGGAGTGGAAGACATGGTTGAGAGAGGTAGGTTACAGAGAGCGGGCCTTTGAATGTTACAGAAGGATCCTGGATATTCTGCTTCCTGATGTGCCAATATGTGAAAAAACTATGATGTAAGCACCCATTGCCATAGATGGAATCACCTCAGTCTCCACGTCTTCCCTGCCAAGAGGTACTAAATCCTAATTAACCTCTTCTCTCTTGAGTTGTTTCTCTCAGGATGAGAAAAGTAATGAACAGGGTGGGCTTTTTCTGGAATCCTTGCAGTCCCAGGCTCCTAGGTAGTATGGACATTCTGATGAGAGTGGTGTTTGGGACTGGAAGTCTGTACTTTGGCTAAGAAGGAACTTGGAACAGAAGGAGTCATTGATGGTGACCAGGTGCTGGAAAGAGGCAGCTGGAATCTCTGGGCTAAGCTTCCAAGTCCTGTAAACTAGACGGAGCATGCCGGAAGGCGACCAGGCCATGAGTGATGAGTTTCCTTACAGTTGGTCATGGTACTAATGGGAGGTTTGGGTGAAAGGCACTCTGGGTTCTCCTCCGGGACTCCTCCCAGGAGGGTGTGTGACCTATCTACAATTGTTTGATAAGGACTCCTTTGGTTTAAAAGCAAACTGATTCCCTGTCTCCAACTCTGGATTCAAGTTTAATAAACACCCCACCTGGTCTATCAATCACTAGGGACCTACAGTGTCCCTTAGCTGGCTAAGTGTCTAAGGCACATGAACATCTTTCTAACTACATTTGAACTTGACAGGGTCCTAAGAGCTGTCCTTTGAAAGATCTGAGAACTTGGTAGAATCTTACATTCTTTTTACATTTTTAGGATTGCAATCTTAAACATACTTGGGATTATATTCATCTGAACTGTGAATCCTTCTCATAGCTTTGTCTGACTTTAGGTGACAATTTTATGGGGTCATTGTATTGACAATTCCCTTGAGGCAGAAACACCATGTGTTTATGCTTACTGGATTCTGTTTTCCTTTCCTAGTACAATGAATAAGTCAACATCAATATGATAAATAGTGTGAACAGAGCATGAGAGGGAGCGAGTGGTTATATGATGACACTTTCACCAGGTTCAAACAAATGCACTTACTTCATAAAATGAAATCCTTTGGATGGTTAAAGTTTTCCTGGTCCATCTCCTTCTTCTGCTTTCTCCTCCCGACTCCTGCCCGTCCTCCTTCCTCCCCTCCTCCTCCTCGTCTTCTCACCTTTGGAATTCCAGTAAGACAGTCTGCCTTTGCTAGAAGACAACGGAAAGGCAATCTTCTTCAGAACCAGCCCTGCACATTCGTTTTGTTTTTAATTGTTTTCCTGTTCATACCCTTTAGATCTACAATCAAATGACAAATGGATAGCAATGATCTTTGCTGCTGGCCAAGCTCTCCTTGTGTCTTCCACTCCTCTGACCCCTTGCTGAGTCCCAGGACTCCTAAGCTGAAACACACAGACCTTTGGCCTGCCTGACTAGGATTGTCTCAAGTCATCTACATTAGCCTGATAACACTCCAAGATAATTTTTCATTCACATCAGCCTGCTCTCCATGTCTATCTAGCTGAAGTCGACTTACTTTTCTTTTAAGAAAATCAATTGAGAGATGAATTTAGAAATAGAATATTAATTTCTCCTGATTATTTTTTTTTAATTTTTAATTAATTTGATGTTATTTTATGAGTGTTTTATTTGCAAGTATGTAAGTGTACTCACGTCATGCAGTGCCCACAGAAGCCAGAAGAGGAGTGTTAGATCCTCTGGAACTGGAGTTAAGGATGGTTGTTAGCTACTATATGGATGCTGGGAACCAAATCCAGTCCTTTGCAGGAGCAGCTTAACCACTGAGCCATCCCTCCAGCCCCCTGAGTAAAATTTTAATCCCAGAATTTATTTGGTCACATAACATGAGTAATTGTGACAAATCTGTACAACTGCTTCTGTTTAGTCAAAATATTTGGTTCAGGTTTATGTGGTATCTGTAAGTGGTCAAGAGTAAATGCTTTTGCCTGAGCAAGTAGGCACAGCCCACTGACGTGGCCCTAGACTGTTCTGCTGAACCCACACAGGCCTCGGTCCTCCAGGCTTTTGCTCACTGTACTGAGGCCTACTTCAGCCTCACACCAGGATTATGGCTTCTCACCAGAGCCTGATGGGGATCTCAGAGTCTCTTTGTCTGGCCAGTCATGGCAATTGTGCTATGTGCCTAAGACATTGCCTCCAAGGTCTTAGACAACCATGGATGATAGTTCATAACTCAATGGACCCAGAAATAGCCTCTGCCGATTTCCAACATGGCAGATCTGACATGGTTAGACAGTTGTGACATGTTCATGCTGTTAGTTTAATTCATGTTATCTTGAACATTGGCTTAGTCATCAATTTTTCTTGAAAATATAGTCTGAACCTAAGGGAACATATCACTGTGCATAAGAGCAAAGCAGGCAGGTGGCTCAGAAGCAATAGCCTCATACATGTAAAGTGACAAGCCTTGCCTTCCCTGATTGTAAAGTGACTGGACGGTTACTGAGGTCAGTGGGCCCCAGTTTGGCTCACAAGAATCTCTCTCTCACGCACACACATACCATTTGGTTTTGCTGGTTTAGTTTGGGGAAGAATTTTAAATAAAGAAAAAGTACTTTATCAGTCTATACTCACCCATAGAACTTTCTATTTCTTGTTTTTAAAGTTTGCCATTTCCAAAAATAAGTGCAAGGGAGGGAGACATATTAATGTCCAAATAATAGTCCATGTAAGGTAATTCTGAGCCCTTTACCAGCAAGTTATGATGTATACTAAAAGACATCCTGTTTATAATGTATTTTCTATCAAAGAACTGAAAGCCCTTTATAGACATGATCTCATTTGGTTTAATAACAGTCTACAAGACAAAACTGAAAAGTAAATGAGAGCAGATAGCCAAGTAATCAGATTGACACCTCCATACCAAATCCCTGTATTATACACACATCAGACACACAAATTCCTGCATGATTCCAACTGACTTTATATTGGTTAACCAAAGAGGCAAGTGGCTGAATATCATTCTCTACCAGCTGCAAACTTTGCCAACAATCCCATGTAAATAAAGAGGTGACTACTATGCTTCATGCAGCAAACATTTGTCCTCTGAGACCATCACTCTCCTGTTTTGCTCATAAGAATATGTAAGGACCAGGTGTGGTGGCACAGGCCTTTAATCCCAGCACTTTGGAAGTACAGGCAGGCACATCTCTGTGAGGCTAGCCCAGGCTACAGAGGGAGCTCCAGGCTGGCCAGGAATAGATATTTTATGGAAGAAAAAAAAAAAAAGGAAAACAATATCATGTAATTTTTATCTCATAAAATGGAGACTGATTATAACTCAGTGTGTCACAAGTCTATCTTATTTAATATTGTCTTGTATTTTGAAGGTATTTACTGAACATCTGCTTCTGACCTCCTCTCTCTGTTGGGTCACAGTGCTGATGGTGGGCTCGATGGTGGACACATCGACTGGATGACACTCACAGGATCCTGTTCCTGGTTGAAAGACTTTCTACCAGCACAGGGAAGCCAGCCTGCGTGTGGATTAAGCCCCATATGTACCTGAAATACCATCTTCATCAATGTGTGGTAGTTACATATGATGCTGAGGACAAAGTATCTGGGTTCAAATTCCAGCTCCTCTGCTCCCATCCTGTGGCCCTTCAGTAATTCACTTAACCACAGTTTTCTCATCTACAGAGTGTGGGTAATATCACCTACCTCACTGGGTGAAGATGAGTTATTTAAATATATAGGGCTTCCAATAACGCCTACTATACAGTAAATACTGTGAAAGTGTCAGACATTTTATTGTTTTGCTACTATTATTACTCATATTGTTTATCGTTTGCAACAGAGAATAGTTTCTCCAACAAGGGATGCTCTCTCCTGGAGGACCCAATGCAGAGACAGCAGTCGGTAAACACTCCAAGGAGTTGCCTGGTGCCTTACAGCAGAGACATACTCAGGCAATTTTGTCCTTGTGCAAATACTGTGGGATGTTCTTATATACACTAAGATGGCTATGATATCATGAGGTGATATAATCTTTTAGGAGCACAGTTATATAAGACTGAATATTCAGTTATTGATTAAAATATCATGATACAGGCATGTCTGTCTGTGCATGACTACAAAGAGAGAAAGCAATGTTTTGCACCGAGAAGGCATTTAAATTGCTTAATTACCTTAGACAGGTCATTTAAAAATTCTATTTTTTCCCTCATCAGCTCAACAGAAGGCTTTTACATATTTGAAATTTAGGAGAGAGGAGGTGGATCCTTTCATATAAAAAGTACTCAATATAAATTTGATGCAGGCATGAATGCATAAATTCAACTATATTCATATTTAAAAGAGAAACAACCTTCTGGTGTGTACCTCATCTATTTTATTTCATTTCATTTCATTTTCACATTACTCTTATCTACAACTATAAATTGCCTGTTGCTAGATGAGACAGTCATGGCATAAAGAAGAACACAGAGGTCTGTGCCCTTAAGGGACTAACAAGAAGGGACCAGCTAAAGCTGTGCTATGTGTTAACTAAGCATAGAGGATGCAGTGGCTAGAGAAAGGCTGGGATTGCCAGTGACAGGGTTTCTATCAAGCCCATGGCTCACCTCTGCTTTGTTCTCCTGATGCCTAGGTACAGAAGGCTGCAAGGGCCTGAAGAGGACACAGAGGAGAGGTCCCCTGCTGGGATTTGAATGTGAAATGTCCTCCCCTACGCTCATGTGTTTGAACGCTTGGTCCTCGGTTGTTGGGCTGCTCTGAGAAGCTGTGGGACCCTTGGCAGTAGTGTCTCACTGGCTGATACAGGTCACTAGGGACAGGTCTGGGGCGTTCCAGCTCAGCATCACTTGGTGCCTGAGCTCTCTGCTTCTTGGTCAGTCATCACAATGCAACCAACAGCCTCATGAGCTCGTGCCATGGCCCAGAACCAACCTATAGTTGTGTTTACCACATCAGGAGGGATTGTTTCCTGTCCCTTAATTTGCCTCTGTCACGTGTTTTGTCACAGAAATGAGATGTAATGAATATATCAGCTCACAGACCTGAGGTGTGGTAGGGAGACAGTCTCAGCTGATTCACTGAACTATACAGGGATACTGTACCCCTCTCTCTGTAGTTTACAGTGGGGAAATCTGTATGCAAGGAAGGTAAGTCTACAGACAGGTGTGGGGGTATACACCTTTAATCCCAGCAGAGCCAGAGAGAGGTGGAAGTCTGTGAGATCGAGGCCAACCTGGCCTACATAGTGAGTTCCAGCCCATCTGGGGTAATAGGGAGACCCTGTCTCAAAAAGACCAAAAAGAGGAAATAAGAGTAAGTCTCACAGCCCTGTTCACGGTGCAGCAATGGGTAGGATTATTTCCCACACATTCCGCCTGAACCTAACACCCTGACCCACACTATAACATGAGTGAGTAGTACCATCACCTCCAGCCAATCCCAAGACATCCAAATGACACAGCAGCCACATCTTTGAGCCTGACCTGCCAGTCAGAAAAAGAAGTCCATAGGAGAAGAAAAGGAAGATGATTAAAAGGTGGACTGATAGTCATGTCCCAATAAATGATTATCCATACCAACTGTGTTCCCTGAAATATATGTGAGCATGGGTCAGACCCAGCCACCCAATGTTGATAATACAACATTTTTAATAATAAAAAAGAATGTGATCAGAATTGTGGGAATGTCAAGGTGATGCCTTGATACTTTAAAATTATGTTTGAGTTAAATATAATATCTATATTTTTATTTTTTAGAAAGAGGGAGAAGAAACCAGTAACTTAGCAAAATGTTTTGCCTGCCAGAAATAGTCATTCTGAACAGAAGGAGAAAATTCTTGTTTTCCTGGGCGAAACATACTCTCAGCACCAGCATGGTGCTTTCCTAACCTCTTTATCACTAGTCTTATTTTTTTTGTTACTAAGCTTATTTTCTTCTTGATTTTAGCACATACCAATGCAATTCAGAAAGCTAATTATGCTAATACAGCCTGAAACATAGTCTTAACATAAATAAGTTTACCCTATGAATAGTTACTTATAATAATACATATTTAAAGAGTCAGGTGTAGGACTAGAGAGATGGCTCAATGATTAAGAGCACTTGCTACTCTTGCAGAGAACCTGAGTTAGGCTCTCAGTACCCAGTTTGGGGTGTTTCATAACCGCCTATAACTCCAGCTCCAGGAGAAAAGATGCCCTCTTCTGGCTTCCACAGATACCTGTGTGCATGTCCGCTTACCTCCACAAAGACACACATATACACATAATTTTTTTAAAAGTCTTTAAAAAGAGGGTCAAGAGCAGTGGTACACACTTGTAATCCTAGCATTTAACAGAAGGATCCCCACGAGTTTCCAACCAGCCTGGGCTACGTGGTCAGTTCCAGGCCGACCTGGTATCTCTGTCTAAGAAAAGCAAAAGTAAAAGCAAACTAATAAGGATGACAACAGCAATAAGGGGCCATAGAGGCAACTGTTAGTGGTGTATGCCTATAATCTCAGCAATCAGGGCCAGAGGCAGGAGGATCATGGGTTCAAGGCCACCCTTGGACTACATGAGCATATCTTGTCTTTAAGAAAGGAAAGGGACAAAGAAATATCCGGTCACGATGGAAGAGACAAGAGTGAAGCCTAATTTCAGTGGAATCTGAATTTGTTTATGTTTCAAAATCCGCTAGTGATAATTTAGTAATGATTACTGTTTCTCTGGTGATGTATTAGAATGTTCAGATAGTAAAGTATTTCTCTTTTGCTGGGGGAGGGGAGTCATTTTCTACAGCGGTCTAGCCACTGGTAAGACGCCCATGTTCCTATCATAACCCCTATCCTGTGCTTGTGCAAACATCCTAATTAAACTCAGAGCATCACAAACAAAGATATAAAAATAGGAGGAAACTTGTTGGGGAAAAGGGGTTCAACGGGAGTGAGGGGGACTGAGGGATGGTAACAGGGAGTGAAAAAGATCAAAATGTATTATATATATATATTTGAAATTGTCAAAGAATAATAAATGAAGGATTCTTCTCCAGAATCAGGATGATTTTTCTTAATGATTCCACTAGTTCAATCAACTGGCTAATTGATTGGGTCTTTACTTCCCACATTTCCTCCCCAGAGGGAAAGAGTGCCTCTGGAACCAGCCCTTGTTGGGTGAACAGGGCAGAACTAGAGTCTTATTTCTGATGTACCAGACTGGGGAGGAATTGCACAGGGGTAGGGTACTTCTATCTACAGCCCAGCATGACCAGGACTTTCCAAGACTTAAAGAGCCAGTCAAGATCAATATTGACTTACATTTCTGTAACACCCTCCCTCCTTCTCAGAACATCAGTAAATCAACTTACACTAATTAAATTTGATTCTGCCAGTGTTTAAGCTATGCGTTAAGAGCACTACATGGACAAGCTTTTCAGGTAACCCAGCAACCAGGACAGCAGCCAACAAATGGCTGGCACTGAATAAATAATAGTTGCTGAATAAACAGATAAAGGAATGAATGAACTTGGAAAGAGACTTGCAGTGTTAAAAATCTCGTTTGGAGCACAAAAGCACTTAGGGTACATTTTTTAGAGTGAATTCATTATATATATTTCCTTTAATGACTCTTAGTACAATATGAAGAAAGTAGTCATTCTTTTTGTGTTTCAACTTCCCAGACTGAAATGAAGTGATTGGCCAGAATAAATCCAGTGTATACAGTCAGAAACAGAGCCTGCTAGGTCGGACTTCTCCATTTAGTTCTGCATGGCCCATTAATTGGCACTTTGACAAACTAGCAATATAAAAGTCTTAAAAATTTATTTGATCTTCCTCTGGGCCCTCAACTCTCCATATATTATTGATTCTTGATTATCCAAGTTAAATTGGGCAAAGAATAAACAAATCCCAGGTACTATTTTCATTTTAGCCAATTAATTAAATTCCTCATCCAGTTTTTTTCTTTTTTTCTTTTTTTTTGCCAGCGCTGGTAATTGTTAAATTGATTTCTTTGAGTTCATCATTCAGCTCCCAGTGTAGTCAAAAACAGGCTAGAGAAAATCAGAGAGGAAAAGCAAAACTTCCAGTAGTCTTTACAGTAAACTATCATTCCATTTGTAATCCAGGCGGTCAAGGATGGTGTTTGGAACAGTCCTGTGATGGGTTGAAAAATGTCCCCCAATAACCATGCTGTATTATTTGTCTCACTGTGGCAAAAATACCCACTAACAGAGCCCGCCAGCAGAAATCAAACTGTATCTGAAGTAGGGAGTGAGGATGGAGAAATGTAGAGATATATATATAGAGAGAGAGAAAAAATAGGACAGACTCAGGAGGGCTGTCAGTCAATACTGAAGCAGCTTGCCTTTATTAAGTGCTCCCTATTTATACTCTGTGAAATAAACAAAACAATGGGTCAAAAGTTCAACACAAAAACAATACCAACACAGGCAAAATAACTTAAGCCAATCACATCTTCCTTCAAGGGTCTTCAGGTATCCTCAGCCTTGGGCGTAAGATAGACTTCCCCTCAGGTGTAAATTATTTGCATAGCAAAACATCCTGCTCCCAACAGCACTTCTGTGCACAAGATTGACTTCTGCCTAACCCTAAACTAGGGCATAGTTCAAGGCAGGCAAATGGCTCCCGACATGCCACCATACCCAGCTTAGAATCCTAGCACACCTGGAATAAATAGTATAATTTATTATACTTCAGTTTAGAGTGCAGATTTCTTCCTGGCCAACAGTGCAGCCCACTGTACAGAACTTAACTTCCTGGGTCAGCACTGTGCTCTCCAAAGCCTCTCCCAAACACCTGGAGTTTGATCTAATTGTATTCTGAACTTTTTCCCCAGACCCAAGATACCACACAAGAAATCACTTCTCCCCCAAGAAGCCTACCTTGTCACTCCTGATCAGAACCAATTGATACAGGAGAAATCTGGGTCCCCTCTGGGTATTCTTAGACTCATAAATAGAATTTAAAAATGAGTTCAAATGGAAGCTGGAAGAAAATTTTATCCGAGTTTAAAGAAAAACTTCAGGGTAGGCAAGCTCCAAATTTTAGCAGCTGCCCAGAGGAGGAGAATGCGGGAGAAAAGGCAGGAAGTCCATGCCTCTGAGGCTGGCCTGGAGGTCAGATGTATGGTGGAAGGCAGCCATGCGGCCACGCAGCAGGGAGGGGAGCTTTATAGAAAGAGTAAGGAACCCCAAAATGTTGGGAAAGCCCAAAGTGTTAGGTAAATCTTAGAAAAGAAATAGAAGAAAAAGAGAGGTTATGCTTTTCCAAAGAATTCAGGAATGTGGGCAGACAGGAAGCCACGGTGAGCTACTGCATTAGGAGTGAGCCCTAGTTACTTTCTCTTGCTGTGATAAAACACTGACCAAAAGCAACTTGGAGAGGAGAGGGTCTATTTCACCTTATTGTTTACAGTTAGTTCCTCATGGAAAGGAGCCAGGGCAGGAACTCCCTGGAGGCAGGACTAAAGCACAGACCATGGAGGAGTGGTGCTTACTGGCTTATACAACCCAAGGCCACCTGCCCAGGGCTGGCACCACCTGCAATAGGCTGGGTCCTCCTACATCACTCAACAATCAAGAAAATGCCTTCTAGACACGGCCACAGTCCAATATGATGGAGGAAATGCCTCAGCTGATGTTCCCTCTTCCGAGGTGTGTCAAGTCGACAACTGATGCTATCCAGCAAAAGGCCAAGAAATCTGGATAGGAAAAGCATATGATTTAATTAAAGAATTCATTATTCTGCCTACCTCTTCAGCATGGCTTAATGTGAGCCCACCTTCCTAGGGGTGGCCCTTTGGCCAGATGAGTGACCTAGCCTAAGTAGATTGCTAGCTAGGTCTCCACCCAGGCCAGAGACTCTATTCTCTTGATCAAAAAGATTTTTCTCTTTAGTGCTACTGTAACAGAATCTCTATTTCTGTGCATTCTCTTCTATCTCTATTTTGCATTTAGTACTATTTGTGTCTTATGCTCTAGTGCTCCACGCATGTCCTTCAGCCAATTATGAATCTGGACTGCAGAGGTTCACTGTATAATTGGAGGTTTTAGGGCAAAAATCTGAGCTCTGGCATCCCTGGCAGGCAGGCTAGGCGTGGCCACTTGTTCTGACATGCAAATCACAGAGACAAGTAATGGCAAAAAGCAGAGAGTGAAGATGTAGTCAACATGGCCATATTAGTAAGAGGATCAAATAGAGGGGTGCACTTACCCCAAGTCTGTCTTCACAGTATTGACATGAACTTTAGTTTTAAAACACGAAGAATGGGGCAGGGAGCAAGAGATTTGCATAATCGAGCAGTCCTGGTCAAGGTAGGGTCTGTGGATCCTCGGCTCAGCTCTGGTTCTGCAAGAGGTCCAAAGAAGTCCTTCTTGCTTGAGGGGACAAGCTGATTCTCAGGAGATGATCATTTCTGCTCGAGGTACAGCCTCACTCTCCTGGATAATTGGTTTTTCTTGGAGGAGCATAGTCTGTCCTATGAAACACAGATGCTCTGGAAATTCAAGGTGATTAAAGAGGACAATTGCCTACCTCTGTGCCATTAGCTAAAGGAGACAAACAGCCTCTAAGGACACAGAGGCCAGCCTTTCATTCTGCCTTTAGTTGTGAGGCCCAAGTGAGGAGTCAATGGTTGTTAGCAAAAGCAGCTTCTAAATAAGCTTTGTCCTTGGCCTCCTCCTCATCCCGCACCCCAGGGCCCTCCAGTATCTTTACCTTCCAGTATTTTCAGTGACGATTTGGTGAATTTCATCCAGACAGAGGCTCCAGTCAACAAGAAGCAGTGAAATCGTAGTGGGCCCCTTGGAGGAAGAGACCTCCATTTGGATCCCCAAGGAGAGATGAGTTTTTCTCAATCCTCTGTTGTACTTTGCAAACAGACCAGCATTCTGGAGGCCTTCCCCACGATCTTCCTTGCTCTCAAGGTATGATTCTCTTGGAGGAAAACCTGACCAAACAGGTTCTTTCAATATATAAAACAAGTCATCTCATTCACATGGGCTTCATTACTCCTGAATTCAAAATGATAACAGCCAGCCTTAAGGTAGTGCTTTCCCATTTACAGAGCATTCGGTGGAAGGTTACATATATCTGTCATATACTTAATACCTGTTTCATCTTACATCTTTCTCAGGTTGATTTTAACCCCCAATTTGAAGAAGAGGGAAGGGTGTATTAATTGCTTTTCTGTGACCAAATATCTGACATAAAGCAACCTGGATTTATTTTGGCTCATTGTTTTAGTGTATTGTCTCTCATGGCGGTAAAGCACTGTCCAGTCCTCTATCATAGCACCATGCAGGCGGCTCTAGGTCAGGAGGAGCGTGGATCTGCTTGCTTATATCCTGGTGGGTCAGGAAGCAGAGACAGGAGAATTGTGCTGCTCAATGGCTTCTTCCCGTTTTCCTTTGTATTCAGTATATTCAGTCCTGGATACCAGCCCACCAGGACAGGTGTCATCTACATTCAGGGTATACCCTCCCCCATTAATTCTTTCTGAAAACAACCTCACAGACACATAAAAAGCTCATCTCAGTAATGCCCCAGGCATTTCCCTCTCTCTTTCTCTTTTTTAATGTTTATTACATTAATTAATTTTCATTTTGTATTTTTGTGTGTATGTGTGTATTGGCCACAGTGGATGTGTGTATAGGCCAGAGCACAATCTTTAAAAGTCGATTCTCTTCTTTTACTACGTGGGTTTTGAGTATCAGACTTGGAGGCAAGCCCCTTTCCCACTGAACCATTTCCCTGGCCCTAGGCATTTCTTAATCAAATTGACCACCAAAATGAACCATCATGGAGGAGAAGTAATTTGACCATGACCTTGGCCATCTTTTAATTTTATTTCTTCCCTAAACCAAAGTTGATTGAAGGGAATGGTCAAATCATTTAAACATCATTTAGTTCCAGAATGATCTTGTCCCTGAATTTTCTCTAAGCTTTGCTTTAAGGTAGTAGGTTGAAATCAAACTTTATTAAACAAATTGGAAAAAAATGTAAAAAAGGTAGAAGATTTTTAAGTACCTTAAGTGAGCAAGCTTGGCAGATTTGCTGTAGGGCCACCACCATGGTGAAATAAAAAGAAACCTGGGGTGCCAGCAAGATGGTTTGGTTGTTAGCATGCTTGCCAAACGAGGGGGAGGACCTGAGTTTGATCCCCAGAGCCTATGGAGACCGAAGGCTGAGGTGGTGGCATATATATGTAATCCTAGCGCTCGGGCAGCTGCTCACTGGCCAGCCAGCCTAGCCTAAATCTGTGCGTTCCAGGCAGAAGCAATGATTGTGTCAAAAGATAAGGTGGAGAGCAATTGAGGAAGATACCTGAGGTTGACCTCTGGCTTACATATGAATGCACACACCTGTGCACACATGATTGAACACACATACGCACCTGCATACACACACACTATCATGGGCATAAACACATATACAAAAATTAATAATAAAGCAGGGATTCTGGTGAGCCAACAAAGCCATGATGTTAAAGGATATTGATTAGTCAGTGAACTGTGATAATTATTCTTATTTATTTGCTAAAGAATATCCTCAAAGGCTCTTAATCACACACTACTTGATTAGCCTATCTTGAGTTTAGATATATTTGAAAGTAATAAAAATTGTATTTCTTTGAAGTGGAGTCCATAACTCAGACTTTTTATTGATTTAATCTGGACTCACAACCAGTTAGTTTTTATAAAGTGACACTTGATTATCTTTCTCTGCTTGATTTTGCTCTGAAACAGCAGTATATAGACATTTGACTTGATCAAAAAAGCCTAAATCCTCAGCTTTCACAGACAAATAAAGATGCTGTGCTCCATGCAACAGAACTGAGCGGTGGGCCGTTCTTCTGAAGAAAATTCAAGGGCTCAAAGCATCACATGCCATGAATTATAAAAGAGCCAAATCTTGTTTTATAAGACTTCAGGACAAGGCACAGAAGGGCAAAGATTGTAAAAAGTGAAATAAAAAGCCTTGTGTTTGGGCAGGGGCTGTTTATGGAGGAAGTTTTTTTTTTTTTTTTTTTTTAAGAAATCTGTCTTTTCTGAGAGATTTTTGGAAGCATAAAAACACGAAACATACAAAAGAAAGGTGAAGAATATTGCATTAAAGATTATAGGTTAGGGGCTGGAGAGACGGTTCATCAGTTAAGAGCACTGGCTGCTCTTGCAGAGGACTCAGGTTTGATTCCCAGCACCCACATTGTGGTTAAACTCCAATTCCAGGGCATCAAATGACCTCTTCTGACCCTCATGAGCGTTGCATGATATGGGTGCACTTACACACATGCAGACAATACACATACACATGAAATAAAAATAATAAAATATATTTTCACAAAAGGTAATAGGTTATTGCTTAAGGTCACGTGGTTTGTGGATGTTGGGCATGTAGCAGAAAGAGAGAGGGAGAGAGAGAGACAGAGAAATGGAGGAGGAGGAGGAGGAGGAGGAGGAGGAGGAGGAGGAGGAGGAGGAAAGAAGGAAACGAAAAGGCGGGAAGGAGAAGAAAGGAGGGAGGGAGGATGGAGGGAGGGAGGGAGAAAATTCCTTCTGTGAACTCACAGAGGGTAGCTGAAGAGACAAGGAGCCTCTTTAAGTTTCTGGTCCACTGGCATCAGATGGGTCCGTCCTTGGGCTCAGATCACGGAGCCAGCATTACAGAACAGTGATTAAAGCACAGTTTTCTGAATCTTTACATAGGTGTGTTTCAATCAGAAAATCCTTAGAGATCAGGGAACTGACGAGGCATGGGGGTTCGTGAGAGCAGAGATGGAATGTGGTGATGTGAACAGGAAAGGGGAACAGTGGATAGGAAGGGACTAACGAAGTGGGGGATGGGCGGTCATGGCAGAAAGCAGACAGAAGGAGCTGTCACTAACACCGACGCCCTTTTGAAAGAGTCATATGGAAATCTCCTATAGAAACTTCTTCCAATATATGCATTTACAATATAATTATTTAAATACAGTTACCCTGTAGCAGGGGTTCAGTAGTCCTAATAGGCACCACAGCCTAGCAAATGAAAAGCCTTACTGCCTCATCCATCTCTCCTGCTGCTATTCCAAATGTAGGTAGCTGGTTTCCTTCGTCAGAGCATAGGAAGGCAAAGGCACTTGTTATGAAATTTGTAGAATTAGATTTTGGGGGGCTTGAGAAAATGCTCAGTGGTTAGAGCACTGTCTGATCTTACAGAGGAATGGGGTTTGGTTTCCAGTACCCATATGGTGCTCCAGTTCTAGGGAGTCCAAAGCCCTCTTCTGACCTCCAAGGGCACTGCACGACATGGGTGGGAGCACTTACATACATGCAGACAATACACTTATACACATAAAATAAAAATAATAAATAAAATATTAAAAAAACCTAATTAGGTTGGTCTGGAAGCTTGGTCTTTCCATGTATCAAATGGGCAGTCATAGTCACTCAGTGCAAAACGAGGGAGAGAAAAATGAGGACTTGTTTGTGAACGTAAACTGCCAAGTGCTTTGCAAATATTAAAATATTAACCAATCTGTAACATCTTCCAGATGTCTGAGAACGTATTAGATACAAGGACTTCATGCACTGCCCCACAGGGAGGGGAATTGTTCATATCTTTGGGTGCATCGAGGGCTTCCTTGGGCTGCATTTTACAGATGAATGGGACTGGTGCCCTTCACATGTGGAGACCACGTTCCACCTTAAAAAATTTTTTTTGAGACAGTGTATTCCTGT
This sequence comes from Eospalax fontanierii, assembly GCA_035773235.1. Taxonomy (NCBI): domain Eukaryota; kingdom Metazoa; phylum Chordata; class Mammalia; order Rodentia; family Spalacidae; genus Eospalax; species Eospalax fontanierii. The sequence continues at coordinate 9,732,666 of CM069547.1, forward strand.
TAGCCTCAGTTGCCCTGGAACTCGTTTTATAGAACAGGCTGGGCAGGATATCACAGAGACCCTCCCACCTCTGCCTGCCAAGTGCTGGGATTAAAGGCATATGTCATGGCACTGGGGCCCTTCCATAAGGCAGATACAGTATCCTTGGGGTTCCTGAGACCTGTCCATTCATTTCCTTGTTCTCTCTGTTGCATGTCACCATGAGTGCCTCTCTGTATACCTGGCTTGTTCTCTTGAGCTTGTCTTCTGAACTCCTTATCTGAGTACGCTTTGCTCAAGACTGAAAATCTAGAGGAAATCTTGGGTGGGGAGTGTTTGTCTTTGAGTTCTTCTGAATCTGTTACTGAAATGATACTTAGTTTCTGGGCCCTAGATATACCAGTGATAACAAAACTACGGTTGTAACCTTTATTTCAAGAGTTGTTCATAAGCCATGGGGCATTGAGAAGATACTAGGCACTGCCACACAGATATTTGATATAAATATTGTTTGTATTTATAAAAAGATACTTCATTTCCAACTCTGATAGGAAAAATGTGATAACCACCACTCCACTTAAAATGAATGATGTATCTAGATCCCTGCCTGTACCGCCTCTTCTGTAATGTTGTGGCCGACTCCACATCTTCACCTCACTTCCTTCCATCGCAGAAGAGGGATGAGGCATCATTGTTGCAGAATAGACCTTGGTCAGCTGAAATGAGTCATGAAATTAGTTGTGTCGATTCTACCACCCGGCTTGCAGTTACTTTAGGAAGCAGGTCTGAGTTTTCAAATAATGGTCAAGGGTTGGGTATAGGACCTGGTTAGGCCCTGTCAGGTGGGCAGGAACTCTTTCTCTCTAAAGTCAAACAGGGAAACCTGCAGTCATCCTCCAAGGAAACTCCCCCATGCAACCTTGAAAGAAACAGGCTTTAGGCAGTACCCTGGAAAGCAGAGTGAGACCTTGTAGAGCCGTGAATCTGGGTTGATCAACATTGGCAGCTCTGTAAGTTGAGCTTCTTGTTACTTGCAGCTGAGAGCATCCACATCTATCAATATTCAGATTTCTATTATGAAAAAACATGAGCTAGTTCCTGTACTTAACAAAGATTACTAGAGTCCCTATTGTGTACATGGTCAGTACTAAGGACTGAGAATACAATAAAGGAACTCAGGGAATTCCCGGGCTGACCTAGGAGAGCAGATGAAGGACAGATGGATAATGTCAATTCACTGCAGTAAGTATAAGCAGAGGATGTATAGAAAAGTATATCGCTTATGGCGGAGCTGCTGGGATTAAGCAAATAGGTTTTAGATGGAGGGAGGCCAGGCATTGGGCTTCAGAAATATCAACTTGGGGTTCATTTATTCTCTTCACAGTGGTGTCTAAGAAAGGTTCACCCACCATAACATCAGTCAACCCATATTTCCTCCTAATTTTAATAGAGGGACAAGGCAGAGATCCATGGGAAAGGCATGGATGCCACTCTGTGCAGTCTGTCTCCCATCCCTCTTCATCATCCTCTAACGGATCACATTTTTATCCCGCATTCAACGATAGAATCTTGGCTAGTTAATCTTGATTATTAACTTGACGGGATTTGGAATCACGTAGGAGACACAGCCCTGGGAGTATCTCTGAGGAAGTTTCCAGGGAGGTTTAACTGGGGAGGGAAGACCCACTGTGAATGGGGCAGCACCATCGCATGGGTTAAAAGGGAAAAAGTGCACAGAGACCCGGTGTTTACCCGTGCCTGCTTCCCGACTGGAGCTGCCTCACACTCTGGTCAGCACCCTTCCCCGCCACAACAGATTGTGCCCTCAAACATGAACCCAAATAAAATCCTATTTCCTTCAGTTGCTCTTGTCAGATATTTTCTCACAGCAATGAGAAAAGTAACTAACACAGACTCCAAGTGCCAATCAAGGCCAAAGTCAGATACACCCATTGATGGAAATTGTTTAATTCCTTCTAAGAAAATATCCTAATCACAAAATATGTATTTTACAGGGTCGCATGGAGATGGAAGAAACATACTTTGAACTTTTACAAAGCTCCATAAGCAGAAAGGATATTGTTTTGGCCAGCACTTGCACATCATTCTTGATCATTCCACACACACGTGCCATTTGAAGTCATAACCACTTGGTCCCGTGGAGACATAGCTATGATTATGACAGAATATTACACATTAAATATCCATGTTGAACACTTCCAAAACACTTAATGCATTACAGTAAGGAGAGAGAGGTTTATGACCAAATTGCTTCTCTGACATCATGAAACTGTAAAAACATCTTTAACTCTGTGTGACAATGCAGCGAGCCTTTTGTGAGCCCATAGGGCTCTGCTGTCAGCTGCTGTCAGTGTGAGTCCCCCAGGCAACAAGAACCTTGTCACCAGGCTGTTTTTCCTTCCTCTCCTTTACTTCCCCAGTTCTGGGACAAGAAATGAAGTCAAAAAGCCATCCGCAACTGGTATCCTTCTGAAGAGACTCACTCCAGAAACACTGGATGTACTGACTTGAATTTTGACTCCTAAAACATTTTTAGAGAAATATCAATTTCTCTTATTAAGAATATTTTCATATTTTATTTCAACTTATACTCAAGATTCTGAAATGAGAAATATATATTTTCTTTCTCTCTCGCTCTCTTTCTCTGGCATACTGCGATGCTTGGCTTCAAGCTTTTGCCTTGAGAAAACCAAAGAATACAACTTGGAAAGTTATCTTTTCTTTAAAGCCAAGTTTCCATGCAGCTGAGGCTGGACTGGAATTCTTGATCCTCCTGCCTCTGTCTCCCAAGTCCTGGGATCACAGGCATGTGCCAACTTTGATTCACATCTGAATTAATATTTATTGTTGGTTAGAGCCTGGCAATCCCGTGTGACTGTAAAATCAAGAAAAGCCTAGACTGTCAGTGATGATGTAACTATAAAGCTTCCCCTCTCTCTTAACCTTGAGACATTTATATTTTTGACATGCAATAAGGCATTAGGGTCACCTGTAGTCATAATGGAGGTTTTGCTTATTACCCTACAGTGCTGGTATAGAATCTCATGTAAACTAGGCAGTGCTCTACCTTTGAGCTACCCTAGGCCTAAGATGTTGATTTTTTAGTCTATCATTAAGCCAAAATATGAAGCCATTAATCTTTCCAAAATATGTTTATTACTACCCAAAGATAGCCTTTGTTTCCTCATTCACGAACTGGCTGTTTGAGGTGCCAAGAAAGGGACAGTACTTTGTTTTCTTGACAAGTCCATTTCCTTCTCCAGTTCCAGGCTCCTGCAGCAACTGGAGCTACATAGGAAGACTCTGCATAGCTCTAAGGTGTCACGTGTTAGCTAAAACAAAACCAAAACCAAAACCAAAAACCAAACACAGGACATGGTAACAAGGTGACAGGAAAGTCGGTGTGACAGCTCTGGTGGTGGTCAGGAGTATGAGCTCTCTGCTCTTGGCTTCTTACCTACTGGAGATGTGTCTTTGGCAAAGCTACCCACATCCTCTGTGCTTCAGGGACAACTTCTTTCTTTTTAAATTCAAAATGCACAAAATAGGTATGAGAGGTGTTGGGAAGATGGAGAAGAAATTTCTTTGCTTTCTGCCTCCAGCTAGATGAAGAACCCTCTTTCTGATTTGAAGAGGGAAATGAAAATTAGAGAAAAAATTAAAGAAGTGTAGACATTGGCATCTTTGTCCTACCCAAGTCAAGCATAAGAGGGCAGGGAATGGTTAGAGGACCCTCTTCCATTTGGAGTTCATAGAATAGATAAGTCCTGTCCCTCACAGGTCCATTGGGAGGCCCAATGGTCCATTGGCCAAAGGATAGCAAGGGCAGGGTCAGTGATTACTGACAGCCCAGAGACTCCGGAGTGTCCCATCTGAGGGGATGGGGATGCTGTGTGCTTTAAGTTCCAATGGTCCCAGAATGAAAGGATGAAACTACCATGTGAAGGAGAGCAAAAGTGAGAAGGTCCCTGGACCTGCTGGGGGTCCTGCAGTGGAGGCTGCCCTGTTGTTACTTGTGGTCGGGGCCTACATCAGGGGTTTCCAGATCCTTGGTCTCTTGTTCAAAGAATTGACAATAAGGGCTCATAAGGATTTGCAAAAGAAGCAAGATCACTTTAATAGGAATGAAACAATAGTATAGTTTATGCAGGGAGACACCATCAAGAGTGATGGCAGGTCACCTGAGTGTGAGTACTCAAAGGCCCTGAGCATCGTGAAGAGCTTCCTTTATGGTGTTCAAGAGAAGGAGCTAGTTGATTGCTAGATTAGGTCCTATATTCATTTCTCTACTGTGGATGTCCTTTCCCATAATGCATTTGATTTTAATCACATGCACACCCAGTTATGTGTTGGCATATGATGGGGGATTGTCTCTAAAAGGTAACTAGAGGACACGGTTTTGCCTTACTGTGCATACACCCCAAACCAATTCAGGTCCAATCAGTCCTTCTGTTTTTCATACCCAGACATATTGGGAATATACCTGCATAGAAACTGTCTAAATTTGATTGTTACCAGAGCCAGGGAAACAACTATTCCTCTTCAGAGATGGGAAAATGAGCACTCTGATGCAGATAGGGCTGTGAGGAGTTCTGAGCTAGGTTCACTGTTTGGAGAGAGTATGGCACATGCAGGTGAGGAAACTAGGCTTCCAGTGCGTTATTACAATGGTCTGTGTAGCCAACGCAAAATGGGGTCCCAAACTAAACAATCTCCTATGCTTTCCTGGGTTGGGGTCCCTGTGCTTGGGCTGGGCCGGAGCAGGATGCAGGGTCTCCGCCAAAAGGGGGTGAGTGGTGCTGAGTTAACAAACAGACCCTGGGAACTGGGTGAAAACCATGCGGAGGGCGAGCCACTGCAAACTCAGTTTATTCAAGGAAGTGCAAAGGGGTTATATGAGTTTTGTTAGCCCATTGCCCTATGGGGTGGTCCCCAACTGCAACCACTCATATTCCGTCTCAGGCAGATCATCCAGGCGCAGAGTGGAAATTGGTGTCCTGCCTGGCCAGAGCAGAGTGCCACGTCCACTGGAGCCATTCCCTTATTCCTCGTGACAGGTGGCCTGTCTAAGACCCATCCTGCATTGTGCCATATATTCCTGTACCAATCTGAGAGGATCTCTGGAAAGTGCAGGAGGAGCAGAGTCTACTTCAGTAGATATCCTAGGTCATTGTTTAAGACAGAGGTCCTCGGTCTTGGCACTTCTGAACTTTCCAAGGCCTGCGCAACACACAGATCCACAGAATCACTGTCTCTGACCATGATATCTAGGCATTGTTACTCCCTGAAGCTCCCTGCAGTGACCAGAATGTATGTGCCTCCCTCAGATTTGCAGGTCCAAATGTGCTGGTATTTGGAGGGGAGCCTTTGGAAGATAATTAGGTCATAAGGGTACAGCCCTCAGCTTGGGATCAGTGTCCTGGGGGCTAGAGGACTGCCTTGCTCTCTTTCTGCCACAAGAGAAAGGAAGAAGTTGCCTGCAATCTGAACAAGGGTACCTACTAGAAGTTGAACATGCTACCAGCCTCAGCTCAGAGCTCTAGCCTCCAAGATCTGTGAGAACTGAATCTCTGTTGTTTATAATCTGCCCAGTCTGTGAGACACTGTAATGGCAGACAGCAATGAGATGGTCTCTACACATCTCAATGTGGAATCCAGGCTAGGAAGCATTGATTTCATTGGTTTCAATGTCCTCTTCCCACTTTTTCAAAGTATGGGCTTCAGACCCATAGCATCACCATCCCTAGGCACATGTTAGAAATGCAGACTCTCAGGCCTTATCCCAGACCTATTTATAATTTTAAAAGATCCCAGGTAGCTCCTGTAAATTAAAAGTGGAGAAGGTTGCTGTTCAATGAGGGCCAAGAACCAGACACAGTAAGACAGTCCTGTAATAGAAGGTCTATGTAGGGCTTATTTAAGTCAGATTTTCATTGTTGTTGAATGCCTAAAAATACAGAGCCAGATATAGTGGCTCATTCCTTGGGATGTCTCAGCACTTAGAATGCTGAGGCATGAGGACTGCTGTGAGTTCCAGGCCAGCTTGAACTACACAGTGAGTTCATTTATCTCAAACACACAAACAACCCACAACCAGCAACAAAAACAGATGCCTGGATTCTACCCTGGAATTTGAGATCAAGTATACATGTAGGAGTCTGGAAAGTGCAGACGTCAACTTCACGCTGCACTTGGATCTAGCATGGGTCCACTGTGTTTCCTCTGAGTTTCAGAATCTGAAGAGGGGTATCTTGCAACCATTTTGAGAACTCTCTTTCTCTCTCTCTAGATATTCCTATTCTTTATTCTCTCTTTTCTATTAATAAACTACAATTAGATATATTGGAAAGCTCAAGCCCAGTCTCCAGGACAGTTATTAACCTTTCAGATTTCTTGTCTCTTTGTCTCTCCATTCTGCATGATGAGTGATTTCTTCAAATCAATTTTTCACTCCACTAGCTTCTTTCTTAAATTGGACTTAATCTTCAGCTCGTAACTCCTTTAAGTTTTGCATTTTATTATATTTTTTTGAGTTAAAATATGTCTTTCCTTTCCCCATTACTTTTAGTCCTAATTCAGACATTCAGTCTCTCTTCTATATCTTCGAATAATTGAACCTTACTTAGTGTGTTTTGTTTCATACACTAAAACTTATTATGGACTTGCTTTTACTGTGTATTATTTCTGCTGGCGCCAGTGTGTGGTGGCTTGTTTCTTTGTGGGGTATGGCTCAAATTTGTTTCATTGGTAGTGACTCTTTAAGGATTGATGAATAATTCTTTCTAGCTTTCATAGCAAGTATTTATGTTTCTTTCTCCTTTTCCCTTCTCCTTCCTCTTCCTCCTCATCTTTCTCCTCCTCCTCCTCCTCTTTCTCCTTTTCTTTCTTTTTCTGTGGTGCCGAGAATCAAATCTAAGTATGCTGGCTTCTTTTAGACTACTAGAATCTTGACATACCCATGGCATTTAAAATTAATTATTAGTTTGGAGGTGAAGGACAGCACAGTTGAGTGGCTTTGGGCAGGACTTCTATAAAGGAGTCAGCTTTCAACTGTGATTTCCCCCCCTTGACCCAGAACCAAGCTGGAAGCAGTATTTTCCCTCGTGGCTTATTTCTGATCTGCCCTCCCTATGAGCGAAGTCTGGGCACACCACAGCTTTGCATACTGTCCCGTATTATGTTCCCACTCTGGGTGGGCTTGTGTCTGTTTACATCCTGCGCTCCCCACCTCCATCAAAGCAAAAATTTCATCTGCTCTCTGCTCTGCCGGAAAGCCTGATGACTGTCACCTACATCTCTGTGTCCCTCCTTTCACATTATTATGACCTCTGTGGATTCCTTTCTTTACCGCTGACTCAGCGTTGCACTTTTAGTCTTTTCAAAACATCTTGAGTTATTGCAAAGGGAAGCTTGTCTAGAATAACTGAGCCATAGTATTGCCAGGAATGGAAGACCTCTTAAAGATTCAAGAAATTCTTTGTGGACCTTCAAGGCTCAGGAGGGGGAGCTATGGGATGAATACATATCTGAAAACAGTGAATAAGTACTTGTTCCAAGAACCCACATTTGAATTTCTCTGCCGTGGCCTCAGTTTTCAGTGTTCTTGTAAAGGCAAGAAATAGACAAGCCTAATCTAATCCTTGGTTTTTGTTGTTGATTGTTTGCTTTCCCAGTGATAGATCAAACTTGGGGCCTCGAACATGTCAGGCCCCATTCCTCCTCTCAGCTATAAGCCCAGCCAACTTCCTTGCTTTTGGAAAGAGTGTTAGTCATTGAAATTTCCGAGTCAGAAGAAGATGAAGAGAAGGCAGAAGCCCTAATCCTACCTTAATGCTGATTTAGATACTAAGATAAAGCTGAGCATGAAATTCTTCCACACATCACAAAGATGAGCCATCATTTAACTTGGCTGAAGCTTCTAAAGGACACTTGAGAAACTACCGAACAGAGGACAGTAACATCACTCACCAAAATGCTTGTCTCAATAAGAATTATCTGAGCAGATGACAACACCAATACATATATTTTAAAGTCCCTTTGTGTTTGGGGTATAAACATAACAATATAAGAACTTTCTCCCTTAATTACTTGAGTAGCCACATCTTGTTCTATGCCAGTCTGTGAAATGTCATGAGATTAATACTCCACCTTCCTCAAACAAGGCAAGACAGGTTCTGGACCTGGGTTGAGTAACATGTTGCATTTTTCTACAAAAAGTAAATGACTCATCTTCACTGAAAGATTTCTCTTTCTGATTAACACCACGACTGAGGTGCTCAAAGACTACAGTGTTTTATAAAGGTTGCAACTCAGGTTTAATTTTTTTCCCTATGGTTTTTTCACATTACAAATTAATTTCGGAAAATAAAGATGAAAGCGTTTTCGTTTGCCTGTAAAGATTAACTGCATCCCAAAGGACAGTCAGCAGCAAGTCTAGACCGCAGCCCAGGAATACCTCACCATACCTAGCCTCCTCTCTTTGCCTGCTCTTGGCTTTTTCTCTTCTGGCAGTATCTCTTTGCCTTATGGGACAAAGACCTTTTGGATGCTTACTTCATCCTTGCAGAGTCCTTAAGGGAGAGTGTTGATGTGGGTCATACCACAATAAAAAAGGCTAATCTTGTTTTGTCATGACTTTAAATAAATCCCTTTGATTTTATGAATTTCTAAATAGTCTGTTTTTATAAGATGAAATTCAACCTATATCTTGATATATATTTTTAACCAGTAGGAATTAAGGACAAGTTAAATTTTGACTTCTTAAGGAATAGGCAAAGGCCATCTTTAGCTCTGTTTCTTTTGAACAAGAGAATGAATCTGTTTTGGTGGGAGGAGAAGACAGAGTTTCCCTGTCACCCCAGATGGCCTGGAACTTAATATGTTCACTAGGCTGACCTCAGTCTCACAGAGATTGCCTCTGCCTCCTGAACTTCAGGATTAAAGATGTGCACCACCATGCTCAGCTTAGGGAATAAATTTTATGGATACTCTATGTTTTCTTGAACTGTGACAAAAATACATAACATCAATTTTACCATTAAAAAAATGCAACTATGTAGGTAAAGGGAAAGAAGGAGACTGAGAGAGAGGAATAGTAAGTAGGACACAGGTGTTATCAAGGGTGAAATGGGTAAAATGGGTCTATTTAACTGGGAGAGGAAGAGAGAGGATTATACAAGGAACTGTGGGGTAAAGGGGAAGAAGGAACTCAAGAGAGGGGGATCATAGGAGACAGATATTATCAATGGGGAAACGGGGAAAATTATGGTACTTTAACAGGGGAGGGAGGAGAGAACATTAGATGGGCAGGGGTGGCTAAATACGGCTTAGCTGGTGTGAAAAAACCAGAGGGAAATGTATTAGTTCAAAAGCTTACTGAAAAATTACATATACGCTATCTTTACATGAGTCCATGTATACAGTGAAGGCTATATAACAAGAAACAGTGCCAGACAGGAGAAACCTTTCTTCAAGTTGTTGGTCAGGCTAGCAGTCCAAGACACTCCCAAGATTACACAAGCTACTGCCACAGCCCTTGATTGTAAAACCTTGATGGTAAAACCCTATTGCTGAAGATGGATCATACTTCAGACACAGGACTTGGAGCAATGGAGCTGGAACGGACCTGGAAGCCTCCTCCCTGAAGAGGCTTCATAGAGCTCTCATAGTTTTGGAGGACGCTATGCAAGCTGCTAAGGGAGAAAATCAATTAATAGTCCAACCCCAGCTTTGAAGTCTAATGACCACAACAATGACCAGCACAGCAAACTATATTGGTGCAGTAGTGGCACTTTTATCTCCGGGGTAACCAACAGCTACCCAATTGGACTTAAAAGCCCACTCAATGGAAGGGACTCGTATACGGCACTGTAAACATAGCCAGATACACATGACTAGAGAGATCAGAGATCCGAGAGAAAACCCTAAGTCTAACACATCCCTAGACAAATGTAATTTTTTACTATATACTAAATATGGATCCTTATAGACATGTATGCCAGTCACCACTGATCAAAGAAGATTCTTTTTCAACAGACAGAGATATTACAGAGTTCCACAACTGGTCACACACAGAGATTAAGCATCTGTGAGATGCCTGGCCATAAGTTCCATCTACAATGGAACCTCTACACCTAAGGTTCACAGAACATAGTGGAACAAGGGGTGGAGAGAATACTAATGCGTCTCTCAGCTCTCACCAGTGAAGCTTCCTTGTGTAACAGAAGGCAATGAATACAAATGGCCACAAATGGCCAAAGTATAGAGAATAAGAAGCTGCAGAGTGTGGGGTCCCAGGACAGGACTACTGTATTAAATTTTGCCCACCCAGGGATCAGGGACCATTGCAGAAGAGGGGGCAAAAAGCTCACAAGAGCCAGGGGACAAAGTATATGAGCCTAAGGAAACAGAGTCATAGGTTCCTGAGACCTTGCTCATATGAACTTATAGCAATGATGTCAGCATGAGCAAGATCATGCAAACTCAATCAGACAAACGCTCAATGTTGAAGTGGGGGGATGGGGAGCAGACCCCAACCTTAGTTGAAGAACTATTGGCAGCGAATTACTGCTGGGTGAGAGAGAATTGATCTTCTTTAAGGGAGAGACTAGAGAGAGTGATTAGACCCCAGTGGATGAACTTGCACTGAGGGCCATCTGAGTTACACTAACTTGACTCGATAGGCCTTAACATACATGACAGAGTGCATAAAATCTGGTGTGGGGGGAACGATAGGGAGGTGCAGCTGGGGGAGGGGGTATAAAGATTAAGATGTTTTGTATAAAATACACAAAAAAATCAATAAAAAATACATTAAAGATTTTCCAGTTATTTAGTGTGTATCTGTGAATGTGTGTATGTGTGCGGGACCACCTTTCTGGCTTTCTTGTCTGTTTTTTCAGTCGCAGCCATTCTGAAGAATGGAGGTTAATTATCTCTTCCTCTGCTCTCTCTCTTTTTAATAAATATTTTTATTAGTTTGAGAGTTTTATGCAATCACATTCTCCTTCCTCTTCTCCCCCCAAACTCCTCCCAGATCCACCCCACCTCCCTAAACCCCAACTTTGTGTCCTTTGTTTTTAAATAACCCATCGGGTCCAGTTTGTGCTGAACACATACTCCTGGCCTGGGACCATCCACTGCAGCATGGTCAACGTATCTGGAGCCATGTCCTTAAAGAAAATGCCCCCCAACCCCAGAAGCCACCAAGTGTCAACAGCTCAGTTGGGGCGGAGGCTCGTGAACGTCCCCCTTCATGCCAGGATGTTGAGTGGCTTTCTTTCTTTTTTAATGTAATATTTTAATTAATTCTTTGAGACTTTCATACATGAATACAATGTATTTTGATTATATTCACCTCCCACTCCTCCCCCAACACCCCGAGATCCCCACCCTCACCCCTCTCCCTTACATTTTCTTTTTTTTAATTCTAGAACTCTCTGAGTTAGTGCTGCTCACACAAGCACTGGTGTGGGACCATCCACCGGAGTGTGATCGTCCTACCAGGGGTCACACTGGAAACATAAACTGTCTCTCTCTCCCCAGCAGCTATTAACAGCCAATAGGGGTGGGAGCTCGCGAGCCCATGTCCCCTTCATGCTGGAATGTAGTTTGGCTGTCACAGCCACTGTGAGTTCATAAATACAGCGGTCCTGTCCTGTTCAGAAGACACCTGGCCCTCCCTGATCCCTGGCTCTCACCTTCTTTACACCCCCTCTCTACAGTGTTCCTGAGCCTTTGTGGTGGCGGTGTGATATGGCTGTACCATTTATGGCTGAACACTCCACTGCATTCTGACTAGTCATGAATTTCTGCATTAACTGTCATCTGCACAAGGAATCTTCTCTGATGAGGTCTGAGAGCTGCACTCATCTATGGGCATAGAGATACGAGTTCAGATGCAGGTTGATGCTATGTCCAAGTGGCAAAGTAATAGGAGTAGGTTCACCCCTGAGACCTACGAGCTCCCCAGCCATGGGTTCTCTGCTGGATTTACAGTACTAGGCTTGTAAATCCAATCAGAAAGTGGCTGGTTGACCCCATAAAGCTCATACCACTCCTGTGCCCAGTCTTGCCAGGCTGGTCATGATCATAGCTCACAGAGTTAACAGCTGGGTGAGACTGTGGATGGTTTTTCTCCTCAGCAGCCTGCATAGCACCTTCCAGTACTATAAAAGCTAACCAGAAGGGAGGAAGTTTGGCATCAGCCCCAACCTGATTTCTCCATGCACTTGGCTCTTACCGTCAAGTTCGGGGAGGGGGCAATCAAGAGCAATGGTAAGAATTTGTATAGTTTGAGGGGTCTACAGGACACCCCTGATGAACAGCTTGTGGGGAAGTATTCCACACCTGGCACTGGGCTTTTTTTATTTGGCAACCTATGGCTTCTGGAGTGAGCATAATCCCCTGTGTATGGTAACGCCAATTAAACATATAAACAATAAAGCTTATAAAATAGTAGGTTTTCATTTGGCTTAATGCTAGTTATCCCCCGACCCCTGTCCTACCCTCCCATCCCTCCCTACTTGTGAGATGGTATCTCATTTTGTGCTTTGGCCTTGCTTTTCCCTGGGGACTAGGCACTCCACATGCTGTTTTTTTTGTGATGTATGCCTATGTGTCTGTCATGAGAAGAGGCTTGCTGGCCAGGGATGGCCTCTGATTTGAGAGCAGGCTCCACTCTTCCAATTCTTCACAGGAAGTTTAATGCCCTTCTGCTCTCCCTCGAGGAGCCTTGCTGTTCGTGTGGGTGTCAGCTAATGCAGTCACTGTGGAAGACATTTGAAAAGGGCTGACCAGCTTCTGAGGACAGGTGGTCAGTTAGCCCCAGAACGGCCTTGGACTGGCCCTGTTGCTGCACAGGCTCTGTGTGTCACAGGTAGCCGCAGACAGAGGGGACCACACAGAGGAGTAGATTTATAACAAGAGCAAATGCTGTCTGTGGACTGTGCTTAGGAAAGCAGCCCAGCTGTAGTCCAGCGGAGGAGTTGTAGCCAAGAACCCACAAAGCTGGTTAAAAATAGTTCTAGATGTCCAGGGAGGCTGATTCGGGTGGAAGCCTGAGGGAGCCTTTTAGAAGCTGTCTTCAAAGATGTGTTAGAAGGTTGAGACTCTACCTGCTACAGGTTAACTCAAGAAGAAATTACTAGGCAGGTCCAGTGTGTGTGTTATCTTGAGGACAAAGAACCCACCCAACACCTCACTGTGTGGTTCTCTTCTGTAAGTGTTTTAGCTTGAATTAGATCTGCATTTTAAAAAAGTACACCAATTTCAAACAAAGCAGTAAGTTCTGAGTCACTGGACACCATGCTTAAAATAAGCAAAGTTGGGCCAATGAGAGGGCTCGTTGGGTAAAGGTGCTTGCTGCTAAGCCTGACAACCTGAGTTTGATCCCCAGGACCCACATGGAAGAGAGAACTGATTCCTATAAGCTGTCCTCTGACCTTCTATGATATAAGTACCACGACAAGTGCCCGTACACACACACACACACACACACACACACACACACACACACACACACACAATTAAATTGTAAAAATAAAAAATGAAAACATTAAGTTTTAGCCAATGCAATTTCCAAATCTTACTGTAATTAGCCAATAAAAGGAGAATGGAACTCCTAAGGCATGTTTGGCTTTCCTAAGAAGTTAAATAAGCCACCCAAATCCTCATTCATATTTAATTTTCCTCATAGATGGTACAAAGGTGGAGTTTCGCTCAGCTCAATGTTTGTCTGTATTAGTAGGGTTTAAATTATTCAGATTTTACTACAAAGTCTGAATCATGCTAGGCTGAGACTTCTACGGTGAATGTGTATGATTATGCTAAACATGAGTCATAAGAATATCACCCTTAGGATGCTAAATAACACTCACTTCCTAGTTCCTTTTACTTTTCTTCAGTGAACAATGCCAAATCAAGCTGCATTTGTTTCGCTTTGGAAGTCACAGCCTAAATAACACAGAGTGTGGCAATTTGCTACAGTGTGTGTCTTTTGTCTTAAAGCTGGAGGCTTTCCTGAGGCCATACACAAGCACCAAATGACATGAACACTAAATCAAAGCTTTTATTGTGTGTGTGTGTGTGTGTATGTGTGTGTGTGTGAATGTGTGTGTATGTATGTGTGGGTGGATACATATGGAGGCATGTATGCATGTGCACATGTGCACATGGAGGCCAGAGGACAAGCCTAGGTGTTTTGCTAGTCAACTTCCATTTTGTTTTTTGAGACAGGGTCTCTCCTCTTTTTTTTTTTTGCATATGTGTGTGTGTGTGTGTGTGTGTGTGTGTGTGTGGTGTGTGCATGTATGTAGGTATGTTCTCATGTGTAGGAGCACATATTGTGTGTATGTGCAGTCCTGAAGATGACCTTGGGTGTCTTCCTTGATGGCTCTCCACTTTATTTATTGAGGCAGGGTCTCTCACTGACCCCAGAGCTGGCCAATTCCGCTAGCCTAGCTTGCCAGCGTGTCCCTGGAATATCTTACCTCTGCCTTCTGAGCTCTGAGATCACACGTGGCTCCACACCTGCCTGGTTTTTACACGGGTTCTGGGAATCCAAACTGTGGTTCTGATGCTGGCCTTATCCACTGAACCACCTCCCAGCTGGGTCCCTCCCTTCTCACCTGGCCCTTGCAGATGTGGCTAGGCTGACTGGCCAGTGAGCTCCGGGATCTGTCTGTGTCCCCCGCCCCAGTGCTGGGATTACAAGATTACCCCCACTCCAGCTTTTCCACAGGAGTTCTGGGGCCTGAACTCAGGTTTTTATGTTTGCGTGGAAAGTGCTTTACCAACGGAGTTGTCTTTCCAGCCACTAAACCAATATTTTAATTTTTTTTCTTTTTTCCTTGTTCCCTCCCTCCCTTCCTTCTCTTAATCAAGAGAAGTGAGTTTGTTCGGGGATGATGGCATGCTCAGTTAAAAATTATCACTTCTCTAGACTCTGTTGCAGTTAGGAGCTGTCACATGACCGAGATGGATGTCGTATTTGAGGACTGTGGGACCAGAGATTCCAAGAAAGTTGTTCTGTACTTCATTAAAAGAGCGGTCTCTGTGCCCACCTACCTTCTGTCATCCTCCTTCTTCCTGCTTGCAGTGTAGACCACAGGTGGTGCCTACGGGTCCCTCCTGTTACCATGACAACAGAAACACCTGGCAGAAACAGAAGACTGGGAACCTAGAAGGATCTTGGTTGAAGGGCTCTTGAAGGCATCTTCAAGTCTCTTCCCTTCTCTGCCCGAATTTGGACTTTTTATTCAGCCAAGAAGGTTAAAGCCCAGTTTGCTTAACCCTCTGTAGCTGGCTTTTTGTCACATGGGCCCACAGTGGTCTGACACACCGTGGCCCCATATAAAGCCTTGAGGAGTGGAAATCCAGCACCTACTGAGGCTAGGGGAGAGAAGCAGGCAGAGAAGACAAGCAGTGTCTGCATGATGAAACAGCTCTGTATATAAATAAGCACTGATCAGAGGTCATCTCTCCTGTCTCACTTGCTGGTCACCCACCAGGACACAGCTAGGCAGTCTGAGGCTTCCCCATGCTCAGACACAGGCACATCTGGGCCTCTGCTCAGTCTCCCTGGGAACCCTAAGCATCTTGCTTGGGTAGTCAGACTTCCTATGAGAGCAATTTAAAGCATGAGATGGAAGCTGCTTGACAAAGGACTATAATACCTAAATTATTAGCCAACATATCTGGCCATGCAGAGTGGGGCTGTCCTCAAAATGAGAAATGACCTTGGCCGTCTTTGAGCAGTGAGGGCGGAAAACTGAAAAACAAACAAAAAACTACACAAAAACACTCTGAGCATCTTTTAAATAAGAATGCCTCCCCCTACCCCAGTATCTAGCACCTTTAAGTTGCTTTGTGTACTGTACAATAAAATACATGGGAAATACCAGGACTTTCCTTTCATGAACAACGTTATTCTTGTAAGTATATAGCGAACCCTATAGCGAACTCGAGCCTGCTTTCCTCATTAATTTTATGGTGTCTATGAGTGTTTCCATGTATTTGCTTTCTTGGCTGGTCGTTTAAGAGTATTGATTCTCCTTCCTGTAGTGTGGAACACAATTCTCCAAGGACTGATTAGTAGAACAGTCTCCAGCTCACACTGTGCCATTTAAAAATGTTATGCTCACCATCTTCAGCTTCAAGTTTCTGTTCTTGGCTTCCGTATGCTAGCAGTTTGCACACCTCTCTTTTTGCTTTGTTTTCATAGCCTGTTCCAAGATTTCTACCCTTTTTGATAACATCCCCCAGCTTTGCCTTCTAGTGGTCAAACAGTTACCCCACCCAAACAATGGCTAAGCACACATGCAGCCAAATATATATATATATATAGTTACATAAGCAATCCAAAAGTTCCTGGGGGAAAATAAAATGGGTTGCAAGCAGTCATACATCATCTTTTGGCTCAAAAGTAAAAATGCTAAGTTACACATTACTTGTTGCATAAATCTGCATATTGATATACACGATTCCCACACAACTTTAATAGCATCACAGCTTAGAGACAGATGCATGCAGATACACTCCGGCTGACATTCAGGCTCCAAACACAGCAACCCAAGCCTAATGAAGGGATGGGGAGGCTTCCATCAGAGCAGGAAGGGCTGGGAAGAACTTAAAGGTTCTTAAGGGAAAGATGCAAGGCTCAGGGGAGAACAAGAACTCATTAGAACTTGTTTCTGTAACCTCCTGGGGGAAGCCTCCACTCTCATGACCTGTCTTTCAACTTCACAGCCTGAAGGAGAGTGCAGGAAACCGGAGAGATGCTTTACAAAGGTATGATGTCAGTCAGATCACAAAGGAGCAGTCAGACTTGTTTTAAGACAAGAAGAGCTGGGCTCCTGAAGGGTGTTGGCTCCATTTATTGGCTTGTTTGGGCCGTTTACTTTTCTTCCTATGGGTTTGAGTAAGGCACCAAGGTACAGAACTGAGTCTTAGCCATCTGCCTATCCAGAAGCCTTTGGCCTTTTGATAACAAGGATTAGGCCCTGAAAAAAGAGTCTACATTGGACTGATTTTTCAAGTCAAAGCATCTGTTTATTAATTTACTATGGAAAATGTGTATATTACTGGCCATGGTGGTGGAGGCCTGTAATCCACTTGGAGGCAGAGTGGGAGGATCAAGTGTTCAAAGTCATCCTTGGTTAGCTATGTAGTTCTAGTTATTGAGACTCAAGACACACACACACACACACACACACACACACACACACACACACACACACACACATGGGGCTGGGGGCGAGAGAGAGGGGAATAGCCTGAAGACCAGGACATTTCCTAATGAACAGTCTACTTTCTGGTCAGAATCCTATGTACCCAGAAAACCTCATTAAATTTTATGTCAAAGGGCAATGAGTTACTGAAGGAACAGCTTCCACGTGTTTTGACAGAGCACATGAAATGCCTCCCCAGCACTGATATACATGTCTTAGTTTGCTTCTCAGTGATAAAACACTGGCCAAAATCAAGTCCATCATTGAGGGAAGTCAGGCAGGAACTCCAGGCAGGAACCTGGAGGCAGGAGTGGAAGCAGAGATTGTAGAAGAATGCTTCTCACTGCTTTGTCGCCCCCCCCCCCACCCGACTTGCTCAGCTAGCTTTCTTATACAGCCCAGGCCCACCTACCTCGTGATGCACCACCCACAGTGTGCTGGGCCCTTGCTACATCAATTAGCAATTAAAAAATTCCTCTTAGACATGGCCACAGACCAATCTGATGGAGGAAATTCCTCCGTTGAGGTTCCTTTTTCCCTGCTATGTCAGGTTGACAACTGAAGCTCATGATGACACATGCGAAGTAGCATTGGCTTAGTGCTGGAAGACCATTCTCAAATTCTTTTTAAAATTTTCATAATTATTTCACAATTTCATATATATATATATATATATATAAAGCACTTTGACCATATCTTACTCTTTTATCCACTTTCTTGCCAAAGAAACTCGTAGTTTTAGCCTCTCATGTTAAAAGGCTTTATTTCAAGCATCTTTTGTGTGTTTCTACATTTTTAACCACAATGGACATTGGAAATACGTGTACTGAGTTCACTCTATAGGTTAGATGTTCTAATAGAATTTAGGTACTATGGTAGAGACAAAGATGACTATGACTCAGAACCAGGTCCTGAAAAAGCTCACAATGGCAATAGGGGAAGTATTCAAATATGACTATATCACAGGGAGAAAGAGAGCGGCAAAGGTCCAAAGATGCAGCAGTGAGCCTCTTTGCTCAGATCCCAAGCCCTTCACATGTGCCAACTCATTTGGATCTCCTAATTCCCACCTCTCCTTGCTGGGTAGACTTGATCTGTGTCCCTATTTCATAAACAAGATATTACCTATAGCCCTACTTTACAAACTGAGGCTCAGAGAATATACCACATCTGCATTATCCCATCACACATTGGAGGGGAGGCTGATTTATAGAGGAGGTTTGGTTTAAGTTAACCAAAGAATGGTTATGATTTTAGCAAGCAGAAAAATTCTGGTGGGGTCATAGGGAAGATGTAGGGAGCAGAGAGACCACTATTGAAATCTATGACTTCCACAGAATTCAATTTAAAAAAAGAAAAATGTCAGTTTTGGATTTGGGTGAGATTAGTTCGTTTCTTGAAGAGGGCAAATATGTAATTGTTCAGTACACCTGCCTTTCATCACCCTGCAATCTGTAGGCATACCATGCATTTAAAGAAAGCAGCACTGGGCTAAGGATATAGCTCAGTGACTAAAATGCTTGATGTGCAAGTGTGAGGACCTGGAACATCCACAGAAAAAGCTGGGCGTGTGATGCATACCTGTAACCCCAGATCTGGGAGATGGAGACAGGAGGATCTGGCCATCCAGTCTAGCCCATAGGTAAGCTCCACTCTCAAGAGAGTAAGGTGGAAAACAATAGAGGAAGACACCTGAAGTCAACATCTGGCTGGTGGGTGCACGCGTGCACACATACACATACACACAATTTTTAAAACACAACACTGACTTTGCAGCATCAGAATGATGCTCCAGGGTTTTTCTGTGCTTTTGTTTCCATATGAAAAACAGAAAGAAAGAAGATGAATCAAGAGTCTAATTCTGAGAGATGAACTAATTAATGAGAGACCCTGGACCTAGATCCCCAGCAGTGATGGCGATCTCCATCATCCCACAGAGCCTAGACCTAGCCCAAGAGACCAATGCCACTGAGTCATATCGGTGTTATTAAAGGATCAGAATATGAGACATGCATTTCTTTGACATGTGGGAGATAATTCAGGCAGGATTTGTTTTGTTTTTATCCTAATAGTGCAACTAAATAAAATGAGAGCCTTCATCATGACACCTACTGCCATTATAGAATTTTAAGTGTCTAGGCATTCAATGGCAAAGCTTTATTTTACTAAACACTACCCATGTTGACTCAGCGAATAGGATGGATTTGCTTCCAACACTAAGGTTCTTTCCCTTTGCTTCTATGAATCAGAAACACAGAGCAGTGAAATCAGCATCAACTCATTCAATATTTATTGCCTGGGCAGCAGAGAGATGGAACTTTGGTTTGGAGGTAGGAATACACAGATCTGTGTGGAAAGCAGTGTGACGGAGGACCCTAGAGAGACCTGGGTTGGAATTCTGAATCTTCCTAACAGTGATGAATTCCTGCAGAAGTATGTGTTCTCTGTGCCTCTGTTTGCTTGTCTATAACGTCATAAAGATACTGACAGAATCGTGGAGATGGGGTTGTTTGGACGACTGCATGAGTTAGTACATGTGACATGCATAGCACATGCCACCTTCTTTGAGTCACCTTTCTTCTGCTTCCTGCATCCAGCTCACTGCCAAGCCTTGCAGATTCTATCTGCACAAGATTCCTCATGGCCTCCTCTCTTCTTCAGTCCTACCTCTACTGTCCTGGATCAGATCTAAAGTGTAGCAGGTGCCACACTGGCCCCTTCGCCTTCTCCCTCCTTTTTCTGTCTCTTCTGTACACGGAGACCAAACTAATCATCTGGTACTGCAGTTCAGCCTGCAGCCTTCCGTGTGCAAAGTCCCATGAGGGCCCAGTACCTCTCAAATAAAGTTTCTGGTGGCAACAGACTTCCAAGGATGACTATTTTTAGTCCCCCAAATGTTCCCATCCATCCCAAGCATGAGGTGCACGTGCATGCGCGCGCACGCGTGTGTGTGTGTGCGTGTGTGCGCATGTAGATAATAGAAAGATGATAGATAGATAGATAGATGATAGAAAGATATGAATGCAATGTGAGGTAACTTAATGCTATCCCTAACTACTTTGGCATGAGCTAAGCCCAGATTCTGCCTTTCCTTGGATCAGTTCATTTGGAGCCTGGTTAACATGCCAGGAGTCACAACCTTAAAGGAGACTGACTCTCTGCTTCCCATAAGCCATCAGTTGCCAGTTGTTCCCCAGGTAAGGTTAGGGTTTCTTACTCATTTTCCCATGTCTGTGCTGAGGTTTTTGTCTGGCTTGAATTCACATGAGACCTGTGCATGCTGTCACCATTGCTGTGAGCTCATATGAGTAACTGCCCAGCTGTCTGGAAAACTGTTCCCTTGTGGTCTTCCATGATCTCTGGCTCTTAACGACTTTCCACTCCCTGTTCTGAAAGAAGAACATTTGGAGTCATCAAGAAAGAAGCACAATGCTTTAATCTATTGTCAAGTATGCTTACAACTACTGGTCATGAGTTCAGCCCAGGGCTTCGGGGAAGGTTCTGCATGGAGTCAAGTTGAAATTCAAGGGGGGCTTGGTGAGATGGCTCAGTGGGTAAAGATGCCTGCTGCCAAGCTTGGTGTCCTAAGTTTGATCCCTGGGGATTCACATGGTGGATGGAAGGAACCGACTCCTAAAATTTGTCCTCTGATCTCCACACACATGCTGTGGCATGCATGTTCCAACACACATATACAATATGCCACACAAATAAATATAAAATTTTAAACTGAGAAAAGGAAATTCAAGCAATCCTCTCATCTGTTCTATATAACCCAAGAAAATGAAAATTTTTAGACACAGTATATCTTCCAACAAGAAACTCATTTTACTTCAGGAAATGAAAAGACATCAACTTAAACACATGTGTTTTATTGGTCTGGGCACAAATTCTGTCACCTAAAAAAAGTGAATCCTGAAAATGGTAAATGGCTTTTGGATGGTTGTCTACAGCTTTTATAACTGAGGGGATTATCATAGATTTTGAGCCAGTTATCAGTCTGTTTACCCTATAACTGGACTACGTCAGTGCATAACCAGTTGTGTGGAAGCAGGAAGGTCACCCCACCATTTTGCCCAACAACACCCACAGAAAGAGTTTGCTTCCATGCTTATCAAATACACTGGCATCGTCATAGCCCTTGGTCTACTGTGGAGAGTGTTATATACCATCAGATCTGGGGGTTGTTGCCCCAAGGTGAAGCCTCAACCAAGAGGACTTCCCAAGAAACAACTTGCCTTCCCCACACTTTACCCCCTCCCAGTGGGACAACTGCATTGAGTTCCTCAGTCCCTCAGCTGGTTTCTGGTGACATGTGGATTTTGATATCAAACCCGGAGTCCTCCTCCATTTTGAAATCATGTTTAAAAGAACTCTCATGTTTCGTCTTTATATATTTTCTTATTTCATTTCACGTTTTCAATATATTTTATTGACTTTCATGCATTTTGTACATCTTAGTCATATTTAGAATCCTTTCTCTTAACTGCACCCCAGTGCCACCCCCTGCAGATTTCATGCATTCATTTATGTATGTTAAGGTCTGTTAAGTCAAGTTTATGTACCCAGACATCCCTTGGTGTGCATTCATCCACTGGAGCCTGGTCAGCTCATGTAGCGTCACTCCCTTAAAGAAGATCAACTCTCCCTCACCAAGCAGTGATCAGCTGCCAGTTAGTTCCTCGGCTAAGATTGGGGCTGCTGTCTATTTCCTGGGTTCTATGCAGGGTTTTTATGTAATTGAGTTTCATTTCACATCTGCATATTTGAAAGATGTGTAATCTCTTTAGTGTAAGGTATTGTAGAAATATAATAGAATGGTCAGTGATTGTTTATATAAACATCATTTATTAAATAATCTGTCATTTCCTTACTGGTTTGACTTGTTGCCTTTACAATAGTGTGCAACCCTGTGTGGATTTCTCTGCTGTCTGATTCTTTTGCTGGTATGTTTGCTTTCGTGACAGCATTGATTTACTTTAATTATCTAGCTTTATACTGCGTGATAATATCCGGAAAGATCAAAGATTTTTCCATGCTCTGATTTTTTTCAGAATATTCCTGGATCTTCTTTTTTCATTCCTGCCTCCTTTAAAAAAAAAAAAACTCTTCACAGAAAGGGATTTATTCATCAGCATTAGGACTATATGGAAATCTCATGAAATAAAATACATGTAAAAATCTCAAATTTAATTATTTAATTTGAGTATAAATTTAGACTTATAAGGCTGAGAATTATGGTAAATCACGCTGAAAAGATGATCTCAAAAGAAACATTTTTATTATCTTTTATGGTTTTGTTCACTGTGGGTCAAAAGAACCACAACCAATCATGTTAAAAATCTTGAGATGGTTTTGGACAATTTCTTGCAATATTTTAAAAAATTCAAACAATTTCAACTTCTTTCTGTCCTGGGAAACGTATTTGTCTTAAATTTCATCTTTTATTTTATTTGTTTTAATGAGTAGACATCCAGTTTTATTGCTATCATTTTTTTTTGAGGTTTTTATATCTTTCTTTCCTTTTCTTTTTTATTAATTTTTTATTGACTATTTTCAAATTTCTTACAACATAATTTGATAATGTTTAGATCTCCTCACCTCTCTGCACACTACTTTTCTACCCCTATCAAATTTCTGTACATATATATATTTATAAATATCTATAGAATCAGGCTTGTGTGCCCAAATGTGCTTCATTGTGGGTTCATCCACTGGAGCCTGGTAAACCTCCTGAGACTCTCACCCTTAAACAAGACCCTCTCCCAGCAGTCATCAGTTGCCAGGTTTCCCCAAGTAGGGTTGGGGTTTCTTACCCACTTCACATCTGTGCTGGGATTTTGTCTGATTTGAGTTTGCATGGGACTTGTGCATGCTGTCACCATTGCTGTGGGGTCATATGAGTATTTGACCAACTGTCTGGAAAACTCTATTTTCTTGTGGTCATCCACCACTTCTGGCTTTTACAATCTTTTGGTCCTCTCTTCTGCAATGATCTTGAACCCTGGGAGCCAGAGATTTGAAATAGCTCTCCTATTCAGGGATAAGCACTCTGTAACCTCTTAGTCTCTGCACATTGGACATTGTGGGTTTCTGTATTAATCTCCATCTACTGCAAAAGTAGCTTCTATGGGGAGAATTGAGTGAAGCATTAATCATAGCAAGTCTGGAGGAGCATACAGAGCTTGGGTAGGCAAGGGTCCTTTTTGTTTTGAAGGATCATCTTGCCTGTTGGACATCCTGATCACAAAAATCTATCTGATGTGTGTGTGTGTGTGTGTGTGAGTGTGTGTGTGTGTGTGTGCAGATAGAAGATTCATTCCTTCTGGAAATGAATTATGACCTGAATGAAGTAGAATAAAGGGACTAAGTTTTTTTTTGTTTTGTTTCTTAAGCCTCTTGCTGTTCTTCCAGAAAACCCGAGGTGGATCCCAGCACCTACGTTACAGTATTTCAGCACCAGGAGACCAGACACCCTCCTCTGGCTTGCTCAGGTACCCCCACCCCAACATACACGGAGGCATACCCACACATAGACACATAGATACACACTTAAAAAGGAGAAAGCACTAAAATGTGTGGAGATGGAAGACCCTATGTAAGAGAGGAACTGGCACCTCTGCTAAATACCAGCTTATTGGTAATTTCCTCCATTATCCTTAATATTAACAATTATTGAATGAGGGCAATAGTAGTTATTATAATATCTTAGCATTACTGGGAAGTTGAAAGAAGTGGCTCGTTAAGTTAGCACAGGGTCAGTGTGAAGATGGCATTCTCGGCCCAGATTCCTTATTTCTCCAAACCACCATGTCCTTTACTCTGTAGCTCTGTACCTCTTCTTGCCTCCACCTCTGAGTTCAGCCAGGCAACTTACTTCGGCCAACAAATTCTCGGCACATGAGACCTGGACTTGTTTGTGGCTCTGGCCTTCTAACACATCATGAAGACATGCCTGGACTAGCCTGCTGGAGGATGAGACAGCTGGCAACCAACTGCTCCCCAGATAAGAGAGAACCAAGTATAAGTGGGAAGAGCCACCCAGGTGAATGCAATCTAAACTCACAAGTCCAGGGGACTGAACTGAATGTCCATGTCTTAGGCCAGTGAGTCGTGAAGGAGTGTGTCCCAGCATTATGACAGTAAATAGCTTTTATAAAGCTTGATGCATATGAGGCATCTGAAAATTTTTTTACAGCAATCCTTTGTTGATCCAATTTGTTTTTTTTTTTTCGTTAGAAGCAGTTTATCAGTTCTTCCCTTTCTTTCAGTTTTTGCCTGCAAGTATCTATTAAAGACGAACAGCTATTAAATTAATATGCTTATTTGACAATTTAACATACTTCAAATGGCTTCCTACTGTTCCTTGTCCTTTTAATGGCAAAAAAAAATTTCAGTCAAGTTTAGACCTCTGGTTGTTAGCATTTTACTTGGGTCTCAGGGGAGATTTAAGAGAAATGGGAGACAGAGTTCTTTCTCTAATAACACCAATCTGAATGATAGGAACTAATTTCAGTGATTTGTAGCACTATAGAAGAGTTACGGGGCAACTGGGGAATTCAGAGTTGGCATTTCATAGCTTCTAATCTGGGATATTTTGAACATGGTATTAATAGTTTCATATGGAAAAAGATGGAATGACAAAGTAAAAGCCTTTTTGGTGTTTTTGCCTCCTCACGTGGCCCCTCAGGGTGTGCCTCGGTGGTGACCCAGAAAGGTGACCCCTGCAGGCTGCATCTTGACACTCCTACGAGCTCCTTACCTTGTCAAACTGTTCATGGTCACTATCTCAGGATGTGGCAGGAAGGTCACGGCGGTGGTTTGGTGGCATTACTATGCCAACATTACCTGAACACAAAGCCAGACTCTTAAATTTAGTTTTTAAGAGTGGACCAAACTCGGAGGATACGGGTTCCCCCAGATATCTCTTGGAACTGTCCCCTGGACCTGTTTTCCTGAGTCAGGCTTTCCATTTTTATTCACACTGTTTTCTCCAGTTTCACAGGGGAAGTACAAATTTGGATCCACCCTCATTTTAACAGATCATACCTCCTTCCCAGCCTTACTTCTTGGGAATCTCATTCACCCTTCCCATCTTCACCGTGTTCAATGGGGATGGGAACTGCCTTACAAGCAGACTCACATTCATTCATTATCCTTTCAGGAGGAGTACTAAATTGAGCCTCCCAGGAAATGCCCTGTTCACAAGACACCAAGTTCATTGAGTTTGCCAAGGTTACCTAATTGGTCACAGATTCTGTCCATTTTATAAAAATTATTCCTAAGTTTATTAGTAGTTAGAAGGCAGGTATTGAAGGGTTGGGATAGCTGGACACAGCACACCTGCTTACTCTGCAGTGTCTTCTCCTTTAGGACTCTCTAGAAGAGCTTGTTTTTCCACTCATATCAAAGAAAAGGCCCCTGGTGGTTGAGCTGAACCCAGCTCACTGAGATGTGTGCACTCCATCCAGAACAAAAGCACTCTATTTGGCTAATGCTGAGAGTGGAGGTCAAGCCTGGCCCTCTCTTTCTACTCAGCTATTGATTAGGATCTAGACCTGTTTTCTAGTCTGATCTTCCACTGAATTGAATGGATTATACCTCCTTAATGGAAATATTCACAGTGTGCTCTGTCAACAGAGCATGTTCATAAACAAAAGCAAAACTGAGACCTGGCAAGCAAGGAGTTATATAGTTGTGTCCATTACCATCGTGTCTCACCACTCGGGGCCAGCCCAAGGGGTTGGGGGTGAGTAGATGCAGAGTCAAGTCACAGACTCTGGGAGTTGGACGGGAAGCAGCCCAAGCACGTGGCACTACCAACTCCTTTACTGAATAGGTGCACAGCATAGGCCTGGATAGCCAATGACCTTATGGGGTAGGGTCCCAAATACAGCCAATAGTAAGTTTCTCCCCAGGTAGGCAGGTTCTTTCCAGATGCTGGTCTCACAACTAGCCAGAGCAGAACGCCACACCCACAGGAACCATTCCTCTATTCCTCCTAGCAAGTGGTCTGGCTAGGCCCATCTTACATTTATACCCAACAAGTTAAATCTGAGATAACTGAGGAAAACCACACTTGAGTCTTGGTAGTTTTAAACTCCTGATTATACAGGGAGTTTAGACATGAGGGAGAAAAAGAAATTACCACTGGATCTTGGGAGCTGTGTCTTCTGATGGTGAGAATGCCCCTTAGTGGTTGAAGCTGTAGTTAGGTTCTATGTCAGAAACCTAGTCACCAGCACACTTTCCTAGTTATCACATATGTGCACTAATAAAGGGTCCTCAACTACAAGAGACCCTGGCTGGCTTCATTATAATATCATTTATGTGGGCTGAGATGGCTCAGTAGGTAGGAGCACCTGTCCTCAAGCTAGAAGACCTAAGTGAGGTCTATCTTTGAGATCCACATGGTGGAAGGAGAGAACTGACTCCTACAGGTTTTACTCTGGCCTCTACACATGCACTGTACATCCACATCCACACACATGAGTTCACATAAACACAAACACACACAGTTAAAAAACAGTAGAATGTAATAAAAATATCATTGTGTTATAGTTTTGGGCCTTACTCCTTATGGGCTTTTCAAGAAGATTGGGAGAATTACCATAAAAGGGAGATTTTATCTACCATGATCTGGAAAGGGGAAAAGGGACACCTTACCCCCCTAACTATGCCGCCCACCTCATAAATATTCATAAGAAACTTAAAAGTCCACATTGGAAAACCCAATAAGCTGCTATCGGCCTGCTTTGGGACAGCCTCTCCCTCTTTCTCTTTCTCTCTCTCTCTGTTTCTGGAGTGCACTGTCCTTTGCTTTGCTAAATAACCTTCTGTTTAAACTATGTAACTCAGCAAATTCTTTCCTTTAAGAAAACATAA
Organism: Eospalax fontanierii; assembly: GCA_035773235.1. NCBI lineage: Eukaryota > Metazoa > Chordata > Mammalia > Rodentia > Spalacidae > Eospalax > Eospalax fontanierii. Next base: position 9,759,779 of record CM069547.1, read on the forward strand.
ACTAGCCACGTGTTGTGGCACATGCCTTTAATTTCAGCGCTCAGGAGGCAGAGGCATGGGGATCTCTGTGAGTCCAAGGTCAGCCTGGTCTACATAGGGAGAGTTCCAGGACATCTGGGACTACAGGAAGACCCTGTCTCAAAAAAGTTAAAAAAAAAAAAAAGACATAAACCACAGAGAAAACCTTCACCCAGTTACAAAACTATGGTGAATAAAGATGCTTAGTAGCCATTTAAAAATGACACAATCAAGGACTAATCTTTACCTGTTTTTCTGACACATGCACTCAATTCCTTCTCCTTCACCTTCATAGGGGCCTAGAAAATAAAGATCTATGCCTCCGGCCTGATAGTGGAGGAAAACAGGCAGCTTCAGCGTCTCAGCTGGAGTAATTTAAGAAATGATGGAAAAGTCTGCATCTGTCAACCAGGGCCTATATCTTACAGATCCAAGAAGTATTGGTTCTGGGTATTTTCAAATGACACTTGTTCCAGAAATCAGATCTTGGCTAGATGTGTATATGGGTAACACATAGAAGATACTGCTATGGCTGATAATCTGCAGGGTTAATAATATAATAATATAATACGATATGTAATAATATATAATATAATTATAATAGTATAAGCCTGCCTGCCTATGGGTTTGGAGAGGAGTTTTTACATCTGCAGAATCAGAAAACTACTGATCTTGGCAACTTCCACTTTCTAGTGGTGAAAGAATGAAGCAATGGTCTGCAGACAGGCAACGAGGGCATGACAAGAACTCGCATTTCCTGACATTCAGACTTCTAAGCAATCAGTGGTAAATCTGAATCCATTCTTAGTATTTGCAGAAAGATTTGAAGAGATACACAATTTTTACAGGACCCAACAACACTATCATGGAAGCTGGCCATTTGGTGCACTATTTAATAATAAAAATCCTAACCTTCTCTTTGTTAGTTCCGAAGAGATTGTAGACTGTGTCTACAATCTCTTCGGAAGAGTCTCAAAGTGGGATTATGTAGATTGGATTGGTCTTCCAGTGTGTCTTTGAGAGATTATCTTGATTACATTAATTGAGATAAGAAGATCTGCCTAAGACTCCTAAGCAGGGGGTCCTTAACTACATGAGAAAGCAAGCTGAGCACATGCATACACATGCATGCACACACATGCATTAACTCATTCTCTCTGCTCTTGACTGTGGATGTGACCCACTGCTTCGAGCTCCTGCCTTGATGTCACCACAGTGATGGACTGTAGTCTGGAATTGTGAGCTAAATGAAGCCCCTTCTCCCTAAGTTGTTTACATCAATAGGAAACTATGATAGTTAGGATGCTAATAATGAAAGTGGATGTTAAAATATAACTTAGAAGTTAACAGAATAAAAAACAAGGAAATGCTCCCATAATCCAATCATAAGCAACTCCCTTTGCATCGTCTAGATGTTTTCCCTATGAACAGTTATAGCCAAATAGATACTGATGGAGTTTTATGTTGTTTAGAAAATGTCGATAGTGTGTACATTGTCCTAGAACTTCAAAATGAAGAAGTTGACAGCTTTCCATGCAGGTTCTTTCATTGTTCAGATGTTTCATGTCTGTGCTGTGGATACACCTTAAAACACTGAAATGGCTGCCAAGACTTCATTATCACAATGCTACGATCAAGACTTCTGAATATATACTTTTGTCCAGTTTTCAAATATTTATGCCAGCTAAATCCTTGGAAGATTTGCTGAGTCAAAAAGAAATTTATATGTTTCTACAGTATATATTTGTGCACTATAGACATTATATTTATACACTTACATATTTATAATATTATGTATATACAGAAATATATATATTTTTGACAAATGTTGATGTGTTGTTCTACAGAGTCAGACCACTAATGTCTCCGTTCTACCCTGGCAGGGTTATTTGTCAAGATTAACACTAAATGCGAATCTTTTCCACTTTTGCCAATCTGAGAGGCAGAGGCTCACACATCTTATTTGGGAAGTCAAGCTACCTCTCTTGTGCCTTTGAGTCTCTGTATCTATGGATGTCAGACTTTTCACTGCTGGCTTGAATCCCCAAGATAAACAGTTTAAAGGAGGAAGGATTTTCTCTGGCTCATGGGTTCAGATGTTTCAGTCCATGATTAGCTGAATCCATTGCTCCAAATGAGGGAGTGAGGCAGAGGCAGCATGCCAGTGGCTGGAAGCCTGACTGAGCCAACAAGACAGAGGGAGACCAGAAGGGAAGAGGGTCAAGATTCCTTTCCCAGAAGGCCCTTCTCCATCCCCTACTTGGCTACCACCAGATGCCTACTTCCTCCACCCGCTTCCTGCTTCCTGCCGATCACCATCTCTCCGTAATTCAGTTATATCCTGACTCCATTAAAGGATCAATCCATCGATGGAGAGTCTTCATGATCCAACCTTCTCTCAATAACTGACTTTCCAAACATGAGCCTTTGGCGGGGCCCTTCATATGTGAGTTATGTTTTCTCTACTCCTATATAGAGAACTAAAATCTATATGTTGCTTTTTAAGTCAACAAATCTACAGCAAAACTAACTAAAATGGATATGCATAAAGTTTCCTGGGAGAAAATCTGAAATAAACTTTTGCTTTTGTTTGCCCCATTGGGAACACCGGAATTTCTGTTACTGATGCTGCTTTTGTGTGGCAAGTGCTGCTCTAGAACCCTGTCCTTGGGGCATGACATAGCAGTTGGCATCTTGAACTTTCAGCAGCTGTGATTACCTGCAGGAGACATACACAAGACTGGGCCTGTCAACATTCCATCAAGGAAGTGGGGAGGGCTCAGAGGCCCTGTCCCTCCCTGAGGATACGCGGGTAGTTAGCAGTTGCTGTGGAAGATACATTTTCTTCACTGTTGTAAGTGCTTGTAATCTGACCATGTTCCTGCAGGTAACCCTAACTAACTCATTGGTTCACCAAGCGGGACTTGAGGGGAACTGTTTCTGTTTTGTTTTCATCTGTCGTTGGTACCCTATCTAGAGTGAACAGATGTTTGTCTTCTCAGGAAAAATTCAGCAACAAGCACTTTTGGTCCATAAACACTTGTTCATCTCCTAGACAGTACATTCTGCTACTATATCAAGTAATCAGTGGCTAACTAGGCTTGTCATCTTAATTAAAGTGCAAAATATAACTTCAAAATGTATATAGGGCTGGGGACGTAGTTCAGTGGCACATCTCTGGTCTGGCATGCATGAAGGTTTAGTCCTTAGCTCCTCAACAAAATCCTGAGTATGGAGAGTGATGAAATGTCTGATAAAAAGAATTTTAAGCATAAGTTAGGAAACCTGAAGGAAGGGCTCTGGAGGGCTGGAGTGGTCTGCGGCTGCCTCTTGGTCTATGAATCTTCATTGTAGTGTTCAGAACAAAGATGCAGAAGATTGTAAGTATGTGCAATGACTAGAAGATGATAAGACTGAAACAGGGTATCAGGAACCAACAGAAAACAAACCTAGTGACCACAATGCTTCCGATATATTTCATCAGTTTACCAAAGACCAAGGAAACATTTACTATGAAGGAACTCAAGGACCAAGAGAAACTTCCAGCTAGAGGCTCACTAGATGTAATTCCTTCCATTTTCTCAACCTTTGAGTCTCATGCACTTTTTAATCATTTGTCTTCCTTTGGGATCTTTATATTTTTCTCCTTACCCATCAGGCTCTTTCTTATTGACTGCTGGGTGCTTCTCTTGGAGTCTTGACGCTAACCCTTTGGTTACGGATGGCGCGAGCATCTTCTCCCACTGCCTTTGTCATGTGGTTTTATTTATGGCAGCCTTTGTCATACAGAGATTTTAAATTATGAAGTCACACATACCAATTTTATCCTTTCCAGAGAAGCTCACATTTCTAATAGTCTTTCAATATCAATCTATAATCCTCTAGGTCACAGCCCGCCCAACTGCAGCAGCACCACACTTTTCTTTGAAAATGAATCATTCTAAATTTAAAATGCAAATTCATACTCACTGCTGATGCTTTTGACTAACAACATCAATCTTGGTGGAGGAAAATAGAATTCTTCACTTTAACTACATACAGGGCAAGGAAGTCTCCAGAAGGCCCAGATAAATGGGGGTGTTTCAAATTAGAAACTGCAGCCTGACTGAAAGCACCATGTTACAAAGCCCAAGCAGAAACAGTTTTGCAAATATTAACTATTTACCAACATGTCATATCTCATGATATCTTGTCTTTGCCAGCTGTTGTTCAACGTCTTGCCTGTAGGAAGCAAGATATTGGTAGTGGTTGGAATATGTTGTTTTCAACACATAATTATTAAACCTTTATTGGTGAGATGGTTGACCTTCAATTGTCAACTTGACAAGACTTAGAATCTCCTAGGAGATTGAGGCACACCTCAGGGTATGTCTGGGAGGATATTTCCAGAGTATTAACTGAGGGGAGGAAGGTCTGCACTGAATATGGACCAGCGACCCAGACAGAATGAAAGAGAATAAAAAGGAGAAAGCCAGAGCTTCAGGATTTCCCCCTCTGCTTCTGGCCCACTGTTACGTGAACTGAGCTGTCCTGTCATCCCTTCCCAGACGTGGTGGATAAACTCCCTGAAACTGCAAACCCAAACAAATGTTTCCTTCCTTATGCTGTTTCTGTCAGGTATTTCATCATAGCACCAGAGGAGTAACTAATAGCATTAATAATTAACTGCTTTGAATGAGACCACCCACTCATCTGAGGAAGCACAGGCAGGTAGGTTAAGCGTTGCTGTGTGAGATGAGGCTGTGACAGGTCAGCAGCTTTGATGCTGCAGAGAAATAAAAGTCTTCATAGCAGGTGCCATGGGTAGCCCAGGAAGGCTAGTGATCACTGCAAAGATACAGGTACAAGAAGGGGTGAAGGCGCCATATTGGTAAAAGGGGTTATGGGTAATAAGGAGAGAAGAAACAGAAAGAGACGACAGGATTGGGGAAAACTGCATGAGTTCTTCTTTTGTAAATATTTTTGTTCACTATTTTCATTTTATGTGTATGAGTGTATTGCCTGCATATATATAAGTGCACCTGCATTGTGCAATGCCCCTGGGGGGTCAGAAAAAGGTGTCTGATTCCCATGGAACTGGAGTTATAGACTGTTGTTAGCCACCTTGTGGGTGTTGGGGATCAAACCCAGGACCTCTGCTGGAGCAGCCAGTGCTCTTAACCACTGAACCATCTCTCCAGCCGCATGAGTACTTCCTTTACACTAACAGTGTAAGGTAGCTTTTGTCTAATTCCTCTACCACCTTATGAAGGTCAGACTGCATCAGTGTTTATATCCCTAGAGATCCCAACACACTATGCATTCCGAGACTGTTTGCTGTGTGTTTTCACATGAACGGCATTGATATCTCCCTTGCAAGGTCATCTACCATAATAATTGTGTTCAAGGCAATAATCAAAATTAAAGATAAAGTTTAACTATGGCTATTACTTTACTCTGGCACCACACAGCTGTTTGGTCAAAAGAATGGAATTAGAAGGAAAATTTATTTTTTGTGCCTGGAATCCGGCATTCTTTTAAAAGCCTGGCTAAGAGATCTAAGAAGGCAACCAAGGACTGAAGAGTGATGACAGGCAGTGTGGGGCCTCTCTTCTGCATCTCCATGCCTCTAGATAGGTGAACACAAAGACCATCCAAACTAGAAATACCATCTAAAAGCAGGGATTGCAAATGGGCCAACAGCAGCAGCTGCATCAACACTCCTTTGCAGTGCATTCTGGAAGCGTGCCAGTCAATAAAGACACACAAATGCACAAAAATATGTACGTGGACATGCATATATATATTTTCCATCAATCCTAGGCATTTGGGGTCCCCATGTGACTAGGACACAGACAGATAAGAAAGGATCAAATAGGAAAAACAGTGGACAGTTATGCTCTATGGCAGTGACAATATTTTGGAGAATCGTCCCTAGAACCAGACTCCTATTAAGAGCCCAATATTGGGGTTGGAGAGATGGGTTAGCAATTAGGAGTATGCTGCCTTTGAGAGGACCCAAATTCGATTCCCAAAACCCATATAAGAGCTTACCACCACCTGTAACTCCAGCTCCTGGGATCCAACGCCTCTGGCCTCCACAGGCACCTGCACTCACATGCCATACCTCTTCATGCATAAAATAAAAAATTTTAATACCAACATTACCCCTTGCCAGGCAGGACTATGGGAAAGTAGTTTAACCTCCAAGGCCCTCAGTTTCCCTATTTGTACTAAAGAGATTAGCAGTAACTCCCATGGTGGACCCAGACGCACAGTGAGCTGCACCTTTAGCGTGGTGCGGGCTTTATGTGCTGTCATTCCTCGAAGACTGAAATCCAAGCTGTGCTGGGTTTGGGCTTGCGTTTGTGCTCCCTGTTTCTGAAAAGAGTCAATCTCGTTATAGGATGCTTTAGGGCCAAGGGGTCTTCGCTGTCAAGGAATGCACATCCCTCAGCAGAGCTCCCAGGGAAGATATTATCAAATGCTCTGACTCGAATCCCTGAACAAAATGCACCTTAATTCACAGGCAGAGGAAGGACTTTGGGGGATTCGTGCCTGCTTGACCGAGGGGCCTAGTGGCTCTCCATGCCCTGCAGCTCTAGAGATAGATGCTCTCTGGTTTTTCCCGTGTGCCTCGCCTGTGGAGGGAACTGCTGTGGTTTAATAATGAAGCTCTGTTCGTTGGCAGTTAAGTGCAGCTTCATCTGCTCTGTGTTCATCCTGTTCTGCTGTGATGTCTTAGAGAACCCAAGGAAGACAGAAAAGAGCAAGAACTACCACAACCAAACCCACGACTTTTATCTAACACCATGCTCAATGCATACAACACCCCAAATCCAAATGATGAAACAACTTAAAATGCAAAGAAACTTAAGAGGTAGTATCTCATAGTACAGAAATATCCATCATAAAATTAAAAAGAACCAAGTTACTCTTGCATATTGAAATATTATTAACCTTATAAATTTATTCTTCATAGCTTTTCTTTGTATTTCTTGCTTCATGTCACAATTTTCCTGTTTTATGACTATTGAAGAACTCAAATTTCAAGTTTTTAAACTTAGAATAAAATATTGAAAACTTCTGTGTGTTACGTATTTATGGAATTTTTATGTCCTTCCAGCCTGTGAACCAATTTCTTGACAAGTCATGTAGAATAAAGGTGAGGCTCACCTTTGATCCAGCCCATTTCTGCTCTCTGCAGTACCAATGGATTTGTTGCCAAGTAGCATCAGCCCCTGGCAGACATATCAAGAGAGATAGCTGTGAACATCTAATTAGAACAGGACCAGGGGGACACCCATGTTGGTTATCCTAAAGGCCTGTGATCAGCTATTACCAGAGTCTGCATTTTCCACAGCTTCTCAAAACAGAGGACAGAGGAATTTAGAGAGAGATTTACATTTATATATATTTTATTTTTCGTGCATTAGTATATTGCCTGCATGCATGTAAGTGCACCCAAGTCGTGCAGTGTTCATGGAGGTCAGAGAGGGTGTTGGATTCCTCTGGAACTGGCATTATAGACGGTTGTTAGCCACCATGTGGGAGCTGGGAACCTGGTTCTTCTGCAAGAGCAGCCAGTGCTCTTAACCTCTGAACCAGTTCTCCAGCCCCACGAGATATCTAAGTTTTTTAAAAGAAAATCTAAATGAAGATAATGACTTATGAGCATTTTTAGTGAGGATCTTGCAAATAGCTATGAATGTCCCTAACATTTGACGTCCTCCTTTTCCTATCCAATGGTCACACCCGTCACGTAGTCACCAGCTCCTTTCCCACATCTGCCCTACTCTTCCTAGTACAGGTGTGAGCTGTGCGAACAGAACCAGATTCTGAAGTATCCTTCACCACGGTCACACTCCTTTCTTTTGTATGTACTGGTATATACAGTGTGTGTTTGGGAACACGGATGTGTGTGGAGGTGAGTGTGTGTGGAGGCGACCACAGGCTTGCTGATTTGACTACTTTAGCTAGGCAACTTGGTCCAGGGATCCTCTCTGCCTTCCTGGTGCTGGAATTAGGACAGGCCGCCTTGCCCACCTGGTATTTATGTGGGTTCTGGGGATATAAACTCTGGTCATCATCTTTGTGCGTCAAGTGCTTTCTTCACTCAACCATTTCCCAGCCCCTCCTTAAGTCATCTTCCCATCCTACTTCCTTTCTTATCCAAGCTAGTCTACACCTTTAGCGCATGGATTAGCTCTTCCTGGAGAAAAATGAACAAAAGTAGACACCAATGAGAGACCAAAATAATTAATTATAATAATAATAATAATAATTCCACCCAAATCCAGCTTGAACCAATGAGCTTAGCTGGAGTTGCTTACAGAAGCACAGGTGAGTGGTTATCTACAGGAGAGTGGACAACGTCCTCCAAGGATGCGAAGTCTGATCCACCTTAGCAATATCAACTGCTTATCTAACCTTAGAGGTCAGGAGTTCCCGCCCCCCTATGATGGACATTAATGGACCCATTCTCTTCTGAATATTCACAGCTGCTGAAAGTTCAGGGGGCAAAGGCCAAGTCACACCTAGAGGACAGTGTTGCACACCTGTGATAGTGGATGCTGACCCTAACTGCAGCATTCTATTTTCCTGGAGAGGAAAGCATCGTGGGTACCGTACCTGCTGCGTACAGGGAAGCAGGGCTGCCTGGCAAGCAGCTTGATAGGAAGAATTTGTCGCCAAGAATTTGCCTCTTTGGTGCTCAGTAAGAAGAGGTATTTGAACGTGGAGACACTCAGGTCTCCATTCGATTCAGTTCTAATCATATGGGTTACATATTTGTCAAAGCAGAGTCTGTCATTGCCGATCCTCACAGTTTACTGTACAAAACCAAAGATGAAGAAAATGGACAGAAATGTATCTTCTTGCCATTTCCTTGTGTATTTAGTTTGTTCAGTCATTCCCTAGAGACCAGGTAAAAACAAATCATCTCCAGTTCAGACAACACTGGTCTTATTTCTAGTTGCTGCAAGTGGGTGCCTCAAGAAGAACAGCTTGTTCTGTGCACTGAGCTTTCCAGTGCAGACAGTCTAATAACCAGCTTCCGTCCTCCAAATTTACTCTGAGGATGAGTATATAAAAATATCTCCAGTCGGGCAAACACAAAGAGAGAGCACAAAAGTCACTGTAGCTACTACACAATTCATTCCTGGTGCTATGGTTCCACAGGTCAAGGTAATCACACACTCCTCCACCAACTAAAACCCATGAAGAAGGGACTTGGAAGATGGCTCAATCGGCAAAGTTCTTACCATGCACACATCCAGACCTGAATTCAGTTCCTAGAACCCACATAGAAAAGCTGGGCATGGTGGTGTACAGTCATAATCCCAGTGTGGAAGGAGGCAGAGACAGGTAGATCTCTGGAGCTCCCTGACCAGGCAGCCTACTCTGATCAACAAGCCCCAGGCCAGTGAGATACCACATCTCACAAAGAATCCCAGGTCTCTGACAGACTCTCTCAAAATCAAGGTTGACAGTATCTGAGAAATGACACTCAAGGTAGACCTCTGGCCTTCACATGCACACACATGACACACACATGCACAAACCCCTTATTCCTCCAGTACCCACCCACAAACATAGTCACACATACCCATATACACACATAAACATACATACAAAATAAATCAAACATATCAAGAAGCTTTTGAACGTTAGCCCCACGGACTCTAGGGAGAATGAAATGGAATAGTCTGGTCAGACTGTGCAGAATTCCGTTCTTTGGGAACCTCTTCTAGTCCCAACACATTCAGGTGTATGTGCAGAGAACACTCTCCTGACTTCCTATCCCCCAGAAAATCAAACCTCAAGTTTTTAATCTCCTAGTTCCAAACTACCAATTTTATCCTTCAGAGTCTAGCCCTTGGCCCCTGCCCATGTCGCCAGGCCCATCCCGGAGCACTGCCTGTGCAACACACTCTCCCTGACATCCTCCACTATGGAAGAAGCACTTTCTATTCTTTCCTGGGTTCTTGTCTTCTCGAAGACCAGTCCCTTGGCCAGTTCCCCTCTTTCTTTGACCTGCTTAATTTCCAGTTATTGCTGCCTTCCACATTTCCTTAAGAGACCGTCCAGGATTGCCTCAAACTAAAGCAGATAACCTTTTTTGTATGTGTTCCAAAAATACCTGGATCTCCTCCTTTGTGACATTTTGATGTGCTCTTCTGCATTGACAGGAGCTACAGTCTTCACTGAGTGCAAGGACCAGCATCTGTCTCTACTACATTGCACCCTTGGCCTGGCCTGTTGCCCGGTAAATAACAGCCAATGACAAATAGTTACGGAATACATGAATAAATGCATGAGAAACACGCTTGCTAGCTGTACGTCTCTAATGTGACAGCATCCTGAGTTCTCAGCAGTTATCATGGACGGGGTTTAGGAGGAAGATATGTAAATGCTGCCATCTGAATTCAACCCAAAACTTTAGTCTTCCATGGACATGAATAGAAGAAATTGGGAAATGGAAGCTCACCAGTGAAATCAGTGATGTTTGAAATAAACCTCTTCTCTGGCATGAACAATCTGTAGTGGCCAATGTGAGGGGAGCAGGCAGCACCCCACACAGCTCCCCTTCTGAAATCCAGCAGCAAAAGAGCAGTAGGCCAAATTTCATCATTATTTTTGCTATAGCACAGCCCAGAAATCTGAGGGGGCGAAAAATCTCACATAATAACATGAAAAGGCACCAGTGGATTTTTTAATGGAAATGACAGAAAAATAATAGAGATGAAAAATGACCCTGCTGTACCCAGTCCTCGGAGAACGGGCCTCATCATTCGTTATGATCGCAGTGTTCACATACACTTTTAGATCTGACTAAAATATTCTGTGAGATTCTTTCATTTTTCCCCTTATACTCTGCCAAAAAAAGGTGTTGTCAACCGAAAACTGGATTAAACAAAACATCAAACCATGAGTTGTACTTGTCCTAAAACACTGCAGTCATTCTTCATTTACAAGAACAGCAACATTAACTATTTCAAGATTTTTAAAGTGCCCAAAAGCAGATCTTTCTATCCACGAAGAGGAAGAATATTTTGATGTGGGAAAAAAATAAAACAAGAATAGTTTTTTTATTTATAGGGAAATGCAAAGCTTTCTAATAAAATAAACTAAAACTGACATGAGACGTTTACAGTGATTTATACAGGCTTTTATCGTCACATGCACAACTTTAGATGCAGTAATCGCCTACATTGCCTCTTCTCAAACATTAATAATATTCGGCCATATACTAAATGAGCACTAAATAAACTCTGTTCATACACTCAACTGCTGAAAATGGGAATTAATCTTCAAAATGCTCCCACAGAGTGACTTCTTTTAAATGAGATTTTTTTTCTTTGTTTAGTTTTTTGAGCTACAGTTTTAGACATCTTGCTGAAATCAGAATGCCTGGCTCATTAGGCCAGAAGACTTCTATCCAATGCATTGTCCATCTAGGACATTAGGACCTCCATCCAAAGCATCTCAACCCTACAACACAGTTTCTGCACCTGTCTGTAGCAGGTGGCTAAACATTCACCTCTGTTACACTGCAACAGTAAAGACTATGATATGAAAGGGGTCTTAGGAAGAAAAATTGTGCAGATGGGTTGGGCATTCCTCACCAGCCCAACTGATAGACAGAAAAGAACCAACCTCTAGACCAACATGGCTAGGGAGAAACCAAGAGCTTTGGGGAATGAGATGCAGAGAGAGCAAGGGGCTTTTGGAGAGGAATTCTGGAGGAAGTGTGCTGGAGGCAGGGCCCACTAGAAGGAATAGATGATTGATCAATGACCTGAAAACACTTCCTCAGAAAAACACTTGCTATTTTCTGTTACTGTGCTCAGGACCTCTCCCCTAAATGTCTGCACACGACCAAACTAGTCTGGTCTATGACGGGCAGTGGTGTAAGTTTCTTGGCCTGGCTAGGACAGAGTCTCCAAGGACACGCCCCTGCTTCAGTAAACGTCTTGAAAGAGATGCTTGGATGATCTCCTTTCTCGCTCTATCATTTCCCATTACTTTGAATTTTTCAAATTGGTCACTAGAAGCCAAACAGAAGTATGTATTTGCACACACAGTTCACTTGATCTTCCTGAAGCACATGCTCCTGTAACCTCCACACAGGTCCATGAAGTAGGATTTTGCCAGCTCCACAAACCCTCTTCACACCGACACAGAGACGCTCATTCTTTTTAAAAGTTTTATTTACTTCTTATCTTATGCATCTGAATGTATCACCTGCATATAAGTACATGCACCCTGTCATGCAGTGCCCACGAAGGTCAGAAAAAGGTGCTGGATTCCCTAGAACTGGAGTTAGGATGGTTGTTAGCCACCATGTGGGTGCAGGGAACCCAACTGGAGTCCTCTGCAAGAGCAGCCAGTGCTCTTAACTGCTGACCCATCTCTCCACTCATTTTATCTGTGTGGCAATGGCTTCTTTCTTTTTCCTTTTGATTTCACCATTTAAGTTGGTATCCTTTAAGAAAGAGCTTAAATTTGCCTCTATTTGCAAATGTTATTATCAATGAAGGCATGCAGTAAGCATTATTTTGTGTCTAAAATCTTTCACTCAATTTATTAAATGTTGAATATGAGATACTTGTCAATTATGTGTTTCAAATGTTATATCAGTATAGAGTTGTTTTGTGCCCTAATAGTGGCCTTTAGTAAGCACATATTCATTTTATTTTAGTAATTATTGATATTATTATTATTGTGTGTGTGTGTGTGTGTATGTGTGCAAGTAAAAGTCAGAAGTCAACTGTCAGGAGTTGACTCTCTCTTCCCACCATGGTTTCTGGGATCGAACTCAGGTTGTCAGGTGTTTTTACCCACTGATCCATGTCACTAGCTCCTCATATCTTAACTTTAAAATGCTGAAGTTCAGTTACATTCTTTTAGGTTTCATTTAAATGTGGAGATTTTTATTTGTCCTTCTGTGGGAATTTGATTGAGGTTAATGGATAGATTTATAATGGTTATCTTTCATTCCTTCAACACAATGTCTGTCTACTTAGGCCTTCAATGTCTCTCAGTAGCACTTATAATTTTTGAGTAGAGGTCTTTTGATTCGCAGGTTTTTGATATCTATAGAAGTTCATATACCACTTCATCTATGCGGTAAAATTAGTTTTAAAAGTAATTACATCGTTTTCCTGATTTGTCCTTTGTTTTAAAATAATATATTTCAGCTAAAATGTTATTATAACAATAAAAATAATTCATGCATGAAGTAAAATTGGCACTTAACAAACAAAATTATACCTTGCAGTAAGCGCTGTTTTAGTATTTTAAAATTTAAACAGTAATAAAATTCCAGGTGGTCACAAAAGAAGATGGAATTGAAGTAAAATTAGGTTTCTTTTGTGTTCTCTTCACAACCAGACTCTCTCTCTCTCTCTCTCTCTCTCTCTCTCTCTCTCTGTGTGTGTGTGTGTGTGTGTGTGTGTGTGTCTTCTCTCTCATGTTTTTGAGATAAGATTTCATGTAGTTCAGGCTAGTCTTGAACTCATTAGATAGCTGAGGCTAGCCTTGATCCCCCTTCCTCTTCTTCCCAAGTCCTGCAATTACAGATGTGTGCTCAAATCCTTTAGTCCAAACCTGCTACCTAAATTCAGGAGCAGGCAGTAGCCTAGGTGGCAATAGTCAGTGGCCAGTGAGTTTAGACTTGTATGGACTTACTCTCGTTGAATCCTGTCTAGCCTTGTATGCATGCACAGCTGTTCCTCCTTTCCACATGGAGCTGAAGAAACTCTGCATCTGTTCCAGATGCAGCACAACCCCTTAGACTTTGTCACCTGCCTTTCACCTGATGAGCACAAGTTCCTGCCTGTACTAGAGTGCTTGTCCCTCTCCCAACTGGTTAGACTTACTGCTCGACCTCTGTTTAGGCAATCTCTGCACACAGCAGGTCATCTTCTAAAAGATCATTGCCTTGCTTTTGTTTTCGTCAAAAGAAAAATACCTTCAACAAATTTGGTTAAATCATCTAATTGGATTTTGATTGCAATTCATGAGTTGGGGCAGTATCTCCTCTAGAGAGGAAATAAACAAATAAAAAGGCTATCCCGTGACCTCAACAGAGGAAGTTGACACTAAAGGCAGAAAAGAGCTGAAGAAAGTAGATTCTGGAAACAGAACTTGGATCATCTGGAATTGTGCCCCTTTGGGTCTAAGGTTGTGTTACAGTAGAAGGGATCGCTTCATCTTCCTGGAGGATTTGGTTATCATCTCTCATCTGGTTTCTCAAAAGATCAGATAAGCCCCTTGGGTTTGATTTGGTGACAGGGATCTTTATTGTGAGTGACTCCATTAAAATCAATGACCTCATAAATTTTACTTTACATTAATATCTAAAATGAATTTTCTATGACATGAGAGAGTGGTCACATTTCACTTACTCTCCCATGTGGATATCAACTGACCCAACATCAGTGTTTGAAATGACCAGTTTTTCCCCTTCTTCTGCCTCATTAGTTTTGTTAAAACTCAAGTGGCCATATGCCTGGGAACCCTTTCGGACTATTCTGTCTCACTTGAAAAATTCCACATTGAATTCTGTTTACAGTAAGCTTTGGGGTCTGGTGGTGCTTGTCCGTCTACTCTATTCTTTTTGAAGCTCTCCTTGACCACCTAGGCCTTTTATCAGCTGCTAACAAATTTTAGAGCCAGTGTGTTTGTTTTCTTCTAAAATACACCAAAGACAGAAAACCCTATTAGGATTTTGATTTAGGGTTACTTTGAACTACAGATCAGTTTGGAGAGTGTCGGGAGCCATTTGCCTGCCTTGAACTATGCCCTAGTTTTGGGTTAGGCAGAAGTCAATCTCGTGCACAGAAGTGCTGATTGGAAGCAGGAGTTTTCATTATGCAAATGATTTACACCTGAGGAGAAGTTTATTCCACGCCCAAGACTGAGGTCACCTGAAGATCTTTGAAGGAAGCCAATCACATCTTATTTTGCCTGTGTTAGTATGTTTTTGAACATCTGACTCATTGTTTTGCTCACTTCACAGTATAAATAGGGGAGACTTAATAAAGGCAAGCTGCTTCAGTGTGACTGACAGCCCTCCTGAGTCTGTCCTATTTTTTTTCTCTCTCTCTATCTCTACATTTTCTCATTCTCACTCCCTGCTTTGGGTGCGGCTCGATTTCTGCCGGCGGGCTCTGGCAGGAGGGAATGGATATCTCATGATGCTGAACACTCTTTCACACATGTGATTAACAGTATGATGGCTTAATTGTTGGCTTTGCTGCCTTTGATAGTTTCTAGAGACTAGGCATGCCCTAAAGTCTCCAGGAAGCATCAGTATAGAACTCACCTGTTGAAGCTAATCCTCCTAGTTCCATTTTGTTACACTTGTTTTCAGTTGAGGACATGTGGTATTTCTACAAGTTTCATGACAACACACCCCATCTTGGTCAACAGGCTAGGCTCCTTGATGGCTGACAACCTCTTCAAGCTCTGAATGGACAGAATTTTAAGATGAATATAGGACAGATGGCATAATATTGGGAGGACAAGTCCCTTAACTGCTTACCCACAAAATGTTTTGGAATTCCAGGAGTCAGAGGTCAGTGAATCAGTGATTTACACAGAAGAAAAGAGCCCTGGACCAGGAGCCAGGAGAGGAGATTTAGAAACCACGGATTGAGGAGCACCTGCTGACTCATCTTTACATCAAAGAGGATAAATCAGAAAAAATTTACATCTCTTTCTGCTGTGAAAATAAACAGTGTGGCCATCACCCTTGGACATCATCTGCTTAATTCCAGCCAATAGGAACCAGAGAGCCAGAAGGGAAAGGGGAGGGAGGAAAGGACCAGAAAGGGAGGGAGAGGGAGGAGGAAGAAGAAATCTTATCTCCAGATTTAAAGGACAAACCTCTATTTTTCCAGAGCTCTGAGAAATGTATTATAATGATAACTAGAAATCAATTTATGATTTTAAATATTTATTCTGTCTCAAAACAGTTTCTCCATACTGATATCTCTGTTTTGGAAAAGTTTCTAGTAAGCAACTGAAATAAATAATCTTTGTAAAACAAGATACTTTATTGTTTCTAAGCATCACAGCATTTCCTATTGCTTTAAACATGGGAACCAATAATCTAGAATCTGTTTAGCCTAGTCTGACTCCTGGGCATTGGAAAGAGGCTTTGGAGGATAATACAATTTTTAGTTTTTAACCTTGTTAAAGCATATAAGGCAAATCATATCTTTTAGTAATTGTTCATTATAGTCAATGTGTTTAGATTTGTTAAAATAACATTTATATGAACCCCCATTATACTGTGTAGTTACAGTGCATAACAGACATGAGGAAGTCGGTAAGAGGCTCTAACCCCGTCTGAGGAAATTGTGGTAACAGATGGCTGCTTGGGGGTGGGGGCAGAGACAGTCTCTCAAGGATGACAGTCTCTCAAGGCAGAGACAGTCTCTTTCTTGGTAAGTTAACCGGGCTCCAATGGATGGACTCACACTGAAGGACATTGGAGACACAAATTAGACTCTATAGGCCTCATTATGTAGATAATGGGGTACTTTAAATTGGGCAGGGGGCAATCAGGGAAGGTAGGTGATAATTAAATACCATCAAATTAAATTGTATGAAAAACTGCAAAAATTCAATTAAAAATTATTAAATTGTTAGTTGAACTGGAGTCAAAGATGTGATTCTGACAAGTCAAGTCATAGGGGCTTTTCTGGTCTCAGTTTCACACCTGTAAAATGGGAAGGTTGAGGTGGTCACTGAGTTCTAAGAACCCACGTGCCATGCTTCCACTTATCTTCCAGCTCCCTTCAACAGGGCAGAAGCAATCACATCGTTATTGTACAATAGTTGAAACAGCTTCCTAGGACTGTTAGTGTATATTCATGGTGCAAAACAAGGACCATCGTTGTGTCATTTTCTTACCTAAATCCCATGTGCTCACTCATAATCACCCCAGTACACTCTGCTCTTCTTCCTCTCTGTTCCCAGGGGTCCCCTTTCTCTTCAACTTGTCTAGCATCTTTTGTGCACATGTATTTAAATTTAGATTCCATACATAAGAGAAAATAGGGGAACTTTCTTTCAGATTTTGGTTGATTTTACTTCACAGAATGATCTATCCATTTTCCTGAAAATTTCATGGTTTGGTTCTTTATTTTCATTTGTATAAAATGTCATTGTGAAGACTGGAGTGATGACTCAGCAGTGAAGTGCATGTGCTGCTCTTGTGGAGGACCTGAGTTTGGCCCCCAGCACCCACATTGGCTCTATGGGATTTGACACCCTCTTCTGGCCTCCATGGGCACTGCACTAAAGTGTTCATACACACAGACACACACATATCTACATAATTAAACATAAAATTTAAAACCACTCCATTTAAAATATGTATTAGAGTGTCTTTCTTGTCATTATTTTTGATATTCAGTTTATAACCTTTATCATTTCAGGAAAGTTTCAGGGTTTCATATGGGTTTTTGTTTGTTTGTTTTTTTTCTTGCTTTTTCATGCCAGGTGTTGTTATTTAGCCCCATGTGTCCTTGAACTTGCTTTGAAGCCCAGGCTAACTTTGGAAGTATCAATCTTTCTGCCTCGGCTTTCTGAATGCTGTGATTGCAGAGGTATGCCACCATACCTGGATAAATGACTTGTATATTTGAAAATGCTTAAGGGAATCATCAAAAAGCTCTTTTACAAACATTGAAAGATGCTTATACTAGAGACTGTAACATAATGTAGAAATGGACTTTGATGTAATGTGATAATTCTTAGGGGCTGTTTGGAGTAGAAATGTTAGTAAGGATAAGAGACATCCATGCTCAGATTAGCAAAACCCAAGTACCCTGGTACCCTGGCACTGGAAAGGAAGGCCTCCTCTCTCAGTTGAAAAAAAAAATATATATATATATATACATATATATATAATAAGACCTATCCCCATCCCACAAAATTATGTTGAATTCTAATTTTCTGTAGGTCCTTGAACATGGATTCTGTATGCTCTTTAGTTTTTAACGTTTTTCTCCTTGAGACTGCTTATGTTAGTTATGACTATGGCAAAAAGCTATATTCCCAGCTAAATTAACCCCTCATTATTCATGTTTCTGGGTACAAGGTCAAGAACAAGTTCACTAATTCAACTGAAATGAAAATGTTAATTGAGTCATAGCTCTGCACTTCACATAGGAAAATGGAATAAAGGCCAACCAACTGTCCTTAAATGCTGTGAGACTCTGTACCTGGGACTTGAACTTATTTAAATGTGTTAGAATACCTGCCTTCTGGCCTTCCAGATGCCAGTCCTATAAAAAGGTGACAAGAGGGGTCAGGTGTTATCTGGCCGGGGACCTGAGGCTATTTGGCTCTGAGGAATCCATAGGGACCCCACTAAAGAGCTCAGAAGGTGGGGACAGAAAGAATGGAGCTGTTTTCTCCTTCACATAATTGTATGACCACTTCACTTCTGAGTTCAGAATATTTCTCCTGGAATGCTAATAAAATATTTATAATCAACTCTTGGCTATGATGGTTCAATATTTTTAGAACTAAGAGAAGATAGGTATGACTTCTCCATCAGAAACCCAGGGGACAGCAAGAAGGGTGAATGTCTAACACATTGTTTTTGCTTCAGATGTTTATGCTCACCCTAAAATTGTAGAGAAGCAAATCTTGCGATTAAATGAAGATCAAGTGATAGTTTGATCATTCACCTTTTTTATTTTAATAACCATTTAATTAAATATGGTCTAATAGTAATCTGATGATGAGGAGAACTTAGTAGGAGGTCACATTCAGATGCAGAATTTTTCTGGCTACATCAATTTAAGATATTTTAAATGTGTATTTTATTATTTTTTATGTGTATGAGTGTATTGCCTCTGTCCTCAGTGCCCCCAGAGGTCAAAAGAGGGTGTCGGATCCCTTGGAACTGGAGTTATGGACAACTGTTAGCTTCCATGTGGGTGCTGGGATTCAAACTTGTATCTTTCTGCAAGAACAGCCAGTGCTCTTAACCACTGAGCCATCGTTCCAACCCCAAGACTTTTTTTTAATGAAGAGTTTTATTAATTTAAAGATTGAAGGATTCTCACAGTATAACCCAAGCCTCTCATTTCCAAGCTGCTTAGTTTCTGTTTGTAGAAAGAAATTTTTGTTGGAATAAAATGCTGTTAGTTATTTTGCAATCCTTTAACCTTAAAAAGCGTGGACCCCATGGGTCTTTAGATTTAGACTCCCAGGAAAATGAGGACATGTGAGCAGTTAGTGGTGCACATATAGTAGTTACAGTTAAATTGTAATAGCAGAGTGAATGTAAAAATATGTTCCAGTAGAATGCTATGCACTCGGGATACTTTGAATCTGTCCCTCCGGTTCCATGTGTTGAGAGATTGGTCCACAGTGAGGCAGGGTTGAGAAGTGGGACTTGGGGAAGTTACTGAGTCCTGATCACATAGCCCTCATGAAGAGATGAACTCTTTGGTGAATTCATGGTCTAACAGGTTAGGGGGCTTGTTTGGGAACCATTTCTGGCACTCCTGCTCTGGCTAGCCATGTGATATTCTCTTGTTATGCTATAACTCAAAAAGAATTCCCTCACCAGGTGTCAAGTAGACACTGAATGTCTTAGATTTCTTCCCTTCAGAAAAACGAGCTAAACAAATTTCTATTTTTTTATAAATTACCCAGTCTATAGTATTCAGAAAATGAAATAATACTATATAATATATATGCTTCATTATTTACTTATATATTTATATAATCATATTAATATATGCTATATTAAATATTATTATTTTTATGTATATATGCTTATATATACATGGGTACTCTCTCCTTTATGACAATACCTAAGAGAAACAACTTAAGATATTTTATTTATTTTTATTTTATGTGTATGAATGTATTGCCCGCATGTAGGTAGGTGCACCCATGTCATGCAGTGCCCATGGAGGTCAGAAGAGGGCATTGGGTCCCCTGGAACTGAACTTATGGATAGTTGCTAGCCACCATGTGGATGCTGGGAACTGAACCCAGGTCCTTTGCAAGGGCAGTCAGTGCTCTTAATTGCTGAACAGAGAGAAACAACTTAAAAGATGAGGAATTTATGTGGGCGCATGTTTCAGTGGTTTTGCTCAGTAGTCGCCTGGGTCCATTGTTTCAGGGCTGTGAGAAGTCAGAACTCTCTGGCAGGAGCACATGAGTGAGCAAAGCTGTTCAGCTGATGAGTCAGGAAGCAACAAGAGAGGAAGGAGCTGGGGTGAGACAGACCCCTTCAAAGATGCTCCTGCAGTAACCGGCCTCCTCCAGTGTGGCCCATCTTTCAAGGTTCTACACCTTCTAATGGTCCAATCGAAGTTTTAATCTATGGAAAGATTAATTCTTTGGCAAAGGCTGAGCCCTCATGATCGGTCATTTTCCCAAAGCTCCACCTCTGAACATGGCTTGCACTGGGGACCAACACATCAATACAGGAGCTTTGGGGGACATTTTATAACCAAACCATAATGATGTAGATTAAGAGGTGGCAAAGAACTAACAAATAATACATCATCTGAATGAGCCAATATTCAAGTACTTATAGAAACAATAGTTCATATTTTTCATTCCCAAGCCCTGTCAAATGATATTGTTATCCTTTAATGAATCAGTAAGTGAGGCTCAGAGAGATTAAGTACTTCTTTAATATCCCACCTAGTACACAGAAGATCTAAGACTCAAACTCAGACCTTCAAATTCTAAGTGGCACAACTTTAGTGAAACTTCACTGTCCTTGTTTCTTTCTGCCCTTCTGTGGATATGACAGAGGAACTTGGGACAGATGATCTACAGGTGGGCAGTCTTGCTTTCTCTGTCCAATAATGGGGCAGAACAGAAACCAAGTGAAAGGTGAAAGGCCCTGGAGATGTGGAGGGAAAATAGCCTGTTTTTCTCAATATATTCAGATCTCATTGTAGCTTGGATCCAGCCTTCTTAGGTAAACACATTTGTTTTATATTTAATTGTGAGATTGATTCTTTTTTCTGGTGTGATATGGAGTTTGGAAATTGGGATTTGAAAACAGAAGAAAGCTATATTACTGTTATTTATGAGCTTTCTGAAACATTGCTTTCAAATTTCCAGGTTGACTAGTAATAATAAAAAAGATAAACTGTGTCAATGAAAGGAAATTCTGTGTGTGTGTGTGTGTGTGTGTGTGACAGAGAAAGAGAGAGAATGTGTGTATACTGAGTGCAATGTGATATGCTTACGTGTCTATGTGTATCTTATTGTGAAGGTCACATATATGTATGTGTGTCTATGTGAGGGTGGTATGCCTGAGGTACTTGGGCTCCAAGGAGAGAGGTGGTCAGATGACCACTGTACGATATAGAGAGTCAAATCCCTAGGTTTAAAAATCCAGCAATGAAATGAAGAGGAAGAAGAAAGTCCCAGGGAAGAGGCACAGCAAGGTCAGGAGGGAGCAGCTTGGCTGTCCGTCACCTTCACTGTCTTCCCTTATAGGTTGGAATGGCCTCGTAGAGGCATAAGAGTGAAGCCAACTGGATCAGCTCCATCAGTGCTGGTGATCAGTCAAGAAGACGAAGTCACAGTTGACTGTCCTCAGCCCATGTCCTCCAGTCATGAGAAACCCTTGTGCTTTTGAAGGTGAAAAGAGCTCCAGGCTCTAGGACCGCGTCAAACATAATCCATGAAAATGAAAATGTATTCACATGTGCTCATTCTGACCTGCAAGGTCGGAATTACTACCCTTTGTTGTAGAGGAGCACACAAGTGTGGAAGGAGGTGACTTGGCCTTCGGTGGTCTCTGCCAGCTCTGACAGCATCTGCCCACCTCACCTGGCCCTGCTTTCTCAGAGGCAGCAGATTCCGGCCAACAGTAGAACAAGCCAGAAGCTACCATATTCCCAAGCACAATGGACCCCCCCAAAGCAATGAGAATCATGCCCAGCATTGGTGACATTTCTTAGAGATCAGTTATTCTACCCAAGACAGGGAATGATTTGGGGAGCACACAGAAAACTCTTCCAAATCATTTTGGAGAATGTGGGGGGCATTTGGTTCCTCCACAGCACTCAGCAGTAAAAGTCAGAAAAACATAAATTCCTAGGGCCAAATAACCATTTTTAACTGAAGCCAAGTTACTTTCAGAAAGCTCAAAAGATAACTTGTGCCTCCTAATAACATAAAACAGCACAAAGCTGGTGCTTCTTAATGAAGGACGATTACAAATGAGCAGAGCCCAGAAGATGACTGCGCCAAATGCCGATTACAGGGAGTCACCCTCAGTGCATTCAGAGCCACCTCTCCCTCAGCCAAGTTCCTTTCTGCCCTACTCTTCTCCCAGCATGCTGATCTACCTTGCATACATTTTACATGATTCACACAGAAAACAAGACCCCCATGCAAGCAGACAGCCTAAGGTGACGAGATAAATAACCAAACCACACGAGACACGTTTGGTATGCTTGATGTCCCATCCTTCTGGCAGCCTTTTCAATGATTTATATCACTTGATATAATTGTTATTGTCCTGGTGCCCTTAGGACTATGACCTGAATGCCCAGCTCAACATCCCACTTCACAGCGAGACTCCATCATCGGTTTTATTTCTCCCTGACTACAGTCATGTCCTTGAGTCTCTGCACTGTGAATGTCCCTACACTGATCACTGCACCTGTCACTCCCCCTTCAGGCCTTCACTGTGGCACTCTCCTCCCTTCCTAAAATTGAATTAGATGATCCCTTTATGCGCTTCTTACACTTCAGGCCACATACCTGACCTCCTGATGGACAATGAGTTAAGCTTGGGAGTAAGGAGTTAGGCTTGTTTGTTTCTTGACATGCCCGGGATTAAATCCATATGTAAGTGCATGGGACACAAGTGTGCCGTCTTTGAATCACACCCCTCAAAGAATTTTATTCCCTGTGTATTAGTTACTTATCACTGGGACGGGATACCTGACAGAAACAGCTTTAGTGTGGAAGGGTTTATTTTGGTTCTCAGTTTGAGAGGGTCCAGTCACACAGGGAAGGCACAGGGGTGGGGTGGGGTGCTCTGTGGTGGCTGGACCTTGAAGCATGCCTGGCTCACATTTCTGGGGGGGTAGGGAACTTGGTCTGGAACTGAAGCTGGTTTGTAAACCACAGGACCCACCCTACAGTGACCCTCTTCTTCCATCTACAGGCTCCACCTCCTAAAGTTTCCATGACCTCCAAAAATATTACCACCCACTGGTGGCCAAGTATTCAAACAGGAAAACCGCTGGGAGACATTTCATATTAAAATTGTAATGATCGTGAGGCCTGGAGAAACGATTCAGCAGTTAAAAATATCTACCACTATTGCAGAGGACCTGAATTCAGTTCCCAATATCCCCAGCAGGGAGATCTAATGCCCTCTTCTGGACTCCACAGGCACCTTCACATATACATTCTCACATACAAAGACGCAACTGTATTTTAATTACAATACATGTAACTTAAAAATAAGATCTTTTTAAAAAATTGCAATAATTGTTGTATCCTCCTACAATGTTTAGTATAGTGCACAACACTTAACAAGGCCAAAAAAAATATTGCTGAAGGAGTAAGTGATGAACAAGCCTCTCCTGCCAGGCCAGACTACAGTGCTTCCTGCCACAGACGAGATAGGCAGTCTTGCTGGAAAAAGCCACGTTCAAGACTATTGTGATTGGTGCCTAAGATTATACTAAATATCCAGCCAATGTTTTTCTTTGCAAACCAGCATCTGTTCTGGCTCCATCTATATAGTATTGACTTCTCTGGCATAGCAAAATCCTTCATGATTGTTTCATTGTGAGATTTGAAACATAAGGGTGAACTTAAAATGTCTCTGCTTTATTGTAAAATTTTAGGACACAGGAATACAGCAAAGACACATAAAAATTAAATTTCATAGTTAAAGAACAGAGTTGGTGAAAAGCTCATGGGTTCTCAGTTTCCTTTAATTCTCCTGCTGTCACACTAAAGCATCATTGTAGTATGTGGTCTACAGTCAGTTCCCATTCAATCTACAGTATTCCCTCTATAACAACTCTTGATAGCCTTCCCAGTCCACTCCTTTGTCATTCAATCTCTGAATTTCAAACTCTGAATTGGATGGAGAATAGAACTCTGAGAGTTCATTCATTTCTGAGAAACAGTTAAGGTCTCTGCCTCAACCATGCACCATGAACTTCGCCCTTCTTGAACAACAAGCCAAGTCAATAAATGTTTGTTGTGAATCTTCTATGAACCCAGAACAGCATCAGGTCCGTCTGCCACTACTGAGATGGTTATAAAAATCTGTGACACTACAAGTTACAGCTTCAACATCTAACTGTAATTACCCCCTTAGGGAGTCGTGCTAAGCGTTCCACCATTGGTTTCTAGGCCCTTAACTATGCACTGTCTCCCCATCTTTGCTCACCTTCTAATCTCTTTGGCTCAAATGTACCACTGGAAACAGACATCACAGCCTAAACAGCAGTCTCCACAATGTAGAAAAAATTCCTACCACATAAATGCACTATTAAAGAAGATTTGCAAAACAGAATCTGACCTCATGCAGCAACAAAATCAGTAGAAGAATCTGAGAGCCTGAGCGTCTTGGAGCCAGCCATGAAACAGCCACATTCAGTTTGTTCTTCTGCAACCTATTTTGAAAATCAAATATATATTGCATATTTAGTCTTGAGCTTAAAATTCATACATCAAATAAATCCTAAAGCTGGCCTGGAATTTATGTGTCTAAGTTCTCTTGCTATGGTTAGCTGTCACTGAAGTGGCCAAATGGGGATTAAGTTCACCAAATATTTTGCAACCCCTTTGCACAGTGAGGTGAACTAAGGCTACAACTTTAATTTGTGTGTCAGAGTCCTTTGTGGACTTTCTTAGTCCTTTAAAGTTATATAAATATCAGCATCCATTTGCATGGGTCCAAACTAGGCTCAACTGTAGAAGGGAAGAGAACATTAGATTTCCACTTGGCAAGCTTCTGCAAGTATTTATTGAATTTATGCATGTTTTAGTCTCCTAGTTTATATGCCGAAGGGGGACGTGGGCAAAGAGGGAAAGTGTAAAATGGGCTGTTTGTGTGGAGCGCTTGCAAGTCCAGGGGGACCTGTTTTGTGCTTGTTCCCTTTTTTTTGGATACATAAGCCATCTTTTGCATGTTGATGGAAATGTGAGTCTGGTGGCTGCTTATTTATAAGAGGATGACTGGCAAAAACAGAACAAGGGGGATCTGAGGTCAGGAGAGGAGACTGACCAGGAAGGGGAACAGGAAATGTGAAGCTCAGGAGAAAAGTATAAGAGGAAACGACAGATTTACCTAAAAACAAACCTATTATGGTATTTTGATAGTGATTCTGCATTAAAATAACTGCAGGCCGTAACGTGGGCAGAGATAAAGCAGAGAAAAATCTCCTGAACTTAAGGCTGACTGAAGACCTAAGAGAAAGGAGGTGAGCTATAAAAATGTTGGAGTGAAACAGCAACGCAAGGCTGTAAGAACCGGTATATGTGTCGGGAGGGAACAAAAGACCTAGACAAATCCTCTGAAGAAAATATTATCAAGGACCAGAGCCAAGAACAGGGTCTTAATCAGTCTGGGTACCATGTGACCAACCAACACGAGCTAGACTTAGATCCGAGAAACAGGACAAAACTCTATTTTGCTGTAGTTGCTGGAGTGCAGTAAAGAATAGCATTTTCCACCCGTCACAGGCTCAGAGCAGAGTAAGGGAGCCACAGATACTTAATGATGTATACTCTAAATAAATGCCCTGATAAATTTTGTTATGCCAATGCATTCAAGTTCTGCTTCTGATCCCTAATGTCCTTCCTTGTTTCAGAGAAGTAGAGATTGCCTATCAGACCTTCCCAATTTTAGAGAAACTCCTTCAGTTCACTCTCTCTTTAGCCAGCCTCATTTTTTGTGCTTTTTTGAGAGCCATTTGCCTGCCTTGAACTATGCCCTGGTTCAGGGTAAGGCAGAGGTCAATCTCGTGCACAGAAGTGCTGATTGGAAGCAGGAATTTTCATTATGCAAATGATTCACACCTGAGGAGAAGTTTATTTTGCACCTAAGACTGAGGTCACCTGAAGATCTTTGAAGGAAGCCAATCACATCTTAAGTTATTTTGCCTGTGTTAGTATTGTTTTGTGTTGAACTTTTCACCCATTGTTTTGTTTAGTTCATTTCACAGAATAAATGGGGGGGGGGCTTAATAAAGGCAAGCGGCTTCAGTATGACAGCGCTCCTGAGTGTCTCTCTCTCTCTCTCTCTCTCCCTGCATTTTCTCATCCTCATTCCCCGCTTCAGGTACGGTTCGATATCTGCCAGCGGGCTCCGGCAAGTGCTTTTCATTTGAAACTGGGGAACACACGGCTCTCATCTTTGTGAAGGAGTTTTAGCCATCTGCTGATCTGTAGGAAAGGAGGGGAGAAGGAGAAAGAGCATCAGCTGGGCCTGAACACCATCCCCAAACCCCTGCTCTTGGCTCTCAGCCAACATTCACTGCATCTTCCTCCTTGCTGGCAGAGTTCCAGGTTTGGTTTGGGATCTGCTCCTTCCTCAGATGACACAGAGGTGGACATTACTACTTTGGGGTAAGTCCTAATTTATCTAAGATAACATGATGATCTTATTCCTTCTTGCCTAGGATTAGTGTAGGATTAAACTTGCCATCTACGGGAAAGATTTCTTCATTCCTAAAAGTGACCCCTAATAAAGGCAAGGTCCATGTTCCTCTAGACGTGTTAGTGCCTGTATATGAAAGAAGAGGTGGCAACCTGTCCCAGCCAAGGGAGGTGATGGCTTGGAATAAGGATGCCACCTGAAGGTTGGCAAGATGGAGCCAGGATCCTGGATAACATTTTTTGAATCAGATTTAGCAATCTTGGGCATTTTCTTTTGTAGAATACCGAATTTCCTTCCATTTTCAGTTAGTTTTGCTTCTGTTTCTTGTTGCCAACAGTATTTTTTGAAACATTTGCTATTGTCTAGGAATGTCTTTGCATAGATTATTCTACTTGTGGCAGGGTTATATAGGAGGCACAACCTTTTCTTCTCTGCCGGAGCCCGCCTGCAGAAATCGAACCGCACCCAAAGCGGGGAGTGAGGATGAGAAAATGTAGAGATAGAGAGAGAGAGAGAGAGAAAAAATAGGACAGACTGAGAAGGGCTGTCAGTCACACTGAAGCAGCTTGCCTTTATTAAGTCCCCCCTGTTTATACTGTGAAGTGAGCAAAACAATGGGTCAAATGTTCAAAAACAATACTAACACAGGCAAAATAACTTAAGATGTGATTGGCTTCCTTCAAAGATCTTCAGGTGACCTCAGTCTTGGGTGTAGAATAAACTTCTCCTCAGGTGTAAATCATTTGCATAATGAAAACTCCTGCTTCCAACAGCACTTCTGTGCATGAGATTGACTTCTGCCTAACCCAAAACTAGGGCATAGTTCAAGGCAGGCAAATGGCTCCCGACATTTCTCCCTTGAAATGATTATCCTGGTCTCTGGAACTATCCTCACAGTAACTTGTCCATACAAAGATTGTTGCCTGAGCTTCCACAAAGGACTCTTGGAGACAAGCAAGAATCAACTCATTTGGACACCAGCGTTTTGTTGCTCTGTGTTTCATTGAGTCTATCTGTTCATCTTCCATTTGCAGCTGCTAGATGCTAAAGACCCAGTACTCAGATCTACCATGCTCCTGCTTTCTCTGGATTACATTGGGTCAGGGATATCTCTCTCTGACCTGTCACAGCATGGTAGTAAGACTGTGCCCTCCAGCAAGAAGACCACTCAGAAAAAGAGAGTATGCACACATGCTTTAAAATCCCATGGAAAAGTGAAAGCAGAGGCGGGGAACTATGTGGTAGACATCTGATTCAGTGGGGACGGTGGACCTCTGTCAGAGTCAGGAAAGTTGTAGAAAGGGAAGGCTAGACTCCATGGACACAGATGGTGCTGGTGGTTTATCCATAGGCAGGAACATTTTCCATCTCTTTCTAGTTTGATATCCTGGAGGATGAACAATGAGAGAAGAGGAAGTTACTTGGTTGTATAAAGTACTAATTTATATAAAGAGATGCTATCTGCGCCTGATTAATGTGCCACACTGTATACACACTAGCTCTTTCTCATTGGACGGGTTTTATTTGATATCCTTCATCCCTAGGCTTCCTGGTTCCTCTGAATCACTGTCATCAGGTCTGTTGGGGAGGATGCCGCTTGCCAGTATTTCTAGTACTTCTTTATAATCTGTGCTGACATTTGTTAACATTTCACCCAGGGTTACCTTTGCAGGAAGAGAAGCTGGGATCTCATCTCACAGCAATCACTTTAACCTAAAGATGTCTCTCAGTCTTCTTTGGAATGTCCTCAAGTATTCACATGAAGTTCCACTAGTGTCTTTGTTTTATAGATGAACAAAATGAGGTTTTAAAGGTAAATTTAGATGACATTTAATAAATTATTTGTGCTCGTTTAGGTAGTAGGTAGTGAAATCGGGATCAAAATTCAGAATGTCACATTACCCTAAATGCCCCCTAACATTACACTCCATAATTTGATCATCTGTCTTTTATGCATACATATCCTTCTCAATGATATAAATGGAAGGAGGGCTTCTGCAAACTACACCCCTTGGTCAAACCTAGTGTATGGATTGTTTTTGTGGGTAAAGTTTTATTGGAACACAGCCATATTTGACTATTCCCAGATAGCCTGTGGATGTTTTTGCATTCTGGGGGTAGAATTGAGTTGTTGTAAGAGAGACCTAGGGTCATCAAAGTCTAATATGCTTATTCTGTGGTCTCTCTTTAAAAAAATTGCTGACTCACACCATTTCCTTTAAAGGTCTGATCTTCCCCAGCTGGAATTTGATCAGTACCTATCAGTGAGATTTGCAGAGCATGGCTTGACTTGTCTCGCTATGGGATTCTACATGTTCCCAGGGGTTGGCCAAATTCCCAAATACTGATTGCTCTTTTCTTGTATGCCAAGCAAGTGGTTTGCAACTTTTTTTTTCCTTTTTCCAATCTGATTATGTTTTCAAGAGATTCAAGGTGTCCTTTTCCCATCAAGGAAGTAGATTAGTTCAGAAGACAGCTCTGCCAGAGATGTAATCGTGCAGAAGAAGTGCTTGACTAATTCTGTGCAGCAATCGAGAGCTCATTTAAGATTAATCAATAGGAACATTATGACTAGCTTGGTAGACTTGTTAGGTTAAATGTTTGTTTGAGAATTCCGTGCCTATGGCAATTTCTGCTGTGCCTGGCACCACAACCTTGCTTCATGCATTTACCCACAGGTGTTGAAAGCACCCTGAAAGCCATTGCACATCAAAGGCACCCATTTGCTATCCCAGGCAATCAAAAGCATACCTCGTTTTGCAAGATTTATGCCAATCTACTAATTTGAAACTTTTTTCTTCTTTCAAGAGTTCGACTGTGAATCACTGAGAAGGTAGATAGCTATTTAGACACTTTGATAATAATAACTGCTTTTTTAGTCACTACTTTGAGACTATTCTAGAATATTCCATTTGAAGAAGAATAGAAAGAAGCCACTTCAGTGTGAAGGGATGTGTACCAAGGATCCAGAAAATGTCTTTCATGCAAATGTTTCCTTTACAGTCATTTCACACAGAAACTGTCCAATTATTCTATAACAGAATTACAGTTTCCTAGTTAGCTTTAACTGTCAACCTGGCACAGCGTAGAGCCATCTGAGAGGAGAGGCTCCACTGAGGAATAACCTAGATCAGATTGGTCTGTGGGATTATCTGAGCGGGACTGTCTTGATTGGTTAATTGATGAAGAGAGCCTAGACCACTGTGGTTGGTACCATCCTTAGGCGGGTAGGCCTGAACTGTGTAAAAAAGCTGGCTGGGCATAAGCTAGCTTGTGGGCCAGCAGAACATACCTCCCATGGCTCCTACCGCACTTTCTTGGCTTTGAAGTGAGTTCCTTGGTCAGAGGTGAGGCTGTGTAGAACAGCAAGCAGGCCCGCCTTGGGTTCCCTCCACGTTGGGCCATGACCAGGAACCGGAAGCTGAATAAAACCTTTTACCCCCTAAGCTGCTTTTGGTCAGAGAGTTTTCTCACAGCAACACAGAGAGAACTAAGCAGCTAGACAAGTTCTTTGGTTAGAGAATGAACACTTGTTAATCAGAACACCTTTCTCAGGAATGTTGCTGCAGGGAACATATGTGAAGATGGGGAAACCCAGAATCTAACACAAAACATTTATGCTAAGAGGCGCTCCCCCGTCTTGCCCCGACTCAACCATAATCTCAAAGATGTCCTCTGTGAGGTTCAGTACCACTTAGCAATTGCATACACCTTCTCAGCTGTCAACCTATCCCCACTTTAGACAAATAAATCCTTCATAGCAATGTCTTTCTTCACCGAGTGGTATCTAAGAATGATTGCATTATCCTGAAACTATTAAGCAAAAATACAGTTACTGTTAGAGGAAATATTTTGAGTTTAAGTTTCATTATTCACAACCTGAGATTGCTGGGAATTTGGTTGGAAGCAAGTCTTGAAGAATATGTTATTTGTCAATCAAATAAATCACTGACTCTTTCTCTTTGGGAGCTTCTGAGCAAACATGACTCAGACCAATGACAGTCACGAGTGACAGGGATTCAGAATCACTGCCAATCAGTCATGCAACAGCAGTGCAAGCAAGAGGCCGGTCTCATGACTTCTGGTGGTTTGAGTCTACATGGGCGTGGCCTGATGGAGCTGGTACGTCTCAGCCTAACAGTGGGGTACCAAAAGGGAAGAGAGAGAGAAGCATGAGAAAAACCACAGAGCCTCTTCAAATTGAGGGAGGGACTTCTCTTCGATCCCCGGTGGGTTCTGGTCTACGTTCCCCACACCACACCTCCCAGCTGAGCAAAGACCTCAGGCAGAGGTCACTATATTTCTACTGTTCTTACAGTGTCCTCCAAACATGCTGTACAGACCAAGGTTCTGACTGTCCTTTCTGAGAGGTGCAGGCTGCCTGTGGCAGAGGGCTTGTCAATCATCTGTTAGGACGTGATATCCCCTCGGGCATCCAAGGGACTCATTGCTCCAAAGGTTGAAAATGACAGGATTTGCACACTGGCTTTTCTTCTCACATTTGTATTCCACCCCCACAGCATCTTCCCCAGCTGACCTTTTTCTTATTATATTTTCTTGGCTTTGCTTTCTGCCCTAGTTGTTCGAACTCTTCCATTTTTACATTATTCATAGATTTTATTTCTCACTTAGCAATTTACTTTAAATTTTATTCCTGCTTTTATACCCACTTAATCCAACTTCTTATCTTGAAAAATGACTGCTCTGGAGTGACCAGAGAAGAAAGAAAGAAATAGCAAATTATCAGTACTGTTCTTAAGAATGGGAAAGAGTTCCTAAATTATTGTATTTTTTATTTCCTACAGCTGCAGCAGAGCTTGCCATTAGCCATGGCTGCACACTAGCACCATCAGGGAATCTGAGACATCCGAGGCCTCGGTCTCACCTTTAGAGATGCTGTTTTTAATTGGCCCCAGGGAAAGACTCCAGTCCTAGGAGTTTTTAAAGCTCCTTAGGTGATTTTAATGTACGAAAGTGGAAACTCATTACCTGAGCAATGCTGTCTAGAATTCTTCTGCTTCCTTTTTAGGCACACATCTTTAAGATTTCCTTGTAAGACAGAGAAGTTGGTCTCAAGTCCTTGCTCCATCACTGTGTATCCCTGGGTAGGTTCTTCTATTCATCTAAAACTCAGTTTCTTCATCAAGCAAAAGCATCATAGTGAGGCTGTGGGTAGCCCACCCATCTACCTGTAGACCAGGGTCCTAGGGTAGAACATATGATCTTCGGTGCATCAAGTAAGGAGTTCAGGAGAAACATAATGAAATGGAACCAGTTAACAGTGTCTGTGGCATTGCTACAATCTCCTGTCACCATTGTGTGTTTCTATCATAGTCTTTAAAGAAGTTAACTCCTGGGTTCCAGACCAACCTCTGCCAGCTTCTAGCTCTTAGAAGTTCTGTGTCCCTGTGAGTGTCAGGCAAAGGTCCATGACCCATCCACTGACCACCAACACATATATCAACCAAACTTCTGATTCTACTGCAGATGCTATGGGGTGGGACAACTTGGTTTTATTTCCTTGCCAGTCACAACTTGCAGGCACAGAATTGGAAGGGAAGAGAGTGTGTGAGAGAAGCTAGCCAGGGAGAAGGAAGAGGCCCATCTTCCTTTTTGGAGTAGGAGCTTGCGAGCTGGTGCCCTCTACCATGAGGCAAAGGGTTAATGAATGAAAACAGCAAATTGGAACTTATGACCTGGTTACTTTGGAGATGAAATGAGAAGAGAGAATCAGGTAGTGTAACCTGACTCCAGCTGTCTCTATGATCCTGCTTTCCTTGCACTTGTGATCCTGCCTCAGTTTGCACAGGTCCACTAAGAAGAAGCACAATGTGCTTAAAAGATCTGGCTCTGGTGTAGGCCTGTAATCCTAGCTACTTGGGAGGCTGAGGAAGGAGGATCACAAGTTCAAGATCTGTCTGGGCTACAGAGTGAGTTCAAAGGCAGCTTGCAATCTGTGAGACTCTATCTCAACATGAGAAAACAAAGAAAAAGGGTTGGGGAGGGGGGACTGGAGAGCTAAGGATACAGATCAGTGGAAGGATGCTTGCCTAACGTGTGAAGCCTAGGTTCAATCCCCAGTGGAGGAGGAGAGGAAAAAGGAGGAGGAGGAAGAAAAGGAGGAGGAAGAGGAAAAGGAGGAAGAGGAGAAGAAGAAGATGGGGAGGGGGAGGAGGAGGAGGAGGAAGAAGAAAAGGAAGAGGAAGAGGAGGAGGAGGAAGAGGAGGAGGAGCGGGCATAGTAATAAACTTGCTCCCTTGGAGTGCTGGCTTGCTCTGCTCTCCCCAGCTCTCGCTTCTCTGCGCACTCTCCACTTCTCTGTGCACTCTCCACTTCTCTGCGCACTCTCCACCTCTCTGTCTCCTTGCTCTGCTATTTTTCGCTATTACCGTCATCACCGTTCACAACTATATTATTTATCGGTTACTTGTTTACTACATCATAAGCTCCCTCGGGGGGCGGATTGTTTGGATTATTTATAGCCATGCTCCAGTACCTAAAACTGTGACATAGATATACATGTATATACATAATCACGCTCGCTAATGAAACCATGAGAACTAGTTTCCACAGGCCCTAGACAAAACGGCCCACAATGCATTAGTTGCTGTCAGACAACTATGCCCAAAATATCCTTAAGGGAGGATGTTTGGCTCAGGGCTTCAGAAGATTTAAGGTCAACTTCCTCTTCATTATCTCCTTCCCTGTCTGTACTTTGTGACCCAGCTTAATTCATGGTGGCAGGAACCTGTGAAAGGGGCCTCACACCAGGCGCACCAAACCTTCAGTGCACCGCAGGGCAACACTTCTGCTGGCCAGGTTTTACCTCCTGAAGACTCACAGCCTCCCAAACAAGTAAGAAGTCATTGTTCAAAATGTGAGCTTGAGAGGGATATCTCAGACTCAAATCAACACAGAGCATTCCCTGGCCGCACCTTGACGGGGTGGATCCAATCTTTGGCAAAGTATTTCCCAGGCGTCTTATTTCTGTCCCGCCTCCATTTTAACGTTTTTCTCTCTCTCCTTTGTGAGAAGCCTGTCTCTGTCTCCAGCCCAGGGATCTGCTAATTTCCTCTCCTCACAACCAAAGGGGGAAGGCTCCACATCCCACCCATTTTCTTCCCAGTGTGCACGCTAGCTGCCTGACCTCCCGCAATCCCTTTGGTGCCAGGTCCACCAAAAAGCTCACATGTGCCTGGAGCCAGTTGACATGAAGTTAACCTTAAATTCCCCATGTTTTCCGGCCCATCACTTGGAAGTGCATTCTTCCATTCTGCATCTGTAGGAGGTGGCATCTCTCAAGTGATACTTAAGGCCCAGTGAAGGAGACTCGGAGCTTTTTGAAGATAATGTAGGGGAGTCCAGGAACCCCCAAATCAGGGGAAAGGCAGGTGTGGTGGCAGAGTCGGTGCTGCCAAACCTCTGAACGTTAGTCACAGCTGGGGTTCCAAGTAGACTCTGTAGCTTCCCCATCGCAAAAGGATTCCTCAGCCAGACCCCTCTCATTCCCTCTCCTTCTCCCGTATTCTGCAGGCAGCTCTGGTCCTCTCAGAAGCAATGTCCCCCCTCTTCTCGTCAAGTCGGGCCGGCACTCCATGGCTCGATTTCCTGGAAACCGCTGTGATTTTCTGTAGACTCAGAAGCCTGGGGCTGGAGATTGAAATTACCTTCTAAAACAACTTCTGAAAGAAATCTTTAAACATCCTCTCCCCGTATTTTCTCCCCAGCTGGCCACCCCCAATTTTTATGGGAAACATGAGGCCATCAGGCATGTGGGTGGACAATTCTATTTTCTCGATAGGCTAGCTTGCTGGGAGTGGGAAAAAAATGAGTGACAGGATTTTGATAGATGAAATATTTTCAGACTTAGATATGACTCAAGGCAAGCAGACTTCTATTAGTCTGCTTCAGAAGCAAACTTAATATATTCATATTGTTATTTCTGTTTTGTTTTTTGAGACAGAGTCTTGCTATGTGGCCCAGACTAGGTGATCTCAAACTCAACATCCTCCAGCCTCAATCTCCCCACTAATGGCAGGGATTACAGGTTCGCATGACCAGGCCTGGCTCTCTTTCCACTTTTTAATGCCCTGGTCCGTTTTTACATTGGCCCACATACATGTTGTACTCTCAGAAGGCAAATTTTTCTGAGAAACAATAATACAATAATAAGGTTGGTGTGCTATCATGTAATATTCCATTTTCTTAATGTGGCTAGATTCAGTTCATTGAGTTCAGTCAGTCACTCAACAAATACACAACCCTGACCAGTGACTATGTGCTGTACACTTCCTAGGGCCAAGGATCACAGTGAGGACCAGGAGGAGCACAGAACTCTGGATGTCATGGAACGTAGCATTCAGGCAAGGAAGTCAGATAATGAGAGGGAAATACCCAAGAACATTACATATTAGAATAAGTGCTCAGATCTGGGGACATCTACTTCAGATAAGGCAGGGGAAACATCTTGCTTTGTGAGCTAAGACTTAGAAAATGAGAATGAGCAGGTTTAAGAAGAGCCGATGGGCCAGCCAGATGGCTCAATAGGTAAGAGCACTTGCCACCAAACATGACTCCTGGCGTTTAATCCTCAAGCCTAAGACTCACATGGTAGAAGGAGAGAAGTGACTCTTGAAAGTTGTCCTGTGACCTCTACACATGCATAAATAAATACATGTAATAAATTCGATTACTCTTTAAAAAAGGAGAGCTGTGGCAGTGGAAACTTACAGGAAGAGAGTACAAGTGAAAAGAGACAGAGACGAATAACAACTTGATGTCTTTGAAGGACAGAAATGGGACCAGTAAGCCTGAAGCCTGGTGAGCTGCCTGTCCTGGGAGATGGAAAGGCAGGGCTCTGAAGTTGCCTTCTGGTGATATTTAGGCTGCTGACCCTTCCCATTTACACCATAATTCCCTTGAACTGCTGAATGGTTAGAGTATTCATTATTCCAAGAAGGCCTGGACTCTGATATTCTAGGCACAGAAACTCTCCTGGAAAAACTACACCATTCTGCTCATAGTGACATCCCATCTTCGCCTTGTAACATCTCCTCACAGCCAAAATAACGCTCTTTTCAATATGAGAGACCCGCTCTTTCCTGGGTTTTATAAAGTACAGAGTAGGATCTGAATGATGACAAACACAGCTTCCATACTTGGAGCTCATGGACTCGCTGTATACATGGCTGGGGGAGTAATGAGCATGTGTTCTAAAGTAATCATCTCATTCAGATAATCACCAGGACAACCATGGTGCCACACACCACATCAGCAGATAAACTGTTTGTCTTTCTTTTGAATCTTAAATCTTTTATCATGCAACAAAATATGTTTGTTAGAAAGACTAAAGGAACATAAAATTTGACTCACAATAATATACTGTATCTCAGATTAATAAGATAATGCATCTTACATCTGCCATAATCCCTGACAAATGCTCAATTAATATTAGTTAATAATCTTGGTTAGAAGGGGTCAATTCTAAAGGTCTAAGGTATTCAGAGAACAACCCCCACTTACATTTTATTGGAATAAAGTCTGCATCATTTTATCTAAGAAGAAAACCACCACATTCAAATTGTGCACACACACGCAGTTTCTCTGGAAGCACAAAAATGTTCCAGTAATGGAAAACAAAGCAATCAGGACGACATCCGTAGACAAGGCTCTGTTTACTTGCTTGATTT
Organism: Eospalax fontanierii; assembly: GCA_035773235.1. Lineage (NCBI taxonomy): Eukaryota > Metazoa > Chordata > Mammalia > Rodentia > Spalacidae > Eospalax > Eospalax fontanierii. The sequence goes on from CM069547.1 coordinate 9,796,112, forward strand.
CCTTCCATTCTTGTAGGTCAGAAGTTATTACTATCATAACTAACTAAAGAAAAAAAAAAACTGGAAATACAATCTGTCCCTTCCAGGACTTTCTCAACAACATCTCAGCTTCATGTAGAGAAGAAAGTCTTCAGGCGAGGCATGATGTTGCGATGGAAGGAAAAACAAAGTGAATAGGCACACCTGCCGTGTCTGGCTCAGAGAAAGGCTTTGTGTCTGTCCCTTGTCTGTAACTGGGATGTGACAGGAGCCAGCAGTAAGTTTGCTCTCCTGCTTGGCAGAAAAACGTGCCAGACATCGTAGGGCCTCAGAAGCCTTGCACTGGAGCTCGCAGGTAGGACATGAGGGATGGACCAGTGAATGAGTTCATGATTCCTCCATGTCATGATAAGCTGTTACAACACACAGGATGGTGATATTGGAAGTGTCATCCACCAGGAGTTTAGGGAACCTGGGGACCCCACTGTGTTGTACTGGTCATCTGTTTGGAATGAGGGATCAGGACAGGTTTTCCCACTTTGAAGGTCAAGTCAGTGCTGTTTCCTTCATCACATTGTACTGGGGTGATCTCTGTATCTTTCTAGTTCACTGGAGCAGGAGGCTTACATTCTTCATCCTGTTGTCTCAGAGTTTAGCACAGTTCTGTGCTCAACAAATACATGTTGAATAAATGCACGTTTTTCAAACAGGATCTTGCCATGTAGGTCTCCTACCTTATGATCCTCCTACTACCACCTCCAGAGTGCTGGGTTTACAGATATGTGCTACCAGCCCATCTTAAATGAATTTGAACATTTAACATCTTTCCCATGTTATAACCAGGGTGGCTAGCTCTAGGTTAGTTGCTTGGTGACTGAATTAGATTGCCTAATTTCATAGATATCCCTGTACATGGTAACAAGAATGAAAAAAAACACATTCTCAGCAAAGCATGTTAAGAGACAACAGGTCAAGGGAGTATAAGCCACCTACAGCCATAAGCAAGTATGATTCAGTGCATCACTCAGCACCAGGATTCATCAGTATTCTTTATCCCATGTATACATATGTAGACCTGAGGTTTATAGAGCAAACTGGGGTAGAGAACAGTCTCATGGCAGGAAGAGACTGGCCTGAGGCATAAAGGTGCCTCAAGTCTCATTGACCTCCAGGGAGATTGCATGGGTCTCCGTGGATACATATTTTGACCGGTTCAGCAATACTTGTGCCTTTGATAGCTGAGTGGCTAAGAGACCCAACTTACTTATTGTGAAAATTAGTTATTTAACAGCTCTGAGTCCTTAATGTAAAATCCAGGACAGGTACAATATTATCTACCAGTGCCATCTCCCATGTTCACCCAATAATAAGGATAACCTTATAGGGACAGATGCACCAGCTTGGGCCTAGAAGGGTAGTCATGTCTGGCTAGTTGGAAACCAAGTGAAGAGTGTATAGACTTGAACAATGCATCACATCTCTTTGTACATGGGTAACAATTTATGGTTTGTGAAAAGCTGTCTTTTATGGCATATTCATTAATACTAAAGCATTGTGATCATGAACTTGGCTGCCACTTTCAGTGGCTCTTCCCACTTCAAATAACTCAACCGAGAAAATTCCTCACTACTGTGCCCTCTTAAATCCTCAAATGTTCTTTCAGAATCAATTTACTTTTAGTTTACACATTAGTAACTTTTCTTATTGCTGTGACAAACTATCTGACTATCTGGCAGAAGTGAAGGGAGGGAGGGAGGGAGGGAGGGAGGGAGGGAGGGATTTATTTCAACTTGTGCTTCAGGGAATGTGACATATCATTGTGGGGAAGACACAGCAGCAGAACTGATTCCTGTCCATGTTGGTGGGGTCATGAAGCAAGCTGTAGACAGAAAGCAGAGCTCAGACTGATAGGAAGTAGATGTCACTTTCAAGTCCTGTCCCAGGAAGCTAGCTAGGACATGCTTCCAAAGGTTTCACAACCTTCCTACACCACCTGGGAAGCAAGTGTTCAAATACAAGAGCTCATGAGATACATATTATATTCAAATCAGAACAGTCTACAAATAGCTTAACTACTGAATCTGACTTACCAGTCACTGAAAGGGACAGACAGCAGTCAGATGCAACATCCAGTCGGAGAGAGAAATACAGTACACAGAGAGGTCTGGGACTGCTCCAAAGGCAATCAGATCCAGGCACCTAAGCTGATATTCATTGGTGGCATTATTGTGTTAATAAGGGAGTATATAAGCAGTGATATTAATACAAATTCATTGATGCCCCAATCTGGAAAGGGTTAACTTCTGTCATTCATATTCTGCTTGAGAATTTTTTAAAGAATGTATGTTTTAGAGAGCATTGCACTTAAAAACTTTAAAACACTTTGCTTGAAGATATAAATCCCAAGTCACCGAGAAAAGGAGCTATTAGCTCTTTTCTAAAGGGCTCCAGATAATCAAAAATTTACAGTATATGGTTTTATTTTTTTGTTGTATTTGTTGAATGGCATTTTATGTTCTGTGCCTTTACTTTAATGGCCAATATAGAAAATGATTCTGAATTTTTCCTCTATCTTTGGATAAGCTCATTACATTTAGTTGTTACTTATTTAAGTAAGCCTTGATTGCCTTTGAGTGGGCCCCAGTTTGATATTTTCTTTAAAATCTTTTCACCTCTGCTCTAGAAAATGAAATCCCAGCATCCTGTCTATTTTTAGCATCCACTGGGAAGCTGGCAACAGTTCTCTGATCTCTCTCTAACATAAGTTAACTTTTACCATAGAAACAAGGGGCTCTTCTGTGTCAATTCCATTTTCTATAACTTGGATATACTTATCTGACTGACAAATCATTTTTCTCTTTGAGATAATCAAGCCCTTCCAGAATCCCTCCTAAAGAGGGTCTAATGTTCAGATCTCTTTAAAAAAGGGGCGGGGGACACAAGCTTGTAGATGACCTGAAGATGCAGCACTGGCCATAACTGATCTTCAACAAACCCTATTCAGAGGTTCCAGTGGGAGCTGGGGGTGAAGGACATCCTCAAGCCTGCTTCAGTCCAGAAAAGGTATCAAGAAAGGGAAGAAGAAACACTAATGAGGGCTGGCAAACAGTTCAGCTGGGTAAGCTTGCTCGATACTGCCAAGCTTGACAACCTGAGTTGGGTCCCTGAAACCCACATAGAGGAAGGAGAGAATTGACTCCTGCAAGTTGTGCTCATATACCAACAAATAAGTAAATGGAATAAAAATACTAATTGTGCACGGGCATGGTGACACACTCCTTTAATCCCAGCACCTGGGAGGCAGAGACAGGAGGATCTCTGTGAGTTTGAGGCTAGCCTGGTCTAGTAAGTTCCAAGTCAGTTGGAACAAAGGGAGACTCTGACTCAAAAAAGATAGTAACAACAATAATAATATTTTTTAAAAGAAACACCAATGAACAATCACTACATACTAGGTGCTGAGATTAATATAAATTCTTATAACATTTCTGGGCAGAAAATTTTACACATGAGAAGATAAGAATTAAGAGAGGTGATATCAGGACTGAAGAGATAGCTCAGAGGATAAGAGCTATCAAGTATCCAAGAACTTGCTGTTCTTGCAGAGGACCCAGGTTTGGTTTCCTAGAACCCATGTGGCACCTAACAATCATTGTAACTCCAGTCCCAGGGGATCTAACACACTAACTTGTCCTCTGTGGGCATTGCACACATGTGTTGCACTTACATGCATGCAGGCAAAACACTCATACACACAAAATCCTAATTTTAAAAAATTTTGAGAGGTGACATCATTAGCCCTAATTTCACAGTCAGTACGTGGGGGAATCATTCCCAACTAAGTAACCAGAGGCAGAATCCTCAGACCATGAAAGACCAACTGGTAAATTCCACTCACGGTGTTAACAAGTCCCCCCTGCCAATCGCTAAAGATTACAATTCCATGCAGGCATAAGGTGCCAACACATTTGAATCAATAAGACTCCCTGTCTAATACTTGTTCATGAGTATTCTAATGGACTCTTGCCCAGCTTTTCCCAAGATATTGTGGGGACTCACAGAAGGTGCTAGGAAAATCAGCAGTCTTTCTTGGGGACCAGCCAATAAGACATCAGGGGAAGATATTTGGGGAAGATTGGGAAGGGACATAGGAAGATCTCTTCTCTGGGGGAGACCCTGACAAGCCAATTATTCCTTTCTTGGAAGATCTTATCTAACAAGGTTTCTATGTGATTGTTCATGTACAAATATGAATAAGATCCAATTAAATAGGATTTGATTAATGTCTACTGTCAGTAAAAGATTATTCATATTTCTAAGACGTCCTCTAGTAACTCTCTCCATTCACATGAGACCCTCCTAGACAACCTACTCTTACTGCTGTATTCACATAGATACAGCCCAATATCTTTGTTTTTGATTCTTAATAAATTAATGTATGATTTGTTCACATTCAAATTTTTCATGCCACAAACTCAAGGCTACCAGATTTCTAATGTTCTTTGCTTTATCCTAACTGAACTTGGTTTTTGTTGGATATTTTCTGAGGCAGGAAGGACTTGATCTGGTCTGGCATAGCTTTCTTAGTCTTCCATATCAACCTTTTCAATTTCAAAGTGCAGTGTACCATCTGAATTCGCAGAGGATGATAAGAAGTGAAGGCACTGAGAGATGCTCAGACACACCCACAGCCACCTTCCTTGTCACCTGTGTTTGCTGACTGTAGCGAATCCCCTGTCCCTGCTGTACCGTCCTCCAGCCCTCTGTCACTCAGCCACTTATGTTTACCAAGAAAATGTGGCTGTCCCTGCATCCTGTTGAGAATGAGATTCTTCCTCTACATTCTTTATACAGTGACTGGGGCCCAACAGATTAAATTGACACCAGAGAGATTTTCAAAGAGCAGCATGCAGATATTTTGGTGGTCATATCTTAATTATTTGTATGTGCTTATAGGGTTCTCACAGAACAGAAGTGAAAGTCCAAAATAGTAGTGAGACCCAAGTATACAGCATTTTAACTAAGAGCAATATATTTATGGAAAAGTGATGAAACAATGGCCTAGGGCTTCTAGGGGCAGTAATAGGGGACAGGGTAGGGGAAGCAACTAAAAGATAAAGGTTATCTCAGTAAGGTTTGTTTATGAAGATCTAACGTCCCAATCCTGAGTCCGCCCTTGGAAGGGACAAGAGAGGGGGTGGGGTCCTATCCCAATCAGAAATCCACATTCTGCCATTAGTGGACAGCTGTTTCTGCCCCTTTTGTTTCTCCGCTGCCTTCAGCTCAACATAATCCTTATTCCAGTGTGACATATTTTGGGGTAACACATTCTCATCTCCTTCAGCCCCACTGACAGTCTACAAGGACCTTGTACAAAACCCCTCAGGTTCCTCTCTCTGAGCATCCCATGATGTCAGAGTTCTTTGTTTCTCCTGGGTCACAGTGGCACAGGAGACACTGAGTCCTTGATGTCACTCAGACCCCCAAATTTCCAGACCATGGCATCTTGCCTTCCACATTGAACCCAAGACAGTCGGGCCAGACCCATATCACTACCTCTGTCTCGTGTTCTCAACTCTGACTCTCATTCTTAGCCCCAGACAGAACTGAAAACTTAAGCACCAAGAAAACTGATTTAGATCCTTATGATGAAGCATTTCTCTCAAATCTGTTGCCTAAGGCAGAACCATTCGGTTGTAATTCCCCAGAGCCAGACACCAAGGTACAAAAACCCTTTCTGACAACCCATTGTATCTGCGTGGAGTTTAAATCTCTCCTGAATATCAAAACTTAAAAGGAATATTCTGATTTGTTTTCCACACTTTCCTTCCTTGAGGCTGTAAGCCCAGACTGCCTTCTCTAATGCTGGGGCGAGACAAGAGATATCTCCAGAACAGTCCAGTGGAAGATTTTGTAGCTGCAGCAACCTGCCAGGACCCTCCCCTATAGCTGGCACTGACGCTGAGCTCTGGCTCCAGCAGGCAGTGGGTCTACAGGCTTCCTCTGGTTCATGTCGCATTCCTTCACACCCCGACCTGAACATGTTGCTCCCCTGCGAGCTGAAAGACCAGGAGCCTATATTCTTCTGGGAACATATCTTTCCCTATGTCCCAGACAGTACCAAGTCATGCTGTTGAGGTCTGCAGGTCCCTTTGACTAATGCCATTATATAGCTGCTTCTGCAGAAAAGGTAGTTTTTCCACCAATACTATACAGCCTCATACTCATTGGACCATCGTTATAAAGAAGCCATTTCAGCCAGTGGGCTAATAGATCAGAGCCAGAAGGTAAAAATCAAATGAGAGCCTGGACTGAGAGACACCAAAGGGTTAACTCCAACTCTTTAAAGAAGTGAGATTTCATTTCATACGTACCAGTGAGTATAGACCACCTCCATGTTCTCTTCCACTTGGATCTTACCCCATAGCCCAGGCTAGTCCCAAACTTGGAATCTTCTTGTCTTAACCTGCAGAGTCCTTGTAATATAGGGACGCATCACCAACTTTGACTAAAATTCCTGCTTTTTAAATGAGCACCTCTCAGGAATAAAGACTATATTTCCCACTATCAAATGTTAACAAGTAATTAAATGCTGATCAGGACTAGGGGTGTGGCCCAGTGGTAGACTGCTTACCTGGCATTCATGAGACCCTGGATTCAATCCCTAGCATTGCAAATAGTGACAATAATTAATATTAAATATGGGATGGCTAACTGTATGCTAGGATAAGTTTTGTGTGGCAACTTGAAAGAGCTTTCGCTTCTTCTGCATCCTAGCCCCCAACCCTCCACTTTCTGTTACCAAGAAGGAGGCCACAACGGCTTTCAGGCCACGAGGAGAAGCATCACCCCCTAAGGTTGGTGGAGCAGTTTACTGGAAGGAATCCTGTCTCCCTGGAGTCTGAGCATCCCCAAATGCACAGGGCTGCTGTCCTCCAAACATTTTACATGAAATGTTTAAGTTACTGCTCATTTGGATTACCCATAGAACACCACCAGACCAACTCCTGATATATCTGAATGACAATTAGGTCTCAACTCTGCTTGAGTGTGGGGTGACAGTGGGCAAGGACAGTGTCAGAGAGCTTGTAGGCTGCAATATTTATGAATGGCTCTTGAACTAGGCAGCAGCGTAAAGAATCAGGCTGAAAACAGAAAGGTTTTTGTCTTGCAGCTCTGGAATGCCTGCTTAATAGTGGCTTTTCTCCTTATTCTACCTTGTGGTTTTGAAGGGAATGGATGTGATTTAATGGGTCTGTCTCTTGTGCTTCAAGATGTCAAGCACCCTTTGCCTGTGACTTGTGGAAATTCATCCTCAGTTGCCATAGAGACCAAGTGAATCTAAGTTCAATCAGGACAGCTAGGCCTTTTTATTCAAAGAGCCATATTTTGAAGAGGAGACCAATATGTAAGATTGTAAAGTAACTCATTTTTGTTAGCACAGAGGCACACACTGCAGCCTTTCTTCAAGCTCTTAATGGATGCATTGCCAAGAAGCTCATATTTATGAGTGACTCATGAAACAGTTAATACATTCCCCCACCCACTTAGCACCTGTTCTCAAAGAATGGCCTTCTTCCAGAATCTTAAAGAGGAAAATTAAGTCATCAACTTACCTTCTCACCGTAATACGTTTTCTAATTTTCTCTCTCACCTGCACACTCCAGAGTTGTTCTAGAAGCAGCAGTTTGTGAGGTAGTTGTGCTGGATTTGGTGGGGCAAGACCTGGAGCTTATCTGTGGCTTTTCCCTTAGTTACCTCTGTGGTTCTCAGAGGGCTGCGCTGGGCCCCAGTTTATCTGAAACTTGAAGGGTAATGTGACAACCCTAAGAACCTACAGCTTTCCTGATCTCTGTTTCCTAGTTCTCCCCTCTTAACCATGCCTGCTCTTATAATCATATTTCTATCTCTACTTTTTGTGACTAGAATACAAACTAGTGTAACAAGTACTTCTTAAGACAGAGTTGATGAAGAGAATGAATGGGTGAGGACGGAAGGAATGGATCTGGCTTCATGATAGATTTTCTTAAACATTATATCGTTATATCCAGGGTTATTTGGGAAGGGGCAGAGCAGACAGTTTGCTTTGTTTGACTTAATCAGTCAAGTTGACTGTCATGCCTAGAAGTGACTTTGAAATCAAAACCAGAGGGCCACCTCTTGTTAACTGTCTGCATCTCCCAGTCATTCTTTGTGACTTGACTGCAGACATTCTTCATAGACCCGGGAACCGGGGAAGGTGATGCTCTGTCTCTCTCTGAGACAAAGTCATAGGAATGAGAAAACCCCTAGTCTGGTTGCTAATAACATCCATTCTAAGCTTGAAGATTTAAAATTTTCCATAGGTACTTTTCAAAGCTGTGTTTCTTCCCCTGATGGACACTGAGAATCATTTTTACTAGTCAAAGGTCAAAAACAAAAAACGCCACCAACACAGGAATCTAAAGTCCTTCCTAGAAGTTTCAGGAGAATTTCAAAGAAGAAGGGAAACCATGAGACAGAAGAATCAGGAAGCAGACAGCACATAGTGTAGGTCAGAGGTGACTGGGTTTAAATTCTGAGTCCCAGGACAAAGATTCCTGGGACAGTGCTCTGCTCAGCAGACTGCCCTGGAAATACCTTTCCAGCCCTGTGGGAAACCTGCCCCAGGGTTTGCAGAGGGTGGGGAACTAAAATTGAATCTGCTAAATGTGTGGTAAAAGTCTGGGCACCCTCTTCTAAGTCACATTAGGCTAAGCTGTTTGTAGGTAAGATATCATAAGTATTTTTAAATAGCCTTTGTTTTTATGTGTATGAGTGTTTTGTCTACATGTATGCAAGTATACCTGTGCATGTACATGCAATCTCATAGAGGCCAGAACAGGGGCTTGGATGCCCTGGAACTGGAATTACAGATGGCTATTAGCTGTCATGTGGGTGCTGGGACCTGAACCTGGGTCCTCTGAAAGAGCAGCAAGTGCTCTTAACAGTTGAGTCATTTCTCCAGTCCCTAGTAAACATTTTTGATTGTGGCATTTTCAGCTCATGATGGATCTATCAGAGAATAACTCTATTAAATCAAGGAACATCTATATATACAAGATAGAAATATATAAATAATGCATTCATATATATTTATATGCTTCTTTTTAAAATATTTATTTTATTTTATATGTAAGAGGGTATTGCCTGCATGTATGTGCATTGTGTTGTGCAATGCCCGCAGAGATCAGAAGAGGGCATTGACTTTCCTGGAACTGGAATTATAGAACTCGGGTTCTCTGTAGGTACTCTTAACCACTGAGCCATTTCTCCAGCCTCATATTTGTATGCTTCTTACCTCTCTGATTTCATACATTAATACACTATATCACATCACTGCTTGGAACTTTTTATTACATACCAGTATATCCCAGTGATGTTCCATGTCTATAGAAATCTTCCTTTTCTTTCCGTTTTCTTTTTGTGCTGGCGCAGGAGGTGAGGGGGTATCATTGGATAGCATATGTTGGCTTCAAACTCACAAACTTCCTGCCTCAGTCACCTGAGGGCAGGGATTACTGGGATTACACCAAGCCCAGCATCCCTCATTCTTTCCAAGGCTGCTGAATGCATCTTTGTGGTCCAGCATCTTATCACTCTTCTATGAACCAAATCCTCACTGCTGAACATTTGGGATTTTCAATCATCTGCTACTACAAATTATTTTGAAGTTTATTGTTTAGGGGCAAATTTCTTCTGTTGATGAAGGTGTGTCTGGAGTACTGTCAGGAAGCTAGGTAAAAGGATGAGCACACGTGTCTTGTGTTAGATGTCGCTGATCTCCCTCTGCAGAGGTTACAGCTTTTCCACCCTCACGTGCAATATATGAAGTGTCAGATGCCAAGAAGAATGTGCAGTTGGTTCAACTTCTGAATATTTGCCATTCTGTAGAAAAGGTCTACTGAGAAACAGCTCAGTAGAATTTTAATCAGAATTTCTCTTACCATGATCTCCGGCTGAAACATTTTCATTTGTTTAAATACCAGTTCCCTTTCTCCCCAGTAAAAACTGTCTCTTTATGCAGCTTGCCCATTTCCTATTGGTTTTGTTGACTTATTTTCAAAGGGCTTTAACTAACTGTGAAGGGCCCGGCCCCTTCCTGACAGAAGTTGCAAATGCTTCTCCCAGTTGGTCATTTGTCTCTTGACTTTGCTTATGGCCTGTTTTGTCACCGAAAATGGTTTCACATGTACTTAAACAGGCTTATTGACCTTTTTCTTTATTACACCAAATCACAGACTTTCCAGCTGAGAAGTCAGAAAGCCACCCAAGTTTTCACAGAACAATAGACAGTCCCATTTTTTACAATGAGTTCTGTAACCCATTTGGAGTGTGTCCTTTATATTCTTCCCAAGATAGAGCATCAGTCTGCATCCAAGGCTGGCTGCAAGCTGGCTTCGAACTCAGTGACTCTGCTTCTTCAGTTTCTTGAATGATTTAAAAGATGTAAATTCAGTTTCATATTTTTCCAAATGGCTTTTTCAGTAGTCCCAACATCTTTAATTAAGAAGTCCACATACAGAGCTGGAGACATGGCTCAGCAGTTAAGAGGACTGGCTGCTCTTGCAGAGGGTTCAGGTGCCAGCACATTAACAACCATCCAAAACTCCAGTTACAGGAGATCCAATACTCTCTTCTCACCTCTGCAGACATTGCACACATGGGTGAACTTACATACATGCAGGCAAAATGCTCACACATAAAATAAAAATGGAATATTTTATAAAAATATTTTAATTGAATTTTTATGCATTTCGTAGAGTACATCTTAATCATATTTAGACCCCCTATACATCCACACACTCCTACAGCCCACCTTGCCAGATTTCATGTATTCTGCCTTATATGTTAAGGCCTACCAAGCTTTGTACCCAGATATTCCTTGGTGCAAGTTCATCTACTGGAGTTTAAGCAGCCACTCCATTAAATACGACCAGCTTCCCCCTGACCCAGCAGTTGTCAAGTTTTCCTTTGCTAAGGTTTTGGGGCCTGCTGCCCATTTTCCGGGTTCTATGCTTGATTTTTGTCTGACTGAGTCATCATGGGTCTTGTGCATGCTGTCACCATTGCTGTAAGTTCATACAAGCAATTTCCCAGGCTCTGGAAGACTATTTCCTTATGCTCCTGTACCAACCCTGGCTCTTAACAATCTTTCCGCCTCCTCTTTTGCAATGGTCCATAGGTGGGTGATGGTTAATATAGGAGTCCTATTCAGGGACCCGCACTAGGCAGTCTCTTGTTCTCTATGTCTTGGGCAGGTGGCTTCTATGTGTATCGCATTCTGTTGCATGAAGAAGCTTTGCGGGTGAGAGCTGAGAGATGCATTAGTATTCTTTCTACCCCGATTCCACTATGTTCCATGAGCCTTAGGAGTAGAGGTTCCACTGTAGATGTGTCACTTGGGGCTGGGCATCTCTCAGACATATATTCTCTGTGTGTGATCAGTTGTGGAACTCTGTAATAGCCTCCATCTGTGGCAAAAAGAAGCTGCTTTGATGAGTGGTGAATGGTACATTTGTTGGGAAGTATAAGAATCCATATTTGGCATACAGTAAGAAATTATATTTGTCTGTCTAGAGATATGACAGACACAGGGTTTTCTCTAGGATCTGACCTCTCCAGCCGTGTGTATTTGACTATGTTTTTAGTGCTACCCAAGAGTTCCATCCCCCTGAGAGGGCTTTAAATGCAATTAATAGCTATTATTTAACCACAAGATAGAAGTGCAACTACTGCACCAATACAGTGTGTTGTGCCAGTCACTGCTGTGGTTATTAGGCTTTAAAGCTGGGGTTGGACCACTGATTTATTTTCTCCCTTAGCAGCTTGTATAGTATCCTCCAAAACTATGAGAGCTAGACTTCAGGAGGAGGCTTGCAGGTCAGTTCCAGCTCCATTGCTCTGAGTTTTGTGTCTGAAGGATGTCTTGTGTTCAGTAAAACGGTCTTATCCTCAACTTCTGGGACGGAATCAAGAGCTGTGGCAATAGCCTGTGTTATTCTGGAAGTTGAGGGGGGTTTTCTCCTGACTGGCACTGTGTTTCTGGTTACACAGCCTTCAGGTATACACATGCACTCATGTTCAGATATGGTATATGCATTTATCAGTAGGTTTTTGAGCTGATATACTTCCCTCTGGTTTTTCAAACACCTAAGCTTGACTTAGCTCTTCTCTCCCTGTCTAACCTTCCTCCCTCTCTCCCCAGATAAAGTATCTCCATTTTCCACAATTTCCCCGTGATAATACTTGTCTCTTGTTGGCCCCATCTTTCGAGTTCCTTCGTCCCCTTTATCCTCGTGGTTCTTTGTATGTCTTCCCTCTTCTCTTCCCAAGTGAACACCCCATTTCCCCATGTCCCCTTGATAACATCTGTTTCCTGTTATCCCCATCTCTCGCGCTCCTTCTTTCCCTTTGCCTCCCTGGTTCCTTTTCCTCGTTCCTGCAGTTACATCAGCATACATACTCACATATGAGGATTTAGTGCTAAGATCCACAAGTGAGGGAGAACATGCGCCACCTGTTTTTCTGAGACTGTGTTACTTCACTTAGAGTAACAGTTTCTAGCTCCATCCATTTGCCTGCAGTTTTCATGACTTCATCTTTCTTTATCACTGAGTAGAACTCCATTGTGTGAATGTACCACCTTTTCATTTCCCACTTGTCAGCTGAGGGACATTTAGGTTGTTTCCATTTCTTAGCTATTGTGGAAAGAGCAGCAACAAGAACGGATGTACAAGTATCTCTACACTAGAATGAGTCCTTTGGGTATGTGTCAAGGAGTGGTATAATTGGATAATATGGTAGATTCATTTTCAGCTTTGAGAGTGCTCCACACTGCTCTCCATAGTGGTTGCAGGAGTTTGCAATTCCACCAGCACCGAATAAGCGTTCCCCTTTCTGTACATCCTCCCTAGTATTTGATGTCTTTTGTTCTCTTGATCTTAGCCAGTCTGACAGGGGTAAGATGAAATCTTAAAGTGGTTTTGATTTGCATTTCCATAATTCCTAAGGATGTTGAACACTCTTTAAGGTGTTTCCTAGCTATTTTTACTTCTTCGTATGAGGTCTGTTTTATGCCCCAGTATGTGACCAATTTTAGAGAAACTTCCATGGATTGTCGAATAGTATCTTCTCTGGTGTTTGGATGCACCATTCAGGAGATGTCTGTTAATCCATTTGATCTATGATGTCATTTAATGCAGACGCCTGTTTGTTCTTTGTCCACTTGACCAGTATATTGGAGATAGTGGGGTACTGAAGTCACCAGCTACCACTGAGTTAGGGTTAATCTGTGCCTTAAAGTCCTGTAGTACTGTTTTTTATGAAATTGGTTACATCAGTGTTTGATATATATATATATATATATATATATATATATTCATTTTTGTAATATCTTCTTGGTCAATTGTTCCTTTGATTAGAATGAAGTGACTTTCTTTATCTCTTCTAATTGTTTTAATTAGAAGTCTATTTTGTTGGATATTAGAATCACAAAACCTGCTTATTTCTTACTTCCCTTTGCTTTCAGTATTCCATGGACCTGAGATTCTTCTCCTTTCTCTATGCCTAGGATGTGTAGATTTGGTCTTCTCATGATATCCCACATTTCCTGCATATTCCGTTCCTGTTTTGTTTTTTTTTTAATTTTAAGTGTCATATTCTTTGCTTGAGTTCTTCAACTTTGTTGTCCAGACTTGATATTCTGTTTTCCATTTCATTTGTTCTGCTTGTGAGGCATTCTCCTGTCTTTTCAAATTGACTTATTGAAATTTTCAATTCCATCTTCATTTCAGCGTGGTGTTTCTTCAACATTTCTATCTATTTTTATAAATTCACTTTTCAAGTCCTGAATTGTTTTTGTCATTTCATTCAGCCACATGCTTGTAGTTTCTTGGGCTTCTGGCATGAATTTATTCCTATTCTATTTGAGTTATTTGTGTGTTCTTTAAGTCCTTTGATCATGTTTGTGATTGTTCTTTTAAATGCAGCTTCCTAAGGTTCCTCTGGGTGATTCTCAGTATAGTATACTCCCATAGGACTGGTGGGTTTTGTTGGGGACATAGTCTCTTGCCTTTTCATATTATTTGCATGGTCATTTGGGCATATGGATGTCTTTTGTTGGTTATGTGTCTGATATGAAATTCTATTCTGCCTTTATTCAGTTGAAGTTTTGTTTTATCTATATTGTTGATGTATCTTGATTGCTTTTTGCTCAGGCATGAATCATTAGTGTGTGCTTCATGTTTTCCTTTTTGATTTTTTATTGGTGGGATTGGGTAGTTCCAAGCTGATTAGTGAAGTTCTCTCTGGCAGGGCGAAGGGAATTCAAGGCTATGGGCGCCAGTGGCCCCGTTCTAGTGGACTAGAGAGGAGGTCTCAGGCAGAAGGATCAGGTGGGCATCATAGAGCTAAGGCTGGTTTGGGATGCAGTGGGTAGGGTCTGGGTTAGGAGGCTAGTCCAGAGGTCTGAGGCAGGAAGAGCAGGAGCAGGCTTAGTCCCAAGGCAGGGTAGTAGGCAGGTCAATGGTAGGTAGATCAGGAGGCCAACGGCAAGGTGTGGGTGGGGACAGCCTATGGATGGTCTAACAAACTTGACAGAGTAGAGGTGGGCCCTGAAGTGGGAGAATGAAGCCAGTCTGGGTGCACAGAGTCAGGACTCAGTCGGCAGGTCTGGGCCAGGAGGCGAGTCCAGAGATCTGGGGTGGAAAAGTAGGAGCTGGCCTCAACCCAAAGCTAGAAGGCAGAGCATGTGGTAGAGAGAATAGATCTGTGCAGAGTTCAGGGAATCAAGGTACCAATGAAATAATTTTTAAAATAAGAACTCCACAGTTCCAGCCAAGTATGTGGCTTATACTGGTAATCCCTACACTTAAGAAGCAGAGATAGGAGCATTTCCACAAGTTCAAGGCCAACCTTGAAGCCATGAATTCCAGTTTAGCCTAGCCTATCATGTGAGGCCCTGTCTCAAAAAATAAAACAAAACAAACAAACAAATAAAAAGAAAGTCTACATTTTCTCAGTTATTCTGGATACCACCAGGATCATGTAAATGTGTTATGATAGTTCTTTCTGGTATAACTTTTTTTTTTGAGACAAGATCTCCTTATATCCCAGGCTGGTCTGAAACTCACTTTGTAGACCAGGCTAGTCTCAGTCTAATAAACATCCTCCTGCCTTTCTGCCTCCCAAGTGCTGAGGCATATGCCACCATGCCTGGAAGATTTTACATTTGTTCTATTTTTCTGTCTTATTTTATTCTTAATGTGAGGTTAGAGGTGGCCTGCATTTATAAGTACAACGTCACCCTTTGTCGAGTTTCTTCCCACTGTGGCTTGTGTATGCTCGCTTTATTTCTCCTGAGGTCTGATTTAGTATGTATTTAAAACGGTAAGAACCTACCATGCTCCAAGTACCGTATCTATCTAGTAGAGACAGCTGCAGGAGCCCAGTGCCAAGAGGCCAAGACATACAGCACATATTTCTTGGCTCATCTTTGTGTGGTGATTATGAGCCTTTCTCCCAAGAGTCTTTCTAATGTGTTGGGAAGCTCTCATGATATACCTGAAATGAGCTGAGTTTTTATCCACCAGAGAATTTTAACCAGAGCCCAGTTCTTCCACTAAGCGACTTTAATACCTACCCTAACAATAAGACTTTATTTCAGGCTGATTTTTGTAACTTGTCCTTTGGGTTCCAGTTGAACCAGTATCCGATTACTGGTATGGTGGCTGTGGTGGTTCCTTTCCTTGTTGCTGTAAATAATATCTGACAAGAAGCAACTTAAGGCTCATCATTTGAGGGGTTACAGCTCACCATGGTAGGAAAGGCACGGTGACACCAGTGGCTTGTGGCTTGACAGGGTTTGGAGACTGCTTGCTCAGATTCCGCACAAATTTTTCTCACAAAGGAGGCCTACTCAGCTATGGTGATCGTAGTAAGCAGCGAGCTTCACTTTGCATCTTGATGTTCAGAGGATTTTTCTTTAAGGAGCACACACTTAACAAAATAGAACAAGGTTCATCTTTTCCCACGGGCTCAATCATGATAACTGGTTTTACAGTAAGTAATTGTTCTAGTTATCTTGCTATATAACAAATTACCTTAGATTGTAATGGCTTAAAACAAGAATCATTTATTGTCTGCCATAGTTTCTGAGGCCAAGAAGTTTGGGAGCCACTCAACTAGGTGGTTCTGGCTCAAAGACTTGGGGGAGGCTGCAGTTAGACGGTGGCTGGGCCTGGAGTAAACTTGAAAACTTCTTCGCTCACGTGTCTGATGTCTTTGCTAAGACTAAAGTGATGGATGACTGGGAATGTTCTGGTGATCTCTCTTTACGTCCATGTAATTTGATAATAAGGTCCCTCCAGCATGTCAGCTACAGGGTACTTAGACATCCTTCATTATGGCTCAAGGTTCCAAAACCCTACATCCCCAAAGCAGATTAGGTAGAAGTTGTATTGCCTGAAATTCCCTAGAATAGGAAGACACACTTCCAATGAACTCCATCAGCCAAGGTGATGAACAAAACCTCCTCAAAGTTCAAGGGAAAGTTCAATGGAGTTAGAGTCCAGCTCCTGCTACAGGAGTGGAAAGCTTCTGGAAAGAGCACATGTGGGACTAGAAATAGTGTATTTTTCAGAAATAAGGTCTTTCATGGAGTCAAATCTATCCTCTTCATTGGCCTGAATTTTAAAAATCAACTTACAGGTAAAATGTGGAAGACAAACAGAAAAAATGTAAATTTCTTAAATCTTGAAAATTAAGACAAAATTATATCACTGACGTGTAGAAAAATGCAGTAGAAACACGGAAGTAATAATACTGTCTCTGTGTTGTTGGTGATGCTGTTGAGAGAGGTGCTAGAATCCCAGACTGGGTATCACACAATTAAATTAAGGCAATAGCAACAGGTATAATCGTATATGACACAAATACACATTATGTTTTCCTAAACAAAGAAGTCAGATACAAAGGCATTTACATATTATGATTCCATTTATACCAAGTGTAAAATAGGAAACAAACTCGTGCTAGAATTCAGGACAATGATTATTTTTGGAGGGACACTGGAGGAGCTTTTGAGATGCTGGGAATTTTTTTCACGTTGACTTTCATGGCTGCTCATTAGAACATTCACCTTGCTGTAATTCACTGAGTTGTATCTTTATGATCTGTGCATTTTAATATATGAATCATATTCGAACAAAATCATTTGTTAAGCTTTAGGCAAAATAAGTGATGAGAAAGCTGTTTTAATTTTGTTAAAGATATGAACAAATATTACTTTCCCTAACTCAAGAAATAGTTGAAAAAACAAAGTTTGACCAAGCATCATTGAAATATGCACCTCCACAAAAGCAAAACTACTCTTTAGCTGAATAATTATTCAAAAGACTCATGGTGTCTCCACTGTTACAGAGATAAATAGATAGGAAGATAGATATATGGGTGATTAATAGATAGATGATTGATAGATCATTTGATAGATAGTTGATGGATAGATGATAGATAGTTGATAGATAGTTGATGGATAGATGATAGATAGATAGATAGATAGATAGATAGATAGATAGCTGGGGAGATGGTCCTGCAAGTGTGAGGACTGGAGTTCAGATCCCCAGCACCCACATAAAAACTGGGCAGACATCATGACTCACCATAAATCCCGGCACTTTGGAGGCAGAGGTAGGGAGATTCCCAGAGAAAATTGACTGACTTGTTACGTGAGCTCTGGGTTGTAGTGAGAGAGGAGGAGAACAGCTGAGGTAGACACCTGACAGCCTCCCCGTGCATCCACAGCTGGACACACATTTGCTTACACTTGCTCAGACATGAATATACATACCACATATATACATGTGATAGAGCCTGATGGAATATTTAAAGAAAATGTGAATTTAATTCTTGATTTTTCTCTCTGTTCTCTGTGAGCAAGGGTCAGCTGACAAAGTATGTAGTTAGGACGCTGACACAGCTGGCTAGAACCACACATGCTTTCTGTCCTGCCAAAGCTTCCTCAACTCCATTTGTCTCAGACAGAGACTTCTGCAATGATTCTCAGACAGGGGACTTTTTTTTAGCATTTTTTTTTCTAAATTTATAACAACTTGCCTGGTTTTAGGACTTTGCTGATAGCCAGTCAATATGTAAGTTTCCTTCTCCCTGTAATCTAACACTCAAGGTAAAAAAGACATGGGCTACTTCCTTTCAGGGTCCAGATTTTGAGGTTTGAGCCTGCTGGACCAGGCTGAGCCTAAATAAAATACCTGCATCCTTTACACATCTGGTGTCCTGCCCGATCGTTCCCTCAACATGTACAAAAGAAAGAAGAAGGAATAACTGATCCGTTATGATAAACACTCAGAGGGCACGAGTTCTCAAATGAATGAAGAAGCTCCAATTCAAGTACTGCTGCTCTGCCATCAACAAATGACAGTGACAAGATTATGACTGTCAGGAAATTGCTGAGACACTCATTACCAAATAGAGTGTATGTGGGTTTTACAAGAATAATGCTCTGTCAGTGTCATTCTGTCTACAGTGAGCACTATTTCTCCAAATTAATCCAAATTAGAAACTATGAAAGGAAAGCTTTGGGATAATAGTATTTAGCAGAATTAACCACAGTCAGCAGGCACATTCAGACGGGCAGGAAAGGCCCCAGAAAATGCGTGGTACTGGTAATGTTCATTATGTCAGTTCTGCAAATGGTAAAGGAAACCCCCTCTCCCCTCTTCTCCTGTCCCCGTCCCTGTCTTTTTCCCTCCCTTCTCCCTCTCCTTTCCCTCCCCCTTCTTTTTTAAAATCTATTTTATTTATTCATTTTTGATTGATTTATTTTTATGTGTGTGAGTATATTGCCTGTGTGTGTGTAGGTGCACCCGTGTCAAGCAATGCTTGTGGAGGTCGGAAGAGAGCGTCAGATTCCTGGAACTGGAGTTATGGACAGTTGCTAGCAGTCATGTGGGTGCTTAGAATTGAACCCGGGGCCTCTTTGAGAGCAGCTAGTGCTCTTAACCACCGAGCCAACTCCTGGGTTCCCACTCCTCCCCTTCCTCCCTCTCTTCCTCTTCTTTCTTCTTTTACTGTTTCCTTTTCTTCCCCTACCTCCCTCTTCCTCCTTTTCACTTTTCCTTCCTCTTCTCCTTCCCTTCCTCTCTCCCTCCGCTTCCTCTTCTTTCCTTTTCCGTCATTTCTCTAGCTCCTCCCCTCCTCCCTCTGCCCCCCACCAGTGCTATGAATGAAATCTACAGTTCTGCTGGAACCGACCCTGAAGCCTCCTCCCTGAAGATTAGCTTCAGTTTGGAAGGGCACTATGCAAGCCGCTCAGGGAGAAAATCAGCAGATGGTTCAACCCCGGGTTTTAGGCCTAATGACCACAACAATGACTGGTGCAGCAAACCACATTAGTGCAGTAGTGGCACTTTTATCTTGGGGGTAATCAACAGTCGCCTAATTGAACTTCAAGGCCTCTCAATGGTAGGGATTCATGGGAGGCACTGTAAATACAGCCAAATACACATGGCTGGAGAGGTCATAGGTCCTAGAGAAAACCCTATCTCTGCCATATCTCCTGACAAATATAGTTTATTGTTATATGATAAATATAGATCCTTATATTTACAGACAAGTATACCAGTCACCACTCATCAAAGAAGATTCTTTTGCAATAGACAGAAACTAGTACAGAGTTCCACAACTGGTCACACACAGAGATTAAGCATCTGTGAGATGCCCCACCCTGACACATCTACAATGGAACTTCTATACCTAAGGCTCTCACGGAACATAGTGGAACAAGTGGTAGAGAAAATACTATTGCATCTTTTAATTCTCATCCATGAAGCTCTCTCATGCAGCAGAGGGCAACAAACTCAAAAGGCCATAAACGGCCAAAGTGTAGAGAATGAGTTTGCAGAGTGTGGGTTCCTGGACAGGTCTCCTATACTAAATTTCTTCCACCCAGGGTTCAGAGGCTATTGTGGAAGAGGGGGAGGAGGTACACAACCACATGGAAATAGAATCGTAAAGCTGCTGGGACCTGGTCATACAAACCTACAGCAGTGGTGCCAACACACACAAGCCCCATACAGACTCAAGCTGACAGAAACCCGGCATAGAACTGGGGAGATGGGCAGCAGCCCCAACCTTAGCCGAGGAACTATTGGCATCTGATTATTGCTGGGTGAGGGAGAGTCGATCTTCTTTAAGGGACAGGCTGACTAGATCCCAGTGGGTGAACTTGCACTGACAGACATCTGGGGACACTAACTTGACTTGATAGGCCCTAACATAAATGACAGAACGCATGGAATTCAGTGTCGGGGGGGATGGGAGGGTGCAGTTGGGGGAGGGGATATAAAGATGATTAAGATGTTTTATATGAAATACACAAAAATTCAATAAAAAATATACCAAAAAAACCCTACAGCTCCAAATATGCTAAACAAGCCTCTGCTACTGAGCCCGGCTGCTGGCAGATTTGGGGTTTGAACTCAGGATTTATTTTTGTTTTTTAATGTAAAATGTGGGTTAAATCATGTACTTACTGTGTTACCATATTTTGTTTTAGACATTAAAGTTTTATGGATTATTTTTTTTTTTTGTCTTTTTGAGACAGGGTCTCCCTGTAGCCCCAGTTGGCCTGGAACTCATTTATGTAGACCAGGCTGACCTTGAATTCATAGAGATTCACCTGCCTCTGCTTCCTGAGTGCTGGGATTAAATGCGTGAACCACCACACCCGGTAGTTTTAAGGATTTTTAATGTTGGAAATATGTTTATATTTTCTCAAGAAAATTTAAGAGGATCCTAGGACAAGAAATAGAAGGGAACAAGTCTAGGCACATCCGCACATCCGCAGCAAGAATTTGAAAGCAGGAAAAGAAAGGCACCATGCAGACCCAGTTAAGTTGTATCCTTGTTTATTATTTAATGCAAACAATATTTCACAACAAGATTAATGGGGAGCACAAAATCTGAAAATAAAGGAATGGGGTGCCAGCACTCTCTAAAACAAAAAGCATTTTTTTCCCCTACCTATCTTAGAAAAGTGCCAGTTTATGCTGACTGATTCATTTGGAGTGGTAATATTTAATTTTCTATAACACTCTGTGAAGGACAATAAGTGACCAGTCAGATAGAGTGGACTTTATAATGGCATTAGGAGACCAATAGGTCAAGTCAATGTTTGCTTAGTTGGGGCCATGCTGTAGCAGCCCCTGCCATAATGGAGTTCTTGGCTAGATGCAAAGTTAATAGGTCAAAGCAATTGACCAGAAATGACGTAAAACAAGCGTGTGCAGGCTGCCCTTTGACTCCCAACATCCCCCATTAAAAAAAAAAAAAAACAACACAAGACCTGTACTCTGAAGCTCTTTATTCCCGTGTCCGCCAGCGAGAGTAACAGTGGAGTATCTCTAGATTCACCCTTGATTCAGTTATCAGGCAAAAGTGACTTTCTGAGAGATCCACTTTCCAGAGGCAACAATTACACAAAAGTGTTAGAAGAATGCACATCATTATGTTAGGGAAGATCACTTTGAGAGAATTAATCCAAGATTGACCAACCTCCATATTCCTTCCTCTTCAAAGTTCTTAGGTCATACGTGCTTGCTCTCCTGTAACAGGCACTTAGAAACTGCTTTTGCTAAAAAGCATAGACCTGTCACTTGGGCTCCCTAGGTAACCAGGAGCAGGATGAAAGCCTGAATCTCTATTTTCATTCCACATCTGCCTCCTTTACTTTGGGTCAGCTCTCTGCTTCTGCACATAGACATGCTACTCCCTCAAGGAACATCTCTCTAGAAACTGGTGATACATAGCCCATCTCATCTCCCCTCAAGGCTGAAAACTCAAAGAGTAACTGAGGCGTCTTACTGTCAACTTTTATAATATTCTATTTCAGACCTCCTAAAAGGCATCTGAATGTCTTTAGCTGTTTTCATAAACCAGCAGTCACCTTGGGTTCCCGAAACAGCAGAGCCTTGTAGGACCAACCACCCGCAAGAGGAGGGCACTTGTCCACGACAGCAAGCTGTACTTTGAAACACGAGTGATTATTTTACGACCCATCTTGGCCCCACAAACAAGGACTTCTTTGAATCATTTCTGTGGAGCCAGAATTGAGACCATCAAGCAGGCCTTGACCAGGACTGCTGGACTGTGACCTCCTGCTCATTGTCCCAATTCTTCCTCTAGCTAGGTCTAAAGCTCATCTGGGTTTCCTGAAGATGAACGTGGGGGTCCATGGACCCCTGTATCAGCTCCTGCTCCCAATTTGTCACACGGATTAAATCTCCTTCTCTGCCTGTCACCCGTATTCATCTCTTTCCTGGGGTACCGGGATGGGTAGCCCAGTGTAGTCTGTTGGCGCTGACAGAGACTAGGCTTTTGCCCTGAAACATAGCCTCTCTGCTACAGGGCTGAATAAGTCGCAGGACCTGTTTTATCCCTTGGGAAACTCAGAGCTCTTACATCATTAAATAAATAAAAACAAAGCAAGCACAAGGAGGATGGATTTTCTTTCTCTCCTCTCCAAACTTTCTCCTTTTAATTCTGCAGTTAAATAGGAGGAAGAGAACTCAGGTCTGATATTGAGCCAATAAGCCCCTGACTAACTATTCCTCCTGCCAGTGTTCTGACAGATCAGTGTCCCTGCTTGTTACATATTGTTAGTATACATATTGCCACCGGGAATAAACAGCTTTTTACAGAAGCCCTTCTCTGCTTCCTGATCTCAACAGCTATGAGGTAAAACTATTTCCTGGGAGAGAGGGGAAGGAAATTCTTTGCTAAGGTTGGGAAAAGTATAAAATCACCCAGCTTTCTACAGTAGACACGTAAGGAGAGTCGGAGGTGGTGAAGTAAGTAGAGCCACCCACAGCACTGCTGATCGCCATGGGGCGGAACACAGCAGTTCTCCATCTGGGCTGCCAGCTGGGGTCTGATGCCTAAGTCCTTCCCAAGAGATTCCATATGCTGCCAAGCTGGAGAACTGCTCTACAGAGTGATCCTGGCTGGGGGAGCTTGGGGACCACTGGGGTGGATGGATGGAACAATGGATGGAAGGATAGATGGAAGGAAGGATAGATGAACGGATATGGAGGTGGGCATATCTAGAAGGAGAAATCTCAAATATGTAGGCAGCAGTGACTTAAGAGACATAGACGTGTGGCTACAGCTGTGATGATGAGAGGCCAGGGAAGGCCAGTGAAAACAAAGGTATGTGCTTTGCACCCCAGATGGAACCACGAGTGCTTAGAGAAAGTAATAAAAGGTTGGTGCTCTTTAAATTTGATTTTTAGCTCTTTTTAATGAATTTTAGATGTACAAAGAATTGCAAAGATAGAATTCACATGCATCATTTTCCCAGTTTAATCTATTATTAACATATTAAGATAGTACACTTGTTACAATTTTGTGTTTGCTTGTTTGATTTTGAGACTGCCTTGCTACATGGGCTGGCACTGAATTCACTATGCAGTCCAGACTGGCTTTGACCTCATGATCCTCCTATCTAAAACTCCAGAGTGCTGGGCTTACAGGTTTGTGCCACCATGGACTATCAGCCACTTATCACAGTTATTGGTGTTTTTATAAACTAAAGTTGACTGCTCAGATCTCCTTAGTTTATACCTGGTTCCATCCAACATATCACACACCTCTCTTTGGACTTCTTTTGGCTGTGACACTTTCTCAAACTTTTCTTGGTTTTGATGATCTTGATAATATTGCCAATGAGATATCTTAGAGAACGTCCCTCAGTTGGGATATGTGTTTGGCTTTTCTCTCTGTTAATTTTGGAGAGGAAAACAATAAAGTTGACATTCCAGTCAAATCATATCCATGGTACACACACAATTAAAATGATGATTTGTCTTCATTGCCAACTTGACTGGATTTAGAATCCTCATGGAGACATATCTCTGAGGGTGTCTATGACATTGTATCCAGAAGGATTTAGTTGAAAAGAGAAGACCCATCCACCCTAAATGTGGATAACTCCATCCCAAGGACTGGGTGCCAGGCTGCATGAAAAGGAGAAAGTCAGCTGAGCCTTCAGCATTCCGTTTCCTGGTTGCAGATGCAATGTGACTAGCTACCTCCCATTCATACTGCCTCAGGTGAAGCTGCTCTCAATGTTGCATCCCCACCATGATGGATTGTACCCTCAAACTGTGAACCACAATAAACCCTTCCTAAGTAGTAGACTGACATGTGTCTTTTCACAACAATGAGAAAAGTAACTCATATACACGCCAAAGACCATCTTTCCTATTATGGAGGGGTAAGAAACCCTTTTGAAAGGCCCACACAGCTCACTCTAGGACCAAATCAAATTCCGTAAACACTCAATGACTACTTTATTCAATGAGAGATGAATTCATGAGCCTTCAATGAGCAATAGAACCACCCAGCCACAAGCCTGCACAGACACGGTGTGGATTCTGGGTGACCCTTCTATTGCTCCGTGCATTTCAGATTCACTGTCTGTATCTCCAACATATTATCAGGCTAAAGAGCATCTCAGATCAGGAACTCTGGAAATCATGTCCTGAGACTCAGTTTGTGTGCAGGAGGTTTGCTGGAGTAGGGGCTGTAAAGACCATGACAGACATGAGAAGGAGGTAGACAGGCTGGACAGAAGCCCAACCACAGTCCATGCAGCTGTAACAGAGACCTCAGCCAATGCTGTGTAAACTCCAAATCTGGGTGACCCTTGGAGATCCTTTAACTTGAGGCTAGGCACTAGGCCTCTGTACATCTTGAGTGACCGTTTGTTAAATGAAAACTGTGTCCAGAGAAGGACATAACTTTGGCCAAAGTTTCTTGCTCTAAACACAGGCAGCTTCTGGGGCCCTGGTGGATTCTTGGTAGACAACATTCCCAGCAGTGGGAAGAAAGAGTTTGAGGCTAATTCTAGGTAACATCAAACAAGCATCCATCATTGATTACAAAGATAAAACTCTGTTCACCAACCTTTATTGAACACCCATTAGAATTATCAGATAAAGGGTGACTCAGTTGACCTCCTGAATTATCTATCTTCCTGGCAGGTCCCAGACATAGAGGACAGGGAAAGCCTGAGGCAGGAATCAGAACAGCAAGTGGTGCAAGAGCACAGGGCCGAAGAACTCGTGGTTTCCCAGAAGAGATTATGAAAGGGAAACTGGCCCTAGGCACAGGTGTGAAATCATCAAAGTCAGGCCATCGCCTCTTTCTTTCAGTCCTGTGCACCTGACTCTGCAAATGCTGTTCTGCTCAGTGATCCAAGGCTGCCCCTGAAGGTGCAGGAGCTTCTCTCAGGCAGAATGAATGCAGGGCCTGACAAGTTACTCAGAGATGTGGATGGCCCCTGCCTCTGATCTACACTCAGATAGCGCCTGTTTTCCAGGTCCATGGGAAGACCGTCATCTCTCCACCAGGGCCAGCTTCTCTTTCCTGTCTGTTTGAATGTCCTAGGACTGATCAAACAAATTGTCCAAAACTGAATGACTTCAAACAATGGTAATCGATTTTCTCATAGCCTTGGATCAACTCCTGCTCCCTCTTTGCTTCTGGCGTTGCTAGGAATCCTCAGCTTGTGGATGTAGTCTGTCTCAAGGACCACATGCTTTTTCCTTATGTCTATATATCTTCCCCTCTTTTTTTCATCCTTTTGTCTGTGTGTGATGTGTGTGTGTGTGTGTGTGTGTGTGTGTGTGCGCGTGTGTATGTACAGGTGCATGTGGAGGTCAGAGGTTGATGATGGGTCTCCTCCTCAATCACTCGTCTCTTTATTTTTCTGAGACAGGGTCTCCCACTGAATCGAGACCTTATTGATGTGGCTGACTAGCCAACAGTTCCCAGAGATCCTCTTAGTCTCTTCTCTGTTCCACTGGTGCACTGAAGTTATGGAAGCACATTACCACACTTGGCTTTTTTATGCAGGTGCTGGGGATCTGAACTCAGTTCTTCACGACTGCATGTTAAACATTTTACCATCTGAGCCATCTCTCTCACCCCTTCTTCCTCTAATCCCCAGCTTACTCTGATATGATATCATTTTGACCTCGTTACAACTGCAAAGACTGCATTTCCAAATATGATAACATTTACAGGTACTAGGTATCAGGAGTTTTGAGAAGCATATTTCAATCCGTAATACTATTGCTAAGGTGACTAAGGTGACTATTGCTAACCATAGCTAAGGTTAGGATGCTCACTCTAATTAATTCATGGATACTAATGAAAGACATCTTGGCAATTTCCTCAGAGTCTGTCAACTGGATTATGTCTCCAACCTTGGAGAGAACACTTGGAGAAAACTAGAAACTCTTACAGGAGCTTTTGAGATGTGTTATACAAACAGACACTGAGGATAATTTGATCACATGTAAGAGGAGCAAAGGGAGACTAGGAGAAACAAAAGGAAAAGTATTTGACACCTGTGGGATTCTCAATTGCAGCTACCTACTTTACCAGGGTAAAACCCACTGATTATTTCCAATGATTCAACAAATTATATTGCTAATGAGGCCAAGACTTAAACTTGACCCAGTCTTATTATTTCTAGATTATCTTTCACTAGTCTTTTCAGAGGCACCGAGGACAGTGGTCTGCAAGAAACTGCTCCAACAGCACAATGCAACCCCGACTCAGCTGCTGGATAAACTAAGCCAAGTGTCTTCCTGTGGTTTGGGGTTGACGAGGGCTCCATATTGATGGAGGCAGCATGACTTTAAGACCACTGCATTTTTTATGATGTTCTTAAATTGCAGTAATGATGAACTACTGCAAAATACCAGCCTCCCGTGTGTTAATCAGAATCATTGTAAGGCACTAGGGACAGATGAGGGGAGCTGTAATTTCACAAAAATGAAAAAGGATCCACGTTTATATTTTGTTGTTACAAGAGAAAGGAAAAAAATAGATTTTTTTTTAAAGCCTGTGATTTCACATGTAATTTTAGGCCTGTTTCACTGCTCTCTGAAAAGGTCTTTCAAGGAAAACAAAGGAAGAGGGGACTGCATTCTAAAGCCAAATAACTGACTGTGAAAATTCTAGGAATCTATCTTTTGGTGACCAGACCCCATGAATGATATGATTCCTTCCAGTTGTGATAAGGCTCATGACGATGTTGAAAGGAAAAACAGAACAAAGTGAAATCCGTGGGGAGACATACAGCAGCGAGCAAGCTGTGCACTGTTCCTGCTCGGAAACTTCCCACAGATTAGCTAGACGTGAGCCCCATTCCGACTTCCATAAAATGGAAATGAACAAACCTTTGCTAGGAACATGGAAGGTAATGGCTAGACCATAAATCCCAGTTCTAAAATTGCCTCAATCTTGGGCCAAGGAATCACTCAGTGTCTCAGAACCTAGTTCCTTCATCTATAAAATGAAATGATAATATCTATTCTTACAGTTTCTGTAGGAATGGAACACGGTATGTAGAATGTTTGCAATTACCAAGTGTTTGATAGTCTTCTGTTCCTACCATGAACAGGGTAAAGCATACAGAATCAGAGATGCTCATGTTCTTTGGATCTTTTATCCAGCTCAGTGACATGTCTACTATCTGGATGCTTGCCCTCGTCTAGCACCACTGGTCCTGGCTTGTGCATCATCTGAGATCATTAAGTAGACTAACTAAACCCCAAATTAAATGTGGGGGTCCTTACCAGTGTTTGCTAGAATCCTCTTGCTCTTTAAATTGTGGCTAAAAGTGAAGTACAGCTTCAGAAGAGAGATGAAAGAGTACACCACGAGGAGGCCAGAGCAACGTGGCTGAGCATAAACCACAAATGTAGTAACCAGCAGGGCAGGAAGAAGAGAGGATGTCCGGCTCCTGTCTGTTCAAGAACTCACCAGGCACCTTTTGAATGGTGACACAGGATAGGAGAGGGAACTCGGATCTCCAGGACGGAGTGGAGGCCTGTGCCTGTGCCCAGCACTGCCTACCAAAACATTAAGTACACTGTGCAGGGATGTTAGGGCCGAAAGCAAGTGGTAGGACAGTTTACTGTGGATCTGGGTACTGTCCTTGTCCTTTGGAAAGTCTTTTCTACTTCTGGTTTGGCATTATACAGACGTTCCTTCTTTTTCACTCAACTAAAGGGACTATTCCACAGGCTGACTGAAGACTTCTAATCATAGAAACCAGGGCCTCCAAAACAGAACAGAACACTTGTAGGTAAAGAACCTGACCACTTCCTGTTCCTTTTTCAACTCTAGAGAGAAAACCATGGCTTCAGACCTTTTCCTGTAGTTGACATCCCTTTCACTCCTGTCGGGAGCCATTTGCCTGCCTTGAACTATGCCCTAGTTTTGGGGTTAGGCAGAAGTCAATCTCGTGTACAGAACTGCTGATTGAAGTTTGTTCCATGCCCAAGACTGAGGTCACCTGAAGATCTTTGAAGGAAGCCAATCACATCTTAAGTTATTTTGCCTGTGTTAGTATTGTTTTTGAACATCTGACCCATTGTTTTGCTCATGTCATAGTATAAATAGGTGGGGGGGGGCACTTAATAAAGGCAAGCTGCTTCAGTGTGACTGACAGCCCTTCTGAGTCTGTCCCTTTGTTTTCTCTTCTCTCTCTTTCTCTACATTTTCTCATCCTCACTCCCCGCTTTGGGTGCAGTTCGATTTCTGCTGGCGGGCTCCAGCACACACCCACAGAGACACAGAGCAGGGAGCATAGCCCTGGGTTTACCCCGTCTCTACCCCTAACATGTCTACTTTGAATCATCATTCTCCATCTTGGCTGTTGGTTATTTAAAAGTAAGCTTTAATAAAATGTTAACACTAGGCCACACTCTATCAGGCTTGTCCAATCTTTTGAGAGTGCAAAATGACACTATTATCCAGAGAGTTCATTCTCAAGAACTGGGCAATTGAGTTACCTACCCTCCAAAAAAGAAAAAAGTCTCATTTTTTTGTTTAGTTTATTTAGGATGCTGTACTGGGCCATATCCATAGTTATCCTTAGCAGCATGCAAAAGAGTCTAGATCAATTGAATGGCAGTGTCTGGAGTGGGGGTGGGTGGGTTTCTAGACACAAGTATTTTTCTATTTTAAATTACATATATATGTACGGATCCATGTGTGGTTATGTACACATAAGTACAGACGCCCATAGAGGCCAGAAGAGGGTTAGATCTCCTGGAGCTGCAGTTAGAGGTTGTTGTGAGCCACCAAACTTGGGTCCTCAGCAAGAGTATCATAAACTCTTAACCACCAAGCCATCTATCCAGCTGCAGGCATGGGTATTTTTTTAAAAATTCATTTATTTACTTTTGTTTTATGCATGAGTGTTTTGCCTGCCTGTGTATAAGCACACCCATATGTACAATGCTTGCAGAGACCAGAAGAGGGTGTTAGATCCCCTGAAACTGGAGTTACATGGTTGTTAGTTGCCATGTGGGTGCTGGGAATGGGAATAGAACCTAAGTCCTCTGCAAGAGCAGTCGGTGCTCTTAACCCCTGAGCATCTTTCCACTTACAAGCATGGCTCTCAGATCTTTCAAGTAGTCAAGGTAGAGATTCACTGACTTAAAGACTAAAGTGGAGCACAGTGTTGTGGCAGAGTACAGGAGAATTAACAACCACCCTGTTTGAGCTTGAGATTGGCACCTGCCAGTTCCTAGGACATAGTCACCTTCTTGGTTCTTCAAAACTCCTGGTAATGAGTTAGAGCTACCTTGACAAAATGAGGCAGCCCAGCAGAGTCAACACAGGGATTTAGTCCTCACAATTCTAGGGGAGCCTACAGGTTGGGTTCTGGTGAGGACTTCCTTCCTGGTTTGTAGATGGCCATCTTCTCACTGGGGCCTTTCTCTGCACTCCTGCAAGGTCAAGGGGGGACAATAATGCCACCTTATATCTCTTGTACAGTTCTTCTAATGGGAACTCTTGAGTCGGAGTCCCACTCTTATAACCTCATTCAACCTTAGCTACTTCCTTAGAACCACAGTTGGGGCTAGGGTTTCCCATGGGAATTTCGGGAAGATGTAAGCACTCAGTCTACAACATTTTCTGCCATGGGCCTGACAGAAACACTAGCAGTTAAAACTAACCCTGGTGTCGTGTCCTGGGCCTCACCATGTGGCTCATGGACCAACCGCATTGCTATTTCTTGGGAATATGTTTTTGAAACTGCAGAATGTGGGTCCTGATGCAACCAGAACCCTCCTCTCTGTACCAGCATCTGATAACAAGATTCCCCCGGTGGACAGTATGAGCATCAGTGCTTGAGAAATACAGTAAGATATCTTCCTCAGTCCAACAGATTCTGGGAATGTTAGCAAAGTCATTTGTGAAACAGCCACATCTGTTCCCTAGATCGCAAAGAAGAGTCCCCATCTTATCCCTTTGTGGATGATGGAATAAATCTCCTGCCACTGACTTTAAGGATACAAGATTAAAATTTCTGATTGTGGCTATAGAGATGGCTCAGCAGTTAAGAGCACTGACAGCTCTTGCAGAGTATCTGGGTTCAATTCCCAACGCCCACATAGCAGCTAACAACTGTCTGTAACTCCAGTTCCAGGGGAATCTGATGCTCTTTTCTGGTCTCTGCTGGCATTGTACATACATACTTACATGTAAGGAGGCAATACACTCATCCATACAAAATAGAAATATAATAAATAAAAAGTAAAAAATTAAAAATGAAGTTTCTGGTGAACTATGCCCCCATCCATGAACCTCTCACTTCTGGGGACTCACATTTGCCCCCTACTCCTGACCCTCTCATACCCCCCATCCTTTTCCAAAGATTTTCCCTATGAAACACAATCAAAATGAAGTTTGAGCCAACTGCAGTAAGCAGTGCAGAAATCCTATCAAACACCACAGACCAACCCTACTGGCTGAGCCTGAGAATGAGGCCTTAGGGCTCCTGCAGAGCCATGAAGGAGTGCAGAGAGTGGGATGGGGGTAGGGCAGGTGTCCAGCTGGCCCACAAGCTCCTGGGCTAGATGGCAGAGAAGGGGACAGACAGCTGGCCATGGGTCCTGGGGATGACTGAGGCTTTTCAAATGAGGGTTGGAGTAAGTAACAGGGAACAGGGCTGAGGACCCTTACATATCTGTCTTGTCACAAGATTCCTTAGCAAAGGTGCCAAGTAGATTAAATCTCTTTAGTGATTAATTTTTGTCAACAATGAAGGTGGGAGAATACTGGATGGTTTGCATTCTTGTTATCTGACAGTCACCAGGCATGACCAATTTGCACGCCCAGACTCCTCTGTCTTGTATGGGTGCCTCAAATCCTACTGTTAATGCTGTTGAGGGGCCTTTTTACTTCTCTTGAAATTTTAAAGTGTGATGAAGGATGGTGTCATAAAGGTGAATAACAACTGTAGGCCATTTTCCCTGGGATTAGACAAGAAACAGGAGCATCTCAAGTCTCTCAAAGGAAGGCCTCGGTGGGTCACAGGGCGGCAAGAGGACCCCAGCAATAAAAGCAACCTGTCAGAATGCCACCTGCAGTCCCCGGACCCAGTCAGGTTCTGCACTTGGGCTTTCATGGGAACCTCTACCTGAGCCGTAGTGTCTTCATCTCCTGAGGACTCTTCAACCTGGGTTTGCTCTGAGTTCCATCTACCCAGATTTCCAGAGTGGGAGATCAATCCTGCCCCATACCCACCCTCCCCACATGTAATAACAGCTACAAAACTCGTCACCTCCAACTAGGAACGGTGCTTGGGGTTTCAAATGATTGGGTTTGTCCTACCTCACCAGCAAATATTCTTAAAAAATTTTTTTTGTTATTTTGAAACAGGGTCTCATGAAGCCCAGGCTGGCCTTTAACCTACTACATAGCCCAATACTGGCCTTGAACTCCTGATTCTTCTGCATGGTTTCCAGTATAAAGGCAGCCAAAGAGACATTTTTTCCAGTGAATTTGAAAAGTAAAGGAGTAGCCAGGTTCTTTTCACACTTTAAAGGTGGGAGCAGAATCACCATGGCAACTGTAGCCATTGCTAGTCTGTTGGCTGATCAAAATGTGGAGAAACAGCCAGATGCCTGCAGCTCCAGCCCTCAGACCACAGCCAGGGCATCCCTGGTGAGAAGATCAGCAGAGGTGGAGATGGTGAGGTGGTCACAGAAGCCAGGCTGTTCTTATTTTCTACAGTTCTGCAGCTACCTTGACACCTTGACCCACTGCCCTGCAGATACTAGACTCCAATGCCAGATGCTCACAACGGCCAAAAACCAAATCCCTGAAATGAATCCTGTAGCCTTTGTGAAACCAGTGGTTTTGTTTCTCAGGTTGAACCACAGCTGATAGAAATTAGAGCCCAGGAAACCAGAGAAACTGAAAATGTAATAATGATGAACTTTGTGTGAACTTTAAGAAATGAGGGCTGGAGAGATGGCTTAGTGGTTGAGGACATATACTGCTCTTACAGAGAGTCCAAGTTTGATTCGTAGCACCTACATCAGGAATGCTCACAACTGCCTATAACTCCAGCTCCAGGGGAATCTAACACCTCTGGCCTTGGCAGGCACCTGCAATCAAGTAAACAAACATATACATATAATTAAATTTAAGGGACTGGAGAGATGGCTAAGCAGGTTCAAACTTGGGTTGTGTACATGTGATATTCTAGGGCTATGGATCAAAGGACAAGATTCTGGGATGATATAAGGTGTGACCTGACCTCTGCTTCTCCATTTCTGGCTGGAGATACCGTTCCAATAAAAGAAGAAGTGAAGCTTGGCTAGAGAACACAGTTCTGTGAGACTTCTGAACAAAGCGGTTCTCAGAAGTTTGGGTCTTATGATTGCTTAGCGTCAGGCTGTTTCCTTATTCAGGCATAACTGTAATGCAGTTTAGAAACATTGCAGTTGGATACAACTAAACTGAACACTGATTATGAAAGTGTTATTACTTTTAAAAAGTGAACTGACAGGAGAATTTCTAATGGTTTGAAGTTGGTTTATATTGTTAAGCAGTTCACTTGATAAACACATCAAGATCTTATTTATAGATTTTAAAAATGTAGCAGCCAGATGTGGTGGCTCGTGCCTGTAATCCTGGCATTTGGGAGGCTGAAGCAGAAAGACTGAAAGTTTGAGGCCAATGTGGGTTACATAGTGAGTACTTTTTTTGGTTCTTGTTTTTTCTTTTTTTAAATAAGGTCTCACATAGTCTAGGCTGGCCTTGAACTCAGTGTGAGGCTGAGGGTAACGCTGAACTCCTGATCTTCCTGCCTCCACTTCCCAAGTGCTGGGATTACAGGGATACATTAGAATATAGATCTAACATACGTGTTTATCTCCTCTCCTTCCTTGCCTTTGGGTAGTGAGCAGCACCATACATATACATATTTTGTATGTTCTTTGTAACTATATGTACCTGTGTTTTGAGACATTTGTTCAATTTGGACATATTTGATAATTTACCTATTTCCTATTTCCTCATCAACAAGCTAATTCATTTAACACCTAGTATGTGCTCTGTATAAGACTGGACTGATCCATAGTTCACGGGCTCAGAGGAAATCAGTGGCCAGTAGTAACAGCATTTACAGAAGATTCTTGCTCATGGAAGGTCCAGCCTAAGCTGGGCTGAGGAAGAGAGGTACTGCATCAAATATGAGACTGAAATTTCACCTTTTAACACCCGAAGGGTTTTAGCTAAGAAGGTCACAAAAAAGGAAACAGTTACTGAGAACGTTGAAGAGGGAAATGCTGGCTTCTGGTTATACGCTGTGTGCTCAACCTTGAACACATTGAGTGTCTTCAGACAGAGGAAGTTAGGTACCAAGAGTGACAGGAAGAAGACAGCAGTGATGAGAGTCACAAGGGAAGGCAGCAGATTCCTCCTTTCTGAGTTTTAACTGTATGTAGGTATTACATGGTCAAAACCCACCTGACTAAAGATTCTGAGATGAGCAAGGTGAAGCATCCTCAGGAGGAAGCCGGCAAGATGAGTGGGTCTGACCTCTGTACAGAAGGAGACATGGTATTTAACCCAAGTAGACTTGGAGTAGGGGGTGATCACTGAGGAGTTACAGCTTCGTTCTAGTGTGCATGTCCCTAGAGGAATGAGAAGGAGCCGCAGGGAGGGAAGGCCTGAGCCACTTGACCTTGTTTTTAAATTTGAGCTTCTATCACAAAGATGTTAATGATCCTGTGGCAACAAGATGGTTGCTAAGAACTTTGAACAGTGGAAGGGCCCAATATAGGAAAAAATAAGAAAAAACAAGGAAGGTAAACAGGAAACTGCCTCCCCACCCCCTTGCCCTCTTTGGTTTTTTTTTTACCAGACCATTGAAATCTTTCTTTGCCAAACTGCTACACTCTTGTGATCTTTTGTCTTGTGATCTTTTGTAGCCCTGTGTTTCCGATAACTGCTTGCTTAGTTACCATGTATATTCACTACTTGCTTGCTTAAACTCTCCCATTCCATATGAGTTGACTACA
This sequence comes from Eospalax fontanierii, assembly GCA_035773235.1. Classification (NCBI taxonomy): domain Eukaryota; kingdom Metazoa; phylum Chordata; class Mammalia; order Rodentia; family Spalacidae; genus Eospalax; species Eospalax fontanierii. Next base: position 9,830,530 of record CM069547.1, read on the forward strand.
TATTTCCCTAAAAACTTAAACTGGGGGCTAGCACTATTACGGAGTGTCAGCCCACCTGTGTGAACAGTCTCCTTCACTTGGTCCAGCTGTAGTGACTGCAACAAAACATGCTAAAATGTTTGCCACATGGATACAAAGCAGACTAAGCTATTAAAGTCACTTTCAATCCCTGACAATAGCTTTCTATTTGGTACCAAGGGTGAGCCTTGGGTCTTAAGTTAACATCCCACTCCATTTCCCTAATTCCTACCTGCTTTTTTCTAGTTCCTGCTTGGATTTAGCAATCATAGTAGGGAGGATAAGAAACAGAGGGGAGCGCGCACACACACACACACACTCACACACACACACACACACACAGATTCTAGAATGTAATCCCATCAGGTAGCTACCTGCACTTAGAGTTGTGGTATATGAAGGAATACAACATGTGGGTGTGTACACAAAGGTGTGAGGCCACATTTATCAAGGGCTGTGGAGGATCTGAGACTTCACCTTGCTTACTGGCTTGCAAATGAATCAGCCTGCTGTGGTTTCACAGCTGCTGACAGAAGACAAATAGACAGCTGGGTCAGAGATAAAGGACTTTACTACTCAAAGCCACATCGGTTCCCTTTGCCAAACAAGTCCCGTGTGGGCAAGGTAGACAGGCAGGATGGATGTACACAGTGGGTCAGTGTCATGACTAGGAAATCTCAAGGTAAAACCCTCAAAGGTATAACATACGTCCTAGCAAACTTGGCCAATGTTTGCTCTAGAGTAAAGGATGAAAATGCTGATGCTGTTGAGATGATGGAGATTTTAATTTTAGTGAGGAAACAAACCTGACCTCCTCACTGGAGAGAATACTGTCTTCCATAGCTGTTTGTTGTACAAATATTTTTGATGGAAGCTATCATATTAAGGTAGGTAGAAGACCCCACAGAGAATTGGCCCCTAACTGTGACCCCCATTAGGAAGACGTTCTGGACTGATCTATCTGTAATTGAACACAGACTAAACACTGGCTGACCACCCAAGTCTAAGCTTCAGATTGTACCCTTCAAGGAGCACCACGAAGACCTTAAGGCTAGACCTAACACCGGTATTAGAATTTCCATCTGTTATTTAACTTGCAAATCCAAAAGCTACTTGCAGATAGTCTAATTCTCACGTTTCTCATTTGAAAGTTGGGGCCAAAGACATTTATGTGAGGAACTGAAGAGATGGCTCAGTGGTTAAGAGCACTGTCTGCTCTTACTGAGGACCCAGGTTTGATTCTCAGCACCCACATGGCAGCTAACAACCACCTATAACTCTAGTTCCAGGGGATCTGATACCCTCTTTTGACCTCCTCCTGCATTGCATGACACAGGTGCACGTACATGCATACAGGCAATTTACTTATACACATAAAATAAAAATAAATTATATATGTTTATATATATAAATAAATTCTTTTATATATATATATATATATATATATATATATATATATATATATATATATATATATATATATATATATATATATATATATATATATATATATATATATATATATATATATATATATATATATATATATATATATATATATATATATATATATATATATATATATATATATATATAAAGAATTCCAGCACAGTTACCATTTGCTGTGAAGGTTGCTGATGTGGACAATATTTGTTTTATATAGAGATATTTTCAAATGAGAATGTGAAGATAGCAGTAAGTCTAGTGTAAGGCCTGAGCATACAAGGCCTCTCTCCTTTCCTGGATATGTTCTGGTAGTCTAACAAACAATACTCTTAACTTGTTTACAGTGAAAATACCCTCACTCCCTATATCTCTGAGATCTAGGGTATGACCTTATAAACTGTAATCCTAGCCAACACCCTCCCCCAGCATCTAATTATCTAATTTGAATTCCTTAGCAACCCTTTGGAGACATAACTTTAGTTCCTATATGTGGCTATTTTACAGACAATTAAGTGGAACTCTCCTTTGAGAAACCCACACTACTCCTGTGTGTCTTAGTCTGCCCTTGAGTACCTCTCTTTCTATTAATGCTGTGCTTAAATCTATGTTGAAAAATCTCCTCTTAATAAGCTCTAACTGCTTCATACTGACTCCTCCTGAAATTCCTTTATGCAGCAAAGTCAAGGCTCCAGCTTCCCTTGAGTAGAGGACCCTAAGGAGGCAGTAAGTTCTCAGGACTGTCCTCCTACCATACCACAGCTGACAATTTTTATTTAGAAAAAATAGTATTCTGAATAATCAAATTGTTAAGACATTTATAAACACATGGTAAAACTGGCTGTTTTTCTCCTGTGACTTAGTTCTGAAAATAGAAGACATGAAATAAGATGTATAGATTCAGACAGTCTACCTGCACTAGGCCCAACAGATCTAACCAATGGTGGCTGAGTTTGGTGGGTTGCAGGAGACTCTAGCCAAACAATGGATTAAGCCATAAACAACTTAACAAATAAAGCTGAAGCTAAATTAAGCTGGTGGATGGACTAGGATGCAAACAATTGTGCTTGTAATCACAGGTGGCTGGAATATTGGAACCCACTCTAGGCTCTGCCCTGAATACCCATTGTTTTATTTTGCTTTGCCCAAATGAACTGCAGAATTTAATTAGTCTAAGGAATTTTCCTTTTAACCAAAAGAAGAAGAGCGTAGAACAGCTCTTTTGAGCTTCCCCAATATAAAAATAATCATCTGTGCAGCTCAAGAACTCGAGGGCCCAAAGATTTCAGTTCCTAAAACTTAAATAACTTCCCAGGGGTCAGAGCAAGTTGTCTTTGTTTTTCCTTCTCTTGGCTCAAATTGCTGCTGGGCGTAGTCTTTGTTCTGCCTTCCTTCCCAAGACTAAAATGTTTACCTCAGCTGTTTAATTAGAGTGAATTTAGGTCGTCTGTCCTCAGTTCTACACAATAAACACTGCATCCTATAATATCATAGATTTCTCTAGGGAACTCAAATCTAATATCTAATTAAACCGTTTTGGGGGATAGTTTTTCTGGCAGTTTAAGCTTGGTAGGTATAGAAGCAATAGGTAAAGTCTAGAACACCTCACCTCAGAAAACAATGAGCATCACTTAATTATAAGAGAACGTATAATTTGTCTTTCTTGCTTCACAAGATTGTTTTGCCCTGTTGGTTCCCAGACTAGAAATAAAAGAGAGACTTAACAGAGTCTGTGTTTTCATCCCAGGTTAGCCAGGGCTCAGTGTTTTGTTACTGAGAGCTCCTAGAAAGAGAACTGAGATTTGCTGCTGCTAAGGAAATTAGAAGAAAAAGCTAACAACTTAACCATCTCCCACTATATATATTTATGGGTGTTTATGTGTGTGTAGACAGACACAGAGAAGGGTGTTAGGGTCCGAGAAGTGGGAACAAACCCCAGGACTCCACTTTGAAGCAAAAAGGAAAATTTATTTTCATAATTTGGCAAACAAAGTGAATCAAGTGGCTAGCCGGGCTGCAGCCCCTAAGGCCAGATCAGGGAACTGCGTGCACCCCCCAAGGTGCAGCCCGCTTTTAAAGGTACCGTGGCTGCACGGCTCTGTTAGCTAATTTAACCTTGATCCAGGACTTGTCTGTCCCTCTGAGGTTATTTGTATTGGACAACTCAGACCTCATCAACCTTGGGGTCTTGGCTTGGTGCCAGAATGCTCACTGAAGCGTTAGTACCCAGAATGTAGTAGGGAGGGGCGAGGCAATTAAAACTTAAGAGGTCCGAGTCTGCTTTGTCCCTACAAAGGGGAAGAGAGACAGAGAAAGAGAGATAGAGACAGAGAGAGAGAGAGAGAGAACCACCATCTCAATGCACTAAGAGACACATGATGAAAAGCAGAGAAGAGAGATTTAGTTAACAGAGAAACATACAAAGGAGGTCAATGGCCCCATGTTCGTCTTCTGGTTACTATATGAAGTTTAGGTTTAAGTGCAGGAAGCATTCGGGTGGGATCAAGAGGTACGGATAATAAAGTAGACCTGGCCAAGGAGGTCCAGCTGGTCATTGCTCAGTTCTGTTTCTACAAGGTCCTTATTGCTTGTAAGAAATAAAAAGTAGTGTTTGGGTTTTCAAGAGTGCCTTGAGCACTCAGAAAACACTGGGTCTCTGCTTCCACCTGCTAATCTAGTACCTTCCCAGCCCCAAATTAGCAATCTAGCTACCCTCCCTAACTAAAAGTTTAGAGCAGTATTTTATCTGTTTTTTGAGCCAGGGTCTCCCTACAGCCCAACTGGCCTGGAACTCACTATGTAGACCAGGCTGGCCTTGAACTCACAGAGATCTGCCTGCCTTTGCCTCCTGAGTGCCATGCCCAGCTCCAGAGTAGAAAATTATTAACAGCCAAGCTAGCCTATAGATATGACAAGATCATGTCCTGATAAGCTTCAAAATAAACAGTATGTAAAACATAGAGATGAACCCACTTACGATTTTTGTTAAGAAATAGACAAACAGAAGTGGCAGAGAAAAAGATAAGACTCAGATGACCTACAACACTGCACCCTCCTAATGACTCAGTCAGTGAGGAAAAGGAGGAAAGAATTTGCATTTAGCTTCATAAAAACTGTTCTCTAGGGGCTGGAGTGATGACTCAGTGGCTAAGAGCACTGACTGCTCTTGCAGAAGACCTAGGTTTGGTTCCCAGAATCCACAATTGTGGCCAAAAATTTGTAAATCCACTTTCAGGGGAATCCAATGCCCTCTTCTGGCCTCTGAAGGCATTGCATGCACCTGGTGCACTTATATACGTGCAGGCAAAGCACTCATACACATAAAATAAAAATAAGTAAGTCTTTAAAAACCTGTTCTCTACACTCAATCAGTACTTTCACCATTCTGGCTTTACAAAGTCATAAACTGCCTTGCTTTCGATACTCTGAGTCTCCAGTGCTCATTATTAGGAGGGAGGGTCCTCATTCCTCATATTGCTTGAGTCTTCTCAGGAGAAGATTAATCTTGCTTCAGGGTGTAATAAATTTAAGCAAGAAGGCAACCTAAAGTAAAGGGGACAGACACAAAACGGAGGCAGAGATGACTGACAGGCTTTATCCTGCTTTTAGTTACCATGTTGGCCCAAGTAAGGAGTCAGTGCTTTTTAGAAAAAGTGTTTTGTAACTGCCCGGTGATGTATAATCGAGACTGATTTCAAAGTTTATGGCGATTAGAATCACCTGGGCTTGTTAAAACTGATAACTTTAAAAAGTTTAAAACAAGCCAGGTGTGGTGCTATGTGCCTTTAGTCCCAGCACTCAGGAGGCAGAGGCAGGTGGATCTCTGTGAGGTGGAGGCCAGTCTGGTTTCCATAGTGAGTTCCAGGACAGCTGGAGCTCCAGGGGAGACCCTGTCTCCAAAAGACCAAGAGCAACAGAAAATAAATAAATAAATAAATAAATAAAAACAAAAGGAAAACTCATTATTGGGGTCTATCTATAGTTTCTGATTCCATAGGTCCAGGTTGGGCCCTGAGAAGCTGCATTTCTAACAAGTTCCTAGGCAATAATGGGTCAGGACTCCACTTTCAGAACCAGGAAAGCAGTACCACAGCCTGGCCTTATGCTATAATCTGCAGGGGGCAGTTCTCAGCAAGCAGTGCCTGGTTCTCTCCTTGCAGAGTTTCAGACTTAATTCCACGAGGCAGGAGCCAAGGCACCTGGAATCTGAAAAACTTGTCATTTCACAGGATTGAGAGCCACGGACACGGAGGACTTTCCCACGTTATGTGCTCTCTTCTCTCACTCCGGCTTGGCAGCTGGGGGAACGTGGACAAATGTAAAAAAAAAAAGCATGTTAATAAGCCTCTTTGGATGCAGACAGGTCATTGGGAAAACCTGCCAGGAAGAAAAGATTATCCAACGTGCCTGATACTTCCTGCTGGTGAGGATGGGTGAGGAATTCAGCTCAGGGTGACCCAGTTAGGAATGTTGGGCTCCTGGGCAAAATATTTCCCCCAGAGTTTTCTTTAATTATAAAAGAATCAACTTAGTATTCCCTCTCCTTTTCAACAGAGGGGCCCAGTGCTCCTGTGTGGAGTATAAGCCAGTAGAGAGGTATGGTGACTCCTTTGGGACCCTGGGGAGGGGAGGAGGTAACACTTGGCTGGGAATTCTCATTTATCAAACCCTCTTCATCATTACCATCATTATTCCTAAATCTCCCGAGACTGGAGAGATGGTGAAATGGTTAAGAGCACTGGATGGTCTTGTAGAGGACCTGGGTTCAGTTTCCAGCACCCACCTGATGACTAACAACTGTCTATAACTCCAGTTCCAGGGAATCCAGTGCCTTCTCATTTCCTTGGGCATTGCACACATGTAGTACACTTGCATACATGTAGGAAAAACACACACACAAAATCAAAATAATTAAATCTTCAACAAAACAATAGTATTTTCTGAAGCTTCGCAGGAGAGTTAACATTTAAAGACTTTGAGGTCCTTAACCCCAACTGCTTAGAAGACACAAAGAGAACCTGGTTCCACCAAGGTGATCAGTTAATTCTAAGTTCCCAGGCTGTCCTTCATTGTAGTATTAAAAATCATATCCCAGCAAACAGGCACAGTTAATTCCCCTGCTCCACAACAATTAAATCATAATACTGTGTGGATGGGTGCTGAGTATCAGACCCTTTAAAAGCACTTGAGGATCATGATATGTAGCCTGGGCTGAAAACTGGTAGTTTTTACATGGAATGAAGGTGTGTGCAGTACAATGATGGGAGCTGGGGATGTAGACGAGTTCACAGAGAGCCTGTGCTGCATGCGTGAAACCCCAAATTCTACCCTGACCACCACATAAAAACTGGGTGTGGTAGTACACACCAGTAATCCTATCACTTAGAAGCTGAAGACAGGAGAACCAGAAGTTCAAGGTCATCCTTGGCTACCTAGAGTTTAAGGCTAGCCTAGGATACAGAAGACTCTATCTCAAAACAAAAAGATGGTGGATGATAGTCTTAGGGGATAATTTTATAAATGTTCTTTCATAAGCCAAAAATTTGATTCCTGTGTAAGCAAATCAGAACCAGAGCAGAAATCAACTTAAGCAATTTTTCTTTAATGTCAGAAATGTTTCAATATAGAGAGAAGTAGAATATTTGCCTAATTTTTCTGCCTAGTTACATGTGCAGTATTGTGTTATAGTCTATTGTCCAGAATAAGCCATAGTCAGTCAGGTTCAGTTCCCCTCAGAAACTCAAACCAGGGACTCTCACATAAAACATCTCCCCAAGAGTCTCCTTTAATAATAAAATAATTCTAATAGATTGCACAGTTGGGACAGCCAAGGTGCAGGCAAAGCTTGGACAAGTGGGCTCCAACCCTGGAGGTGAATTCTCAAAGGCCTGAAAAACAGCAGGCTACCCTGGGCCAGAGGGTTAAGCAGAGTGTCTAGTCATTTCTTCCCCTCTGGATTAGACAGAGGAATGAGCATTTCTATGGAGGAAAAACTTTTACTGAAACTTAATTATTGGTTACTCAAGTCCAAAAAGCTTAATTAAAAAATAGTTAAAGCTGAGTGTGATATGCCTATAATCCCAGCACTCTAGAGACGGAGGCAGGAGGATCTCGAGTTTGAAGTGTTAAATAAATAGATAGATGAGGGGGGAGGGTTAATTATATATATGTACCTGTCTTTGTGACATGCAGTGGCCCTCCAGTTTTACATGCCGAACTTTGGCTCTCACCATGTTCAAAATAATCCAGAACAGGAGCAGATCACAGAAAGCCTTGAAAGTCATGGGGACACAAGGGAGAAAACGGAAATCAGCTTTTGCTTTTCAAAAGATTTGATTTTTAATTATGTGTATATGTGTTTCTGTGGGTGGAATTTACCGTGCAGTGAGTGCCTCTGGAGGCCAGAAAAGGGCATCAGACCCTTAGAGCCATTACAGGCAGTTGTGAGCTGCTGACTTGTGTGCTGGGAACCAAACTTCAGTCCTTACTGTTAACCACTGAGCCGTCTCTCTAGCCCTGAAATCGATTTGGGGATACAGGTTCTTTCCTAGAAGAAGCTGGCAAAAATGCGCTACCCCGAGGTCCCCCTGCAAGCACCCATAATGCAACACATACAAAGTGGTCAGGACCTTTTCTTACTCTTTTGGCTTGTCCATTTTTACTCTTCCCTCAGTTCATCTAAATAGGGCCTGGTACAAAGAGAGCTGTCAAGAAAAGGGGCTGCGTGGTGGCAGCCACTGCTTTTAATATTACCTCTAATCTATGTAAGAAATCACAGCTGACAGTAAAGAAAAGGCTAGATGACACGGTGGGGTGTCTGCATACTAGAAAACACTCTGCTTAGCTAAATATTCTCCCCTTACCTAGTGAAAGTGACTAATAAGACATATTTAAGCACGGAGACACATGCCTCTAATCCCAGCACTCAGGAAGGGAAGTCAAAAGGATCAGGAGTTGAAGGTCATCCTCTGCTATATGAAAGGGTTTGAGACTGACCTGAGGTCCATGACACCTGTATTAACCAGGGTCATCTAAAGGAACAGAACCAATAAAATGAATATATACATGTACATATATATATATATATATATATATATATATTTCTGAAGATATATATATGTATATATATATATATATATATTTCTGAAGATATATGGGGATTTATTAGATTGGCTTACAGGATCAAGTCTGAGTAGTCCAACAATGGCTGCAGAGCACTGGAGAGACTGAGAATCCTGTAGCTGCTCAGCCCACGAGGCTCGATGTCTCCGCAGTCCTCATCTGGCACGGAAGGCCTGAAGGATTCCTGGCGATCTGCTAATCTTCAGTCTATGTTGGACTCCACAGAAGTTGATTCTACTGTCAGTGAAGGAACGCCATAGGAGTAAGATGAACAGGCCAATGAGAGAGAAGGCTAACCAGCAAAAAGCAAATATTGCCTTCAGCCATGACCTTTTAATATGGGGTGTCATCAGAAAGCAATGCCCGTTAGGGTGGATCCTCCAGCTTCAAATAATCTGATCTAGAGAGTAGTTCTCATGTCAGTTAATTCCAAATCCAGTCAAGTTGACAACCAAGATTAGCCAGCAAAGCACCCCACATCAATTCTTTTAAAGAGAAATATATGTAAAGTATAAAACAGAAACCACCATATCTCTTTTGTGCAGAAGAAGGAACTAAAGAAATCATCCTTACCTCGCCTGACCCCTGATTCTAACAGACTCCTGAATTCTAGCAAGAATGACTGGCAGAGCTTTCTTCCTGGCTGAATGTTTATAACCTGCATGGGGTTTGGGATATCAGTCAAAATCCTGACAACTATTACAATGTTCTGTGAATCAGACAGTGGACCTGGCTCCCTTCTTAATAGCCTGTTAAAATATTTCAAAAAGAGATTAGTGAAACCCCAGAAGCTCCCAGAAGGAGCTGTTTGTCTCCCTTTAGTGTACCATGTACAAGACCTGGAAGCAGAGTTCCATGGGCCTCAAATGCACTGGCCCCCCAGGGAGAACCCCACTGCAGCCTGCATTGCACTATGCAGACACTTGACACAGTGCCAGACACCGTCTAGGCAGCTCCTTAAGCTGAGTAATGAGATTTGGTTTATTGGGAGACTGTAATTACCAGCTTAATGTACAAACACATTTCTCTTTACAGATATTCCCACAAGCACAGGCTTTGTTCTGAGGGGAAGGCAAGCTGCGTCCTCTTCCCAGCAAAGAAGACATGGATCCAGGTTGGTATTTATGTAGGACTGGTGAAATCTACCTGCCCTAGCTTAGATATGCTCCCTTTCTTGTGCCCCACCTAAGAACTCATAGCTAAGTCTCTGACAACATCCATGGGATGGCTGTTCCCCCACTTCACATTTATTCTGTATGTATGATGGAAATAACTATTTATGACACGCTACTAGGAACTAAGGAGATTTACAAAACAAGATGAGCTTGTGAAACATTGCTCAATTGGTAAAGGGGCCTACCACCCAAAGTGACAACCTGAGTTCGATCCCAGGGAATGACTCTAGAAAGGCTGACTGGACCCCAGTGGATGAACTTGCACTGAGAGACATCTGGGGCCACTGACTTGACTTGATAGGCCTTAACGTAAATGACAAATGCATGAAATCCAGCAGGGGACATGGAAGGGTACCAGTGGGAAGGGGCATAACGATGACTAAGACATTGTATATAAAATACACAAAAATTCAATAAATATATACAAAAAAAGTTGAGAAAAGATCCAGAAGTGATTGTCAGAAAATGAAAATCCTATTTTAAAAATATGTCCTGACTGACTTCTGGTGGTTTACCTGTCGTTAAGACTGCTATGGAAGTAGAGGACTACTGTTCCTGCAGAAAAGTCACCAACAGATTCAGCTATCGGAGAAAGCTGTCCACAGACTCACTTCAACAAGGGTTCAGACAAAGGTACAAAGTGTCTTATTCAGTATTACAACATTGTATATACGATCCCTTCCCATACCCCAAATGTCCAAATACAAACCTAGAAAGGTGGAAAGAGTTGGTTGTGGTCGTGCGTACCCATAATCCCAGAAAGATCACCAATTCGAGGACAGTCTCATTACACAGGGAAAATCTGACTCGAAAAATAAATAAATTGGAAGGGCCAACTGTTACCAAGAAAAAATAATTTTAATGGGAGACAACAGATTTCATGACAAAAATACTATAACTAGAGATTACTCCAAATGAAGATAAATTATTCTATTAGTATTTGAAGTATTCCTATAGATCACAAAGGCAAAGCCCTTTAATCCAAAAAAAAAACCTTGGTATTGATATGAACAATTATATCATCAAATATGTGAAGAAAATTCTCAGTGTCTTGTCACTAAATTTGATATGAAACAGATGAGCAATATTATTTATCAAATTAACAAATACTTTTAAACTGACGATATTCAATTTTGTCAAGTGTCTGATGAGATAAGGAGCTATTACAACTGTTTTAAAAGGGTTTATTGTCAAATATGTATGTATAAAACATGAAGTGAACATACACATTGCCCAACCAATTCCAAATATGGGAATGTCCCCAAGGATATAGTTACACAAATACAAAAAATATGATGGCCACTGCCACACCAATTATAATATCAAATTCAAATAAAATTACAGTGTGGAAAATGAACATTGTTAAGGAGACGCTCATTCAGACTTTAACTGAAAATTATTTGAAAATGTACAGTGTGCCCACATAATAGGAGAATGTACAGACTTTAAAAAGAACAAAGTAAAGCTATGTGTATGGGCGTCAAAAACACCAGAATACATTTTTTAAATAAATAAATGCAAATAAAGCACATTACTTGCAGATGTTTATAGTTTGTGTTTCTATCCATACTGATATCTGCACCAAAAGGTCTATAATAAACATTAGCTACTGATGAGGAGATCGTTTTAGGGTGGAGCAGGAAAGAAATTGTAGCTTTTATACACATATTATATACATAAATATTTCCTGATTCATCTGTATGTGATTTTCAAAAATTTTTGTTAAAATATTAATAATTCCTGAAAAAATGATTTCATGTCTATAAACAACATTAATGAATATTCATCTAGAAAGAAAAATAACAGAGAAGTAAAACAATCTGGGGCCCAAGAACCTTTTCCCTTAGGAAAAGTCTTATTAAAGCCCGTGTGTGTATGACCTGTGGCCCCGTGAGGCCTAGGAGAGTTATAAATGAGGCCTCCCATGAAATGTGCACCTACTTAAAATGTTATGATTGCTTTTGCTTTTTTTGTGTGTAACACGGTTGTTTCTCCAGCATGAGTCTTGTAGATGACAGGGCCCTTCTGCAATTTCAAAAATTCAAACACACCTGCAAGCCATCTAATACTAAACTCACATAACTTCTAGTGCTGGTTTTCTATAACTTATACAATGACCACCAAACTGTAAATACAACCAAGTTTCTAGGAAAATTCTGTTTCCTAATTTCTTTGGATCACAGGGAAACTGAGCAATGTGTGTATTGATGTAAGCGCTCAGTGTCATTCTCTCCTGGAGCTTACATTACTTACTAGACCCACCACCCCTCAGTGGGAGCCCCGGGCCAGGGCCTGCTCTGCTGCCCCTGCAGACTGTGAGTGTTCCTTGCTCTAGAGCTCTCCTTCAGCCTGATGCTCCTTCCCAGCCATTCTGCCTGCCCTCTGCTTTCACAAGTATCAGTCCCTCATCCAGCCTGAGCCCCCCACACACATAGACTCCTGCTGCGCCCTTCTGTGTCTCCCACAGCACTGCTCCTGCTGAGTTTGCGCATGAAAAAGCATGTCTTGGCTTTTGCTACTCAAAGACCTAAACCGAGGAGTTTCCCTTTATTGGAGAACACCTGACCCCCCAAATCAAGGATTCAGACCCACTGTCTGGTCAAAGACTATGCAAGCTGTCTCTCCCTGCTGGTCTGATCTTCACTGGCTCCGGTCTTCCTGTCCTTTGACCTCTCCTCTCTTTGCCTACCTCTGTTTGACTTAATGAAAGGACCATGGGTTCAAATTATCAGTGAAAGGTCCCATCAGTTATCAACAGATGTGGCTCACAATGATGATGAGATCATTCTTTCTTGTGAGGAACCTTCCTGAACACAGCAGGCCATTTTGCACTCCTGGCTCCTGCCATTGTGTTCTAGGACTTGTTCCCCATCACTGTGACAACCAAAATGAGCTACCTGCTTTCAGGCACCACAGCAGAGTGCTTCCGCCCCATCAGCCGCTGAGAACATCTGGCTTAATGTCTTGTCAGCTTTCCTTACCCACTGTCCTCCCATCATAGCAAGTTGAATGTTCTTCAAGCCGGAAGACTAGAGCTGACCACGGGCTCCCTGCAACTGCACGGGTGCCAAGTCCTGCTGTAGCCAAAGTTTTGGGGCAAAATCCCAGGCTCCAGTAGCCCTAACAGGCTGGGCTCGGCCACCCGACCTGATGCGTCAATTAAAGAGGCAAGACGGTGAAAAGCAGAGAGAGAGTATATCTATCCACTGGGGAGAACACAGGGGTCCAGTGACCCCAGGTCTGCCTTCGGGGTAAGGACACGAGTTTAAGGTTTGAATGAAAGAATAGTGGGGAGCAAGAGGCACTGAAGGATTAAGAGTCCTGGTAAAGTTCAGTCTGCTTGGTTAACGTCTCAGTGTGGGTTCCACAAGATGGTCCCGAGAAGTCCTCCTGGCTTGTGGGGTCAAGATGGTTTCTGTAAGATAATGACTCATGCTTCCAGCTTGCAACCTAGACAATTGCCCTTCTCTGGGGACGGTCTGTCCTGCAACACTACGCTGTTCCCTCCGTACAGAGTGACTACACATTTAGGACAATGATTTATAACTATGCTTTAGACCTCCAAGGGGGATGAAAGGTTAAATAGAGACATGCTCCTTAGGGGGTAACTTGCCTATGCAGAGTCAAGCAGAGCTCTGAGCCTACTGTAAAGGAAGCAGACACAGAATGAAGACAGAAATCCTGATGTCCTGCTTTTAGCTCCTTTGTGGGCCCAAGGGAAGAGCTAGAGCTTTGTAGAGAAAGCAGCTTCTAAGTGCCTGTTTGGCTGCCAGGAACCATTCACAGTTTGACAGACTGATGCTGCTCTCACTTCCTGGTCATTAATCCCAAACTGATCCCCAACCCTTGTGACAATCTAGTAAGTTTGCTGTTCTAGTCCATAGGATGATCATTAGGACCTTCTCTAGTCTCCAGAACGTTCTGACCATTAGCCTATGCCAACCCAAGAGGAGAACTCTGTCATTGCATAAAAAGAGTAGATGCCATTTCTTCAGACCCTACCGACAACAGATAACCCTTGACACCTCTGCTCTCTCTGCCCTATCTTTCCTCCTAGAACAGCAGAAAAGGGGCTCTTCCTCTGTCTAAAACCACCTCTCCTCCCTGGGACCCCCACCTGCTCCTACACATCTACAACAGATAGACATCCCCTGTCCTTCAGCGTTCCTCTCTTCTGTCTCCTAACATCATGCCATCCCCATCCAAACTTGTGCTTCTTTCTCGCACATGAAAAAGTTCATTGTTTAGATGAATCATGAATATGCTTCACATAACACCTCATTAAGGCTTCATCTGGGGAGTGACTTAACTTGCCTGAGGATTTAAAAATAAAACTCTTGAGCCCATGTCACCTCCAAGGATGGTCAGCTCTCTTTGACAGCCTCCCTGGGTAGTCGATGTTTCACTCTTTCCCTCACTGTTGGATCCCTTTTATCTTAACACTGTTGTCATCACTGAGTCAAACTTATTCTTTACAAGAATACAAAACAAGATTCCAGGTCATGTTCAGTGCTCGGCTTGCCTGACCTCCTAGATCATCTGCTACACTGACTCATTCTTAGAGAAGTCCACGCTACCTCTACCTTCTAGGTCAACAGTGACCTGTTTTACCTCCTACCTCTAGTTCTCTTCCTGCTACAGCAAGCTTTCCTTTCTAACTCTGACTTAAAAATCTATGTCCAGGGAGCTGGAGAGATGGCTCAGTAGTTAAGAGCACTGACTGCTCTGGCAGAGAACCAGGGTTTGATTCCCAGAACCCACATAGAGGCTAACAACCGTCTGTAACTCCAGTCCCAGGGGATTCAACACTCTCCGCTGGCACTGACATGGATGAACCTACCTATATGTAGGCAGTACACTCATACACATAAAATAAAAATAATAAAGTATTTTTTAAAACTCTGTCCAAAGCTTCTCTCAGGCCCTCCTTGTCTCTTCCTTATAATTCTTCCTTGGTGACAGTTCTGGGGATGACCACATCCATTAGAGTCTGTCGGCTAACAACTTACCAATTGTCATTCCAGTTCTCTCGCCCAAGTCTTACCCTTATATATATAAGCCAAGTGTCATCCTTGGTTTTCTGTCTAACTTACAGAGTCAACAAACTTATTATTTCTATGTCTGTTGAGTTTAAGTTGCTGTTAGCACAATACACTCTGGGCAATTTTAGCATAAAGAGACTTCTGTGAGTGGTTTCATGTTTTTAAATGGTTGAAAAGAATAGAGGAAGCTCTAGGCTAGGTGTCCAGGAATGGACCCCAGAATAAAACTGGAGAATTCATCCCGGCAGGGACATGTTCTCTTTGGTACAAGCAAGGGAATTAGAAAACTGTTTTCTCAAAAAGGGGCTGAGTTCTGATGCAGCTGGCAGTCAGCTGTGACCAGATGAATTGGAGCCAAAGTCATTTCCAGCTGGATTTGATCATCACAATGATGCTCAGATTCTGCGGCCTCTTCCTCTGCTTGACTCAGTTCTGAATTCAAGATTTTGCATGACCAGCTGATTGAGAGACCTAAGCTGTATCTGAATCCCAAATGGTAAGAGAATGTGGTAAATAGTTTTGGACTTCCAGACACTTTGCTATAGGACAGATCATAACACAACCACAGCACGGCCAGTCATTCTACCATTCCCTCCGATATAAAACAGCTCATCATTTCCCCTGCATGCTACTTCTCTCTTAAAAGTGCACAACATCGTGCTGTCCTACCACATCCTGCCAACATACAAAGCAGCTTACCATTCCCTTAACATGCGGCTTCCCTCCTAAAGCTCTGTTCCTGTAAACTGCACGCTCTCTGCCCAGTTGGTCAAACCTGAAACAGTAATGTGTGTGATCTGTTCTCTTCTGGGCTATACCCGTGAATGCCAGTTTTGCCCCTGATACTTTTCCGATCCATCACTTGTTTCTCTCCATTTTTTCATCACCTCTCATCTGAACTGTGTCGGGAGCCATTTGCCTGCCTTGAACTATGCCCTAGTTTTGCGTTAGGCAGAAGTCAATCTTGTGCACAGAAGTGCTGATTGGAAGCAGGAGTTTTCATTATGCAAATGATTTACACCTGAGGAGAAGTTTATTTTGCACCTAAGACTGAGGTCACCTGAAGATCTTTGAAGGAAGCCAATCACATCTTAAGTTATTTTGCCTGTGTTAGTATTGTTTTTGAACATCTGACCCATTGTTTTGCTCATTTCATAGTATAAATAGGGGGGACTTAATAAAGGCAAGCTACTTCAGTGTGACTGACAGTCCTCCTGAGTCTGCCCCTTTGTTTTCTCTTCCTCTCTCTCTCTCTCTCTACATTTTCTCATCCTCACTCCCACTTCGGGTTCGATTTCTGCCGGTGGGCTCCGGCAGGACTGTAACCTCCTAGCCAGTCTTTCTGCATCCATCTTTGCCCTTCTCTAAGTCATTTTCAGAACATAGGCAGAACAAGCATCAAATATGAACATGGCACTTCTCTGCTTAAAAACTTCATTTAATACGTGTTCTCTGTTATTATTTAGCAGGGATCATCCTGGAAACAGATATGAGGACTTAATGACTACCTTATGCACGCCCAGATTCTAACACAGTGCCACATACACAGCAAATGTGGCTAAAGGTTCTGCCCTTTTCCAGCCAAACAACCCAACCCTCATCCACTAAGCAGCAAGGATGTTTTTTCTGTCTGTGAGCAATAACATCACAAGAAAAGCAAGGCTCTAAATACAGTGGTGTTAGTCAGATTTAGCTTTAGTCAGATGCTATCTTCAAGTTCATCCCCCAGGAGAAAGTTGCAACTTTCTCTCCTGCTCTCCTGCTAAAAGAATTGGGAAAGGTGGAGAATCAGGCTTTTCTTCTTCCCGTTCTGCCTTTTCTTGCTTTCTCTGTTGGTCTCTCCTTCATTCCTCTTGGCCTCACCTCATCTCTTTTAATATCTATTTCCTTAAAGTCCTGATAGAAACATCCTGGCCCTTCCTTTAAGGCCTGATCCCTTGTCAGTCACAGATTTCTGTGTCAAAATCTTCCACTACTCAATTAGGGATTAACCTGGTGCCTTCTCTGTGAGATTCTCTCTTTCAGCCTCCCCCCTCCCCACTGCCCCACAAGACTTCCAGAGCCAGCATTTCTCCAGCCCTTACAGCTGTGTATAATTGTACTGCTTCCTTTTTGCCTGTGTTTGTTGAAGACAATAAACTCAGAGCACATTCCTGGAGTCCGATTCAGAATGCCCCTGGAGGAACAACCAGGCTTCAAACCGGCTGAATTAAAAAACAAAGAGACAAATCACAAAACCAGCTGCTTTATTCCAGCCATTTTCACTCTCACCTACCATCAACACAACACATGGTCAGGAGACCAGCGCTGTACTAACCTCCCAACAAGCAGCAGATGGATGTGTGGGCCATGACACACCTGAAGGGGACCGCCAGGCACCCGGTGCTTGCCAGCGGCCCACGTGCAGTTGTTGTCGGGCACTTCTTAGCGTTGTCCCCTGGGCTTTAGGTTGGATATTATTCCACAAGAAGAGAGAAGCAGGCACAGAGGCAAAGGATGCCAAAGAGACCTGAAGCATTAGTGCTGTGGTTTGAATGTGAAATGTCCCCCACGGGCTCATGTGTTTGAATACTTAGCCCCTGTTAATGGTTCTGTTTTAGAAGGTTGTCAAGTCTGGAGGAGGTGGAGCTTTGCTAGAGGAAGTGGGTTACTGGGGGTGACCTTTGAATGCTTTTAGTGTGCCTCATTTCCTGTGTGCTCTCTGTTCCCTGACTTTGGATGCGATGTGACAGTCCTTGCTGTGATGAATATACTCTCTCTTAAGCAATGAGCTAAAAACAAGCCCTTCCTCCCCTAAGTTGTTTCTGATATCAGGTATTTGGTTCCAGTAACAAGACCAGAAACACATTTAGTTATTCTGCCAATGTTAGGCATATTCACTGTCAATACAATGGGTGACCCAATTGGCTAAGAAGGATGCCTCCTGCTATAAAAGGAAACATTTTGCCTAGGGATATGGCTCAATGGTAGAGCACTTCCCTAGCATGTGCAAAGCTCTAGATTTGATCCTCAGTACTTACAAGGAACATTTCAATTGATAATGATTTTCTGTACTTACAACAAGAAGCTTTGTCCTGTGAACAGAGGTGTGCATGCAGATGTTCACATAGCTATGACCAAATACCTGTAAGAAACTAAGGAAGATTTATTTTGACTCAGTTTCAGAGGGTTCAGTCCATGGTTGCTTGGTCTCCTGTGGCAGGGGCAGGTGGAGAAGAGGCTGCTCAGCTCACAATGGGCAGGAAGCAGACAAAAGAGGGACTTGGACCAGGTACAGCCTTCACAGGCATGGGCATATGACCTATGTCCTCCAGCTAGGCCCCACCTCCTAAAGTTTCCACAACCTCCCTACACAGTGCTCCCAGCTAGACCAAGTGTTCAATGTGTGAGCCCAAGGATATTTCATATTCCAGTCACAACTTCCTATTTATTGAGTATATTGTTGCCTCATGATCTTTTGCTTTCCTGGGACACACTTGTTCACTTGATGAGGTAGTTCATTTATCCGTTTACTCTTAACTTTATTCTTTTAACCAGCACTGAGATCCTACTGTGAACTTTGCTGTACGAACACACTGATAAATAGTATGTAGTCTTAACTTTAAGAGTGGGATGCAGATCCCCCAGGTCCAGCAGTTGCTTATAGTATAGAATGAATGGAGCCCCATAAAAATTAGCATGTTATGGAGTGGGAGAGCAGGACACAGACCTAGGGTTGAGGAGGTAAGGGAAGGCTTCAGAGAGGACATGACCCTGACATGTGTAGTTAAACTACTTGGTCAGAAGTCCAAGGAAAGTTTTGAGTTTTGGGGATTTGGGTTTGAAATCTAGTTGCTATAATTTGGATCTTCATTTTGAATCACTGAGATTGAACCCAAGGCCTTGTGTCTCTGCCAGGCAAGCACTCTACCACTGACCTACATCCCAGCCACTGTAGTTTGGACCTTGAATGTCTCCCATAAAGTCTCAAGTGCTAAAGGTTTTATTCCCATCCTGTAGCTCCATCAGGGGCAGAATCCTTGAGAGGTGGAACCTAATGGGAACACATTAGGTCCCCTGGAACATCCCTTTGTTAGGGGTTATCAGGACTCTAAGATCTCTCTCTCTCTTTCTCTCCCTACATCCACCTCTCCATCTGCCATGTGAACAGGTTTCCTCTGTCAAGTATTCTTCACCACGATGTGTTACTTCAACCCAGGCTCCAAGCGGCAGGGCCACATAAATGCGCAAAGGCCTCAGAACTTGTGAGTCCTCTCTTCCTGAAAGCTGGTTCTCTCAAATGTCTGGCCACAGTGATGGAACGCTGACTGACCAGCTCTAGGCTCTTTAATGCCTGGGTGAATCGAGGCAAATCATTCCAGGCCTTGGGCATTGTTCACTGTGTGTAAATGAATGGTGTAGCAATACTGTGAAGCCTGTAGGAGACAATACTGGTTTAATCTTCTACAAGTGTGGTGGAGTGGACATAGGAGATCTCCTAGCGACCTACAAGGCCCCATCTTTCCCTTTACTTCCCATTATAGCACCAGCTAGCTACCTGCCTTCTCCCCATCCCTCTTCAGTCCACCCATCGGCTGATCTCCATATATTACCACACACACCTTTTTTTCCTCACTGACCTGATTTGTTCTTCCCTAGAGAGCTATTAGGGAACACCTCCTCATCTCTCTCCATTGCCACTTCTCACTGGAGTCTTCCCTGACCGCTATGGTAGGCAGAATAGTGGCCTTTCAAAGATGCCCACCCAAACCCTGGGAGCTTGAGGATCTGGGCCCAGTTGGAAGAAGGACGCCACTGAGGGTGTGCCTTTGAAGGCCAGATTTTGCCGCCCCCCATCCCTACCTCTTGCTTTTGCTTCTCAGACACTGCCACCATGATGTTCTGCCTCTCACCCCAGACCCAGAAATAGTGGTACCAAGTGACCATGGGCAGAAACTTCCGAAACTGTGGGACAAAATAAACTTCCACGTGTCTGTGTGTGTGTGTATACATGTATGCATGTGTGTGCAGGTACATGTGTGTATGAGAAAAACATTTCTGTGTAAGCTGGTCATCTGTGATATTTTGTTGTAACAGTCTTTGCAGATGTGTAACACTGCCTTGTCTAAGAATCTTTAATCTGATCTATCTGCAAGGGCCTCTGCTATAGTTAGGATATGAGCCCCCTGAGGGACCGAGCGTTAAAGCTTTATTACTTACCCAAAGACACCTTAGCTGGGCTCTGGTGGAAGGTCTAGGTCATCAGAAACACACCCTCCTGGAAGGTAGTGAGAATTCAGGCCCTCTGCCTCTCTGCTCTCCAGGCACCATGAATTTTGAAAATTGACTGCACTGTGCCCCGCTCACCACGACATGCTGCCTCGCCACTTAGCCCTGGAATGAAACTTCTAAGATAAATAAATAAGGGGCTGGAGAGCAGATTCAGTGGTTAAGAACTCTGGTTGCTCTTACAGAGGACCTAGGTTCAGTCCCCAACATCCACATAGCAGCTAACAACTGTCCCCAACTCCAGTTCCAGAGTATGACTCCTTCTTCTGACCCCCGCAGGCATTGCACAAGGAGGGTGCACTTACATGCATGCAGGCAATACCCTCGTACACACAAAATAACAATAGCCCGGCATGGTGGTGCACTCGGGAGGCAGAGGCAGGTGAATCTCTGTGAGTTCCAGGTCAGTCTGGTCTACGTAGTGAGTTTCAGGACAACTGGGGGCTACCGAAAGACCCTGTTCAAAAAAGACCTAATAATAATATCATAATAATAATAAAACAAAAAAGATACATAAGCCTTTTCTCTTTGTAAATTGATCACCTCAAGGACTTTTGTTATACTGTTGGAAAGTTGACTAAACCATTTCTTTACCAAATAAGGTAACATTTACAAGTTCCAGAGATGATTCACAGTATTGGGAATTGCTCACACTATTGATAGCCTTAGTTCCTTTCCAATGACCACTGTCAACACCACAGGGAGAAATGGGTAAGAAGGCAAGCGGGAGGAGCTGGGGCTACTTGCTGGTCTGGTGGCAGTCGGCAGTCGCTTGAAGCATGAGTAGACAATAAATGCTCTTTCAAATGCCTCCTACAAACCACAGATGCGGCAAGAGCTCTTTAAAAATAATTGCATTTATTCACTTATTCATGTGAGTGTGTGTGCGTGTACATGGATATGTATGTGCATGCCACAGTGCACGTGTGCTCAGAGCATAACTTGCAGAAGTTGGTGCTCTTTACCCAGGGACTGAACTCAGATCACCAGGCTTAGCAGCAAGTACTTTCACCTCCGAGCCATCTTACTGGTTTACCAAGCACTTTTCGTGTATTCATAATCCACTTGTGAAGCTCCTAGCCCAGGACTGACCATCAGGGGTGCATAACAAGTGACAGTTGTTTCCTCTCCCTGATTAGCCTGTTCCTGCAAAATCTACTGTGAAATATATTCATTTTGTCCACCACGGTGATATCTTCTTCCTCTCTTTAGCATGTAGGCCTTGAATACCATATGATCAAAGTGGAGGGGAGAAGACTCAGAGTGTGCTCATCATATGTGTATAGCTTGGTCCTGCATTTATGTTTTCTCTACTCATGAATTTGGTAGTCTTATCCCCACCTTAATGATGAAATTGATAAACTCAGAAAGATCACTGCAATGTCTCAGATGTTTTCTGGTATTACAACTTAATACCAAAGTCTGGGTAATTTATAGAGAATAAAGGTTGTGGGGCTGGAGAGATGGATCAGTGGTTATGAGCACTGGATGATCTTTCATAGTATCTGGGTTCAGTTCCCAGCACCCACCTGGCAGCTAAAAGCTCCACTTCCAGAAGATCCAACACCCTCTTTTGGCCTCCGTAGGCAGTGCACACACAAGCATACTTCTATACATGCAGGCAAAACACTCATACACATAAAATTTAAAAAAAAAATTTTTTAAAAAGCTAAATATTGCAGTGTTGTTATTTCCTCTGAATTATGATAGTCCCTCCTGGGAAAAGAAAGGACACTTAAAGGACTCTGGAACTTACCAAGATCAGAAAGCTCAGAAACTTAGAAGATTCAAAAGGCCCCCGTCCAAGGTTATACCAACAATAATGATCTCTGGGAAGAGGAGACTCTCTGGCAGAGCTGCCTGAAATCCTGTAGAATGTGCCAAGGGTGCAACTTTTGTGAGTGACCATTCAGGCTGGGGTGCACTCTTCAGTGAGGCATCTGCCTTTCAGCCACCCATGCTCCTGTAAGTCACCCCAACAAACTCAGTGGTCCACCAAACATTACTTGAGTGGACTCATTTCTTTGGTCTGTGGCCAGTGCACACTATCTGAAGTGGATGTTTGTTCAAATCTCCCCAGAAAAAATTCACATCACAAAGGTTTATAAAGCACATTTACAGCACCCACAGTAGTGTTGGGTGTGTGCAAACACACTTTAGGAGCTGGTGGGCTCTTAAAGTGGGTATTTTACAGCAGAGGCAGCTGGAGCTCTGAGGCTTATTAATGCCTCTGGTCACACAGGCAATCAGAGGATGAACTGGGTCCCATCCTCAGCGTCTAGGTTCAGGGCCAGGAATATACCCAGAAGGCTGACTGCCCCTCTCAGAGCTCATATATGAGCCGTGTATCACCATGTCCTTAGAAATGCTGTGGCCAGTGTCCCACAGATTGACTTTGACATCTGGGAAGGCTCTAGGTTTCAACCCCTAAGTCCCCCTCTCAGTCTTTTTGTCCTGCTGTATTATTGCTCCTTTGAACTGACACCTTCCCACAAATGAGACCTTTCCAGCATGGAGAGCCCCAAGTCCCTGGTTCTACCCATGTCAATAACAGACACTTGGGTGACCCAAGAGTTCTGGCAACCTGTGCTAATAGCAGAAGCTCAGTTTTGATGTTTTTAAAGTACTAGCCATGGTGGAAGTATCATGCAAAGCACGGGGCTAAGTATTTTTAATAAGGAGAGAACTATGGCAGATGCTTGCTCTCAGGGGAGTCTGTTAGGGAGCGGAAGAGACAGGCACACAAGTAACACAGACATGTGAACAAGGTGGGTAGGAGAAGAGGAAGAGGTTGAGTGGTGTGGTCACTGACGCCCTAGCGCTGCCCCAGGTTGGGGGAGGGGCGCCACAGAGCCTCCAGGATCAGCAAGTGGGAAACAGGATCCTCTCAATTCCATCACTGTCCACAGAGAAGCACTCTGGGACCACTCCAAAGCAGCTGAATGGTCTCAAGGACACAGGGGTCACAGAACAATGCCATTTGGCAGATGGCAGAAGCTGCCTGGGGGGAGGAGAAAGGCTGTCAGTGGTGCCAAGCTAGAGATAGAAAACAGTTCCTCTAAGCTCAAGAAAGGCATGGCTTGTTCTGTTTTGAAGCGGCAGATGGACCCAATATTCCAGGACTTTCTAATGATCTATAGGTCAAAGACCCTTTAGAGCACAGAACAAAAGCTAAGGGGCCAGTTCTGCAGAAACAAAGGAAGTTGGCTCAGACAATACGTGGATACCTTCTGTGGCTCCTCAGACACTAATAAGACAATTACGGATCCCCAGTGTGTCCATAAACCCTAGGGTGAAAATCCTTATTGTGACAGTTTCTAAAGATGACTATAAACAGGATTTTTTGAGAGCAATGAAACTCCTCCATATGGTACCGTACTGGTGAATGCATGTCATTATACACCTGCCCACACCCAAGGAATGCTCAGCAGGAGTGAACCTTAGTGTCAACCGAGGCTTTGGAAAAGAATGGTGGTTCATCAGATCCATTCATTTTTGCAAAGGTGCCACTCTGGCCGGAGATGTGGTTCAGAGCAGAGGCTGTGCAAGAGTGGGGGTAGGGCACACCGGAATCTGTGCCTTCCCCTCAGCTTTTGCTTTTCAACTGAAATTGCTCTAAAATTGGAAATGTCTGAAAATATTCTAATATTCTCCCTTGCAAAGGGGAGGCTTCAGTCCCTCGTCTTGAACGCCAGTTATTAACTGTCAAGTGCACACAGCTTAGCATCACCTGAAAGAGTCTCTATTGAGTAATTAATTGTCTTTATAGGTTGGTCTGGGGAAGTGTCTGTGAGGGATTACTTGGCGGTTTCTTGACACAGGCCTGGGAGTGCATCTATGGTGCATAAATACAGGTACTCAGCCGGATGGTCTCCACTGAGCCTGCTGCTGCAGGTTTAACTACATCTCCCAATGCTGTGTGTATCAGTTACTTTTCCTGTCACTAGCTAGCGTGCCTTATGGGAGATCGGGCTCACAGTTGGAAGGATGCAGTCCACAATGGCAGAGGCACTGTGGAATGGCGGAAGTGCGCGCTAGCTGCTTGGTCACATTTCAGCAGACCAGGAGGCAAGAGAGAGATGAATGCTGGTGCTCAGCTCATGTTCTCCTCTCTCCCTTTATTCCATCCCAGTCCCCATCCCATGAGATGGTGCCACCCACACTCAGGGTGGGTCTTTCCTCTCAGGTAGTCTCTGAATTACCCTCACAGACACATCCAGAGGTATGCCTCCGTCTGCTAGGACATTCTAAACCCAGTCAAGCGGATAATAGAAATGTGCTGTCACACTGCAAGTGTGACCTTATTTGGAAACAGGCTCTTGGTAGAGGGCAAGTGAAGATGAGGTCATTATAGTGCACGCTTGTGCTGGTTAGGTTTTATTAACTTGACATAAACTAGAAACACCTGGGAAGAGGGAACTTCAGTTGAGGAGTTTCTCCATCAGACTGGCCTGGGGGCATGTCTATGAAGCAGTTTCTTCATTGGTAACTGATGTAGGAAGATCCAGCCCACTGTGGCCGTACCATCCCTAGGCAGGTGGACTTGGCTGTATAAGAAAAGTAGCTGAATGCGAGCCTGGGAGCTGGCCAGTAAGCAGAACGCTCCATGTCCACTGCGTCAGTTCCACCCTCTAGGTTCCTGCCTTGAGTCTCTGTCTAGGTTTGCCTCAATGATGTAAGTCGAATAAATGCTGTCCTCTCCAGTTTGGTTTTGGTCATGGTGTTTATCACAGCAACAGAATGCAAACTAGAACAGCCTTAATCCAATAGGACTAGCTTTCTATCAAAGGGGAGGTTAAACTGGTGGTAGCTCATGTCCGTAATCCCAGCACTCTTGGAAGGCTGAGGCAGAAGGGTTGCTATGAGTTCAAGCCTGACCTACATATTGTGAGTTCCATGCTAACCTTGGCATTTTTCTGTCTTTTTGAGACAGTCTCCTTGTAGCCATTGCTGGCCTAGAATTTACTGTGTAAACCAGGCTGGCCCCAGTCTCACAGAGATCTGCCTGCCTCTGCCTCCTGAGCATTGGGACTAAATACATGAGACAATGGCCTCAATTAATTTTTTAATGGATTCAGAGTTAGCTAAACTGGCAGCAGGTAGAAATAAAGGCAGAAACCAGGGCGGTGCTTCTGTGGGCTGTGGCATACTGAATATCAGTAACAAATCTCCAGAGACCTGGAACACATTCTCCTTCACAGGCCTTGGAAGAAATCAGCTCTGCCAATTCCCTAACCTGAGACTTCTGCCTCCAGACCTATTGGACTTAGAGCATCTGTTGCCTTCACCCACCATTTGTGGTGGATTAGCTTGACAGCCTTAGGAAACAAACTCACCATCCTAGGTGTTATCCTTGTTCAGGCCCCTGCACCAGTGACGTCATCCCAGAAGTAGGTCCCCCAGTGCCAGGCGTTCAGGTCTTCCCAGTTGAGGCTGGCAACATCATAGCCTATAGATATGTCATAGCTACTGGGTCCTGATTGAATTTCTGGCCCACAGAATCCATGAGCACAGTGTACACAGTGGATTTTTTTTAAGGACAGTAATTGTGGGACTGCTTATTGAATAGCAATGATTAACTAAAACATTGCTTAAGGCTCTGCTGACCTCTGAGCTACCTAAATTATGCCTTTTCCTTCCTTGTCTGTGAAGGGGGCTTGACTGATGAATAACTTGAACTGAATGTTCTTGGAAATAGCATCGTACAACCTGAGAATTAGAAGGCAGCTTAATACTCACACTTAAGTAAAGGCAAATTACCCACAGTCCCAACTTCATACAAATCAAACAGCTTTCATTTTCCCTTTCAATCCTTGTGCATACATAATTTGCACAGAGTTTATTTAAGATTCATTCAACATAGTTAGAATCAGAGCAGACGTCATTTTGGAGTCCGCTTTTTCAACTTGCAATCTATCATAGCATTTCCCGTATTGTGCCACAATCTTTTAACGATTTTAATTGACTGTGTAAAGAATTTCGCAAGTAATTGTGCTATAATTTACTCAATCACTGTCCTTTTGACCAACATCAAAACTATGATGTGAATCTTCTTTAATTGCAACATTTTAATTATTGTTCTAAATAAGGGGTTGGAAAACTATGGCCTGAGAGTCCAATCCACCCACCCATTTTTTTTTCCTACTGCCAGTGAGTTAATGATTGTTTTTAGAGTTTTAAGTGGTTCAAGAAAAATTTTCAAAGTGGAATATTTGTGACATCAGAAAATTGTATGAAATTCAAAATCAGCATGCATAAATGAGATTTTATTGGAACACAGCCATTCCTATCATTTACATATTACCTATGACTGCTTTCATACAACCGGGATGGCACTGGAATTGTTAGTGTCTGAGCCTAGACCCTGGCAACTCTAACAAACAAGGCTTCATAAGCCAATTAAAGAAATAAGCCATAGCAAAAACCAGAAAAAGGTTTTTATTCAAAGTGGCCACACTGAGAAGAGGAAAATAAATAAATAAAAAAGGCTTAGTGACTCCCTCCACAGCAATAAAATCGTCTTTGAAGTGTTGACACGAGGTCTAGTTTTAAACAGAAGGCAAGAGGTGTGGACAGCTAAACCATCCTGGTCAAGGTGTGGTCCTGCTCACCAGCGCTATCTCTGTTCTGGTCTCTCCTGCAGAGTGATCTAGCAAGTCGTTAGAACTGTGAGATAGCTCTTCCAGGAGATGAGTTCCTCCTCTGGCTGCCTCCAAGCTTCAGCCTTTCCCTCCTTCCAGTATGGGATTCCCAGGGACATTCTAATGTGGGAGACTTTACTGTTTCAATAGTCTGGTAGCCCAGGGAGGATACAAGTGTCTCTTTAGAACATCATCATTCCTCCCAGGAAAGTCACAAGGACAGAGCTGTAAGCTGGACAGAGATGGAGTGGCTCTCATCCTAAAATATTTACTACCCATCCCTTCCAGAAAACATTGACAAACCTTGGTCTAACTGTACATGAAACCATTGCCTCCCATCTTCCCCAGCCTTCACGTGCAAGTATACCTTGTTACCTTTGAGGGATCTCTATTGCTCAATCCTTCTACCTGCCATCATTAATTTAGTCAACAATGATTCTTCTAAAACACCTGCCGTTTGCTGAATATCTGTTCTCTTGAAAGTCTCCAGGGGATATGAAATCTAACTAAGACAACATTCTTTATTTCAAGACAAACAAGACATTTGAAGCAGAGACAGTCTAAGGATATAATAGGTTTGAAAGTCTAGGACTGGGGGTATCGTGTCAGCATGAGTAAGGTCATGGGTTTCACCCCCAGCAACACACACACGCACGCACACATGCACGCACACACACACACAGAGTCTATGAGGTATTAGAGAGACACGGGAAAAGAAGACATTGGGGTCAGATGTGGTGATTGCTGGCCGCTGGGAATGGGATGCTTGAGCTTGAGAGACACAAAGGGAAGGCGACCTGGTAGGAGGAATGGGTGAGCAGGCAGAGGAGCTGGGAGATCAGACAGGCTTGTGAACACACCGGCTGCATTACAGACTGTGTAAAAAGCCACAATGGAGGACCAAATGAAAAGAGGGGTAGAGAAAGCTGTGCGTGGAGGTGGGAAAGGAGGAGGAGGAGGGAAGGATCACACCAAGACATTCTCAGAGGAGTATGACCAGACACCAGCCTATCAGAAAGGAAGCTAGGTGTGGTGGCATATGCCTTTAACCCCAGCATTCGAGAGGCAGAGACAGGAGTACCCCTGTGAGCTCTAGGAGATAACCCGATCTATATAACGAGTTCCAGGCCTGCCAGGACTCTATAGTGAAACACTGTTTCAGAAAAAAAAAATCCAAAAGAGACTCTCTTTAAACATCCAGGGAGCTGTTAGAATCATCCCGCTTAACTTTTCTTTGGTCACAAAAAAGAGAAAAAAATCATTAGTTCTGCAAAACAGAAGAAGGCATGGCATAAACCTGTAAGAGTTAGAGATTCCAATTAGCTAACCACAAAAGGTGTTTCTCATGTAATCTTTAAGATTTCTACATTCCATAAGGAAGAAAGTGGAAGGTCTGGGGGTATGGCTGGCTCAGGGGCACAACACTCGCCAAGCATGTGCAAGATCCAGAACTACCGAAAGAATTAAAAACAAATAAGATTAATGAAATTGAAGTGCTTCTAAGGAAGGTCTCTTATACATATCACAATGTGAATACTTGTAGGGGCTGGGCATGGTAGCCCATGCCTGTAAACCAAGAGCATGAGAAACTGAGGCAGGAGGATTGCTGTGAGTTCAAAGCTACCCTGGACTAAATAGTGAGACTGCATCAATAAAAACAAGAAAAAAAAGACTCCAAAACAAAGAAACAAACAAATAAGACTACTTTGGGGAGTTACAAAACATAAAGGCAAGCTTCTTACAAAGGCCTGCAACTCCAGTTCCTGTTCTATCTTGCCACTGGGCATGCCCACCAGAGGCTTAAGGTAATGACTGCACCCAACCTACAACAGAAACCACCAAACCTGAGAGCCTCCCTCTCTCTCTCCCTCTCTCTCCCCCTCTCCTTCTCCCTCTCTCTGTCCCTCTCTCTCTCCCTCTCTCTCTCTCCCTCTCTCTGTCCCTTGCACATACAACTCAATGGTAGGCAAGAACATGCATGCAAATAGAGATTTATTTCAGCAGCGCAATCTCCACTGAGAAGTGGGATCATTAGGCAGAAATACCTCTTCAAAGCAGCCACCTCTCTTCTCAGTGCTGGAGCCTGTGACAAGTGGTCATTGTTTTGATACACAGAGCGGGTATAAGCCTTGAGGTTGGGTGAGCAAGAAATGGAACATATTTGAAAATTCCCATAACTGAATTTACATAATTTCAAGTTTCATCTTCTGCTTGATTGCAGAAAAACTTACCTTGACCAACTTTAGGTGAACAGACTTGCATGATATTCTCTTTGCAGCTACAGATTTCCTCTGCCCTGTCTGTCATGGCCACCTTCCCCACTGGCATTCTTTTCCCATCACTGTTGCTATGGGTCTTTAGTCTTCAGCTTCATATTCTGCATTTTCTTCATGGTTCCCTGTGCCCAGTGGCCCTTCTGTAGTCATTCCATGTTCTTCTTGAAAGACTTGGAGACTTGCAAGTTCTGAAAGCCTGCTTTAAGGGGTGAGTGTATGGCGGGAAGTCTTTGGTTATTATATCAAGACCATAGGGCTAGTGAGATAACTCAGTGGGTAAAGCACTTCCTGTGAAAGCCTGGCAACCTGAATTTGATCCCTGGAATTCATGTAAAGGTGGAAGGAGAGAACCAACCCAACTCCTCAGAGTTGTTCTCTGACCTCCACACATGTGACATGGCACACATGCACCTCATACATACACCTGAAGAAGAGAAGATGAGGACAAAGGAGGAGGAGGAGGAGGGGGAGGAGGAGGGGGAGGAGGAGGGGGGAGAGGGAGGGGGAGGGGGAGGAGGGGGGAAGGAGGAGGGGAGGGGGGGAGGAGGAGGGGGGAGGGGGGGAGGAGGAGGAGGCCAAGATAGAGGTGTTTAGGAGACTTGGCTTCTCAGACCCTGTCCTTGGATTGCAGGTGCCCACCTTCCTTCTGTATACAGTCTTCTAGTGTATTCTCCTTCCTCTAGGGACACAGCATCCTGGCGTTCCGCCTTTGCAATCCATTTAAACTCTACCTCTTTAAAGCTTCCATATAAATTTCTCACATTCTAGGGTCCCCGGGGTTAGAACCTCAGCCCTTGTCTTTTGGGGGAGGGCGGGATTCAAGAGATAACACATTTCTTTTCTCAAAAACTGCTAATTATTCTATATAGTCAGAATTTCTGTCAGAGTCAGGCAAGGCGGCATTCATGTGTAAGCCCAGCAGCTGGTAGGCTGAGGCAGGAGGATTACGGACTAAGGACAGCCTGGGCTACATAATGAGATGAGACTCTGCTTCAAAAAATAACAACTTCTCTCCAAGTGAAGGCAATATGACCTCACAGTATCTATGTGAAAGAATAAGGTGACAAATATGGAACAGAAACGTTAGCTGCTTGGATCGTTATTTTCTCCCCTAGGCAGCAGTGCTTCCTGGATGGCAAAGCCACCTCACAGTGCCCGTGGCTTTGCCCTGCCCTTCTGTCTTGGGTTAATCACCATCACTGCGGAGTCACACGGTACATGTACTAAGCAGGGGATTTCAAACATCAGTTTTATTATCCAGTTACGGTAATGGTCCGTGAAATAACATGTGAAGGAGCCCATTAAACACAGTCAAAGAGTTTCCATTTCTTAAAAATGAGGAAATAATAAAAAGGCCAACATAATTCATCACTGAAAAAGAGAGAGGCTGACCTTCATCGTCAGATGTCCTTCCAGGAGAAACAGCATGGACCACTTGGAATGCAGCATTTCAGATCTGGAGGCTGACTGATGCTTGGGTGTTCGCAACCATGTAATAGCTTATAAGTGAGAAGAGTTTTAATCCATAATGTTAACTTTTTTCTTTCGTCAAACGATTCTAGTTTCTGACACACCTCATTGCACAGTGTCCACTAGTCCCAGATTCAAGTCTGTTGGAAAGAATCAAAGGGTAAATCCACAAACAACTTCCACCTAGGTCCTCCTCCTCACCTGGACCTAATGGCAGCTGTGCCCTAAGCTCCCAGGGACCCCGACAAGGGACTCTAACTCATGCCTATGCATGAACCTGTGGTGGCCAGCTACACATTCTATAGACTGCTAGATGACAGACTTCCTAGGTTTCCTTCCACCTCATCAACCACCACTTTTCTGGAAATTTTATAGCTTCTCTTCTCCACTAGAAACTCCAGCCCTCGGGCTAGTCTTCTCTCTCTGTGGCTGCTTCCTTTGCTCTTACATCTAATGTCAAGAATATAAACAACAGCTACACAATGACAACTCCTACACTAAGTTCTCTCTCTCAGACTCCAGATTCATGTCAGTTGTCTACTTAGACTCCTACAGGAATGTGAAATGTAGCTTTCCCCAATTCAAATTCTTGATCTTCATATTCAAACCAGCTCCATCTATGACACTGCCCATCTGTTTAAATGTTTTATTTACTATTTTTATTTTATGTGTAGGAGTGTATTACCTGCATATGTGTAAGTGCACTCTGACCTGCAGTGCCCTCAGAGGTCAGAGGAGGGTGTTGGATTCCCCTGGAACTGGAGTTACAGACAGGTGTTAGCTGCCATGTGGGTGGTAGGTGGATCCTCTGCAAGAGCAGTCAATGCTCTTAACCACTGAGCCGTCTCTCTAGTCCCAGCATTGCCCATCTTAATCACTTTCTTTTTGAAGCAGGGTATCACTATGTGACCAAGGCTGGCCTGGAACTCACTCTGTAGCCCAGGCTAGCCTTAAACTCAAAGTGATCCTCCTGCCTCAGTCTCCCGAGTTCTGGGATTTCAGGTTTGTGTCACCATTCCTGTCTCAGTTTCATTTCTGTTGCTGTGATAAAGTGGCCTGACAGAAGCAACTTGAAAAAGAGAGAGTTTCGTTTAGCTAATAGCTCCAAAGGGATAAAGGCCACCATGGCGGGGAGGCGTGGTGGCGGGAGCGCGGGCCTGGCCTGTTACATTGCATTGACAGTCTCCCTGAAAGCAGAAAGCAGTAAGTGGAGCAGGCCCTAACGCCCCAAAGCCCGCCCCCAGTGCCTTGTCCTTCCTTCAGTAAGTCTCCACCTCCTAAAGGCTTCATGACCCCCGCAAACAGCACCACCTGCTGGGGACCAAGTGTTCAGACACGTGAGCCTCTAGGGGACATTTCACACAAACAGGACAATGTCCAACTAAGAACTCTCCACGCATCCTTCACGTGCCTCTTTTTCTCATTCTCACCTTGGAATCCTTCAGCAAATCCTGTCAGCACAGCCTTCAAACCACCTCTAAGACACTCCATCTCACCACCTCACTGCCCACAGGTCAAGCCACCATCCTTTCTCATCATGACTGTTGTTCAGTATCTTCTGCCTCCTAGACAGATGTGCACAGTAGTCAGAAAAATCCTTTCAGCATGTGAGTCAGAATATACCATGATTCAACTCAAGCCATTGATGGCAAAAGCCAGAACTTGCACAGTGGCCTTCAGGCCCCGCAGGCCAGCTCCCGAACCACTTCTCTGACGTCATCTCTGCCACGCGTCTTCCCGCATTCTTCCCCATTCTTGTCTGTGCCATCCATCTTGGAAAAACTTTCCCCAAGCTTTCTAACCACCTTCTAAGGTCTCGGCAAAGCACCATCTTCCCTGTGAGGCCTTCCATGGCTCTGCTATTTAAAATTACAGCCAACTTCCCAAAGTTCCAGTACTTTCTCTCCCTGGTCCTGGCTGTTTTCTCGGTGGCCTTTAGCATCGTTTGGCAGACTAGATGTCTTCCTCCATGCTCTGTTTACAGTTGTCTCCACATTGGAACGCAGCCTCCAAGAACGCAGGACTTTGTCTATCTTGCTACTTCTGCATCTCCAGAAACGAAAACAGTTTAATCTGTTGTATGAATACATCGATAATTGCTGCTGGAAAATTCTTTAAAACGCATCTATTCCAACCACTTCATATCACAGCTGAGAAAGCCAAAGCAAAGTCTATGACAATTTGCCAAACATCACATCATTTGTAACAGCAGAGTTGAGACTGGAGCCCAGTTTTCCCCATTCTAAATCCAGCTTTCTATCAAACAAAGTATTGTCTGTCTTCTGTTCAAATGGATTGTAATATGGAGGACAGAGATCGGAGCCTCAAACTTCTAATTATGACATTCAGCACAGTTCAAATCAATTACAGATGATGAAAATATGCTAATTTTAAGATCACTAAATTGATGGCAAATTCAAATAGGTATAATGAAAAGACTTTTTTCTAGTGAGACTTAGCATGCACATGACTGATGTCTAAGAGATGAGACCAGTACAAATGATGGCCCCATCACTGAGTGCCTAGGAAATGCCAGCTCCACTATGCACCAATCTCTACGTATTTACAACCTCTAAGGAGGATTCCATTTTTATTCCCAATTTTGCAGATAAGTGAATTGAGATACAGAAAGATGAAGTAACTTGTCTAATCTGGTAAAAATAACATGAAGTTAGGGTTTAAGGCCATGTTTACTTGACTTGACTGCCTCTTGTACATGATTGCAAGTAGAGGAGAAACTTCAAAAATCACTCAACTGGCAGCACTCAATTCCAGGTTTCCTGAGAGCACCCATATTCTGTTGCTTCGTCCTAGGTTTAGGGCATGATGTGGGAAACATACATTGCACCCTTCAGAGTAGCTATCAACTATTTCGTGTGGCTTCTGGGAGAAACTGTTCCAAATGCAAATGTTTTCACCACTGGCTCAAGCAATTAAATATTAAGCAGCCCATGTGAGATGGCACGAGAGTTGGCTTTGTTGTCAGGTTGACAATCAAGAAGTCTGGGACAGACAGAGACACTGGCCTGTCTGTCATGGTGTTACCAGAGAGGACTGACATGTGGAGTAGTGAGTGATTGGAGGAAATTATCTGCCCTGGATGTGGGCCGCACTTTCCAACAAGCTGGCAGCCCAGATGAAAAGAAGCTGTACAACTCCTGGAAGCCCTTTCCTTTCTGCGTGAGTGCATCTATCGTTTGGGCCTTTCAAAGTGGACTCAGTACCAGTGAGTCTCCGGGGAACTTCCAGACCTTGGGTGCAACTGTTTGGTCCCCCGCCTCTCCATGATGCATTTGGCCATTGTTAGATTAGCTACCTCTCATCAGTAGGCCAACACAGAAAATCCCCTCTTATAACAAACTCATGCATTCCTCTACAGCAGGGCTTCTTAAACTTTTCCCACCTGATCTCTGTTCACCTGAGGAATTTTTACGAGACTCTGAATAAATAGGTATATAAAACATGGATACAAATCAAACATTTACTGATAAGAAATCATTAAGGCTTTTAAGATAATTATTTGGTTTATATATAATTTTGCCATTTACTGAAGACAAGAGCAAATCTACATACTAATGGGATAGATGTTCTTGCCTTTTTTTAACATTTAGAATTAAATTTTCATCAAATATTTGATACTACAGGGCACAGAGAACATTCAACATTTTTCAGAGTTGATTGGCATTTTGATTTTACCAACATCGATGTTGAGAACACCTCTTTCCTTGGATAATTTAACACAAAATGACAGTACAAAGTGATTTAGGGTCATTTCAGAAAATTGTTGGAAATTCTGTCTTAATCTCTAACCAAAATTCATTTGGTGGTGGTTTTTATGAAACTCAGGTCAGCAACTCAAACAGTAATTTTTAAAAACAGACATCCTAACACAGCACAATCCAAAGATAAACTAATTTGAAACTTATATGCTAAAGAATGATGGTAGGATACTATCAAGAGCCTTTGTTTTCTGTAATTAGACCATGATGTCTCCTTAAGAACAGGAAACTTTGTACATCCAGTAAAAACACTGACGTTCATAAGAGTAGTCTCAAAACTGAGCTGAGGTATCTCGGGAAGTACTTATTGGAACTGTGTGGGCTAGTGGCAGGGGCTGTACAAAGTGAACCAAAGCCTCAGTGAAGTCACACAATGCAACATGGGCCAGTACCACCCTAGACGCCCTGCACATTTGACTATGAATTCATTTTGGTCATTCTGTGTTTCAGAAATCTTTTACTGTTGACAAAGTTTTCGTGATCCCTCAGGTTCAGTTATACAACTTCATATGGAGTCATGACCCACAGCTTAAGAAGGTTTGCTCTAGATAACCCTGTCTAATGCAGATGGTGAGAACACTGAACTCTTCAATATTCATGGAGGAGTGGGCAGACGTAGGTCAGAAACACTAGCAGAGAGTAGATGAGCCATAGTTTCAAGATATCAAGGGTTACATGACGTACGTTACAGATATTGTTTAATTAATTGCTTATTTAAACCTATTGAGGTAACTGTCATTGTATGATTACTTCTACTGGCAAGAGATAGGTTGGAATGTATCACTTTTCCATAGTGATATAGCTGTCAGAAGATGACCGAAGTTTTGAGGATGGGTGATCATGATCTCAAAGCCACAGACATCCCTGTTCCCTACTGTGCAAACCCAGATGTCACTCTAGAGAGGAATTTGTCATTGTCTCACTCAATTTCCTGGGCTTTACTGTCCTGGTGAGACAATTAAAGAACCTGTTAGATGTTCTCTAAGCTTTAACAATCTACCATGCTAGTTTTCAGCCAGTTGGCACAAAGGACTTGACAGCCCTTTACTTCGATGGAAAAACTAAAGTCATTGCTATTCCCTAAGAGAGAGGCCAGGATGGAACTGGGTAAGTGGGTTAGTCCCTTTGTGATGTGCGCAGTGATAAAAAGCACACACGGCACACTGAAGGGAGGAGTGACTCATGGTTGGTGGGCCGCACAAACCACTCCAGATCTTTCAGTTCATGGAATGAACGAAGTCACACAAACAGAGGGGGCCATCTTCATCTGACTGCCAGACCAGTGGTATCATCCCTCTTATGCCCATTGTGTGCCTCCTCCTTTCTCCTAGCTGCTGAAGAGCAGACTGTCTGCAGAAAGAGTCACGATATTGGATCGTTTGGAAGGGGAAAGAAGGTACTTGGAAATCCCCGTTTCAGGGTCGCTATACTAATTGCTATACCTGGCTCTTCTAGGATGAAGTCGGTCTTTTCTTCATTTAAAACACATTATAAAGCACTTAATGGTGCTTGAGTTGGCAGAGCTCAGGTAGGCACCTCGTGAATGGAAGATGATGGGACAGATCTCAGGGTTCAGAAAGTATACTGGTGTTAGTGCATTAGTAGGTATCTCTGCACTCTTCCCAGTCAAGCCTCGAAGCAGTCTAATATCAAAGCCCAAGACATTGGTGAAATCAGGAGGGGGAGTCAGAAAAACAAAATCAAAGGAAGCCAAAACCCCCTAGGCTGGACTTGGGGCAGAACGGTCTTACGAAGGTCGTAGCAGGCTGTACTAGGTTAAAGTGATGCCTAAAAGGATCTATACCAAGATTGGTGAACTATTCTTTTACAACTTGGGATGTAAACATTGGCAAACACACCCTTCTGCCATATCTTTGGAAAGTTTAAACAACAGTGCGGGGAACAGTTGAGTCCGTATTCAGTTGAAGTTCTACCAACAATCACGGAGTAGAAAATGAAAAACGGCTCTACTGACTTTCCTACTTAAGTGTAGGAAATATTCCCATTTTGGTGCAGATGGTATTTGGAATTCTGGTGAGTGCCAGAAAATTGACCAGTGAAGTTGAAAATGAACAAAACATTTTATCCTTGAAGGATATGTCGGTGACATATGCTTTAAGGTGAGAAAGTCTCTCCTTCCCGTAGACTGGACAGAGTGCTGCCGTGAAGGATAACTGCAGCCAGCTGAGAGAGTTAGAGGTCTGTCGGATTTTAAAAATAGATTCCATTTTGCGATTTGCATTTAGTCCATTACACTCTGGACTACTCCTGTGTGTCTGGGAAATGAGCAGGAGTTAGAAATGTTTAAATGATTCCAAAGATATCTTAAGGATTGAAGAAGAAATCCCGACAGTTGTTGTTGCTATGATCAGAAAAGAAGGGGTTTGCTTTGATTTACTTCTCTTACAGTTCAAGGGGATACAATCTATCATGGTGGGGAAGGCATGTCAGCAGGAACCTGAGGTAGCTGGTCACCTTGTATCAATGATTAGCAAGGAAAGAGAGAGAGAGAGAGAGAGAGAGAGAAAGAAAGAGAGAGAGAGAACAGGAAGTGGGGCTGGACTATCAAATTCCAGCCCACCCCCCAGTGACCCACTTCTTCATGTGACACTCCACTTTCTAAAGGTTCCACAGCCTTCCAAAGCAATATAATCTGCTGGGAACCAATTGTTTGAGCAGATGAGTCTATGAAGGACATTTTACATTTAAACCACAACACTGAGCCCATAAAGCAAAAGAACTGAGGGGTCATCAGAACACATAAGGAAGAGCCACACACTGCTGTCCATTGCTCTCTGACGTGGTTTTGTGTGACCGCCAGCCTCCTGGTCCTGCTGCCATGTAATCCCTGCCATGATGGAATGTGTCCCCTGGAATTGTAAACCAAAATAAACCTTCCTTTCTTTTTTTTTTTGTTCTGTTTTTGAGACAGGGTCTCACTATGTAGCCTTGGTAGGCCTAGACAGAACTCAGTATGTAAACTAGGCTGGTCTTGAACTCACAGAGATCTACCTGCCTCTGCCTCTTGAGTGCTGGGCACACTCAGCAAACCCTCCCACCCTTAAATTTCTTCTTATCAGGTATTTGGTCGTAGCAATGAGGAAATTAATTAAAACCTTTTCCCTGGGACACTTGGCCCTGCCCATGTATATGGGTGGGAGCCCATCCAAGCAGCCTGGCCTCTGGCCTTGCACTCAGGAATGAAGTCCTCCTTCCCCATAGGCAAATCTGAATCATAAAGAATGTATCAACCACCTTTTTGAATCTACAATTCCAAGTCACACTCTTTAGAAAATGCCTAGATTTTTCATGGTCTTGTTATTGTCGTGTCTCCAATGAGAGAATACAACCTGTGATTGATTGGTCGGCCTTGGGTCAGGCTTTTGCACAATAGATCTGTTTTCCTCTGCTAGGGCTTCCATAAGTAAGTATCACACACTAAGTGGCTTAGCCCACAGAACTGTATTGTCTATGGTATTGGACACTAAAAGTCAGAGATCTAGATATATGCAGGGCTGTGAGCCCTTGGAAGGGACCAGAACAGGCCTGAATCAATGCCAGCCTCTCTCTTTGCATCTGGTGGCTCCATGACTCGTGACGAGCATCACCCAGTCTTCACAAGGCATTTCCATCCGTGAGTACCTTTATCCAAATTTCTCAGGAGGTCCTGCTTAGACTTCTGAGTAAAGGTAACAAATGCCAGCATTTAAACAAAAAGAAATGTTTTGAGTGGCTGAGAAGACAGCTCAGGGAGTAAGAATGCTTTCAAGAGAAGACCTGAGTCTAAACTCTTGGCATCCATGCAAAAGCTGGGCCCAGCCTTGTATGCCTTTAACCTCAGAACTGAAGCAGAGATAGACCAATCCCAGGAGCTTGCTAGGCAGCCAACGTAGCTGAAATGGAAAAGTTCGGGTTCAGTGAGAGACTCTGCCTCAAAAAATAGGGTGGAAAGCAATGGAAGAAGTCTCCCAACATCTTTGCTCATATAGCCACGCTGCTCATGTACAAACAAGGAGTGTCCAAGGACACGAGTGTACACACACACACACCCCAGAGAGAGACAGAGAGAATTATGTGTTTTGAAACAGGATCTGAGGGCAGAGTCAGTTCATCACATTGTAGGCTGTAGGCCAAATCCAATCCTCTAACTTTTTCTATAAATAAAGTTTTATTGGAACTGAGATTAGACCATTTTTTTCATGAATCCTCTGTGCCTGTTTTGTCCAACATCAGCAAGGTTGAGTTGTTGTGATAGCAAACTGATTTGCTCTGTGGCCCTTCACAGAAAGAAAGCCAGCATCTGGGGCAGCACCACACAGTGCTTAAACGGCAGGAAAGGGAGCCCTGTGGGGCTGAGGTGGTACAGCCCGTCACCATCCCCTAGTCCCCAGACAAACCGCATGAAGCATGTGTTGAGCTCATCAGGCCTGGACTACTTCCCTCCACCAGGGTGATTAGCAAGCTCTCAAGATGCTAATTCTGAGGACAGGTATTCCCCAGACACCCAGATGCTAGATTCCTCCCTTATCCCTGGAACAGAAGGTTGCTTATTTATCAATAAGTTATCTTATTGTCCTCTAAGGCAAAGAAATTCTCTGACAGTTCCTGGACCTTCTGGCAACCTATTTAGAGTTTAAGGAATCAGCCCAGCTCATCAGAGTCTGGAAAGGCAACCCTGATCCATGGTCACTATGCCTTTCAGAAAAGTCTTGTTTTCATCAGTCCTGGGACTTGACTGCCCTGTGGTGTGGTGCTCTGGGTGTGAGCTTTTCCCAGTTTTGTGAATCAAGGAAAACTAAGTGGGGCTTTCATGGCATTGTTTTAGTCCTTTCACAATACCACCCTTTAATCTAGACTAACATTCTCCACCCTGGGTTTGAAGTGTCTCACCTTGTAGGAAATGAGTGACTGGACTAGTGGATTCTTGATTTCTCAGCTGGCAGTTCAACTTGATTTCACCCTGAACATTTACAAGTTCTAAATAATTAAGCATTTAAGAGGCATTACTCTGAGCAAGCAGCCTGTGGGTAAAGGCACCTCCCTGCATAAGCTGACTACGCGGTTGTGGACAAAGGAAGCTGTCCTGTGACTTGTCTCCAGCAAACACTGTTAGTGTCTCCAGATCTGTGTTCCAGAAAAGCTGGGGGTTCCTTTCCATCGAGTTCTGTCTTAGTCTGAGAGTCAAAGACACTTAACCCGAGCTAACCAAAACAAAAGAAGGAAAATGCAGGTCCCAGGGTCACCAAACTAGGAGGAACAGGAATGGACTTGACCCCAGAGCTGCCCAGTTCCTAATTAGCTCTCAGAAAAGGAAGGTGTGTGCGAAGCTCCAGGTTCACTGCCCCGTAGCTTAGGAAGTGTTAAAGGACAAACATCACAGAAGTTTAGAAACTGTGTCATAGTCTGTGGCCGAACACTTGCCTAGTATGCCTAAGGCCCTGGGTTTGATCCACAGAGCTAACAAAAATTACAGTCCCTTGTTTTTGAATTAATTTATTTTTTTTATTTTAGGCTTAGGCAACACCCCATTCCATTTTACAGAATAAATATTCTAAGGGATGAACAGAGGAGGTTTGTTTATAGCTCTGTTTGGGGCTAGTTTTGTTTGTGTTGTTGAAGTTGGTTTATAGGCAGAAAAGGGTTTGAAGAAAGCAGAAACAAAGCAGAAGAAGATTTGATCATTTCAAAATTATTTCCTTGGAAGATGAGAGTAGAAGAAAGAAAAATAGGAAAATAATGACTTATCGACCTCTAGTTACTCGAGGGTTAACTCTTTTTTGTTTTTTTATTTTGTTTTTAAAAATATTTTATTATTTTTATCTTTTGTGTATGAGTATATTGCCTGCATGTACGTAGCTGCACTCATGTCATGCAGTGTCCACTGAGGTTAGAAAAAAGCATCAAATGCCTTGGACCTGGAATTACTGACAGTTGTTAGCCACCATGTAGGTGCTGGGATTGAACCTAGGTCTTCTGCAAGAGCAGTCAGTGCTCTTAACTGCTGAACCATCTCTCCAGCCCCTATTGCTTTATTTTTGAGACAGGGCTTCACTTTGTAGCTGTTCTGAATTTATCATCCTCCTGCCTTGAACTCCTGAGTACTGCAGTCACAGATGGGAATCATAGGTCACCTTGGGTGAGTGTGTCAAGGGTTAAAGAACAAGGAATCTCATTATCAGGCTGCTTGTCAACTGGAATCAGCCTGTTAGGGAAATTTGGCATTTATCTCTTTAATCCTGATTTCTCAGAAGGTCAGATAACCACTGCAGTTTCAACTTGATAAGGTGAAATTTTAGCCTGACTGATTCCATTTTGATTTTTATCCTGGTGTGCTAGGGCCCTATGGAGATGCTTAGTGTAAAACAATACCCTCTTTTAACGTGTACTTAGTAAAAGAGGCAGGGGAGGGATAGCTGTTTTAGTCAACTTGGTTGAAAAATCTGAGAGCAAGACAGACTGTGGATGTTTCTAAACTAAAACACAGAGGCCCTAAAAGTCTGGAAATTCCCTTCCTGGCTTCCTCCAGTCCTTACTCAAATGCCCCTTCTCCATCAGGCCTTCCCTGACCATATCATCTGAACTTGAAACCCTTTCTCTGGTTCTGACTCATCTTATCCTCTTCTGTTTTTCCCAGAGTACATACCTCCAAATGTAGACTTTGTTTACCAATTTGCTAAGATTCTTTTCTATCTCTTGTTTCTGTATTGAAGCAGGGTTATTATACATTTTGCTTATTAATACTCCCCAGTGTCTATAGCAAAGTCAGACACAGGGCCCAATTGCTACCAAATGAATAAATGAACAGCTTGATTGTTGACTTCCCTCACTGAAAGACAGTGGGGATTTTTCTCTCTCTCATATGTGGAATCTACACTTTATTTATATGCATATATGTGACATAAAAGAAGACTATTTGGGTAGAGGAAAAAGATTAGCAGGATGAGAGGAGGGGACAGGAGAAGGAACTGGGGTTGAATATGATCAAAACACACGAATCACTTGATGGAAATGTCATTAGGAAATCTGTCATTTTTGTTCACTGATTGTATGTTAATAAAATTTGTTTGGTTTTTTGTTTTTTGTTTGTTTTTGAGATAGGGTGTCCTGTAGCTCCAGCTAGTCTAGAACAAGCTATGTAGACCAAGCTAACCTCCATCTCACAAAGATCTGCCTGCCTCTGCCTCCTGAGTGCTGAGATTAAAGGTGTGTGCCACCATGCCTGGTGACTAAAAAAAAAAAAGTTAAGGAGAAAAAGAACATAATTTTTCCCCTAAAAAAGTTCCCCCAAATGCTTTCCAATCAGAATCTCTGTGAGTAACTGGAATTCAGTGTACCTTAATTCACTTCTGTACAAAGAGGACTTCTTATCACTCAGAGTCAGCAGGGCTGGGGGGGGGGGGGGCAGAGCCTCTCTTATACCCACCCACAGCCCTAGCCCCAGCAGGGTGTGGGAGAGGGAGTTGAGCTAGCTGTTGCTATCACATGACGTATTTCTCCTTCTTGTGACTTAACACCTGGCTCTTGTGATGATCTGTATGGCCAGAAAAACAGAAAGAGGATTTTCTTTCTTTCCCTGAGAATGGACAGTCACAGCCCTCCCTACGCTCCTCACCCACACACCCACAGTGACACCCGCTCACGGAAAGAGTGGTCAGGGATGCTACCCACTGACACTGCACACAGCTGCTGGTGGTGTCTGGGCTTGTCAGGGGCTTTCAGCGGGCCATCGACTTCCCAAACTGAAAACAACCTACGGAGCTGTCACTAGAAGTAATGATAGAAAATTAACCTCCAGTTAGAAGTTTTGTTCTGAACTTGTTTTAATGCGCTAAACTTCTCGTTTAGAAGAAAAAAGGAAGATTCTGTCTGAAGGATCCTGGGAAGAAACTTTTTATCACCAGAAAAGGCCATGACCACACCTATATCACTCACGTTAAAACCCGAGCACACTCGCACACTCGGGAGCCGGAGCAGAAAGAAAGTGCTCTCTGCCTCCACAGGGGGTTAGCTGGTTGGAAAAGCTTAAAGCCAATAGTGCAAGAAGCTGATGGCGCCCTGAAAGCTGCTTCCCAGGGCTACAGTAACAGCTGTTTGCATGGTTTCTCTTTAAGTCACATGGTTACTTGAAGGTGCTGAAAGGGACGTGGCCAGACTCCAAGTCACTCAGTGTCTAGTCCCAGGTCCTTCATCCAGAGCCACACCTCCCACCTGCAGGCTCTCTGCAAATCTACCAGACTCATGGAAGCCTACCCGAGCACTTGACACTGTCAAAGAGCTCCAGAGCAATGGAGCGGCTTTCAGAGACACTGGGCCCACCGAAAGTGGCCAAGGCTCCGTGGTGACCAGGTTGCTGCCCCTGCTGCTCACCAACCCTGAACCTCTGCCCTGCTTCCCAAAGTTTTGCCTTCTCCAATCTGTGATGGCCATGAATTCCCAGTCATTCTCCCACTCAGAGTCCTCCTCAGGCTCCTGTGGGCAAGGTAAGAACTCAGCACTGAGGGTCTTTTCCAACTGCTCACCCAACGCCTCCTTCAGTGCAGATTTCTGTCCTTCACTGTCACAGCGTCCCTCTGTCCCTGCCTCCTATAATGCTACCTCTTCTCCACACACTCAGTGCAGGGTCCCACTTTTGTAGTTGTGTCTATTTTTCCTTTCTCCTGGAATACCACCCCTCTTTACTCTAATTGTCCTAATCGTCCCTCTAGACCCAGACCATCTTCCCCACTTCCCTCTCATTCAGTTGTTAGGCCAGGTCACTTCCAGAGTTGACAGCCCTTCCCAGGCCTGTGCTCATGCCTCCCTTCAGTCACACAGTACACCACCCTGTAAACTGTCTCCTGCACTGTACTCAGCCAGTCAAGGGCAGGAGATGCACCGATCCATCTTTGCTCCTAAGCTCCTAGAAAGCCCCTGGCACCTTCCAGTTCATCAGTTAAACAGGATGTGTACTCTGATCGGCACTACCAGGTTTCCTGAGTTTTAGCGCTGAAAGTAGACGCGCAGGATTTGTTAAATGCCCGTGTGTGAAGACCGCATCAGTGACATCGGTGACAACATGGAGAAGGGTGTCGGGAAGAGACTGTGAGGGAAAGACTGATGTCCTGAGGCCTGGAGGAGCAGACGGCTGAGCTGTTAGCTCCCAGACTTGGTCCACCTTTGGTTCCTTCTGGAAGCAAACTATCAGAGTAATTCTTGAAATGTTAATCAGGCGGCCCAGCTGAAGAGCAGTCCTACCCAGACACTAGCAGTTTACAGTCTGCCCCACAGGAACAGCCAGAGAGCGCCCCAGCCACTGCAAGGCGGTGGGGGTTTGGATCATGGGTTTATTTTTCTTTTGGTACAATTTTTAGGGACAAATGAATTCCAGGGCCCAAAATATTGCCTCACACCCAGAGGTACCAGACTGAATGCTTGTTGACTTGATGAATCAACAAATCCCTAGGGCCGTGTTGGTGGCCCAGTCACAGCCCTTGCTGTCTCCATGGCAACAGTGATTCATTGCTTTTCTTATCACCTGAATAGAAGATTTTCATCCCATAGAAGGCAGCAGCTGGTTCTGCTTTCTTCTCTGTTGATGTGATGAAAGCTACTTAGAGGACAGGACTTATTTCATCTCACAACTTCCAGCACACAGTCCATCACTGAAAAGTCCAGACCTCACCATAGGTGAAGTGAAAAAATCATGCTTAAACCATCAGATGCTTCAACAATGAATTACAGAAGTCACTGTTACCCTTCTGATCCAGTATTCAGTTAATTCAGTTGTACAAGAGACTATCGTCAGCCATGGAGGAATGTGCTTGCTGCCTCACTCTCTGGCTCACTCACAGGCTTGTGCTTAGCTAACTTTCTTATACCACCCAGAACCACCTGCCTAGGGATGGTGCTGCCCACAGTGGGCTGGGTCTCCTACGTCAACGAATAATCCAGACAGCCAATCTGATGTGGAAAAATCCCTCAGTTAAGACTCCCCTCTCAGGTGACTAGGCAGTGACTCTTGACAGTTAAAACTAACTAGGACAGCGGGGTACAAAGCAACAACACACGACTACCCCTGTGTGGATAGCATCCTAATACAGCGAGGATGAACGCAGAGTTGACCTCTCGACTTGTCAGGAAACACCAGGATTTCAAACTATTCTCTGCTCTTGTAGGTACCATCTATAGCCTGCCAGGATCCTCTGAACTTTTCTTGGTTGCAATTTAAGGAAAAAGCATGTTTCTCTTGATGAACATTAAGATCTATGCTTCTCTGAGTAAAAACTTGCCTTCGTTCCTTCCATTAGAGACATTAGCACTCTCTTGAATTTTCTTGTTCTAAACCTCCATATGTAAACCTTCTATTACACCAAACCTTTGATCTTCCCTCACTCTGAATACCTCTGGTTACCATAGAGATGATCGCATGTAACTCATTTAATTGTGTAAACAGCACATAGTTCAGTCTTAATCTCACCAAGGGGCAGTTTCATTT
Source organism: Eospalax fontanierii (assembly GCA_035773235.1). NCBI lineage: Eukaryota > Metazoa > Chordata > Mammalia > Rodentia > Spalacidae > Eospalax > Eospalax fontanierii. The sequence continues at coordinate 9,875,238 of CM069547.1, forward strand.
TGCCCCGTTTACATGGAAAGTTTCGATCTTGCCATAGGTGAATTAGGAGCACCATGCTAAGAGAATCAAATGTTTCAACAGTGAATTACAGTTCTCTTGACAAATTAACTGCCCCCTCCTAATCCAATAGTCAATTAATTCAGATGTACAAGAGACCATCATTAATAAGCTGGAACCCAAATTCACAAGATCAGAGTTTCAATTTCAATCTAATTAACTGGAACTTAGGACTGCTTTATTAGAGCTAAGATGACAGAAAAAAAATTGTTTTAACAAAAGTACTTCTTGAAAACCAAGTCTGAAGTATATCATATGCCGTTCTTCCATAATAGTTCTTATAGCAGCCAAACACCCCAGAATATTTATTGTTCTTATTTATTCTTAAGTAAAGTTGTCAAATAAAATACAATATTTAGGACATACTCCTAAAAGTTATTTGCACTTTATCTAAAATTTAGATTTAATGGGCATTCTGTATTTTAATTTATAAGTCTGGCAATCTTATTTATGAGACACAGTTGGCCACGAAATACCCCATGAACCATGGCTTTTCTAATTGCCAGAGAACATGAAGCAGGAGAGATGTCACCTGGAAACCCAGGAGTCTGCTGAGGGGCGAACTGGGCTCTGGGTTCTAGCTCTTTAGCACAGCACGGAATCCTGAAACATGGTCTCACAAAGGAAGATGACCCAACTGCATGCAGGATGGAGTGAAGGAAGTAATTCTGAGCCAGGAGCTCTGGTCTGGTGGACAAGTGGCCATTGTTTTCATGGTAGAGAGCTGTTTCTTGATGCATTGCTGTCTTCTCATGTGTCTTCTCATGTGGGTGAATGACATCCTACAAAGTTCCCTTACTCTCTGGCTTCTGTTTGATGTAGAATCAAGAGCACAATGTTCTAGCTTTTGCTCCAACAGGGTGGGTAGGGTTGGTCAAGTTCCTAAAACTTCCTGGCTCTGTGAGCCTCCTTTTACAACCTCCTCCCCTCCGCCCCGCCATCCCAAAAAATGAGCATTAACACTGGCTCTGTTAAACTTGGATTGCTGTCATTCCCAGATAAGCCTTCCATATATGGTAGTATAAAATGATATAGACATTGTGTAGCCTTTACAAACACTACATGACATAGGTTACTGCCTGCTGAGGGTCCCACAGATCACTGAGCCCTGTGTGCCCAGGAAAGGCAGATTAGGTTGAGGACAGATGTCACCCAGCAGGACAGAAAGGCTTCTTGCTTTTGAAATTCAAATCTTCCCAAAGGAGAAGTCTTACAGGTCTTCTGGAGGAGAACCTGTATTTCTCCCAGAAGGAGCTCCCAGCTGGCTCTGGGACAGCTCTTGGATAATGGCCCTGGGACCAGCAGCTGCCACCCTAGGAAAAGCCTGTCTATGAGGGCACCAAATGGCACCTCAGCAGGGTGTGTTGAAATAATTACACTCCCTACAGTGAAACCATGTTTCAAACCACTGTCCAATCCAGAGGCTAAGAAACAGGCTGTGAGAGGAGATAATCAAAATGAGACTTGTCTGAGCCTATTACACTTTCAAAGAGAGGAGGGACCAGGGAGAGAATTGTTCTTGCTTCAAAATATAAGATAATTGCTTGAGAGAGCCTAAGGAGGACAATAAGGTGTTCCCAGCCGATGCTTGAACTCAGAGGCCTTGTGGCCTTTATCATGGACTAAGGCACAGCTTGGAGCTGGCTAGATTCCCAGTGGAATTCTCCCAAAATTCTCCCAAAAAGATGTATAAACGGCCAGAAAGTACATGAAAAGATGTTTATGTCTTTAGTGATTAGGGAAATTCGAATCAAATTCAGATCTGTTCTACTTTAATTTCAGGATAAAAATATCCTGACCAAGCTGGGCATGGTAGCATGTGCCTTTAATCCCAGCCCTGGGAGGCAGAAGCAAGCAGATCTCTGTGAATTCAAGACCAGTCTGATCTACATGGGGAGTTCCAGGTCAGCTGGGACTATGGGGAGACCCTGTCTCAAAAAGCTGTCACTCACATCCTATGGCAAAGCAGCAAAACACTTCTAAAATAAACACGACCTTTGCAATTAGAGAGCACAAGTCAGTTCACAGATGCCCCAAATTATTCATTCTCCAAGAAGAAGTTGCTCTGTTTCCAGATAGGCCTTTCTGAGAACATCAAAATTCCCTCAGCATTTTGCAGTTTCATCTTCTCCAGAAAGCATAATTCTCAGTCTTTCTTCAAAGTAACTAATCAGATAATTTATTAGAAGAAATATCATTTTTCTTAGAGAAATCTGTGCTAAGCAACTCGTGAATGGATGAATGGTATTCTCAGTCAGGCTCTGCATAAAACACCTTGAATCTCATTACTCTGAAACTCCAGAATAATAGCCCCCAAATATTTAACATCTTGAGGGAGAGGAACAGTGGATTTTGACTATTTTAAAAAATGTATCAAAGTTTGGAATGTGCCACTAGATTTTAAATGTCTACATATGTTTAAGTCAGGTTAATTAAAACTTTCTTTTGAGCAAATCTTTTAAAGATTTATTTATTTTTATGTTGTGTGTATGGGCGTTTGCTTGCATGTATGTGTACCATGTGAGTGCAGTACCCGCAGAGGCCAGAAGAGGGCATCAGATCTCCTGTAACTGGAATGATAGGCAGTTGTAACTGCCATGTGGTGCTTGGAACTGTAAGATCAGTCAGTGTGCTTAATTGCTGACCCATCTCTCCAGTCTCCTGAGATTATTGTGACACCCATTGAGATTACTGGAGACTAGCTACATTTGAGATCTGCTTTCGTTAAACACAAGCAGAAAATATTCAAACTAAGATGTTTAGGTGCTCATTTAAGAGGCATCATTTACTGTGTTCTTCTGCTCAGGGTCAGTTTCCTCTGTGTCTCTCCATTTAAGGAAAACTTAACCAATTAGGGCCCAGAGTTAACTGCCTAGAGGGCTGACTACAGGATGCCCATATGGCACCAGGTACACATGTTGTCAGCTCATAGGACAGCACCACCTACATTCAAGACAGGTCTTCTCCCCTAATCTTCTCTGTAAACTCTCTCATGCCCAGAGCTATGTCTACTAGGAGATTCTAACCTTAGTAGGTTCACAGTGAAGATTAACCAACCCATGAGAGATGACCTAACTGACCTTTAAAGACCTTACCCCTCAACGCTGTACATTATGGGTTGTTTCCATCAGGCAAACCCTGGGGAACTCACTCAGTCCATAGCAATCTGCTTTGCTTTCTCCTCACAGATGAGAACAAAGCTCAGACCTTTATAGGACTTGCCAGGATCACGCAGTCACCAAATATAGGGGGCAGGTACAGTGAACGTAAGACAATCACCGAAGCTACTTTGCTGACCACTTGTTTCGTGGAGTCTCCTTGGTTTGTTCTGTCTAGCTGGACTGCCAAAGGCTCAATAGCCCAAAGTCCTCTTTAACATAGACACACACAGACACAAACACACAGATACACAGACACATACACAAATACGCACAGACACATAGACACACAGACATAGAGACAGATATACCACTCAACAATCAAGAAAATGTCTCACAGGTATGGCCAGGGGCCAGTTCAATAGAGGCAATTCCCCAGCTGAGGCTCTCTCTACCCAGGTGTGTCAAGTTGACAACGAACGCTATCCAGCACACATGGTCACCGATCATCTGGGACAGCAAAGCCATACAGCTCTGCTAGGGAAAGCCCACTCTGATGCCTGCTATACCCAGGCAAGACACTGACTTCTCTGCCTTCTAGAACTCTGGCATCTCAAACAGGACAGGGTCCCTAGGACAATTGTTTCAAGAAGACTCTCAATTCAGTCTAACAGTCTAGGCCATCTTTCCCCACCCAGAGGAGGATGGAAACGTGGATAAACAGATGCTCCCAGCTCAGACCCAGAGATTTGGTTACCCCCGGTTACCAGTGTAGCCTTTGTCCCTAATTCATACCAGCACCTATTAGTATTCCTAACAGATTGGTTCTTTCTGTGATTTGACTGTTGATAAATGAAAAGCACTTTCTTGGGGCCTGCCTGTCACTCTCTCTTTCCGTCCTCAAATTGGGAATGTTTTCAGACCTCTCTAACTACCCGGTGCTTTACAGTGAGATGAAGATTTGATTTCTTCCTTATTAATTGCCTTTTCAGTCAAAATGGACACACGAGGGAAAAGTTAATAGCTAAGGGAGCGAGCAAGAGCAGCAGAACACACAATTTGGTGAGTCAGTGTAAGGCTAGCCCTTTAAGATGCTGGTGTGCAGGAGACCTAGGCAGCCCCAGTCTCAGCGTGGACCCCAAGGACTGGCTGACACCCCTCCCAATGTGTCTGTACATATGTCTTTGTAGAATGGCACCCAAAAATCTTGCATGGAAATCTCACTGCTACAGGTTACAGTGAACCAAAGAGGAAAAACTTCACAACTTCCCGCTGAAAAGCCATAGTCCCCCTGGCAGGAGAGGGGGTGGCCTGAAGCACAGCTTTTTGCCCCTCCTTTTGGTTATCACATTGTTGAAACCATAGTCCTCAAAGAATTAAAATTTCCCCAGGAATCCCACACTGAAGTCTCACCTGTCAGTGAAGGTATCTGCCACCCAGGAAGAGATGTCACCCAATTCTGATCACCCTGCAGTAGACAATGATGAGTCAGTGGTATACAGGACCACACGCTGACCAGGGCAGCTTAGTAATGCATATCTCTTGCGCTCTGTATAAATCTGAACCACATATCTGTACCCCTGAAGATGGACTTACATTTCACTGGACCCCTTAGTTTTCAGTGTGGCCACATTGAATAGATCTCCTTTCTCTGCTTTGAACTAGCCTGTCTTTTTCTTTGGTGTTACTGTGTCTTAATTGGAGCTGGGCAATTAAGCCTAGCCTGCTGGAGCTGCCGGATCCCAGGTTTTGACACTAAAAATTCCGGTGTCGAAGCTAGGTGGGAAGCCGAGAGGGAAGGCCAAGCAAATACAGCTGCACTTGGTAGAAGTGGATTTTCTTCCTCCTTTCTGAACATTTGGATCCCAGGATGGAACCAACTACTTCCTGTTTCAATTGCCTGGCTTGACAGATCGTAGATGGTAAGGATTGGCCTGAAGGGACTGGCCTACAGTGGGGAATGTTCCTGGGACTGTTATTCTATCCTCAGCCTGAAGGCTCACTCCCCTTCTGTGGTTGCCTCATCACTAAGGAAGCTGCCTGAGGCTCAGGCCAACTGGGTGAAGGAGGAAACCACATCCAAACAAGAGTTGGATAGAGTCAACAACTGAGTGGTGTATTTCAAAATATCTGGAAGGCAGGGCATTGGATGTTAACCACAATGTTCAGAGTGTGTAAATATTAAGGACCCTGGCTAATCATGGTATGTTGTACCAGGTATCAAAATAAGTACATTTATGTGTTGATTAAAAGTGAAACTTTTAAAAAGTAGGTATGATGGTCATCGGTATAATAGAACACAGGAGGATGAGGCAGGAGGATTGCACATTTGAAGCCAGCCTGGGCTACCTAGTGAGACCGAAGGAAGGAAGGAAGGAAGAAAGGAACGAAGGAAGGAAGGAAGAAAGGAAACAGAAGGAAGGAGGAAGGGAGGGAGGGAGGGAGGAAGGAGGGATGGAGAGAAGGAGGGTGTGAAGGAGAGGCATTCCTCCCTCCCAGAATGGGTATATTCTAAAAAGACACTTGAGCTCTCCTCTTTGGCTATTGGACTACTGAAAGAATGAACCCCAAGAAAATAAATTTTCCCCAGGAATCTTCTGCTTGGGAAAGGAAATGGCTGAAGCTCTGGAGACATGCAGAGAAGGTACTTGTCTCCTGGAGAAATACAACTTGTCAGGTTACCCTGCAGGACAGACTGGCCTTTCAGGAGACTTGGAGCTGAGACTGCGGTGGGCCAGGATGCACCTAGATGGACTGCTCAGTTGTGCATATCTTTTGCCTTCTATCTATTAATATTTTATTTATTATTTTATGTGTACAAGTGTATTGCCCATCTGTGTATAGGTACACCCATGTTGTGCAATTCCCACAGAGGTCAGAAAAGGGCATCAGATCAGACATTAGATCCCCTGGAACTGGAGTTACTGCTGTGTGGGTGCCGAGAATCAAACCTTCGTCCTCTGCAAGAGCAGCCCATGTTCTTAACCACTGAGCCATCTCTTTAGCCTCTCTTGCTTTCTCTTTAAACCCTGTCTTCCCATTGGGCTCTGGAAGGCAGATTTAGAGGAGTCGCTGGATTGTTTTGTCCTTCTTATCAAAGTGGACGCATTAAATAAACCTTCTTTTTTCTCCTTTTCACTGTTAATTTGGCTCCTTCACTTACCTTAAGGATTATAAGGCGGGGCTGGGGTACCTCACAGCAGGTAGAGTGCCTTGCTTCTGAGTTTGCAGTGTCTGTACAGTGCTGGCTGAGGTGTGAAAACAGCAGTGTTGTCGGAATTCTTTTAACACAACAAAAATCCTGAGGAGTTTTTTACAGGAAAATACTCTGGAGGCAGATGCAGGTAGATCTCTGTGAGATGGAAGCCAGTCTAATCTACATATTGAGTTCCAGGTCAGGTGGGGCCACAGGGAGACCCTGTCTCAAAAACAAACAAACAAACAAAACCATGTACTGCAGAGATGACTCAGCAGTTAAGAGCACTGGCTGCTCTTGCAGAGAACCCAGGTTCAGTTCCCAGCACCCATATGGCAGCTAACAACTGTCTATAGCTCCAGTTCCAGGGGATCTGCCGCCCTCTTCTGGCCACAGGCAGTATTGCATGATACCAGGGCACTTACATACATGCAGACAAAACTCTTACACACATAAAAAGATTAAATTTATTTTTAAAAACCACCTAAGATGCTAAAGCTGAAACGCAAGTCAGGAAAGCTTCACTAGCACCAGCGTATTAGTTACGTTTTAGTTACGTTTGTCCTGAGATACAGCAACTTGAGGGAGGAAGGATTTGGCCTGGCTCATGATGTGAGGGGCAAATCCGTCGTGGTGGAGAAGGAGGGAGAGGGATGGGACAGCAGGTGGCTCTGGCAGCTGGAGCGTGAAGACTTGCTCAGACCTCCGTGGGTTAGGGAAGAGGAAGCTCAGAGGAGAACTAGAGCTGGGCTATAATTCTCTTTTAATTAAAAATTATTTATGGGCCAGGCATGGTAGCACACACCTTTAATCCCAGCACTCAGGATGTAAAAGGCAGAAGCAGGCAGATCTCTGAGTTCAAGGAGAGCCTGTTCTATAATGTGAATTCCAGGCTAGTCAGGGCTGCATAGTGAGACCCTGTTTCAGAAAAATATATTTATTATTATTGTATGTGTCCACACATGTGGACAGCAGAGGACAGCTTTCTGGAGTTGGCTCTCTCCTTACACCATGTGGGATCTGAGGATTGAACTCATCTAACTTAATGACACTGACTTAATGATCACCTGACTTAATGAGAACTCACTCTCAAAGCATACCCCATGGCTTTTTCTTCTCATTTGTCTGTGTGTGGTGTGTATGTGTGTTTGTGTGCACAAGTTTGCATGTGTGTGGGGGGGTGTGTGTATGTGCAGGTGCACAGAGCACTGGAATTACAGTTACAGACAGGCCACCATGCCTATCTGGCATTTACGTGGGTACTGAGGATCCAAGTTCTGGTCCTCACACTTGTGTGGCAAGTTCTTTATCTACTGAACCATCTCTTTGCCTCTTAAAGTTTCCACAATCCCCCAAATAGCACAACTACCTGCGACCACATGTTTGAACACATGAATGGGGGAAAGGACACTTCAGAATCAAACTATAACTATGCTTTGATGCAGGGACAGCACTGGAAGGTTCTTGCATGGATACTGCAATTGATCCTCAGTCTTCTCTTTCCCTTATGTGCTATGAAACCCTTGGAAAACCAACCAGCCCTCCTGCACCCCGTGGGGTCTGATGAGGTAATAGGGCTTCCTTTAGTCCGCAGAGGGCCTTGTCTTTCATGTGAGCATTCCAAATAAGATGAATTCTGTTTTGTCAATGAGTAGAGGCTAAAAGGCAAAATTGTCTCTCCAATTATAGATTCACTGGGCAAAAATAATCTGCTTAGCTTCTTTGATAGAGGATGAAAGATAAGTTGTTTCATGTAATGTGCTTCCCTCTGGAGTGCTCCAGTGCACTGACTTGAGGCAGAGCACGAGGTAGCCAGTGGTTGTCATAGCAATGGGTTGTATCTCTGAAATCCAGAAACATGCTGGCTATGGAGACTTGTCAAAGGACAAAATTATGACAATTTAAAGATTTTAACTGGCTTTATTTTCTATTTCTAGAGACAGACCACCCTTCACTCCATAAAATAGCTATTCTGCTAAGCTAAGCAAGGGTGGCTTTATAGACAAAAGAGAGCTGAAGAAGACAAAAACAAATAAAACAAATTGGTCGTTTCTTTTTTAAACAGGGTGAATGATCAGGAACTCCGATCTTCCTGCTAGGACCTCCTGAGTGCTGGGATTACGGGTGTACAGCATCCCATCTGGCTCCAGACTGGCCATTTCAGAGGTGCTTATCTTGGAAGGCAGGGAGAGCAAGACAGACAAATAGGAAAATAATCAATTGGTTAATACTACTTTTTGTGTTAGGATTAAGACAGAGGAAATCTTACTATGATGCTAAAGGAAACTGGCCTATTGGGAAATTTGACTATTTTTTCTCTAATTCTAATTTCATAGAAAGTCAAGTAAAAGTTCATTTCATTTTGGTGAGGTGGAACTTTAACATGAGTGACTCCATTTTGATTTTTAACATGGCCTGTTGGAGCCCAGAGTAGGAGCTTAGTAAGAAAACAATGGACTCCTATGATTTTTATTTAATAGACTTCACCACACAAAGAGAGGCCCCAGATTGACAGACTACCCCCACAAGGCTCCTTGCATCCGACAGTATTTTACCTGATAATCTTGGCCTGGGTTGGCCTATTCTCTAAATGGAAGTCAAAGTTGCAGTCATAATGCCACTGGAAAACTTTGTGGAAAGGACCAAAACCCAAATCCTCCCCACTGAATGGCCAGGTCATGCAGACAGATGCGCATTTGGGGGCCTGGATAGATGGCTCAGCAGTTAAGAGCACTGACTGTTCTTGCAGAAGACCTGGGTTAAGTTCCCAGCACCCACATGGTGGCTATCAACCGTCTGAAAGTCCAGTTCCAGGGGATCCACTGCCCTCTGCTTTCCTCCACAGGCACTGTACGACACGAGTACACTTACATACATGCAGGCATAACACTCACACACATAAAATGAAAGAAACAAAGAAAAAGAAAGAAAGACACATTTGGAAACTGGCTGTCATGAGCTCATGGCTTGGTGAGGAAGAATGTGGACAGGAACAGGACAAAGACATTTATTTAAAAATCCAAGGTACAAACCAGGCATGGCAGTCCACATCTGTACTACTGAGGCCAGCAAACGCAGGATGTAGTTTAGTACCCTGGGACTCCCATTTCCTTTCAGGTTATGTACAGCATTCCTCGAGTATTAATGTACTTAGCACCTGCACCTGCACCTGCACCTACACCTGCACCTACTGTGCACACACACCCTTCTCCAAACACTGTACCTACTATGTACACACCCTTCTCCAAACAGTGTACCTAGCAACGTTAGAACCCCTTGTCCCCCCACCTGTTTTTGGCTACAAATACTCCCATCTCTGAACAATAGTATGTGTTTCCCTGCAAATAGTAATGATCAAATTAAGACAGCTTATATTCAGTTATATTCCCAACATATCCAGGTGTGAAGACTAACAGGTCTAATCTGGCCTGCACTAGTTTTGAATGTGTGCTCAGTAAGGCAAAACTGTCTTCTAGTAACCTTCATGGAGATTCCCCTGCTACCATCTTATGCCTATGCATAGGGGCATGAATATGATTAAAATCATATTCTTATGAGATGGGACATGCGCAGTAGAGCAAAAATTCTGTAACATAATCCATCAGTCAAAATAGAGACTTATTTTCCTTAGTGACCAGCCCCTCCTCTCGATCCCCATAAGGAAAGCCCTGAACAATAATTAGGCCCATGAGTGTCTTCATTCATGGGACCTGCTGTCAGTTTTGACAGTGCATCCCTCTTTAATCTGTACTGTCACTTAGCTTCAAATAAAATTATCTTGCTTCTTTTCAAAATGATGTAAACTCAATTCCTTGAATAAGAGTCTAAGAACCTGGAAAAATCTGGCCTCGATTAAGTAACAGGTAACTGTCTAGATAGATAGATAGATAGATAGATAGATAGATAGATAGATAGATAGATAGATAGGAGCTAGAAAGACAGATGGTAGATAGACAGAAGATAGGTGATAGATAGATAGTAAACAGATAAGAAAGAGAGAGAGAGAGAATCTCATTCCTACCTTACCTTCTGCACCTTCTTCCTAATTTTTGGTTAAAATAATGCTACAATAATAATAAGCACATTAGTAATAATTTAACAGATTATTAACACAGAGGGTTTAGCAGGTGCATCATTTTAAAGCTTCATAGGTATATTTTTTAATCCCTCCAATCACATAACAAGATGAATATTATGATTAGCTCTAGGTTTTCAGACTATGAGACTAAGGCTGAGCTGACATTGCTGAACCCAGAACATCCTGACTATATCTAACTTTGACATCCTTCTTATACTGTTGAACCTCCTGAAATATTTGGGCAGAAAAAGGCTAAGACCATGGCCTGTGGAGGCTCACCAGAGGCAACCAGCTGTAGGTGGTGGTAGAATTATACCCCGTTAGCAGTTATTTACAGAGTGTATGCCCTATGATCAGGCAGGCATACCCTGTTAGAGGGCAGTGACAGACAATGGTAACTCCAGGAACAAGGTAGTCCTGGAGATTCAGAGGGGCAAGAAGCACCAGAGACATCTGTCAGATGGTCACCCTGGAACAGTTTCATAGTGCATGTGTGGAGAGTATCCTAGAAACCCAGAGCTAGCCATGGGTCCAGGGTCCAAATCAGTCCTCAGCAAGAGTGGATTGCTACTGAGTCTTCCAACCACTGAACTTATTAAACAGAAGCTCTAGGAGGCCATTGCTTAGAAGTAAGCTCCTCACCAGGGCTCCATCAGACCAGACAGATATCAAAACGGAGTCAATCACTCATGCTGAAAGTCTTCATCATCAAGCTGAAACAAGCTTTCAACTGACCTTCTGAGAGATCAAGATTAGAGAGAACAGCTTACTTTCTAAAACAAGCCAGTTTCAACTGGCATGATAACAACTTTACTGTCTTAATGCTTCCAAAAAGAATCACCTAAAATAACTAACTCATCCAGTTACTTTTCCTCTGTTCTATCTATCTGAACCCACCTTACAAAGAAAGTAACTTTGAAATGACCTGTCCGCTTTTTAGATTTTCTTCAGTCTTTCTTTGTCTGCAAAGCCAGCCTCTACAGGGGAGTCCCTCAGGTGCTTTATTCTATTGTAAGGAATGGAATGTTACCTGACTCTGGAATCAAAACAACAATTAACATCATTAATTTGTAATTTTGCCCTTTAACAGACTAAGAGTTCTTCATCCCTTTGAACCTAAACTAACCAGCACTTCCTAGATTTCTCCAGCCCTGAGCTTTGGTGAATTACAGCCTCTCAGGATTTACTCTAACCTGTGGGAAAGAGGCAGAGGAGGAGATGCTGGAAATCTGGGTTCTGGGGAGCATCCAGGTGAGTCTCCTAAGGAAGTTCAGGAACACTTGGAGACTGTTCAGAGCCTTGGCTGTCTTCTCAGAGATTGAAATGGCTTAGCTGGGAGGGGCAAGAGCGAGCAGGAACAGGAATGCGTTTGGGAAGCGGTTCAAAGACCTTCGGATCACCAAGTACCCCAGCTTGCCTGAAACTGAGGCACTTCTTGGCCCAGTTTTGAAACTGGGATAATTCTGAGGAAGCAGTATTTCTATCATGAAACCATATACATTCTCACGTATACCTCACATAACCCCAGAGTTCTAAGCCTGCAGAGGGTCCTTCCCTGTTAGAATCCAGCCTCCCTGGGCGTCAGCAAGGAAGCAGTGCTGAGTGAAGTGAACATGACCCATAGGTCTGCTGGCCTCCTGGGGTGTCCGCCCCTTTTTAAAAAGAGAAGCCAGAATTTGTCTTGCTTCCTCCCTTTCCAGCTGATTTTTTCCCCTACTTTACAGCTGAAATTGCTTTTCAAAGTAGTTTCAGAACCAACAGTAAAACTCTTAGCTGCATTTCAGAAAAGTGGACCATGGCCTCATCTGTCACCCCTTTTAAATTGACTAGAGAAAAGTAAGAATTTCCACTTCTCTCCTAAAACCATGCTTCCTGCCAAACTTAGACTAAGATTGTTTATAGTTCTTTCGTACCAATTCTGATTTCTGGTTGATCTCCTTTTCCTAAATTTGGCACTATGACTTTAAGAGAAAAAAAAATTTCTGTATTATCTTAAGTCATGTCCTTGAGACCTGTTAGGACAAATCAGAAAAGCAAGATGGCTAATTATACCACATATTGTATGTAGAACTAATCCAAAATCCAAAACAATGGGCCTCACCAAATCAATAATTATAATAAAATATAAACACAGAAGTTATGGAGTGACCCAAACCTACAACCTCACAGTTCCTACGAGTTCGCCTCATAGCCAACAGTACAGAAAGCATCTTAGACATGACTGTCCCCCAAGTCTGGGACGTCCACAGCTGACATTGGAAGACAAGTGGACGGGAAGGGACCTTGGTGCCGGAGTCCAAATACGACTGGAAGAGAGACAGGAAAGAACAAGTCTGTCTCCTACACTCTATTGCTGAGGCTTAGTGCAGTATTAAAGGGGAAGGCAGCCCAAGAAAAGAGGCCTCTACAGTTGTATGGTTTTAAACACTACCAGGGTTCAAGCCCTGGGTCTGGCACACATTAACTGTGTGGCCTTGGGGGAGTTACATCTTCTCTTTGTCTTTCTCAGCTGCCAAAGGAAAAACAGCAATCATATCTACTGTTGTGGTTAATTTTCATCAGCAGTCTGACTGGATTTGGAATCTTCTGTGTGTGTGTGTCTCCAGAGAGCTTTAACTATGGAGGAAAGACCCACCCTGAATGTGGGCAGCACCATTCCTAGGGCTGGGATCTTAGACTGAGTGAAAAGGAACAAAAGAGAAAGCCAGCCAAGCAGCCCCATACGTCTGTCTGCTTCCTGACTGTAGAACAATACGACCAGCTACTCCCTCCCCTCCGCCACCACTGTACGAGGGACCATATCCCTCAGACCGTCAGCTAGAGTAACCTCTTCCTTCCTTAAGTTGCTATGGTCGGATATTTTGTTAGTTGGTTTTTGTCATGTACCTTACTTAACAAGGTTATCGTGAGGATAATTCATGAGTGCGTGTGCGTGTGTGTGTGTGTGTCTGTGTCTGTATGTGTGTAAAATGCCTTCCCACTAAATCAATGCTTGATATTTGCTTGTGTTAAGTTGATGACAGAAATCTCCAGTCTGTATCTTGAGCAGAGTAGCTGATTTTTAAAACCTGTACAGCACAGGTGATACAGCAGGCCGAATGCGGTGTGCCAAGTTGCTCTGCCGGAGTCCCAAGGTGTAGGGCTGCCGTCTGAATTCATTGCTCATGTTTAAAAACCAGAAAGTGAAAATCCAGGTCTCCAGCTATTCTTGAAAACTAGAAAGATGGGGTTATGCAAAGCCAATCTTCTACACAGCCATTACCAGCGAGAGCTGAGTGGGCTTAGCTAGTAAGTGTGTGAGGCACACCCCGTTCATCAGACTCCTTCCAGCCAGCATCACAGCAGGCAACTGGGAGTGCAACAGTTATTTTAAATCAGACATCAGTAAATTATGGCCCAAGGTTCAAACCCAGGATGGGTTGGTCTTGCGAATGCAGCTTTGATGGAATCCAGTCTCACTGATTCCAGCCACATGTTGTCATTTTCACAGAACAATGCAGATGTGCCTCACAAGACCTAAAACATTAGGCCCAGCTCATGGTAGGCAAAGGCAGGCAGATCTCTGTGAGTTCAAGGATAGTGAGTTCCAGGTCAACCAGGGCTACACTGTGAGACAAAGTTTTAGAACCTGGCTCCATGTAGGCAAAGGTTGTGGATGTTTGTAAGTTATTATCTTTCAGCAGGGAATTTGCTCATCAAAGATAGCTTTTTTGTAATTTGTGTATTTTGCTTTCTTTGGTTCGTTTTATTTTTTTATTACAGTTTAAATTTTTATTTGTTGCGTGTGCGCACACGCATGTGCACATGTGCATAGTGGTGTGGGGGCGTGTGCTACAATGTATGAATGGGAAAGGGGTTTTCTCCTCTACCAAGTGGGGCCTGGCCTCAAACTCACTCCTCCTGCCTCGGCCTCACACGTGCTAGATTTATAGATGTAAGCTACCATGCTTGGCTTTGTTTTATATTGTAGAAAATACATAATTAATTCAAAACCTGTTAATACATAATTATTGTTTAGCAGGTGAGTAAATTAGCTTGAATTTCAGAGTCATTATTTTGAATGGCAGGAAATCTGTCAGTATAGGAACCTCCAAGAGATTGTAATTTTTATCTCTCCCTGATGGCAAGTGTTTGAATTGCAGGAACAGTTCTTAAACTACAAAGACCAGGCGTCATTTATTTTTCTTTTTTTCTTTTGACTAGATTTTTTAAAATTAATTTGCTTTGGGGGCTGACAAGATGGTTCAGCAGGTAAAAGCACTTACTGAGCCAGCCTGAAGACCTGAGTTGGATCCCTGGAACCTACGTAAAAGTGGAAGGTGAGAGAGTTGTCCTCTGACCTCCACAGCTGCACCATGATACATGCACATGCTCACGACAAGCACACACACATATAATAAATAAAAATTTTAAAATAAAATTAATATTATTATTATGTAAGGCGATTTTCCCGCAAGTACATGGTGTGCTTGGACCTTACCCCCACCACCTGCTAATCTGTTTTTTCTCATTAGTCTCCTTTGTTCCCCAACAGTTTCACTTCCATTTTTCTGTTGTGGACTTTGTTTTAAGGAATATGATCTCCCTATGTTACAGGGGCTGGCCTTGAACTCCTGGGATTAAGTGATCCTCCTGTCTCAGCCTCTCAGGTTTCTGTGACAACAGAGGCACTCCCCAGCACCTGGCTATATAACAGCATCTTTAAAAGCCAACATCATTTGTTGATTATGGAATCCTTTTGCTGGAGCATCAAATCAAATGGCCATTTCCTCATTTTTTTCTAGTTCTACCTCTAATTAATTGAGTCTTTCCTGTTGCTTCTTAACTATAAAAGTAAAGCTAGGCAAATGTATAAAAAATATTTTGTCTATAAATAGCAAATATTAGGGGAAAGTGTGACAGTTATTATAATAGCCATGGGAGGCTTTCACTATACAGCCAAGGCTGGCCTGGCATTCACTACATTCCCAGGCTGCTTTCGACCCATAATCCTCCTGCCTTACCCTCCAAAGTGCTGGAATTACAGGTATGAGCCAGTATACCTGGATCTAGTTTATTATTAATATAGCTAGTCTGGAACTTGCTGTGTAGATGAGGCCGGCCTCTATCTCACAGAGATTTTCCCCACCCCCCGCCTCCCCACTGTTGGGATTAAAGGCAGGTACCACACCACCTGGCTTGTAATATCATTTTTAACATAGCATTTTGGTATATATGCTTTATGTAATGTAGACCTGTGTTATTTATTCTGTTATAGAGTCCTACAGTACACAGCATTGTTCTAAAATACATAAATGACCCTGACATTGACCTAGAAAGATCCATATAATCATTCCTTTGGAATATAACAACAAGGCTTATGCCACACAGATGGAAGACCCCCAAATGTTACCTGGGACATCAATTAAATTGATCTGTTAGGTTTCTGTGATGGTATCTACCAACTCACTTTTCTATTAGTTCTAAGGGAACTAGTTGGGTGTGGTGCAGTTCCAAATTCTATTATTTCTCCTCTCAAGTAAGAATTCAATGGGAGTCTTTACATTTTTTTTCCCTTGGCAGACATCTAAGGAAGGAATTAATATTAATATTCTGCTACATTCTTTTCATCCTTGGGGACATATTTTGCATTATAAACCTGATGTACAGACATGATGTAGAGTATATTGAATATGTGGATATTTTACAGATTATGGCACATAAAAAGTCCCCAATAAATATTTGTTGACTGACTGAATAGACTGGAAACAGGGATGAGAAAGCTGCTGGCAAGCAAAGCCAGTCCTGCAGGGAGTTCTGAACTTGAGACAGGCAGTTAAGAGCACTAGCTGCTCTTGCAGAGGACCAGGGCTCAATTCCAGCACACACATGGTGGTTAACAACCATCTGTAACTCCAGTTCCAGGGGATCCGATGCCCTTTTCTGACCTCTGTGGGCACTGCATGACATGGGTACACTTACACACATGCAGGCAATACACTCATACACATAAAATAAAAATAATAATATATATAAAAAATTAAGTTTGGGATGTGGTTTAATGGTAGAGTGCTTAACTAGCCTGCACAAGAAAGACTCTGGATTTGGTCCCCAGCATTTCAAAACACTATTCCTATAGTAGATTTCAGTAGTTAGGGTGTGGCTAAAATTTAACTGAGATCTAGTGAAGGACACAAGAAAATTCCATCTTCTCTGTAAGTCTTGTAAAGATCACACTGTTACTAGGTGTGGTGGCTCATGCCTTTAATCCCATGAACTCAGGAGGCAGAGGCAGGTGTATGTCTGTAGTATAGAGGCCAGTCTGGTCTACATAGCAAGTTCCTGGCCAGGTGAGCCCCTAGGGAGATCATATATATATGTAATCATACATATGTGTAATCATATAATCATATATATGTAATCATATATCTGTAATCATATATATATATATATATAGAGAGAGAGAGAGAGAGAGAGAGTCTGTTCTTTGCATCTGGTGACTAGAATCCTATCAGCCCTTTAACATGTGGGCATAGAACAACGTTGCCTTTACTGCCTGCTCTGGAATGGAGGCTTTGCTTTACATGGAAGTGGGAAGAAACACTCTCCTTCCTCAAATGTCCATGAGGTGATGCAACTTCGAACGACTAAGATGGATGACTGAGCCTTTCAGTCACCAAACTGTCAGTGTCTGTTCACTCATGGGACAACTATTCATGCAGTAAAGGCCAACATTTATTGAGCAATCATTATGTGGCGGAGGCTGTAATATGCCCCCAGATCTCTGGGGGGTGAAGGACTGGTAATAAGCTCTTAACTAGCTGCTGAAAAATGCCATTGATTAGGAACCCCAAACTGTAGATGCCCTTGAGGGAATGATTCAAAAACTGATGACTATCTGGTCCAAGGTCACACCCTCAACCTTCCTACAGCTGCTCTCATCTTATGACCCGTTAAGCAGGGTGGCGGAGAGATACCAAAGGCATAACTCCTTTTTCCTGACCCAGAATCTTGCTATGTAGCCCAGGCTGGTCTTGAGCTAACTCACCCTGCTCCTTTCTCTGCTTACAATGATCTTAAGATCTTGGGAGAAGGGGTGTGATATAGGTGTCCCATAGAGCTGAGTACTCCACAGTCTCATATTCTCTGCATGTTAACCAGTCTCTGTATTAATCATCATCTGCTGCAAAAAGAAGCTTCTCTGATGAGGCTTGAAAGACTCACTAGTCTGTGAGTATAAAGATAAGAACTTGGGGGCAGTTTTATTACTGTGTCCATTTAGCAGAATGACAGTATTAGGTTCTCCCCTAGGGCCTATGACCTAGCCAGCCACAGATTTTTGGCCCATTTAACAGTTCCAGACATGGCTTCTGTCTTGTGAAGTAGACCTTAAATACAATTAGAAAATGATTGTTACTCCCATAACATTCATGCTGCTATTGCATGAATGGGAAATTTTGCCAGGCCAGTCATTACTGTAATTCTCAGGGTTCATACCTGGGTAAGACTCTTGATTACTTTTCTCCCCTGTACCCTGCACAGAACCTTCCAGCACTATGAAAGCTAGCCCGTTAGATGGAGCATCCAGGTTGACTTCACTGTGTTCTATGACTCGAGTATGTAATGTCTTCAACAACAGAGTCTTACATCAAGTTCAGGAGAGTAACCAAGATCAATGGCCTATTATGTTTGGGGCGGGGGGTCTACAGGACCCCAATGGCCAGCAACTCAGCAAAATCCACACCTGGCACTGGGCTCTTTAGACCTTGTCTCCCTGTTATTGGGCAACTCGATTTCAACTCCTGGCATATCTGCATGTGTGCCTGTGTGGTTTAGGAAGCTTCCACAGTAGCAGGTTTCCATGTGGCTTTTTTCACAGTTAACCTTCCTGATACTCCGCCTCTACCCTGCTCTCCCATCCCCCGCCTCACTTAACCCTTCCTGCTCCATGGTAACCCTTTATCCCTTCATGTCACCTGCATTCTATTCCTCAACCCGTCATGGCCCCTTATTAGCTTCTTAACTTCTGTGAGTACTCTGATTTAAACATACGTATCTAAAGACTCAAAGCCAGCGTCCGCATGAGAGCGAGAACATGGAGTGTTTGTCTTTTTGGGTCTCAGAGACCTCACTCAGAATGATTATTTCCTGTTCCATTCATTCACCTGCAAATTTCATAATTTTATTTTTCTTCACAGCTGCATAACACTCCATTATGTAGATATACTCCATTGTCATTATCCATTTGTCCATTGCAAGACGTCTAGGCTGTTCCCATTCCCTGGCTATTGTGAATAGAACAGCTGTGAACATGGGTGAGCAGGAATCTCTGTATCAGGATATGGAATCCTTTATTCTAAGACATGGTCTTGCTACATACCCCAGTCCGGTCTTGAGGCCACAGTCCTCCTTCCTTGGACTCCCAAGTGTGACCTCATACCAAGTCTTGCATCACAGCTGTGTACCACCACTTTCAGCTCAGCTGAGGGCTTCAGGAAGCATTCGTCCAAACCTTTCGTGTCTGGCGAAAGGAGACACCTGGGGGTGGAGAGAGGCAGCACGGAACAGGGAGCCTGGACTCACAGGGGCCTGGCACCACCTTGGGAACAAAGGCCCTGTCTTCTGGGGAGCTGGCTTCAGAAAGCAGTGGGTCCTTTTTTTGCTGTGGTATATTAGTCGCCAGGCTCTGCCTTCAACAGGACATGGTGCTTAATCCTCATTGTAAACTTGACTGGATTGAGACTCACCATGAGGACACATCTTTGCCGCACGTGTCTATGAAGGTGTTTCCAGAAGGGTTTAACTGAGGCGGGAAGACGTACACTTACCACGGATAACACCATCCCCTAGGCTGGAAGCCCAGCCTGAATAAAAAGGAGAGAGTGAAACAGCCGCCTTCATCTCTCTCTGCTTCCTGTCAATGCAATAAGACCTGTTGCCCTCTGCTAATATAAGAAATCATTTTTACCTCCTCTAAGTTTATGTGAGTAATTACCCAGGAGAGACTATGTGAGAATCCACAAGCATGTCAAACTTTTCCCACTAGTTTTCCATGAATTTTGCAAAGCAGAAAAAAGAATTCGATAATTTGAGATGCCTCAAGTCTGTTTGAAGTGTTCCTCTCTGAAATCTTGGATGTGAGCTGAAGGTTCACCTCAGTCCACTGTTTAATAGCCCGTGGTTTCTTCCCGTCTTTCGGAATGGGTCTTACTGATGATAGAGGGCTTCCCTGGGAGAGCGCCTCAGTGATTAACTGGGCAGAAAGCACCATTAGGCTTGGAGCGAGTTGGTGTGTGTTTTATAAGACTAAACCAAAGCAGCGCTCAGTGCGCTGACAAAATGTGATTTCAATGTATTGCCTTCTGGCTTCACTCCGTTCCACTTCCCTGTTGACAGACCTGACTGTGAACTTGGGTGGGGACAGAGCCACCCACCTTAGCCACACTCCTCTTCTTAGTCCTGTTAGTTCCTCCAAAGCTAGAGACTAGCAGGCTTTTAAAGTCGTCTTCTTTTCATTCATATGCTTCTTTAAGTTTTTATGATTTTATGTGTATGTGTGCGGGTATGTGCACATATATGCAGGTGCCCCTTGAGGCCAGCAGAGGGCATCAGATCCCCTGGAACTGAAGTTACAGGTAGTTGTGAGCCTCGTAGTAGGAGTGCACGGATCCAAATTCTGGTCCCCTGACAGAGCAGCCAGTGCTCATCACCACTGAGTTGTCTCCAGTCCCTCAAGATACTTCTGGATTCACTCCCAGTTCTTCTTCACTTGCTAATTAGTGACAATATGCACTTTACCTATTGACAATTATTCACCTTTGCACAATAAAGCCTTATTTTTTATTTTATTGCACAATTTCACACACAGATGAGTTTATTTGGAATCCACTCTCTCTCTTCCCATCCACCTATCCTCTACCATTCCTCTGGTGCCTGACCCTGGACAGTTGTCTGTCTGTGATGGGCCTCTCTCAGAGACAACAGATGCTCCCTGCCTCTGTCACTGTGTGTCTGTCTCTCTCTGTCTCTGTCTCTCTCCTTAAAAAGCCTCATGTAGTGTTTAGTCTGTCAGGTCCCAGGCATGCTGGGAAGTATATAAAAATACACATGTGATTTAAAAGGGGCTTCTACTTCTAATACAGAAGGAAATTACATCTTTCTGTTTGATAAATACGACTGTGCTGAATGCCCCTCTGACCCCCAAGCTTATCATAATACCAAAATAGCAGTAGAATTTCCTGCAAGTGCATACATTTGGGTTTCACGGTTGCTAAGCCAGGGTGGGTGCTGAACAACTGTCTTCTCGTGCTAAGCCAATAGAAGGTGAGCAAAGGGCACAGTGAGCCTTGGTGTCACGAGAAAGAAGTTGCTGTGAGAATTCACAGGGACTTCCTCATCCAACACATTTGGTCAGATGTGGAGGAAGCCATTATAAAACGCAAGTAACAACATTACTGCAAGGAGTTAGGTATAAGTATGCACACAGAGCCAGGAACACTTGGCCCATGAACAAGCTCTGCCCACTTTCCACTCACACCTCTACTGAGTCCCACGTTTGCAGCGTTTAAGCATCACCTCATCAGGGACTTTCCTCTAGACTCCTCTTGCACAGCAGACCTGCTCCTCCGCACCACCTTCCCACCTTATTCCTCCCTCAGCACTGACTACGTTCCATACTTCTACTTTTAAAGATTTATTTTTTAATTGTGTGTGTGTATGTGTGTGTGTATGTGTGTGTGTATATGTGTATGTGTGTGTGTATGTGTGTATGTGTGTGTATGTGTGTGTGTATGTGTGTGTGTATGTGTGTGTGTGTGTGTGTGTGTGTGTGTGTGTGTGTGTGTAGCAGTACAGGTGCCTGTAGAAGCCAGAAGAGGGCATTGGATCCCCTTGAGCTGGTGTTACAGGTGGTTGTGAGCCATCTGACATAGGTGCTGGGACCTGAACTCTGGTCTTCTGCAAAAGCAATACAAGCTCTTAACTACTGAACCATCTCCCCAACTCTTAGTAAATATTCAACACCATGTAAAAGTAAGATTATAATCAAAATAATAAAATTTATTTCCTAAAATGATGAATCAGGGCAAGTTTAAAGAGCAAGGGAAGGAAATACTTTGAAAGGTTTCCTGCTGTTTCTTTCGCTCTGCTGTTATTTGAGATGCTGTGTGATACTCTTCAGGTTTCTGAAAACAAAGACTTAGATCCCAACTCTATCTCTGTGACAACCAAGCCCAGTGACTTTGGTTTAATCCCCTACTCTATGAACCTCATGTCCTCATCTGCAAATGGAAATAACTGTTCCTGTTTGGGTAGGATTATGGGGAAGATCAGCAGTGAAATCTACAGTATGCTTGGCACATGGTCAGCCCCCATTAAATCACAGTTACTATTATTATCTTGATCTGAATTCCATGAGTGGTGTGTTTCCTTATTTAATTCAAGTAGGTGGTAGCATTTAATTTGTAAAATCAGTGTCAGGAATGAGATTTCAGTAACTGAATCTAATTACTGTAGAAGAGGAAACTCATTCACCTTGTAATCACAATACGAAGGTAGATTGCTAGTAATGCAGAATCTCTTCAACCTTATTGATACAGGATGTGAAAATTAAAGCAAATAACAGTAACAATAGTAGCTGCAGTTAAAGGAAGAGAAGGAACAGTAAAAGAAGGAAGAGGAGGAGGGGGATAAAGGTGGGAGAGTGGGGGATATGTCCCTGAACCCCAGCCTCACTAAAGGACCCAGAGAAGACTTAAGCTCTATAAACTGATCCCTGACCTTAGAATAAATGACTCAGAATACAGAGTGTGAGCCTGGCTACTTTTAAAAAAGTGTTTCCTTTCAGGCTATCATTAACTTTAACTTTAAAATATTATTTAGTGTTTGCAGCTTCTCAGAGCCTATATGCTTGGTCCTAGAATATTGCTATGGACAAGCCAGGCCTGAATCTCTGCCTGCAGAACTGAGAATCCAACAGGAAATTTTGACAAATACACAGGCCATCATCACCCAGCGTGGTACAAGCAACGCCAAACAGGAAAGCGGCCTATACTCCTGTGTTGGCTATCTGGTTCTTAAGGGAGGTTGGTAGGTACATAGGTGTTTGCTTTTATGATTATGCTTCATAACGTAAGCAAATGTTAATATATGTCACATGGATTATTGTGCATGGAAAACCTGAAACACAGGCAAGAAGGACAGCCGGGCAGCTTCCCATTGTAACCTAGTAGGTGCACATCTAAGCTGAAACCAGAACAGAGAGTTAGAGCGAGTCAGAGTGGGAAAGACAGGCAGAAAAAAATGTCCTCTAGCAAGAAGGAGCACAGAGACAAGTACTAGAAGGAGGTGAGGGGAAACTGAGGCAGGCAGAAACACACATTAGCAAATCAGGAACAACGGCAGAGACCTAAGCACAAAGGGTCTTAAAACAAGTCAGGGAGATGAAACTTCACTCCAAGGATGGCAAAAGCCACGGAAGACTCTCATGCACTCGGGTTGCAGGACCACGCTCGTGTTTCAGCTGCAGGAAAGAAAGGGGAATGGGCAGAAGCCGGAGATCTGAAGACACGTCCATCGGCTACACACTGTGTGAAAATCAGAAAAGTGCAAAAATGCCCATCCCTGTAAGAGTATGGAGATAGGGAATATAAACCGACGTGCTCTCTGTGGAAGAATTTGTCAATCTTCATCACAATGGAAATTCAAACACTTTTGCTCTAACAGTCCCACCTCTTTTACAGCTGTTTGGCAAATAAACTTGCACACCTGAGAAGAGATGTGTGTACAAGCTGTTCACAGTAGTAGACACAGAATGAAGATTTTTAAAATGAGATCATTTTTTTGTAAGCATAAGAAAGGTACGCGGGGCCTGGAGGGATGGCTCAGCAGTTAAGAGCATTGGCTGCTCTAACAGAGGACTTGGGTTCAGTTCCCAGCGCCCACAAGGTGACTAACAATCATGTGTAACTCCAGTTCGAAGCAATCTGACATTGCATGACACGGGGTGTACTTTCATATATGCAGGCAATACACTCATATGCACAAAAAATAATAATAAACATGAAAGAAAGGTACTTAGAAATATAGTGAGGTGCTTAAATCCCAATTAGTGGGTATGGTAGTCTCCCAAGAATGCAAAGGCAATATAAAATACATGATTACAGGGTTTGGTGATATGGTTCAGCAGTTAAAGGCACATCCCACCAGGCCTGACAACCTGAGTTCACTCTCCAGAACCTACGTGTTAGAAGGTGAGAAATGGCACCGTAATTGTCCTCTGACCTCAATGTGCAACACGGCATGCACAGGCCCACACACAAACACATATGGGGGCCGGAGAGATGGCTCAATGGTTAACAGCACTGGCTGCTCTTGCAGAGGACCCAGGTTCAAGTCCCACCATCCACATGGTGGCTAACAATCATCCATAACTCCATTTAAAGGGGATCCAATTCCTTCTTCTGACATCCATGGGCATTGCACCTACATACATGCCGGCAATACACTCATACACATAAGATAAAAACATGAATAAAATATTTTTTAAAGTTTCTTAGGTATACGATTATTGATGTGTGTATATCTTTGTCAATACCTAGAAAAATATTTAGAAAACCATGTTTGTTTCCTCTGAAGAGAGAATCTGACAGGGAAGAATGGACTGCTACAGAACTATAAAGTCCCTGTCGAGCATGGATGACCACTTTCCCATAGCAACATAGATGGCATCATCATTGGTGTCCCCCTGCACCTCTCCACTTCCCAAATAAGCTAGCGACCTTCCCAAACAAAGTGCAACAGGGACAGAATTGGTTATATCTGGGAGGGGGGAGATGCCTGGACTCTCAAGTGAGGGTCTAAAGACTCCCACTCTTCTATAAATAAATGTCAACAGGCCTGATATACTTGAGAATCTCTTGCAAGTAACAACAGTTGTTCCAATTAATATGGTAATGGCTGTCATGTTCAGAGGACAGGGTTACACCACACAGGAGAAAACAGAAAGAAGAAATGGCCCACTTTGGAAATCTAGACTATAAGGGCATCTAATTATAAACACTGTGATGTTCATGATTCCATTTCAAAGACATCTCAGGGAAGTCTTACTTATTCCATCAAGTAGTCTCTTAGTCACCTTGCTGTATGAAGCCACTGAAACCTGCAATTCAGGGGCACCAAGCCTCCTATCAAAGGCCAGTCCATCTTCTTGGTCCCCTCCCAGGATGGGCTGACCCGTCCTCTCTGCAGCCTCGGTAGAGATAACAAGTCTTCATTAGTGGCAGATGATGACCACATGGTGGAAAGCAGGTCTAGAGAAGAGTCTTCCTTTCCAATCAATCAGGACCATAGCTCAGGGGCAGAGTGTCTGCCTCGCATGCACAATGCCCTGGCTCCATACTCTGTATATTACAAAAACAAAACCAAATAAATGTTTACCAGTCTTTTTCACCAGACCCACAGAGACAGAGGATCCAAAAACCTCTCAGGATAAAAAAAAAAGCCTTCCCAGCAGGTAAACTGAGATCCCTGTTGGAGAAGTAATTTTCCTGATGGTTAGCTGTCTGGAGACGGGAAGGTAGCTTGGAATCCAGCCCATCTACTCTGTCTCTGTTTCTACTCCCCCAGTTTATTCATAAAGAGCTCTTCATTTCTCATTTGATGCTGACTTCAAAATGCTCCAGGGGACTCTGCTCCGTCTTCCAGCCTACATGACTCTGAATAATTGATTTTTAAAGTAGCTTATGGCATATTTGCTCTATGGAGGATGGCAGGGAAGATTGGTATTTAGAAAGGCTGTTTAAGTGGGCAGAAAGACAGACAAGTAAATGTTTTAACATGTTCTAGAAACCCTCAAGCACAGATGCACATGTGCATCGAGTAACTAATATTGAGACGCAAACCTGACCGAGCACTAAACGAGATCCACGTCAGTATCAGAATTAGCTGTAAGACAGAGTCACTAAGGTTGACAGTCACCAAGATTGACCCTCACCCATTACAAGACCTCTGAGTCCAGGTTTAGCTCCAACCATCTTTCATTTTTTTAAAAAAAAATAGGACTAGTGATATGACTCAACATGTAAAGGTCCTGGCTACCAAGTCTGACAACCTGAGTTTGATCCCCAGGATCCACATGGTAAAAGGCGAAAACTGATTCCTGTAAGTTGCCCTGTGATCTCTATGCGTGCACTCAACCACATTTACATACATACACACACACACACATGCACGCACAGACACGAAATTTTTTTAAGCAGCCCCTTTATAGAGGAAAATGTGTTTTGCAAGCCCCAGCCTGAGGAACTTGATTTAAAATATGTCATCTATAAAAACTGTATTTGATTTTATTAACCATCACAAAAACACATTTTAGATCAATAACTGGAGAAATCATCCCTTTTAAAAACTGTCTTTTTTCAATGAAAATAGAAGATACATTCTCAGAAAAAAATCTCAGACCAGTTTGAGAAACATTAATGCCAGCTGTTCCCAGATGTTTCCAGGGAGCACTATACCTGCCTGGGTATCATTAATTCGTCAGTTCCCACTCACGTTTTATGACTCTGCCTTTGTTCTCCGGAGGCACCTCACCACGGTAACCACCCCCAAAGAGCGAAAGAAAGTGGAAAAAAGACTGATATGTGTTAATGCAGGCAGGAAAAGAATTGCCCCTTGGAATGCTGCCAGAGTAAGGTACAGCCATGGTCACCCTAGGATGTGAGGTGGCTGTCTAGAGGACAGAGTGGGAAAGAGGAACTGGTTTCCTAACACTGCTGTAACAAGCTACCAGAGACCAGATGGCGGAAAACAGCACAAATTTATTCTCTCACTTTTCGAGAGGGAGGGAGGTTCAAAGCCAAGATGGCTGCCACATTCTTTATGATCGCTCTCTGGAAGTCTCCTCCAGCTTCCAGTGTTGCATCCATGTTGAATTCCTTAGGTAGTGGGTGCCTCGCTGCAGCACGTGGCCACCTTCCCTGTGTGTTTTCATGTCCTCTGAACTCTGTGTGGGCGTTTCTGCGTCTCTTGTCCTCCTCCTACAAGGACACCAGGAGACTTCCTCAAGGGATTTCATTAGGACAATTCTTACGATTTTACAATAATTTGATTGCCTCCAATAGACTCTTTTACATATAAGGTCACATTCTGAGGTACCAAGATTAGAATGGCATCTTATCTTTTTGTGGAAGGACACAGTTCAGCCTGTAACAGTAGGGAGTTGGGAGAAGTCTGCACAGGAGCTGAGGCAGGATGTCCCCAAATCGGAAGGAATGGGAAGGTGGTCTGCTCTAATGTATATCTGCTTTACAGTGGTACGTAGGATTGCCTGCAGCATCCCAATAAGATAGAGAATGAAAACTTGGGGCCAAGGAGATGGCTTAGATCCCTGTAAAAAATGCTAGGTGTGGTGGCAAGTGTTTGTAATCCCATTGCTGGGAAGTGGAGACAGACAGGTCCCTGGGTCTCCCTGAGCAGCCAGTCTAGCCTACTTGGTGAGTTCCAGGCCAATGAGAGACTCTCAAAAGAACAAGATCAACAGTGACTAAAGAAGACAGCTGAGGTTGTCCTCTGACCTACACAAGCAGGTGCACATACGCCTTTACACCACACACACACACACACACACACACACACACACACGCACACTTCACAAAGAAAATTTGAACTTCAAGAGCACAAAACACCACAGAGGAGTTATCTGCCTCCAGACTACTATGCACATGTGATTCAAGCATGGAGAGCAACACGCAAGTGAGAGAGTTTTAACACCCTTCTCTCCTTAGGAGAACTCTCTAGAAAAAGCTTCTATGGGTGTGATAAGCTCACAGAGGTGAAACCGTCCTCTCCGGAGTGATGGCTCTGCAGAAGCTGGCAACAGGCCAGGAAAAGCACATCTGGTTGCCCGCAGTGAGATGCCCTGGGTGGATGCTATTTAAAGTAAAATATAGCCACTCTAATGCATTTCTACTGTGGTTATTTGGGAGATGGATGATTTTGTGGAAGTGAGAAGAAAATGAAGGTGGGGAAAGGGCCAAACAGAGAAACAGAACAGCTTAGCAGGCGTGAAAAGAGGAGGTCTGAGCTTCCAGTCCCAGCACCAGCAACCGATACTACTCCATTTTGATTTAAGGTGGAATCCAACTCCAGAGCACAGGAAGACCCGGCTGCATGATCTATAAATTCAAATGTAGCTATTGACTCCCAGAGGAAGTTCAGACCTCTCAGAACAGACAGGTGACTCCATGACACTTTTATTTCAGTTGAGGATCCAGATAAATATGTAGCTGTGACAGCATGTTAAAAAACTATCATTCCACCTTGTGGCCCCTCTTCCTGTCTAAATGGATATCTGTTCATGCTTGAAATTTAGTTCGTACAAACATCCACATTTCTGCACTAAAGGGCACACTCATAAAAGAGGAAACAAAACCAGCTCCCTCCCAGAGGAGAGGGCACAACAAACATCGCCTGTAAGAGTTGAGAAAATGCAATTTTTTTAAAAAGCATGGTTCATTCCCTTTAAGTTCATTTTGGGGTTAAGTATACCTAGAAGGAAACCAAGCCTGTATGCAGCATTCAGGAGGCTGAGGCAGGAGGATTGTCATAAGTTTGAAGCCATCCTGGGTTACAAAGTGAATTCCAGGCCAGCCTAGGCTACGGAGTAACAATCTGTTTCCATGTACAAAAATAGTGGCTGGAGAGATAGTTCAACAATTAAGAGCACTGACTGCTCTTCCAGAGGACCCAGGTTCCATTCCCAGCACCCATATGGCAGCTAACATATGTCCTTAGTTCCAGTTCTAGGAGCTCTGACACCTTTTTCCAGCCTTCACAAACATGGCATGTATATGATGGACTTACCTACATGTAGGCAAAACACTCATACACATAAAATAAAAATAAATAAAATGCAAAAAACAAAAAAACCCAAAACGACAGTGTTTCTCTAAGGGCTGGGAGTGTAAGTCAGTGCCACTGTGCTTTGAAAAAAGAAAAAAAGAGGGAGGGAGGGAAGAAAGAGAGATAAAGAAAACAGCTCCTCTAAGCACCAATTCTAACACTCACATGAAGAGTGAGAATCTACTGAGCTTGAACTCTGGATAAGGCATGGGGCTAGGGATCAGATACAGAAAGGCTGACACAGGCAATTACTTCCAAGGGAGCTGCACTTTGTCCATCCAGCCTTCACCATACATTGAAGCAGAAAACGTTTGTTGAAGATCTACCACATGCCAGATACAGCCCCACCTGCCAAGGAGATGGAGGCCAAAAAGGAAAAATGGAATCCATCAAGGGAAACCACATCGATTGGACAGAAAAGCAGGTGACAACTGCACTGTATCATGTAAGAGGTAACAACTAGGCGCAGGACCAGCAGAGAGAGAAAAATGCCCCTCATGGAAAGATGAAGCTCAAATAAGGCAGACTGCAATGCCCCTCGTGGAAAGATAAGGCAGACTGCCGTGAGACAGATGAATGGAAAGCCTAGTGCAGTCAGAAGGATGAGCCCAGCACACAGAACCTGAAGGTCCTGGGTCAGTTTCTGAATAGAGTAGAAAGTGCAAAGGACTTTCAGGGCTAGAGAGATGGATCAGTCAGTAAAATGCTTGTTGTGCAAGCATGAGATCCTGAATGTGATCCCAAAACTCACACAGAAAGCTGAGTGAAGTGGTGTGTGCTGGCAATCCCAGCACTTGGAGACTCAGAGACAGGCGGATCCTGGGGCTCCCTGGCCAGCCAGCCTAGCTGCATTGGCTGGATCCGGATAAAAGTGAGAAACCCTGTCTCAAAAGACACAGTGACCAGCAGTCAAAGACCATCTTAAGGTTCATTTCTGGCCTCCATATGCACATGCACACACACACCTGGACACACTGAAACATACACATACACAGTTTTTAAAAGACTTTCAATATTATGCTTTACTTATAACTATTTTATTGTTATTATTATACCCAATATATCAAGCATAGTTTCCATAATAAACCCTTCAGTGATTTGGGCTGGGATAACAAATGGAAGCCTAAATACCAGGGATGGAGAAAGGACAGACCAACTTGTAAATAAACATGAAAAGAGGCACTCAGAGATGGTTCCTCCTGCGTATGTATGGGAATGCTGACCACTTTTCTCTTTATCCCCTTCCTAGTTTCTCATTCTCTTTCTAGCAAGCTCCTTGTCTATCCTGAGGGACATCCCCCTTGGCCTGGCTTTATTATGTACATCCAGTGAACTCATCTTGGAAACCTACTGAGGAAACACCAGCCAGCCCCGTTTTGCATAATAAACACACACCTCTCTCTTGGCTTTGGACAGCCAATCCTCTGCATTGATAGATGTTCTTGGTCTCCTCCACTTCCTATAATGAGAGATGGAGGAGAGCCCCCTGAAATGCATGAATCTATACATAAAGGATTGTTAGAATTAGACAGTAATCCTTGAGAAGAAAATTACAGAGAAAAATGACCTTCAGATGATCTTAGCAAAAGGCTTTACTGAGTTGGTAGATTACCTTGAATGAGGCTGCACATTTAAGTCGCTAATAGAACAGAAAAGAAAGTCAAATAAAACTCCCCAATAAACTGGAAAGACGGTCTTTTATGGAGTATAGAGAATGTGAATGATACCAAGGATTTATTTATGTATATTGCGTGGGGAGAATTGTTTCAGAAACTAGATAAAGGTGAAACGTCAAGAGCTAGAGTATGAGCCTCCTGATTGGTCAGCTGGACAAGGGGTTCAGTTATAAGGAAACACAGCAAACCTAGGTTTGGTTTGTTTGTTTGTTTGTTCGTTGGGTTTTGCTTTTGTGAGACAGGGTCTCCGTATAGTCCCAGCTAGTCTGGAAGTTACTAAGTAGCCCAAGCTGGCCTTGATCTCAAGGAGATCCACCCATCTCTGCCTCCCCAGTGCTGAGATTAAAGGCATGCATCACCGAACCTGGCCAAGCTAGGTTTCCATTGTTCTGATTCCAAAGCCTATAGCATTTCCAAGCCACATTGCAGCAATGCTTAAAAAAGAGATAGCCTGACTCAGCTTTCTTAAGGCTGAACCCAAACAACTGAGCACCCTTCCTTCACAGGTCTCATGGAACCTTGCTCCTCAGTCAGGGCTTAACTCGTTCCTTTATGAACCAGCATCTCCAGCATGAGCTGGGGAAGGAGAAGTCAGGACCCAGCCTGTCTTTAATGGAGAATCTTGCCTTTTGATTCCTAGACTTAGAATATCACACACAGCAGCAAAAGACTTCACTTCTTGTTCGCAAAGACAAAAGCTGCTTTCAGCACTTTGGTATGTAAAGCATGTATGTGTACTTTCGTACTCTCTCTTACACTATCTTGGGTAAGGAGGAGGGGTCCTGAGGGACTAAGGTCGTATGCCCAAGTCACAAGAGGAGCATATGGCTCAATGAGCTTGTTAAATTATAAACAGCAACTTTTAGTTTGTACGTAGGTAAAAGTCTTTAGATCAGTTATGTTCACATCAAAAGTCATTCCTACAAATCTCCCATTTTAGTTGCTGCCACAACACAACGTGACTCTAGAGATGCCTCTTCCTTTCTGTGATTGCTCACTGTTGGTGTGCTGTACGTGTTCATGTTTGTGTGTACATATGTGGAAGCCAGAGGTGAATTTGGGTGTCTTCCTCAATTGCTCGAGCCTTTTAAAAATTTTTTTATGTATTTTTATTTTATATGTATGAGTGTTTTACATGCATGTATGTGAGTGCATCCATGTTGTGCAATGTTCGGGGAGGCCAGTAGACAGTGGTGGATTCCCTGGCTTGTAAGGGGCCATGTGGGTGCTGGGATCTGAACCCTAGACCTTTGCATGAGCAGCCAGTTCTCTTACCTGCTGTGCAGTCTCTCCAGCGTCTCCACCTTTAGGGCACAGTATCTCTCACAGACTCTGGAGCTCATCATTTTAGCTAGGCTGACTGGCCAATGAGCCCTGGGATCCAACTGTCTTTGCCTGTCTGCCTCAGGCACTGGGGTTATAGACACAAGCCATCGCCCCACCTTACACAGGTGTGGAGGATTTGAACTCAGGTCTTCATGTTTGTATGGCAGGCACTTTACCAACTGAACCACCTCCCCAGCCACCGAGTTGCCATCATTCATTTTCTTGTCTTCAGCTCTCTGATCCGTTCTACCTTTTGAGGCCTTCCTCATCCGAGAATTTCGCTGCCCACACCTGGCTGTGTATCGGCAACCCCTTTGATCTATCACTGCGCTTGGTCCCTGGACACACCCTTGGGACTCTTCCTTTACTACCTTACATATTCATTGATCTTGTCCTCCCAATTTTATAAGTACACCAAGGAGCAGGACCTAGCTTTGTAACGCACTTCCTCCTACACCTACATATTTATCAAGTTAACCTATAGCATGCAAGTCCAGACAGAAGCTCCTCTAGTTGGTGTCCCCCAAGGGTGCACTGTGCACCTGACTGTGTGGCTGTGCTCCTGGCAGGCCTCAGGCAATTTCTGGAAACTTCCAGTGCCACGGTGAAGATCTAAAACAGGATGTTGTCAAGCTGAAGGCTGACAGTCTGCTGATTATGAGTCTCCGCAAATCTTAAAAATATCTTAGTTTCTTATTTTGGTGTCTTCAGCCTCCAGCTTTAGATGAATACTCCCCAAACGATTAACATGTTTATGTGCAGAGCCGAGCAGGAATCCGACCCAATGTTTTAAAAATGTGTATCCCAGGCTGGCCTCAAACTCCTGATCCTCCTGCCTCTGATTCTTCAACATTGTCTTCTGGCACGCACCACCACGACTGGCCTGATCCAACATTTTAAAGTAGTAAAGGGACAGATGGGCGTGAAGGCAGAGGTGCCAAGATCTTACCCTGTCTAAATTACCCAGTGGCCGTCTTCAGGCCAAGTGAAGGGCCAATGCTTGTAGGCAAAAGTGTCTCATCAGGCCTTGTTGCGGAAACTTAACCTCAAGCTCCAGGTTTCTGTTCCCCTTCATTCAGAGAAACAGACACCACAGACTAGGCCCTGCTTGCAGAAAGACCTTCATGAAGTGTGTGGGGGTGTGTGTGGCAGAGGGGAAGCATCCTTTTTTTTTCTTCAGAATAATCCTTCCCCTTAGCCATAAGGGGAAATGCAACTACCACTGAAGAAACTAATTGAACCATGTAAATATCTCCCTCGGCTGAACACCAGGTAAAAATAGCTAGGTATTTTCCATCATGTCTCAAAGGACTTGGGGGTGGGGCTTTCCAAGCTCCGTGTGTGAGGGAAGGTCTTGCAGGCTCCAGGGAGATTGCATGTTTAGCCGTACCTTTTAGGATTTCCCACTGCTCTGCCCTTGTCCTGCTAATGAGCTTACAGTTCTTTAGAGAGAAGAACATGAGCCCACAAGGGCAAAGTGAAGCTTCCCTGCCAGAATAACAGACATCTAACAGACACCTGGAAGGCTGAGAAAATCCATTCTGAAAGAATACCAGTGGCATCCTCCTAGCTAACCGTGAGAGGAAGGAGAGAGAACTGATGAGACCCCACAGAAGGATTAATTGGAAGGAACAATCATGTGCTGCTTCCTGGCTGACTTGTTGAACCCCATCTAAGCTCTAGTTTTTATAAGTGGCCGTAGCTTTGTCAGCCTAAGGAAGTCAGCGAAGTAGGAAAGATTCTCGGATGCTTCCTACTTTCCTCGTTCGATAGAACATGCTGCCTCCAACATGTTCTCCTGTGTCTCCCAAATGCTGGATCCTGTTACCAGAGGCCTAGAAGGCTCAGAATCACTCACTTAGTCAGGTGCAGTGGTATATGCCTGTGATTCCAACATTTGGGACACTGGAGGCTAGAGGCTCAGAAGCTCGAGGTCATCATGGGAGTTTGAGGCCAGCCTGAGTCATATATGAGACTACCCCAAAATACACATACACATACACATATAATTACAGGTAGCCTGGGTCATATGAGACTACCCCAAAATACACATACACATACATATATAGTCACAGGTACACACGCACACACACTTCTTCCTACCATTAGGCAGTGAACAGAATTCTGCCAATTCAAACTAATTCAACTGCTGTGAATGACTGAGAGATGAGTTGTTACTGCTGTTAACCCTTGGGATGTGGCTCAGTTGGCATGCAGGAAGCCCCTGTGTTTGATCCCTAGCACCATGTAGAACCTGAGTATAGTGGCACATACCTGTAATACCAGGATTTGAGAAATGGAGGGGGGAGGGAGGATCTGAAGTTCAAGGTCATCGACAGATATTTTGAGGCTAGTCTGGGATACAGAGACCCTGTTTCAAGAAAAAATATAGACACTGCTTATGGTGGTGCATGCTGAAGAAGATAAGGCATGACTCTCATGAGTTTGAGGCTAGCCTGCGCTACACCTTTCGGGCTAAGAATGTGACTCAGTTGGTAGAGTACTTGCCTAACATACATGGGATCCTGGCTTTGATCCCCAGCACTTTCTGAACCAGATGTGTTAATGCGTACCTGTAATCCCAGCACTCAGGAGTTAGACACAGAAAGATAAGGAGTTCAAGGTCATCCTCCAGGACACAGGGGACTTCAAGACCAGCCTAGGGAACGTGAGATTTTGTCTCAGAAAACAAACAAATAAACAAGAACTCTTGGTACAGTTACATCATAACAGAAGACTTAGCAAGTCAACAGCAGAGAGTCAGAGGTGGGAAGAAATCCTTATTCATCAGTATGATCCTGTAGTAGTTGTATGTGTCCCAGGAACCATGGGATCTAGTTACATTCCTGTACTTCTTAATATCCTTGTGCTGGCTAGCTTTAGTGTCAACTTGACACACCTGGGTTGATGGAGCTTCAGCTGGGGAATTCTCTCCATTAGACTGGCCTGTGGTCATGTCTGTGGACTATTTTCTTGATTGTTGAGTGCTGTGGGAGGACCCAGCCCACTGTGGGCGGGTCCATCATTGAACAGGTTGTTGTTTATTGTATGAGAAAGCACGCTGAACCTGAGCTAGGGGAACAAGCCAGTAAGCAGCGATCCTCCATGGCCTGTGCTTCAGCTCTTGCCTCCAGGTTCCTGCCCTGAGCTCCCACCTTGGGTTTCTTTAGTGATGAACTATGACCCGGAGGATATACGCCAAATAAACCCTTTCCTCACCAAGTTGGTATTGGTCAGAGTGTTTTGTCACAGCAATGGAGAAGCAAACTAGGACAGAAATTGATACCAGGATCGTGGGGTATTGCTGTGACAGATATGACCATGGTGTTTTGCGTAGGGTTGTGGAAGCAATTGGAACTTTGGGCTAGAAAAACCATTGAGTTCTTAGAGTTTGTTGCTGTGGCGCTTGGAACGGTTGAGACTTATAGATGATGAAGGCCTGGCTTGTGAAGATTCAAAGGGAAGCAGAGACTATCAGGGCTGTTTGTGTGATGTTTTGAATTGAGAATCTGTGAGTTCTGGTCAGCTGGGGCTGAAGAATCAGCTGTGATTAAGAAGAGACCAGAACCTATAGTGAAACCTTCGCTTTACTGGGACGATTGATCCCAGTTCGCTGGGGCTGAAGTAACACTGTGGTGAAATCTTCTGGGAAGAATTTCCTGAGGGTCAGCACACGGGAGCTATAGTCCAGAGGGGGCCTGAGCCTCCATCTCAAGCTGGAAGCAGGACTTGGTAATGTGTAAGAATTTCCTGCAATAGTTCTGGTGTTGAAAGCTTAAGGGGTCACAGAGAGCAGCTGAGGCTTGACACCGGGAGGCCAGCAAAGGCAATTGGTGAAAGCGCCGCCTCAGTTGCAGTGAAGACCCCAGGATTGCAGGGGTCGTGGAGAGAATCTGAGGCTTTGCACCACAAGAGGCCGGAAGAGCCCACTGGTGAAGGTGCAGCCTCTGTTTCAGTGGAGGCCCCAGCTTTTTGGAGATGCCAGGACCACCAAGAGCAGCATCAGGTGTGGAACGGAGCCAGCCTGGGCCTGTGAGAAGAGCTGTGTGTGCCGTGGACGGCAGAGCCAGAAAGTGAAACCCTTTGGAGCCCAGAAGATGGTGAGTAAATCCCAGATGTCTAGCCTTGAGCTATTTGCTGGATTAGGTTTTGCTTAGGTGTGCCGGATTCTTCCCTTTGAAATAAGACAGTACTTGTTTTGGATTTTACAGAGCCCACATTTAAGAGAGTTTTAAAAGAGAGTGTGAACTTTTAAGTGTTTGGCTTTTAAAGGACTGTGGGGCTTCTAAGGTTGTACTGTCTTATGTTATGATTAATGTTAACATCTTGGAGGCATGGCTTAATAGTTATGTGTTTTGTGTGTCAAGTTGACACGGGGTCAATTGTGCTGGCTAGCTTTAGTATCAATTTGACACACCTGGGTTGAGGAAGCCTCAGTTGGGGAATTACCTCCATTAGACTGGCCTGTGGTCTGTGGTCATGTCTGTGGGCTATTTTCTTGATTGTTGAGTGCTATGGGAGGACCCAGCCCACTGTAGGCGGGTCCATCCCTGAACAGGTTGTTGTCTATTGTTTAAGAAAGCAGGCTGCACCTGGGCCAGGGGAGCAAGCCAGTAAGCAGCATTCCTTCACAGCCTGTGCTCCAGCTTCTGTCCTGAGCTCCCACCTTGGGCCTCCCTTAGTGATGAAATGTGACCTGGGAGATATAAGCCAAATGAACCCTTTCCTCCCCAAGTCAGTACTGGTCAGTTTTGTCGAAGCAATGGAGAAGCAAGCTGAGACGATCATGCGTTTCGACTTACATCAACCACTGTATTATGTGTAGAATTCTGTTTGCTTCTTTTGGTTTCTAGAGACAGGGTCTCAGGATGCAGCCCTGGCTGGCCTGGAACTTGCTATGCAGACCCAATCCCAACCTCAGGTCATGAGAGTTGGGATTAAAGGCATGCACCACCATGCTCGGCAATGTGTTGAATTGTTTTTAAGAGTGGACTGTCGTATTTTAAGTTCCTTACGATTTGAGCCTAGAATAACAGAGCCGTGTGCTTTTTGGTCAGTTGGGTTTTGTCCCTGCTTTGGGATAGCTTTGACCTATGAAGTGAACAGTTCCTTCCAAAACAGCACATGATGCAGGAGGTGAGGGCAGGTGAAATCTGTACTATCACTGGGTGTGGTTTTGAGCTAATACATACAAGAGCTCTTCGCTGAGCTGAGTTTGTTGCCCAACATTTTTGCTCTGTTAACTATAGCTGTGATTTTAATTTGTGGCATAAAATAACTTCATGTTGCTCTCAGTATTTTGGGGTCAGGAATTTGGGAGGGTCTCAGTGCAATAGTCGATCTCTGGTTCTAGTGTGTCAGCTGGGGTGACTCAACCTGGGCAATCCACCTGGACGTGGCTTGTTTGCATGGCAATGGGTTTGTGCTGGCTACAGGCCAGGACCTCACTGTGGCTCTCGGTCCTCAGGTGAGTGCCTGCGTGGGCCACTTAAGCTTCTTCATAGAGGGAGTACCAAGGATGGGCGTTTCCAGAGCCCAACGGAGGACACAAAGGGCTTTTTCTAACTTAGACCTTGGAGTCACATCACATGACTTAACTGCATTTTAGTGGTCATTAAGCCAGACTCAGATTCAAGGGAAAGGAATTAGACCTTATGCACAATGAAAACATTGTAAAGGATTTGTGGTCATTTTTAAGACACTGTAGATCAGATAGCATCGATCACTGGAGGGTCATAAAATCTTATTTCCTGTGTTATTAAAACCAGCGCAAAGGAAGCTGTCTTCTAAAGATATAGTTCCGTCTTTCTCCTCAAATGCTGCTTTTCATCCATTGGCCACTGTACCACTAAAAACTAGTCTCGTGTGTTAAAGACCGCTTGGTCTTAGGGTTCAAGGACTCTCTGGATACTCATCTGGGCGTATGTTCTTACTGTTGGAATAGACTCTTATTTGCCCTAGAATCCATCTCAGAAGTGACAAATGAGTTTTAAAAGTTTTACACCCTTATAAGCGGATTGGCTTTCAAAGAAAACAACAGGAACTATTCCATTCTATAAATATTCTTATTTTTATAAACATCTGAAAAATACCCTGTGCAAATCACTGTACTGTGTTCTGGAGCATGCAGGAAGTGGTAGAGAGCAGGTCCCCTTTCCTTTGCTGCCCTCAGAGTTGCTCAGGGGAAACATGTTTGTTTGTAAGTAACAAAAATGGATAAAAGAAAGTATCCTGAGTGTGGGTTCAGAAAGGAAACAGCTTCGAATTTTTCAGTTTTTCTTTTACCTTTTTTTTTTTCATATTGAATTTTTCACTTTTAATACCAGATCTCACAGGGAGAAGGAATCGTCTTCCTACAGAACAGAAAGTCATCCCCATCAATGGAAAGCTAGGTTAGGAGCACAACAGGATAAGGAGTTTGATGGAGTGATGGGAGCCCAGGCTCTGGGTCTGAATCCTGGCTCTGCTAGCTGGGAGACTTGGGGCAGGCTGTGTGGTCTCTTTCTCAGTATCCTTACTTACAGAATAGGGATAATGATTACATCTAATGCACAGGATGGGAAAGATAATTAATCAGTTAAGATTTATAGACTTTAAAATAGCACCTGGCATACAGTAAGTACTGTGTGTTTGCTGAATATATTAAACTCTTATTCATATCTTTCCTTTAATTTTTGTGCACTGCGTACAATACTTCTTGATCATGTTTAGACCCCCTCCCCTACCTGCATCCCCATAGCAACCTACACACACACACACACCAGACACCGGGTTTTATGTATTCTGTCATACTGTCATACGTGCTAAGGATTATCAAGTCAAGTTTTTGTCCCCAAATGCCCCTTGGCATGAGTTCATCCACCGGAGCCTGGTCAGACTGGCTACTGTCACTCCCTTAAAGAAGACCACCTCTCCCTCATCCTGCCGTGATCAGCTACCAGTAGTTCCTCAGCTAAGACTGGGACGTCTTGCCCATTTCCCCACTCCTAGGTGGGGTTTTTGTCTGGTTTGGGTTTGCACGGGTCTTGTGCGTGCTGTCACCGTTATTATCTTGTGGTGACCTGTCTAGAACTGAAGAGCATTACCTTCAGATGTCCTTGAGACTCTGTGTTTTCAGCCATCACATCAATAATTGTAGAAAACTCACTCTTTACCTCAAGGGAATCCGAATGTAGAAGAGACAATAACTAAATATAAATATGCACAGTCTCTGTATCCATGGGCTCTGCATCAGTGGACTCAACCAGCCACGGGTTGAAAATATTTAGAAAGCTGGGCATAGTGGCTCAGGTCTGTAGTCCCAGCACTTCTGAGGCTGAGGCAGGAGGATTGCAAGTCTGAGACCTGCCTGGACAACATGCCAGACTGTATCAAGAGGAGAAAAAAGGAAATAATCCCATCTGCACTAATACTAAATGTGCATTAGCCTTTTTTCCTGATGCCCTCTCCTGACTTCCTCAGGCATTGCATGACACAGGAACGTTTACATACATACAAGCAATATACTCATACACATAAAATAAAAATATTTTTCAATTGTGTTGAATAAATGATGGATTGCACTGTTCTCTTTCCCTGGAGAAGCTTTGATGTTTAAATAGATTTTAATAATACTTATCAAGGGTCCTTAACCCACATGTATGGAAGGCGTGATACTGTTCTTACCATTGACTGTGAGTGGTGGAGCTAGGACACAGTTAATAACACAGCTGTAGGGAAAAAAGCAGTGTCTTTGCCTGTAAACACCCAGAGATGACACCTGGAGGTTGAGATAGGGCACACCAGACGGGGATGGAGCATGAACAAAGCACTCAGGCAGGAAGAAGAAAGAGCTTTGGAGAATAGGGAAGATCAAAACAGGGTTGGAACTGAGCAAGATGGGAAATAGGAATTGACAGCCGTTGTCATTCCTAGAGAGGAAGCCAAACAAAATGGGCCACGTCAGAATTTTAAATCCCTGGAGTTCCCTACAAATGGGTTCTACTGAGTGCATGGTAACTGATATTCCAGGCTCTAGTTAAGACAAGTCAGGTCAGGCAAGGACCTCAGCAAGAGTTGAAACCTCATGTCACTTCCTGATTTTTAAGCACTATCAAGTGTTAAAACCAGGCCAGAGAATGGGGGTGAAATGTTCTGCCCTGGAAAAGCTTCAAAACAAAACAGTATTAAATTTTAAGAATGAGTTAGGAAGAAAATAATGTTAGAAAAGAAAAAAATAATTATTGAAGAATTTGGGTGTCTTTCAGGACTCTCAGTAAGCCTGCAGAATGATATCATTTCTTAGAAATATTTCTGGATTGGGGGTTTTATAATGCTAAACATAATGGAGAGTGTTAAATAATATATAAATAATAAATAATATATAAATAAATAATGCTAAATATAATGCAGAGTGTTTTTCCCCCATGGGATCAAGGCTCCCAGGGTCTTTCAAATGTGGAGGCCTCTGTGATCATGTGGATAAAGCCCTTTCCCATCCTCATCTTCATTTTCTTATTCCCCCCAAATTGGAGAACTGAATAGAGTCTAAGTTACCCTCAAAATGCAAGCAAACCATATTAAAACAGGAACTGGATATAGGAAACAGAAGAATAAGAAAGCTACTGGAGAGGGCAACAGAGATGGCTCAGAAGTTAACAGGGCTTGCTGTTCTTGCAATGGACCCAAGTCTGCGTCCCAGCACCCATATTGGGTGTCTCACAACCACCTGTAATGGCAGCTCTAGGGGATCTGATGCCCTTTTCTGACCTCCATGGGCCCCCTGCATACATGTGCACACACCCACACACAGACACACATACACATACAATAAAAATAAAGATAAATCCTTAAATTTTCTATATTTTATTTTTATTCATTTATTTTATTTTGTGTGTGTTTTGTTTTTATTTTTGCCTGCATGTATGTAAATGCACCATATGTATGTAATGCCTGTGGAGGCCAGAAGAAGGCAGCATATTCCATGTAACTAGAGTTAAAGATGGATAGTTGTTAGCGTCTATGCAGGTGCTGGGAATCTAACCTGGGTCCTTTGAAAAACAGTCAGTACTCTTAACCACTGAGCCATCCTACCATCCCTCTCCCAGCAGTCATCCATTGTCAACAGCTCCTCAGCTAGGGGTGGGACTTTGTGCTCACCACCCACCATGCCAGAATTTTGTTGGACTTGGGCTTGCACAGACAGGTCTTTGCGTATTGTCAAGCACTGTGAATTCGTATGTGTAACTGCTCTGAAATCTGGTCTCTTTGTATTTCTCCACCACCCCTGAGTCTGACCATTTTTTTGCCCCTTTTCCACAATGATCCCTTAGCCTCAAGAGGAGAGGGTGTACTACAGGTATCCCATTTAGGGCTGAGCACTCTGCAGTCTCCTGTTCTCTGCATGTTGATTGGCCAGTTATGGATCTCTGTGTAAATTGTCACCTGCTGCAAGAAGTCCCTCTGCTGAGAGTTGAAAGATACATTAATCTATGAGTATAGCAATAAGCCATTAGGAGTCAGTTTAATACTATATCCATTTTGGAGAATAATAGTAAGTGTGGCCTATGATCTGTCCAGTCACAGGTTCTTGGTCTTGAAAACAGTGACAAGTATGGGTTCCCTCTTGTGAAATGGACCTTAAATCCAACAGTTTAAAAAGTGGTTGGTTACTTCCATGGCTTCGTGACACTATTGCACTAGTGGGTGTACCTTGCCAGTCATCATTAGAGCTCACAAGTGGGGTAAGACTGATTTATCTTCCGGTATAATATATATATTATATATATATTATATATATGCATAGCACCTTCTAGCACTATGAGAGCTAGCCAGTAGAAATGAAGCTTTGAGGGCAGTACCAGCTTGATTTCTCTGTGTTTGTTGTATGACTTACATATGTAGTGTCTTCAGCAATAGGGTCTTACCATCAAGTGCTATAGGCTAACCAAGAGCATTGGCAGTAGCCGGCGTTATTTGAGTCATTAAATCCAAAAGAGGGAGCCCCTTCTTTGCACTGGGCTTTTTATTTGCTAACCTGTGGTGTCTGGGAGGGGCAGTGTCCCCTCATTATAGGGTAACTCTTTCTGTATATGCATATGTATATAACTTAAGAAGCTCCTACACTGTGGGTCACCATACGATTTTCTGAAGGGCCTTTCGTGTTATCCCTCCCGTACTCCCCCCTCCGCTGCCCTCCCACTTCTGACCCTGCTGCCCTTCCTATTTCATTATTCCCTTCTCCCGTTATCTCACTGCATTCTGTCTCCCCGCCCATGAAGCCCCACCACACCCTTACTAGTTTTTTCACCTATATGAAGTCTGCAATTGAAACGTGTATGTCTGAAGATTCAAAGCTAGCCTCCAGTTATGAGAAAGAACATGCAGTGCTTGTATTTCTGGGTCTGGGTCCAGGGTCACTTAACATGATTGTTTCCAGTTCCATCCATTCACCTGTAAATTTCATAATTTCATTTTTAAGAGCTGAATAATATTCCATTATGTAAATGTACCACAACTTGACTATTGACTCATCTGTTGGTGGACACTAAGTTCTCTCATTTCCTATTATGAATACAGCAGCCGTGAGCATGGAGGCTCAGCAATATCTACAGTAGGATACAGAATCCTTTTCATATATACCCAAGAGTGGTATAGCTGGATTGTGTGGTGGTTCTAACTACCTGCACGGTGGTTCCCACAGAGGCTGCACCAGTTTGCACTCCTACCAATAGTGAATGAGTGTTCCCCACTCACCACATCTTCACCAGCATTTGCCACCATTTGCTTTTGGAATCTTAGCCATTCAGACTGAGGTAAATGAAATCTCAAAGTAGTTTTAATCTGCATTTCACTGATGGATAAAGATGTTGAACACTTTTAAAGTATTTCTAAAACATTTGTGTTTCATCCCTGAGAACACTGATTAGTGTTCTTGTGCCAATTTTTAAGTGGCTTGTTTTTGCAATGGTTAGTTTTTTGAGTTCTTTGTATAGTTAGTAAAGATTTTTTTCCCATTCTGTAGGTTGCCTCTTCACTCTAGTGATGGTGTCCTTTGCTTTTCCAATTATTATCAATGCTACAATATTGGGGTACTCTTCAGAAAGTCCGTTCCTGTACCCACAAGTCCCTGGGTACTCCCTGCTTTCTCCTCTGTCAGATTCAGAGTATCAGGTCTTATGTTGAGGTTCTTGATCCATTTGGAGTTGAGTTTTGTGGCTGCTGGGACTCAGATTACAGGCAGACAGACAAGACAGACACTCGCTGAACTCTCCACTCACCTCCTCATCCTGTATGCCACCCGGACCACTTGACTCCAATAGGTTTGTTCTTCAGTTCCTTTCCTAAAACCTACTTGATCTCTGGAGTTAGCCAACTTTCTGTTACTGTGACAAAATGCTTGAGATAATCAATGTAAAGAACAAAGGGTTTGTTTTGGTCCACAGTTTCTGTGGGTTCAGTCCACAGTTGCTTGGCCCCATTCCTGATGAAGCAGATCACGAAGGGAACACATGGAGGAATAAAGGTGCTTTCATCATGGTGCTCAGGAAGTAGAAAAACAGGAGGGACACGCCTTTAAAGGGCAAGCCTCTAATGACCTAACCTCTCTCCACTAGACCCTGTGTCCTAAGTTATGCTACTTCCCAGCAGCACCACCAGGTGGTGACCAACTTTACCACAGAAGGAAATTTCACATCCAAACTAACACCTTCCAGTACTTGACATGAGCTTCTGCCCTCCTAGGGACCTGTAGTCTAACACCGAGTCAGGCTTGCTCATCACATGGTCTGGTATTTTTGGACAGAGTCTCACTGTGTAGCTCAGACTACTCCCAAACTCAAGATCCCCCTGCCTCAACCTTCCAAGTGCTGGAATGACAGGTGTGAACCACCATGCTCAGCGCTAAGTACAACAGAGAGGCATTCTAAGAAACCTGAGCTCATTTGCCTGGGCAAAGAAGGAAGGGAAAAACTCTCATGGCAGAGAGGACACAGGTCAGAGATAACAAAGTGACAAGGTGACTTTTACTCCTTTTGAAAATAGCCACAGCCTCCCTATATGACAATCATTACCATAGATAGCACTAGATAAGCTTAAAAGGGGGCGGGGTGAACACAAACAGATACAGGACCTTGCATATCTTAGGCAAGTGCTGTACCACTGAGCTACATCCCCAGACCTTTTAAAATGATATTTTTAAGCCTGCAAATCTGGGCTGAGTTCAGATCCCCAGTAGTCACATTTAATAACAACAAAAATCCAGCTGCACATCTGTAACCCCAGTTCTGGGGAGGTGGAAACAGATCCCTGAAGCTCACTGACCAGGTCAGCCATCCTGGCCAAATTGGTAGTTCAAAGATCCTGTCTCAAAAAATAAGGTGGGCTGGGCATGCAGGTGCCCTTCAATCCCAGGACTCGGGAGGCCAGGGTAGATGGCTGGAGTCCAGTCCTGTCTACATAGCAAATACCAGGCCAGCTGGAGCTCCACAGGGAGACCTTATCTTAACGGTAGAAAGCAATCAAGAAAGATGATTGACATTGACCTCTGGCTTTCATGTGTGTGCACATGTGTGGACACACACACACACAGGTCCATTTTATTTTTGCCTCATGCTGTTTTGCACCCTCTTAAGGAAAACCCAGAATATTCTACCTTGGTAGCACAAAAAATACCTTAAATATTAGAAGCCAGGATTCTTGGCATTAGGCCAATGATACAGTTTTGTTTTATGAACGAAGACATTCTTTTTGCCAGACTGAGAGAGATAAAAAGAGAAAGAGACAGGCCAATCGACAACATATAAAAATCTTACAAGGTGGCTTACTGTGTATCCTTAGAGAAGAATCGAGAGAAATTGGATCACGACTTGTTCTGTTTGTGTCAGAACCAAGAACC
The DNA here is from genome assembly GCA_035773235.1 of Eospalax fontanierii. Taxonomy (NCBI): domain Eukaryota; kingdom Metazoa; phylum Chordata; class Mammalia; order Rodentia; family Spalacidae; genus Eospalax; species Eospalax fontanierii. The sequence continues at coordinate 9,919,423 of CM069547.1, forward strand.
ATTACTGCCCAAAGCTTACATAACTTCAGATCCTTTGTCCAGACATTCCTTTTATTTTTCAGGTACTTGTGGGCTTTCCAAGCTTGCAAAGACAAAAGAGCTGCATTAAGCATGGAAACCATTTCACCCTCATGCATATTTGCAGTAGGGTTATCCAAATGGGAGCCAGAAAAGTTCAGTTCCATGACAGCAGAAGTCAAGAGGCGTTTTGTGTGGCTGCTTCCTGCCTCGCCCCAGGAACCTCTGCTTTTATGTTCCCACCGTTCGTTTTTATGGTGCTTTGAGTTTTATTACCATTGTTACATACCCTGTTTCATTTAATCCTCATAATAACCATGAAGTTAGATATTATTAACCTCTGTTTTATAGCGAGGAAGAAACCAAAGCTCACTGGGTTAATAAGTCATTCAGAGAACAAGTCAACCTCTGGCCAGTATTCTGAGTACAGTTAGAAATTTTGAGATAATGAAGATGATATGTTTAACTACAGTCTACCATTGCTGCAATGTAATGTTAGCATGTCATAAGACCTTGGCTACATTAATGCTTACAGCTGTCTTACTGTGTTGCTCACAGTATGGGAAAGAAAATAGAAATTACATTTTTTAAACAAGAGAGCTGACAAGATGACTTAGCAGGCAACGGCACATGCCATCAAGCCTCACGACCTGAGTTTGATCCCTCAGATCCACTTGGTGGAAGGAGAGAACCGACTTCCCTTAGGTTGCCCTCTGACCTGCACACATACACCATAGCATGTGCACACACATAAAGAAAGAAAATTTTGTAAAGAAAGCAGAAATTTAAAACTAGGAAAAACCACCTCTGCTAGAACCACATTGATGGGTTTGAAAGTGTTGCTAATACTGATTTAGCACAGAGAGCAAGATATTGAAGCAAGTAAATTCTAGAATAAGCCAACCATTTTCAAGTTAAGAGTAGCAGTTTCTCTAAATACCTATAATTTCAAACATGGAAATATAGAAACATTTGTATTTATGGACAAAAATTTCAAACATAAATGCCAAGAAATGGTGGTGTGCCTCTGTGATCCCAGCCCTTGGAAGGCTGAGATAGGGGTATTGTATGTCACATTCCAGACAAGCTTTGGCTACATAGTAAGTTCTGGTTCAGCCTGGGCTATATAGCAAGACCCTATCTTAAGGAAACAAAAATAAATAAATAATAAAGATACAGAGACCATTTAGAACATTTTGGTTATTTGAAAGGATTGCTACTGAATTAAACATTTTTAATTTATTATTGTGCATGTGTTTGTGTGTATGATGTGAGTCTGTGGGCATGGTGTATGTGTGGAGGTCAGAAGACAGCTTTGAAGAACTGGTTCACTCTTTCCACTTTCTTGTAGGTTCTGGGGATAGAACTCAGGTCCTTGGGCTTGTGAGCCATTTCACCAGCCCCAAATATCTAGCATTTGATATTCATTCTATGCATACTTGCAAAGACTATATAAAAGTTACTGATCATACATTCCAAGATTGTCTACAGGATCCAGATAAATGTAGTTCCTTAAGTGGCTAATCTGCAAGTTCAAGAATAACTATTTCTTAAATGATTCTTTTCAAACTTTTTGTTTCCTTCCATTTTTCATTTTAACTGAACTCAGCTGCTGTTACATACTTGAACTTCTGACAGAATTACTGACTGAAGTTACTCTCAAAAGTCCTTCCTTTTAACTGTCCCATTTCAACCAGCTCCCTGAATGTCTCTCTGACTTTATGTTCATAAGGGGCTGATGGGCTTGGGAGTCTAGAAGAGAACATTGTCCCTAATCTAAACATTAATCATTAATTGCTTTAATAACTTAGAATTATTGCAGCCAGACCATCTATAATTATGAACACATGCATCCTTTGGGCATGTGAGATGTGAAACAATTTCCTAAACTTCTGAGAGTGACGTAAAAAAACAATGTTTCAGTTATTTTCTTTTCCAGAGGAAATAGCAGATTTTGTTTTTTCAATGAAATAGTTTTCAAATAATCCCTTTTTCTCTAAAGGCGCCTAGGCAGTTCCCCTGGGGTCTCAGAGGAGGCTAGAGCAGAGACTATGGTTAATCATTCTGCTCACGTCACACAGAGCAGTGGAACAGTTTCAAATGCTGATTTTCTTTATAAAATACGACTAACAAACTGTTAACAAAAAAACCACAGATCAAAAGCTATTGCTTTAATGCTACCCTATAACGTGTCTCTAGATATCTGGTTAGGCATATTGAAGACCTCGAAAGCCAAGCCAAAAACCAAAACAAACCCTTCAAATTACTTCAACTCTTTTAAATAATATTTGTATTGCTTCTTTGAGAATTTCATACATTTTTCAAGTCCCCTCACTCATCTCTCAGATCGACCCCCACCTGCCCCACTTCCGTCTTTCTTTTAAGCCGCACTCATGGTATTTGCATTGCCCCAAGTATTCATGGGTGTGGATCTAACTCTGCAGCATGGTCAACCTACCGTGGATCAGAGAACTGACTTTCCTCTGCCAGCAGGTACCAGCTGCCAATAGCTTCTCGGTTAAGAGGTGGAACTTGGTGCCAACGCCCCTCTACAGTGGGATTTTTGTCTGACTTGAGCAGATGCAGGCCTGGTGATTGTGGTCACAACCACTGTGGGTTCATACATGCAACCACCTTCAACTCTTTTAAACAACAGCATGTACCATGGTAGTTTTCCCTTATCCACAATTTCACTTTCTGTGGTTTCAGTTACATGCAGTCAGCTGCCATCCAGAACATTCTAGAATCAATAGTTGATAAGTTTTAAATCATGTGTTACCTGGAGAGGTGTGATGAGCTCATCGTGTTCCACACCCTCCCACTCAGGGTGTCTTCACCGAACCACCATATCTACTGTGTGTCCTACCCAGGCACTGGTCACAAAGCTGACCTTGGTTAACAAGAAATTAGGTTAATTATTTCTATGCTGTAGTGCTTGTGTTAAAGTACCCTTATTTTACTTGATAATGGCTCCAAAGTACAAGACCAGATATTCAGAGCAGGCGCCAAGGTCATTAAATATGAAAGGAAAAAGTAACTCTGCTACAATGTGGCCATACTACAGGCGTACAGGAGGGAGACATATAGATAGAGGGTTCAGCACTGTCAAGTTTCAGGCATCCTATAACAGTCTTGGAACATGCTCACCATGGATAAGAAGATGCTGATGTACTATTTTAAATATTTTATTTAATATTTTTATTTTATGTGTAGGAGTATATCGCCTGCATGTATGTAAAGTGCACCCATGTAATGTAGTTCCAGTAGAGGTCAGAAGAAGGCATTGGGTCCCCTGGAACTGGAGCTACTGATAGTTGTTAGCTGCCATGTGGGTGCTGGGAATCAAACCCAGGTCCTCTTCAAGAACAGCCATCTCTCCAGTTTAAAAGCCATGTGTTTGGTCACCTGGATACCCATAATTGCTCCTTTTGGGGGAGGAGGAAGCACTGAGAAATCTAAAGGTAGTCAAAGGATTCAAAGAATTTCTTGGCTCTACTTCTCATCTGCCATTTTGAACTGGCTGGCTCAGTCTTCCTGACTTCCACAGCTGGTCACGGGCTCCCAGGAGCCCCTCGTCTTTGCTGCCTCCCCTGGACATGCTGAGACAGAGTGTCAGGATTCCTCATATGCTTCCATCTAAGACCCTGTCTACAGCCATTTCCAACCCCCACAACCAACCTTGGGTCTCAGAACCTTATCCAACATGAAGTCACCAAGGGGAGAGCTCAGAGTGGATTTCTAAACAAAAATGGAAGCAGCTTCCACTCTGGATTTTAATCCTGAAGGTAACATTACAGAATCAGAGAACCACAGATCTGGAGCAAACATGAAAGACTGGTGATGCCAACCCTCGTCCGTGCCTTCTTTCTTCCCAAATCTTGGCCCTTTTTCCAAGTAGCTACTAGACTAATTTTTGTAAGGGTCAAGTCATTCTTCTCCCTGGTGGACATTCTTTTTTACTAGAATATACATTTGTACCACATCCTTGGAGACTCATTGTTAAGCTTGGATGTAGCAACAAACTCAATCAATTACAAAAATAAGACCAGCTGCTTCAAAACTAAAATCATGGGGCCAGCAAGATGATTCAACGGGTAAAGATGCTTGTTGCCAAACCTGACAACCTGAGTTCAGTCCCCAAGACCCTCATGGTAGAAGGAGAAAATTGACTCCAGAAAGTTGTCCACATATGCACATGCATACACAAAAGTGTACACATACACTAAATAAATGTAATAAAAATAATAAATAAAATTACGAAGGAGTTCGCAGCCTCAGATGCCTCTGCAGAATGGAGAAGTACTATTAGCTACTATCAGCACCCTTATAGGACTGTTCTAGAGTGGTAAGTGGATTCCCCTGCACAGTCTGGTTTATTGGAAGCACCTCCGTGAATGCTTCTCACTCTGTGTGAGTGGTGGTTAGACATCTTAACGACCTATGAGTTTCCCACACACCAAGGTAGCAGCTATCAAATCATGTTTATCCAGGTGTAAAATGGCAAATCATTTCCAATAACAATCCAAACCGCATTTTTCACGTTTACCCAGGATGTTGTTAGTGGCCACCATTCATTCCTAAAGCAAATAACTCTGCTTTCTGTACAAGGAAATAAGTCTAAAGTAATGAACAGATGCTGTTGTTTCATTATTCCGTCTCTACAAAGCCTGCGATGGTTAAATCTTCGCAACTTGACTGAATTTAGACTTCACTTGGGCGACACCCCTAGTGCACCTGTGAGTGGTATCCAGAGGTTTAACGGAGCAAAGAAGACCCATCCCATGAGTCTTGGATGAGGAAAAAGGAAAATTGGAGAAAATGATCCGAGCACCAGTGTTCATTTCTTTCTGCTTCCTAACTGCAAACACAAGATGACAAACCACCTCAGGATCCAGCCACCCTGCCATGATGGACTATGCTCTTAAACCATGAGCCAGATAAGTTCTTCCTCCTTTCACCCTTCCTTAAGTACAGTTGTCAGATATTTTGTTAGAACAATAAGAAAAGTAACTAATACAGAGCCTTAAAATGTAGATGATGTGGAAGCTTTATTTTCCAGGAACAATTTTGTTGAAAATTTGACAGTGGTATTGGTTTACTGGAGTAAGACAAAGTCTCCTTTATTTACTTAACACTCCCTTAGAAATACTACAAATCTTGGATGACTCAGCAGTTAAGGGCATGTATTGCTCTTACGGAGGACCTCATCACCCATATCAGGCAGCTCATAACCACCTGCAACTCCAGTTCCAGAGGATCCAACACCCTCTGCTGGTATCTATGGGTACCTGCACACACATGCACATATGCGTAGACACACAGAGACACACGTGAAATTTTAATTTGAAAAATAAATATACAGATCTAATTTAGCTATGAGGTCTCATCAGATATTCTTATTGTTAATCTATCTCATTTAATTTTGATTTATAAGGTAATCTTTGGACATTTCTATTCTTCATGAAAATGTCTAGAACCTTTTACTATTATTTAGCAAAGAAGTCGTTTATCCTAATACAGAAAGCATACTGTCCACTCATCGTTGATTTCCATACTCTCATTACAGATATTTAAAGTTAAAGCTGGGAAGGAATTTGTAAGCTACATGTACCATGACACAGCATCAAGAATCCAGCATTCAGAGTTGGAGGACTTGGCTTTCAAGCTCAGCTCTGTCACATGTGACCGTGGGCTATAAATCTTTTGATCTTTCTGAGCTTTTCTTTATCCCTTAAATGGATATGATAGTTCCTGCTTTTTCCCTTCCCTCACAGGGAGGATTTGAGGCTCAAAGTGGCATTGTATGTAGAACCCTGGTCTTTGGGGCTGGCTCCTCCTGTCTCTCCCACCTGTGCCTCACTTCTCCAGCTCACCCCTGTGTAGCTGACCAGCATGCTCAGCAGGTCAATAACACAGCTCGCTCCAGTGTGAGCGATTGTTCCTGGAAAGCACATACGGGTCCTGACTTAGGATGGTTTGACTCAGAATCTGTCAATTTTACAAAAAAGGTGCTGTAGAAATGAGACACTCGATAGACGCTCCCAACTGAATCTTGGATTTCGGTCTTTTTCCCAGGATAGCCACCTGTAGTCCCATGATGTCTCAGTACTGGCTAGCAGCAGTGAGCACAGTGCCATAGATGAAGCACATGTGTTTTGAGCTATGGTCTTATTTCCAATAAAGATGCATATTAGTCTGAGTCAGCTGTTTTCAGGCCTATCATGGAATTAGTCTTATTCATTGATGATTCCTGAAAAGAAAGTCTACAAGAGCCCACAGAGCTTATTAGAATGCAGAAGCTTCCAAATTATCTTCCAAACGGTATTCACTTCTGAAGACTCTTCATGTCCACTGTAATCAGATCACTGTGTTAGTGACAGAATGTCAGAGAAAATGTCATTATATGGAGTGTCACACATGACATGCTTCAGCTTTTTGGCAACTATGAATAGTTTAATAATGAATTCATTTTGTGCCTATATAATATATATATTTATATATACGATGGGGGTACATATATGCCATGGCACATGTGGAGATCTGAGGACAACTTTGAAGGAATCTGTTCTCTCCTTCTACCATGTGGATCCTGGGATCAAACTCAGGTCACTAGGCTTTATGGCAGGTGCCTTTTATCAGTTAAGTATCTCACCAGCCCCCATTTAAAACTTCTTAGTCATTACTTGTTCAAGATAACCCCTGGTAAATCAACATTTTAGTGACATTTTCATTCATTAGTTGCTATTAATTTGCTTTCTGAAGCTTTATGGAGTGTAAGAAATTAAGAGTTAGTCTGAGCCCTGTGAAGTCCATATATAAAGTAGATTTATATGTGCAACTTGTATATAATAACCATATATCTATGCATTTATGTGCACATGTGTACAGTTAGGAATTTGCAGTTATTTGCCTAAGTTGGTTACATTAAACAAATTTTATTAGTCAAACTCTCCATTACTTTATGTCTTATAAACCTGAACTATAACATTGTTTTTATCAGAATACACCACATTTAAAAAATGGGGGAGATTTTGACTGCCCATAAAATTTAAAGATAAACATGCATGAAACCCATTTTCTGATACATTTACATTCTGTTATATTGTGGCCTGTTATGATCAATAAGAAATATTTGGGCCTGTTTCCTGCTCCCAGCCTAAGGCAGTCATGTCACTCAGCTGCCTAAGCGACAGCACACCCCCATGTACTTTCATTATTAACCCCATGGGGGATTTTTCTACTTCCTTTCATTTTAAAAGTGCATTCCCAGTTTAGAACATAGTTTGGTAGCACAGTAACACGTGGCTCTAGGTGCTCCGGAGTAAGAGAAAAAGCCTTCAGAGACAGGCTGATTGTACGCAGAGAGGAGCGGGGCCTCCAGCCGTTGCCAGGGATGGAGAGGATCCAGTCTGAACCTTCTTCCCTGCCCACTCCTCCCTCTAACCTTATTGTCAGATGAACTCGGGCTAAGGGGAATGTCAGAGAATGTCTAAAAGTGGGCTGCATGCAGAGTGGGCTCACGTTCCTGGGGTTACAGGACGACATGGAAGGGCCTTATTCTCAGTCTTTTCAGAACCACCGCCAGGGCCGTCTTTGAGCCCCCTCCACTTCCCTAGCAGTCTTCCCAAAGTGGAAGGGCCTTTAAACTGTGATCGAAGAGTAGCAATTTGATCCCAATCAGCTGTCTCAATGCTGAAATGTCAACTCATTCTTGCCTCTACCTGTTCCTTAGCAACCAACTTGACTCAGCTTGATTTTCTTTGGGGGACACTGACAAAGTATATGGCAGACTCTCCTCATTTATGCTCCTGGGAACAAAACTGTTTGATAAATGTGCAGATCAGCTTCACAATTTTGCCCAAGCAGAGAGCATCATTACTGTCTAGCCCATTAGCCATATAGACCAAGTTTCTACAAACCTCAGCATTTGTGTATTTGCCCCAAGGCCTTTACAAAAGTCACTAAGGGGCTGGCTTGTCGGGCCCTTCCCCTTCCCGCTATGTTTTTTATCACCATAAGTGAGCCAGTTATCAGTCCCTGAGCACCTGCTCTGCCACAATAGGCTGAATTCCAAGAGGCATTTCTCCGTTCCGGTGACATGATACAAGCTTTGTCCATAGAGGGCTCTGCAGAGCTGCTGCAATGGGGCACTTACGCAGCGACACCTGGTGGTGACCTGTTCCAGCTGCACATCTGACGTCCCTCTGCAACCCTCACAAAGTGAGATGGGGCCCTGTCCCTACCCTGGAGCCCCAGCTCCGTCTGTGCACCTGCCTGCCTCTTCACTCACCTGCATCCCAGAGAGCTGTTCCTGCTTGTTGAGCATCAAGGGTCAAGCTAGGACCGGCAACCCAGGGAGCTTCTGATCCATAGTGGGCTGCAACTACACCTACAAGATCTGAATCTCAGACTTGGGGAGGAGGAAATGTGTCTGTCCTCAGGTGCTGTCACTCAGCCCGCGGTATCTATCAGCATCATCTCAATAGCTTTGTATGCAGGACCCTATGATGCAAATAATTGTTTATATTAAAGTCCCCCCGTTTAACTTCTTCTGTGCTCTTTTTGGACCACGTTTCACATGCTTCTCCAAGACAACTTCTCTAAGACTCTTCTCTTGAAAAGTTGTAAGAGAATTGAAATGTCTTAAAATTAAATGTCAAAAACAAGAGGGGAAAAAAATCTTACAATAAGCCCGTTCTTTATGCCTACTTAAAGAAGAGCTTCTTAGAGAGCTGCATTTATGGAAGAGTGTTGGGCCAAGGGTGACATGCTTGCCTAGCATGCACAAGACCCTGAATTTTATTCCCACTACTACAAAAAGGCAAAAGATGAGCTGTTGTTTTTAGCTAATATTTTTATCCATTTTACCTGGAGAAAGCAGTACCAACAGATTTGTTGTAGATGAAAGGTCTACAAAAACCTTTCGTAGAAACTTGTGTTGAATAACTGTACTCTTTAACAACTCCCTGGAGCTTTGATGACCACACAACTAGACTTCAAGTGTGATCAAATTAACAGCCAGTTGGGAGGCCAATGAAGGTTTGATGAGTGATGTGTTGTTGTTTGGAACACCATAAGCACTATTTGGGACAAAAACTACCTCAGAATTGCTAAGGCATGTCAACAACAACATTCTGTTGGGAGTCAATAAAAGTGTCTGTCTTGTAAAATGGATAGATTTTTCTAAAATTTGAAATTTTAAATTTAAAAGATTATTAGATTTAGATTTTTGTTTTTAGTTTTGGATTTTTGATCTCATCAGATAACGCAGAAGCACCTATGGTTCCCTCTGTGAAAACAAAAGGGTCCAATAATCACGCTGTTCTGCTGACACTCAGAGCAAGCGTATCTGCTAAAGTTTGTTCCCGTGGGTCTTTAGGGGTTTGGAATCTTCAAGCATTGCCTATTACTATGCAGACATTCCTAACAGAAACAACCCTTTGCAATCTTCATGAGCTCATCTTTCTAGAGCTAAGTTGCTTGAATTGCTTCACAATCATGACACTTCTCCAGCCATGGTGGAAGTGAGGTTTCCAGTGAGGGTTAGAGAAACCGGAGGAATCATATCCATTCATCCATCTATCTTGTATGTGTTCATGTGTGTGTGAGGGCATGCACATGTGTATGTGCATATAGAGGACAAAGGACAACCTCAGGTGTTGTTTCTCAGGCTCTTCCCATACACATAGCTCTACAGGACCCTGTCCTTCAGAGACTCACAGTCGTGCTCATGTTTGGTACATAAGAGCTGCTTCGACAGCACATAGTCTGCATGCTTCATGGGCAGATCCAGATTACCTAGAAGCAAGATATACAGAAGCACAGTTAAGCAGCATCTCCAAAATTTTTACTTTTTTGGTTGTGTTTCACTTTTGTATAGCACCATAAAAGTCAACATAGTGAACAGTCCTATGGAGATACGTTGCATCTGACTATCCAGTCAATGTCAAAGATAGCCCACTGCCAAACACAGACTTCTTTACATGGAAAATTTCCTGCCTGGTCTTTGAAACCAGTGACATTTGCTAGTCTTCTTGGGCAACTAGATCTTTTTGTATTTTGGACAGCAAACGTGAAGTGTTAAGTTTCCTCACTGTTTTTTCTTTCTTCTTCTTTTCCCTGACCGCTCTAAAAGTTACAACCAGATTTGCATCCCACTCGTGTTTTTATTCTCTCTGCTGACTTCGGTGCACGTGCGGTCTTTGTTTTTCCATTCAGTTTGTGTGTGTGTGTGTGTGTGTGTGTGTGTGTGTGTGTGTGTGTGCTGGGATCATGTGTATGTGTGTACATGTATGTGTGTTTTAGTGCATGTAGAGGTGACAGGACAACCTCGGGTGTGCCCCAGTCCCCTTCCACCTTGTGTTTGAGATAGGGCCTCTCATTGGCCTGGAACTTTACCCTCTAGGCTAGGCTGGCCAATCAGTGTGCTGCAGGAATCTATCTGCCCATCTCTGTCTCCCATCACTAGCATTACAAACGTGTCACCGCAACTGACTTCTTTTTTTCTGGGGGTTCTGTAGATCTGTATTCGAGTCCTCACATTTTTGAGGCAAGACTTTTACCAATGGAGTCATTTTCATAGCCCCAACTTTTATATGAATTAAAATTTATGCAGCATTGATATATGTAGTTTTTATATGTCATGTGCATGTATGTGTGAGAGTTGTGTGTATGTGTCCTAGTTTGCTTTTCTGTTGCTATGATAAATACCATGGACAGAAGTGACTTGGACAGGAAAGGGTTTATTTAAACTTCCTTTCGGGTCACAGTTCATCGCTAAGGGCAATCAGGGCAGGAACTCAAGCAGAAACCCAGAGGAACTCTGCTGATTGGCTTGCTCCCTCTGGCTCACGCTCAGCCAGCGTTCTTCTACAACTCAGGGCCACGGGCACAGGGGTGATGCCACCCACCCTCCCACATCACTCAACACGATTCCCCACAGACAGGACCACAGGCCAGTCTGATCTGGAAAAATCCCTCAGTTGAGACACCTTCTTCCCAAGTGACTTTTGTCTGACAATAAAAACTACCCAGGCCATTACGTACATTTATGTATTTAACCAAGTTTTATTTGTGAGCTGCCTTAAATCATTTCTAGAACACAGCAAACTCTAAACATGAATAACTATTTTCATTGAATTCTCACAATAGCTCTGAGGTGAGCACAGCTATTCTTTCAATTATAGAAGTGAACAAACCTCAAAGCTTTAAAACTTCCTGTGAAACTCAAACGAGTAGCAAAGCTATTCTCAAACCTAGCTTCTTTTTGTTCTTATTATAAAACTCATGCTTTTCCTTCCTGCGTAATCCCGTATTGTAGGAAGAACGTAAACTGAAGGAGATACTATGTTTGAATCTAAAATGTCCCCCAAAGGTTCCTGGGTGAAAGGTTTGGTTGCCAGCTGATGAGATCTTAGGAAATGAATGGGTCCTGAAGGCTCTGACTCCAGCACTGGGTTAATCCATTGGTGAATCATAATTCTATGGTGTTCCTGGGAAGTAGTGAGAATCAGGAAGCAGTCACTGCGGGGAGCGGGGTGGGAGAGTGGACAACGTGACTCTTTAAAGGGAGAGTGGGTGAGTGTTGTTCTGGGTATTTCCAAGCTCCCTGATTCCTGGCAGCCATGAGTGATTAGCTCTGTGTGACGACACCTTCCGGCCACCATGAGCTTCTTCCTCATCTCCAGCCTAGGAAAGTGGAGCCAGAAACCATGGAATGTAACCTCTGTATCGGTGAACAAATATATCTTTCCTACTTTAAATTAGGTGTCATGGGCACGTTGTTGAAATGATGAAAAGCTAACTAACACAAAGAGTAGAAAGTCACAATTCCCCTAGAAAGAGTCGTTGACCATCTTTACCATACAAATGCCTAGTGAACACAGCTAAACCACCTTGGCTCAGTGTAAAGCATTCTTAAAACCATATTTCTTCAAGGATGTGTCTTTAAAGAGTCTAAAAGGCTTGGGAAAAAGGGCTGGAGAGATGGCTCAGCAGTTAAGACTACGGACTGCTCTTACAGTCGCTCAAGTCTCAGTACCCACATGGCTAACAACTATCTATAACTCCAATTCCAGGGTATCTGACTCCCTCTTCTGACCTCTGCTGGCATTATATAACACAGTTGCACTTACACACATGCAGGCAATACACTCATACACATAAAATTAATAAAATAATAAATCTTTTCAAAAAGTAAGAATAAAATAAAAGGCATAGTGAGGCCATTGAGATGGTCGGTCCTGTATTGAGTAGAACCCAACTTCACTGGAAATTGAAGAAACCTCCCTCAGTTCTTGTTAACACATTGAGTTTGTAGTCTCTCCTTCAGACACTGTAGACAGAGACTTGGGATTGCTTTTATGTACAGTTAAGTTAATTCTTTGACACGACCTCTTTCTTTTCACCAAATAAAACATGAAATTTCAATCTCCCAAGCTCTCTATGCATTTATTTTTAATGAGCAATGTCCCAGATCAGGCAATCAAATTGCAAGGTCAACCTGAAGAAGCCTGGAATCTTTTCAAGCTACTGAATAAAACTTATGAAATAGCTTGAATGAATTTTTCTCTGACTGTCAAGATCAGTTAACGGTACCTGTTTTCCTAAGAAAGAAATACAGACGTGAAGAATGTCAACCACATTTCTTCTTTCATCTTTATTTCTGTGAATATGGCAATCTGTTGTAGGCGAGGAGGAACACGAATACGATGCTTTTGGCATTGTAACTTCTTGGCCTTTGTTTTCAAGGCTCATAAATAACAAAAATGCCACGTACCTAATTAGTGTTGTAATCTAAGTTAATGGGTAGGTTATTAACTTATGATAAAACTTCTGAGGGGTAATGAGTAAAATTAAAATGTCACTAAATATAATAATCAGGGCATTGCTCTGACTGGCCTGTTCAAGGGACTGAAATCTGGATGCCCATCCTGAATTAGAAGAGGCTTTTGAGATAACCTAATTCGAATTTCCTCACTGATATCCTCCAAATGTTTCCTTCTTTCTGTTTCAAATACCTCCTGGATCAGGAGACACTGTGCCTCTAAAAGCTACAATTCCAAATCGAATGGATGCTGATTTCTAACCCTAGCCTGGATCTGTTACCTAGAATTAAACACCTGGCAGCTGAACTCACTCTCCCGTAATAAAAAGTTCAAGAGACATTTTTGCCACTCCTGTGAAGTCATTGGAATAAGCGAAATAGAGTCAAGAGCTACCCTCTGAAAGGCATCTGGAATGCCGTTGGTTTACATCCCATTTCTGTCTCGTTGACCTTTTCAGCATGCCCACAGCACTATTGCTCCTCCTACTGGCTTGACGATAGTGAAAGAGGTCTTTTCCCAGTGAGTAGAAGTTGTCGTTGATTACTAGAGTTGTCTACTTGACGTAAAAAATCTATGTACAGGGCTGGAATGAGGCTCATTTAGTGAAGTGCTGGCCTCGCAGCATGAGGACCTGGGTTCAGTCTCCACATCTCACGTATGAACGTTGGGCGCAGCAGTGTGCACTTGAAACTCCGGCACTGGGAAGGGTGAGACAGGCAGGTCCCTGGACCTTGCTGCCCAGCCAGTAGCCATGTTGGTGAACGCTAGGCCAATGTTTTTTAATCTACATCTGGCCAAGTACACTGGTGCTTACTTCAAATTGGCCTTCTTCATACAGAATGAGTTTGGAAGATTAAGAAGTTGAGATAAATAAATTTTAAAATGGGGGTGGTGGTGCGAGAGAGATGACCCAGCAGTTAGGGGCACTGACTACTCTTGCAAAGGACCCAGATTTGGTGCCCATATGACTGCTAACAACCATCTGTAACTCCAGTTCTGGGTATCCAACGCCTTCTTCTGACCTGGGAGCATTGCATGACACAAGTGCACTTACACATGTGCAGACAATAGACACATACACATAAAATAAAAAATAAAATTTAAAAAGAAGTTGTAAGATAGGAAAGCATTTTCCTGGACTGGAGAGATGGCTCAGTGGTTAAGAGCCCTGGCTGCTCTTGCCAAGGAGCCAGGTTTGATTCCCAGCACCCATGTGGAAGCCAACAACTGTCCTTAACCCCAGTTCCAGAATCCAACACCCTCTTCTGACTTCCGCGGGCACTGCGCAACATGGGTGCACTTCCGCACATGCCCGCTATACATTCATACACGTAAAATAAAAATAATAAAGAAAATTCTTAAAGAAAGCAAATTTCCCCAAGCAATTTCATGTCCGGTGATGCTGCCACTAGCTGGCAATTCAATCTGCTGAATTGGAGAAAAGAAATAGCTTTTTCCATTGATTTGATCTAGTTCCCAACTAAAATAGCTTGCTGTCCCCCTGGAGACCAGAGGCATAATATCCCCCTGGAGTTAAAGGGGATGGTGAGCCACCCGATGTGGGTGTTGGGAACCAAACCAGGTCCTCTGCAAGAGCAGTATGTGTTCTTAACCTCTGAGTCATTTCTCCAGATCTCAAACTTCTTTAAAGAACTAAATGAACATCCTGTTTCCCAAATGGTCCCTGGGCTTAGAGAGCAGAGTGTGAGTCTTGTCACTCACAAGTAAAGTATCTCTGGTAGTCCCCACAGTCTTGTCTATAAATATCCGTCCCACCTGAAGGTCCTCCCACTTCTAGTCACCAGGTCCACAGCCCCAGCAAGTTTGGGGAACGTTTTGTGCCCGACTCCTCAAATGCTCCAAGTTGTGAGTCAGCTTCTTTTACCTTCTCCTTTATATTTCTAAACTCTCAAACAGTTCCCAATTTGGCATTGACATAAAGCAAGACAGAAAGACCACTGGCTATATGGGTTACCTTCTTTCTGAATCTTCTCATAGAAGCCCACTGTATATATATGAAATAGATTTACTTTTATGAATCTTGTTATTGAAGGAATATTTTCCCTGATGAGTATATTGAAAACTACAGAAATCATTCTATACACAGACCTAAAACCCCATCACTATACAAATAATCATTAATGGGCTGGACAGATGGCTTAGCAGTTAAGAGCACTGACTGCTTTTGCAGAGGACCTGGGTTTGATTCCCAATACCCACAAGGGGGATAAAAACTGTCCATAACTCCAGTTCCAGGGGAATCTGACACACTCTCGGTCTTCCCCAGACATTGCACAGCACGGATGCACTTACATACACACAGGTAATATACTCATACACATAAAAATATAAAATATTTTTTAAAAAATAGCCATTAAACATTTTGATATGTAGCTCTCTTCAGTTTGTTTTCCACAGAAATAAGTATGTTTTCTTTCTTTTTATTCTTAAGACTTGGGTTAACACTGCTTCATAACATGCCACTTTCACTGAACCCCATGTATCAGAAACATTTTCTCGTATCATGACATATCTAGAACATTATTTCTGATGACTACGTTGTACTTGACTCTATAGATCTTCCACAATTCATCTTGCCTATTCCCTATTGTTATATTTTGGTTGTTTCCCAATTCTACTGTTTCAAATAATTCTGTTGTAAACCTCCATTTCATAAATCTTCACAAACATTCTTAATTACGTCCTTGGAATCAATTCCTAGGAGTGATGCTGTGCAGTAACATGTTTAAGACCTTGGATAAATATTTTTAAATAGTCTTTCGATTTCCTCTGCTCTTAGGCCAGCAGTGTTTGATAATGACTACTTTCCTGCACCCTTGACATGATTAGGTGTGCCCATAAAGAGTGAAAATTTTAATCTGGTGGGAGGTAAGGAGCTATTTTTCTCTATGGCATTTATATTCTATCTTATATTTTCCTTTACTTGCTGGGGAAGAGAATTTAAGATACTCTCTGGTATTTACATTTTCAAGTCTCTCTTTTACATTTTCATGGGATTTGTTTTTTATGTATATGCACAGACACGTATGGGTATGCATGTGACACAGAGGTCAAGAGGACAAATTGTGGGAATTAGTTCCACCATATCGGTCCTGGGTGTCAAACTGAGGTCCTCAGGCTTATTAACATCAAGTGACACACTGAGCTGTGTCACGGCCCTGGGATTTTTCAGTTATTCAATTTGATATTTTGTTCTTTCTTTGAATCTTTTCTTTATGCATTAAAAATAAAGCTTTAATCTTTCACCTGGGTGTGTTTTCTCTCTCTCTCTCTCTCTCTCTCTCTCTCTCTCTTTCTCTCTCTCTCTCTCCTCCATCTCTTTCTTTTTTCTTTCTTTCACAATAATGGGGATTGAACCCACGGCTTTGTGCATATTAAACTGGCACTCTGTCATTGCGCTACATTCCCAGTTCAAGTTTACCATGGTTTTGAATACCTCGTCTTTCAAGCAACTCTCTAATTGATGAAACTGGAGGCAGTGAGATAAAGTGATATGAAATTCCTCATAAAACTAGAAGGACTGGAGTGCTTTCCAGAGCCCTGAGTCCCCATGAAGGTGGAAGGGCCATGGAAAGAGGGAGGCCCTCCCAGGAGCAGCGTGTCTGGTAAGCATGCTATCCTGTGTACTCGGGGATGCGGGAAATGAGAGTAGTCTGTTTCCAGTCTAGATCTGACAGGCTCCGTAATGACTCTAACTTCAGTTGTCAATGTGACAAAGGCCTGGAGGGCTTTCCTGTCTCCTTAAAAACCAGCTTCGTTTGTATCAATTAGTATGTTTAGGGTGTCATCAGAGACAAGGGGAAGACACAGTTCTTCTGAGATAACACTTCATTTAGAGCTCATTAATAAAACGCAACCCAGAATGTTATAATCATAATTTAAGCAATAAAGACACCCTTCCAGGTCAGTGCTTTGGGGAACAAGTTCATTTTTCTTTCCTTGCTAAGGACCTTGTTAGAGTTTTAAGACACATTTAAAATCTGCCTCAGCGAGACCTCTGCGCTGTTTAAACTTCCAGCATGCTCTTGGGTCTGCTGTTAACTTTCCCCTGTTCAATGTGTGTCTCTAACAAGAGAGACAGAAACACATAGTTTGTCAAAAGGTCCTCTGGGAATCAACAAAGAACGGTGGCAGGAATGGTGAGGGCGATGTTTTGGCAACGGTGTGTGAAAGCTGCCAGTCCACCTTGTCTGCAAAGGATGTATTCCAGGACTGCCAATGGAGGCACGATAACACAAAGAGATTTGATGACCACAAGACATTGTCTCTACCACGTCTTTGGTTTTGTCATATAAGTGAGGCGGCCAGCTAAAAGATTTCATGAGCTGTGTCCTCATCCTTCAGTCTTAACAGAATTTGCGAAATGTCTGGAGTGTATATCACATTTCAATTGCTCTCAGCATCTTGGGGAGGCAGAGGCAGCTACTTGTCACCCTAATCTCATCAGAGCCTACAAGTGCCTCCCTTTTGGATCCCCTGATTCTAAGAGGTGGGAAGGAAGGATTTCTCACTTAAGCCTTGGTTCTTCTGGCTGCGTCCATTTCAAGTTCTTTCTTTACCATGTTTTTTGTTGTTGTTTGTTTGATCTGGTTGTGTTTGGTTTGGATTTGAGACAGAGTCTCACTGAGTAGCCTGTCTCTGTCTCTACCTCCCAAGTGCTGGTACTAAAGGTGTGTACCACCATGCCTAGCTTCCCCATCTCCCTTAAGCTGTGAGTTTAAACCTTCCTTCTTTAAATTGCTTTGGCCAAGTATGTTGTTACAGCAATAGGAAAAGTAACTAGTGTTCATTTTAGCAGTACATATACTAAAATTGGAACAATATAGAGATCAGCATGGCCTCTGTACAAGGATGACACATAACTCATGAAGCACTCCATGTTAAGAAAGAAAGCGAAAAGTAACTACTTCCAGAAAGTCGTAAAGATTTGAACAAGATAGTAATCTCTCAGCATCTTTAACCATGAACTATACTTAGCCCATGTCGTTGTAACCCAAGGACCAGACAATGACAGTAACAGAAAAACAAATCCAGAATGTGATGACAGGGATCGAGCAGAAAGTGGCTTTGTTGTAAGCCCTGGGGATGACCTTTATCAGAATTAGTTATCCACTTAATAAATCCATGAGTTAGTGGATACAGGAAGTAATGTTATGAGGTTGGAGAATCACCTGCAAATGGTTAGAACAATGGATAACCAGAAGAAAACTGGGTCAAATAAAACAGTGTGTGTCAGTTGGGACAACGGTCGTTGGATGATAAAGTACTGTATAAAATAAGGGAATTACAGAAAGATTGGAAACAATTTTGTTGCTGTTGTGCTGAGATTGAACCCAGGGCTTCAGACATGCTGCACACACACTCTACAGTGTAACTAAGCCATACTACCAGCCCAGTTTTTTTAAAAAAAATATTTGATTAATTTGGCTCTACCTGGTCCTGCCATAAATTCTAGCTTCTCTCACTTTTAAAAAACTTTGAATTCATAACTGGATAGTCTCAGTAAGAGCCAACTTTATCAGCTCAAATTAGTGTCACTAACACAGATAAAAATTCTCTGTGACAGAACTGATACGTGCCAACTCTCAGCTTGTGGTTAGTCTCCTTCAGCTTTAACTGCTGCTGGGAAGCAGTCCATTGACCTGCTGAGCTCACAGCGCCGACTGCTTCCCTCTCACCTGGTCTCTGAAGGGGGTTTGGAATGGTTTCTATCCTTATACTGTCATTAGTGACAAGATGCGCTCGAAAAACACTATAGAAATTAGACTGTACCATAGTGTGCAGACAGATGAGAGCTTTATTCTCAATCATTTCTCTTGTTAAAGATAAAGTCACACTGAAATATTTCAGGAAATGTTAACCACACCAGTTCCTGAGTAATAGCCAGAATCCCAGGATCAGATAGGCAATGGGGTACATGCAGGACAGCCTCAGGGAGAGACTGGATCAGGATCACTGTCATTCAAGAAACAGTTGATCTCTGACTTGGTGTACTGGGCACCTGCATTCAGTACTGAATAGAACGGACAAGACCTCTGTTCAAAAGCAAGGACTCTCGGACCTATCTCATTGTGCATGAAGCAACCTTAAGGGTGTTTCTGTGTCTCTATTTCCTCATCTAAAAGAAGCATAAGAAGGTCTTTATGAGGATCAATGTTACTAAATACCTAGAACCAGGATCCTAGTAACAATATATAATGCTACTCAAATAAATGGAACCATATTTAGTGACTGAGATAGACATTAGAACAATAAACACCACGTCAGCTATGATGGGTAATGCAAAGCAATGTGGAAAGACCTACAGTGTCTCCGTCAAATTAGGAGCTCAGAGAGGGCAGAGTTCAAGCAAAGACCTGGAGGACAAGGAATTGCCAGCAGGAAGATGGATATATGTTTGTGAGTGGCCCTAGGCAAGCCAAGGACAGTGACACACTGAGAAGTTAAACATGGGGGAAGAGATAGGAGAAGTCAGAGGCACGCAGAGACCAGTCATTGGGGCTTAGGGTGTTACAGATCTGTTACAGAGCAGTTTAGGCCCACTCATTGGCAATTAAAGTGCTCTAATTCAGGAGGGAAAAAAGATCCTTTTAAGGGTGTCAATTAGCAACTGAGTGGAAACTAGACTATGTGTATGCAAGAGGGGAAGCCAGTGACCAGAAGGGCAGCTATAGCCATCATTAAGGTAAGAGGCAATGCTAGCTTAGACAGGGATGTTGCCAAAGGAGACGAGGAGAATAGGTCAGATTTGTGATGTTTTGAAAGTAGAAAGGGCAGGAAATGTGTGTGTGTGTGTGTGTGTGTGTGTGTATATATATATATGTAATGAGACACTATAAGAAAGACTGTTAGAGAAGTTGGTGGCTGGAAGAGACAGAAAGATAAGGGTGGGATACTGTATTGGTTCCCTGTCTTATTGCTATGACAGAATCAACTTAAGGAAGGAAGAGGGTTTTTTTTTGGCTCATAGTTCCAAGGAGTACAGTCCATCATGGCGGGGAGGAACTCGCACAGAAGCAGGAGGTGACTGGTCACATCACAGCTGCAGTCAGGAAGCAGAGAGATGAAAGCTTATGATCAGCTTGCTTTCTCCTCTCTATACAGTCTCAAAGTCTAGTCCATAGGGCGGTGCTGTCCACATTCAAGGTGAATCCTCCCCCCTCAACCCAACCTAGGTAATTCCTCCCCAACACACCCAGGGTTATTTTCCCCCCATGGTGGTTTCAAATCCCATTATATTGACAGTCTAAATTAACTGTCATATATACCCATGTGGAGAAACTGGGCACCCAGGAGCACTGGGCAAGTAGCTAGAAATCTAAGCTCCAGTCCTAGGCCTGACTCTTCCTGGTACTGTAACTGTGAACATTGAATCAACCCTCATTCTTGCCTCCATCATCAACAAAACGGAATGACAGTATTCCTTAATCACATCTCAGGATATTTATGAAGATCAGATTAGATAATAAAAGTAAAAGACTTTAAAACACAGAAGGCACCAATATAAAAATCTTTTAATTGTCAACCTAATTTGGACCCAATTTCTCAATCATTGAACACTGCTGTTTGAAAGAATTTGACAATAACTTTGAAAAAGAACTGGAAAATCAGGTCTACTAACACACTAGAAGGAAGCCGAATGTGTGTCAAATACTCTGTAGTCATTTCTGTCTCCTTGTGACAAGCTAATGGCATTGGCTATACTCCTGTCATGGACCCAGTGACTGTATTCTTGACCTAACTCACACTGACACTGCTTAAAGGAAGTTCGTATTGGGTTTTTAGATGGAAGAAAATTCCCATGTCTAGATGTCACTTCTAAAGCCAGTGAGCTTAGTCAGAAAGAACTCTGAGGCAGAGAAAAAAAAATCAATCCTCTCTTGCTTTCATGGAGTAACAGTCCGTAACTGACAGGAGGTAAAGGCTTTTGTACAGTTTAGTGAATTTTCACACACATGTACACACAGACACCTGGATTTTATTATGGATATACTATCATTGCCCAAAGATATTTCTTTCATTGTAGCAACATTATATTAAAAGTATGGAAATGATCTAAAAATATAAGAAGAGAAGCTTGGGTAATTAAATTATGAGATGGTAAGCAAATCTGATACCTGACTTGAATTTATGTTTTAAAACCTATGTATTATATTTACATATGCATCTTTTAACATTCCAATATTTCAAAAACATAGAAAATTCACCAATGTAGTAAAAAGAACTTGGAGAGTAGGTTGCTGATATGAAAATCATCTTTAGGGCTTTTTGCTGCCCTTGGAGTTGAAGGAGGGGATGTAAGGTCTGGGGTGTGGCTCTGGTGGAAGAGAAGGTGGCCTCTGTGGCAATGACTCTGGTGGGTGGGTGATGCCTGAGTTTCCCCTAAGGCAGAGAGAGCTTCTAAAGAAAAGAACTTGGCTGGGTCACCTTGAGAGGGACTAAGCATGGGGTTAGGTGACCACAAGAGAAGGTGGCTATCAGAGTAACACAGACTGAGCAACCGACTAGAGGAAGCATTTCCTGCATCTAGGGAAATAGAAATAAGAGAACTGTAAATAAGAGGTTCCCAGAGAGCCGGCTGGAACCCCAAAGAGAGAGCTGACCTGGATCTATCCCACCCAGGGCCCCAGCCACACGCTACAGAGGCCTGATGCTGCATAGTGAGCCGTAGGAATATGAGGAAAAAGGACTTCACAAGTGAGTGGAGAAGAGGCATTCTCCTGCTCAGACTTCTTACCAAGAGCTGCATCCACTGGGAACAGATACACTAGATGAGCCTACACGGAACAGGACTTGTTTCCTGAATGGACCCAATGGACTTTATCCCATCATCAGAAAGACTCCATCACACCCTCCCATCCCCCAGGGATCTTGCTCCAGAGCAAGAAGGTTGAGAGCATCAGTCTGAATTGGTTGGGGTAAAAATAATAGAGCTATCTCAGCTCTTATTCTCTTCAGCTTGCCTAATAACCTGAACACATCTTGCATAGCATAAAAGATGATATATGATGTGAGCGGGAAGCTAATGAATAAACTCCCAAAAGAATTCTGCTCATTATTAATGGACCACAACTGTTTGTATGCCTGTTGTAATCTATTGATAACTTACTAATCCTCAAAACTTATTGATATAATTCTCTGCTACATTTTAATTATTGGGTTGGGATGCTTTAAGAATCCTGCTAATTAGCATTCATAAGTTCTAATTTATTTGTGTGTTTTTGCAACACTATTGCCCAGGCTGGCCTACAGTCCTCCTGACTAGGCTTGCAAAGGCTGGGATCGTAAACTGTCATGAGTGGTTCTATTTCTTTAAATATCTGAGGAAGAACACTTTAAGTGTTACTCATGTGATAATTCTCTAAGGCATGTCCAAAGAGTAGCATATCCATGAACTTGACATTACCTGTTACCTCAAGCTTAGAAAGAGAGGAGCACTCTTTTTCTAGAGTCTTCTATTTAAACTTACATGACATGTTCACGACATCAGACTGGCAACAGTCAACTGCTCAGGGTACTTACTTAAAAGCAGCCTAAAGTATTAAGCTCTCCAGTGCCAAATACCAGATTTTCAGCTAATAATTTTTAAAGATAATGGCTCTTTTCGGAATTGTATAAGTTAACTGCCACTTTCTCAGCTGCTGTTTTATCATTTTACTTCATTCTCTGGTTGTCCTAGAAACAGCATCAGAATTTGTCATTTTCAGAAGATACTTTTTATTACCCACATGGCAAGAGCCTCCCATTATTTTGGAAAATAAACAAATGGGATGTTCTTTGAATGTAAAACACTTTGAAGCAGGAAGGGAGAAATATTATAAGAAAAAATTTTAATTTAAAATTCCAAAAAAGAAAACCAGAAGCTCAGTGGAGTGGCTAATTCTGTGCCAACATGAGTTTCTCACCATCTCCTCAGTCAGAAAGTATGATTTGCAGAGCTGGCTTGCCTTTAATACCCAACATTTAGACAGCTGCAGAAAGAGAGCCTCCCCATCAACAGAGGTATCATCCAGGAGGTCCACCATGCACCAGAGAGTGGTGGTGGTTGTCAGGGAGAGATGACTCCTGAGGTGTAAATGTAAGTGTGGGGACAGACATCTTCTATGAGAGGACCAGGAGGAAGCGCTCCCTCTCACACAATAAGAATCCCAACCCATCATGCATTTCATCTGATGGTCAGAAGAGAAGTCATCAGTTAGATCACTATGTCAGAGCACCATCAAAGCTAGACCATCTTGGGGATGGAAGTCAATTAGCAAGCCCTGGTTTGCCTTCCTGATTCCAGTTCAGTGCCATTTTGAGGAGTTTCCTCAGCACCAGGAAGACCAGTGTCTCACTAGCAAACCCTGCTTTACTTTAAACAGTTCTTATAGTTCAGAAGGTCAAAATGTGGTCCTCAGACAGCAATTAAAGATACGCAGTAATGATAACATATACCACACTCTACTTCGGCTTTACAAGCATTCCAGGGGCTGCAGAGAGGGATGGATAGTGAAGAGCACTGGCTGCTCTTGCAGAGAAGCGTGGTTAGATTCTTGGCACCCACATGGTGGCTAACAACCATCAGTAACTCCAGTTCAGGGGATCCAGTGCCTTCTTCTGACTTCCAAGGGCATTGCCCAATAGGGATACACTAACATACATCAGGCAATATACTCATACACATAAAGATAATAAATAATAAATAAAATATTTTTAAATGAAAATAAAAAGCATTCCAATTCCCAACATAGAAAAGGTCAAGAAAAAAAGCCAGTCATGAAACCAAAATAAATCTGCACATTTGGCCTCTGCCAGTCCAGTGTGCCAGCTGTAGACCCTGAAATGTGATCGACTACATTACAAGATTTCTCCTGTGTCTGTGTAAAATTGTTTGTGTGGGTTTAGGGAAGTCACTTACTGGCATGGGCTAAATTACTAGAGAAATTCTAAGGTTGCTTCTGTCCTTTAAAATCCTAGGTGAGGGATTGATACAGCTGAACAATGTGTATTGTTCAGTCGGATTTGTCCTACTGTGGTTGGACATAAACAATGTGAGGAAGAATTCCTTTGCTAACAGTCTCAAAGGTTTCATCATATGGGATAGGTAGTGCATTGTAAAGCAAACAGAGAGAGAGAGAGAACACCTGCCCCCAGTGACCTTATTTTCTCCAACTAGGCTCCTCATTTGAAATTTCTAGAACCTATTAAAATAGCATCATCCCACACATGAGCATTTTGGGGAGACATTTTATACCCCAAACATAATGAAGTGAATGACCTCAAAACATTCTGAGAATGTCAGCGAGGCCAGGTCATGGCCCAGGCCCATCTGGCCAGCCACTCAGGACACTGATGCGGAAGAATCACTTGAGCTCTGAAGTCTGAAGCTGGCCTCAGCCACTCTCAAAGATAAAGCAAAACTAAATTAAATTAAAAAGTATCTTTTATGCCAATGTGATGACTGGTGTCTGGGGACCTTAAGGAGCCTCAGAATGGGAAGTGGTTGCCAGGGAAGCCAGGTGTGTGATCAGAGGACTACAACTTTTATTTCCACCCTGACCCTGGGAATGAAAGTTTAGTTGATCATCAGTGGAATGATTTAGTCCATCATACCTACATAATTAAACCTCTATGAAAGCCCCAAAGGGCTGAGTTCAGAGCTTCCAGCTGACAAACAAGAACATACCCACAGTAGAATCCTGATTACTATGTCCAAGTACCTTCAGAGATAGCATCTACCCAGGCTTGAATGGGGAAGGGAGTTAATTGATGCACTGATGAGAAAACATCTATGTGACCCATGCAGTACAGAAACCAACATCTAATCTATTTTTGTGAGCAATCAAAAGCTCTTGTGGAAATCTAAATAGAAAGACAGGAGTAGACTCAGAGAATCCATACACACAGTCTTAAGTTTTAGAGAGTGGGTCTGTGAGGTAGGGAAAGGTGTGGGATGGATGGATGGATGGATGGATGGATGGATGGATGGATGGATATAAATTCAGGCCTCAGAGATCATAACTCAATAGGCTCCTCCTTGCCAAGGCACAGCTGGATGCTCTTCACCCAGAAACCTAACACCATCCTGGGAGATTGATGCTCAATTTTTGTTTCTTGAAGACAACTTAGAAGCCAGACCTGGTGGTACGGGTCTATATCTATATCCCAGCACTCAAGATGCAGAGGTAGGGAGACTGCAAGTTCAAAGCCTGCTTAAACTACAGTGAGTCAAGGCAAGCCTGACAATTTAGTGAGACCTGTCTCAATATAAAAGGTAACGTGGTGATGAGTACCTGAAATCCCAGCACATGGGAGGTGGAGGCAGGAGGATCAGGAGTTCAAGGTCATCCTCACCTACATAGCAAGTTCAAGGAGCCTGGGCTACATGAAATGCTGTCTCAAGAAACAAAAATGAAACAAAAGTAGTAAGAAGGCTGGGGATAGAGTTCAAGGGTAGAACATTTGTTTAGCGTGCATGAGGTCTTGGGTTCGATCCTCAGTACCGAGGGAAGGGAATAGGGGGAGGAGGGAGAGAGAAGAGAGAAAAGAAAAGAGAGAAGGAATGAGAAAGAGGAGGACAACGACAACAATGACTTTCCTTGGAAGTACAAGACCTAGGGTTTGATCCTCAGTATCGAAAAAAGAGAATCAAAGAAAAATAGCAAGAATCCTAGAATAAGTTTGTTCAAAAACACAAATTATAAAATCAAGTTCACCAACCAACCAGAAACAGCATACCCTTGCCTGGCCACGTTCCAGCATCTAGGACAATCAGGAGTGTGACACACTGTCAATGGCAAGGGAAGTTCTAATGAGCAGCTTCCAGGGACAGCTTTGTGTCACCTCCTTCCATGTGAACAAAGAGAAAGCTGCCCAAAGTGACTCTGCAAAAGCAGTCACACAGGAAACAGAAACGCACACAGTCCAGACGCAGCTCTCCAAAGGACTTTCTTTTTCCCAGGAGTAAATCTTACAGTATCTGAAGCAGAGGTTCCTAATGGCATCCTGGAAATTTATACTGGAGCTTTCAGTTGTCACCTTGCATGGGAGCTCCTGGCCGTTAGCAAACAGAGCCCAGGAATGCTCAGCATCTCATAGTGGGCAGACAGGACACAGGATATAAATCGCCCCATATCCAAGATGAACTGCCCCGTGTTTCTCCTGGCTTTTGAAATGTGATGCCGGATGCTGGCTATATTAGTTACTTTTCACATTGCTGTGACCAAGTACTTCACAAAAAACAAGTTAATGGACCGTGGAGAGGACCTGGCCTGTAAAGCATTTGCTCTGCAAGCATGAGAACCTGAATTCAATCTCCAGAATTCACATTTAAAAAGCCAGGCAAAGCCTGCAATCCCAGCACTAAGTGGACTGAAAACAGAGGATCCCTGAGGCTCACTGACCAGCCCAGCTGGTTCAATGAGACCCTGTCTCAATATAAACTGAAGAGCATTAAAGACACCTGATCTCAACCTCTGGCCTCCATGCGCCCATCACTACACATATACATAATACGTATATACCACACACACACAAATAGACAATAAAATGCAATAAAATCATAGCTCATTTTTTAATCCATAGGGGAAATTTACACCTAGAAGACATGATTGATGATATGATGACATTATCATTAATTTTCTTAAGCATGGATCATGAATATGGAGAAAATGCCCTTAGTTTTAGAAGTTACCCATTGAAACAAATTGTGAAATCTATAAACCAGATTTAAATGATTCTGGAAGGATGGGTTCCATCTGGGAAGGAGATGCACCAGAATTGAGCTTCTCGCCATTCCTCAATGTGCTAGAAATCTTTCATAATAATTAATCAGGAAAAAGTTTCTAATTTATGTTTATTAATTTAGTGTGTATGAGCCCAAGTGATGGCATGGCCTGAGGTCAAAGGAGAACTAGTGAGAATCGCTTCCCTCCTGCCATGTGGGTCCTGGGGATCAGCCTCAGGTCATCAGGCTTATCAATACATGCCTTAACCCTCTGACCATCTCACTGGCCCTCTAATATTTCATTCTCAACCAGCTCCCAGATATTCTTTAGCATAGTCTTGTATCAGTGAGTCTTCTAGCAAGACACCTATTGTGTGAACCAGAGACGCTCTTACTTAGTGTTGTTTGGAATTTAAACCAGATTACTCATCATTACACGTACCATGTACCTGTATCAACATGCCACAGGTGAGGATCAGAGTACCTCATTTTATCTTCTGTAATGGTCTTTCTGAGCATTTAATATTTTCTACTGAAATGCACACTGCTGGAGGAATAGCTCAGTGATAGAGTTTATACTTCCCATGTTCAGGCCCTGAATTCAGTCCCCAATACCCAAAACTAAAAAGTAAAATAAACTAATAGACATTGAAATGGACCATATTACACATTGAGTAACTGCTTGAGTTTCATTTAGTTGCTATGATAAAATATTCTGAACAAAAACTACTTGGGAAGGAAGGGGTTTATTTGGCTTACATTTCTGTCTTTGAGGGAAGTCAAGGTGGGAGCTCAGGGCAGGAACCGTGGAGGAACACTGCTGGCCGGCTTATTCTTTGGCTCATGCTTAGCTAGCTCTCCTAGACAGGCAGGATCACTTTCCTAGGGATGGTGCTGCCGATAGTGGGCTGGGCCCTTCTGTATCAATTAACATTCAATACAATTCCCCACAGACATATCCATAGGCCACCCTAATCTAGATAATTCCTCAGCTTCTCAAATGACTGCAGGGTGTGTCAAGTTGACAACTAAAACTAGCTATGATCATAACTATTATCCAAAATTCCTGGAACCAGAATACTTCAGATTTGGGGGTTTGTTTTTTTTAGAGAGGGGATGGAGGTAAAATATTTGTGTGTATATATATATATATATATATATATATATATAGAGAGAGAGAGAGAGAGAGAGAGAGAGACATATTTTAGGGATGGGACACAACTCTAAACACAAAATTAATCATTTCTTTCATATATACCTTACACCCATAGCCTGAAGATAATTTTATACAGTATTTTAAATAACTGGCATACTTTTCTTATAATTTTTCCCATGAACTTAGGTATGGAAATCTTTATTTGTGACATGATTGTGAAAATTTTTAAATTTCAGGCAATTTTGGATTTTCAGATGAGGCATACTCAGCCTGTATATCTTCTTGAGAGTATTTTGTTCATGTTCCTTATATTGTTGTTATAACATTATATTCCTGCTTTTAAAAATCCTGTGTGGTAGGTTATGCTTCTCATGCCTTTCATTAAATGGGGAGAGAGATTGTTATACAATTTTGTAATAAAAAAGTAGTGTAATAGGTAGAAAATTATTTAGCCAAGGAATGGTCACAGTGCAAATCCTTCAAACCTGCAAACATAGGCATGGTTTATTGTTTATCTCAATAAGCTCTTGGCCCCATGAAGGAGCTGTTGGGTGGGGAGCTGCCCAACAGTTGGCAGGAAGGCCTCCCTCTAGCATCAGGGACCCATTCCCTTAAGCTGAAATTTCCACCTCTTTACCTTTGTGTTCTAAAAAGGGAAACCTACCAAGAGACAGAAAGTGAGCTCCAGAAAAAAAAAAATTTGTCTGAAGTAATGTTTTATCTTTGTGAGAAGAAATAGACACTCAGGTTATTTCTTTATAGTATTTCAAGAAGTATACACTATCTCTGATAATAATTACAGAAATTACCTTTTTCTGAAACAAAATTGGCATCTGGCTTGATATAGAGTTATCTATGATTTTTAAAGATATTATAAAGAAAGAATTACAATAGCATGAAAATCAGTTCTATCTAGACAGCTGAAGAATGTTCTTTATTGAAAAGAAGAAACTATTCCAGAAAATATAGGACATAAGTTTGCTTGAAAAGGGTTGAACAAGAAAGACAGAGTAGTGATATTCATTGATTTCCCTCAGTTAGTGTTAAAGACATGGCATATGCTGTATTTGGTCCTGATTACTGAGGATAAACCCATGAGAGACAGTGCTTGCTCTCAAGGAGCATTTAATGGGAAAATCAATGGGATGGGTTAATATTTGTGATGTGTGGTTTGTATGCTGGAGTGGGGCTGACAGGACAAGGAGAGAGACAGACTTCTTTTATGGAGAGAGAAAGAAGCCCACATGAAGCAAAGTCAATAAAGTAACAAGATGAAAGTGAACGTTCTCCTCTTACCTCGAACAGAATGCTGGCTGCATGGGTGAAAGGTGTGTGTACTGTAAGACAACAAAATAACATGAAGGCTCTGTGACTTGGGAACCCAGGACTCTAAAAGAAACAGAGGACACTGGTCTTGTCTCTATTGACTTAGTCTTATCCTATATGAACTTTCTATATGGGGGACTCTCACTCCTTTGCATGTATCCTCAGAGTGTCATCGTGGAAACCTAGAGGAAAGGTCCCTTATCACTGTAGTTTGGGTTTTGAATGTTTCCCAAAGACTTGTACTAAAGGCTTGATCCTCCAGGTGACGCTCTTGGGAAGTGGTGGAAACTGAGAGCTCTGTCCCAGTGGGAGGTCCTTACATTCCTGGATACAAGCCCTTAAAGGTGATAGTGGGATCTGAACCTCTTCTTTTTTCTCTTTGCTTCTGGCCACAAGTAGGCAGTATACTCTGTTGTGAACAATTGTGGCATTGTGCTTCCTCACCACAGACCTCAAACAATGAGGCACATTAATCATGGCCTGGAAGCTCCAAAACTGTGAACCAAAAGGTTTTCTCTTTATAAGTTAACTAGTTCAGGTCTTTCCTGGTGATAACAGAAAGCTGGCCACCATTCCACCCATCGTAGGAAGGATGGGGGCCATCAGATTCCCCTGGGCCTTAACTCTGATTCTTAGCCCAGAATACAAACACAGGAACAGCTCAGATTCTTTCAGTATTCTCAACCAGACGTCTATGATGTGACCTTGAAGCTATTCAGTGTCCTTTGAGTCCTACCTGCTTTCTGACTTGCTGTTCAGCTCAATTTGAGTGTATTCAATATTCTTGCTAAGGGTACATGGAGATAAGTCATTTTTTTCAGACAAGAGGAGAGAAGATGAAGGTAAAACAATTAATTAATGAACAGAAAGTCTTTCTCAGCCTTCTAGATGCACAAGATTGATGGGCAATTGTAGGGAAAAAGACAAGAAGTAGATGGCAAAGGGTACAATCAATGCAAGGCAATTTAAGATACAAAATAGGTCTGAGGAACCTGTGAGAGACCTACAAGGAATATCGACGGGCAGAGGGAAGCTTCCACGAGGGCCAGCGTGCCCAAAGAAAGCTAGAAAGAACAGAAGGAGATGGGAAATGATGTGAAAATATACCAGAAAAAGGAAATATTAAAGGGCCATCTTAGATTTTTGTTTTTACAGATGTTTATTTTTTTTTAAATAAAGGAAAATTATCCATCGTCTTATTGAGGTTGCTGTAAGCCCATTAGCTTGTTGGTGTGTGCAAGTCTTTTTATCATGGCATGGGATTTTTTTTGACAATTTATTTTTAAGTAAGTGTGTTTGTGTGTTTGTGTGTGTGTGTGTTTGGTATCTACGTGTGAGTCAGTGCCCCTAGAGGCCAGAAGAGGGCATCAGATGCCCTGGAGCTAGAGTCACAGGCAGTTGTGAGCCTGGCACTGGGAACTGAACTTGGTTCCCGCAATAGTGGCAATAGGCTCTTAACTGCTGAGTCATCTCTTCAGACCCTGCACAGGATTTTTTTAAAACATGCTAGCAATTTTTTTATCCTGATTTTCTATTTACTGTATTTTAGTATGAACAGATTTCTCTGCTGGTTCAAAGTTTTAATTAACATAGACTTTAATGGCTATGTGAGACAACGAGGGTAATAACTTTGACTTCCTTTGGTTTAAGGTGGTGTGAACAGTCTGTGTGTTACTTATCAAATGCCTACTATGTAATGATGCTCAGTTACTGTGCTCTTTAATCTTCAAATAATCTTGTAAATACAACACATGGTCTGTGTTACAAGTTCAAAGAGGTGCCAGGATCTGCTCGAAACTGGATCCTGAGTCAAGTTGCTTTTCCGTCGTGTCATGACACCCCCAAGTTAATCACCAAATTTTTTCTGCTTTGAATAATATTAAAATCAATTCTCAAGTTGGCCTGGTATGCTTGCCTTTAATTCCAGCACTCGGGAGGCAGATTCAGGTGGATATCTGTGAGACTGGGGCGAACCTGATCTCCATAGTGAGTTCTAGGCCAGCTGGGGCCATAGGGAGACCCTGTCTCAAAACAAAGAAAATAGCAAGAAATTGTGTTGTATAGCTATTTCCTCAAAATGGAAAAGCCTTCCTGGCTGGAGGAGAGACGGAAGCTAAGATGGAGGAAGCCGATGAAACTGTGAGCACCAGGAAACTCAAACTAACCAGACTCAGAAAGCTCAAAAAGCCAGAAGATTCACAGGACCCCTCCTTTCCTGAGGAAGAGGACACTCTTTGGTGATGATGCCACAAGCTGGACAGGGAGCTCTGGGCATGCGGCCACCTTTGCTTCTCCCATGTTCCTATAAGTAACCCCTCACTGGGCTCTCATGAGTAACCCTCATAAACTCATTGGTCCACCAAGCTAAACTTGGGCAGAATCGTGTCCTTTGTGCGTTCTAAGTTCCCTACCTAGAGAAAAAGGCACGTGTTGTCTCCCCAAGAAAAGACACAAAATAGCAAGTCCAAGGGGTTTGATTTATGGACTGTAGAGTCTCACTTGTCAGGCTAGGTCCCGTCACAAACCTATCGTGGAGACTGACGGAGTGGACAAGAAGCCCAGTGGCAGCAAGAGGACAGAGTATGCAATAAATCTATTCCCTTTAGAAAACTTTAACCTCCAAGGACTGGTAACCGTCACCCTAACTTTCAGATTTGACAAAATCAGACATGATTTCTCACTGTCAACCACGTGTGTCTATGATCTCCATCAATGTGTGATTTCTGTGATCCTGGGTTGTTCTAAACCTCATGAATCTGATGCAGAGGTATCAGCTCACTAAAGATACTTCTCTTCCTGGGGCTTTAGCTTCCTCAGTCGTAAACTGAGCAGACTGAACAAACAGAGGGTTTCGATTTGTTTTAACTCCACAGTTACATGATTGGTTCTGTCTGTTTCAAGAGGGGCAAAGTCGATGATCATGAAGCTCATTCTGATTCTTACTACAGCTAACATTACTGCTTCCAAAACTGATGTGCAGTGCTGGGCACTCTCAGATTCTACAAACCTGGGTTTGGGTGTCACTTAGAGTTAAGTCACTCAAAGCCTGGTTTTCTTCCCATAATATAAGGATAATAAGAGTAATCTCTTAAAGAGTTGTCATGAGAATTGAATAAACTAATACACAGGAAAAGCTTACTGAATACACTGTTAGTTATTGTGAACAGTAACAGTAACAACCAGCATCTGCAGAGCACACTACAGCTCATGAAGTCAGAATCAATATCCAAGTTTCCTAATTTTGTTCTTTTTGATACAGTGTACAATCTTCCATGACACAGCTGAGTTTCTGGCTCTTAAAACAGAAACTGAGAAGGAAATCCATACAGAAAGCTGTGCTGCATCAAACATGCATAATTCTCCGATAATAGATAGGCTATCGTGATGCCCTACCCTGCTCCGTAAAGCTGCATTTGCCACTCTGCTATTTCATTTGGTCCCAGACTCTAGAGCCAATAGACAGATATAGACCATCATCTTCTGCATATAACAGTCATTAGTGTCTTAATCAGAACACTCGTGACTGTCCCTAAGAGACCCTCTTGACATTCCCTCATAGTGATTCCAGCCACTCCTTCCTACATTCCCTTCAAGCTATACGTAGCTCTGCCCTGGATGCAGGTGGACTTAGGAGGTCCTGCAGTATTTAGAGGATGGAAGGTTAACTGAAGGTAGGGATTCCGTTTACACAGCCATGAGGAAGTTGTCATTCATGCTGGGGTGAGACTTTCTAGCTGTTTCGGTCACCCATGGTCCTGTAAATAACCCAATAAACTCTTTGGTTCACCAAGATGAACTTGGATGGAATCATTACTTTGGTCTGTCGTCACTGCCCTAGCTGAGGTGTGTGGGCTTTGTTCACATCTCCCCGAGGAAAAGTTCACGCCTCCCCAGTTAATAGTCTCCCAGTCTTCAGTGAGATTCAATCTGCCTGGCTACAGCAGTACTGTCCTCTGTGACATGGTGATGTTGAGATCTGAGAGGACAGAGAGACAGTCTGGGGTCAGCTGGTCATTTGGTGGCATTGGCTCACTGATCTCCAGGGAGAGGAGCAAAGCAGAAAGTCTACACCCCAAACATACAGCTCTCATGAGTTCAAAGACAGTTTTCAAATGTGTATATTTTCAGATAACAAAGAGCATGAAAAAGTAATCTAAAAACAGAAGAGGAAGCCATTAAAAGTCGAGAGGCATATTTAACATCAGAGGGTAACAAAATAAGAATCAAGGGACCAAACAGAAGATGCGTGTCACAGGCCACTCTCCCCAGAGCAGACTCTACCTGGTGAAATAATTCCAAATTCCTTTTAAAAAAAATGCCTGTCTTATGTCTGACTAGAGGCAATCACAGTGAGACCACATAGACTTTGGGTTTTCTGTTGTTTAATTTCATAGAATAAAGGCCAATATAGCATAGTAATATACTCAGGCTCTAGTTCTGATAAATAAAAGGTTGAAAAAAGGTAGTAAAATATGTCTTTGACTCACTTGCTGTTATCTGAAAGTCATTATAACCTTCAAGAAGGATAAGAATGGAAATCCTTAAGAGACAAAGACTAAGAACAAAGAAACCCGTACAAGCTCAAGAACAGAGCAGAGTCTTCACTTTGCTTCTTCTCAAAAATCCCCTAATTCACCAAAAGGACAAGGTCATTGCACAAAGGAGTAGTTTCAAGGTAGAACTGCACTGCTAAGAGAAAGAAAACAGAAGTTCTAAAATGGAAACTAGGACACTTTAGAGAAATCAGAAATCTAAGAAAGCAACACATGCTTTCAGAAGTCATAGATGTAAGAAAAAAATCTCTAGAAATCCTTCTTGGGATCCAAGGGGATTTCAAATGACCAGAAAACTCCAAACCACTGAAGACGACCTAGAAATCACAGAGTCCTAGCTGGGTGTATTCTCTGTGGTAGAATGCTTGCCTAGAAGGTGAAAATTCAAACAAAAACCAAAACAGAAATCCCAGGGTCCCAGGGGGATACAAATATTATCCAGAAGAGTGTATGTTCAACATAAATGCAACCCACAATGTTTTTGCCAGTAGGAAATTTGAGGGAATAGTATTAAAGAAATTGTCTTTAATCAAGAAAATGAAACAGTTAAAGTCTACAGAAGAAAAAACTAATTCATATTCTCTTATCTCTCTCTCTTAGTTTCTGTCTCTCAAACAGGATCTCACACTGTATGTAGCCCAGGCTGGCCTGAAAACTCATAATATAGTCCTGACTGGTCTTGAATTCATGGCAATCCTCCTATCTCAGCTTCTAAGTTCTACACTTATTGGCATGAGCCGACACGCTCAGCTCAGTTCTCTTTAAAAACAATCAGTGGCTGGTCATAGTGGTCTGTCCACACCTGTAACACCTTCTGAGGTCCCCAGAGCCCACTGATCAGAGCCACATCTAGATCTCGGATCCCACATCTGATGTTAGGCTCTGCGTACAGGCCTCCTTAGAACAAGACCTCATGCTAATCCCTCATCAAAGCTGCTGTTAAAAATCACTGTGAACTGATGACTCTGTTTAGTCTATTTCCTGAAGCTAATAACACAAAACCTCAGGCAGAGTAAATAAAAGAACTGGTTCTCAGTTCTGGTCCAAGGTCAAAGAGCCACATCTCGTGATGGCCTTTCACCTGATAGAGTCTGAAGATGGCACAAAATTCGTGTGGTCAAAAGCAGAGAAAACTTAAAGGGTGGTCTCCTCTCTCTCTCTCTCTCTCTCTCTCTCTCTCTCTCATTCATCTTTATGTCCTTATTAAGCCATCAGGATTCAATTATGCGACTCACCCCTCACGGCTTGACCCTAGGCTTATTAGCTCCCAACAGCCTCAGCTCTCAACACCAGCATCAGATTAATTTTTCTAACCCTCAGTGTCTTCGTAGGGATTAAATAACAATGGGAATTTTGGATGGAAAAAATCTGATTTGATCAGCAACAAACCTAAAATGACATGAGTTTGTGAATGTGTGGTTCTGGAGGTCAAAATTCTGAAATGGGTTGGGCTGGGTTGACGTGAAGATGTCAGAAGGGCTGCATGCCTTCTGGAGACTCTAGGGATAAGCCTGTCTCCTGGCCTTTTCCTCCAGAGACTGCCTAAACCTGAGCCTCCATTTGCAGTGTTCTGATGTCAGCTTCCACCATCTTTTCTCTGACTCTCTCCCCTTCCTCTCTCATAAGAATGCTTATGTCCCATTGCGCCAGTCTGCAGAATGCAGAATAACGTCCTCACCTACAGACCCTTAATCGTATCTGCAAGATCCCTTCTGCCATGTGACATACTCTGTTCCCAGGTTCTG
Source organism: Eospalax fontanierii (assembly GCA_035773235.1). Classification (NCBI taxonomy): domain Eukaryota; kingdom Metazoa; phylum Chordata; class Mammalia; order Rodentia; family Spalacidae; genus Eospalax; species Eospalax fontanierii. The sequence goes on from CM069547.1 coordinate 9,954,777, forward strand.
AGGATTAGGATATGAACCTCTATGAGGGGCCATAATTCCACCTACCACGGGGAACAAGGAATGATCTTTTAATGACTAAAAATGTAGACTGAGGCCTCTCAGAGACCCACAAAACCCTCCCTCAGTAAGCAAATGCCTGCTTGGGTTCTAAATGCTTTAAAATGGAAGCAATTAAGATGTAAAGCAGGACCCTGACAAGTACCAAACTGAAAGGAGAGTCTCTTCCTTGTTGCCAGTTTGCAGATCGTACACAGTCACAGGGTTCCTTGCTTGGAGTAGGGGATGAACTTGAAATGCAAGGTGAGTTCGGAGTGTCCTCCTGTTGGAACAGAGACATTACAACAAATAAGTAAGTGGTCTGGTAGGAATGAGGCAGCCCAGACTGTGGAAGAGATTGCTAGGGACCCACATTTGATTATGGTCCTTTCCTTATTACAGACATTTATTTAGCTACGTTTCACCCAGAAGATCTTGTTGACAGCTTGGATGCACACGGCTGGGTAATTACAGAGCTCTCAGCAATGACAGGGTGGAAAGGAGCCCGTGTGAAAGGAATAACGCTAGCAACAGCTGTGACTGACAGCACAGAGCTGTACCATCATGGCTGCTCACAACAGTAGAAGAGACAGGAAGGACAGCACCTCGGTCCTTTTAGCCCTTCCTTTCCAGGCCTTGTTCAACCCTTTCCTCTGTCACAGGTAATTTCTTTAGTGTTTAGCTGGAAAAGGACTGGAGAGGCCTTTAGGAAGCAGAGATGATTTAGGCTTGTTGGATCTAGTTTCTGAAAAAATGACTAGATTTTCTTATAGACTAACTGTTTATGTTCTTTCAGAATATAAAGGTTGAAATGTTACCTACCATTGTGATAATTAAAAGATGGAGCCTTTAGGCAGCCAGCAGGGTGGGGTACTCTTGAATGGATATACGCCTTTATGAGTTGCCAGATAGCTCTTAACCTCATCTCTGCAGTCCTCCAAAAAAGGATAAAAGAAAGGAGTGGTTTGGAGCTGGAGAGCTGGCTCAGTGACCAAGAGTACTTCTTGGTCTTCCAGAGGACCCAAGTTCAGTTCCAAGCACCTGTGTCAGGTGGCTTACATTTACTTATAATTCCAACTCCAGGAGATCAAACACCCTTCTTGCCTCTGCAGGCACTGGCATGCATGTGGCATACATAGACACCATACACACACACACACATACACACACACCACACACACATACACACACATACACACACACACATACACACATACACACACACACACACAAACACACACACAAACACATACACACACATACACACATACACACACATACACACACACCACACACACACACATACACACACACCACACACACCACACATACACACACATACACACACCACATACACACATACACACACACACACACCACACACACCAAACACACACACATACACACACACCACACACACACATACACACACATACACACACACATACACACATACACACACACATACACCACACACACATACACACATACACACACATACACCACACACACATACACACATACACACACATACACACACATACACCACACACACATACACACATACACACACACCACACACACCACACACACATACATACACACACACATACACACACATACACACACACCACATACACACATACACACACATACACATACACACCACACACACACATACACACATACACACATACACCACACACACATACACACATACACACACACACCACACACATACACACACACCACACACACATACACACATACACATACACACACATACACATACACACATACACACACACATACACACACACACACACACATACACCACACACATACACCACACACATACACACACACCACACACATACACACACACCACACACATACACACATACAAATACACACACACACATACACATACACACACCACACACATACACACACAGACACACACACAGACACACACACAGACACACACATAGACACACATACATACAGAGACACATATACACACATACACACAGACACACACACACACAGACACACACACACAGACAGACACACATACACACATATACACACACATACACACACACCACACACATATACACACATACACAGACACACACACACACCACACACACATACACACATACAGAGACACATACACACACACACAGACACACACACATATACACACATACACACACATACACAGACACACACACACACACCATCACACACATACACACATACAGAGACACATACACATACACACACAGACACACACACATACACACACACATACACACATACACACATACACACACATACACACACATACACACACATATACACACACACACACAGATTGAAAAGGCAATTTTTTTAAGTTGAGTGATTGACCGTGTTAGACTTCCAGGCTCCAGAACTATGACAGAATAAATCCTGTCATTTGTAAGTCAACCACAAGATACTATTTTATTATAGGTGCCCAAACTGATGGAGATAGACTCCAAGCAGCTGAGTAGAACATCTCTCATAGTGAGCTTTGTCACTCAACCTCATTAAAGCCATCACATGCCCACCTGCTCACTCCTAGATTATGCAACCGTGAACGGACTATCCTGTAATGACTCCAGATAACTTTCTCAAGAAAATTAAATCAGCATAATGCAAACAGATGTATTCATTGGTATTGAGTTGTGTTTCACAAATCCCCTGAGGGCTACAGGGCTTCCCCGAATACTGACAGTCTCAAAGGATCAGCATTTGGCTAAATAGAGGCTATTTAAAGACCTATGACATTTAGACTGAGTTATGAGGCCAGAGCTTGCTGAACTTCCTTGTCAGTGGACATTTTTAGGTTTTTAGGTTACTAAGTTCTAAATGCTAACGCTGAACTAAGCACAGGTAAGGCAGTTGCTCACATCTTATGTGTTTTCTGGACTGCTAATCATCCCCAGAGGCCAGATGCAAAGTCTGCAAGCGGAAGGCAGATTGTGCACAGTCTCCTATCTCTTGAGCGCACTGCCACCCTGACGCTTTCTCTTGATTCTTCTGTTTTCCCACTGTGATGGGTTCAAATTATAGAATGGTGATAGCACATGTTGTGTAACAAGTGAAACTGGCAAAAAGTGGTGTGTAAGAAATTTACTTTTTAGATCTATGTGTGTGTGCACATTCATGTCTTCATGTAGGAATGCAGGCATGTTCATTCCACAATGTGTGTAGAGATCAGTCTTCTCACGTGCATTTTTTACCTTCCACCTTGAGACAGACTCACTTGTCCACCACTGCATAAGCCAAGATAACTGGCCTGAGAGACTCTAGAGAGTCTTCCATCTGCACCTCCAAGCACAGGAAATAAGCACTAAGATTACAGACATGTGGGTTCTAGGAAACCGAATGCAAGCCCAGCAAGGGCTCTCCCCACTGAGCCATCCCCCTGGCCAGAAACACTTATCTATTGAAATAACCTGGGGTGATTTGCAGTAATGCAAACAACATTTTATATGGCCTGTCAGAGCTGAGAGTTGGGGCACTTCATCTTAGGCTCATGTGACTTCCACAGATTGATGAGAAAAGCATGCCTTCTGCTCCAAGATGGGCTTATTTTAACAAAGGAGTCACACTAAAGAAGTAAAGGGCTTAGAAAGCCTGAAGATAGGTACTTAGGTATTTTTGATTGGATTCCAAGTGTCACATCTTCAGCAAAAAGTCAGAGGCAAAGCCCTTGTGGATCCAAGAGGAAATTAATGAAATGACTCTAGGAAACTGGAGCAGGACTAGTTTGAGACCAGAAGAACTGTAAATGTTATGCCATAGTGACCATAGAGTAGAAGGGGGAGTTATTCTCCCATTTTCTAAATAGACAGAAAGAAGTCCCAGCTCTTGAGATTTCTGGGTTTGAATCCCCACAATCTGTGACTATTTTATAATACCTGGCAAAGGGGAATTAAGACTGCTAAGCAAGTGGTCTTCAGAGAGGGAGATCACCCCATCTGGGTGGGCCCATGGTAATCACAAGGGCCCTCAGAAGTACGAGGAGGACAGAAGACAAGTTCAGAATGATGTGAGGTGTCAAGCAGCTTGATGACTTTGAGAATGGAGGAAAGGCCTATGAGAAGAATGTTCTAGAAACTGGGAAAAGAAAGGAACAGATTCTCCCTTAGAATCTACAGAAGAAACACAGCCCAACAAACACCCAAACTTTGGTCCACTGAGGGTCATTTTAAATCCTGACCTCTTTATCATAAGAGTATACTTGTTGTCTCAAGCTATTAAATTGATGATTGCTTGTTAGCAGCAACAGCACGGCACACACCTACCAGGTGAGTCAGGGGAAGACTGGGTCCTAGTGAGTACTAGATAGGGTACACTCTGCTCCCCACAAGGAAACACCCGATCCTGAGATGTTTCCTACAGGCATTGATGTTAATGCCTCTGAATACTAAAGAGTCCAAGATCATAAAATGCATTGCTCCCTGGGAAGGGGCTGAAAAAGTGCTACTATTTTGTTAGAAATTGGAATTCCTGTACAAAAGTCATGAGATAGCACGCATGTCAAACGGGGGGAGAGGGTTCCGTAACCTAATGCAGATGCTGTCATACCTCACCCTGACCTCCGTGCCAACCATCACTGTCTAAAACAACCTGTCTCAGAGCTGAGACTACTGTGTATCATAAATTTCAGTGTTTTTACTGTACAAAAAGTTTCCTGCTCATGCAGAATCATAACCGTTTCATTAAGGAAAACAAAGACTTAATATTTCCCCAGCATCATTCCTCAGGATGGAAATGTCAAATTAGCGTATCTCTGTGTTATATTATGTTCAGGTGTTTGGTTTTGAAAATTGCTCTTTGAGTTGCTGATGTGAATTTCATAAAGTCATGACCCGAATTCTGGCCAGGGATTAATATAGAATTTCCAACATTTCCTGAAATATCTGTAAACATACCTCTGCCATTTTATACTCTGTATTTATGGGAGGTGGTATCCTCAGTATTGCTGACTATAAACCCAAAATACTAATCAGTGTTGAAGATGCTCTGTATTCTGTAGTATCAAATATTCACTCAAGATTTAATTCTTTATGTAAAAATAAATAAGGAAATCCATCTCATTAGTACGCAAATTTGCTATCTAAATTATATGTATACTAAAAAACTGTTTAAAATTTCTTTGTGATTTATTAGGACTAAATTTTTTATTTATATGCATACATGTATACACACACACGCACATACACACCCACACACACACACACACCCAGGGTCATGTAAGCCCTGATATAGTTGATACTGGTGGTAGCAAATGAAAAACCATTATCAAATTCTTCATTGCTAAGAGATCCCCCATTTTGATTAGATATTTTCCCTCCATGAGATACAGGGTAAGGGGCGATTGATCTCAGTCGATCACACTGGGTACCTTGGCCAATGACTTGTGTCCTCGTGAACATATGAAGCAGTTCTGTTCAATGAGCTGTGAAAAGAATTAGACCTGAAGACTTCTGGGAAGAGTCTTCTTTAACTTTGAAGACACCTGATGAGAAGGGCCTCTTTCTGCCTCTGGATGTTGTGTTAATTGGGTAGTTTCTGGAGTTTAGAGCCACCATCTCCATGAAGACTGTGACAACATGAGACCCAAGGGCAAGACCATATGCTGAGGATTTCAGGGGAAAGACGGGAAGATCCTGTGGTGCTGGGGATGCCAAGAAGTTCCCAAATAAGCAGTTCCAGAGCTGCCTTATTTATGTCTTTTTAATTATGAGATTATAATCCATTGGCCTTTCTGTTGGCTGCCACTAAAAGTATTCCCCCTGACAAACAGATGGTTAATTAACACCTTTAAGCAGAAGAGTAAATAAGGAAAAAAAGAACCATTTCAGGATTTTAAAACTAAGCCAAAGCCAACAGGAAATTCTCAAATGAAAAGTAAATTCAGCAAACATTAGGAAACGTAATCAAGTCTACTAAGCAAGTGTGCAGTGGTTAGTTTTAATTGTCAGCTTTAATTATGAATTGTAGAATCATCTGGGAAGGGAGTTTCAACGGGGGATTGTCCGTATCAGGTTGGCCTGTAGCCACGTCTGCTGGGAACTGATTTGACCACAGGAAGTGGGCAGCACCACTTCCTGGGTCTGGGGCCTGGACTGTATAAGAGTGGAGATGGCAGCTGAGCAGTGGCCTGCTGGCACTCATTTCTCTCTGCTCCTAACTGTGGTGTGATGTGAGTAGCTGTTTTAAGTTCCTAGTGCCTCGACTTCCCCATAGTGTAACCTGGAATTGTGAGCAAATAAGCCTTTTCTTCCTTCAGTTACTTTTTGTCAGGGTGTTTTGTCACAGCACCTCGAAATAAAACTTGAAGAACATGTCAACTTAAAATAGCCAGATCAGCTTTGCTAGAGCTGGAAGGTGCTATGTAAGCTACCTGAAGAGAAAAATTAATCATCGGCCTTACCATTGGTGAATCCTGCAAACTACAACAACTAGCCTGGCAAGATATGCCCACCAGTGACACAGTGGCACAAATATCAGGGGAATAACCAACCACTTTCGATTTGGATTTAAGGTTCACTTCATAGGATGGAGCCCCTATCTGACATTGATATCAGGCCTAGGAATTTGAGATTACACAGGTCACAGGCCATAGGGGAGAGCCTAATATTATTATTCTGCTAAATAGATATAGTATTAAACTGATTCCTAATGACTTATTGCTATACCCATAGATGAATGCATCTCTTAACTCTCCCCAGAGAAACTTCCTTATGCAGCAGATGGTGATTAACACAGAAATCCACAACTGGCCAATGTGAAGAGAGTAAGAAACTGCAGAGTACTTGTGACTGAATAAGACACCTGTATCAAACTTGTGCCTCCCAAGGATCAGGGATCAATGCAGGAGACAGGGCAAAAAGATTCTAGGAACCAGAGGTGATGGATAGCCACAAGGAGACAGTTTTTCAGGCAGCTGGGCAGTAACTCATATGAATTCATAGTAACAGTAACAGCATGCACAAGTCCCATGTAAGCTCAAGTCAGACAAAATCCCCACATAGACATGGGGAAGTAGACAAAAAATCTCTGACCTGAGGAAGAATAGGCAACCAATGACTGCTGGGAACAGGAGAGTCAACGTTGTTTAAGGGTGAGACTCTTGGTAGTTTGACCAGGTTACCCACATTGAAGGGCATTTGGTACCCAAATTTAACTCTACAGGCACATATATGTTATGTGTATCAGAGTACATGGTTGCATAGGGAGAGTAAGGGAGTGCATATAAGGAAAGGAATCTAAATATTATCAAAATGTATGACATCTGCAGGAAACCTTATTTCATCCAATTCCGTTTGTATATTTAATACAATGTTGTGCAAATAAAAAATTAGCCAGATACTACTTTTAGCTCTAAACAGACAGAATCTTGTTTAATGGCAACACTGACTGTTGGTGACTTAAGGATGTACACAGCACACTTTCTATTGGAAAGATAATGATCACAGCTTTGCTGAAAGTATGGCCTTAGTCACACATAGGCCAGTTAGATCAGAGTCTGGAATATCCCAAGCAACACACTTCTCTGATAGTTATTTTCATTGTCTGGTTTGCTGGAGTCTTGAAGAGGTTTTAGAACTATCCAGTACTATAGTCGCTGAGATTGAGATACATTTGGTGAGCTTAGGTGGGGGCACCTGAAGGTACGCCTCAGAAAGACACCCTTGGGAGGAGACTCTCAATGAGGAAGAACAAGCAGATGACAGTGTCTCCAAAGAGAGGTGTCATTCCAAGCACATTGCCACGTGTGAAAACCCTTTGTTCTGGTTCCATTTCTGTTTCTGTGGAATCCCCTGACAGAAGCACCTTAGGGGAGGAAGAGCTTGGCTTACAAATTCAGGTTATCGTTCACTATTGGGAGGATCTCAAGATGTGGACTCAAGTAGCTACACACATTCACAATCAAAAGCAAAGAGTGTGTGTTCCTTAGTTTCTGCTTTTGCTCAGTTAGCTTTCTTCACTCTTACATGATTCAGGGCACATCCCAGAAAATGGGCTTCCACCTCACAACTAACAATCAAGACAGTTCCCACACGCAGACAACCTGATCTAGAAAATCCCTCAACTGACATGCTCTTCCTTGGTGATCTGGTTTGTGGCAAGGTGACAACTAAAAACCAGCACATCCTTCGTATTTCCAGATCCAGCTAAACATGGCATTTTAGGGATGAGAAAGCTGCAGCCAAAATCAGAGATCAATCAGAACAGAGATTAGTGTACCTCACAGCCCGTAGACCTGAGGGACAGGACTTTCTTATATGTATAAAATTAAAAGGAGGGTAGATGGGCATCTGTAGCCAGAGCAGCAAGGAACAACTCAGTGCTGGTCAAGAGCACACTGTCCTCAAGGATGCCCATGTGCCCCAAGGAGCCTTCAGCCAATGGGATACCACTCCCTGATAGGCTAAAGAAGGACAGGAAACCAAAGGGGGATTGTGGTACTTTGAGAAATGTCCCCCACTGGCTCAAGAATTTCAACACATTATATGTTCTTCAGTTGGTGGCACCATTTGGGGAACGTCATGGAACCTTCAGATGGTGTGGCCTTGCTGGAGGAGCATGTCACTGGGGGTGGGCTTAGAGAGTTCACAGCCTCTGCCCACTTGCAATTTGCAGTCTTTCTTCCTGAGAATGATGGGAGATGTGAGCACTCAGCTTTTGGCTACTGCCTGTCTGTGGCCACGCCTCCCCACCACGATGGACTCTTATCTGTCTGGAACTCTAAGCCCAATAAACTCTTCTATAGGTTGCCTTGGTCGTGGCAGTTTTGCCACAGCAACAGAAGTGTCTAATACAGGGGGCTTCCATAAGAAGAGGAACCTTCAATCTAGTAGATATTGCATCTTGACCAAAGGCCTCACTTTGTGTCCATACACTACAAAAGACACATCCTTCACAACACCAGAAAACCCAAATATGTTCATACCATTTGAACTGCCAATTGTAATTTCTCTTCTAGAAATTTATTCTAATAAAATCATCAAGATGCATTATAAGATTTTTGTACATTTGTCATAGTATTTTCATAATAGCAAAATATTCAAAATGTTCAAGAATTGGGAAAGGCTAGATAACTTAGGGTGTCCTCATTAAAATTTACAATCTACCAAAAAAGTAAATAAAACTCAGTTGCATTAAAAAAAATCTTATAGTTCTAAAAAGTATTTGATAATGTGGGAATATGCTAAAGAAATAAACTAATTGTATTTGTCTGTTTCATGATACCGTAATTCTGGGACAAGTTTGTTGGGGGTCTCAGGCTTGGGGCCAGCCCAAAGGGACCAAAGGGTCTCCAAGAGGTGGAGGAGAGTAGGCACAGAGTTCAAAACTTTGGGAGCTGAGTGAGAAACAGGCAGATGTCACTGCAAGCTCCTTTATTCAAAGAAATGCAGAAGGTCTTATAGGTCTGGATAGCCAATGGCCTTATGGGGTGGGGTCCTGATTGCAACCAATAGTGGTCTTTCCCCAGGTAGGCAGGTTCTTTCTAGATGCTGGGCAGAAGCTGGTCTCATGACTAGCCAGAGCAGAGCGCCACACCCACAGGAGCCATTCCTCTATTCCTCATAGCAGGTGACCTGGCTAGGCCCACCTTGCATTATGTCCTACACAAGTTTATAAAGAAAACAAGATTTCACTCACCAGTCTGGAGATTCAAGGGCATGGTGTCAACATCAACTCTGCTCATGGTCCGTACCTCAAAACAGGAAGTTACAGAAAGATTAGGATACCAAACGCTCCAGAAACAGCTCCAGATGACCCACTGAGCTTTGTCTTTGATTGATTGGTTGATTGATTGATGGTAGTGCTGGTTATTGAACTCAGAACATTGTGCATTGTAGGCAAGCAACATCACCAATTAGTTTCACCTTTTGACTTTTTTATTTCATTTTTATTTTATGTGTGTGAGTGTTTTGCCTGTGTATACGTAAGTGCACCCAAATCATGCAGTGCCCGTGGAGTCCAGAAGAAAGTGTCAGGTCCTTGGAACTGAAGTTAACCACCATGTGGATTCTGGGAACCAAACCCAAGTCCTCTGTAAGAGCTCTTAACCACTGAGTCATTTCTCCAGCCCCTTCAGGCCTCACCTCTTAAAGTTCCATACCACTGTCAGACAGTGTCTTCATAGGGATCAAGACCCCAGCATGTGAGTTTTGAGGGACACGCCACATCTTAGCCACAACACTGATAAGAAGAATTCAGTGCAAATAATGATCTGGTTGTGGTTTTGTTTAAAATAGCAAGGAAAGAAAATTGCATGCCCCAGTTTTTCACAGTAATTCAGATTATATCTTTTATTTTATAAATGCTTTGCTATAAATGTGAGTTACTCTTGTATGCAAGTTCACATGTGTGTGCATGTGTATGGGTGAACTTGGAGGCCAGAAGGCAACCTCAGCTGTTGTTTCTCTGGTCACTGAATACCTTGTTACTGAGGCAGAACTTCCAATTTGGCTAGACTGGCTGGCCAGTGAGTCCCAGGGACCCACCCATGTCTTTCTCCCCGTCACTAGGATTACAAGCATGCACTGACACCCCCTGCTTTTTTATGTGGGTTTTGAGAATCAAACTCATGTTCTTGTGCTTACAAGGCAAGCATTTTACCAACTGAGCAATCTCCTGGGCCCCATGAGTTTATTCTTTAACTGATAATAGTTAACAAAAAGCTGTGCTAAGTCTATGCTAATGAATTTGAAAACTCCTATTCAAAATCCAGCAGCTCAAAGATTGTCATGTAAAGAGAAAGAAAAAATGTGACAAGGGTCTTGTCCAGACAAAAACCAGAATTGTCAAATTCCCTTCTGGTAGTGAATCTATAGACAATACAAGAGATAATTGCATTCTGAGCAGGCTATTTCAAAACTAGGTTTCCTTATAAGCACATTTTTCTGGGACTTAAAGGAGATTAGTTCCATTGTGGATATCTCCATTAGTTACAAAATTTTCCTCTGAAATTAAGATATTCAATATTTTTATTGAATTGTGTGTATTTCACACAGAATATTTTAATCAATCTTAATAATATTTATACTTCCCCTCCAGGAGCTCCCCAACTGGAATTCATACATTCTTTCATCTGTGTTAAGGTCTACTGTGTCAAGTTAGTGTCCACAAATGTTCTTCAGTGCTAAATTCATTCACTGAGGTCTCCTGAATCCTGGGATGATGGGGATGCCCTATGATACATGTCCAGCAGTAGCAATGTTTCTGAAGTAAACTTTGAACTTCCCGTTAATACTGAATGAAAATTTGCTTTGAAACTCCTTGGTTAGACCAGCTGTTCCTTTTGACTTCTTTGTCTCCTCTTGTTAACCCTAAATATCACTGAAAATGTCGATATGATGACGGTTGCACCTTGAGTGTCCACAGACTGAGGACAGACATGAACACACGTGATCCCCCACCTTTACCCTTTCAAAGACTGGGTCTCCTGTATCTGAGACAATGTCATTCTGCCTGAACTCTACACGGAGCCAAGCAGAGCCCTAGAGGCTCCAGTGCACAAACATTGTGGACTAGCATGGTGACCATTTGGTCAGCTGCAGAAAGTGCCCCAGTTCATCATACTGTAAATGACAAACTCAGTTCCTCAGGGTTCCCGGGAGCTGAGGTCACCTGTGTTGCCTCATTGTTCTTTTGGTTCAGGAACAAACCCCTTACAGCAAGAGGGCTGTGTCATGAAACCCCACATGGCCATTACTGTGTAACCACCCTCTCCTGTGCCTACCAAGCCTCACTCTGTGCTCTCAGATACATTTCTGAAATGGAAATCTACCCTGAGCCCCATTCTGCTCAGACATGCTCTGCTCGGACATGCTCTGCTCGGACATGCTCTGCCATCTCTGTCATTACTGCTGTCATCTCCGCTTTTCCCAACCTACATACATACAACATCAAACAGGACCAGTACTATAGCTGTTCAGTAACTGCAAACACTCTCCTGACTTTCCCCAGAAATTCTAGTTACATGTTCATTTGCCTGCCAGATGCAATAATGTACAGAGATAAATACACTGCTCAGTCCTGATATTTTTCACATTTCTATGACACTTTTATTTAGTATGTCTGTGTGCGCACACATGTGTGTGCATATGTGTATGAGTGTGTTGGGGGGGGCACATCTGTCACAACATGCCTATAGCAGTCAGAGGACAACCTCTGGGAGTCTGTTCTCTCCTTCTACGATGTGGAACTCTGGGGTTAAACTCAGGTTGTCAGGCTTAACAACAGGGCTGAATGTCTCCAGTCTGATGTTATTTCAAGACTGGAAATTGCAAGTCAGATTCCTAGATGAGCCTCACACTTGCCTGCAGTTTATTCCTACAGTTTCTCCATTTGGATCCCTGAATCTGCTTTGCACAATACCCTTTCATCCGATGCATGCTAAAGCTGGCTTGGACTGGCTAACCAGAGCTGATGGCTGAATTTCTGGAAGATTTGTGCTGATAGTCTGTTATTTATCCCGAAGTGACATGAACAAAATTTATTTACCTCAGGTCAGAAACCAAAAACAGATCAAAGAAATGATGCCCCCCTAGTCTAGCTTAGTGAGCCGGTGAGTTTATTGGGTTTGCTTATGAAAGTGTGGGTGAGTGGTCACTTACAGGAGATTGAGGAACTCAAAGGCATCTGTGTTACCCCAAAGCCCCACCCAACATAGCTGATCACTCACAAAAGCCACATCCCCGGAGCCGCCTGCTCCACCTGCAGAAGCTCTGCCAGTCTGAGAATCTTTTCTCCTGAACAGCTGTTACTGCTTGTAGAACCTTGTCCAGGCCTCTGTGAGTTTCAGGAGTTTCCTTAGTCTTGGAAGTTTCTGTTTCCTGGGTCTTAAGAAGTCTTCTTCCAGAGAGGCAGGACTCAATTAAAGTAAGTACACAACAGCCAAGGTGCAGCCTAGCATCCATTAGGCCCTGAGTTTGATCCCAGCACCCTGCTACACACAGCTTCAGAAATTTTAGAGTTAATCAAAATCAGCCCTGGCAGCAGTGTGCACACAATAGAAATTGGCAGTCACTGCAGATAAACCAGTGTTTTTGCTCCCCAATGGCTGATGGATCAGTCTACCACTGGACACACTGTGCTCTCCTGAGAGAAATCTGTGTCACTCTCCCTGTCTGTAATAACTATTTTCATTCATTTTAATCACATTAAAAAACATCTTAATCCTAGTTAGATTTTTATTGCTGTGATAAAACACTTTGAACAAGTTGAAGAAACCGACTTGGGGGAGGAAAGGGTTTATTTGGCTTCCACAGGTCATCATTAGGGAAGTCAGGCATAGACTGGAGGCAGGAACCTGGAGGCAGGAGGAACTGAAGCACAGCCCCTGGAGGAAGGCTGCTTATTGGCTAGCTTACCTGGCCTCTGCTCAGCCTGTTTTCTTATACAACCCAGGACCGCCCACCCAGAGGTGGCATCACCCACAGTGGGCCGGGCCCTCCCACATCACTCCACAATCAAGAAAATGCCTCACAGACATGGCCAGCGGGTCAATCTATGAAGGGAGTGCTCCCAGTCAAGGTTCCCTCTTCCCAAGTGTGTCAAGTTGACCACTGAAGTCAACTGTGATGACGACCTTCCAGGACATTAGTGAGGCACGCCTTTGGGTATGTCTGTGAGGCATTTCCAGAGGGAACTAACGAAGGCAGAAAGACCCAACATGAATGTAGGGATACCATCTCTTGGGCTGAAAAAGAGAGGAAATGAGAAAGAGAGCTCGAGCTAGTGCTTCCCTCTCTGCCTGCTGCTGCGGCAGAGGAGAGCCCCGCCCGCCTGCCCAACACAAAACAATAAACTCAAAACATGAAAAAATAAATCCTTCCTCTCCTAAGCTCCCCACCCCCTCGGGTGTTTGGTCTCAATGACATGGAAACTAGTAACACCCAGTTTCTCCTACCAATCAATTGTTGATCACTCTGCCTCCACTCAGGTGAGCCTTCATTCGCCATTTCTGGCCCCCAGTTACTGCTTATCCAGTGTGACGGAGGACAGGACCGCACACCTGCACCATCCCCTAGAATAATTCAAACCTTAGACATCCCCAAGGGACTCACTGCTGCGTTTACCATCAAGCCTCCATATATCTTAGACGACAGCTCTTGTCAAAATAAAACCAACAGACCATTTCACACTTTAATTATTTCAGACTAATAGGAGGATTTCAGAAAGCTCTCTTAGGAGATAAACAAGTCCTGTCAATGTTCCTCAGAAAGGATCCTGGGATACGTGTGGGTCTAAACAACAATCTCCCATTATATTTTAATTGAGATGATGCCATGTGACAGAATGAATTCTGTCCACGACTTCCTGTCAGCTTTCATGTGACCTTTCCCCTCATATCTTGACAGATTCATCTTGCTAAACATCTTGTGGAGAATGCAAAAAAAAAAAAAAAAAGATCCCCTTTTTACTGTCATGCTGAAATTTGAATCTCATGAATTTATTTTTCTTAAAATAACTGTTGATGCATATTCTGGTTCCTTCTTGCTTCAATTACATTTGGTCTTAATCCTTCTCTCTGAGGCTGTTTATGGTATTTCCTCTCGTCTTCCTGTCCTTCTCCACAGATTTCCTATGGAATGTTACAGCTTTGACTTTTGACCAGAGCCAAGGAAATACCAAAAGTATCATCTATACCATGACTGTAAATTTGGAGTCTAGATTATTTTTAATTCTTGACATTATTAACATTTTTAAGCTAAGGTGGGCAGCTTAGAAAGATCCTGTTGGGTTTAAGGTAATTGGGGACAAAGACTTGTGTCCATCCACACATTGGTTCCGTCTACCCACATTTACGTAGCTTAGCTATTGAGCTAAGTCCGTTGACAGGTTCTGGAGCTCTTGAGAACCCCTACCCTCACAGAGTGGCACTTTCTGTCATAATGGAAAGATCCAGGTGTGGTGGCATACACCTGGGGTCCCAGCTATTTGGGAGACTGAGGCAGAGGGATTATTTGAGCCCAGGACAACATAGCAAGACCCCATCTCTAAAAATTTAAAATAATAGGGGAGAAAGACAAGCAGATAAACATAACAGAGCCTATCGTGTGCAGTAATGCAGGTACAAAGAAGAGAGAAAGGACGACTGACCACTTCAGCCAGGTCACATGTCAATTTCTCACACCTGCTGTAACGAATTACCATGAATTCTTAGACTTAAAACAACAAGAATAAATTCACAGACTGATGAGATGGCTCAGCAGGTAAAGGTACCTGGGCCAAGCCTAGTGACCTGAGTTCCATCTTGGGGACCCACATAACAGAAGGAAAGAACTGACTCCTGAAAATTGTCCTCTGACTGCCACATGTGCACCATGGCATGCACAAGTGCGCACACACATACACGCACAAATAAGTATTCTGTTATAATAACCAGTGGTAAGAAGTTCTAATTGCCATGTGGAGTGAAAATCAAAACGTTCATGTGGGGAACAGGTTCTTTCTAAGGTTTTCAGAGGGAAAATAAATGAATTTCTTTGTCCCTTCCACCTCAGCACCTCAAGACATCAGCCTTGCTTGCCTGTGGTCCTGTCACTCGTCTCCAGCTCTGTTGCCCCAAGTCTTATCTTCCTTTGATCCCCTGCTTTGTCTCCCAAAGAGTCCCATGAGTCCACTGGGGAGAGAGAATCTCTTCATTACAAGATCCTTAACGCAATCACTTCGTCCAAGTCTCTCTTACCTTGAAAAGGCGTGTGTTCACAGGTTCCAAGAATTCAGATTTTGGCATTCAGCCAATCACAGGCAGGCGGAGGGACGTTTGTGAAACTTCATCCAACACGTGGTAGAGCCATTTGCTGTATCATGACCTGTTCTTGTCTCCCAGCATCTTGCAACAGATGATGCTGTCCTTCTTGTCTCTGGAGGTGTTCTGATGCCAGCTCCTCCAGGGCCAGCGGGCCTGCTAAACCGGAGTTGTCAAATTAAATCTTCTAAAAATTGGCTGACAATCTACTTAAGAATGGATACCTCCCACAACCTCTCTCAGGTGACAGCTAAAGTACAAGTTATTTCCCAAATTCATATTGCAAAACAATAGCAGGATGCTGGAGATGGCTCAGTCAGAAAAGTGCTTGCTGTGCAAGTATGAAGACCCGAGTTTGATCCCCAGAACCTACATTTAAAAGGTCAGGAATAGTGCCACATACTTGTAATCATATCTTTGGGAAGGCAAAGAAAGGCAGATTCCTGGAACTCACCAGTCAGCCACCCTAGTGTAACTGATGAGTTCCAGACCACATGAGAGACTCTGTCTCAAAAACCAAGGCAGACTATACTTGAGAATTAACATCTGAGGTTGACCTTTGGCCTCCACACAAATATACACATACATTTGCATGCACCCCCACACACACGTACACACATACCAAAAGAAAAGGACAATGACTTTTTTAAACCTTAAAACATTTTGCATATTTATATTTCTTCTGTGTGTACAAGTGCTTTGCCTGCATGTATGTAAGTGCACCTGTGTCATGCAATGCCCAAGGAGGCCAGAAGAGGGCATCAGATCGTTTGGAACTGAAGTTGCAGTTTTAGCTGCCATGTAGGTGCTGGGAACGGAACCCGCATCCTCTACAAGAGCAGCCAGTGCTCTTAACCACTGAGCCATATCTGCAGCCCTCAAAATAGGTACCTTTTAATAGCATTTGTTATACATAATGATGCTAAGTGATATAGACAAATTATTTCACTTAATCCTTAAAATTGGCTTCTATGGCCAATACTGTCTTTATCCCCATGTTCAAGATGAGTAACCAGAAATGTGATAACATTCATCATCTTGTTCAGTGCCATTTCCCAGCAATGACAGTAGCCCAGCATCATTTGGTTCTAAATCACCGATTCTAGCCACAGTGCTCTTCTGGTCCCTCTGTCTGCTGATCTTCCTTCCAGAGAGTTGTTCAGTGGACGGCTTGGGGAATTAAAGTAGAAATTAAGAACATGACACCTGGACCTTAGTCACAGATGAACGTGTAAGGGTCAATTACTTAATTCCTATGTGCCTCAATTTCTCATCTGCAAATTAGGAATTAAAATATTACATATTTATAGGGTTATAATATGGATTATATGGAATAGTATTTATCAATATTATGTACCTTGCACATAGTAAGTAGTCAATGGATTTGAGTCCTTTCTTTTTCTTTGTCCAGTGCTAAGAATTAAACCCACAGTCTTGTGCATGCTGGACAAGTAGTTTTCCATTGGGCTAACTCTCCAGCCTCTGATGTGAGCTGCTTCACTGTTATTTAATTGATCGCAGAGAGTGGACATACCTCATAAGGACTGGCATCAGGAAGGGTATTCACTAATAAGAGGTTGGATGTAAGCAGCTTGGTAAGCAGTTTGGATCCCAGTAAGTGTGATTCTGCTGCAAAGGGGTGTGCTTGAGTCATCACCATGGGAAAAGGATCATTGCCTATTTGTTCTTAAATGACTCTCAGCTCTAAGCCCATCCTTCTACAACTTTCTCAGTGATGCTGTTCCAGAACTTAACATCCTCTATTTTCTTTGACTATGGCCTTCCTGTGGGCCATATCCAGGAAGTGGCCCAGAAAGAAGAGTGGGGGGCAGGGAGGGGGCTTGCTGTCCCAAGGAGAGGCTCACTACCAAGGTTCAAGTGGTTCTAATTCCAGCTTCTTTTTGGTCTCCCAGACTCCTAGGGTCCTCAGCCCCTCTAGGGGTTACATGTCCCCACTGTACAGGAGCCCTTCCTCAGTGATCTAACTCCCAACTCCCGAGCTCCCTTCCAAGCTCTGGGAAACCAAACAGTCAGTGACTTTTCAGTGGTTTGTCATCTTTGTAGTGCCCGTCCCAGCTTCTAGGTTTCCCTAGTGTCCTTGATAGGCTCCGAGTATTTGACTATTTGGCCCCAGTGGTGGTTCTGTTTGTGAAGGTTTACATGTGTGGCCCTACTGGAGGAAGCATGTCACTGAGGGTGGGCTTTGGGAACTGATAGCCTTGGTATTCCTTTCTGCTTTCTGTGCCTGCTTGAAGATGTGAGGGCTGAGCTTTCTACTCTGGCTGTTTCCTGTCCTGCCTCCCAGCCATGCTGGACTAAACCCTTTGGAAATGTAAGACAAATAATCTCTTCCTTCTATAAGTTGCCTTGGTCATGGTGTTTTATCACAGCAACAGAAAAGTAATTAATACAATCGCCTTCTTGCTCCCAGCCCTAGAAGGCTGGGAGTTGCTTTCTTCAGGAGTGCTCTCTACATTGATTCATACTGTTCTCATTTGTTTTTATACTCTTGCAACAGCATTTAAGTAATTCCCCAAAGTAATTCTTACGTTGAAGTAACTAGTGTGGATTCTGCTTGCTCACTAGACTCTAAATGAAATACAAAGAGAGAGAAGAGAGAGAGAGAGAGAGATGCTTGTGTACAAACATGCGTATGTGTATTGGTGCATGTACACAGACATAAACAGGTGCTTTCTTTGTGCATATTCCCAGAGGTCCACCAGCTTCTGCCTCCCAAGTGCTGGGATTAAAGGCATAGACCAGCACGCCTGGCTGCATGCACCATTTTCTACTCAATGCCAGACACTCGTACAGCTATAGACACAGAAGAACAGAAGGCAGTCCTCATGAAGTAGGGGCAGGAGAACAAAAGATGGGACGTGATGGGTGTGTAGGCATATGATGCACAGACTGCATGAAAGGGACTAAAGTCAAGTTCATGGCCATATAAAGTGAGAGACCAATCAGCCAACCTCACACTGAATAGAGGATCAAAGACCCCACCCACACACAAAACGAGCACTGGGGACTCAGAGTAGAAAAAGCAAGGATGTTTATGACCTTGCAAAGGGAGGCACCGACAGAGATAAAAAAGGTGTGTAAAAAAGGGGTGTACTGAACACAGGTCTCTCCCCACCTTTCCTCATGGAAAGTATTGGGCGGGGGACAATCTTCTCTATCATCTGCCATTTACATCAGTCTGTTTCTCAACAAATGCTGTAGATGAGTTTACCTCTACACTTTACATCCTGTTCGTTTTAAAGCTTTTTACGTTATGTCTGCAGTTCATAGGGCAAGCTTGGCTGTTAATATATTTTTACTCTAAACGTTTAATTAGGAGGAGAGTAGACTGTCACATGTTTGGAGGGATCCATTATTTTCCTGTTCGTCTGTAGCTGGATCTAAGCTGGCTCAAGGCACTTTTGAAAAGGGACCATTATTTTTATGCCATACAAGAGGCCAGCCAGAGCCACATGTCTGGTGCTTTCTTCTCCATCTCTCTGCTCTCTTTATCATTACAGGGTTATTTACTGGAATTAGACACTGACCTAAAGAGGTGCATCAACCCAATTACTTGGTTATTTGGTGGGAATCTTTTTATATTTTATTTATTATTTTTATTTTATGTATATGCGTTTATTACCTACATGTAGGTGGGTGCACCCGTGTCATGCAGTACTGGAAGAGGTCAGAAGAGGGTGTCAGATCCCCTGGAACTGGAGTTTACAGACAGCCACCATGTGGGTGCTGGGAATTGAACCCGGATTTTCTGCAAGAGCAGAGAGTTTCCTTAACCAGTAAGCCATCTCTCTAGCCCATTTGTTGGGAATTTAATTAACTTACTATACAACACTTGGCTTAAAAGAAAAAAAAAGCATTTTCTCATACCTTGGAGTCTCTGCCTCACCATGGAGGGAGGGTGGAGATTCGAGAACTGCAGGAGACATTCAGAAAGCAATACCTGAAATTCTTTTCTTCCATCCAACAGGCTGGTCCTGTATATATAACGCAGGCTGCTTTCAGATTGCACACAAGACTCATGAATCACACTGAATACCTCCTTCAGGTCCTTTACTCTCCTCTCTCAATTACCAGCCAAGCCAGACATGTCTGACTTTAAGCCCACTCACAACTCCTTTTCTACTGGTTGAAATCCTCTTTGGCCTTATTATTGGTTACAGAGCTGGAGCATCCTCCTTCCAGGGAGGGAGACAAAGAAACACATCTCAAAAGAAATCTTTGCAACACAACTTTCTTCTCTCTCCTTATGAATCTGGCAGAGCCACAAACTCATCCCTAGCAAGGGACAGACGGTAGCTCTCCCCCAGGTCAGCTGAGCACCCCGGCTTGCAGCTGAACACTGCCTTTCGGCATTCTTTATCATCTTCATTACATCTCACATGCCTAGCTTCTCTCCTCCAACAGCTCTGAGAATTAATCACTTCCAAGTCACATTGGGTGATGCTGCGGGCTTTATCTTTTGCTCTGTCATCAACATAAAGATACAAAAGGTCATAGACAGGCAAATGGCTTCCTCCCCGATAATAATCATCTTAAACATCTTTGTCACTCATGACCCTAGACGAGAATTTCTGGCCATTTCCTCTGGGCAGCCATTCTTCACTGCAGTAAATTTTCTCCATGGCCACATCCGTCAATGTCGACTGTAAAATCACTAGCCATTTGATCCGTCATTAACCCTTTGCAAGAACTTTCACAGGTGAATGAGCATAGGAACTGGAGCAGTAGCTTCAAAATATCTCCCCTGGACCTCATTAGAAATGCAGATTCTTGGGCCCTATTGGTCCAGTTGGACTCTCTGGGGGTGGGGCTCAGAAACCTTCCGGGTTTGTTGTTGTCATCTGTGTTGTTGTAGAGACAGAGTCTCATTATGCAGTGCAGGCCAGCCTTGAATGCACCATCCTCCTAAGCCAAGTGCTGAGAACACGGGCATGCAGCACCATGCTTAGTCCAACCTTTGGCTTTTCAAGACTTCCAGGTGCTTCTGGTTCATACTTATCCTTGAGAAGCACTGAAACAGTGCTCTGGACGGAGAGGAGAGCTGAGCGCTCCCAGGGCTCACAGTGCACCTGTAGTGTGGTTGGCCCGCCCTGCAGGGCTTCTTCCTGCGTCTGAAAATGAGGAGCTCTGAAAAGCATCTATAACTCCTCCCAGACCCAAAATTCTAAGATGGCTTGGGAGGGACAGGCAAGGATCCACATCATGAGATGATGATGATGCCGCTAGTTACCGCCATTTCCCAAGTGCTTCCTATGAGCCTGGCATGGCCATAGCTTCAAGATATACACACATGGCAGAGGCCTGGCCACTCCTGCACTCCCTGCCTCCCCGAGTGTAGAAATCATATTTTTGCAAACAATCATTCTTTTTATGCCTGCAATCATCTAGCACATGACCTCTCACCCTCACTCCAAAGCAGCTTTGTTCTCAGTGCCCTGAAGTGTCCGCGATGGTGCCCACCGCCTTGTGGCTTTCTACAGCTCTCCCGGCCTTCCCCCTTTTATTGGCTGTAATTGATGGCCTGGCCTTGCTACACCAAAAATCAAGACAGGCTCTATTCTTCAGATTCCCCCACTGCATGCTGGTGGAGAGAGAGACTCATTTCCGGCCTCTCCTGCTGGACTGTCTGTAAATTACAGGGCTGGTTTATAGGCTAAACGTTGGGCAGGAATTTCCCGGCAAGGTGGCGGTTTTTTCCCAGGCAGTTAGAATGTAATACATTACTGTGAGTCACGGAGGAGGCTCTCCCACAGTGCTCATTAGCTTAGTAAAATGAACATAACTGTTTGGAAGTGATCTAAATTGTAGCATGGTGATGAAAATAGTAATAAATCACATTCATGGAATCATGCCTTCTGCTATATTTCAGCTTGTCCTCTCTCATCAGAGGCTAGGAGGCCTAGGGATAAAGGTGAATAACTTAAGGGGAGCCTACCAGTCCAGGCCAGCTTATCCACTCAGGATGGCTCTCACTGGAATGCTCTGCCTGGTACCTTAGGAAGGTGAGTAATCGGTCCTGCATCTCCCACTCCAGTGATTAGTCTTATCCTCCTACTTGGAATAAAAGCAATGACCCTAGGAACTGGCTTTCACCATTTAGAATCAGCTGGGGATGTCCAAATTACTGATTCCTGGCTCCTACTTCAGATATTGATTTACTACATCTTTGGGTATAATGTAGCTATGGAGTGATAGCCAGGTGGGCTGGGATATAGCTCAGTGGTAAAGCTCGTTGTTTTGGTTTGCTTCTCCATTGCTGTGACAAAACACTCTGACCAAAACCAGCTTGGGGAGGAAAGGGTTTATTTTATCTTACATCTCCCAGGTCACAGTCCATCACTGAGGAAAGTCCAGGCAGGAACTTTAGTCAAAAACCTGGAGCACAGACCATGGAGAAATGCTGACTTGCTCCCCTGGCCCATGCTCAGCCTGCTTTCTTATACAATACATAATAACCTGGCCAGGGTTGCACCCACAGTGGGCTGGGCCCTCCCACAGCACTGAACCATCAAGAAAATGCCCTGCAGACATGGCCACAGGCCAGTCTGACAGAGGAACTTCCTCAGCTGTGGTTCCCTCTTCCTGGGTGTGTCAAGTTGACAATCGAAGCTGTCCAGCACACTCATGCTGAGCATTTGTGAAGCTGTGTTTTGATCACCAGCACCACAAAAATTAGATAAATAATTAAATGTCCCCCAGGGGACTCTAAGAAGAAGTCATGTTTGGGAATGATTGGCCAAGAACTTAAGACAGGGTTAATGTCAAGGCTTTATGAGGGCGAATGGACAACCTTGAGCAAGTTATTCTTCCCATAACTCAGTAATTCTTTCATAGCAGTAACAATAGTACCTACCTTGCAGCTATTGTTAAATGAAATAATGCATTCCAATTGTTTATCTCAGTGCCAAGGGCTAGTCAGGATTGCGTATTCTACTTATTCTCATAACTTTTATTCTCCTTGCCTCTCTGGAGATCATGGGGCTAAAGAATCATATGCTGGCGAGACCATGAGGGTGTTCTCTATTCAGGAATTGCTTTCAAAGGTCCCAGAAAGTAATTTCCAACTTGGTCTCACAAGCACTTTTCATACACACTCCAAATCATCCCAATATTTAGATCTTACATTGCCCATCTGAAGGCATAGTGTTTGAGGAGTTTAGGATTCAAAATGGCAGCATCAATAAAGCATCATTCATTGAAGACGCATTTATGGAACACCTATGCCAAGTAACATCTTAAAAATACAAGAACAAGAATCCCATCTCACCTATTGAATCTTTTTTCATGGTTTCCTGGTCCAGGGCAGTCCAAAATATTAAATGGAAAATCCCAGAAATACAACTCAGAAGTTTTAACTTGAATGTTATTTTCAGTAGCATGATGAGACGTTGTGTCAAAAGTTAGATCAAACCTTTGTCCAACATGCTGTTCATGATTCTGCTCCCCCTCCCGCTTTTATGTCTTCAGTAGCCCTCTGACCCCCACTGACTGCCAATGTTATCACAGTGCTTGTGTGGAACTAACCCTTATTACTGAACATAAATCTGCTGGCAATTTGGACATATCAGAGAGAAGCCATAAATTGCTTCCTTTTTTGAGTGAAAAGTTCTTGACTTAATAAGGAAGATAAAAACCAAATGCTGGAAACACTGAGATGTACAGTAAATTATTGTGGTTAATCTTTTACCAACTCTAACTTATTAATTAAATTTTGTCACACATATCTATATAAGGGGAAACCCAAATAGTATATACATATAAAATTTAGTACTATTCAGAATCTAGGCACCCCCTAGCGATCTTAGAATATATCCTTTTCACATGGGAGAACTTCTATAGTAAGATGTAAACTTACAGTTCACTTAGTACAAACCAAATGATCTCATCAATATAAACTGTCAGGGTCCTCAGTGAATAACAAAGATACTCCTATCACTAGGGGACTTCCAAAGAGTTAGTTACTGTCCCTTCAGAAGCGGGGTCAGCCATGTTTACTCTATACCAGTCCTCTTGCTGCAGATGGAGCTGGGCTTCTCAGGAGCATCTGGCACAGTGGGTGGCCCTCTTTCTTGGAGGTCTCCTCACTGGTCTATCCCACTGCCATCCTGTCTTGGTGGCTGTGCTCAGTCTCTTCCTGGTCTCAAAGTGCCCAGAATCCTCTGGTTTTTGTGTTTTGTTTTTTAACTGAATCCGAGACCTTTCAACCCAGTTACTCCTCCAAATGTGAGACTTGTAGCTGATGCCCTCCACCACTAACTCTCACTGAGAAATGAGACCCTCAATTCAGGCCCCAGCTTGTGGCAGTATTTTGAAGACTTTGGAGCTTTTAGGAAGTAGATTCTGGATGGTGGATGCAAGTCACTAGGGGCAGCTATTTGGGAGTTATACCTGTCCCTGGTTTCAGCCTGTGTTCTCTGATACTGGTCCACTCTTATGTAAAGAGTTCTGCTACCAGTTCCCATCAAAGGGAACAGAGCTGTACCCACCATCTCGTCCTCTCTATCATGATAGATAAAGTCTGTCTGAAACTGAGCTAAAATAAACCTGTCTTCTCTTAAGTTGTTTCTGTCAGGTATTTTTGTCATAGTAGTGCAGACATCACTCATAAAGCCCCAATTCTTTATACATGGCCTAGAGTCTGCCTCTTTCCCTCCAACCCTGTCATCTACTATTCTGCCCTGGGGTCTCCCCTCCAGCCACACTGGAGTCTGAGATCCCTGTCCGTTCTGCTGTCACCCTTCTACATGGACAGTAGACTCTATTCTGCAGTAAAAGAATGGTGGTACTCAATACCACATCTACATTGAGGTTTCTAACTGAAGAGCTGACATCCCTGGTACCTTCTCTTACTCTAACCACTACTAATCTAGCCTATATTTGCTCATTTTTGTTTACATTTTTCTCTGCTTATAGGGAGGAGTATTAATTAATTAATTTAAAAATGACAAAACGCATCTCACAGACCAGCATCACTTAAGAAAAAGATGCAACCAGGCCTGGGAGCACACACCTTTTATCATAGTACTTAGGAGGCAGAGACAGGTAGATCTCTGTGAGATCAAGGCCAGCCTGGACTGGAGACCAGAAGCCCAAGGTCAAGGTTCTTTCAGGGCTGGCTTCTATAGAGGGCTTCTGTTGAGGGCTTCCGGATACTCACTTTCTCGATGTTCTAACAGGGCCTTTTCTTGGTATACATGCGGAGAGATCACTTATGCCTCTTCCTCTTCTATGAAGCACCAGTGTGCCAGATTACGGCCCAACCTTAGTTCTATCAGTTAACTGCTAATGCTTCCTTACGGACGCCACCTCCAAATTGAGTCACATCAAAGGTTAGCACTTCAATACACAAATTTCAAGGGAACATAATTCAGTCCATAAGAGGAGGTAAGCCCCATGATGGCGAGGACTTTGGTCTTCTGTTCACTGCTAATAATAGAACTGATGTTGAAAATGATACCCAAAGCTTCAGCTTTAGAATCAGATTGACATGAATTTGATCTGCAACTTATTAGGTGTGGGATTCCAAGCAGTTCCTAAACCTGTCTTAGACTGGCTTTGAGGGTAAGATTTCTCATCTGCCAAATAGAAGTAACAATAATCTTTTCCTGAGATTCAATAGGATACTA
This sequence comes from Eospalax fontanierii, assembly GCA_035773235.1. NCBI lineage: Eukaryota > Metazoa > Chordata > Mammalia > Rodentia > Spalacidae > Eospalax > Eospalax fontanierii. The sequence goes on from CM069547.1 coordinate 9,980,274, forward strand.
TATGTAAAGATCTTAGCTTGACATATGAATGGCACAAAGCAAGACACTGGTTCATGATGACTACCAATAATATTATCAGTACAGGGAGCTGGAGAGATGGCTCAGTCACGGTTCTTGAAGAGGAGCTGTATTCAGTTCCCGCACTCATATGGGAGCTAACAACTCTCTGTAACTCCAGTTCTAGGGGGATCCATCATCCTCTTCTGGCCTCCATCGTCATTGCACCCATGTAGTATACTTATATATATGTAGATAAACCATAGACATGAAAAAAAATAAAATCTAAAAGCAAGCAAACAAAAATTAATGTTGTCAGTACAAACTCACCTCCCATCTTACATGTGCTAAAAGAGTTTCCTGCTCTTGACACCAGTCCTCTATCTGATATTCATTATCCTTCATCTTCTCTTTTATTAATAGCATGCCTATGTTCTTGGCTGCAGCAGTGTTCCCAGCTAAAAGTACCACATTTCCCAGCCTTCCTTGCCAATAATGATGGCCACGGTCTATAAATGTTAAATGCTATGAAAACAGAAATGCTAGAAACCTAGATGTAGAGTTCTCAGATTAGCAGATGAAATACAAGACTCCCAAATAAATCTGAATTTCAGATAAACAACAACTTTTTAGTATAAATATGTCCCAAATATTACATAAGAAGCAATTATGGTTTATCTGCAATTCCAATGTAACTGAGCATCTTGATGAAATCTGGGAACATTTCCTGAGATCTATGCTTGAAATTTTTTTTTAATATTAGCAATCTCCATAGAAACAAAATCAATAGGATAGATATAGCTGATAGAAAGATTTATGAATTATAAGGAGTTGGTTCACATAGTTATTGGAGTTGGTAAATCCTAAGATCGAGAGTCAGCACATTGGAGACCCAGTGCTATCGTTTGGATCAAAATTATCTGTGTTAAAGGGTGAGTGTGGTACCACTGGAAGGTGCAGAAATGTTTGGAAGGCACAACCTCATCTGACATCATTGGGACCATGCCTTTGAGGGGAATGGTGGGAGGTCGGTCTCTTCCTGTGTTTTGTTTTGTATTTTGTTTTTTTAAAGAAAGGGTCTTGTTATGTATCCCTGGCCAACCTGGCAACTCGGAGATTCACTTTCCTCTGCCTCCCAAGTGCTGGGATTAAAGGCATGCAGCACCCCTGGCTCTGGTCTCTTCCTCTTTCTGGTTCTCACCTGCCAGGAAATGGGCAGCTTGATCAGCCACACCTTCCTGTCTGTGATGTATGGCCGGCCCCAAATCCACAAGTCAAGCAACCACAGAGTAAAAGCTCTGAACCTGGACTTGAAGAGATGGCTCAGCAGTTAGGAGCATTGCCTGCTCTTGCAGAAGACCCAGGTTTGATTCCCAGCACCCACATGGTAGCTAACAATCTTCCATAACTCCAGTTTCAGGGGAATCTGTTGCTCTCTTCTGAACTCCTCAGGCATTGCATGACATGAGTGCAGTTGCATACATGTGGTCAATACCCTCATGCATATAAAATATTTTGTAAAAAAAAATGCTCTGAAACTATGAACCAAAACCAACCCTTCTCAGAAGTAGATTACTGTAGGTATTTGTTACAGTAATGGAAAATTAACAACCAGCAAAGATAATGGTTTGAATTCTAAATCAAAGCTTATCAATTAAAGTCCTAAGAGCTGATATTTTCATTCAAATCCAAAGGTAGAAAGAAACTAATGCTATGATCTGAAGGTCATCATCAAGAAGGAAGAATTAATCCTTAACTTCAGGGTGGGTCAAACTTTCTGTTCTATTCAAGCCTTCTGATGACCGACAGAAGCCCTCCCCAACGACTTAAGGGAGGGCAATGTGATTGACTCAATCTATAGATTCAAGTGCTAGCCTCATCTCATTCAAGTGTTAGCACCTTCATAAAAATACTCAGAATATTGCCTGACTGAATGTTTGGGGACCCTGTGGCCTGGGCGAGAAGGCCCTTGAATGAAGTACCACAGAAGAGAAGCCTTCTTGGCTGCCAGGCATTCTTTCCGCCTTAGCTTTTCCCTGGTCCTGTAACCAGTGTTTCTGCAGACAACTTGTTCTCCTGAGACCTGCATGCTAAGACTAAAAGGTCAGAAAGCTAGAAATAGCCTGGGTTACTGCTGCTCTCTAGAGTCTTCAACTGCCTGCTTGCGGATTTTGTATTAGATGGGACAAAAATATATGCTTATCTTATTAAGGTACTTACTTTTCTTTTCATTTTTCTGGAAAGTGAAACTAAGCTAAACTTAGACATAAGTTAGAAGCCTAGGACTAGATATTAGTGGCCCATAATTATAGCCTTGTGTCTTCCCACTGAACACTTCCTATGAAGTATCATTTCTTGCAGCAAACCGTGCTTGATAAGTCAGCATTGGGTTTCCTTCCTTCCCAAATATTCAAAGCAGTAACCAGACATAGCACACCAGACAGTCCCATACATTAGATCTGGATCTCTTTCAACTCCTTCCAAAGATTTGTACCAACACAAAGCATTATCAGCCACTGCCATGGGCAAACTGAGACACCACCAAAGACCCAGACATAAAGAGAATCCAAGATGACTTGTATACAAACAATGGGAGAGCAAGCAAAGACCTGTGACTCCCATTCCCGCGTCACATCCACATGGTTTTGGAATGACTCAAAAACACTCAGAAGGTATAAACACCAAGAGATTAAATGCTGTGAACTTGCCCCAGCTGCGTGTGCAGAGCCTGGGTAGACAGGGTTAAGCCATTGAAATGTTGGTGCATCACTGAAGTTCATCAATTTTGTTCTTTGGCCAACAGTCTGAGTCACATCTAAATGTATGCTTTGATTTTAATTTTTGACTCCAAGATGTACAAAGCTAGTTCTGGACTTAGTCCCTGAGCCTAGCCAGACAGTGAGATTTCTGAAAGCTGAGAGTTAGTCCTCACCACCTTTGAACTGCTCACATTCCCTATTGCTGAGTCTGGTTTATAACAGAGCACAGTAAATGCATAACATTCACTCACTAGTACATGTTCCTGAAAAGTGAGTGAACATTTAGAGCTTGGAACATTACCAAATGGAGGTAATATTGTATTTAATGATGTACATTTAGGTATAGGTTATAAAGAAGATGTCTATAACATAAAAAACTTCCTAAGAAAAATGTTTTAACTTATTGTATCAATAATGAGAAAAATGTTATAGATCGTATTAAAGAAAAAGAAAAGGCAGGTGTCTTGCTGATAGGGCTACTCTGACCAACACCAGTAGCAGTCACTTTTTATGACAGGGGAGACAGTTCAGCAATGGTAGGCTCCTGCTCAGACACCTGGGAGCTCAGTTAGAAAAATGGCCCAGATCCCTGATGGTGATGCAAGAGAAGCCACTTTTCATGCTGGGGACAAGATGTTCACGTGGGATAGAATTTGCATCATCTGCAGAGGGACTGGGAATGGCTCTGGCTGAAGTCAAGCTTTTCCATTCCAGCGCATCAGTCAGCACCACACCTCCCTCATGGCCTGCTGCATTCTTTCTTTTGCTACAAAGGGCTTCCTCCAGATGCCAAAGAGTGTGCCTGCCTCAGACCCCGCAGCAGCAGGGGTCTGCCTTATCCCCAGCTTCCGTCCACTTTCTTCCTTATCCCTGAAGGCCCAAGGGCCAATCATCAGAAATTGTTAAAAATGAAGAACTCAGAAGGACAACTGTAGACACACCTCTGAGTTCCAGATCACTGCTCTTTGGTGGCCGGGCTGCCTTTGCTCCCTGAACTAGTTAGAGTGGAGGCTAAGGCAGGTGATAAACTATCAATCACTTTTTCATATTTGGAAACATATCTACCTAGTATTGAGTAACAGAGGATGTTCTACTCCTTCCCAGACAGGAACAAGTGTCTTATGGTAAAAAAAAAAAAAAAAAAAGCCTACCAGATTCAGAGAAAGGGCAGTACAGGTTCAAGATCCCCTGTACAAATATCAGTTGTCTATAATTGTCAATCATAATCAGAAGATAGAAGAGACAAAATTTGCAGAGGAGAGGTGGTCCTCAAGTAGAAATGCCTGTTTCTGTGGTGACAGCCTATTAAGTTAGTTTGGAAGAAACTGGGAAAGGTAGCTGCTAGAGATTTCACATCTTAAATCTACATAATGATTAAGGGGGGAAGCTCCTGAATGGCTTTGAGGGTTGGGAAGGGTAAGTCAGTGGACCAGTCATATGTGCCTTCCTGGCTCTGAGGTCCACCATGAAGCACTGAGAACACACACGAAGTTTAGAGTCTTCCATGACCCTGAATCAAGGACGCTGACCGTCCTTGCCTACAGACCTCAGTCTTCTCTGAAATATGACTTACAAATTAGTTTTTCTACATGGTGATTTTCCTCTCCTGGGGTCAATTATATCACAATCCTGATTGTAATTAGAATAAGGTAGAGAACCCCACACCAAGGTTCCACTCCAAGGATCCTGATTCAGCTTGGACTAGGATTCAGAGGAAGGTATTTTTTAACTTCCCAGGTAAGTCTAATATACAACTGTTAGACCCCACTCTCAGCCCGGGGACTCGAACCCCAATGGGCCACCTGGGCGACTAACGTCGGGAGCCCCAGTCCCAAGGATCCAGACCGCCAGATGCAAAAAGCAAGAGGAGGTTTATTTCACTTGCGCAAGTGGGAGACTCAGCCTCATGAAGCTAAGCCCGCCTGACTTCTGCCAGGCCAGGTTTTTATAGTAGGAATTCACAGGATAATTATGTATTGACATATAGTTTAACAAACAGTTCACAAACAGGATATTTGCTTACAGATCAGGGTTACAGAGAAGACAATTTTCCAGAAATACCACACACATTACTTTGCAGTTCACAGGAGGTTAACTTTAACCGAATGTTTAACCCACAATTTTATAGATGGGATATTAGGGGACTGTTTAACCTACAATCCTATGTTAGGGGAATGTTTAACGGGATGTTAGGGGACTCTTCCTGTGGAATGTTTAACCCACAGACGTTATCTCACATACCATGAGATGTTGACATGACCTTTGTGGTCTCTGGGATTTTCTAGTTTGGGAGGAGGTAAGCTAACAAAGGGGACCAGGTATTTTTCCATGAAAGTGGGGGTCCTACACAACTATAGTTGAGAAACAGGCAATATTTGGTTGGTTGGAGTTTTCCTCCTGGTCAAGGAAATTCCTAAGTTTCTTCTAATAGGTGAGACTCTGCTTCTTAGTCTTATTTACTGAGTGTTTTTTATAGGACTTGCCTCAAATTATTTCCCTTAACCAGTCTGCAACCCTCTGGGGTGGATGTTATTACAGTCACCAGTCTATAGATAGAGAATATAAAGTTTATACATTTGTCCAAATATATATACAACTGAAAAGCACAGGGGCTGCATTCAAACTCCAACTTGATGAGTCTGGTCATACACACTTAGCTCCCAGTACAGTACCCTCCCCATTATCAGTAGCCCATGGCCACAGGGAACATGCCTGTATTTCTTTGTCTTACCCCATCACTAAATCCTGGCAGAAACAACTTATTTTGGCTCCTGGTTTCAGAGGGTCAGTCCAGCATGGCAGACTCTCTGATAAGGTAGGGGCATCACCACAGGAGGAACATGGGGTAGAGACTGTAAGGTTTGGTTCAGAGTGAGACCCAGCAGAAACAAACGAGAGACTCTGGCATGGGAATTAACAGGACATTTATAAGGGCACAGGGCTAGCCTCCCAGCTCAGGACTGGAGAAGCTAGCACTCCTTGGCTGCTTGGTGGGCTTTTTAAATGAGGGCAAGGTAATTAACAAAAACCAGTCTATAATTGGTGTCAGGAAGCTTTTCTTTTCAGGAAGCTTATCTTATCAGTGTGAATTCTGGAAGTTTGGCTGGAGTTGCCAAGGTGACTGTCAGTCCTGAGTCCTGGAACTGCTGGGGGTTCCTCTTCAGTCACATCTTACAGAGACCACTTATTTCATGGTAGACAGGGAGCAGAGGGAGGGAGTACAGGAAGGAGCCAGGCAAGATCCTCCATCCAGACTCCACCTCCTATCTTTCTCCAACTCCCAACAGCGATATATGAATACATCAAAGGATTAACCCCTGTATTGAAATTAAACTCAGAGCTGCACGTACTCCACTAGCATCACAGTCGTTTAACCCAACCAAGTTTTAAAAAAATAAAAATTAGCTATCATAATGCCCAGCTGACTAATTCTCATCTCCTTCACAATAAGTACAGAAGCAAAGAGGATCTATAAATGCATCTCATTGGCCAGTTGCAGGAGATCTGATTTCTAAAGCTTATAGAGCAGGTTCTCAGGAGAAAAGGTGGTGGAATGAAGTGTGCCCTGAGCAGCTGACTCCTGAGAGGCTCACTGTGTGTGCTGGACCATGTGAGGAACCTTATGACACAGGATGAATATTTTCCTAACCTTAGGTCCTGCTATATTAATCTCAGGATTTTTGAACTCAGGATTTGGCAATAAGAAAGAAAATGACTGAGGAGCCAAGATGGTAGCAGTGTGGTCTGGGGCACAGGAACATCAGTGGCTGCTCTGCTGGTTCTCACCCAGACTTAGAGCATGACTCAAGTGGAAGGATGGCTAATGGCTTATTCCCCCTGGCCATCAGGTGAGGTGGAGACAGGCAAACACTGGGGAAATCAGTCAAATCCCTGACCAGGAAAAAGGAAATACTTGGCCCACACAGTCCCCACTTCCGCCAGAACCAGTCCTCATCCTGCTTACACAGCTCTCCTGGGCACAGCTCCAGGGTTCATGGTGACAAGGCAGTAGCTGGGCTGCAGGCCCTGGCCTGGCTCTCCATCTCAGAGCATGGGGCCAGGCAGTGGTTGTAAGCCCTCCACTGTGCTGAGCCCCACTCTACTGTGCCCTCCCTGGGAGCCTGGCTTGCTGGGGCAGGTCTGCTGCTGGGGATTATCTAGAATGGTCCACCCACCTAGCGGTGATCTTAACCCCATGTGAGGTCCTGGACACCCAGGCCTTGACGTTGGATCTCTCCCATTCTCAGGCACCAAGAGGTTTTCCATCTATTACTCTTCTACAGCCCCAGTGGGCCTTCACCTGTGCCCTAGGGAAAATGTAAAGCACAACATTGAATTTCTGGGGATAAAAATCACAGTCTGGGAAGTCTGAAGAAAACTTTAAAATACTTTAATAACTAAACTGATATAACTACTAAAAATAAAAATTTTTAGTTGTATTTTAGAATGCAAATTCCCAATTCTATATGTCTATTATAATTTTTTAGTATTATTTACTGACAAAACTGTACTATCAAGCTTCAACAATACTGTGAAATTTCTCACTGTTGCTGTGATGTGACTTGGGCATTCACTTGCCTTCAAATTCTCCAACTGATACAAAGTTTTTCAATGTGATCATGTTATTTTTTTAAAAGCAATGTCAATAAAAAGAAAGGTTATAGAGAAGCAGACAAAATGACAAATGCCTTTAGTCCCCCCTACTCAGGAGGGAGAAGAAAAAGAGTCATTTGAGCACAGGAGTTTGAGACTGACTAGCCTAGGCAACATATCAAGACATCATCTCAAAAAGTGGGGCAGGGGACTGCTGGAGATATGGCTCAGTAGTTAAGAGCACTGGCTGCTCTTGCAGAGGACGGAGATTTGATTCCCACCACCCACATGGCAGCTAACAACCATCTGTAACTCCAGTTCCTGGGGATCTGATGCCATCTTCTGGCCTCTATGGGCATTGCATGACACAGGTTCACTGACATGCTGGAAAACACTCCTACCCCCCAAATTTAAAACTTTTAAATTAAATATTTTTAAAGTCATACCAAGGGACATTTGTGGACACAAACTTGACTTGATAGGACTTAATGTATGAGAGGCTGGGGGGTGTGCCTAAAGGGAGATGGGTCTAAATATGATTAAGATGAAATGCACAAAAATAGAAAAAAGCTCATAACGTCTCAGTAATAGTGAAGAGACACCTTCAGACACCTGGTTCACCTACTTCATTCCAAAGATGAGGAAACTGAGCTCTGGCAGAGTTAGCTCTCCAGAGTTAGTAACTGAACTTCAGAACCCGATTTCTTAAGCCAAACTTTCCCCTGCTCCTCTTGGGAGCATTTAACATCAGGTAGAGGGAAGGATACAGTGTGTCAGGGAACATCATCCACAGCTGACCAGCATGAGTGTCACAGGCAGTAAGCACAGCCCGGGAGGGGCTAACCTGGGACCAGTGGGATTGAGGCAGATCATAGAGGATGTAGTATTGCATTTGAGTCAACATTAGGCAAGTTTTCATCTGCTGAACTGAAAGGACGTTTCCCAGGAAATCGGGCGGAGGGGAGAGGATAAGCACATGGAGGATGAGGGGGGCTCCTGGGGCCACAGGGCATCATGAAGTTGCTTATGTAGGGGAACTAGTGAGAGAAGGTGCGATGGCCAAGAGCCTCTGCCAGCTCACTCTGTCCTCCATGGTGAGACTCAGCAGAAGAGCGAGAAGGGTTAGCAGAACGTGGACTAAGGTGGGCTGCAGGCTGGAGCAGGGGAGAGGAGAAGACAGGACAGGACAGACCAGGAAAAGACTTGAAGAGCTGGGTGGAATAGAAGTGCTTCAAAGGAAAATCTCCACTACCTACCTCTCCGCCTAGTTAGAGATGCCTGAAGGGGTTTCACAGGGATAATTCATAGAATGAACATAGTGCTGCTATGAACTTTACTAAATCAACAGTATTATGTCAGATCCTCTTGGATTAATATATTCCAAGGTATCAGTAAAAATACCATGGAAAGAAAATCCCATTCAAGTCACTCAACTGAAGAGACTTGAAAGGTGTGGGTAGAACTAAGGAGCCTATAGGACATGTCAAAGCACCCAGAGACCGGCCAACAACCACAGGAAGCCACTCCTCCAGGCCTGAAGAGAGGGCTGGGGAGGAAAGATTGTCATGGCTGAGGGGCCTAGCCATCGTCACCACTGTGGAGCCAACACAGGCAGGTGCAGAGAAGAGACATCCCACCTGTTCTCTGAAACTACTGCATGTTCCCACACACGTCCTGTGTCTGAACATGTGAAGACGCTGCAGGACCGGGACAACCAAGGAACACACAGTGCAAAACAAGACAGAGAAGGGCAGGGGGAGATCTGGGCCATGAAGAAGGACCCTGGAATATACTAATCCAAGAGGATCTGACATAATACTGTTGATTTAGTAAAGTTCATAGCAGCACTATGTTCATTCTATGAATTATCCCTGTGAAACCCCTTCAGGCATCTCTCAGCACACACTAGCAACACAAGGCCTCAGCCCTGAGTCCATGAGACCCACCTGTGTAGACGCTGCTCCTGGGTCTGTACAGGGAGTGTTTGGGACTCCCCAACAGGAGGAGGAAGCCAGCTGCTCTGCACAAATTGCTGCTGTGATCCACTGACATTTCTTCTCTAACACCTGATAGCTGGCACTGAGGGATGTCAGGTAGATGTCTTGTAGTGCACACAGGCAGCTGAGCTCCTGCATCCCACGTGACAATGCCTCTTGACCTTTTCTTCCCTTGGTGTCTGTAAACTCCTATGCTAAAGCATTCTTGTCTCCTCTGGTTTTGAGAGGAAACTTGAGAGATGCAGTTTGGCAGGTGAATTTAGTGTGGTCATGTTACCATCTAGGGGTTATGGCTGATTCATTTTCAAAGAATTCATTAATCGAAGAATTAAAAGTCAGGGAAGACCAGCAAAGAACAGGCAGACAGACTTTCATTGAAAGATAAAGGTTCACATACATAAACACATTCATTCAGGATGACAAGCTCTCTACAAGTGGATAGAGGATTCAGAAACTGAAAACTCGAAAGCCCCCGGGAGGGCTTGGGCCTTTTAAGCATAGGGCATCCCTCCCCCATAATTTTGGATTGGTCAACTTAAAGAAAAGAAGGCTGATACGTTTATGGCTTCAAGTGAAGATTGACTGTGCCCTACAATCTATGCCATTAAAAAATTTTTTGGATTTATTTATTTTTTATTTTATGTGTATCAGTGTATGCAGGTCCTTCCTTGTCTTATAGGAGCTGTTTTGGATCAGTTGGCTGGAATGAGAACCCCCAGGCCTTTGTCAAGAAGAGCTGGAAGTGTGTGGTCTTTATCACTCATTAGTACCCAGTTTGCTTACTAGGGACTGCTGAAATTTTCAGATACTTGGGGGGAGGTGTAAATTGACTCTTTAGAGTTATATAGATTTGAGAGCTGAAGAAATGGTTCAGTGGTTAAGAGCACTGGCTGTTCTTGCAGAAGACCCAGGTTTGAATCCCAGTACCCAAATGGCAACTAATAACCATCTGTAACTCCAGTTCCAGGGGATTTGATGCCCTCTTCTGACCTCACAGGCACTGCACAACACAGGTGCACTTAGACACATGCAGGCAACACTGATGCTCATAAAATAAAAAATAAATAAATAAAAATGTTAATAGTATAGATTTCTGGGCAGAGTGCTAGCGTGATTTATGAATACCCAGCAGGATAACTGAGTCAGTCTAATTAGCCTGTCACCCCAAGCTCTTAATTGTTCTTTGTGGTGAGGTTTGAGCTTTACTCTCTGGAGCTAGAGATGCAGCTGGGTGGTAGAGCCCTTGTTTGCCATGTTCCATCTCTGGGTCCGGTCTTCAACACAAGGAAAAAGAGAGAGAAAGAGATGGGTTGGGGAGGGAGGGAGGTTCACTCAGCAATTTTGAACCATACAAATAACAGCTCTGTTAACTGCACTGTGCAGATCCATCCTAGTTTGCTTCCTGTTTCTATGACAAAACACTCTGCTAAAAACTGCTTAGGGAGGAATGGGTTTATTTCATCTCACAGGTTACAGTCATTGTTAAGGACGTCAAGCAAATCAGGGACTCAGCGGGGCAAGAACGTGAAGCAGAGACCATGGATTTGAGCTGAGTTAAACTGACAGAAACTAACAGCACAAGATCTCAAAAAATCCTTTCTGAGCCTGTGCAGTCTCTTCACATCATCTTCCTCAGCCCCCCAACATCTGACCCACCATTTACTCTTTGCAATCGTGGACCCATTGTTTGGGGTTCCATGTGTAAACGAGACCATGTGGTGTCCATCTTTCTGTTTCAGTCTTATTTCACTTCTATAATTTTCTCTAATTACATCCATGTTGTTATAAATGACAGAAATCCCTTCTTTGTAAGACTGGATGTGTGTGTATGTGTGTGTATCTGTGTGTGATGTCTTTGTGTATGTGTGTGATGTATGTGTATCTGTGTGTGTGTTTGTGTATGTATGTACGAATATGTGTGATGTGTGTGTATCTGTGTGTTCATGTTTGTGTGTGAAATGTATGTGTGTATCTCTGCATGAGTGCATGTGATCTATATGTGTGTGTATCTGTGTGTTTTTGAGTATGTTTCCTTTCTCATGCTGGTGGATATTGAGGTTAATTCCATAACAACTAGCACGAGCAAGCCTGCAGTGAACATGGGAATATAGATATCTTCTCCACATGCTGATTTCAACCTGAGAGGGCCAATTATGCAAGAGTTGGATTGCTGGATCCCCAGATATTTGCTTTTTTGAAGGGAAGAGAAATCATTGATTCATTTATAAGTCCTTTAACAGTAAATGCCAGAAAAGATATATAAAATGCAAAGTTTGGGAGACAGGGAAAAGAAAACACAAGGAACAACTTTGGTCAAAATGCAGAAGGGCTGGGGAGAGGGACCAGTCGGCAAAGTCCCTGTCCTGCATTAGCTGGGAACCTCAGCACACACATAAAAGCCAGGCTTGGTGACACGAATCCGTAACCCCAGTTACAGAGACAGGTGGATCCCTGAAGCACAGTATCCATCTGAACTCACAGAATCAATGAACTACAGATTCAGTGAGTCTTGTCTCAAAAAGTAAGCTGGAGAACTACCAAAGAAGACACTCAAAGTCAACCTCTGTCCTCCACATGTACACACATGCATAGGCACCCACACATATACATGTGCACACACAAAGTTCATACCACATACAAACAAACACAAATCAAATGCAAAGCCACAAAAGGTTAGAGAAGACATCGATGAGGTCACATCCTGAGAGGCCTGAGGAGAGATTTATTTGCACAGTCACTGAAAGCCATGACCTTCCTCAGTACCTGCCTCCACTGCACCCTGTAGACCAGTACACTCCTGATAGCCTCCAACCTTGAGCAGGTCTTCCAAATACCCACAGGCCCGCTACCACCTCGCTCTACTTCAAATCAAAATTGTATCATTAGCGTAAAAGCAGGTTTTTTTGAGGACAAAATGACCCTGCCGTGTCCTAGGAACACTTCAATTTTCAGAACCATAAATTTAGAAAAAAAATCCCCATCAAACTTCAAACTTTGTGTTCCAAGGTGCCAGTTAGAGGTCATTTTCTTGATTACAGCAATTCTCCTGAAAGTATCAATGGGTCTGTTTTCCTGGTGAGGATTTTTTTTTCACTAACCTCAATGAGTCTAATCCAGATCACTCTCTGGTTTGCAGCATAGGGAAAAAGTGACTGGGGGTTGGGGGGGCGGTGTAGGAGGAATGCAGGGAAACCATTTACAGCTGTTTGGCATTTTCCTTCCAAATTACCACTCTCCAGACTTCCACCTCAGTGCTCAGAGGGTTTTATGGCATTACTTTTAGTTCCCAAGCATACCAACCAGAAGGCCCTAGAAAGGGAGAAGAATCAGTACTCTCCAGCTCCCCATTAGCACGGCCTCCCAAAGTCACCTTTTTCTAAATTGACACTAATGACAATGATGTATAAGTCTTTGGAACATAAATTGAAAAGATGAACCCCACTGTGCCTAAGACTCACATACAACCTTCACTAAGGAGAAGAAGAAGAATCGGGGATGTTAGAGACTCGAAATTCCTTGTTGAAATCCTGATCCCCATCGTGACAGTATTTCGAGGTGGGGCTTTCAGGAGATGGTTACAAAGAAGGATGAAGACTTTGTGAAAGGGATTAGTGACCTTCTAAAAGGAAGCCAGCAAGCTAGTTAATTCTCTTCAAGCCACAAGAGATCCAGGAAGTTGGCAAAAGTCTCTCCCCACCACCCGCCCCCAGGAAGGGGCACTTCAAATTCTGGCACTCTAATCCCAGACTTCCAGTCTCCAGAACTGTTGATTAACACCTAGAGGACGATGTTTTGTTACAGCAGCCCAATCTGACCAAGATAAGAATTTGTTTTGTCAAGAAGGCCAGGGACTTCTTGAGGAGGGAAAGGACTGAGCTTCACAATCTAGAGTTGACCACGTTAAAGATTCACATATAACACATAACATATAAGATAACAGGAAGAGTGGGGTAGAATTAGAGTGGGAAAGACAGAGGCTCTCTTGACATTGGATTGATGGAGCCTTATCTGTCTCTCATCCTTGTTATTTGTTTTCAAGAACTGATAGACCCAGCACAAGCTGGGCAATTTAGAACAGCAGACTGATTCTCTCACAATGCTGGAGGCAGAAAGCCAAAATCAAGGTTTCAACAAGGCTGCACTCCCTGAAAAGATTTTAGGAAGGATCCCTCCTTTATTCTAGCTGCTAGCAATCCCAGAAACAGCCTATAGCTACATGACTCTTAATATCTGCCTCTCAAAGTCCCTTGGTTTTTTACAACTTTTCTAGAGCAATGTGAACAAATACCTATTCACTCCAGATAGAGAGGGCAATGACAAAGAAACAGTTCCATCTAAGTCCAGCTTGGTGACCGATGAATTTATTAGGTTACTTACAGGGGCTGGGGTGACGGGGGCAGCTGTATCACTGAAGTCTCCTTTGCAATGTGCAGGTAGCTCTATTACTGGTCTTCTCTCCCAGTAGCTGTTTACTGCTGATAGAACCTCCCCAAAGGGGATTCATGAACTTTGAAGGTTTCATGAGCCTCTGGGTCTTGTAAGTTTCTTACCAGTTTCATGAGCCTCCTGAGTCTTAGAGAGAGCTATACAACACCTGGTCCTCTCTTCCAGATCGTCTCTTTTAAGGCCAACCGTAATCCAGAAGACTTATTTCTCAAGATCCTTAATATCTACAAAGACTGCTTTTCCAAATAAGATCTGATTCACAGGTTCCAGTGGGCTTACCACTAGGAGATCATCATTCAACTCAGTACAACGCTTGATTCCCATCTCTCGGGGCATCGTTTCATATTAACTGAAAGTCTCCCTTCCCCAAACTGAAGAGTCAGCAACCCAATCCCTACCCCTTCCTACCCAAACCAGGTAATAGGAAGCACTGACTTTTGTATGAGGCTCCATGTCTTTCTCCTCTTCCCATGTCCCTGCTGTGTTTCCTAGAGGAAAGCAGGAACTCCAGAGCACAGATCTCACTGCTGCAGGGAAGGAAGTTTTCTTTGCTGGATGCATTTCCATAGACACAAGGTAACTTTCATTACCATGTTCAGTCACCTCATTCGCTAAGCATCTTAGGATATCTCTTAGGACACGTGGCTCATTCATGGATGTGTGGGACAGGAAGTAAACAGATCACACTTTAAACACATTTTCATTTTCTAAGTTTCAAACAGATTTGCAAAACAAAGCCTATTTGTACACCAGAGACTCTACTGAGATGAATAGGCATTAAGCTAAAGAGCACTGATTAACAGTGGGTTGTTCTAATGTGAACACAGAGTCACATGGTTATGGACCAAGTCTACACTTGGGGTAAAGAAAACAGAAGACTTTCTGGGGCTGTTTTGCTGTTTGAACATGAGAGAGTAATACATCGAAGTGGTTTTCACATGAATAATTAACAAGATTTTTATGGGTTTCATGACTGAAAAACTCTGTCATGTTCCTGAGATGACCAAGATGGCACTTCATCTAGTTGGTATGGTAAAGTAGCAACTGTTCTAATAATAAAGGGGGAAATTCCTCTCCAAAAGCCTCCAGGACTGTAGGTACACATTTAACCACCTCAGAAGAGGAGATTGCTGTCAGATACTGCTTCCTGTGCAATCAGGGAAGCAAGGGGAGACCTGAGAGTGGCGGGCCCCCTGTCGCCACCCACAAGGCAACTCCTCTGTGCGTAGTGTCACAAAAGGCCCTTAGAACTGAAAATTGTCTTTAGGCAGTGAGTTTGCAGCTGAGAAAGGAAAAGAATTGAAAGTCTCATTCCCTGAGTTCTGTGTTTTACTTTGTTAATCAATGGTCATATCAGACAATGGTCAAATCGGCTCATTAGACCTTCACTTTCTGCCCTGGTTCAAACTCACTGAATCATAAGCTTCCAGGATAAAGTGAAGGCTTGACTATTTTGTCACCTTTTAAATAAGCACATGTTGACTGTACATATTCGTGGGACTCAATATGCTGTTTCCATATGTACATGTTGCATGTACTGGTCATACCCAGACATTGTATGCCATTGCCATATGTGTGTATAGCATGGACTGGTCATACCCAGACATTGTATGCCGTTGCTATATGTGCATATAGCATGTATTGGTCATAACCAGACTGCTCTTCCATCCTCAGCGCCACCCACTGCACAACCCTTCTAAGTCCATCACGCTCACCAGTCTACTTTCAGGTTGACTATTTTACGTGTTCACATACGAGAGAGAACATGTGCTCATTATCCTTAAGTATCTGGCCTATTTCAGATAATGTCATGTCTTCCATTCTCATCCATTTGGCTGCAAATGTCAGAACTTTACTGATCTTTATCGCTAATATTCACTGACTCACTGCGTGTGTGCACATATATGTGTATATTATGCTTTCTTGTCCCCTCCATCGACGGTCACCTAGGCGGCATCCCTGCCTTAGTTATTGTTAATAGTACTACAATAAGCTTGGTCAACCATGCATACCTTTTGTATGTGGATTTCATTTCCTTTGCATATTTACCCAATATGTGCCCCGAAGTTAAATAGCTGGAGTGTGCAGTGGTTCCACCTGAAGTTCTTTGAAGAATCTCCATATAACTTCCATAGTGGTTGGACTTACATTCCCACTAACGGTGTATAACAGTCCCCTTTGCTCCGTGTCTTTTTGATTTGGATGAGAAACCCACTCCCCATAGGATCAAATGTTTAAACACTCTCTCCTCTCCTCTTGGTGGTGCTTCTTTGTAGAGGTTTGGGAGGCATGGTCTTGCTTCAGGAAGTATATCATTGGGGCTGACTTTGAGGGTTTCTTGTTTGTGGAACTTCTGTTCTATCTATCTGCTTCATGTTTGCAGTTGAAGATGTGATCATCTCTCAACTTCCTGCTCTGGCCGCCTGCTGCCATGTATCTCTTACCATTATGGACTCTCCTTCTGGAACCATAAGCCAAAATAAACTCTTTCTTCTATGGTCATGGTGTTAATTATCAAAAGTAATTAATACATCTTTCTGGCATTATTATTTTTGGTAGCCGTTCTGGCTAAGGTGAGACAGTATCTCCTTACAGCTTTGATCTGCGTTTCTGTAAAAGTAATCATAGTGAACATTTTTTCATATATTTATTGCTGACTTATATTTATTCTTTTGAGAAGTGTCTAGGGGTTTTAACATTTGTTTGGTTTTTGTTTTAGTTTTTTGAAACAAGGTGTCACAAGCCCAGGATAGCTTTTGACTGTAGCTCTGGCTCTGCATGGTAGAAATAGAATAGAATAGAATGCTATTCTGTATAACTCTGAATTACTTGGTTGTTTAAAGATTTGGTAAAACTGTATGTGGGGGGCATGAACACATGTAGGTAGAGGTGCTGTCGAGTCAGAGAGCATCAGATTCCCCTAGAGCTAGAACTGTGTGCGCAGTTGTAAGCTGCTGGGCAGGGTTGCTAGGAATTGAACTCTGGTCCTCTGCAAGAACAATGCATACTCTTAACCGATGAGCCATCTCTCTAAGCCAAGAGTACTTGATTTTGACTGTTAACTTCTGGAGTTCATGATATTGTCTTGATATTTACCATCTTTCAGATAAAGAGTTGTCCAGCATTTTCCCCATCCCACAGGCTGTCTCTTGTTCTGTTGACTTTTTCCTCTGATGTGCAGAAGTTTATTAGTTTGCTCTAAGCCCATTTGTCAATTTTTTTTGTTTCCTTTGCTTTTGGAATCCTATTCAGAAAATCATCGCCTATATCAATGTCTTGAAGTGTTTCTCCTATGCTTTCTTCAAAGTTTCTTCAGGCCTTCCATTTAGGTTTTAGATACTCTTTGAGCTGATGTTTGTGCGAGGTGAGAAATAGGGGTCCAACATCCATGTTCTACATATAAATATCTAATTTTCCCAGCACCACTTGTTGAAGAAGCTGTCTTTTCTCCAATGCATGGTTTTGGCATCTTTACCAAGTATCAATTAAATGTAAATGCGTGAGTCTATTTCTGTAATCTTTGTTCTGTTCTTTTGGTCTCAGTATCTTTTTTATACCAGTAGCATGTTATTTTGGTTTCTACAGCTCTATACTATGTCTTTAAATCTGCTACTGTGATGCCTCAGTCTTCTTATTCAGGACTGCTTTGGAATTCTTGGGTCTTTGTGCTTTCATAAGAATGTAAAGATTGCTTTTTTTCTAGTTCTTTGGAAAATGTCATTGGTGTTTGATGGAAATTGCATTGACTCTGTAGAACAGTGTGGTGGTTCAAACACTTGACCCCTGATTGGAGGCGCTGTTTGGGGAGGTTATTAACCTTTAGGAGGTGAAGCCTGCTGGAGGAAGTGCGGCACTGGGGTCAAGCCTTGAGAGTTTACAGCCTAGCCTCACTTGCAGCTTGTTTTCTGCGTGTAGTTGAAGATGTGACCTCTTAGCTTCCTGCTGCTGTGCCTCTTCCACCGTTATGGACTCTCTGTCTAGAACCATAATCCCAAATAAACCCTGTGTTCCCTGTGTCTCTTCGGGCCATGGTATTTTATCACAGCAACAGAAAAGTAATTAATACAAGTATTATAGTTTCTTTCTTTCTTTCTTTCTTTCTTTCTTTCTTTCTTTCTTTCTTTCTTTCTTTCTTTCTTTCTTCGAGACAAGGTCTCACTATGCAGCCTGGGTGGCCTTAATCTTGCTATCCTCCTGTCTCAGCCTCCCAAGTGTTAGAATTACAAGCACTGGGGTTGGAGAGATGGCTCAGAGATTAAAAGCACTGGCTGATCTTTCAGGGGTCCCAGGTTCAATTCCCAGCACCTGCATGGTGGCTAACAACTATCCTTAGCTCCAGGTCCAGGGGATCTGACATCCTCTTCTAACCTCTGTGAGCATTTCAAGACATGGGTATACTTACACACATGTAGGCAGTACACTCATACACATAAAAATAAAAACAATAAATAAAATATTTTTTAAAAAATTATAAGCACTATGGACATTAAATATTCAAATTCACAAGCATGGGACATTAAACATGCAAGACCTTTAAATGACTTCTTCGGCATTTTTTTTTTAATCAGTTTTCTCTAATTTTTCCAGAAAGTCTTTTACTTCCTTGTATTGTTACTCCTAGATATTCTATTGTTTGTGCATCACTACTGTGAATGAGACTGCTTTCAGAATTTCTTTCTCATTAAATCTGCTATTGGTATATAGAAAAGTTACCAATTTTGTGTGTTGACTTTAGCCTCCTACTTTACTTATTAGTCTTCTGTTGGTCTTTAAGATTTTCTATTTATAGAACAAAAA
The DNA here is from genome assembly GCA_035773235.1 of Eospalax fontanierii. NCBI lineage: Eukaryota > Metazoa > Chordata > Mammalia > Rodentia > Spalacidae > Eospalax > Eospalax fontanierii. The sequence continues at coordinate 9,998,863 of CM069547.1, forward strand.
TGGGACGATTTCATTTCCTCTCTCATGGGACTGTTTCTTAAGCACCCTTCATTCTGATTTACTCAATATTTTTGTCTGTTCAAAAGTCTGTTCACTAATAAAAAATTTTTTTGAATAGTTCAGGGCTGGCAAGATGACTCAGCAGGTAAATGGACTTGCCACAAAAACCTGACATCCTAAATTCAATCCCCAGGTCCCATGAAGGAAGGAAATAACTGGCTTCTGAAGGGCGTGTACACTTTCACCCTCTCTCATAATTATTATTAACAATAATAATAATTTAAACGCATTGTGTTGTTTGCACCTCATACATTTGTGTAATTTCTAAAGTTGCCTTCTGTTATCTACTAACCTCTATCCACTGTGACCAGAAAAGATACACAATATGATTTCACTTCTTTAAAATGTGTTAAGACCTGTTTTACGCCCTCATATACACTCTAGAGAAAGTGTCATGAGCTGATGAAAAGACTGTATGTTCTGCAGCCATTGGACTGAATGTTCTGCAAATATCTGACCGGTCTGTTTGATCTATAGTGTACTTCAACTCTGAAATCCATTTGTTTATGGGGCCAGGGTGATCTGTCCATCAATTACACTGAGGAGTCAGACCACTATCATTGTACGGGAACCTGCTGCTTCAATTCTAGTAGTTTAGTGTGTTTTATAAATGTGGTGTTCTGATAATTAGTGTATTTATATTTATAATTCTTGATGAACTGATCCCTTGGTCACTGTACAAAGAGACCCTTTGTCTCTTCTTACAATTTTTGTCTTAAAGTCTAATCTAGTTTGCTTTCTGTTGCTGTAATAAACACCACAATCAAAAGCAACTTGGGGAAGAAAGGATTTATTTCATCTTACAGGTTAAAGTCCATTATCAAGGGAAGTCAGGACAAGGGCTCAAGGCAGGAATCTGGAGGCAGGAACTGAAACAGAGACCATGGAGGAAGCTGCTGACTGGCTTGCTCAGCTGCCTTTCCTACACAGCCCGGGCCGCCTGCCTAAGGCTGGTTCTACCCACAGTGGGCTGGACCTTTCTACATCAATTAGCAATTAGGAAAATGCCCACAGGCATGGACACAGGCCAGTCTGATCTGGGAAATTCTTCAGCTTAGGTTCCTTCATCCCAAGTGACTCTAGGTTTTTGTCAAGTTAGCAGTTGAAGCTATCCATGACAAAACCCATTCTGATTTCTTAGAGTGTCCCTTCCACCGTGCGCATCTTTATTTATGAAATGTTTGTTTTACTTTTCATTTTTATGACATTTATTTATTTATTTATTTACTTGTGTGTGTGTGAGTTTGAGTGTGCTTGCCACAATGTACATGCAGAAGTCAGAGGACAGCTTGATGAAGTCTGTTCTCTCCTTCCACCATGTGGAAGTCATGAGACTTAACAGTAAGCTCCTTTACCCACTGAGCCATCTCACCAGCTCTGTCCCAAAGGACTTAAATGCTTTTTTCATGCTTAGTTGCTACTGTTTGTCTGTTTGTCCACACAGGACATTCCAAAAGCCCCATCTTCGTGCTCAGATACCATTTCTTCCATTTGACGAGTTTGATATTGAAGGTTTTCAACAGAACTTTTATTTGACTCTTTAAGGAAGCCTTCATTTCTTTTTCAAACGTTTCCCCTGTTGAATTTCTCATTCGTATCCTACGCTGTTTTCCTAATTTCAAGCTATGACTTGTTAGTATCCTCTTGGATCTCATTGAGCTTTTTACTAATCATTCTTTTGAATTCATGAAATATTTCATCTGTTTTGATTTCTTTGCAGTCTATTGCTAGAGAATTACTGTCATTTTCAGGTATCGTTTTACCTTGTTTGGTTTTCCATCTACTTTATACTACTACAGAAAGATGCATGCATCTGGGGGATCAGAGATCTCTACCACTTTTATGGAATGACCTTCTTAGTAAGTGACTTTCTCCTGAAGATGTACCTTGGCACATTTTGGCTTTATTTCCAGCTGGGCACCATAGTGTAGTTTCCTTGTAGGTTCTTTGAGCAGAGCATGTGGGAGTCATAGAGACACCATCTCTGTGCTAGAATAGGGACACTAACCATTCTGGCAGATGTAGTATGCACAGAAGTATTTGGGGGCACACTCTTTGTGGACACTCTTATCACATGAGAGGGATTTCCTCAGGCTCTCTTGATTCTAGCTTTGCTGCTATTGAGGACCTCCGCACCTACTGGCAATAATGGGGAGGGCTGGAAGCAGTTTTTCTCTGACCGGATGGTGATGCAGACCCAGGCTTTTCCTGGGGAATGCTGGTGACAGAAAGCACAGCACTCCCTCAGTGGTGGCCACAGCCAGTCCTGACATCAGTGCCTGAAGTGGGAACCGCATCAGTGTGGTGGAGCTGTGCTAATCCTCCCTGCTGCAGCTGTGGAAGGGCACGCCCAGAAGTGAGATGCCAGCCTGCTCCATCACCCAGACACCCAACTCCCGACATACACACACACACACACACACACACACACACACAGTATCTAGGATTAGGACATAGCTAGAACATGAAGACATTTCCTTCCCTGGTTCCTCTGGACCTAAGGAATAAGCTCAAAGGTGCCCAGCATGCCCCTGTGGAAGGACAGTGGTGATCTGGCTTCCCTAACCTGCCTTGTTCTTAGCAGATACTTGCACACAGCTCAGAGTGGAGAGGTGGTGAGAGCTTTGTGAAAATCTCCCTTCCATTCTGGCACAGCATGAAGCAGCAAGTGCCTCTCACGTCCTTGGTCTCTGAGGACAGCCTCCCTGACCCCTGGTTCTTCAGAGCAGTGCCCTCCCCCTCCATCTATCTCACAACTTCCATCCTCTCCAGTGCAGGGCATACAGTGGGTTTGCCAGTCAGAGCCACTCCATTAGACAAAGTTAAATACCATGTGCTATGCAAATACTCAGGAGCTTTTTCTCCTAGAGCAGTTCCTACTCAGATGACAGCTTCCTCGCAAGAAAGCTCCTGGCTACCAGCCTGTCAGGGCTCATTGGTGGATAGTGTGAGATTTCCTTTCCAAAGCAAGGCTACTCTGCACATTTCAGGCTACTTATTAAGTGAGCTGGAAACTTGTTATAACTATGAGACTTTCAGATAGCTAAGGTTGCCCACATCCAGTGCTGACTGTCATGGGACTCTCCACCCTCTCCCTGCAGAGGGGAGACCACGCTTCCCCAGCTGCGGTGCTGGGCTGACAGATGCTAGAAGGCTGGTTTCTCAAACTGCGCTGTTGTTCTGGATCTCTGAATCCACAAAACACCAGAGTCTATCTTTCTCGCTGGTTTCTGGTGGTTTCCCATGACCATTCGCTTCAAAATGAACCTTTACACTTGCTGCTTTGATCTTCTTTGTGGTAGAGATGAGTGATGGTGCCCTATCCATCCACCTTGAACTTCTCCAGAGTGCTAGTGAACTGCACACTGCTACCCCACCCCTTTTCTGATGCTCGCTGTACTTGGGAACACTCTCCCCCTGGCTATGGGTCTCCTGGGAACTCTGCTTGGTTTCTGGGCACTCTGATTCTTGGACCTTCTGGTAGTATAGACCAGATACATCTGGTCTTTGGCATCCAAATCTGGGTCTGTATTATCCCAGGCGGATGATACTATGCTAAAGAGCCTCCTTACTGCAGGCTTGCCTACTCACAAAATTAGCAATTCCTTTGCACCCAGGACCCGCCTCAGAAACATTGATGAAATCCATTTTTCTGTATGCCAGTCTTCAGCCATTACAGTGGAGAAAACATGGACTCTGACAGCCATATGCACCTGGACAAGCTTTGACCCTCTCCTGAGCCTGAGCCTCAGTTTCTTCATCTGTAAAATAGTCATGATATAGAGGGACAAAAACTACCCTAAAGAGGTTCCAAAAGAACAACAATCCCCCTTTTTTAGAAAATCCTCATTTCTGTGGAGTGAATGTTGGGAATCTTTATTTCTTCTATTACGGTATCTATTCCAGGGTTTAGAGAATCCAAGTTCTTTGGACACTAAAACTGTCAGAGACTGGCAATCAGATAAGTAAAGCAGCTGTGATTCTCTGCTTAGGAATGGGAACTATTCTTCATTCAAATCTCATGCATGGGGTCAGTCTTGGAGTAGAGAGAAAAAGGAGAAATTGTCAGGCTCTTCTATAGTCTGACCAAGTGGTCTTTCTAGGGTAAGTCCTTTCTAAGTCTCAGTTTCCTCATTTATGCTTAGAAGATGACAAAGCTCCTTGAAAAATCAGTGGTGATACCAGGCGTGGTCATGACTTTAATCCCAGTACTCAGGGGGCAGAGGCAGATCTCTGGAGATCAAGGTCAGTCTGGTTTACCTAGCAAATTCCAGGCCAGCTGGGGCTACAAGGAGACCATGTCTCAAATTTTAAAAAATAAGACTAATAAATCAGTGGTGAGCTGGAGGTGCTGCTCAACAGTCAAGCACTTGTAGAGTGTTCATGGACTCAATGCCCAGCACTAAAGAGAGGACGAGGGTGGTGTGAAGGAAAAGAAAGGAGAGGGAAGGGGTCATTGGGAAGGAAGAGAGGAGGAGAAATCAGTGATGAGATTCTTAGAGGCCAGACCATGCGTTTTCCGAAAGATACTCAATTTATTCCAATTCCTCCCCATCTCCATGGTGAGGCATATACTCAGGGATAGTGTGATAACACCATCAAAACTTGTCCCTGTGAGTTTAGCTTCAACTTCTCACTATTGGAATTGTATAACATTACTCTTGCCTGTAACTCCTGCTCCAAGGGATCTGATGCCCTCTTCTGGCCTCTCTGGGCACCCACAAACATGTGGTATTCACTGACATAGCACACACACATACACCTATATAAAAAAATTTTACTCTAAAAAAGGAAGAGAGATGATGCTTGATTGCCTGGTGAGTGTGTTAAGCGGGTTGTGTGTGACTGTGACAAATGCCTGAGGGAATTCATTTAAAAACAATTTTAAAAACCGAAAGGTCTCTTTTGGTTTCTGTCCATGGTTGATTGGCTCTGTTGCTTTGGGGCTGCGGTAAAGCCATACATCACTGTGGGAAGTGGACAGCAGAGAAAGCTGCTTACCTCAGGACAGTCAGGAGGCAACCAGAGCCACGATACATCCTTCAAAGGCAAACCTCCAGTGACTACTTCCTCTAATTAAGCTCCCCCTTCCACAGTCCTGCCACTCCTGGAAGTCTTCAGATTTTGAATACATTCACAGATAAAATATTCATTCCGTCAGAGACCTTGGGATCGCATTGTCTTCAGAAACACCCTCTCATACTCCCAGAGTGTGCTTTACTGACCTCGCAGGTGTCTTCCAATCCAATTACATTGGTGATCAAGATCACAGTAAGAGCAACCCAAACATTTTTTTGAAGTATATCATTCTAGAAACCAAAAATTGGGGCTCCTTGACCTGGAAATGTGCGATTATTAGCCCACTAATATCAGATGACCACAGCTTTCATATCTAGGGTGTGGGTAGTAGCAGGCTCGCCTTGTGTCATTATATTTCTGAAATTCTGCACTGTTTTTCTTCTGCCCTAACCCTGCCTCTATAATTTAGGCTGTGCCCTAAGATGGCTATCTCCTTGATAAATCATGCTGGTAATGTGAAATCGTTTTTAAGCTGGGAAGGAATGGAATATGTAATCAAAAAGTCATGCCCAATTTGCTCAGCCGGAGCATCTGACAGTAGAAAGGTAGAAAGTGCCTTTCGCCAAGAATAGCTTGTGAAATGAATTAGAGAATCAAAGCTGTTATTTCAGCTACTGTTTTGCAGTTCGTGAGTTCTCCGGATGGCTGCCGTTGTCACCCCATCATTCTGGCTGAAAAGGAACTGTGACTGATCTTAAGTTCCTTTAACTGCGTTTTCCCCTTTAAATTATAGATAAGAATCTGGATTCAGAGGTAATTCTCTCTGTTGCACTGTGAAGACAAATGTGCCTGTTTATCCAGACCTGGGAAAAGTTTGAGATTTAGCTAGACTCAGTAAAACACCATGACAAAGACAAAGTATTTTCACGAATAATAAAAGCAAAATAGAATGTGATATTCTAAAAGTGAGTTCAATTGTGCTTTAGATTAGAATGGAAAATAAATTATAGGTGAAATTGTACACAGCACAAAAAGAAAAGCTTTCTAAACTGTAGCCATAACCCACTTACTAAGAGCTGTGTTGAGTAGGTAAGAGTTCTAATGTAAAAAAAAAAAAGTTATCTCTTTGGGTTTGACATATAATCATAAAATAATACTAGCAATAATAACGATACCTAGTGTAGATGTTTATCATGTGCAAAAGGTAAAGCTAATCACACCCATGTGTCTTATTGTTGACAGGAAAACAAGCAGTCAGTGTTAGGTATTGTCAGAGTTACCACATCATAATCTTATGAGTTGCAGACCTTTATTGTCTCCATTTTTCAATGAAAGAAACTGAGATCCCAAGGTATTAGGTTACTTGCCTGAGCTTTATGTCCTGGACCTGAGTATTCCTTCATGTCTATCTCATCCAGGAGGCGCTGCCGTGGACCTGAGTTCAGTCCCCTAGAACTTATGTTTAAAAAAAGTCTGGGCACCACAGCCACATCTGTAACCCCAGCTCTAAGGAAGCAGAGACACATCCCTGGGGCTTGTTGACCAGAAAGTCTAGTTGTATTGGTGAGTTCCAGGTTCAGTGAGAGACCCTGTCTCCAAAAATAAGGTGAATAACAAAAGACACCAATGCCAATCTCCGACTTCTGTGCCCATGTGCACATCTGTGCACATACACAAACATACACACATATATACATATACACACAAGACATTTAATAAAAACTGAATGAACTATAAATTTAGGTAAAAATCCTTAATCCCTTAATCTCTTTGTTGAAAAGACTCTATGGAAAGCTTCTGAGGTCTTCATCTCACTTTGTCTGCCCACACTGAAGATGCCTAGAACAGTCTGAGACTTTCCAGAACAAATGAAGGGTCTGATTGTTGAATTACGTTTGTCATTAAACCATTAATGATTCACCCATTGAGGTCTAATTAAAAATCAGCTACTCTGCTTAATGACTGTTGCAAAGGAGGTAATTGTTGAATAATTCCATACATTTAACCTCCTTGTTCAGCGAAAAATACATTCTTACCAAGTGCTGAACTGTCAGGGTTTTCCTCTTTAAATGCAGGTCCCTCTGATGCAGGCCGATGTGGCATCCTTCTGTTAGTAAAGCTGTCTGTCAATGCATGGACACTGATGTTACTCAGTTATTTCAAAGATGAAAGAGACAAAGGTTATTGAAGTTGGTACTTATAACCATGAAACAAATTCTCTCCTCAGTTCTCTGTCATTGAGTCAAGTTTCCTTCCTAAAAAGGAGAGATACAAGATTCATACTTAAATGTTCATTTTGAGAGAAAACTACACTTTTGATTTTCTAGTATATTACATTTTCTTCGTGTTTACCCCTTCCAATGTGTGTTTAGTCATTTTATAAGTTCTAAGCATCATAATTAGTTTTCATAAAGCTTTCCTGCCTTTGGGAACTTGCTTTCTGATTTACTGATGTTGTCATGCTGTAACTCAGTTGGCTTACTGTAACCTTGCTCAATACCCGACCCTGGAGAATCAAGTTTGAATTTTTCAGGCCCATCTTACCTGTTCAAATTTGTAGTTGAACTACAGCGATGGTAACTAACTGGCTGGACCAGTGTTCATTATTACTTCTTTCCTCTCCTGTCCTAATACGGAATTCAGAAATAATTCTCTTAAAGTAAGAATCCAACACCAGCCATAGCCTTAAGAACTCTATTTTCTTCTCCCTGGTGGGAACCACAGGAGACGAAAGTGTTGTGTCACACAATACCTTGGAAGACATGACCAAATGTCGAGTCACCCCAGAAAGGGAACCAATGACCAAAGTAAGGGTGCCACCAAAGTCCAACTTGGTGAACCAGAGTTTACTGATGTTACTTATAGGTATAGGTAAGGGGCTACTTACAGGAGAAGAAATGACTCAAAGATAGTTACATCACCAAAAGCCCACCCCAGCATGGGTGACAGTTGATGCAAACTGGAAATCTGGAATACAGAACACCACCTGCAGCAAAAAATAAAATAAGACCTGAAGATACAGCGGTAGAGTACTTACCATGTGCAAGGCCCCAGGTTCAATTCCTGCCATGAAAATAAAAGGGAAAAAGAATACGCACATCACCGATTAGTGATGAGAACTAAACAAGACCACACTTGACAGTGAAGGGCAGAAGTGATTTAACCCATGTTAATTATCTACCTCCGACTTGATGGTCGATTATGAGTTTTTCATTCCCTCTATACACAATTCACCTTTCAGAATCTTAATCTAGCCTTGTCCTTGGCAGCTGTTCTCAAAGAAATTATAATTTATGAAGGTTCAGTGCAGAATGCTAATTTTAAAGTCTTTGTGACTACTAGCAAGACTGATTTAACGTGGAAAACAATAACTACTAGGTATAGAGCTGGTGGAACAGGGGTCCTCCATGGTCCCTGCAGAGATACATACCTATCTGAGCATCTAGAAACTGAATGTGGTCTCATTTGGAAAAAAAAAAATGGTTTTCAGATACAATGAAGTTAGGAATCTTGAGATGACGGGATCACCCTACAAGATCCAGGTGGGACATAGAGGCATCACAAGAGCAAGAGAGAAAAATCAGACAGGCAGAAGAGATGGAGGTGATGGGCTCCCTGAGAAGAGAGGAGTGTGGTAGCCTTACATCAAGGAATGCTAATAGTCACCCAAAATAGAAGAAGCAAAGAATAAGACCTCCATGGGTCTCACTAGATCTCAAACTTCCAGCCTCCAAGCTGTGATAGAACCAATTCCTGTTATTTCACACCACTGAATCTATTGGTACTTTGTTACAGCAGCCACAGACAACTAATACAAAATGCTGTGACTATTATTAATAAATACAAACCAACTGTTTTGCTTTAAAACTTTACTTTTTAGCTTTGATATAGAGAATATAGAAGAGTGTCTATCAGGGCTGGATAGATGGCTTAGTCCAGAAAGTGTTCGCTATACAAGCATGATGGTCTGAGTTTGGGTCCCCAGTGCCCATATAAAAAGCCAGGTGTAGTTGAGGGGACATCTAACCCCAGAACTGGGAGTCAGAGGCAGGAGGATCCTGAAGCTCACTGGACAGTTAGCCTAGGCAGTCAGTGAGCTCCAGGTTCAGTGAGAGACCCTGTCCCAAGAGAAGTAAAATGGAGAAGCAATTGAGGAAGACACCTAATGTCAACCTCAGGCCTCCACATGCATGTGCCCACATGTGCACCAGTAACCATAAACATGTAGACCCACACACATGTACCCACACCCAAAAAAAGAAAGAAAAAGTCCTATCCCTAGCATTTTTCTAACCAGAACTCTTACTGGAACATTGGCAGTTGAGATGGGGGTCAAGAGTAGATGGAAGAGTTTCTTAGAATATTGACGTCACATCACGTCATTCTGCCTTAAATCAACCAGGTGCCTCATGACTACTATGGGAGGTAAGAAGAGACAGCACATTTAAAGAACTCACCTCATACTGCACACCAGTTTTAATGGTGCCGACAGTCACAAGTACCAATCACACTGGACATTGATACCAGTTGAAGGCTTTCCATCCCACTCTGCAGTAGAATCCAGTCAACTAAGATTGAAGATACTTGCGATCCCATCCCCTCCGCTGTGTAACAAGCAATGCTGATAACCTCCAACATTCTACTCTTAAATAGCAAACGTGGAAAGTTGGCTCAGTTCTCTGACTTTCCTTAAAAAGTCCATGTATCATCATTTGGCGTCTTCAGTTCTGACACATTTCAGATCCCGTGTTCTTTTTCATGAGTACACAGTGAGCTCTGTCAAGGGTATCACTATAAGCTTATGAAAGAAAGTTTATAGAATTTTCTTCTGAACTCTAAAAATGAAAGTTAGCTTTTTCATTAAAAAATATTTCCCCTTTTCCTAGGGGTGAAATACAACTGGAATATCAGAGCACATCAAAAACAAAACATCGAATTGAGGGGCACAGTGGGCAATAAAGGTGGCTGAGAACTTTGAGTTGCCGCAGGGTGTCTGAGAATATTGCTCTGTGTGTTACTAGATCAGAGCTGAGGGCGACGGTCTAACATCTCAGTTCAAGTGAGGTTAATGGGCTTTTCAGTGATTTCCAGGGGACAGTACGTAAAATCCCACAGCTTTGATATGATGCTCTGAGCTCCTGGTCTGTTTTACAATTACTTTAGTAAGTATATAACCTTTTACTTAAACAAGCATTCCTGCTTCTTCAATTTCTCCCAATTACCTAGTACCTTCTAGTTGCCCCCTTCCCTGAGGAACAGCAAAGTACCTTTTTCTGATTCTATTTCTTTAGGCATTTCCTGCCTCTTGGCTACAAGCTGTCCCTACAGAGTAAGTGACTTAGTATGGGTCAGAATATCAACTTCACAGACTTCCAGACCTTTGTTCCTAGTCTATAATAGGGACTCAGTAAATATTAACTGGCTTCCAAATGAGCATGAATGAGTGTGTGTGGTGGGTAGCATTAGTGTAAAGTGTCAAATAACTCGTGCAGCAAGGAATTAAGCCTTCAGTAGAAATCTGGACATGTGGGAGGCAGTACAAACTGATCAGCACTGAGCTGCTCTCTGCTCCACATCAGGCACTAGAGGCCATAAGAACTCAGTGAGCAAGAGAGGCCTTCCTCCTGTGGGCTGCTCATTCTAGCTGGGATACAGGACGACAAGAAGTAGAGGGCAAAATTGTAGATTCAATTTCAACACATTTGGACATTCACCAAAATCAAACAGAAGGTGCTGCTTGGCTTCCAGATCAAATGACTCAAGTCTTTTTGGACTTCTTGTTTTGAATTCCTAAGCTTTGTTTGGTTGAGCTTTTTGTTTTTGTTTTTGAGACAGGGTCTTTTTATGTAATTCAGTCTGGCTTAAACTTGGATCCTTCTGCCTCAGCCTCCTGGCTACTGAGATTGCAGACCTTCACGCATCAAGCAAAGCGTGTACCTCTCCAAGGTACAGCATACTTTAAATGAAAGAGACTTGTGTCTTCAAGCCTATGTTCAAAGCCACTACTCTATTAAGTATTTTTAATCAATCCTTGCAAATAAATTGAGCTTCAAAAAAATCATAAATTAGCTGGGTGTAATGATGCATGCCTTTAATCCAAGCACTACTTAGCAGGGGGATCTCTGTGAGTTTGAGGCCAGCCTGGTCTACATAATGAGTTTGTGTGTGTGTGTGTGTGTGTGTGTGTGTTTAAAAAGCCAGATGTGGTAGTACACATCTGAAATCCCATGACATAAACATCCTTTGGTCCCTTGACATCCAGGGACAGTGAATAGGTGTTGGAAGGTCATGAGTTCTCTCATGCACACACAACTCTGGGTATAACTACTCAGTTAATTATGGAGAAACAAGTGTTTTAACAGATGTTGTGTCATAATTATCAGAGAGGGAAGGAAACTCACATTACTGATACCTAGTATGGAAACTCACATTACTGATACCTAGTATGGCCCAGGTCTCTCTTAGATGCTTACTATGTGAAATTATTTCATCTTAATACTCCCTTTGAGAAGAGTATAATCAGGTCTCGCTTTCACAAGCAGTCACTCAGAAAAATGATGCACTTTATCACAACTCAAAAAGGCAGTGGCAGGGAGCCACACCCAGTGGTTCCTACAGCAGGTTTATGTTCTCCCACATCCCAGGAGGCCTCGTGTTTATTTATGTGAGCTCCTTCATGGCAGTTGCTGTCTACAATTTGTCATGTGTCCCCACTGCATCTGTTGCTCTCTGAATGGAGCCCTTAGAGTAGTCTTCATGAAGCGAGGGAGAGAAGAAAGGCTCCCGCTTGGCCTTGCACTTAGAAAACACTTAATAAATGCTTATGAGCAAATACAAGGTTTTAGAAAATCCCCCTCAAAGCTTTCCCTTGAGCCCTTGAACCCTTGAGCCCATCAAGTGATCTGATTGGCAGGACTTGATTTATCAGCCTGCTCCAGGCAAGCTTGTGAAACAAGACAGGAGTGATGAGGCTGGAGGTAATGTAATTTTGGCTGAATCCATTAGAGGCCTGGTACTGCGGGAAACTGGGACACAGAATTAAAGTGCCTTTCATAATTTATACTCAAACACAAACGGGATGTGGAGGAGGACCCTTGCTTTATATTCTGATGACTTTTCCTCTGAAGAGCAGCTGTCAAATGAAATGCTGCCAGGGCTGAGGGAGCAGAGAGAAAGGCAAGGCCATTTCACTGTGGCCTTGCATCTTGTCACAGAGACACCATAATGAATCACTGCCCATGAAGGGACCCATGTTTCCAAGGCCACTGTGCATGGGAGGGGTCAGCAGTAAGGGTCAGCTGGGGGACTGCAAGGTCCTCATCGTGGAGCTCTGCTAATTTTACCACTACTGACAAGATAAAAGGGCTATTTTAGGGACTCGTGCACAGTGTAGAGAGAGGATGAGGACATTTGAAATGTAGATCATTCATTACCTCACCTCTGGGAAGGAATCAGAGGGATCAAAGAGTTAAGGGTTTCTGAGGCAATTCACCTGCTCCCAGGACCTCCTGGCTCTGAGAACCATGGGATTTCCAGGGCAGAAGTGACCTTTCTTTTGTAAAATGAGGGAGCCGGAACCCGTAGCAGAAGACACACCAGGGAGAGCCGAAGCCTGATGTCAGGACTGTACAACCTGCAGCTCCTGGATAGTCAGCTCTTCTCCGCGTTACTATTATTCGACCAGAGACTCAGGATTCAGTCTTTTTCCATAAAATAAGGATGACAGCATCACTGATAGCCTTGTTTTAAAGGTCAAAGGAGGCCCATGAGATGGCTCAGTGGATAAAGGTGCTTGCCATGACCTAATGACCAGAGTTCAGTCCCCGGAACCTACGTGGTAGAAAGAGAGAACTGACTCCCAAGGCTATCCTCTGCTCTCCACAGATGCACACACACTCACATAAGTAAATGCAAAGATAAAAACAAAAAATATCAAAGGATAATGGATACAGAGTGAGAATGTTTTGCAAATGGAAGTCTCACAGACGCTGAACACGTCTCTGCAAGTATGGCCAATATTAACTTGGCTAACATTAAGATAGATCCACCCCTATTCTTTCGCCAGGGTAAATTGGCTTTTCAGTAGACATTTCCTTTTTAACACTCTAATAATATGTTCCTCAGTTTTGTTTATAAGCTTTTCTTCTCTCACTATAAGAAAGTGACATGGCCAGGTGTGATGAAACATGCCTATAATCCAGCATTCTGAAGGCAGAGGCAGGAGGATGACCACAAGTTTGAAGGCATTATGATCTACATAGTTGCGTTCCAGGAGAACCAAGGATTTTGTGTGAGGCCCTGTCTCAAAATAAGGTGGCCGGAGAGCAGGATGGCTCAGCAGGTAAGAGCACTTACCACTGAGCCTCATGACCAGAGTTTCAAGGAACACACATGGTGAGAATGAACTTCCACAAATTGTCCTGTGACTACATGTGTGCTGTGCTTTGTGCACACAGACACCCAAACCCATGCACTCACACCAAAATAAATAAATACATTTAAATAAAAATAATCCATGATGGTTCATGTCTGTCATCACAACACTTGAGAGGTTGAGGTAGGAATATCACTGTGAATCCAAGGTGAGACTAGGCTATAAAGTGAGCTCTATGTCACCCTGTGCTACATAGTGAGTTCCCAGGACAGCCTGGGCTAAAGTGAGACTCAGCCACAATAATAATAATAATAATAATATGCTCACAATAAACAATTTTTATATTATTCTAAAGACTTTTAAAAATCATGTGTATGTATGGGGTGTGTTCACATGAGTGTGATGCAGCTCAGAGGCCAGAGAAGTCAGATCCCCTCAGAACTACAGTTACAGGAACCTGTGAGTTGCCTGATATATGGGTGCTGGGAACTGCACTCAGGTTCTCTGCAAGAGCAGTATGCACTCTTAACTGATGAGCCATCTCTTCATAAATATTTTTTGAGATATAAATAAAAATGCCATGGATATTCACCAAACCCAAAGATGATAACTATCAATCTTTTGATAAATTCCCTTCCAGCTTTTCTCATGCATATTTTAGCAGTTATGTGCATACTGAATTGAATAGCGTACGTGCCACTTTTCTCATTTAGTGTATAATGCAACTAAACATTGTTTGTTAACTATATTATTGGGGAACTGGAGAGATGGGTCAGCAGTTAAGAGCACTGGCTACTCTTGCAGAGAATCCAAGTTTGATTCCCAGCACCCACAGTGCAGATAACAACCATCCATAACTCCAGTTCCAGAGGATCCAACACCCTCTTCCAGCCTTCACAGGCATTGCACAACACAGGTGCCCTTACACACGTCACATAAAATACATATACCCTACGCATGTAAAATAAAAGTAATAAAATAGTTTAAATAAATAAATACATTAATGGTTGCATAACACTTTATCCTATGGATATACTATAGATTGCTTGATAATTTTTTTCTTGTTAGACATTAGTTTGTTCCTTTTGTTAAACATATCAGACATACACCAAGCATAGTGGTATGCCTAGAATCCTGCACTAGGATACTAAAGCAGGATAATGAGAGGCTAGCCTGGGCTATATCGTGAGCCTCTCTTTCAGAAACAACAACAACAAAAGAAAAACTAGGGATTCGGAAGATAATTCAGTAAAGTTCTCACTGTGCAAGACGCGACCCTAAGCTTGATGCCCAGAACCTACAAAGTTGGGTGGCGGCCCCAACACTGGGAAGCAGTGATCCTTAGGGCTCACGGATCAGCCAGGCCGGCCTGATTAGTCTCCAGCCCAGTCAGAGACCCTGTCCCAAAAAAACAAGGTGGACAGTGCCTGAGGGATAAAAGCCAAGGTTGACCTCTGGCTTCCACTTCCACACACGCACCCACACACTCATGCACACATACGTACACACCATAAATAAATACATAAATAATAAAACTGCTACATAAAATAGTACACAAATAATACAACATTGTTGTTGCTCAATTCTTAACAAATTTCATGGGAAATCAGATAGCAAAAGAAACTCATGTAGTTAAATAAGTAGTAATAGTAATATAAGGAGGTTGGGGAGCAAATACTGGGACTGAAGCTAAAAATGACCAGTTTGGGGCTGGAGAGATGACTCAGCGGGTAAGAGCACTGACTTGCAAAGGACCCAGGTTCCATCCCCAGCACCCACATGGTGACTAACAACTATCCATGACTCCAATTCCAGGGGGTCCAATGCCCTCTTCTGACTCCGTGGGCATTGCAGGACATGGGTGCACTTACACATATGTAGGCAATACACTCACATGCATTAAAAAAAAAAAAAAAAACAATTTGACAATTCAAAAGCTATTTATGTTAGTACCCAAAAATATTCATTTCAGCTATAATATAAGCAGTTAAAAAAACAAAAAACAAAAAAACAAATCTTGTTCACAGCTCCTATAGAGCTGCTGGATACGTGTGAATTGTTTGCCACAATCATGGAAGATCTGGGAGAGACGCATGAAGAACTGACAGGCCTTCGCTGTGCAGGGGGTGAGGACCCCTGAGCCGAGCAACCGCGAAGTCAGACCATGATTTGTTTTCAGAGACAGTTCGCGCTTGGGTTGCAGGCTCACATCAAAAGGCATTTCAATCCTGCCAGAACAGGCTGCAGTCTTGGGAGTCAGTCACCCTTCACTACCCCCTTTAGGGGCCGTCTCTCAGGACCTCATCCAGGAGCCCTCCTTGGCCTCTTGCCTTTGTCAAATGCTGGAACATGCCCTTCTGAACAGTGGGGACCCCTCTTTGTCATCCATTGCAAAGTGGGAAAAATGATTTTCTCATGCTCCCAGGCCTCTCAGCAAGGGTGACAAAGGAAACATGGGCTTCAGTCTGCTTCTGAGCAAGTAAAAGCCTAGTAGTCAGTGTTTCTTAATTCAGTTTCTTTCTGTATCATATTTTTCATAGGAGGAATTGAGATCTATTAAATGCCCCCTTGAAACCAAGGTCCATTCTTTCATTCTTGCTAGTGCTCCTTAAGTCAAGGATGATCTTTACCTCCATTTTTTTGGCCAAAAGAAAAAATGTTGCATGCTGTGTTAGCCACATTATGTATAAGATTTTGAAAAATGTTCCTAACAATCAGCATTGATTCATCCACGCGATCTTTTAGCCAACATTTCTTCCACTCCCTCTCCTTATTCTGTAGATTACATAGTCACAGACATAAAAATGTATCTGATGTTTTCAGCAAACTCATGTGAAACCTTTAGAAAAGACAAGCATAAGAGAGTCAAGAAAGACTGATTACTTAAATATGGGTAGAAATTCTGAAATTTCTGAAGTTTTACCAGGGCCTTGAATAAAGTTATAAAAATTTATTAAAAATGCTTTATATTACAAAAAATTAAAGAAAAAAATCTGCAATATGGAGAAGGGAGAAAATGGATTTTTGTTCAAAGAGGACTAAAAATCAGTCTCCATAGTGATGATTAGAAGATAATGGTACATTATTTATAAGAGTTTTTGAGGCAACCATCATGGTTAATTGCCACTAGGCAAATGGTATAGAAGGTAAGGTATGACAGTCATTCAGAAACAGCCCAGGTTATACCTTAGCCAGGCATGGTAATGCACATTATAATCCCAGAACTTGGGAGACAGGGAGTTCAAGAGTTCAAGATTATCCTTGGCTACATAATGAGTTCCAGGGCAGCCTGGGCTACATGAGACTGTGTCTCAAAAAAAAAGAAAAGGTGGGAGAGGAGAAAGTTGAAAGAAAACAGTTAATAACTCAAGTCTTTTTCCATCCAAATTGTTATAAAGTAAGACTGTCAGACTGAATAAAGGCGTACAGCTGACAGGCCCTAAATTTGAATTTCAATTAAAGAATGAGCATGTTTTTCATGTATGTCCCAAATATTTCACAGAGCATACTTACCCTAAGACTGTTTCATTGTTTATCTGAAATTCAGTGCTGGCCAAGACAGCCATTGCACATGTGACCTCACAGCAGATGTGACTGCATGCACAAGACTTGCACACGATCAAGCCAGCCAAATTACCAGCACAGATTGGGGAGGGATCGTGAAGTCCTACCCCTTGCTGAGGAATCATGGTTATTGACAGCTTCTAGGGAATGGAGAATCAGTTTTCTTTAGAGACGTAACCCCTGAACGGTGCTCAGGTACTAAATGAGATTAAGAGGGAATCAAGGAGGAGGAAGGGGTGGGGGGTGCAGGAAGAATTGGAGGGGAGGCATGGGGATGGACTTGATCAAAATATACCATATACATGTATGAAATTACCAAACAATAAAAAAACCTTTCAATCCTGTATTTTATCTGGCAACTCCACGAACAAGGCAACAGGAAGATGCTCAGACACTTCAGAGATTAAAGAGCTAGGTTTGTCGTTCACACATTTTTCCTAAAATGATTACTTGGAAATATTTACAAAACAAAGAATTCAAAACTTGTGCTGTCATAATTTAAGAGACAGGGCTAGCAGTAAGCACAAAAACTAAATTTTTAATGGCTGGAGAGAGATGGCTCAGTGATTAAGAGCATTTGCTGCTCTTCCAGAGGACCCACATCAGATGGTTCACTACTGTCTATAACTCCAGTTCCAGGGGATCTGTCACCCTCTTCTGGCCTCCATGAGCATCTGCACACACGTGGCCTACACCTACACACAGACACATATATACACATAAAAAAGAACCCCCCCCCCCCCAAAGTAATTGCTCTAAACTAATTCAAATGCTACTGATTTGGAATTAGGTGACATTACCTGGAAGTGAATGTGATTAATGGCTGGAGACAAACTGTAAGCAGGATTAGAGTACATTCTACTCAGGAGAGCGAAGTTAGAGAGAGAGATAATAATATATCACCTTATTTATAGAGTGGTGTTGTGTGTACTCTGACATTTGAACATAATCTTGGGAGAGGTAAGAAGTCAATAAGGGAAATAAACATACATTTTTCACCAGTACAGTTGGAGAGATGAGCTGGAAGCTTTAAAGTATTGCTCTACATTTAGACAGGAAGAAGAGGCATGATCTTCTGTCTCCAAGTTCAGCAGGTTATTTCAACCAAAAGCGAGACGTTCCACTGGGTGTTTCAAACTTTCAAATCCAGTTTATTGTTACCTAAGGTCAGAGAAACTGATTTCCATTCAATAAGCATTTGTCAGCTAATTAACATGGTTTCTGATTAGTTAATTCGGGTGCTTACTGAACGAGTGCCCTGTGCCAAATCATATACTCTGAGGCATATAGAAAAAGGAGAAGGACCTGGATGGATGGCTCAATGATAAGAGCACTCGTTACTGTTCCAGAGAACTTCAATCTGGTTTCCAGCACCTACATCAGGCAGCACATAATCACCCAAAACTCTAGCTCCAAAAGGAATGCCCTCTTCTGGCCTCCAAGGGTACCTGTACTCGAGTGGGCATACACACACACACACACACACACACACA
This sequence comes from Eospalax fontanierii, assembly GCA_035773235.1. Taxonomy (NCBI): domain Eukaryota; kingdom Metazoa; phylum Chordata; class Mammalia; order Rodentia; family Spalacidae; genus Eospalax; species Eospalax fontanierii. Next base: position 10,017,373 of record CM069547.1, read on the forward strand.
CACACACACACACACACCTATAATTAAAAATAAGTATTTTTTAAGAGGAGAAAATTTCTGTATGCTTAGAAATTAACATACATATAACAGGGAAAGAGTTATGTTTCTGAGTCAAAAACATGTCATGAAAATAATATTTAACAGGGGCTAGAGAGATGGTTCAGCAGTTAAGAGCATTGGCTGCTCTTTCAGAGGACCAGGGTTCAATTCCAAGCACCCACATGATGGCTAACAACCCTCTGTAACTCTAGTTCCCAGGAATCTTATGGCCTCTTCTGGTCTTTGTAGGCTTTGCACAACATAGGTACATTTACATTGCAAGCAATAAACTCATACACATAAAATATAAATAAAATTTTTAAAAGAAAATATTAACAGAATATTACTCATTTAAAGAATCTGTATTTTTTTTTACCTGTGCTTAGGGGGAAAAAAGAGAATGTTTGGACTACTGGAGAGTTTTGTTTTCTTCTTTGTAATGTTCTATATTTTCTAAGTTTTCTAGGGGTAATAGAAAGTTCTTGAGAAATCAAGAAGAAACATTTGCTTTGTTATTGTACCACTGTGACAAAATCCTGACAGAATACAGGTAGGGAGTATTTATTTTGGTTCACAGTTTCAGAAGTTTAGCCCACCATGGTTGCACAGCTCTCCCTCATGGCAGCATGAGTTTGAACTCCTTTACATCCCAATGTGATCAGGAAGCAGAGAGAATATGACAGGAGGGAACCAGGGATTATGTACCCCCAAGGATCTGTGGCCAGTGACCTACTTCCTCCAACTAGACCCTGTCTCCTCAACAGCACTACCAGTTAGGGACCAAATATATGAGTGGTGGGGGCCAGGGGGAACATTTCATATTGAAGCCATACAATTATCTTCTGTGGTGGTTAATATTGTTTATCAACTCACTGGACAGAATCTAGAATCACTCAGGAGACAAGCCTCAGGGATGCCTGTGAGGGATTATCTACATTGTGTTAGTCTCTGACCATGCCTATAAGCGATTATCCTCATTAGGTTCATTGAACGGGGAAGACCCACCCTAAAAGTAGGCATAAAAAGGAGAAAACTAGCTGAGCACCAACAGGCATCACTCTGTTTCCTAACCCTGAGCTACAACGTAACCATCTGTGCCACCTGCTGCCATGACTTTCCTGTCATGATGGAGTGCATCCCCTTGAACTGCGAGTCAAAATAAACCCTTCATCCTTTAAGATGTTTCTGGTCAGGTATTTATTTGGTCCTAGCAGTAAGAAAAGTAGTATATTTCCCAAGTAGGCTAATAATTAATTTTCAGAGAAAATAATGCACTGATCACAGAAGGATGGTAGGTTTTAAAAAAGCAAGTGCCACTGAGAACAAGAACAGTATTATGGTTTCACTATGAAATGTGCCTTGTGGGATCACATGTTGAGTTCTGGGTCTCCAGATGGTGGTACATTTTGGGAGGTGGTAGAAACCTTAGGAAGCTGGGCCTACCTGGAGAAAGTAGGTCGCTGGTCACTGGAGGTGTGTCTTGAAGGCTCTGCCTGGTCCTGGCCCCTTCTTTGCTGTTTCCTGTCTGACATGAGATGATGAAGCTCTTGTGCTATGCACTTTCACTTCCGTGATGCTCCACCCAAGCATGTGAGGCCACAAAACCAGGGAACTGTTAGAGTAGCAAAAAGCCCCATGAGCTCAACTGGTTAAAAAATAAAAATCTCTGGCCTGGTTGGAACCTTCACTTTTGGGGTTTGCTAGATCACCTGGTCACAGGGCCACCCCTAGGAAGGTGGGTTCAGTGTAAATCATGCTAATGAGATGGGCAGAACACCTGGAGGGTTAATGAGATGGTGAACTTGTCCTGCCTGGAATCCCCACCTCTGAGTGCAGTTATATTTTCTTTTTGTAAAATATTATTTTGTGCATATGAGTGTATTGCCTGCATGTATGTAAGTGCACCCGTGTCATGCAATGACTGTAGAGGTCAAAAGAAAGGATCGGAGTCCCCAGGAACTGGAGTTACACACAGTTGTTAGCTGCCGTGTGAGTCCTGGGAATAGAATCTGGATCCTCTGCAAGAATAGCCAGTGTTTTTAACTGCTGAGCCATCTCTCCAGTCCCCTCAGAGCACAGATATTATGGACCCTGTTATAGACATGAGGTATCTGTATGTCTTGCCTACTTTTTTGAAGAAGTCAGAAACGCATAACCTCTCCTTTTCTTCTCCGTATCTGTTTTCAAACCAAACTTTCCCTAACACGTTGGGCTGCCCGAATGTCTTGCATTTCTTTATTTTTTTTCTCTAAAGTTTCCTTCTCCTCCCTACCATGCAGCTGCTTAGTTGGCCACATGTCTGACCTCCATGTAGGCTCTAAATTAGCTTGGCTTCATAGTTGTTTTTTTCCTTCTCTCCTCCATTCTCCTCCTCAGGGAAGCTGCTGAGGTTTACAGCTTACCTGCCCTGAGGATTTTTCCTTAAATTAAAATTGTACTAAAGCTTTCCTTAGAGTCCATTCTTAAATTCTTTTATAAATGGTCCAAGGACCCTCGAGGGGAGACCTTGCTTCTCCCTGCATCAGAACTGTGAGCCAAACTGATCCTTTCCCCCTTAGGTTGCACCTGTCAGGTACTTGGGCAAAGTGATGCAAAAAGTAATGGGACAGCAAGTTAGGGACAGCACAGACCTGGTGCTGGTTCTGTCTTTGATTCAGGAAACTAGTTTGTTTGGGCCTCAGTTTCTTCCTATAATGCTGTAAATGAATCGCATGATGCTGACCTCAGTGTGTTGTAAGAATGAAATGTCATACTATCAGATCAGCACAGTGCTTAGCACTCAATAAAGTAATTAGTAGATGTGGCAGTAGTATGACTGTCACTATTCATGGAAACTAAAGCTGTGCCAGTAAGAGAGGGGAGCACATTATAGAAAGTTCCCTAGTTTTGTGGCCTCATGTGCATAGACGTTTAAGAAAAGTTTGTGTCCAGGGTGAGTTTGATGCAACGGGCCTGTCAAAAACAACGCTATTCTAAAGAGACACTAGTGTGTCCGCACCTGACTATCAGATAATGGACTCCAAAGAAATGAGAATTTCCCCAAGAATCTCATGCTGGGGAAGGAAAAGGTGCCAGCTTTGGGGGCTTGGGGGGTGCTTGTCTCCTGAAGGAAAGAGATTTCACGTGGTTCTAACAACTTGTCAGCCCACCTTACAGGATGAGACTGAAACCCAGACAATGATGAGTCAATGGCAGGGGGTACCAGGCCTTGACTGGGACTGCTTAGATGCACATGTCCTTGGCCCTTATTTAAATTTTAAGGACTTCAAGACCCCAAAGATGAACTTTGGGGTGGGAGGGCTGCTGGATCTCTTTGCTCCTCTTCCCATTGTGGCCACATTGAGTAAATCTTTTTTAAAAACAAACATATATGAGTGTTTTGCCTGCATGTATGTAGATGCATCACATGTGTGCAATACCCATGGAATCCAGAAGACGGGGTTGGATCCCCTGGAACTAAACTTAAGGATGGTTGTCAGCAACCATGTGGGTGCTGGAAACAGAAGCCAGATCTTCTGCAAGAGTAGCCAGTGCTCTTAATTTCTGAGCCAGCTTTCTAGCCCAGATAAATCTCTTTTAATTGGCTTATTGAGGATGGGTGGCCAAACCTGGCTTAGGGGACAAGTTGTGACCCCAAAGCCTGATAACACAGAAAAGAGAAAACCGGTCTCCAGAAAGTTGGCTGGAAGGCTGACACAGTTCAGGTGAGAGATGTTATATTAGCTCCCTGGGCTGCTGGAACAATTTACCACAAACTAGGTGGCGAAAAACAAGAGAAATTTATTCTTTCACAGATCTGGAGGTCAGAAGTCTGAAATCAAAGTGTCAACAGGACTTGGCTCCCAGAGGCTTCAGTATTGATCTATTACTGACCCCTTTCAGCTTCTCGTGGCTGTTGTTCCTTGGTTTATGTTCACATCACTCCAGTTCTCAGGGCACAATCTCTGTGTTGATTCTCACATTGCCTTCTCTTCTGTACATCATCTCCTAAATCTTCCTCTGCTTTCTTCTATCCATATATAGGATTGCTTTTAACCTGCCCAGATATTGTGGCTTGAACGTGAAATGTCTCCCAAGGGCTTCTGTGCTTGAATGCTTGGTTCCCCAGATTGGGACACTATTTGGGGAGACTATGGAATCTTTTGGAGGTGATGCTTCACTGGAGGACGTTTAGAGCTGCTTTGTGTCTGGTCCTTGATTTCTGGTCCACCCAGATGTGAGCCTTACATGCCTGCTGCCACAGCCTCTCCGACATGATAGAGTGTCCTCAAGTCATGAGCCAAAGAAAGCCCTTCCTCCCTTAAGCTGTTTTTTGTTAGTATTTGATCGCAGTGAGATAGGAGAAGCTGGGGTCCCCTTTTGGAATTCTCAGTCTCATTAATAACATAATCTAAGAATGGACTCAAATGAAAGTTTTAGATAATTTTATTAGTGTTTAAAAGAAAAACCTCTAAGGCAGGCAAGCCATAAATCTCAGCAGCTGCCTGGAAGAGGTGAATGAAGGTAGAAAAGAGGAAAGAAAATTAAGCCATGGCACGGAAGTCAGGCGAGGAAGGACATGGTGAGGAAGGAGCCTTAGAAGGAGTACAGAAACCCAAAACCCCGAGGAAGCACAACTCGTGAGGAAAACCATGCTTTGAAAAGAGATGGAAGGAATAAAGAGGCTCCACTTTTCTGAACTCTTCAGAAAAGAGGGCAGACTTATGGAGCTACGTTAGCTCTCTGCCACTGCATAGGGGGCAGGAATTCTGGACAGGAAAAGTACATGATCTCACTAAAGAACTAATTATTCCACCTATCTCTTTAGCAAGGCTTAAGGTAACCACCTAGGGGGTGGTCCCTCCACCAGATGACTGACCCAGCAGAACTAAAATGTTGTGTCTCGCCCCAGGTTCTTAAGAGAACTTTCTTGCCACTATAATATTTCCTTGACCAGGAGGAGTTTTCTAACAGGCCTTCAGGTGCTTCTGTAACAAAAGCAATTTAAGAAGGAACTAATATACAAGACAATCCAGCATTACCTCCCATCTCAAAACCATTAGAGTGATCATATTACGGGCTACTTGAGAATATTAATAGGCATGCACCTTTTACAGTAACCCTCTACAGAACTGACGTCTTTAGGGAACATTTTTCAGCCTACCACAGACTGTAGGGAACAAAGAACAGACCAGCTAATAGTCCCAAGCTCAAGCCAGCCTAGATGTTAGCCTCTCAAATTTGCTCAGAGATAGTGTCATGTCAGAGGTAAGCACCCAGCAGTGGCGGTTTACTGAGACAGCAGTACAATCTACCTCAGAGTAATAGCTAATGGGGGTTGTCAACTTGATATCTGTGAAGAAAGAGCCTCAGTTGAGGCACTGCCTCCAGCACACTGACCTGTGGGCATATCTGTGGGGTATTTTCTTGGTTGCTGGTTGATGTGGGAGGGTCCTGCCGACTGTGGGTGGCTCCATCCCTAGGCAAGTGGGCCTGGGCTGTATAAAAAAGGAAACTATGCATCAGAATGGGAGCAAACCAACAGTGTTCCTCCTTGGTTCCTGCCTCTGCTCCTGCACAAGTTTCTTCCCTGACTACACTTGATAAAGGACTATAAAACATAAGATGAAATAAACCATTTCCTTCCTTTCCAAGTTGTTTTGGTCATGATGGTCATCACAGCAACAGAAAGCAAACTAGGACACTCAGTAAGCCTTGGTTATGAGATAGGCATATGGATGGGCCTGGTTATGAAGGATGACGTGCCAGACATGCTGGATAAAGAGAGATACCCTTATGCAAGACAAAGACATAAAGGCTTGTTTCCAAATCATCTGAGGTGGCAGTTCTCAGGAATTTTCCAGCACCTTCCTGTCAGTCCCTAACACTGTTGCAACCAGTGCAGGGCTCTGTGTGGCAGTCATTAATGAATTTACTTCTCAGTCTTTGGACCTGGTGGGGATCCTGGTGTGAAGCTACTGGCAGCTGCAATGTGTCAGAACAGATTGTTTACAGAGCTACTGCAAACATCCCTAAACCCAGGGGAGTGACTCTAAATGAGGGGGAAAAACATGTTCTTGCAAGACAGCTCGTGCCCAAGCCAGAAACTACTAATAGAAGTTGCTTCTCAGTACTGCACAGGCTGATTAGGAGTTCAGTGGGTCCTAATTAGCATGTGAGGCTTATTCATCTGGAAAGTTGTAAAATGGACAGTCCCTGGGGAAATCTGATCAGAAAGAACTGTTGTTCCGCTTGTGTGACTTAGCAAGAGATTAAAAACATAGGTCTCCAGTCTTTCCCATTAGGCAGGTAAAGTAGGAGGGGATTTCTTGATGATCCTTATCAAACATTTATTAGATACCCATACAGGCTTCACAGAGCTAACAAATCACTCCCTATTTCTTTCTAGTTTTTCAAGAATTGGTATGAATGCTAACTAAAAGTGCATCATTTGACCCAAGGGCTCAAAACTGAGAACAAAGATCAGCAGAGGGCTTCTACTCCATTTCTTACATTGACTTGTAATGGCACCACAGAGGATGGATCTATGCTTTTGTGAGAAAACTCTCATTTATTTCAGAAACAGACTTCTTTGCTATAAACACAAGGCAGTGGTAATAGGCTGCAGTAAGGCGGTGCTTTGTTCTGCTCCATCTCTGGCTTCCAAAGGAACAACTTTTTTTAAATGTGCTATGGTATGCAGCTACTGGAAAGAAATTCCAGATTCAAGAGTCACCACCAAAAAGCCTCTAAGTCCTCTTCTGGTTGACAGCATGCTAGGTATCATATAGTTTCAGAGGGGAAAAAAAAAAAAAAAATCTTTGCTTCCAGGAATTAACGTTTCAATGAATCCTTAACGTTCCCATGCTTATACAAAAATAAATAAATAAAAGTTTCCGTTTCATGACATCTGTTTGTTACAGATATTTCCATTTGATTTCTCAAGAGAAGGGGACTAAAAGGTCACAGAAAATGCCTCCACCTCGACCTTGCCAATCTCAAGCTCCAGCATTCCTTCCCCCTTCCCAGCAGAACTTCACAGGTTCTGTTTTGATTCGTTAAGAAATGTGTGCCAAAGTAGCACGAATCAGGACACCTATAAAAGGCAGCAGGCAGCCAGGGCCAACCACCAACCTGGCTTCCCCACAACCCAAGCCCCCAGCCATAGCACCCTGAAATCAATCCCCAGGGATTCCTGAAGGCCACGCCTGCCACAGGCTACTATTGGTGACTGGACAGCTGGGATGCCCAGGCAGGCCAGACTCCCGGAAAAGCAGGGTCCTTCTCACAGCTGGCTTGGCATAAGTCTGATTCACTCTTTCACGTCTTCCTTTCCAGGGTGAAAGTTGCTCTATGATCTTTTCTCTCAGCTTCTAGTGTCCTTGCGCAGGCTTTTCCTCCAATTAATTTCCAGCATATTTAACTTCTCGGAGGATCTGGACTAAATAAAGGAATTAAGGGTCTGCTAGGAGGAACAGAAAACAACCGAGGTAGGGCCATGCCATCCCTTTAACCACCAGCATTGGGATAGGCTAACTTGGAGAGACCAGACTACATTTCCCAGAATTCCTACTCCTGTTTCCTGTTAGGATGGGGTAGAGGACCCCACCCGACCCCCAGAGGTGAAGGGAGGCAGCCATTCTGTAAGTATATGATCACGCTCTGTTGAAACGCTGATTTATCTCGTTGATGCCTAGCAGCAGCTGGGCCTGCCCTGTCCTCCCTTCCCTCATCACCTTCCCGAAGTTTCCCAGACTCTCCCAGCCCACTGTTTGTTGTTGCTGTGTGTGTGTGTGTGTGTACATGCACCCCTGTGTAGAGGTTAGAGGACAGCCTTGGGTGTCAACCTCCTTTGAGACAGGGTCTCTAACTGACCTGGACCAGCTCGGTTAGATTGGCTGACCGGGAGTCCCGGATCCTCCTGTCTCTCCTCTTCCACGTGTGCTAGATTACAAGCCACCCCTTACCATGCAGGGCTCCCATGGTAATGGGTGTGTTCCAGTTCAGCAGCAAGGCATAGGGCCTGCTTCCTCAAGGCGAGAAAGAACAAAAAACAGGGACTTCACACTGGCCTTGTGGGCTCCCCACCGCCGTTCTGTGGGGTTCCAGCTCTCCCACGCTCTCCTCCCTGATTTCTTGTTCAGAGAGTTTGGGCTCCACTGTTTGTCAAGAAGACTGCCTTGGGAAGATCAGACCATTGATGGACCTGGGTGAAATCCTCTGAACCTACCGTGTCATCTGCCACAGTGACACACAACGTTTCAGTTAGCATTCCTCACCAGAACTGGTCCTGAAGGAAGGGTAACAGCAGAGCCAGCACACAGTAGGCACAGGCAAGTGACATGGACAGAGCCAATACACAGTAGGCACAGGCAGATGACATGGGCAAGAAATAAACGTTTGATATTTAAAATTTTTGTTTTAATTGGTACATAATGAGTGTACGTATTTGTGGAGTATGGGGTGGTATTTCAATACAATGCAAAATGATCAGATTGGAGTAACCGGTCTGGCTGTCACTCAAACAGTTATCATTTCTTGTCTTGGGAACAGAGTCCTCTCCTGGCCATCTCATATTTGATGTTTGGGGATTGCTGTTGCACAGACTCACAGTGAGTGAATGAGTATGTGTGTGTGTGTGTGTGTGTATAAGTATAAGTGAGAGAGAGACAGAGAACATGCAGGCTTGGTTCACATGTTTATCTCTGAAGAGTATACCAAAACAAGAAAAAAATATGGGAATTTGGGATATAGCTCAGTTGATAGAGTACATGCCAAGCATGTACAAAACCCTGGATTCGATCTCTAATACTGCATAAAACCAGGCATGTAGTCTAGTGAGATGGCTCAGTAGGTAAAATCACTTGGTGTCAAGCCTGATGACCCAAGTTCAACCCATATGGACCCATATGGTAGAAGAGAACCAACTCCTACAAGTTGTCTACTAACCTCAACATGCACACCATGTTGTATGTGCTATAATAACAGAGAGACAGAGACAGAGAGATAGGTGGTATACACCTACAATCTCAGGATTTGAGAATAAGATACTGTCTAAAAAAACTGAAAGAAAAATAAGATATACTGAAGAAAATATGAATATCGTTAACATGGCTGTGCATGGCAGACATGTCACATTAAGGCAGTGCCCGCACAAAACATCCTGACCCCTGGTGTCAGTTAAAACCAGGAGTGAGCCTGATCTGTTCTAATAATTTATTCCCTCTGATCTCTCTCAGATCTTTCTCCTGGACAAAAGATTTGCTCTTTTTTTATTGAATCAATGCTTCCAGCATGATGTTGAGAATGAAAAGTGGAACCTTGTCTTGTCAGAGAATTTTCCCTTTTGGACCTCTATGACCCACCACAGCACACACAACCACAAGCAGCCCTTACCTGTCTCATCCAATCTGTTGTTTGCAACAGAAATGGGATAATTCATGGTTTCCAAAGACATTCCACTACTTTCAGCACTGATATTTTCACACACACACGCACACACACACGCACACACACACACACGCACACACATACACACACATTTGGGTCAGAGGCAAGGAAGGATCCTGAGGTGTTAAAGTTATATGTTTGAGTTTCATGAGGAGCCCAAGGCCTTGTACACTTATTTACATCATGAACAAACTGAGATAGTGTACATGATAGCTCAAAATATATGATTAACTTGGATTTCAGAGTTAAGATTCTCGTTTGTAATAGAAGGCATTCCCAAACAAAATCATTCCCACATCTACATAAGGATGCTTTGGACTTTTAAGAATTGAAAACCAAACTTCAAATGGATTACATAGCAAGCAAGACTGTCTTCAGTAAGAGGGGCGTGGTGGTTCTACTGCTAGTTCATCTACGCAGTTATCGTTAAAGACCCAGGCTCTACTTCTGCTCTCAGAGGGGTGTTGGTGTCTCCTTTGGGTATCAAATGGCTATGTTAGGTTTGGGTGGCATTCTTACTGTCTCTCTCTTTGGCGCTATCTCTTTCTCTCTCTCTCTCTCACACACACACACACACATAGAGAGATAGAGGCAGACAGACAAGATATTATTAAGTAAAATGTTGACAAAGAAAATGTTAAGCATGTTTAGAGCATTACCCCCGCTCTGGCAATTGAGATCTCTGTGATTCAGATTTGAAGCCCATTTTAACGTCTGATACCCTGCTATTAGAACTTTTAATGCAGAGCAAAGTGTCCTTTTGTCACATCCATAATTAAGCAGGACCTGTGACAGTCAAAAATAAAGTGGTAAAACACCACTCACTATTTCCAGTACCTTGATTTCATTTGATCCTGAGTTTCACAGTCTTTAACAAGTAATTTAAAATCTCTTAGGCTCCCTTTTCTTCTTTTCCTTGCAAAGGGGTTAACAGTTGTAACCTCTGATTCAAATGACTTAATGCAATTGCTGAAACAGTTTGGGCACATATAAATGCAGGAGAAGAGCTAGAGAGGTGGCTCAACATAAGACTGGAGTTCAGTTCCCAGCACTCATGTCTGGCAGCTCACAACCATCTGTAACTCCAGCTTCAGGGTATCTGCCCTTTTCTACCCTCTGCAAGCACCCACACCCACGTGCACATGCATGCTACAGACCCATACTCAGAATCACATACACATAAGTAAAAAATAAAATCAATATTTTAAAAAAAATAAACAAATGTTGAACCACTAGCTGTTACTTGGGGAGAATTAATTGATATACATAAAAGAATTAGAATAATGCCATTAATGTAGTAAACTTTTGGCAAATCTTTGCTACACTGTTACCCTGACTTTAAGTAAGACTAAGGAAGATAATCAGGGCACAGTGAAACACATTCATAACCCCAGAACTCAGGAGGGTGAAGCAGAAGAATTGAGATTCTGAGGCCAGCCCCTGCTCTCAAGGAGTTCCACACCACCCTAGGCTATAAAGTGAGACTTTGTCTCAAAAAAACTAAAAAGGTTGAGGAAGGTAAATAGCATAAAATACAGGGATAATCCTTTAACAATGAATTCATTTATGAAACATCATTGTCACCTTGTCATAATCAATAATAAGTTTTCTTTGAACATCTTTCTGTTTGTTGTAGAATAACCGGTTAGTGAAAGTGAGCAGCCTAATATACTCTTAAAATCATCTGAGGCAGGCTACAGAGATGGTTCTTGCTGTGAAATCATGAGAGGTTGGAGTTTGGATCTTAGAACCCACCAAACACGCCAAGCATCCTGTGAAGGCCTGTAGCCTAACTCTCGGGGGCGGGGGGCGGGGGGCAACAGGATGGCTGCTGAGACTTTTTAGTTTCTATCCAGGTGAGAAAATGTGAGCTCCAGGCAGAGAAAATTCTTGCCTAAAAAGAATTGGCAGAAAGTGATAGAAGAGGACATCTGGCACCCTTTTCTGACCTCTCTGCACTCACACATGTGAGGATACGCTCACAAAGACATATACATACAAACACACAGATAGAGGACAGATGATAGATGATAGATAGATAGATGATAGATAGATAGATGAATAGATAGTTTTTAATCTAAATTGTGCAGATCACCTCTAAAAATCTCCCATGTGGAGCTGGAAGCGGGGTGCATGCTTTTAATCCCAGTATTTGGGAGACAGAGGCAGATGAATCTCTGTGAGATAGAGTCCAGCCTGGTCTATATAGCAAGTTCCAGGTCAGCTGGGGCTACAGGTAGACCCTGTCTCAAAAAAAAAAAAATCTGCTATATAGGGGCTAGAGAGGTGGTAAGTGGTTAAGAGCACTTGCTGCTCTTGAAGAGGACCTGAGTTGGGATCCCAACACCCACATGGTGGCGTACAACCATCTATAGCTCCAGTTCCAGGGAATTCAATGCTTTTTTCTGGCCTCCATGTGCAAAGACATGTACATGGTACACATATGTACATGAAGGCAAACACTCATACACACAAAATAAAAATAAATATTTTTAAAATCTCCTATATGGGACTAGGGTGATGGCTCAGTGGAGAAAGGTGCTTGCTGTGCATGCACAACTTGATTTTGAATCCCCAGTACCCACGTAAAGGCCAGATGCATAGCACAAGTGTCTGTAATCTCAGCACTCCTGCAGAGCTATGGGAAGTGAAGACAGAAAGCCAGCTATCCTGATGTACATAGGCAGATAAACAACAAAAGGGAACTCTGCCTCAAATAAGGTGGAAGGGAAGGACGGACACGTGAGGTGACCTCTGGCCTCCAAACCCATGCTGTGGTGCAACCTGTATTCACACACATGAATGTGCACATGCTTATGATAGACACACAAGGACAAATTATTTTTTAAAAAAAAATAAAATCTATAAAAGACAAAACAGTCAAGCCAGGAAAGAACTCAAATATATGTATCCTTGGCCCAGTTTCTTCTAATGGTGGCAAATTATAAAACCAGACTATAATTTTTAAAACCATGAAATTAACATTAATTCAATACTATTAACTAAATAATAGATCTTATTCCAATTTCACATATTTTCTCCCCAATGTCCTTTTTTCTGTCCCATTATTCAGTCTGTAATTGGCATTTATTTTCATGGTCATAGCATCCTCTGAGCTGGAATGGTTCCTCAGTCCTTCGGCTCTTAAAGCCTCTGCATTTTTTGATGGAAGCTGGTCAGTGATTTCATAGCATGGCTACTCATCAGAGTTTGATGTTACCTTATGATTAGATTGAGAAACATCACAGCAGTTATTATTCTATCCTTCACAGTGCATCATGTCAGGGGTTTCATGAGGTTAATGACTTGTGATGTGACATTGGTCACTTGGCTTAGGTGATGTGAACAAAGTTTCTCCACTGTAAAGTTATAATTTTCTCCTTGGTGACTGATCAATATTTGAGACTAGTGTGAAAATTGTCAGGATTGAAATGAAAGCAATGTGTCAACTCTTGCTAATAAAACAAAAGAAAATAAAGCTACACTATTACAAAGGAAGGGTTCTCACAAATAGATGCCTGATGGGCATGATCACAAAAGACTCTTCCAGAACCCCAGCCTTGCACGAAAAGCTATTTCTGTGAGGACATCTGCCCAGCAACTGTCATTTCAACCTCAGATCAGCAATCTTGATTAATATCTATGACCAAAAATTATTGTTTCAAAATATATAACCAGTGTTGGATTTTGCCATTAATTTGGTACCCACTGCCCACCCTCTGCCTCAACCTCTTTGAATCCATTCATTTTACCTTGGCACCCATGTTCCCATGGCAATGCTACTTATCCCCTCTTTAAATGTTTTAGAATGTGGTCCTCTGAGCAAAATAGCCACCATCTTCATCAGAGCAGCTGCGCCTGCTTGCAAAGGGCTACCAACAACAGGCTTCCTTACTGCCAATAGCACCTCATACAAGGAGGGAGTAGGAAGGGTCAGTGGGTCCTCACCTGAGATTCCAGCTGTTCCTCCCAAACATCTGTATGCAGTTCTGCCCTAATTCCACGTGGCCTGGGAGTCTCTTAGGTACTAGAATATAGAGGCTGGGGAAGACTAGATAAAAGGAAGGAAGCTCCATCTATGTGGCCACGGGGAAGTCATCATTCATCCTGAGTGAAGAGTTCCAGTGCAGCTGCTTTGGAGTCACCATGCTCCTGTCAGTAACCCCTCATCCATGCTCTGAAAGAAAGCCTGATACACTCATTGGTTCCCCGGGGTGAACTCTGGTGGAGTCTTACTTTAGGTGTGTCATCGGTTCCCTGTGAGGAGCAGATAAATTTTATTCCCATCTCTCCAAGGAAGGAATTCTTGCAACACCAAATAAATACCATTCTTTGGGAAAATCCCTCTCTGGCTGATGTTTAGTTGACAATAGATGGGGGGAGGGGTATGAGGGTGTGCACATGTCATTGAACACTGAACACATGGAGGTCAGAGGACATCACTGGGGATTAATCCTCTCTTTCTACCTTGTTTGCGCTAGGTTCTCTTGTCAGGAGATTTTTGAGACTAGGAGAATATTCTGCTTCTCCTCAAACTTTTAAGTTTTTGCTAATTTTTATTTATGTACATGTGGGTGAGCATATGTGTACATATGTTCAGGTGCCCAGGGAAGCTAGAAGAAGGTGTCAGAATAATCAATAAAACAACAAGAAGAGAGATGTCTTAGAAGAACCAGATTGGAGTGATCTCACTTTTCCCTAATGTTTGTTAGGGAATAGAGTTTTCAACAAGAAAACCGAGGAACCTCATTCAACCTCTGTTTACCTGGAACTATAATCCAGCTTCTAAAGTATAATCAGTCTTAAGAACCCAAACCAATCCTCAGCATCCCTCAGTAGATGTTTGCCCAAATCTCAGGGAGCAAGTCTGACAGAGAGCCTGGGAAGGTGAAACATCTCTAACTGGATGAGAGGTCCAAGGATGAGTCTGATCCTATCAGGCACCATATCTGCTAAAGAAAAAATGATTCATGGTTCTTGGTAACGTGGTCTAAGACAGGATAGTATAATGGAGCTTTGAAATAGGGAGTAGGGGAGAGAGATTGAACTTAACTCTACGTACGACTTTCCTCATAGCTGGAATCAAATATCCGACAAGAGGCAACTTGAAGAAGTTGGTTTGGGGTCATGGTTTAGGGTACTGTCCATCATGGCAGAAAGCACGTGGTAATGGGCTCAGCCTGTGGCTGTTGCTGCAGAAGCTTGCTCACATTTGGAAGAAGCAGGAAGCAAAAGACAAGGGATATAGGCGCTTAGCTAACTTGCTCCTTTTCTTCTTTGTATCTTATTTCTTTAGGAGCCTGGGGCCCATACAGATCTTACTCTATAGCTCCGCCTGGCCTTGAATTTGGAACAACTTTTCTGTCTCAGCTTCCCCAGTGTAAGGGTTAAAGGCAGGGTGGGTAAGACATCATGTGGGACTTCTTTCTCCCTTTTTATTCAGTCTAGTACCCTAGCCCATGGTGCCGGATGGTGATACCCACCCCCTCAATTAAGATTTAGAAACCACCCTCACAGATACACCCAAAGGTCACCTCACTAACGCCCTAGGTCTTTGCTCATCCAGTCAGATTGACACTGAAGATTAACCATCAAACTCTGATTCAACAAGGAAAAGAATTTATTGCCTAGGAGAGAAGGATGGAGATTGTGGGTGAAAAGTTATTATAAGGGTAGAGTTTGCCAGGCTGACCTGGTAGGATTCTTGCGGAGAGCAACCCAGGGTGACCTGGGAGATCATGGAGGTTGAGTTTAGTCAGGTATCAGGGATGTTCAGGTAGTAGAATTGGTCAGATAGGGAGGGAGAGAGTCTGATAATTAAAGATAATTTTTCAAAGAAGAAAAAAATTAGTGTATATCATGCTGACCCTGAGAGAAAAATGATGTTAATTTTGTGTGGTTTTGTATATTCAAATTTGCCTGGTTCTTACTAGAACAGGGTACTATGAAGATAGACACAGAAGCCCTCAGACAAGAATGAGTTGGGAGGAGAATTCAGAGGAGCCTGATGAAATGGTCAAGAAGAGCCCCTGTCAAATCAAAATTCCCTTCTTGTTCAGCAACCTTTCACATTATTTTTGCCTTTAAGAAGGCAGGAAAAGGTATAACCTTATTTTTAAGAGAAATGCCCCTTCTTGATTTTAATATTCCCCCAAACTTAAAATTTTGTAACTATTTAATTTGTATCATGATGTAAATTCTTTAAAAAAATTTTAAGCATAGATATTTAAATCCAATTCTGTAGAACATTATGCCATCCTTAAAAACAAAACAGTGTAAGGATTATAAAAAGTACTTGAGATAATGTTAACAAACTAAAGCATGAAATACAGATCTGCAGTACAATATTATCGCTATAAAGAACAAAAATGTTCAGGAATACCAAAATGAAAAGTTTTTCTCTCCTGGTCAGCATGATATACACTGACTTTTTTTTCTTTCCTCGAAAAATTATCTTTAATATTTTTATTATGTGTATCAATTAAAATCAAAGCCTTAAAATTACCAGCATTCTCTTTTCTGGTCACTTGGCTTAAACAGATACTTTTCCGGGGACTTAGAATTGCCACACTTAGCAGAATATAACATAAGACACACGGTCATCAAATTTGAACTTTAGATACTGATGATTTTTTGTTGCTAGTATCAATAGGTCTTGAGCAATATGTATGATGTGTTTATCTTTTTAATTTTCTTTTGTTTCTCTAAAATTCAAATTCAACTTAACTCCCTCTGTTCTATCTGGCAACCCCATGGGAGGACAAAAAGCCATCATTTACTAGTTTAACATACTATATACTGTGCCTTTTTAAAAGAACTGGCAGGCCACACTTTCAAGTTAAATAATACAAAAATTACTTGCCCCACCCCTTTGAACATAGCTTGATTGGTGGGAAGATTTCTCCCACTGAGGATACAAAAGTACAGGAAATAAAACTCCTTAAACTATTTTGAAAAATATTTATCCTCGGCCCAACATACCTCAGTCAAGCCTGGAGTGAGCAGAGGTCAGGAGGAAGGGAGAGGAAGGAGTCTGGCGGTGCAAACAAAAACAAATGGCCCAGGAGGCCATGGGTAGAAAGCAAGAGGTCCACCTTTCTCCTACATAACAGTGAGGAGCGCTGAGTGCACATTTGCATTCTAATTAGAACTATTTCTTCCTCTAGAGCTAAGCTATCATCCTAAACAGACGACTCAAGATCTATTTCCAACAAGCTTTCCACAGTGAGTGCCTTGTTCCAATATAAAATTTCTGGAATCCGAAGCAGCCATTTAGGAAACACCAGAAAAAGCATCTTGGAGCTTTAACCATTAAATCCCATAGTCTGACAGGCTTCCACTGTGTGAGAAATGTGCGTTGCTGTCTCACTTAAACTCTGGTGCCAGCAACGTGCAGATCACTAGCTTTCAGGAATGGGACAGTCTCTTGTTCTTCTCCCTTCCAGTTCTCCCTCTACCCAATTGACCACAGGCGGACATGCTATGTTGACTAGAGCTCTGCTGGAGTCCCCGTCCTCTCCACATGGAAGTTGGTGCTGCCACATTAACAAAGCTGCCAGTCGAGACTCATTTATTTTGGGGGTATTGTCTCACATAAGAAATGCCCCTGTGCCAGGCTGGTGGCACATGCCTTTAATCCCAGCACTCAGGGGCAGAGGCAGTAGATCTCTGTGAGGTGCAGGCCAGCCTGGTCTCCATAGAGAGTTCCAGGATAGCTGGGGCTACAGGGAGACCCTGTCTCAAAAAGGAAGGAAGGAAGGAAGAAAAGAAAAGGAAGGAAGGAAGGAAGGAAGGAAGGAAGGAAGGAAGGAAGGAAGGAAGGAAGGAAAGAAGGGAGGGAGGGGGCGGGGAAGAAGGGGGGATGGGGAGGGAGGGAAATTAGAGAAATTAGAAATTGCCTTGGAAGCCAGAAAGATAACTCAGGTTACAGGAGCTAGCCACCAAGCTTCCATTCTGAAATCCTCAATGTGGAAGGACTCTTGCAAGTTGTTCTTTGACTGCCATATGTGCACCATGGCCCATGAATTGCCCATACACAGACACACATACGTTCACACACACTCCCATACAAATAAATGATGTGGTTTCTTTATTCCTTGATTTTCTAGCCTTTAATTGGTCATATATGTGCATGTGTTTAGCTAGGTCTTGGAACAACTCTTAGAAATCATGCCTACTGCTTTGTGGATAGTGAAAAGGACATGAGATCTTGAGATCTTGAGGCAGAGAACCTGAATTTGAGTACTTGCTCTGTCTAATCTGAGCAAGCTCTGTCAGATACTTGCTAGATGTCCATGGATGACTTACTTTAATTGCTTCATACTCCCTGTCTGTGAGAGTTAATGTGATCTATCATACTTATTTCACAGACTTATTACATGTAGAAAAGCAGGAGGACATGTCAAAATGGTGTATACCTCCTAACCTGCTGTGGTAATGGCATACATCTGTCAGTATTCATCACATGCTGAGCACTGAGCCGAGCCTCCCTCCCCAAATTCTCACGAGAATCTCACCAGGTAAAAAATATCAGTCCCATTTCGCGAGTGACTATACTGAGACCCAGATTGCTTAAGGATCTTGTCCCTGGATACCTTCAGTTGTCAACTGAGAAATGGCCTTCATTACATTGCCCTGTGGACCTGTTTGCAGGGCATTTTCTTAATTGCTGGTTGATGGAGAAGGGCCCAGGGTGGTGACATCCCTGGGCAGGAGGTCCTGGACTGTATAAGAGAAGTAGCTAAGCAAGCCACGGGGAGCGTGTCAATAAGCAGCATTCCTCCCCCGTCTCTGCTTCATTCCTGAACCCAGGTTCCTGCCTGGGCTCCACCTGGGCTCCCCTCCATGATGAGCTCTAAGCTGTAAGGTGAAATAAACCCTTTCCTCCCCAGTGTGCTTCTAGTCAGTTTTTATCACAGCAATAGAAAGTAACTAGGACAGAGATACTTGTAGCAAATGGTGGACTTGGGATTTGAACTGAGGCCATCTGGCAGCCAAACTTGCCGGGTGCTATGTGTAAAACTGGGGTAAAGTAGAAGCTGAAGCTGCTCTTTCCTTGGCACCCCCGAAACAGAAAGCAGTGCAGTTATAGGGGGGCCTGTGACCCTTTCCCTGCATCACCCTTAACTCTGGATCCCCTGTGAGTCTGGTTAGGAAGAGTCAGAATTTCTCACTGTTTAAAAAGGCTTTTCGATGCCTAACCTTAATGTTTCAAGGAACAGATCTGACTAGTAGCATAGTCGAATTTGCATAACACTGTAAGGTGGCACATCGGGAGCCCTCCTGTTCTAACATAAAGCAGAAGCAACTGAATATATTTGTGGGCGTGAAATTAGCCCAGTCCACAGGTGACTGGGTATACAGTGAGATTACTCAGACATTGTGTGTGTGCTTGTGTGTGCACGTGTGTGTCAGTCCAATTTGAAGACTTTGAAATCTACACATGGAGAGTTTCATATAGATATGTGGATCTTCTAGCAAATAGTGCTCTTTAATGTCAAATATTCCAGTGATTAGCTTAGCTATGGACCTATTTGTGTGTGTGTGTGTGTGTGTGTGTGTGTGTGTGTGTGTGTGCGTGCGCACAGGGCAGAGGACAACCTCCAGTCTCATACTTTAGGAGCTGTTTTCTGACATGGGTCCTCTCACTGGCCTGAGACTCACCAGTTTGGTTGGTTGGCAAACCCTAGTGACCCTCCCTACCTGGGACTGCAAGAACATGCCAGTGTACTGCGCCAGTGAGAGGCCCCATCTCAGACACAGCTCCTAAAGTATGAGACTGGAGGTTGTCCTCTGGCCTGTGTACACACACACATGTGCACACATACAAAAATATGTCCGTAGCTGATCACTGGAATATTTGACATTAAAAGAGTACTACTTGCTGGAAGAGCCACATATCTTTCTGAAACTCTCTCAGTGTGGATTTAAGTCTTCATTGTGTGTTTGTCTAAAGGAAAAACAAGGGGCTAGAATGATGGCTCATCAGTTAAAAGCACTAGCTGCTCTTGTAAAAGACTCGGTTTTGTCCTAGTACCCGTGGGGGGGGGGGGGGGGCTCATAGCTGCCAGTAACACCAGTTCCAGGGGATCTACTGCCCTCTTCTGGTCTTCATGGACACTACATCCACATAGCACATATACATACATACAGGCAAAACACTCATATGCATAAAATAAAAATTAAAATACCTATTAAAAATTAAAACAACTCAGTGTATCCAGAGGGGACTGGGGGGTGTGCCTCTGGGAGGCAGGAACTCATGGCTAAGACCCTGGGCTCGCTATTCCAGAAGGTTCCGTTTTACTAGACACCTCTCCACACTTGGCATTTCATCAAAACTGAGACATAAAATCACAATTCTTGAAAGAAAACCCAACCTCTGAAGACCTACCCAGTCTGAAGACCAGACAGTTTCTCTTCACTCCGCTCAAGTTCTTTGGTTAAAAAGCAATACATTTCTTTAAAACAATTTTATTTATTTTTATTTTGTGTGTATGAGTGTTTTGTCTGCATGTGTGTAAATGGACCATGTTCAGGCAGTGCTCACAGAAGCCAGAAGAGTGTGTCAGATCCCTTGGACTAGAGTTATAGGCAGTTGTCAGCCCCCAGGTGAGCGCTGGGAAACGAAAGTCTGCTCCTCACCAAAGCTCTTACCCATTGTGTCATCTCTCCAGCCCCAAGCAATCCATTTCTGAATTCAGCTCAACGTCCCACTTCTCAGAAGTTTGTTTTGGACCTTTGACTGCCCATGTGTGCTCTGTAGAGAAAGAGGCTGTCATGTTTAGGAGTGCATCCAGCATCAAGGCTGGAGAGGCACTGTAGCAGAAAAGTCTAGGAGCCTCCCTGGAAACACTGCTTGTACACAGTTGAAAGGATGTGGGGTATTGACAATCCTGGCAGACTCAACAGATGCAAAGTGCTGTTTGGATATGGCAAGGAACCAGCAGGCATGTGTGTGTGTGTGTGTGTGTGTGCGTGTGTGTGTGTGTGTGTGTGTGTGTGTGTGTGTGTGAGAGAGAGAGAGAGAGAGAGAGAGAGAAACAGAGACAGAGGCTGAGAATCCATTACAGGCTTGTCTGCCTTCTTTCATTCCATGATAATCCAGCTGATTCTCAGTCATTTTACTCCATTATTAAATCCCTAACCTCAGAGTAGAGAAATTCTTTAGAATGGTCCAAAGAAACCAAGTAGGATAAAAGAGATTAAAAATAAAGGAAAGAAATACAAATCCATCAGGGAAATCTCTTGACCATCACAGTGTGGTTATGTTAATGGATTCTCAGAGATCACTGGAAGGTACGTTGTTATGATGTAATTCTGAGATGAGATTTCATTTACAAAGAGGCTTTCCATTGAGAATAGAAGGAAAAAGGCAAAGGATGTGTGATGTTTTCCAAAACCCACCTGTGCTTCTCTAATCCCTACAAGTCTGGAAACTTCCACTTCTCGTATACGTTTCATTTGCCTGACTCCTCATCCCTCTCTTGAAAGTCCTTTGGACCTCCTGTACCTTCATCTCATCCTGCCTCTGGCATGGCGTGGACACTATTCCAGCATGGGTCTAGGATTCCTCTATGCATTAGAGTTTTTCTGTCTTCGGCCTACGTGAAGTTTGCACACCTGCACGGGTACCGCCAACTTCCCTGCACGTCAAACAAGATCACAGTCTTTTTTCAGAACACGTTTGCTTGTTTTGGAAGTATCCGTGCAGGATGACTTGACCTCATCACTCTGGACCTTTCGGGGAGAAGATCGTCATGAAAGGGAGCCTGTGGTAGAGCAGAGCTGGTTACCTCGTGGTGACTTGGAGAGGCAGATACAGACACCTCTGCTGTGGTGCCGAATAGGCTCAGTGTTTTTGAAGCACATCCGTAATTACAGGTGGTCTTCACAGCGGGAGCCCTGCTCGTCCCACTGTGTCCAGAATGAACAGCATGTTAAGTGCTCGATTTGTCTGTCATGAACCAGAGCTCAAATGTGTTACATCCATGGCAGGGCTCAACTTGCACCTCTTCTGAGTTCCTAGACATGTGTATTTTAAGTACGAACCAAGGCACAGGAGCAGCAGGTAGAAGCACTATTATTTAGATGCTCGTTGACAGGCCCTATATTAGATCTGCTTTTCCTATTTCTCACAAATTGCTGTTTTGACAGGTGCCATTTTATTTGGTTGACAGAACTTATTCTGCTGGGATTTTTTTTTCTTCTACAGCCCTCTCTGAATCTCCCTTATAAGGCATAAACACCAACCTGACATAATAGAGAAGATTGACTGACCAGAGGTAACAGTCAAAAGCCCAAATTCACAAGTTCTATCAAAGACAGCCACTAAGTGTTCTAGAAAAACCCCTGTAGCATTTCATTCCAGGCTGTCCTTTAAATGACATTTGATTCCTTTTCTTTCCTCTAGTGAATTAGTGATTTCTCAGCCTTGAGATGGACATGCAAATAAATACTTGGTCAAGCAGATCTGGTGACCTGGTGTCATTTACTAAATGGGAAGCATCCACCCTCATCACAGGTTCTGTGGGCTTCCCTGAGGTGTTATTTAGTGGCCTCTGTGGGGAGTCACACAGCATGCTCCCTCTCGTCAGCTATGACACCCTGAGCAGAATTATGTTTCCTTCTTTCTGTTGCTATGAGATGAGTTTTGTGGAGGCCTAGATGTGTAGACTGTCCTTGGCCTCGCCTGATTTAAGATGAACAGAACACGTACACTTTATCAGTAATATCTCCAGAGACTACAGTTTTCTCATCCCTTTAGGAGAGAGAATTTAGAGAAGAGCGTATTCCTCTATCCCTGTGCCATGTTTTTTAAAGCTTTTTCTTTACAAAAAGGTTTGCTATTTGTAGTCACTTGGGTATTTTATTTCTGTATTTGAAGCTGAGCCCTGAGTTCCTAAGTTCAAGTGCATCCTGTGCTCTGCTGCCATTTTCTCTCGTTATCTTATGGATGCGGGATGTGGTCATGCCTGTGGAAAGGGGTGAACTTCGCCTCTCTCACACTGTCCACACTATACATGTTCCCATCCGCCTACCTGCACCCTTGTTCAGTACTTTGCCAGGGCTGTGCAATACTTCTCTGCCTTTTGTGCTTGGCCCTTCATTAATGCTCTCAACAAGAAGAGCAGCTCACTCCACTGAGAACACAGAGGGAAGACTTCCTCTCCCTTGAAAACCATTGCATTCTTTTCTTCCTGATCTCTTTTAATCTGCCTTAGGGACTATAATCAAAAGAATTAAGTGGGAGTGAATGGTGCTGACATTCTGTGTCTGGAAGGCAGGAGGCCACAGAAAAAGAGCCATCTTCATAAGGCCTGCACTCTAGCAGCTACCCAGACCCCCTCTCCGGAGGATGTGACGACAGGATTTGTAAGCCAAGCTCACTCCCCCACTTCCTATAGCAGCCCGCATACCAGGATTGACTGATGTGGGATGTAAAGGCTGAGCCTTCTCAGCCCAACTTAGGACAGTTTTGGAGGGCCTTTCCAGCTCCTGCACTCCCAGTAAGCCGAGGCTGAGATGAGGCCTCCATGGGAGCTCTGTATTTCCCTCCCTCTGGCCACACCTTCCATAGCTGCTGATCCCAAGGACAGTGCCTAATCAACCCTGGAACCCTGACCTACAGGGATGACATGGCCCGTCCACACAGGCAAGGAAAGGTCACCAGACACTCATCTGAGTAGCCAGGCATACAGTCCCTACAGCTCCCCACACCTGCACATACCCCTGCCCCAGCTCCATGTGCTTGCCGAGTATACAGGAAGTGAAATGTTGACTGAAGTTGATTCCAGTGATGTAACTTCTGTGATCTATGGTGTGCGCTCGCGTGGGGCTTTGCACTGATGCAGTTGCACCAATGCTCCTGCAAGCCAGTCTCCTTCCATGTTCCCCCTCGCCTTGGCCCTTGTTGTTGCTCTGCCTTCAAGCCCTTCATTACTTACTTGTTTCTTCTTTTAATCTGCTATATATGTGCCTTTTGGCTGCTTCAAGTCCTTTTTAGAAAGTCATTTCCATGTTATGCAGTGTTTAATTCCATTTTTTCCCTGGTCCCCTCCTCAAAAGGACTAGCACCAGAATAATAACTTCTCAGCCTTCTAGAAACCACACTGGTACCTAAGCCAGCACGGTGGAAGTGTGATGCATGTGCATCTAGTGCCCACTAGCTAATATTAGGCAAGCAGAGTTACACGGTAGAACAAGCCTGGGCTTACAGTCAAGTGAACATGGATTCAAGGCAATATTGTAACTTTGAGCACATTAACCTTTATGCAGACTAAGCATATAATAATGCTTAATTTGAAAGGTTGCATGACCTAGAAAAGATATATGTAGATCCTCAGAAGTATATAATGGGTCTATTATTTTCATTTGATTGTAAGTCCCACATTGACAAGGATGAAGCAAATTCAACTCCAGCCTCTCAGGAAACCTACAAATACTGGGCACAACAGTGAAGCATGATGGAACGGATGAGAATGGTGTGCCTGCCTTCATGCAGCCTGCGCGCTAGTCTGCATGTGTGTCTGTGTGCCTGCCTTCATGCAGCCTGCGCGCTAGTCTGCATGTGTGTCTATGCCCATCTGTATGTGGCCCATGTGTGCTAGTGTCTCCCTAGGTGCCTGCTGGCATCTGTCTGCCTAACAGTCTGTGTAGTAGCTTTCACTTGGAGTAAATAAAGTTGTATTATCTGTCCACGGCTCCTGGCAATCTCTCCAATCTCTCAGCCTCGAATTACCCTCCTCCTTTCCTAGCTTCAGAGCTTGGGGCTCACGGTGTCTTTCAACCAGACCATCTGGTTCCTTAGGACCATCCAGGTCCTTGGACACACAGAACAGAAGTCTTGATGCTAACCAGGACTTAACTTATTCTAATGGAATGTAGTGGTCCCAAGAAAAACTGTAAAACATAGAAAGAAGGCTTAGGAAATTCCAAAAAGAAGAAATTCTTTCCATGTGAGCAAAGATGGTTAACATAGATGATAAGAATGTTGTCTCTCACTCTAGAATCACATATTGTCAAGTTTCTGTCTTGTCCTGGCTAAGATTCTGTCCAATAAGTATGGTAACTTCTGGTTGGTAATACAGTTTGTAAAGGACTTACCCATTAGAGCTGGGGAGATGGCCCAGCGGATAAAGAAGGCACTTGCCATGAAAGTGTGAAGACTTGAATTCAATCCCCAGATCCTGTGTAACGAATGCCTGTCTGCAATCCCAGTGCTCCTAAGGTGATATGGGAGGCAGAAACAGGAGAATCCCTGAAGGCTCGTGGCCCCGCTGACCTATGTAGCTATGAAGAAGAGCGATCCTGCCTCAAAAAAGGAAGAAACAATGATTAACACCCAGGGTTACTTCACACACACACACACACACACACACACACACACACACACCAGTTAGGTAGGCTTGGACCTGCCAATATTCACAATACAGTTCTTTTAGTTTCTCTATAGTTTGAAATTTTTGAATCCTGGCTGAATTTCTTACAAGCTATAAAACTGAGAACAGCTTAATCGCCTTCTCTAAACTTTGATTTTTCTCAGTGAGGTGGCAGCAGCAGCTTCTGAGGAGCTGTGAGAAATACAGTGTCCGACATACAAACGTGCATGGGAAGATGTAACAGTAATTATTCCTGATATTTGGGGGCTAGGCTGTGTTTTAAAGCCACAGTGAAGGAGTTGGAAAGATAGAAACGTACCATCACTGTTGTAGCATAAGACATCTGTGGTGCTTTCTTATACTATACCCTCAAAGCTCTCAACCTTTAGATAAGGTGGAAATTCACTTTGATGACGCAGTGCAGCATTGTGCTGAAATCACCTACTGCCTTTCTGATTCATTACTTCGCTTCCTGAGTTTGCCAGGAGTTTTCCCTTTTATTAATATTTATTTTCTTTTTTTAAAACTTATAGATTTGTATTAATTTATGTGTATGAGTGTTGTGCATGCATGTAGGTAGGTATACCCATGTCATGCAATGCCTATAGAGGCCAGGAGAGGTTGTCAGATCTCTAACTGGAGTTATGGATGGTTGTTAACTGCCACATGATGTTGAGAACCAAGCCTGGGTCCTCTGGAGGAACAGCTGGTGCTCTTAACCACTGAGCCATCTCTCCAGCCCCTTATTATCTTCTTAGTTATGTATACAGGTGGCATGGTATAGGCACTTGTCATGGTACAGGCACGATGCCCATGGAATACAAAAGAGGGTGACATCCTCTAGGGATACAGCCACAGGCAGTTGTGAGCCACCTGACATGGATGCTGGAACTGAACTCAGCTCTTCTGTAAGAGCAATACATGCTCTTAACCACTGATCTACTTTTCCAGCCCTGAGTTGTTGTCTAGGATCCTAGTTTGGTTCCCAGCATCCACATTAAACATCTCACAACCACCTATAACTGTAACTCCGGAGGACTGGATGCTGTCTTCTGGCCTCCATGCATACCTACATACACAGCATACATACACATACACATCTGAGTCTCTGTTGGCTTTCCCTGACAACCATCAGTCTACATTTATTGCCTCTAGATTTATTTGCAAACATCAGAAATTTTGCCTGTCTATTTTTTATGTCTGTAAGAGGATTTCAACACTGACGATGCCCCAAATTCTTCATTTCTCTCAGAGCCTTTCTGAATATCTAAAACAACCCACTGTGGGATACAGTGCCGCGATGGTTTGTGCCCCAAAGCATGAATTCTTCATGGGAGTGATAGTGCCTTGAGAGGGGGGGGAAAAAAAGTTCTTAGTGCAGAATGGAGAATTAATTTAAAAACAAGCAAACAAAAAGGCTTGTGTTTTACAAGGGTCTGGGACCCTCCAAAGCTCAACCCTGCATGACAACATCTTATCGAATCTTTCTCTTCATAGGGAACAGAAACATAAACAGCAGTATAGAAACATGTCCCCAGACAATGGGGAACTCGTTCTTCTTATCTTTTGCCATTGTTACAGTCTTACTCCAGCATTTTTCTCATTCCATCTATAATTTTTCTTGCTAGCTTTCTTCACAGATTAACCTTTTCATCCTACTTAGAAACACTTTCTTTACAACTACAACAGGGCCCTAATTTAAAATATATAAATCTATTCTGATGAATTTAATCAAGAAAACCCCTTTCATTAATAGATTATTAGGATCTTCCAAAAATGCTTGAAGTAGAGCAAAATAAGTTAAACTAGATTTAAAGCAGAAAGTTGTGAAAATAAAAATAAATAAATCCAAAAGCTAACTTCTTTGAAAAAAATGACAAACACCTCAGAGCTACCCATACAAGAGGGATTCAACATAATTTTTAAAAAATATTTATTATTATGTGTGTGTGAATGTATTGCCCGCGTGTGTTTAAGTACACCCGTGTCATGCAATGCCTGGAGAGGTCAGAAGTTGGCGTCAGATTCCCTGGAACTGGAGTTAAAGATGGTTGTTAGCTGCCTTGTGGGTGCTGAGAATCAAACCCAGGCCCTCTGCAAGAGCAGTCAGTGCTCTTAACCTCTGAGCCATCTCTCCAGCCCCAGATTAAATAAACATGATTAGAGTGAATACTGCCTGCAACTCTGAGGATAGCTATTTTAAAATCTACAGCAAAAGAATGATTTCCCAGCAAAATTACAATTAGAGAATATCAGACAAAGAAAATTTGAAGAGCCCAGGAGCAGATATTGATAGGTAATCAATTGGCAATCTGCTACTGCACCACTTCTGAGTTCTATATAACCTTTTAAATAAAGATCATTCTAATGGTATTTAAAATGTTTTATTTCTTAAAAATGAGGAAACTCCTCAAATTCATATTATAAAGAATACAAAAGCTTAATGCCAAATCCAGAAATCATTTAAAAATTTTTTGAATCAATCCTACATATTGTGAAGGTTGTGTTCTCTTAATACGAAATCCAGAAAAATCATTAAAAAATAAAACTTTAACTCACTCTTGTGCATATATAGAAATTATGAATTCTAAAAAATAATCTTAACAAGGAGCCAGTGAGATGGCTCAATAGGTAAAGACACTTGTCACCAAGTCAGGACCCACATATTGGAAAGAAAGAACTGACAGAAGTTGTCCTCTAATTTCTACATATGTGCCATAGCACACACACACACATGTGTATACACAAACATGCACACACACAAACAAGTAATAGCAAGTGATAGATGTAATTTGTTTTTTAAATTTAAACTTAAATAAAATTCAGCAACATGTGATAATAATAATAGTACAGGACTAGAGCCATGGCTCAGCCATTAAGAGCACTTGCCACTTTTTCAAAGGATCCATGTTCAGTTTCCAGCACCCAGCACTTCACAGCCACCTTTAACTATGGTTCCAGGGCACCTCTTCAGGCCTCATGGACAGTATACACACATGGTGCACTTACATACATGGAGGCAAAACACTCATACACATAAAATATCAACAATAAACAAGATAGTTTTTAAAAAAGAAAAGGAGCCAGGTGTGGTGGCATATTCCTTTAATCCCAGCACTCAGGAGGCAGAGGCAGACAGATCTCCATGAGATCAAGTCCAGCCTAGTTTACATAGAAAGCTTCAAGCCAGCAGGGGTTACAGGGAGACCCCTTCTCGAATAACCCAAAACCACGCCGGATGTGGTAGTACACACCTTTAATCCCAGAACTCCAGGCCAGCAGGGGCTACAGGAAGACCCTCTCTCAAAAAGACCAAAAACAAAGACAAGTGAAAAGGGAATTTTTAAAATTCTAATGAAGGGCATAAACTATGTCCAAGTGGAAAGGCAAACTGTAACTTTGGGTAGAAAAGAAATGTCATTCTTCCCAAATTAATATATAAATGTAATAACATTTAAATGTATTTTTATTTTATGTATGTGAATGTATTGCCTGCATGTGTGTAAGTGCACCCATGTTGTGCAGTGCCCAAGGGAGCCAGAAGGGGGCATTGGATCCCCTGGAACTAGAGTTACAGTCGGTTGTTAGCCACCATGTGGGTGCTAGGAACCAAATCCAGGTCCTCTGCAAGAGCAGCCAGTGCTTAGCAGTCACTGAGCCATCAGTAATAACATTTTGATTAGAATTCCAATAAGGATTCTTCTGTGACTGAGAGGCAGGTTCTTCACCGCTGAGCAATCTCTCCAGGCTCAAAGCATATTTTTTAATTGACAAGATAATCTAAGACACAGCATGTGAGGAAGACTGTAAAAAATAAGTATTTTATCACATGTAAATTGAAACTATGGATAGCTAAGAAATATAGTCAACTAAGTGCTATGATTCTGAGAACACGTGGGGTTTGGTTGTACAAAACAATCTCTTTCAACTTGAAAGAATGAGCAGAAAGAGCCAAGGACATGAAAAGGCAAGTTCAAGTCACCAACAACATCTAAAGTTTCAAACTTACAAGTGGCTGAGAAGAGCAAATTAAAAGAATAACTAGATGTCATTTTGTGCTTCACAGTGCAACAAATAATTTTTAGCATATTATTCCTATTACTGGCAAAAATGCTGATAGGAATGTGAATCAGTTCACCTTTGGGAAGAACAATAAAAAAATATTTTTGAGACAAATTCTCACCGTGTAGCCCTGATTGGGTGGAACTAACTATGTAAAACAGGCCAGCCTCAAACTCATAGAGAGCCACCTGCCTCTGCCTCTGGAATGCTGCAGTAAAGGTGTGCACCAGCACGCCAGGCTGATGATAACATTTTTAAAGTATTGCCTTTGAAATAAAAAAGAAAAAATACAAAAGGCTTTGATGACATTTCTATAGATTACCATTAACGTGATCAATAAGACAGTAGCAGAGAGGAGGGATTAGTTATCCAAGAAGAAAAGATTGCCATTGTTTTCAGTTAATAAAGTTATTTCTAGAAAGGAGGTTCTAGCTCTGAGGGAACTCACTGCTATTGTTTAGATACATTGGCAGGGTACCAAACTGCAAGCACAATGTTAATGTTTATGCCCACAGACAAGCATCGCTCTCTCATCCTTAGAGAGGCTTCTCTTGCAGTGAATGACAATGAACACACACTTATGGCTGCCCAAGATGCTTAGAGTAAATGACAGTTCAGTGCTCAGCCCTAAGCAGGGTACTTATACAACCCCCTCTGAATCTCAGGAAACACTGGGACCAGGAGCAGAATGGGAGAGGAAAAAGAGAACTGTGAAATGCTACGTCCAGAGCATGGCACAGCCATTGCAAACAGGATCACACAGCACCTGTGGCTCCCTGCACAAGACTGGGCTGGCAACAGCCAGACGTGGATCAGGGAGGGACTCCCTGCTAGGCTATTGGCAACTGATGGATTCGGAGAGAGGGATAGTCAGTGCCTTCAGCTGTGTGCCAAACAGTGAGTTCACCAGGCTCCAGTGGACAGCTCCACACCTCTGGCCATACAGACGTCCTGGTTCAAATCAGTGGGTCACAGAACAATACAGAAAAGCATGAATGTAAGAAGGAGACCTTTGGGGAGGAGGGGGGAAGATGGGAGTAAGAGAGAGTGGGATGAGAGTACACAGAATGCGCTACATACATGTCTGAAACTGTCAAAGAACAAACAATAAAAAACAGTAAAAATAAGAATTCGTAGAAAATATGATACGAATTTGAGTTTGAATTGAATTTTTAATACAAAACTAATATATACAACCAATCTTATTTCTAAATACATAAAGCAGAAAATAGTTTTAAAGTTTCTCATTTGTAATAGCATCAGAAACATTAGATGCCAAGAAATAATCTGCTAGAAGTATGCAAGACTATAACAGAGAAAACTCATCCACACAAATAGGCACTATTTGTAATATTTATTTATTTTATTTGTATGAGTATATTGTTTGCATGTGTCTAAGTGCACCCCTGTTGTCCAATGCACGTGGACATCAGAAGAGGGCATCGGATCACCTGGAACTGGAGTTACAGATAGTTGTTAGCCACCATGTGGTTCTGGGAATTGAACCCAGATCCTCTGCAAGAACAGTCAGTGCTTTGACCTTAACCTCTTAATCTCTCCAGCCCCAACAGACACTATTTTTAATAGATTTTTTTTTTTACATTTATCTGTTGTGAGTGTGTATGTATGTGTGTGTGTATGTGTGTGTGTGTCCGTGCGTGTGTAAAGCCTGAGGTTGGTGTCTGGAGTCTTCCTTGATCATACTCCACCTTACTCATTGAGACAAAAATCTCTCAGTTGAACCCAGAGCTCACCAGTCTGGCTAATCTGTTCCAGGGATCACCTGTCTGCCTTCCAAGGTCTGGAACTGTAGGCCACCATACCCATGTGGCATATACCTGGGTTCTGGGCTTCCTACTCTAGTCCTCATGCTGTACAGCAGGCATTTTACTCACTGAGCTGTCTCCCTATATCAAGTCCAGATACATTTATCTGGACACATTGCTACCCGAATGAATTGGGGGTTTTATTTTTTAAAAGATGAAAACCATACTGATAGATAACCAATGGTGTCTGCTGCATGATCCAATGTAGTATATATTTTTATTGAAATTGCAAAATTCCTATAGCACATCTTGCCTTTATCAGTGATAAGAAATTCAGTGGATACATATGGGTATTCTCTCAAATATGGTGAGAGAGAGAGGGAACTTTGCTTTTGGACAGAACAGGACTGCTGTACTCATAAACTCACAGAAGCGGCGGTTGCCTGCACAAGATGAAGCCAGTCAGTATTCCAGGGGGAATGGGGGACATGCTCTCCATCCCTTACCCTAGCCAAGGCTCTATTGACAGCTGGTGGCTCCTGGGTCTCATGTGGAATCACAAGGTTTTGAAGTTTCCCCACCAACCTCAATAGCTGGTTCTCCTCCCTTTGCAAGGAGTTGTCTTAACAGGAGAACTTACATGGTGCTTCCTCCCTTTGGATTCTTTCCTCTGCTAATCGATTAGATACTCATATCTAACCATGATTTTTAGCCTCAATCTTGTCTTTTGTTTACAATAGCAGTTTCATTTAAGCAATAAAAATTCACATCTTCCAAGTGATGCGTAGGCACCAAGGACACAAAGACTGGTATTAGACGAGAAAGAAATACACAGGTAAACACAGGCCACTGAAACTCTGAAAATGTAGGTAAATGCTCAGATAAGAAAGAAACATCTTATAGGTCTATGATCATGCCAGAAAACCCAACAACCAAGCAAACTCCCCTGCACTCATAAGAATTCCAGACTTCTAACCATGGTGAATCTGCCTCAAAAATAATAATAATAATAAAATAAAATAAAAATGGGCTGAGGTTGTAACTCAGCTGTAGAGTGTTTGTCTAAACATGTACATTCCCTAAGATCAGTTCCCCATACCATAAATAAATAATAAAGATTTACAGTGGAAAGTGCGTGCTTGTCTCCTAAGGAGAACTCAGTCAAAAGGCCAGTAAGCTGAGAAGGCCCCTATGGGGGTCGGGGGTAGTGAGAAGGGATGGGGAGAAAAGGAAAGTGCTGAGGAGAGCCAGCTTCCTCCTTCAGCAGCAGGGGACCAAGATAGCCTCAGCCAGGTTGGGAAGAACACTTTGAGCCATTCACCAGAGAAGTCCCCCACCTTCTGGGAACAGGGTCCCAGTGAACAGCCCCAATACTTTCTTCAGTACTCAAAGATGACAGGATCCTCCTCCTTATCTGATCATGTGAAAACAACATTGTGTTCAGTCTATTTATTTTCAAATAAGGGAGAGGCTCTAAGTCGGCTGCGTCTCTGGTACGGCAGCAGTATTCTTGGCAATGTTCTCTGTATCTCAGTACTCCAAGCTATTTATATACTGGCACTGGAAAACGCATTATTTGAAGAAATGCCTCTGGATCTTATGTCATTTATACGGGGACAGAAGATGTTTGCAAAGAACCATATTTTTGTAGTATTTTTTGCAACGAAGATGGTCTAAGCAATGATCTGCCAGTTTGTGTGGGTGTAAAAACAGTCTCCACAAACTAGTCTCCAGTTCTTCTTTGGCTGTTTAAATAACTATTCAAGTATTTCAGTCTGTTCGTACATCAATTCTCATGATCAATTTGCAAGTTTACAGGACTTAATGGGGTCCACCAGGGCTTCTTTTCCATCCCTTCCTCCTCCTGTGGGTTTTATTGGAATCAGGCCAATATCAGTGCCCTTTAGATTGCGTGTATCAGTCTGGAAATATCTGATCACAGGGATAACGTGGTCCTCTTGGTTCACTTCCACAAGCTCCTCATTACTTTGTATTCTCTGAAGATGCCAACATGGAGTTAGTCAGGGAAGAGATTCTCTGAAGGAGATGCCAGTGAGGAGCTGAAGGTAGTGAGAAGGGCTGGGGAGAAGATGGAAGCTTCCTCCTTCCCCAGCAGGGAACCAAGATAGCCTCAGCCGGGTTGGGGAGAAAGCTTTGAGTCAGTCATTTACCAGAGAAGTCCCCCACCTTGTGGGAAAAGGGTCCGAGTGAACAGCCCCATGTCATGCTGTCATTGGTCAAGAGATACCCACAGGAGCAGAGACTTTGATAGAGCTGTAGAGATGCCCGTCTGTCAGTCATGGCCCCTCTCTTTTTACCTCCCCGGGCACTGCATGACACGAATGCATCTCTATACATGCAAGCAATATACTCAGATACTTGTACACATAAAAATAATAAAGTATTTTAAATAATGAGGATAAGAGATACTTGAGAAGACAGAGCCTCCAGGGCACCTGGTTGATCAGAGCCGCCTAGGAAAATGTTTTCCCAGGTTCAGCTGTGCTGGAATTCAGAGGCCACCCCAGCTGTGATAAAAAGGGGCCAGGCTATATCTCCTGTTAGCAGCAGAACTTACACTGCATGTGTGCTGTTGATTTTATAGACATGAACACGCAAGATGCAGGGTCATTTAGGTTTGCACCAAGGTTCCAGGAAATTTTCAAAGAGGCCAGATGAGTGTAGCAGAGTGAGAGTCTATGTACAAGGCTCCTGAGAGAGCTGTGCATGAAGCTATAAAGATGAAGCAGAGATCCCAAGAACATGGGACTCAACTGAAGAAAGCTGTACTATCAAGCCAACGGAGCTCCCATGATTCCTCATAGGTCCCAGACACTAGACATGGAATGGCAAGGTGTAATGTGTGTCTTGTTGGGGTTCAGTCTCCTTTGGTCTGGTCCTTACTTAATATCCTCCTATTTGAAGTGAGTCTGCATATTCCATACAGTTGTATATTGGAAGAATGTAACTTGTTTTGTTTTGTTTTTATATAAGAATAACAGTTAAGAGATCACTCTGAGCTTCTGGACTTGAGATATCTGAATAGTGTTGGGGCTGGTAAGATTGTGGGGACTCTTGAAGCTAGGCTAAATGCATTTTGCATGAAGAGATGACCAAGAGTGGAATATTAGGGTTTCTATCTAAAATGTCTTTTGGATCCACATGTTGTATATTTTAATGCCTGCCTCTCCCTTCATACACCAACTGATGGTACTGTTGTGGGAGACTGTGGGGCCTGAGTGGCACAGGTAGGACACTAGAGACCGTCTTTAATGGTCTAGCTCATCCCTTCTTCTGAACTCTCTGTATGATCCACCACGTCATGAGGAGCCTCCACCACATGCTCCCAACTGCTATGAACTCTGCCATGATGTTCTAAGAACATGTGGTAGAAAGAACTCTTTCCTCCTTTAAGTTGCTTCTGTCAGTATTTGGTCAGAGTAACAAGAAAGTGACTAATATGCCATCTAGCTATTTCCTTTCCACAAATATTGGAGAATGCACTGTGTGTCGAGCCATGTTGCAGGTGCTGCTGCAGCTAAAGACTAGGATGGGAAAGAACAGAGCCAAGTGATTGGGGCTCATAGAGAGGCCACTCCGGAAGCTTCTCACAATTTGTTAGAAGCCAAAAAACATGTGCAACATTAGGGAAATAAGATCCCTTCCAGGGACAGTGGCTAGTGCAAAGGCCCAGAGATAGGAACAGAAAATCAAGGTGACTAGACTGTGGACAGCAAGGCAAGGATGATTAGAAGAGACCAGAGAGGCAGGCAGAGTCCAGCTATTAGGGTTTTGCAGAACAGCATAAGGATTTGTGCTTTTTGCTAAGTAGAACCAGCAAACTGTGACTACTGTGTATAAAATGACCTAAGAAGGGGAAGAAACAGGGTCTAGTTAAGAGTCTGCCCAAATCCAGACAACAGTTGGTAGAAATTTGGAATAGGAAATAGCAGCTGGGTTGAATATTAAAATATACAAATCGAGACTATACAATAAAATATACAAATCCCGACTATATATGGACACAAACGCACATGTGTATGTACAGACATACACAGAAATGGACACATCATCGTTCCTAAAGAGCTAATTCTCGAACCTCAGATCTCTATAGTATTAGAGCAGCTATGTGCTTTCAAAACACAAACCCACCTTTTAAACCCATGTCTGCCCCTGTTCTCTGCTTTCAGTACCCTAACGATTAGGAAGTGGTTACGCAGAGCAGAGAGCGTGGGAATTTGTATTTGAGGCACAGGCGATAATCAACCTGAGTCTGCTGCTCTTCAAAGCTGCTTTCTTTCTGATTGTCCTCATCTACATCCATAATTAAAGGTGATATAATACTGTGTCCCCTGAGCCAGTGGAGCACCAGCTAGAATATTCTAACTAAATTAATGGACAGTAGTTTGAGTGTTTGATTAGTTGACCATCTGCTCTATTAAATCATCTCTTACCTTGACAAGGCGCAGGCATCTAATTGGTCACCCTCTCTTCATTGCAAGCCTCCAAAACCACTCAGCATATTGTTTTCAGAGTGTTAGAGATAATAGGCAATAATAACTGTATTATTCGCTACTATAAAGCCTTCTTGAGCTTCCTGGCAACTGAGGATAAAAGCTCAGCTCCTATTATGAGTTCAGGGCCCTCTGGAGCGCTTGCCATCCGAAATCCGCCCCCTGCCTCTGTATCTCACCTTCTGTTTCAACACAACTGAGGAGGGCAGCCATGCTGCTCACATTTCTGCTCTCACTTCCGTCTAGATAACCATCCTTTACATAGGAATCCACTGAGGCTCAGAAAGGCCTCTTTCTCTCAACAAAGCCTCCCAGAAATTCAGGTCATAGTATTTCATGCCCTTCCCCTGTCTTTAAGTAGTAAGTCTTAAAAATTATGGTCCATAGACCCCTAGAGTTGAGAGGCTGCCCCTGAAACTTTACAGGGGGTCCCAAGGTCAGAAATACTCATAATTACAATAAGACATCGTTTTCCTTTTAGACTGCATTTACATTGGTAAGGAGAGCCCAGAAGCAGCAGTGAGAGAAACACAGACTCTTTTAACACAAACCAAAGCCAGTGCCATTAGGCTACTGCAGAAGTGATTACCTCTCGCCACACTCTTGCCAAGAGAAAAAGAGAAGGGGAAGCCAGTTACCTTTAACATTGTCCTTGATGATGCAGTAAAACTTGCTAATTTGAGTGCTGGGCTGGAGAGGTGGCTTAGTGGTTAAGAGCACTGGCTGTTCTTGCAGAGTACCTGGGTTCAATTCCCAGCACCCACATTGCAACTAACAACCACCCAAAACTCCAGTTCCAGGGGAATCCAACACCCTCTTCAGACCTCCTCAGGCATTACATGACATGGGTGCACTTACACACTTGCAGGCAATACACTCATATACACAAAAATAATAAAATATCTTTTGTTAAAAACTTGTTAATTTTATTACATTTTAACCTCTGAATGCATGGCCTTTTAATATTCTCTGTTTAGAAGTGGGAAACACACAGAAAGCACTCCTACTTACCAAGCTACAGCAGCTGTCTCGTGTCTCATTTTGTTTTTGTTTTTTTTTTTTAATAGTTTTCTGCTGGCTGAATTTGTTAATTACTGACCGAAGCGTACTGAAGTCTCCAGTTTTAATTAGTGGATTCATCTGCTTCTTCCTTTTGTTCTATTAGATTTTGCTTTACCTATTTTGACACCTTAAGATGCATACACATTAAAGATTGTTATGACTGCTAGGGGAATTTTCTAGAGAATTCTTTATCCTTTTTGTAATGTTCTTTTTTAATCCCTAATTACTATCCTCAGTTTGAAGTCTGATGTCTGAAATTAATATGGCTATTACTGCTTTCTTGCAGTTAGTGTGAGCATGATATACCTTTCTCTATTCATTTGCTTTTAAATGTTTTACTGATGTGTATGTGCGTTTTGTTTGCATGCATGCAGATGCACCATGTGCATGCAATGCCCATGGAAGTCAGAAGAGAATGTTGGATCCCCTGGAACTGGAGTTAAGGAGTGTCACTGGCAGCCAGTGTTCTTAACCATTGAGCCATCCCTACAGCTGGCTCCATCCATTTGCTTTTAATCTGCATGTGTTAGTTACTTTTCTGTCAGTGTGATGAAACACCATGACCAAAAGGAATTTGTAGAAGAAAGATTTTATTTCGATTTAGGCTCCAGAGGCAGAATCCACAGTGACAGGGACTGCCTGGCATGGTGGCCAGAGAAGGAAGCTACCTGATCACATTTCCGTCCACAGGAAGTAGAGAGAACTTGAAATGGGGCTTGAAACACTCAAACTCATCCCCCATGGCAGACTTCCTCCAGCAAGGCTGCACCTCCTGAAGGCTCCATAACCTCCCCGAACAGCACTACTAGCTGCCAGCCAAGTGTTCAAATACCTGAATCCACTGGGGACATTTCCTATTCAAGACACCACAGTGTCTTTATAATTAAAGTGGATTTCTTGTAGACAGTATATGACTTGGTCTTGCTTTGGGATTCATTCTGACAATCTCAGTCTTTTAAAAACATTAAATTTTATTTATTTATTGTGTGTACACATGCACGTTTGTACATGTCATGGTGAATGTGTAAAGGTCAGAGACAACTTAAGGGAATTGGCTGCCTCTTCTAACATATAGGTCCTGGGGACTGAACTCAGGTCTGCAGTCTTCGCAGCAAGTACCTTTACTCACTGAGCCATCTCATAGGCCCAGGCTCTGTCCTTTAGCAACATTTTTATTTGAAAGAATAATTGATAAACAAGGATTCAGACTTGGGTATCTGACACAGGAAACAAGTGACCTTGTTACTTCAAGGAAAACAACTGAAAGAATTTTTTGTCAATAATAAAAATCTGAGTTTTCTAGTCAAAATCAGAAAAAAAAATTTAACTAAACTATGTGAACTTGAAGGCTTTTCTGATGGGGTTGGTAGTGAT
This sequence comes from Eospalax fontanierii, assembly GCA_035773235.1. Classification (NCBI taxonomy): domain Eukaryota; kingdom Metazoa; phylum Chordata; class Mammalia; order Rodentia; family Spalacidae; genus Eospalax; species Eospalax fontanierii. The sequence continues at coordinate 10,054,999 of CM069547.1, forward strand.
GTTAAAGAATATGATATATGTATATATTACATAGTGAAATGTGTAGAAATTAGAAGACTTAGATGACTGGATAGATTTTTCATATAAGCAATGGATGACATTATAAATTCCTCTGTGGTGAAATCCATCAAATTGCAAGAGAGACCAATGTCTTTTATTTTTTATTTTACATTTTCTCATTAGCATACATATTACTAAGTATCTATATGGAATTTTCAAATAAGACATGCTTTTCTTGATTATCCCTCCCTGCCTTCGCCCACCCTCTTGCCTTCCACGACCCCTCCCACCCCACCCCTTTCTCCTTTCATGTCCTATGTGTTCTATCACCCCCTTCTCCTTCCTCTGCACCTCTTTGTCCTCTATCTTCACCTCCTTTCTAGTTCCATAGTCTGTTCCCACATTCAGCACATAACCTTCAACCCCAGAGAGAAAACATCTGATTTTTGTCTTATTGAGTCTTGGGACATATCACTTAATATAACACTTTCCAGATACATCTATTTTCCTACTCAGGAAGCAGAGACAGGTGACTCTGTGAGATTTAGACAAGCCTGGTCTATGTAGCAAGTTCCAGGCCAGCTGGGGCTACAGGAAGACGCTGTCTCAAAAAAAAAAAAAAAAAAATGCATGTATGTATGTGTATATACATACATATATTTTTAAATGGAGTTATGCCACATGGGGTGATATTGCTCCTCCTATGAGCCTAAACTATCTAACAAAAACTCAGTGCTAGGCATGGAAAACTTCCCTTAGAGTTATTTTATGGTAAAAACAAGAAAAGTGGGCCAGTGAGATGGCTCAGCAAGTACAGGTGCTTGCCACACAAGCCTGAGGACCCAAGTTCAATCCCTGGAACTCACATAAAAGTGGAAGGAGAGAAATGACTCCATGAAGCTGTCCCCTGACCTCCACAAATGCTGTGCATGTAAGGTCCAGCAATCAGCCCACAACGAGCACAATCAAGATGGTATGCGAACGACAAGAGCAATTTTATTCTCGAGAATCAACCACCATGCTAGGGTCTACCGTTCAGAGTAATGGCAGCCTTGAGGCAATGGCTCACAGGCCTTTTAAACACAGTTAGGGGATTTCCAAATGAGTGCTGGGAAACTCAGGTTAGGATTGAATAATGGTTAGAGCAGATGTATGGAGAAGTTAGAGATTGGTCCTTAGTCTATCTGACTCAACAGGTTCAACCCTAAGAGGGGAAGTTTGCCTAAGATAGGTTTCCTGTGGTTAAACTGTAATCGCTGACTATTCAAGGCCAGGGGTGGGCTGTTCTCTGAGAAAGGGAAACTTTCCATGAGAAATGAAACTTTAACAAGAAGCAAAAACTAAGGCTAAGCTAAAATGAAGGATATCAAAAAATGGAGTTTGTTAGATACCTACAAGCACACACAATAATAATTCAAGAAAAGAAATAAGAAAAATAGCACTCCAAAAAGCTGAAGAAATGAATGCCCAAAAGAAGAAACTCAACACTCTTAAGCAATATAAACTCAGGTATTCCTGTTCTGTAAACATTCCTTTTTTGGTAAAATTTCTTTAAAATAATAGTTCTCTAATCAATAGCTGTCTCCAGGAAACATCAAACAGTTAAAAAAACTTGGCTTTACCCTCCATTGTAATCAGCCAACTTCATTATGCTTTCTGCCTAATAATTATAGATCTTATTTACAGAGGGGGGTTTAATGACATAAAAATAAAAGGCACTACAAACTGCCTACTCTCCCAAGAGTGTAGAGATTTCAGTCGTTTCTTAACCAATACGAAACCATGACTTGTTTGTTGAACTCAGACAACTGGGGTCCTCTAAAGACAGTGTAATTGTGCCCAGAAGACCAACATACTGGCAAGTACAGAATATACAGTGGAGCCAGCAAGAGGATATGTGAGTAGAGGAGCTTGCCATCAAGCCTGACAACCTGAATTCACTCTCTAGAACCCACATGGTAGAAGGAGAAAACCATTGTTTACAAGCTGTTCTCTGACCTCCACATGAACCAATACACATACATACACATTAAATAAATAGTGAACAAATAAATGTTTTTTAAAAATTAAAAAAGAGGACCTAGAGAGATGACTCAGCAATTAAGAGCACTGGCTGCTCTTGCAGAAGACCTGAATTCAGTTCCCAACACCCACATGGTGGCTAACAACCATACATAACTCCAGTTTCAGGGGGTTCCAAGGCCACCTTCTGGTCTCCGCGGGCACTGCATTCACGTGGTACACAGACACACATGGAGTTACAGATGATTATTACCTACCATGTGGGTGCTTGGAATCAAACCCAGGTCTTCTGCAAGAGCAGCCAGTGCTCCTAACCACTGAGCCATCTCTCCAGCCCCATAAATCTTTTTTATTTTTTTAAATCATGTAAAGTTTCAGGTGATTTCTTTACATTTTTAAATGCATATTAACGCCATTTAGGCTGGACCGGCTGGCAGTGAGACCCTCTGATCCTCCCATCTCTGTCTCCTGGCACTGGGGTTACAGATACAGTCTGCCACAACTGGTTTTTACTTGAGTGTCAGGGATCAGAACTCAGGCCCTCGTGCTTGCCCACCAGTCACTTTCCTCACTGAGCCATCTTCCCCAGTCCTGAGAAATATATTTTTATGGACATTTATGCAGATATATGATTGCTCAAAATGGTATGATCTAATGGTGAGGGGCTGGAGGAACACGGACTCTTCTCAGTGTCCCTGGGTCTTCAGAGAGGAGGGTGTTCCTCTTCTCCAGTTTAGGAAGGCATCTACCAAATGAGGATCTTAAGACCCACTTCTGGATTGAAGGGGTTGGGGGCAGTGAGAAACATCTTCCATTATGTTGGTGGCTTATTTCAAATAAATTTGTTAGGCTGTTCTCTTGCTAATCTTTTGTTACAAATCTCAGTCATGAATCTACTAACAGATAAGGAAAGAGAGTTCTCTTCCTCTGAAATTGCAAATTTGGGCAATAAAAATATTCATGTTCTGTGTAATATTTGGGGGGTTTGTGTTTTTGTTTCATTCATTGGTTAGTTGGGTTTCTGGCCTGGAACTCACTATGTAGACCAAACTGGCCATGATGTCACGGAGATCTACCAGTCTCTGCCTCTCAGGTGCTGGAATTAAAGGCATGCACCACCACACCCAGTATTAGATATGCTTAAAAAGTATTTATTCTTTACCTGAAATCCAAGTATAAGTAGGCATCCTGTATTGTGTCTGGAAACCCTGTTCTAAAGAGTATCATTACATCTTCTGATACCAGAGCTCTATCTCTCAAAAATCTTGAAGGGTGACTGGCATTTTCCACTTTGTCTGTGGCTCATTCACTACGTGCATTTTAACTACGTGACCTTTGGTTTTCTTATTTTCAAAACAAGGACCATAGAAACTTTCTCTGAATCCTTGCTGGGTATGGTATAATCCAAGAACTTGGGAGGTTGAGGCAGGATTGCCCCCAGTTCAAGTCCTCTGGGGTTACATAGTGCCAAGCTAGTCTGGGCTACAGAGAGTAAGACCTTGTTTAAAAAACCAAAAGCAAACAATAAAACACATGGCTAAATATATTCATCCATTATAGCGAAAAGTCAGTAGTTAGCATCTAGACATGAGAAGCCAAGCAATGATACCATTAGCGCACTGGTTATAGATGTACAGGTGACCTTGAGAAAGCCTAAAATCCAAATAACAGTCCCATTGTCTGCCTCCGAGCAGCAGGACCAGAAGAAGAATATGAGAAATGCAAAGCTGCAAGCCTCACTTCTTAGGAAACCAGTCGACGTGAAATGAATAAGAGACTTCAGAGCACTCCACCCTAAATAGGACACCAATATCACACCTTCTCCTCCCGAGGATCAGGGATCGTTGCAGAAGAGGGGACAGAAAGGCTGGAGGAGACAGAGGTGGATGACCACAACAAAACAGCATTGTCCAGACAGCTGGGCAGTGGCACATCTGAACTCACAACGGTTGTGACAGCATGCCCAAGGTCTGCGAAAGCTCAAACCAGACAAAAACCTAGCACGGAAGAGGGAGGTAGAGGTGGCCATGAGGTCCTACTACTCGCTGAGGCACTACTGACAACTGGCAGCTAATGGTAGAGGAAGAGTTAGTTTTCTTGATTTTAAATACTTTATTATTTTTATTTTTTATGCGTATGCTTATGCCCGAAGATGTCAGAAGAGGGCATCAGATCCCCTGGAACTAGAATTGCAGACAATTGTTATCTTCCATGGGAGTACTGGGAAACAAACCTGGTCCTCTGCAAGAACAGCCGAAAGTTAGTTTTCTTTAAAGGTGCGGTCACTGGCAGACAGAATGTGCTCCAGGGGATGGACTCACACCAAAGGGTGATTGACCAATACATAGGGGGCTCAACAGACTTTTTAAAAACTTTTAAAAAGGACATTAAAGTGGTACAGAGGTGGGGTGGCTGTGAGAGGAGATGGAGGGAGGTGAATGTGATCTTGATAAATTGTGTGAAATTTCATAGGCTAGTTCAGTGGTTAAGAATGCTTGCTGCTGTTCCAGAGGACCTGAGTTCAGTCAGTTCCTAGCACCCAGGTTGGGCAACTTATAATTGCCTGTAACTCCAGCTTCAGAGGGATCTGATGCCTCTGACCTCCAGAGGAAACTGCAATCACATGCATAAACTGATAGACACACACACATAATTTAAAATAATAAAAATAAAATATTTAAAAGTGCCTTTAAAATGCAGGGCATGGTGGGGCACGTCTTTAATCCCAGCACTTGGGAGGCAGAGGCTGGTGGATCTCTGAGAGTTTGAAGCTAGCTTGATTTACACAGAGTTCCAAGCCAGGTGGGGCTACAGGAAGACCCTGTCTCAAAAAAATAAAATAAAATAAAATAAATACTTTTTAAAAGTGTTTAGTTGTATTTCACATTTTTAGCGTAGTTTAACTTTGGAAATTTAAAATTATTAAATTGAAGAGGAAACAGCATAATTTTAAAAATAATAATAGTCATCCTTACAGGACTGAGGATAAAACAGAACGTGTGAGATTTCTAGGAAACTTCCAAAGCTGGCGTCAGGCGGCGGCGGACAAAGAAGCAGTAACCTCCTGCGATCCCTGCAAAAACTGACTCACAGCTATAAACTTTCTCCTGGTCTGTTTCTTCTTGTGAGTTTCATTCTCAGAGGGCCACTGCCCGAGGCGACCCCATCCGAGTCCTTGGTACCGGGCCTCAAGCTGCTGAGGTCTTCCCTCTAGTGGCGACAGAGGATGATTACAGGTCGAAGACGCTTTCTTTAAGGGCATCGGTGGGAATTCCAAGTTCCGTGGAGCAAAATAGACTTGAAAAGAGACAGGAAACCGTCCAGATGTCACGCCGAAGCTCGTGATCCCCTAGACATTAGGAAAACAAAGGCAGTACACACAGTCTTTCCTCTCATTCTGAGATTGTCGCTCCACACTGGGGAAATTTATGAAATGATGATAGCAACCGGAAATGTCCTTTTAGCCCCCTATGTCATCTTTCAAATATTCGGAAATCTGAACTCATTTCTAGAGACCGATCTTGCAACCCACCTAGACAATCCCCCAGTGTCGAACTATAGAGTGATTCTCAGTTGCAGTAGACATCAAGATCATCAGACCCAAGGCAAATTGGGATGCTTCCCTGCCGGTGTTACTGACTGAATGGTTAGGAGGAACAGACCTGTACTTTGCACATAAAAGAATTCACTAGAAAACGTGAAGGTCATGGATCATGACAGAGGCCAGAGGACACATTTCCTGTCCCCGAGGATCACAAGGTGTCTGGTGAGATACAGATTGGAAAGTTGCTAGGTTTTCATAACAGGGTAAGGTTGGATTGGGAACCAGAACAAAAGGAATCCAGTAGAGACAAGAGATCACTGTCAGGCCTTGGGAAGTCTCTTTAGGGAGTACCAAAAAGAGGTGGGCGTTTTAGACGGTCTGTGATAGCTGTGTATGTGGCCAACGCAAAATTATAAACTCACTTAAGGCATCATGAGATTCCCTTGCTGCAATGTGACTGTCCATTTCACCAGTGTGAATTTCGTAGACGACTATGTGGTGTCTCAATGTCAAAAGGCTGGACACACCTAGTGGAAGGACAGCAGTAGATCTTAAGGCTGGCTGTGAGACGAGTTGGCAAGATGGCTCAGCAGGTAAGAATCAACTCCTGGAAGTTGTCTTCTGACTGCGACACGTGTGCTGTTGCATACGTTTACGCACACATACACAAAATAAATAAACAAAAGTTAATTTTAGGCTGAGCATGGTGGTACTTGCCTTTAATCCCAGCACTTGGGAGGCAGAGGCAAGTAGGTCTCTGTAAGACTGAGACCAGCTTGGTCTATATAGTGAGTCCCAGGCCAGTTGAGGCTATAGAGAGACCCGCATCAAAAACATTTAATCTAAAACTATTTTAAGCTAGTTACAGAGTAACTCTTGTTCTTCTCTGTGTGGACAGAGAAACAACAAATACTGTTAGCAACTGTGTGGTTCCAAGCTGTGTCTCAAAATGCTCTTCAAACAATTCTGATAATTTAGACTTCCTTAAATTGTTTTATGGTTCCAGGGAGACTTTTCAACAATGTATTTAATGAGGAGGAGGAAACAGAGAAACTGAAATCTTTGTTCATTGCTAATGGAATGTTGCAACCATTATGGAAATCAGTTTGGCAGTTCCTCAAAAAGAATGACGTAGAATTACCATATGATCCAGCAATTGCACTCCTAGCTATACAGCCCCAAAGAACTGAAAAACAGATCCTCAAATAAAAACTTGAACATGGCTGCTTATAATACCACTAGTCACAATAGCCAAAAGATAGTAAAAACCCAAATGCAGAAAGAAAAGGATATGTCCATAAAGTGGAATATTACTGAACCATAAAAAGGAGTAAAGAACTAATACTAGCTATAAGAAAGGTGAATTTTGAAACTATGCCAACTGAAAGAAACTAAGCATAAAAGATCATATTGTATGATCGTATTTGTCAGAAATATCCAGAACAGGCAAAGCTATAAAAACAGAAAGATGAGTGATTTCCAGGAACTGGAAGGAAGAAGCAAGGGAAGTTTGGCCTAATGGGTACAGGTGACTTTGGGGAACAGTGAAAATGTTTTGGGAGTAGAGAGTGGTGATGGTGACCTGGCACTGTGACTGTGCCAAATACCACCGAATCGTACACTTTTATGTGCGTACTTTTCAATATTTTATTTATTTTCATTTTATTATTTTATTTTATGTGTATGAGTATATTGCCTGCATGTGTCTAAGTGCACCTGTGTCATGCAAAGTCTGTGGAGATCAAAAGAGGGCATCAGATTCCCCTGGAACTGGAGTTACAGGCAGCTGTTGGCCATCATGTGGGTGCTGGGAATTGAACCCTGGTCCTCTGCAAGAGCAGCCAGTGCTCTCAACCTCTGAGCCATCTCTGCAGCTGCTATGTGCACATTTTTATGCTCTGTGAGTTTTCCACAATACAAATTAAATTTTAAAATGACTTAAAAACCTATTTAATGACTACCTAACTTTAGTAACAACTTACTATTTGAACAGATAATGAAAAGAGTAAAAAAAAAAAGATGAGCATGGTGGTTCACACCTTTAATCCCAGCACTCAGGAGGCAGGGCAGGCAGATCTGTGAGTTCAAGGCCAGCCTGGTCTACATAATGAGTTCCAGGACAGTTGGGACTACAGGAAGACCCCGTCTTAAAAATAAAAGCGGGGAGGGCATTGCAGTAAACAGCTTTCACGTGTTCTTCTTGGACTGTACAGTAATCAGCATGTAAAGGTTCAACTTTTCCTGATGTTATGATGAATCCTGTAATTCACAATCGTGGCTGATGATCAGCATTGTATAAATAATCAAGTTTTAATGAAAGGCTTTTTTTTTTTTAATGGGGTCTCACAGTATACGCCAAGCTGACATCATGAACCACTATATCTAACTAAGGGAAGTTTTCTTAGGCTGCAAAGCTGGGCTAGGCAAGGCACTTCTCATTGAGCCTAAAGACCTATTGGATTTGATTCCCCAGGAATCCACATGATTAAAAAGAGAAAATCAACTTCTGCAATCATGCAAACACACAAATAAATAAATAAATAAACAAACAAATAAAGCCAGGTCTATTGACATATCCCTGTAACAGCAGAGCTGGGAGGTGGAGACCGGAATCTCAGGAGCTCACTGGCCAGCCAGCCTAGCAGTCAGTGCAGTAAGAGACCCTGTGTGGTAATGACTTTTACAATATGGACATATTCTGAATAGATAACTTTTACTTAACTTTGCAAACAAAAGTTAACCTTAACTTAGCTTATTTGGTTTTGGGTTTTTTTGGGGGGTGGGGTGCGTGGATTGTTTTTTCTTTGTTTTTTTTTTTGGTGAGACCAAGTTTCCCTGTAGCCCCAGCTGGCCTGGCACTCGCTATATAGACCAGACTGGCCTTGAATTTGCAGAGATCCACCTGCCTCTGCCTCCCAAGTGCTGGATTAAAGGCCTGCACCACCATGCCCCATTTAATTTTATTTCTAATGTAAACAAGCCTACTGAGCCTAGAGGTCCTCTTGTAAACTAAACATAGTTTAATTCCTCAGACCTCTTGCCCTTGACCTAGAATCATGTATGTGTGTGTGTGTGTGTGTGTGTGTGTGTGTGTGTGTGTGTGTAAAGAATATCAAAAGCACTGCTAGCAGCAATTATTTGTTGGAAACAGGGAAGACAAGAAGAGTTTGTGTTTCAAACAACAGATAGGATTACATAGATGTGTCTATGGTTGTGTGTGTGGGTCTACCGGTCAGAGAGGAGAGAATACTTCTGCATTCCATGCTGCATATATTTCTTCAATAAGACGAAGAGCAGGCTCTCATTCTGCAGCACAGTTCCAAGAGAATGCTGAAGGAACAGGTTCTTGGTACTTTGGGTCGTCTCTTGTCTTAATATGGATGCTAAAAGTCAGGCTGCTTCTTATTAAGGCATAACTATAATGTGATGTCATATAGTAAATGCTGTAACATTGTCTTTAAAAAAAAAAAAAAGTAGAGAGGCTAGAGAGATGGCTCAGTTAAACACACTGACTGTTCTTGCAGAAGACCAGATTCAAATCCCAGCACTCAAATAGTGGCTAACAATCATCAGTAACTCCATTTCCAGGGGATCTGACACCCTCTTCTGTCAGAAGACAGACAATATCACACTCCTGAAAGCTTTGGGAGCAATGAATTTTCCCCTGTTATTTTGCAAACAACAGGTAGGATTAGATTGATTACCTTTCTTTGTGGTTGTGTTGCTGTTTTAGGTCAGAAACGGGGGAAATCCTCTGACAAGACAAGTTCCCCTTTCCCATTTCATGCTGAGTATACTGTTTCAATAAGGAAAGAGCAAGACCATTATTCAAGAGAACAGTTCCGAGAGAAATCAAAAGGAACAAGTCCTCAGAACAGATCAGTTCACTCCTCTTTCTAATCAATGCCAAGGGTCTGGCTTTGTTCAGGCCCCACCATAACGTGGCACCTCTCCACCACATTTCTTGATGCTCAGGTGAAAGCCAGACCTGCTCATCATGAAAGCTGTCTGGTTCCAGTTATCTGTCACATTGCTGACGATTTTGATGATTGTGTGGTTTAGATATAAAATTGCTGCCCCCAGGCTTTGAAGACTTGGTTCCCATCTGATCTGGGAAGTTGTGGAAACTTTATGGGGTGGGGCCTAGGTGGAAGAAGTCAGTGTTTGGGGGCCAGGTCCTGAAGTTCATGGCCCAGGCCTGTTTCCTGCCCTTTCTGTTTCCTCATCCCCCTGCTGTCACATGTCCTCACCCTCATTGTGGATTTATAGCCTCTTAAACCGTGGGTCCCTCCACCTCTCAGTTGTTTTGGTTTTTGCAACAGCAACCAGAAAAGTAACTAACACATCTGTATCTTAGAATCTTTGGAATAAGGAACTATATCAAGTACGCATTTTCAGTGGCAACAATGAACTTTATTCTAAGAAATTCTCAGTTCTTTTGTTTTATTCTGCTATTGTGGAATAGGTCAATTCCATTAATCATGGCAATTTCTCTGTAGCACACAACCAAGTACTGAGGCCTCATCTAGGGACTGGGGATACAGCAATAAACAACATTTCCAAGAGGAAAAAAAAAAAAAAAAAAACAGCTGGGTATAGTTGCACACACCTTTAATTCCAGCACTCAGGAGGCAGAGGCAGGCAAATCTCTGTGAGCTCAAGGCAAGTCTAACTGACAGAGAAAGTTCCAGGTCAGCTGGAGCTACAGGGAGGCCCTGCCTCAAAAAGAAAAAAAAACAAAACAAAAACCCATTTCCTGCTTGCATGGAACTTCCATCCTAAAAGGAGCAAGGCTAAGTCCATGTTAACTGTACTGGAAAAATGATAAAGACTTGGGAATAAAAATAGGCAAAGACTGGAGCAGGGACTACACTTCTGAAGGAGGTTGAAGTTTACGCAGGAATATAGGAAGCTTTCCCTGGGAAACCTGGGGGAAGCAGAGACAGGAAGGCAGACAGGAGAACCCTGCAGGCAAAGGGAACAGCAGAGGCTGGAAGCAGTGGGTCTGGGTGTAGAGAAAGGAGGAAGACAGTCTGACTAGAGTGGAGAAACAAGGAAGGTGGAGGTGATAGAGTCAGAAAAATGGGAACAGCCAGGACTTGATGGATCCTGCAGGTCTGAAGAAGGACTTCTGCTTTTCTTCTGAGTAAGGCGAGAAGTCATAAGATCCACTGAAGCAGAGAAGGGACAGGATGTGACCTTCATGGCTCCTGAGAACATTTGACTGCCATGTCAAGAGGAAGCTAAGAAGAAAGAGGACCGGTCAGGAAGCCATTGAAGCGATCAGTTGGGCTGTTATGACAAAATACCCGAGACTGTGTAATTTATAAATGGTGGAAATTTGTCTCTCACAGTTCTGTAGGCTGGAAAACCCAGAAGATGATGTGTCCGGTAAGGGCCTGATTCTCTCAAGTGGCAGTTCTGTGTATCTGTGTAGCAGAAGACAGAAAGGGCCAACCTGGTTCCCTGCAGCCCCCTCCCCACTTTTGGGTGATGGTTAAACACAAGAAAAAAGGGAAAAGATGCACAGTTGCTTCATGAAAGGAAGCTGACACATAATTACCCTTCAAGAATGAAGTTTATTAGGAAAAGGGATCTCAAGGCCGCGCTGGGGCCTTAAACTGGGAGGGAGAACATTAGAAAGAAACAACAACATATACAAAACAGCAATGCAAAGCCTAAGAGAAAGAAGACTTTCCTTTAAAACCTGGAGAAGAAGACAGTGGGGAGGGATAGGGGAAGAGAGAGAGAGAAAGAGAGAGACAGAGAGAGACAGAGAGAGAGAGACAGAAACTACCAGAAGAGGGACGGCGGGGGTGGGGGCGGGGGGCTGAAAGGCACCTTCAGAGAAAATCCCCCAAATAAGGGAGATAAACTTTCAGGTGGTAGCGGGCAGTTTTACATCATGTGACTCAGTTCAACATAATATGCATGACAGAGTATGGAAGAGCCAGGCACTCGTTAGGACTATGAATTTGGAACTGTGAGCCCTAACACAAAACAGCTTCGTAACTCTCTGTCCCCGGGAGTTAGCTACAGGGGTGTGGCCTGATTTTTTCAGTCTGTAAGATCTGGCCTCTTAATAGTGTTCACTGTCCTAAAGGGATAGGTCCATGTTCTAACAATTTTGCTTTCTTTGTTGTTATTTTGAGTTAGGATCTTGCTAAATATCCCAGGTTGGCCTGGAACTCATGATCCTCTGCCTCCCTAGTGCTAGGATTACTTCCATCTTTTGTATAGGGACAGTAATCCTGTTTACAAAGGGAGAATAGTCATCACTAATCCCCTCCATCATTTTGGGATATAAGACTGAGTGTGAATTTCAGAAGGACACAAACATTCAATCCATATTTTTCTTGTTTTAAATATCACTGAAACCAGTATTTCCACAGTAATCACTGAGTCCAGGCAGCCATTAACAGTGTGAGATTGAAGAAGAGAAGAGAGATCCTTGTGCAATTAATGTTAATTGTGTATGTGTGATGCTTTTATCACTTTATGACTGATTCTATACTTTAGGACATAGTACTCACCTTAGAGTGATTTCTACAAGTACTAAGAATTATGCTAAAAGAGTAGCAAAAACTAAAATGAATAATACAAAAGACCTCTGAACTCTCTTGAGAAACAAATATCACAGTTATCTAGTGGAACAGAGGATGTTCCGCTCAGTGTTTCCAGAGTAAAGAACGGAATTACTTCTAGGTGGAGACCTGCCCTGGTTTCGGCCCTTGAGGGTTAATCCACTGGGGCAGTCCTTCCCAGAATTCCCACCCCCTAGTGAAGTTCCTATAAACTGAGCCGTCATGAGGTTCTGCTTGCCTTTCCTCAGGAAGGTGTAATTGTCTTGTTCTTCTCTCCTGTCTTTTTCTTTGGGATGCTGAGCAGAGCCTAAGTATGCTTTTCAGTTCCCTGACTTACTCTTTGAACTTCCTTACTCTTTTTCTAAAGCTCCCTGCCCACTTCCTGCCCCAGGTGACTGATCTCCATGCTGCCTCATCTCAAGCTCCAAGGCTTCAGCTCCTTCTCTTCACCATTCCCCTCTTCCAGGCAGTTGAGAGGTTTACAGCTTGCCTGGCCTGGGTCTTTCCTTTTAAACTCTTAAGAAACTCTTCTGGAGCTTCTGTTTGTGTTCTTTATTAAATTTTTTTAGTAATTTGATTAAGAATGCCAAGAGGAAACCCCAATTTCCCAGGTACCATATGATGGCCCCGCTTGGATGCCAAGATTTCTGGTAACACTTATTTTCCTGCTTTGTAATTCTTTAATTGGCAGCAAAAACTAAACCATTCAGGCACCCCTAGGTGACACCAGTGTCCTAGGAGCATTTTATTTTTTATTTTTTAGGGGAGGGAGTGTCCTTTTTTGGGACTGCATCTCCCTGTAGCCACAGCTGACCTGGAACTCACTGTGGAGACCAAGCTGGCCTAGATCTCATAGGGAGCACCTGCCCCCACCTCTGAGCGCTGGGATTAGAGGTATGCACCAGCACACCTGGCTCTGAGCACTTTTTAAAAAATATTTTATTTATTATTTTTGTTTTCTGTGTATGAGTGTATTGCCTGCATGTGCACCTGTGTTGTGCGGTGCCCTTGGAGTTCAGAAGAGGGTCAGATCCTCTGGAACTGAAGTTAGGGATGATTGTTAGCAGCCTTGTGGGTGCTGGGAATTAAACCAGGGTCCTCTGCAAGAACAGCCAGGGCTCCCAGCTACTGACCTATCTCTCCAGCCTTCAAGCACTCCATTAATAAATCATGTGCATACAAACTTTATCTCTGGGTCTGCACACCTTTTGACTGGAACTGCTTAGTTACAGCACCTCTTGACTTCTATTTAAACCTAAACCTTGAAGAAGGACTGGGTGGAGTGGGGGTCATTCTACCTCTTTACTTCTTCCTTTTCCCAGTGTGGCCACATTGAATAAATCACCTTTCTGTGCTTTCATAATTTTTTGTCTCTTTGTTGTATCGAGGACAGGTGGCCAAGCTTAGCCTGTTAGTGCTGCCAGGACCCAGGCTTTGCCCGTAGCAACTCTAGTAACAGTTTCAATTCTGAACTTACATACCCAAGTATAATGTTCTCTTACATGGCTGAATTTATATTGGAAATACTCAAGATTCCACTGAAATAGAATTTCCTAATCAAGTCAACATTCATAAACATTAGTTTCTGGATGCAAGTATAAAAATCAATAGAAAGTTCGAGAAACAGCTCAGCAGTTAAGATTGTGTGTTGATCTTCCAGAGCACTCGGGTTGGATTTCCAGCACCAATGCAGGTTAGTTCACCCCACCCAGAACTTGGGGAATTATAAAAATCACTAGAAAAACCAGACGCAGTAGTACATGCTTGTAATCACCATACCTGAGAGGCAGAGGTAGGTGGATCTCTGTGAGATCCAGACCAGCCTGATCTACGCAGCAAGTTCCAGGCCAGCGATGGCTACAGGGAGATCCTGGCTCAAAAAACCAAAACCAAGAGGTGCGTCGCTGGCTTTGAGGTGAGGTGGTGCTGCCCTTTGCTTTGTCCCCGTGTGACTGTGGGATGTACCGCACAGAGGCTGGCAGAGTGAAGCCAGTTAGGAGTTGTTGAAATGCCTCTGACTTAGATCTAGGTGTTCACAGTGACTGAAATGTTAGATTCTGAGTATTCCTTTGTAATCCAAGGTACCAAATCTCAGTTAGCAGTCTATGAAGAAAATTGGAGACAAAAGGAAAACTCTAGGGTTGTCCTGAACCGTTGAAACATTGCTGTTTACTGTGATGCACTGAGGTGGGGAAGCAGAAAACTGCTGGTAGATCAGGTGCATAAGACAGAAGTTCAGAGCCAGGCTTGGTGTCCCACACCCATAGTCACAGCACTTGAGAGGTGGAGGCCAGGAGGATGCAAGATCAACTTCAGATACATAAAGAATTCAAGGTCATTCTATACTTCACTGAGACCCCCATTTCGTGTCCTCCATCCTTATCCTCCTGCCCCTACCTCCCAAAAACAGCAGGACTAAAGAGATGGCTCAGCAGTTAAGAGCACTGGCTGCTCTTGCAGAAGACCCAGGTTCGAAGCCTAGCACCTACATGGCAGCTAACAGCCATCCGTAACTCCAGTTCCAGGGAATCCGACACCAGTGCTCTTCTGACCTCTGCAGGCATTGTACAACATGGCTACACCTACCTACGTGTGAGCCATATACTCATACACATAAAAAATAATAAATAAAATATTTTTAAGAATTAAACAACTTTTAAAAAAAGAAAATCAGACCCGGGTTGGTGGCCCGTACCTATAGATCAATCCCAGCTATTTGGGAGGCTGAAGCAGGAGGATTGTGAGTGGGAGGACAGCCTAGGAAACCAAAGAGATTCCATCCAATAAATAAAGACAGAAATTCAAATCATCGGGAGCTCGGCCTTGGGGGTGGCATGGCGGTTCTGATGCAGTGAGAGAAGAGAAATCAGGACCACGTCCATAAACAGGCATTTCAAGGAGCTTTACTCTAGATCATTAGAGGGAAAGTATGACAGAAAAGGTATTGTGGCATTTCAACATCTTACTGGGCTAATAGGAAAGACTCAGTAATGGTGGAAAAAATAATGATGCAAGAGAGAACTGAGTGTCCTAGAGCAGAGTGACGATTCTGACATTTGGGGTGCTACACCTTTGAATTGATAGAAGCTTATGGTATAGCTGTGGCTTCTTTTAAGCATGCTCTAAAAAATGGAGACATCTGTGAAACTTCAGATAACCCTAAAGGCACACCTAGAAGAAAAAACACTACAACATCCTTGCAGCAGAGGAAAGGTGGCGACCGACGTTCCACCATTTGGTCAGAAGGTGGATGTGCCTACCCAGCCACCTTTGCCTCTGTTGGTCTTGAGGAGCCTGTGTTGCAGTTTATACCAGATATGGAAACAAAGAGGAGCAAAGTCTGCCTGATCTACTTTCCCCAACCTGTAAACGAACGAAGCATATAGAACAGAATACTCAGGAGAATGAAAATGAAAGTCAGCTTTCAACAGATGAAGTGAAAATTCCTCCAGATCTCCGGGAAGTAAACCAAATAACAAGTCGAAAGCTGCTCCGTGGAGCTCTTTTCTCCCTCGACCACCCTCAATTCCAGGATCAGGATTAGGACCAGGAAAGCCAGGTCTAGGATTTAACAGCCCACTACCACCACAGCCTCCACCACCCCCACCCCATTTGTCATACGGGGTACTTCATTCCCTTCAGGACCCCCACCACCCCATGTATCTCCAGATTCTTTGGATGACACTGATGCTCTGGGAAGCATATTGATCTCCTGGTACATGCGTGGCTATCATATAGGTTTCAGGCAAAATGAAGAAGGAAAGCACTCACATATAAATTAAGGAGTAACTCAGAACAGTGTTCTTTAATAGCTCTCTCCCAAGGAGATGGTGTGCTGGTGTCCTGGTCGATATGAACGGAAGTCTCACCATCATCTTCATGGACACTTGATTGAGTGACCTCTTCATCACTGGCCTTATACCATTCCCTGGGCTCCATGCCTAAATAGCCCAAGAAGTGTGTTTACAGCATAATCATAATAATAATTGGAGAAACTGAATGGTAGAAATGTGAATGCATAGGCGTCAACCTGCCAAAATTATGCCTGAGCACAATTGTGGAATTGTAACTATCTTCGTATCTCAAGGTTTTTATTAATGCCTTTAAAAATAAATAAAAAATTTTTAAATGAAACAAAAGAAAATGCCAGGCATGGGGGCACATGCCTTTAATCCCAGTACTAGGGAGGCAGAAGCAGGCAGATCTCTGAGTTCAAGGCCAGCCTGGTCTACATAGTGAGTTCCATAGTGAGTCTATGTAGTGAGGCTACAGGGAGAGCCTGTCTCAAAAGACAAAAAACAAAACAAAACACACAAAAGGAAAAGAGGAATATAAAGTGAATCTCTGCATGTTTATATGTGGGAGCCACAGTGTATGTGAGAAAGTATGTGAATCTGTGTGTATATACATGAACTTGAGTTTGTGAGTCTGTGTATGTATGCACATGTGTGTTACGGAGGTAGAGGAGTCCCAAGCAAGTTGTTTGCCACCAAACAACAGTCTAAGTGAAACCACAGAATAACATTCTGGATTCTGGAACGTTTTGCCTGCTGTTCCAAAACAATATGGTCATGTCCATCATTATTCATTCAAATGTATTAATTTCAAATCATTTATGTTTATCTGGCACTGCACTGGGCCACGAGGAAATTATGCATACTGGTCAGACATGATTCTGCCTCCACTGTACTCAAAGTTTGCAGGTAGAGGTGAAGAGAGGAGAAATGGCATTAGAAGGAGAGTTAGAAATGAGTTAGGAGAAAGCACAAGGTGTTCTTAAATGATGGGTACTAACCTAGTCTACACTAACAGGCCTCTAAGCTAACCCTGCAGGACAGATCTACGTAAAGGGAAAGTGTGGGTGCATTGTGATAAAGCCAGACTTTGGGTACGCAGCCATTCCAGCCGGCCCATAGGAGCTTAGCCTTCCCAAGCCTTTTCTCCCACATTCTGTGCCTGCCTGAATTTCCCATGTGGAGGCCATCTGCTCATTAAAGCCATTTCCTTTGACACTTTTGCTGGCTCCAGAAAAAAATCAGACACTCACTACTCTGTGTGCCTTGTGCATCCTGGTACATCATAAGTTCTTAGTACACAGTCACTGGATACTTGGCAAAAAAATCTAGTTATTCAGTAACTGTGTGCATGTCTGTGTGCATGTGTGTCTGTGTGTGCTGCATGTGTGTGTGTGCATTGTGTGAGTGCATGCATGTGGTAGGATCAGTAACTTTTACAAATTCAAACCACCTTCACACTCTGAGCTCTCTGGGACTAGAGTGTGTTTTGCATATCCTCCATCATGAGGTTTGATTTCTGTAACTTAAAATGTGTTGAATGAATACATGTCATTAAGGAATCCAGGAGACTTAGAGAGGAGGTGAGGTCATGAGAAGGCCTCACTGCAGCATTTGAAGGAGTTTGGCTTTCATCTTCATTTCACGGGTGTAGAAAGCCACAATGGTTGTCTAAGTGGGACTGGGGTATGTAGAACTGGCCCTTGTGAAGGTGGCTCTGCTGGCAGGGTTTGCTTGGCTCATGAGGTGAGCAGAAGCAAAGAGGTCACCTTGGACCTAGAGTGGTGAGGTGACCAGAGAAAGGCCCAGGAGACAGACAGAAGCTTTGAGGAGAAAAGCAGAGACTTCAAAATCTGAGAACTGATTTCAAGTGAGAGGAATCACTATGGGGCAGTAGTTCACATAAACTCTCCATGAGGTTTCCTGAGAACTCTCCAGGGCCATGTGTGTTTTCTAGTTGGGTAATTAAGAAGTAGTTACAGTCTCCAGATATGAGCTGAATGCTCTAGATAATTTCTCCAATTTTGCTTTAGCAGAAGGGTGAAATAACTATGCCATAATCCCTTTTTTGGTTAATGACTGTTAGCTTCAAAGTAAATAACCATTTAATTATGCTATGGCCCCACAAATCACCTGAGTGGCTTCTAGAAACTTCCCTGTGTCAACCCCCACTTGCAGCTTTTCTCCAGTAAGTAGAAGCATTGTTTCATTTTTATTGTTCCGTCTCTCAGCAGCTTTAATTGCCAGTAATGTAGAAAACGTTATGGCTACATTCATTCACTAAACAACAATAAAACCCAAAGAAAAAGAGGCATACGAAAAATGTTTGCTTTATTACAGAGTTTAAACCAGAAGTCAGGAAAGAGGAACTTGAAGATTCTCAGAACACATGACTGTTTTATCTGCACTGCTTATGTCTTAGAAGATGTTTCATAGCTAATCTTGACTCTAAACTAAGCATTTGTACTGTGGGTGGATTAGTATTAGCATAATCTATTTATTTTTATTTTTTTAAATTCATGATTAATTTTATGAGTAACCATTCCATGCAATCCTAACATCTATGAAGGTTTACTGTATGTTTATCTTTATGTAGTTCAAACAATTATCTTTAGAAAAATCCGGTGATTCCATCATTATGTCTATTTTACAATTCGGGAAACAAGATCGGAGTGGCTCAGTAACTTACCAAGAACATGTAGCTCATTGACGATTCTTTTAAAAAACTATTGAAAATTCAGTTTGGCTTAGCTCCAAGCCGGCCTCCACCATTACTTTGCTCATTGTTGTGACCAGATACCTGATAGGAAACAACTTAAGGGAGAAAGGGTTTACTTTAGCCCACACTTTGAGGAGCTATGGTCCATCACAATGAGGATGGCCTGGCGCAGGAATGTAACATGGGGCTGCCCGTTCACATCTTGGAGGAACAGGAAACAGAAAAGAGGGTTGTTGAAATTCTATTGACTTTCTCCTTTCCCACTTATATTCAGTGACCTCGGCCTATGAAATGCTGCTGAATGGGTCTTCTTGAGAATTCTCCCTAAAATCACTCAAAACCACATCCCAAGTTGTACCTCCTTAAAGCCCTGGGTGTTTCTTGATTCAGTCAGGTTGATAATCAAAATGGATCATCACAACCTTGCTACCTCTTGCTAAGACAGAACTGTAGCCAGTCACCTTCAACACAGGTACAGCTCAACAAAATTATTGAATATCCTCCCTAAAGTAGGCAAATATTATTCAAGCCATTCCAGGCTGTCCTGTGGACAAGGCAGAAGATAAATCTCAGTGAGTTTCAAAGCTGCAATGCGAAAGACACTGATTCCCAACAGCAAACACGGGCATCGCCTGGCTTAAAATCATCTCCGCCATCTAAGGAAACTATTTTCTCAAGAGGTCACAGCTTTGTGTCACATGTCACCAGACAGTATGGCTGCAGCAGTTTTACAGCCTTTCTTACACTCTCTCTTGAGGAACCTCTTCTTCTGTGGAGCGTAAGCATTGTTTCTTTACATCATGACAAGTACTTTGTTATGCTGTGGAACAACTCAGAGCACTTAAGGATAACTGATTGCACATTCATATTATAGCAGTTCTACAAGAAGCCTGGAGCTCAATATTGCTGTTCATCTTTTCTTCCTATGGTGATTGATGTCAAGAAAAATCAGAGAGTGCCAACTGGACCCTGGAGTTAAACACTGGCCTCTGGTTCTGAGTTCAGTGGGCTTTAGGGGACTTAAAAATGTTCATTTATTAGTGTCTTAGTTTCTTTTCCTATTGCTGTGATAAAATACCCTGACAAAAACAATTTAAAGAAAGAACGGTTTACTTTGGCTCATGGCTCCAACTTATAGTGCAATGTCATGGTGGGGAGGTTACAGGCTCAGGCACTTGAAAGAGCTCACAATGGTCACATTACATCCAAAGTCAGTAGAATTCACATAGTGCTCAGTTCAGTATCCCTACGCTTACATGGTCCAGGACCCCTTTCATCTGTGTTAAGGTCTGTTGTGTCAAGTTAGTGTCTCCAAGTGACCTCAGTGCAGGTTCATCCACTGAGGTCTAGTCAGCCTACCCAGAGTCCCTCATTTTAGGAAAACTAGTTCATTCTCATCCAACAGAAATCAGTTGCCAATGTTTCTTAAGCAAAGGTTGGGGTCTGCTACCCATTTCCCCAGTGCCGTGCTGGGCTTTTGTCTGCTTGAGTCTGCATGGATCTTGAGCATGTTGAAACAATTGCTGTAAGTTCATATGAGCAGGGTTCCAGAAGCTTGTAGGATTCTATTTCCATATGGTCATGCCCCCTGCACTAGCTCTTACAATCTCTCTGCCCCCTTTTCTGTAATGGTCCCTGAGACTTCATATAAGAGTCCTGTCAAGGGACCCACACTCTGCAGATTTCTAATCTCCATGATTTAGCCATTTGTGACCTTTGGTGTTACTGACCCTTTGTTGTATGCAGAAGCTTCATTAATGAGAGTTGAGAGATTCATTAGTGTCTTCTTTACCCCTTGCTCTATACTGCATGAGCCTTGGCTGTAGAGGCTGCATTGTAGATGTGCCACTTAGGCATGGGCAGTTCACAGGCAATCAAACCATAACACATAGTGACATCCATCAGGTCATGTAAGCCTCACAACAATCACAAAGTGTTATTGCTTCTGTTTTATAGGTAGGAAAACAGAATCTCCACAGCATTAAGGAAATCATAGAGTCACTTGCCCAGGGTTCAAATCCAGGTCAAGCAATGTCCTTATTTGTCCTTCCCCTTTTACTCTATCTATTGGGTTCTTTTTAAAATACTGTGTGTGTGTGTGTGTGTGAAAAATTTTATAAAATTTTTAGGCAGGGCATGAAGAAACATGACTAGTTAAAATTCACAACTACCTGCCAATTCTTATTGGCAGTGTTTCTCTGAGATTTTTAAGAAGACAATTAGAAGCATTACTTAGTCACATTGGCCTGTGGGAAACTCCTGCCTATCCCCTGGCCTGTGTTCTGCTAGATGAGATAAGTGATGAACAGTCCCGGGGGAACACACAGCAGAGGCACACTTCTGTTTTGTAGTGTGCTTTTTGGTTGTTGTTTGTGTTTGCTTTTTTAGACAGGGTCTCATGTGTCTCAGGCTGGCATCCAACTCTTTGTGTAGCTGAGTGTGACCTTGAACTTATGATCCTCTTGTCTCCAACCCTTCCAAGTGCTGGCATTACAAGCATGTGCCACCACACTCGTCTCATAATTTTGTATTCAAAATGGGAAATGTATACCGTCGGTAATAAGTAAAACTGTATTTTTGTGATGGAAATCTAGTATGAATATTTACATCAACACAACAGACTGACAGTTCTCATTTCGTCCCCCAAAGCAAACCTTTGTGATGACACAGATGTACCAGGAGAATGCTAAACAGTTTTATGCTTTTTTAACCGAGACTGAGCTGGAGCTTATGGGGAAAGGTTAGCAAGCAACTGCTGGCATCAAAGAGAGAGGAGGAAGCAGAACCCAATCTTTTATTGCCAAGTATTTCTTATCTGAATTTAGAAAGAACAGAAGCAGCAGCTTTGAAAAAAAAGAAAATCAATTCAAGATAGCCTTAAGAACTGTTCTTTATCTTTGTAGATTCCATCCAATTAGAGCTTTAAAATGCAACAGATAACAACAGAATTGAGTAAAACAGCCACACACAACAGGTTATTAAGAAGTCACATTATCTCACATTCATTTGTACCATTTTTTAGAAATGTGCTATAAGGGCTGGCAAGATGGTTCAGCCATGGTAAAGACACTTGCCAAGTCTGATGACCTGTGTTCAATTCATGCAACCCATATGGTAGAAAGAAAGAACCCACTTCTGCAAGTTGTCCTCTGAACAGACCATGGCACATGTATGTGTGCACATGCACACACACAAAATATATAAATATAAAAATATTTAAAATAGGGGCTGGAGAGATGGCTCAGTGGGTAACAGCACTGGTTGCTCTTGCAGAGGACCTGGGTTCGGTTCCCAACACCCACATGACAGCTAACATCAACTGTTTTGACTCCAGTTCCAGGGGATCCTGCTCCCTCTTCTGACCTCCGTGGGTATTGCATGACACAGGTGCACTTGCAACATATAGGCAATATACTTATACATGTAAAATAAAAATAATAAAATATTTTTAAATATTTAAAATAAAATATACTTTTAAAAACTTGTGGTAAGGCACACTAATAAAATATAAATCAAGGTCTTAAGTATCCCAGAACAGGCTCCAAGTCACTATATAGCTAAGGATGACTTTGAACTTCTGATCCTCCTGCCTCAACCTCCTGATTACAGATGTGTAACACCATGTCCAGTTTTATGGGGTGCTAAGGCTCAAACCCAGGGCCTAGCGCACACTAGGCCTCCACTCTACCAACTGAGCTCCACCTGCTCAGTTGAGCCCCAACCCTGCTCTTTTTTTTTAAATATCCATTTTTGTGTAATATTTATATAAACAAATATTCACTGCCACCTCTGCCCCACACTCAAATTCAATTCAGGACCCTCAATAAAAGCACAACCATGTAAGATAAAATGACTTTAGTATTGAGGAGAGGAATGTTGCAATGCCAAGGAACAGACTGAAGAATGGTGAAGTAGAAAATCCTGGATAGTGAAATCAACAGACCTACATGAAAGTATCGAGTGCTGCTTACTAGCATATGACTTTATTTAAATTTTTTATTTATTTGCTTATTTATTTACTTATTAGTATTATGTGTGCACAAAGTATGAGTGCAGCCATGTTTGTGAAGGTCAGAAGACAACTTTGTAGCGTCTGTTCTCTCCTTCCACCTTTATGTAGGCTCCAGGGATCAAACTCAAGTCACCAGGCTTTATCCACTGAGCCATCTAGCTGGCCTTAGCACATGACTTTAAAAAAATTACTTAGCTTCTATGACCTTCATTTTCATTTCTTTTTTCTTTTATGGGTATGTGGTTTTTTGCCAGCATTTATGTAAGTGCACTACATGCATGTAGTTCCCATGGAGGCCAAAAGAGGGAATCAGATCCCTGAAACTGGAGTAACAGGTGGAGTTGTGAGCCACTGTGTGGGTGCTGGGAACCTGATTCAGGTCCCCTGCAAGAGCAGCCAGTGCTCTTAACCATTCAGTCATCTCTCTAGCCTCCACTTTCAACTCTATAAAACAACGACAATCATACACACTGTGTGACCTGATGGAAGTGAGATGTTATGTATGTAAATCTATTGGAAAGAAGATTGCCACAGTAAAAGAAACACTGGTTCTGGGGGGCTGGAGAAATAGCTCAGTGGTTAAGAGCACTGGCTGTTCTTGCAGAAGACCCAGGTTTGAATCCCAGCACCCGTCGAGCTAACAACCGTCCGTAACTCCAGTTCCAGAGAATCCGACCTGACACACTCCCTCTGTCCTCTGTGGGCACTGCACAACACAGATGCACTTACTCACACATAGACATAAAATAAAAATAAGTAAGACTATAAAAAAATAAACACTGGGTCTACAGACGTAACTATACTGGGAAAGAATTCCAGTTTTGCAAGGCATGGTGGTACACACCTTTAGCCCCAGCACCTAGGACGCAGAGGCGGGTAGATGTCTGTGAGTTCAAGGCCAGCCTGGTCTATGTAAGTGAGTTCCAGGCTAACTGGGACTGCAGGGAAACCCTGTCTCAAAAAGATCAAAAAAAAAAAGAAAGAAAGAAAAAGAATTCCAGTTTTATTTTTTATTTGGCTTTCTCAGTGTTGAAGAGAATCCCGTTCACAGCTCAGGGCGATACCTCTCATGCCTGTGTGATTTTTGTTCATTTTTTTCAGTTTCAATTGTATGCTCAGCTCATTTACCTGCCATGAAAACACATTCCCCACCTCTCCTCACACTCCCCAAGGCTCCTACCCCCTGATTGTCCATTCATCTCTTTGTTACAAGAGGCTTTAATCTCTTGAGAAGTCATTTCTTTCCAACTCCATCTCAGAGATTTTCTACAATCATTATGTATCACAGAGATACCAAAACCATTCCTAGAGACCAGGGATTGCTTTGGAGGATAAGGATGGGCAGGAAAAGGAGTTTCAACCAAACTGGAAGCTCCAGGCTGTTGCTTGTCAGTATCAAAGGGTGACCAGTAGGGAAAAGTCAGTCAACATCCCACATGGATATGGAATGCTATGTGGATACTATATGTCAAGAAAATAACACAGGCTCTGGTTCAAAGCCAACCCTCAGCCTTTGTTAGCCTTCCTTCCGCTCAGCCGTTATCGTCTCTCCAGGTTCTGTGATTGATCTAGGTTTAGAGATACTGGAAAGCTCAACTCCACAGTCTGGTGCTGTTGATGAATAGGGTGGAATGGATGGAGGCCAGCTGGGTAACTCCTACCATACAGTCTCCATGTGGCTGATCTGGGCTTCCTCTCAGTATGGCAGTCTCAGGATGGCCAGCCGTCTTAGATCACACCTAAATTCCTAAAGGTGAGCGTTTCGGAGCACTCTGATACAAGCTATGTGGTTCCTTAAGAAAGAGCATCTGACATTACTTATGCAGGCAGGCAGTTACTTCTAGTTGAGATCAAATTGCAGTTCAGCTGTGATTTGAATAGAGGGAGGGGATGTAATGCCGTGAAAACCGGGGTGTGTAGTTAGCTGGGTAGTATCATGATTTAGGTCTGGAATGTGTCCCCAAGGCCCAGGTGTTAAAGACTTGGCACGTGCTTCTTACATTGATGACACTATGGGGTCTGTTACATGCTGATAAAACTATGGGCTTACATCATTACAACTCACAAACTAATGATTTCATACATGCTTCTTACAGAATGGCTTCTCAATTTTAGTCTGTATATCACTAAGTTCAAGAAAGAAGACAACTAGCCTAGGCAGGATTGCTTGCCTGAGCCTTAGGCAGATGAAAGATGAAAAGCATGATTTAAAATCCCACCTAAATACACCCAATGGGTCCATTCCTCCAAATGAATGCTTTTGCCCAAAGAAACTTGAAAGGTGATGGACTGCCAAAAGGAACACCTATCTATAACAGATTAACACCAAGACACAAGACCACCACGAGTGTTGAGATGAAAGGTCCTGCCTCCGGATAGACATGGACCATGCTGTGAGACTATATTGCCAGATAAACCAAGAGTGGTTTGTATTGTCCCAAAAATGGAGAGGCAGAAGACACAGAGGGGTAGTAGCATTATGAAGGAACCTTTTAGAATAACAGGTTCTTATTTGTAACTGTATTTAGTACTCCAGATCCCCAGCTCCAGGTGATACTCCAAACACAGAGGTATCGTTTTGAAAGATGCCAGCATTGATGGAAAGGAGAGGCTCCCAGAGTCAAATGGTAGCTTTAACTGACTGGTTCTCTGTGCTTTCTTATGAATTTCATCAAGGGGCTGCCATTTGAGGAAGGAAATGGGTGAGTTGGGTACACTGGAAAAGGCCAGCCCCACACAGCAAAGTGAAGGAGCCTAGGGTACATAAAGGGTCAGAATCCTTGAAGTTGAAGGGGACACTTAAAGCTGACCTTGGGCCCAGAAAAGGGGAGTACTTTCTTTTCATCGTCTCTACTAAGGAGGTTCTCCATTCGAAGACCCAGAGTTCAACCTGCTGTTGTGGTTCATCTACATTATTAAACAGGTATGTTTACAGCACTACAGCTTAGAGGGGAAAAATGCATCTCGGGTTTCTGAACATTGACAGAAATTCCCACAGCCTATTTTCTTCCTTTGAGAGACTGCTCTCTACAATGCATCACTTAAACTATGTGATTGTGTGGGCTGGATTTAAACTGAGTGATCTGGCTTGAGGACTTTCAGCATCAAGCTGAATTCTTTCTCATGTGCATATAATTCAGTTAAGCACTTAATAATGCCCCAGGGATTTTTACTATGCCTATCTCTGTTTATTTAATCTGATGGATTTGCAACTGACTAGCTCTACTCCCAGAGGCTCATAAACAAACTCAAGGATATTTTACACTCTCTTGGGGGCAATAAGAGCCTTGGGTAGCTTCTCTGAGATAGTCCTATGAGATATGAGAGTGCTGTCTGCTAACCAAGGGCATCTCCACCCACAGGCTAAGGAAGGAGGTCAGATTAGCTTTGGGAAACTGCCCAGATGGGAGGGGCTAGAAAAGTAACCTTGGGACTCTTGGCCAAGGATTATATCACATGCACAGTTAAGTCATCCATCTTCTTCACCACAATTGTTCCTCTCTCCATCATACACAGAGAGGTTAGACCAGAAAGGAAAGAAAAGCCAAAGTCAAAGCTCAGGTCAGTCCCATCTAATCCTCCTCTCCATGGAGGTGGGGCTAGGCCCAAACCGAGGTAGAGAAAGAGACCAGGCTGGATCTTTAAGATGGACTAGATTCTGTGTACACGTGTGTGAATACCTGTGTAAAACTGATTAGTTTTTAGTCATGTCCTTGACAACTTTATAATATAAAAAACAATGAAACTGAACCACGAACAGTGACATACATTTGTAAGCTCAGCATTTAGGAGGTGCAGGTAGGAAGATCAGGATCAGGTCAGTTGTGGCTATATAGTATGACCTAGCCAGCCTTGGCCACATGAGACCCTGTCTAAAAAAAAAAAACCAAAAAACAAAGAATCTTCACAGTAGAGTTGGGTTAGAGAGATGGCTCTGTGGTTAAGGTCATTTTTGCAGAGGGCCTAAATTTGGGTTTGGTTCCCAGCACCTACATGATGGTTCACACTTACCTGTAACCTGTTTCAAGGGATTCATTACCCTCTTCTGGCCTCAGTGGACACCAGGCATCCATGTGATATACATATGTATATGCCTGCAAAACACTCATACACATAAAATAAGAAATAAATCTTTTAAAAAAGCAACTTCAGGGGTCTGGAGAGATAGCTCAGTGGTTAAGAGCACTGACTGCTCTTCCAGAGGACCCAGGTTCAATTCCCAGCACCCACATGGAGGCTAACAGCCCATGGGCATTACATGACATGGGTGTACCTACCTACATGTAGACAATACACTCAGTACATATAAAATAACAGTAATAAGAAACTGCATATGGTTTTAGTTATTTTTTTCTCTATTAATTTATCAAAACTGTAACAAATGAGAACATAGCTAGATGAGATTTTGATTTAAAATCTTTATTTTTATGTTCCGTGTATGAATGTTATGCCTGTATGTATGTAGGTGTATATGCCCACAGAAGTCAGAAGAGGGCAGCACGTCCCCTGGAACTGGAGTTACAGATGGTTGTTAGCCATCATGTGGGTGCTAGGAATTGAACCCCAGTCTTCTGCAACCACTGCTCTTCACCACTGAGCCATCTCTCCATTCCCGGGATTTTAATCTTACATCATCTCTATAGCTTATCATGAGGTTAAGAATCATCAGAAAAATGAAATGGCTCTTGGAAGTTAAGTCCCAATTACGCCAGCTTTGCAGATGGAGAATTTCAAAATGTCCACCCTGGGAAGCCACTCTTTCTGTACCTCGCTTTTCCTTATTGGAAAACATTGTAGATTTTGACAGTAGAGCTGACTGGCAGCTGGCATCTGTGCACCCAAATGCAGCTGCAACATTCTCATTTATGAGATGAGAGGCTCACACGCATTCACCCCTACATGGTGTTTGGCTCTGAGCTCTGAGAAACTTACTGCTGCTGAGAAGCATAACGACTTCTCAAATGCTAGCCTCCACTGTCTGGTATTAGCATGACTCAGTTAAAGTTTTATGTTGTTTCATGACTAATTGGTCAGTAATAGAATTCCCTAAACCAATTTATTCTACCCAAATAGAGGCAGGATATTGAGACAGGGAACGTTATAGGGGCATGAGAAAGAAAAGGAGCCCCTCATTCCAGAGTCTGCTTGAAGCCTCTTGCTAGCTGACAGTCAAGAAGTCAGGGGCTGAAGAGATGAGCTCAGTGGTTAAGAGCACTTGTTGCTCTTGCAGAGGACCTCAGTTCAGTTCCCAACACCCACATCAGGTGACATATGACTGTCTCTAACTTTAGTTCCAGGTGATCCAATGCCCCTTTCTGGCCTCTATGGAAACCTGCACAGAAACATACACAGAAATACAAGGTAACACGCACACACATATACATAGAATAAATAAATAATAATTTTCTAGCATAATTAACAATATTTGCTATAGCTTCCTGCATAGAGGCAATATTACTTTTTTGCTTTGTTTTGTTTTATTTTGAGACAGAGTCTCCCTGTAGCCCCAACTGGCCTGGAACTCACTATGTAGACCAGGCTGGCCTCAGTCTCACAGAGATATGCTTACCTCTGCCTTCTGAGTGCTGGAATTAAAGGTGTACACCACCATGCCAGGTGACAGTATTCTTTTTATACAGACATATTTTCAAATACAAATGTTAAAATAGCAATGGAACATTTGTAAGGCCTGAGCACACAGAATTTTGTGCTCACTCATTTCCCAGATATTTTCTGAGAATCTCATAAACATGATTAACCTTGTTACAGTGAAAACATCCCTACCTCCCTTAAGTTCTTTCAGGTTAGCATAGTACCTTATCAGGCAGTAATGCTGTCTGATATACCTCACACACCACCCTGTGATCCCATTAAATCCCTTAACAACCCCTCAAACCCACCCAAGTCCTACATATGGCTATTGTAAAGAAAATTCGACTCTCCTTTGAGAAGCACGTGCTCACATCCTCCTTTTTCCCTGAGCACCTCTCTATTAATCCCTGTGCTTAAATCTATATTTAAAATATCTTTTAATAAACTCCAGCTCTGCCTCAGAGTGGCTTGTCTTAATTCCTTTCCACAGAGAAATTGAGGGGATCGCTTTATCTGAGTGGAGGGCTCTGAAAAGACCTTCTCAGGCCTCTGCTGGTGGCAACATGGGCTGTGTCTTCGGTCTGCCCCCACCACTGACAAAACAACCCTAAAAGCTAAAGTTCTTCACTAAGCACGGTGCCCTTAATATACCATCAGGAAATGAATGACTTAACTTTCTTGCTAGACTTAGAACTAAAATCTGTAGGTAATGATGCATTAGGCTTCATTTAAAGATGTGTGTGTGTGTGTGTCTGTGTGTGTGTGTATGCCATGTGTGTGGGTATCCATGGGGGCCAGAAGAGGGTATTGGATCCTGTGCAGTTGGAGTTACAGTTGATTGTAAGCTCCCAAACAGGGGTTCTGGGATTAGAACTCAGGTCCTCTAGAAAAGCAGCAAATGCTGTTAACTGCTGAGCCTTCTCTGCAGCCCCATTAAACTTTTAAAAATCCATACTACTACTGTGCCATTAAGTCTAAGTTACAAGACCTGCTGAAGTCATTAAAGAGAATTTCAACTGAAGTACAGTTATTTCTTTAAGGAATATACATGTGTGTGTTTCAGTATTGTGAAAAAATAGACAAAAGAATCTGAAGTGCTCTTTTAATCATGGAAACACTTTCAAGGTTTCGCTTAACAGGATACAGTTAGCAGAAATCATTGAACTTTTGCATTTCTACCTAGAAATTAGTGCAGCACTTGTACTGGGCTTAGCAGCAAACCTATAATTAGTATTTGATTTTGTTTCAAAAAATAAAATAATTTATCTCCACAAAATTATATCATGTAATATTTCTGAAGGAAAATTAGCTAATTTTCAAAAGAAAAAAAAAATGGTTGGAGAGTTGGTTCAGCAGTTAAGAGCACTGGCTGCCCTTACAGAGGACCCAGGTTCAAGTCCCAGCACCCACATGGCAGCTAACAACCATCTGTAACTCCTGTTCTAGAGGATCTAATGCCCTCTTCTTATCGTCATTTCTGTTACTGTCGTGTCTCACCACTAGCCCCGAGTGGACTTTGCGGGGGGGCCAGCCCGAGGGGTTGGGGGTGAGTAGATGCAGAGTCAAGCCACAGACTCCACGGAATTGAACAGAAAGCAGCCCAAGCACGTGAAACTGCAAACTCCTTTATTGAATAGGTGCACAAGCTCTTATAGGCCTGGATAGCCAATGACCTTATGGGGTGGGGTCCCAAATACAGCCAATAATGTTTGTCCCCAGGTAGGCAGGTACTTTCCAGATGCTGGTCTCACAACTAGCCAGAGCAGAATGCCACATCCACAGGAGCCATTCCTCTATTCCTCCTAGCAGGTGGCCTGGCTAAGCCCACCTTGCATTATGCCCAACATCTTCTGACCTCCTTGGGCACTGTATAACACAGGCACATTTACACACATGCAGGCAATACACTCATACACATAAAAAGAATTTTAAAGTTTAAGGATAATTAATTCTCCACAGAGGTCTTCCTATCTCATGTATGTTAACGTGAGTTAATGCTGATTAGGAGGAGCAGTGATATGGTTGGATGCAAATCCTGGAGGATGGAGGTGAGGGCCAAGCTGGGAGAAACGAGTAACCATAGTTGACACTAATCTTCTCTTCCATTCCCACTCAGCCCTTAGCTATTTTTAGGGCAAAGAATTTGAGGCTTTGTACCAGAGGTTAAATTTAGTGATGAATGTGAAATAGAGAGTTAGTAGAAATGTCTTCCCACTCCAAACACATAACACACTTAAGCAAAATGCACCTGCCACCAATGCAAAGGGGGAAAAAAGCAAAAAGAAATGACAGGGAAGAGCAGAGCATTTTGAAGGCTGGATCTGATTCTTGGCTGAATTCTCTCTGGCGGGTGGACCAAGCTCCCAGATCTGACTCAAAGCTATAGTAGTGAAAATGCAATAGGGATTATAAACATTTAATGGAGGTGTTCTGCATGAAAAGATAAAGACAGGACAGTTTATGTTTCCTTACAAGAAGTCAAAGTGTTTAAAAAAAGAGAATTCTTATAACATATATTTCCCAGCATATACCCCATAGCAATCTAGTCAAAGGGGAATGGGGCTAGTTTTCTGGTTCTGATTCATTTCTCCTCCATGGCTGAACTCCAAGATGCCAGTAGATCCTGCTCCACCAGCTTGCAGAGGTAAAATTGTTACTCAAGTTAATCTCTAACTCACCCATCAGTGATTGATCTCTTTCCCTCCTTATGGCTCTGAGATTGTCTTACTTTCTCTTAGCTGAAGTTAAAAGTCTGATTCACATACTTCTGGTTACCCAGGGTTATAATAGTTGTTGGTTGTTTCATGTTAAAATTGGTTATTTTGTGCTAAAACTGCTTCCGATGAGGTCATCTTTGGTGACTGTTGTGGTTTGAATGAGAATGTCCCCATAGGCTTCAGGTATTTGGACATTTTGTTACCTATTCGTGGAGCTGTTTGGGGAGCTCTGGGGAGGTGTGGCCTTGCTGGAGGAAGCACGTTACTGGGGACAGGCTTTGAGAGTAC
The DNA here is from genome assembly GCA_035773235.1 of Eospalax fontanierii. Taxonomy (NCBI): domain Eukaryota; kingdom Metazoa; phylum Chordata; class Mammalia; order Rodentia; family Spalacidae; genus Eospalax; species Eospalax fontanierii. The sequence goes on from CM069547.1 coordinate 10,086,271, forward strand.
TTAAGCCTGGCCTGATTTCTCATCATGTTCTGTTTCCTGTGTCTGCTTGAAGATGTGATCTCTTGACTTTCTGCTCCAGCACCTCTGCTGCCATGGACCCTGCTATGATGGACTCTAATCCCTCGGGAACCATAAGCCAAATAAACGCTTCCTTCTGTAAGTTGCCTTGGACATGGTGTTTTATCACAGCAACAGAAAAGTAACCAATACAGTGCTTGATCTTCTGTCTAAACACACACACGCACACGCACACATACACACACACTTCTTACCCTTATTCCTGGAATCTTCATTGTGCTTGAAACGGCATTTTCCTAATAGAATTTACATTGTACTATGGCCCAAACATTACCTGCATTACCTCTCATTCTATCCTTTCCCTTCCACCGAGATGGGTTTATTTGTGGATCTCCTTAGTCAGTTGACCTCAATGAGACCATCTGGACATATCTGATATGTTTTATTCTAGATAACTTTTTAAAGTTATCTTTTAAAGTTATTCTTCTCTTAAGAGAAGGATAAAGGCTCTCAGTGTTAACCCTTTCAAGAGGCTTGTCCTGGTTTGCTTTCTGTTGTGATAAACACCATAACCAAAATCAACTTGGGGATGAAAAGATTTATTTAGCTTACACTTCCAGGTCATAACCCATCACTGAGGAAGTGGTGAGCAGAAGCTCAGACAGGAACCATGGAAGAACACTGCTTACTGTCTTGCTATCAGGAGATAAGAAAGCTGTTTCTTATACAGCCCAGGCCCACCTACGTAGGGATGGTACCACCCATTGTGGGCTGAACTCTCCTACATCAATTAGCAATCAAGGAAATGCCCCACAGACATGCCCATAGGCTAGTCTGATGTAGGCAGTTATTCAGCTGAGATTCCCTCTTCCTAGGGGTGTCAAGTTGACAGCCAAGATAAGCCATCACAGGGCTCTGTGGATCTCACACTCATTTGCCCACTTCTTTACCACTTTTAACATGCACCTGCCAGAATATTCCATCACACCCTTCCTCCATAACAAAAGTTGTCTGCTTGCAATGATGCATTGGACTACAAAAGGCCACACACATGATTCTGCTTAGAAGACAGTAAGCTTGGAGAGGACTCATTGCTCCTATTATTTGGACCCTGCTGAATGCTTCTTCTAGAGAAAAGCTTAGTCTCTTGAGAATAGTGACCAAATCCTTCTGGAAATTCTAGAGAGTATGAGCCAGCTACAGGTGAGTAATCAGTAGCTTTTTGGAGATGGATACTCTAGAAAGGTCACTTCTTTTTAAAAACATTTTTATTTTATGTGTATGAGTATATTGCCTGCATGTGTGTAAGTGCATTCATGTCATGCAGTGCCCATGGAGGTCAGAAGATGGTATCAGATTCTTCTGGAACTGGAGTTACAGGCTGTTGTTAGCTGCCATGTGGGTGCTGGAAATTGAACCTGGGTCCTCTGGAGGAGCAGCCAGTGCTCTTAACTGCGGAGCTGTCTCTCCAGCCCCTGGAAAGGTCATTTCTACGGTGTTACATTACTGAGCTTTGTGTGAGACCTTGGTTCTTGTAGTGGCTCATATTGTCAATGTGGTAGTGTTTACCAACGTGATGGAGAGTCACCTTGGGGACAAGCCTCTGATCTTGCCTTTGCGAGATGATCTAGACTAAGTTAACTGAGGTTAGAAGTCAGTACCTTAACTGTGGGCAGCATGGTTCCATGGTTCGTCCTGGATGGAAAAGAAAGGAGAAAACAATCTGAGCACCAGCGTTCATCTCTCTCTGCCACCTGACTAAGGATGCAATGTGACCAGCTGCTTCAAGCTCCCGTCAACATGACTTCCCTTTCATAATGGACTGTACTCTCAAACTGTGAGCCAAAATAAACTCTACTGTCCTTCCCTCCTCCCTTCCTTAAGTTGCTATTGTAGAGTATTTTATCACAACAGAAAGACTAAGCAATTCAGCCCTACATGGTGTCTCAGAGAAGTGACACAGCGTGCTGAGTGTCTTCCGGCAGCAGGTTCTAAGCTTGAGGAAGCTACATTGGTAAAGATCCTGAGGTAACCAATTATTGGAGACTACAGGAGAAACTAGACAGTTGGGTTTGGCCAACAGGGTGGTCAGATCTCCTTTTCTTGTTCACCTTCAGAGCCAGGGCTCAACCCTAGCCCACCCATGTCTCTTATTCAACTTCAAAGTGGGAAACTTGTGCTTCCTTCCCATCCCTTGATCCTAGCCAGGGCCACAGAGCCCTTCTCTATTCCCTTTTGGAAGGCTAAGTTCTTGGGAAGGTGCCTGGTGTAGGCGTGGAAGTAGCGACCTCTTCCTGGAGCTGTCTTCTCCAACTCCCCGCCTCCCCCCAAGTCTTGCAGTCTGCTTGGGCGGTAGTATCTTTTAATCTACCTGAAGGCTTGAGAGGCTGACCTAGCTTGCCTCCCTCCTGGAGGCTTTAGTTTTCAAGTAACTAAGCAGTGTTTGCCAAGGGTTGGCTCTGAGACACGAGGCCAGAGGTCCACACCTGGTCCTCAGCTACTAGGCCAGAGACCCACACCTGACTAAATCAATCACAGTCACCTTCCAGAAGGTGGTACTTAAGTCCTTGGGCTTAAATTTCCGAAGTTGGCCCGAACAACTGGCCTCCTTTGATGACTCTTCCAAGGCAAAGCTGAGGTGAGTCACTTCAAATCTTGGCAGTCATTGTCACATTTCAAATACAAATCACCTGTGGGTGTCACGTCATCTCTAGAGCAGAAGCTTTGCCACGTTGAGGTATGCTTTATATTCCCAGCTGTAAAACAGAGAAATGACATGTGTATAGGGGTTTTCCCTGACAAGTGATCTCTTGGTAAATGATAGCTCTTGACACAATATATTAACAATTTGTGATAATATTTCTGCCCTTGTGATATCTCTAGTGTCTAGTAGCATCTAGTTCCTAGCACAGAGCCTGAACATGACATATAGATGTCACTACAGAAAAGTATAAGGAGACAAGGCTTGCTAGACTGATGAATGGACTTTTAGAAGACAGTGGGTAGTTAGTAAATGAAACATGCCTATTTCCGTCTGTCCAATGTTTCGTCCTCACTGCAGTCACCAAGTGGGGGAGTGGAGGAGGTTCCAGTTCTGGGATGCCATTCCTCCTTTGCCATTTCCACTATTTTACAAAGTTGAGACTCACTGAATGTCTTTCCTTGACTAATTAATTGTTCCTCCATGCTATGCTTCCTCAGCGTGATGATTGGTGATTCATTAGGAACACAGGAGTACAGATAATTAAACCCACTTCAAGAAGAAAGAACCTGACTGTCCCACATACTCCACAGAGCTTTTTGCTACCATGTAAAATGCTGGTTAACAGTTGACATCTGTGGACTCAATTTCACTGGATAAGCCAGGAGGACACCAGTTCAGTCAGAGAACCTAAGCTCAGTATTTCTGCACATACCTGCATTTGTTTGTTGAGATTCTCAGCAGGTCATAAAGGCCGTGATGGACATTTACAATGTGCTCCATAAAAACTCCTAAACTGAAGCAGCATCAATGAAAACATCATCAGATAACACAATGGATGTGCTGTTGCTAGTTTAGCTATTACAGGTTTATTTTTCCTTCACAGGAGTCTAAAATAATCCACAAGATTCCTGGGGGTAGGGTGCAAAATGATCTCTGCCTAGGTTTTATCAGGGTTTGACCTGAAACCCATGGTCACAATAGACAACACTCTGGATAGGTATTCCAGGCATGTCTGCCTGGAGTGTCTGAGAACTTAGCTTATCTGAGGTATTACTTTGAATGAGGGACAGGAAACAACAGATGCCTTTCCTGAGACCACATCTGCTGCAGCTGCTATGAGTACCCTAGGAGCACTGTTTTGGGGGCACCTCTCATCTGATCTGCTTCAGAGAATCCTTCCTAGATCTTAGGACCTGCTTTGGAAATATGGGAAAGAGGCATGAGGAGTTAGAGAGACCTTGTGTCTGTAGTTTCCACATATGCCAATGTGTCATACTTGATGGAAGCATGTTCTGAACCTCATCAGTGTCAAACAAAGTTTATCTAATTCTCTGGACACAGTCATTCTTAAGCGTCCTTCTAGTGTTACTGAATTCTCCTCTTGCAGTGAGCCCAGGCGTTCACCCCCCCCCCCCCCCCCCCCCCAGGTTTGAACCTATTGAGCAAACGGAGAATGCTCTCCAATTGGAGAAACCAGTTTATTCCAGGTTACTTACAAAGGATTCATCCCCAGGGAGAGACAGGCACACACCCAAGCTGGAGACCCGCAGTGCCCCGCCCACGTCTCCTACCCAGCTTTCTTTCCCCGTGGACCCTCCCCCCTAAGTCACTGGTTGGTTAGAAAGTAGTTGACTCGATTGTTTTCATCTGTGTCAGTCATATTCTTGGGCCCATGTTCCTTGAGGCAGAGAGAAACTCTGTAAATCTACCCCGACAGCTATGTAAGTATCCTTACAAAAAGACTACATGCATTGGTGTATCCTAAGCACTTCCGCTTCTGATAGCTATAGATATCTTCTGCCTCTTTCCATGGTCACTGGCTTCTCTCTGTCTCTGTCTCTCTGACTCTCTCTGGTGCTGTCTCTGGTGCTGTTGTTTCTACTTCACCCTACTGCCTTCAGAGTCATTCTTTATAAAATAAGGAAGGGACCGGAGCCTTTGTACACAAGCTGGGAAAGGTGAGGGCAAACTACAGATGGTCCCTAACTTATGATGGATCAATGCCAAAGCTGCTGCTCCATCAAAACTGATGCTCTGTCAAGAACTGCTGTCCTCCTCTGTAAGAAAGCACAGGATCTTATGCTGGCTCAGTGTTCCTGACTCTGACTACATCTCAAAATCACCAGGAAACTTACATATAGTGTGGGGACATTACATTTAAATCGGATGCTCTGGGGCTGGATATTTAAAAATGTTTCCCACATTACTTGGAGGTACAGTCAGCTTTGAGAATCACCAACTGAAGACATTTATCATTTATTTTCATTAATAATTATCAGTACAGCTTTTCCTCCAGTCTTGTACCCAGATGGAATGGAACTTCACTATCTGTAACAATTGCCTTAATAATTTTTTGGCAACTAATTTTTTTTCTTTCTTTTTTTTTTTGGACACAGGGTGTCCCTACAGCCCCAATGGGCCTGGAACTCGCTATATAGACCAGGCTAGGCGTGAACTTCCAGAGATCCATCTACCTCTGCCTCTGCTGAGGACTGGGATTAAAGGCATGCACTATCACACCCAGTGGCTACTAGTTCTTTTTTTAAAAATTTAAATTTTATTTTATGCCTATGTATGTAAGCATACCACATGTGGTCCTGGGTCCCCTGAAACTGGAATTATGGATGGTTGTTAGCTGCCATGTGGATACTGGGAACCAAACCTGGATTCTCTACATGAACAGTCAGTGCTCTTATCCACCGAACCATCTCTCCAGCCCCCGATTGCTAATTCTTATTAAAGTATTGTGGTATGTTATTACATTCTTCCACTTGAAGATATTTCTCTGCTATAGTGGTTCAAATGATGTGATAGTTGTGTTCTAGTTTTTCGAGGGGGAAATGATTTCTTCGTAAGATATGGTGTCCATGAGTCATGTAGGGTCCATATACTTTATAAAGGGAGTCACTTGGTTGTTTTGAAAATTTTATAGCTAATACAGATCCAAACACAAATGAACAAAACCAAAAGTGTCTTTCTTTAACCTATGGTATTGTATCTTTTTCTTTTCATCTGTGCAAAAAGACAGCCCAGTGCCCAATTAGCTTCTCCTATGGTAGATGAAACTGGAAATGCAAACAGGTGTAACCGAGCTGTGTCCTGCTGTTTCTTCTGTTTAGTTCATTCTAAGAAGTCACTCCAGGCAGTGTGTGCTTCTACAGATGGTCTCTAATTCATGATGGTTCAATGCTACAGCACAACATAAAAGGGGGATGCATTCAGCTGCAACACTGCGTTCTGAATTTGGCTCTTTCTAGGCTTGTTATATGTAGTAAGACAGCACGACCCTCGTCCCTTGTGTTACTTATGTTTCTTGTTGCTGTGAAAATGCCTGACAAAAGCCACTTAAGGAAGGATCCAAAGGCTACTCTCTTCAGTCCTTGCTGCCGTTTCCCAACTCCCTTACCTTATGTTCTTCAACTGCACACTTTGCTCTTGTGTGGTAGAATTTCCTTTTTCTTCCTCCCCAGTTTATGTCTCTGCTTTCCTCTCTCAAATGCCACACAGATGCCACCTGGACAGTTGTGTCTTAGCCTTACAGCTAGCTACTCAGTGCTTCACAAGAAACATTTGCATCGTTTACATGGATGGTTCTGGCATCTTCAAACTCAAAGATGTCCCAAATATTTACATGTTTACAACTCTAAGTTAGGTTCTGGCAATCAAATACTCATGGTGCCTTTCCTAAAAGAGCTCTGAAATCTTCTGGGCTGAACAGCCTCCCTCTTTAGTGGTAACTTCCTTTGGGGGTCAATTCCATCAAATCCTCATGTATCACTGTCTGCAAAGAGAATCTACTGAAACAGGACTTTTTCCTTAGTGGGTTTTATAAGGTGCTTCTCGCATGGGAACACAGATATGAATCATGTAGGCATTGTGATAAAACTGATTTTCTCAGTCAATAGGTCTGGGTGGGGCCTGACAGCTTACTTTTCCAACAAGCTCCCAAGGGATGCTGATGCTGCTGGTTCAGGGAAAATCTGACATCAGGAACGTCTCAGTTGCTTTGGTGCATGACCCAATGCCTCATCAGCAATGCTCTCTCTGCACTGAGGCAATGAGTTCTCAAATCAGCTCTCAACCAATTCCCAAATCAACACTAAGCCATGAACTGTGAACTTCCAATAACCAATATTAATGTTGGTTCTCAAACTGTACTTTAAAGTTTTGTTTCTCACTTTGCCAACCAATCTACTTTGTGGCTGTTAATTTTTCAACATACATAACACATCATATGCTTCTTCTTATTATCTTTAATAATCCATTTTTATTCTTTTAAAAAATATTCATTTTTATTTTGAGTGTTTTGCCTGCATGTAAGTGTACCATGTGCATGCAATGCCTGAAGAGGCCAGAAGAGGGCATCTGATCCCCTAGAACAGTTACAGACATTGTTAGCCATCACATGAGAGCCAGGAGTAGCCAGTGCTTTAACTGCTGAGCCCTGAGTCATCTCTCCAGCCCCACCTTTTCTTCTCTTTTTTTTCTTCTTCTTCCTTCCTCCCCCTCCCCCTCTCCTTCCCCCTCCCTCCCCTTTTCCTCCTTCTTCTCCTTCTTCTCCTTCTCAAGACAAGGCTTTACTGGCTGGCCTGGAACTCATTATGTGAACCAGGTTGGCCTCAAACTCAGAGACATCCACCTGCCTCTGCTGGGATTAAAGGCATGTGCCACCACACTTGGCTAATCATTCATCTTGTGTGAAAGTGTTCTACCACACTTTCTCTCAAATTTCACTTTTTAAAGTTATTTGTGGGCATGGGTGTGTGTATGTGCCACGGCATGCATGTGGTCATAGGATAATGTGGGAGAATCAATTTTTCCTTCTACCACGTGGGTCCTGAGGATGGATCTCAGGTTTTCAGGCTAGCCAGCAAGCACCTTTATTCACTGAGCAATCTTGCTAGAAAAAGATACAATACCATCCATTAAAGGAGCAAGCCTTTGTTTTTATTAATCTATGTTTTGGTTTGTATTCATTTCATTTTTTAAAAACTTTCATTTATTTTTAATATGTAATTAGCACTTTAAACATTGTCATTGTTTTTGGATTCATTAGACTAGAATAAGAGAGCTCACACAGAAATAAAGCTAATAATTAGTGTGTCAGTCAAGACAGAAATGTCTAGGCAGAACCTATGCAGCCATTTTTTAATAACTTGCAAAGTTTTTCTGTGTGGTTTGATATTATGTTTGAATTCATAAACTTTAGTAAACTAAAAGCTTATAGGTAGAGGTTTATTGAATGGAATGAGGTTTAATGGTTCACAGTATCTGTGCTGACTAGATAGTATAGCACCCGTCTCCAGATACCATTGTATGATCACTTACTTTGCAGTGAGTTCTATTTCTGAGTAGTAGAAACGGGCTTGGGAGCAGCACCCCTCACTCCTAAGTGAACCAACTTAGACATAAGGCATAAAGAGCGGGAAGTGGTGTGGTAGTTACTTTTCTCTTTGCTGTGACTAAATGCCTGGGAAATGACATAAGGGAACAAGGGCTTATTGGGCTCATAGTCTCAGACAGCACAGTCTGCCATGGTGAGGAGAACACAGCAGAGTTCATGGAAGGAGTGGGCAGCCAAGACTCCTTACATCCATGAATCAGGGAGCACAAAGAGGTGACAGGAAGTGAGGCCAGGGATATAATAAGCCTAAGCCCCTCTCCATAAAGACCTGCTTCCTGAGGTTCCACAACCTCTCAAAGCAGGGTGACACGCTGGTAACTGCAAGAAATAAAAAAAATAATGGTCCATTTTCAAAAGTGCCTTGAGGTCCAGCTACAAATGGACAGAAAACACTAGAACTCTGTTAAGATTTGCTAGTCTAGTCACCCCCCCTCAGTACAACCCAAACTAAAGTTTAGAGTAGAAAATTACTAGCAGCCAAGCTTGCCTAATGACCTATGGATATGACAAGATGCACCTGCTAAACTTTAAAATAAACAGAATGTAAAATGCAGAGATAGTCTTTGTTGGAAAATAGAGAAGTGGCAGAAGGAGACCTAGATGATGTGTAAGATTGACCTTCCTACTCACTCAGCCAAACAGGAAAGGAAGGAAGGAAGGGACCTGCATTGAGGTTATAAAAACTCTTCTCTATGCTCAGTCATCCACCATTCTGGGCTGATGTTCAGCTTAGCAAAGTTGTAAAATAAACTGCTTTCCTTTATCTACCAGGAGTCTCCAGTACTCTTATTGTGAATTGAGCATCTGCATTTCTCACGAATCCAAATATTCAAGCATATGACCCTGCAGGGGACAATTTATATCCAAACCCTAACAGGGGGGCTAACTCCTCATTTTAATGTTTGATTCAGCTAATGAACCACATGCCTAATATTCATAGGCAGGCAGAGCCCTGATACTGAACCTCAGGGGAAGTCTTGCCCACAAAGGCATGAAAAAAAGTATGTCACTGTGCTGGATAGCTTTAGTTATCAACTAGACACACCTGGGCAGAAGGAACCTCAACTGAGGAATTGTCTCCATTGGGTTGGCCTGTGACTAGTCTATGGAACATCTCTCGGTTGTTGAGAGCTGTGGGAGGGGCCAGCCCTCTGTGCGTGGTGCCACCCCTGGGAAGGTGGTTCTGTGTTATAAAAGAAAGGCTGAGCACAGGCCAGGGGAGAGAGCCAGTAAACAGTGTTCCTCTATGGTTTGTGCTTCAGCTCTTGACTCCAGGTTCCTGTCCTAGATCCCTTGGTGACGAACTACAACCTGGGAGATATAAGGTAAAAACAAATCCTTTCCTGTTCACGTTGGCTTTGATCAACTGTTTTTACCACAGCAATAGAAAAACTAGGATAGTCACATTGGTGGCCTGTCCTCCATGTAATGAGCCCTTATTTTGGAGGTTTGAACTCAGGAAAAAAAAAGCAGAACTACACCCCGGCTTCCTAGCTCAGTAATCATCACTGTTCTCCATAGGAAAGGCTGGCCCTGTTATCAGGTGCCTTTTCCTCATGGAAGATAAGAATAAAGCGCTGGGAATATGGCTTGCTGGTAGCACACTTGTTTAGCGTGCAGGGAGGAATGCTGGATTTGAGATGTCTGGTGGGTACACAGTCAAACAACTCAAGGGATGGGTGGGAACAGTAGGGCTGCAAATAGAGAAGTGGATGATAGAAATGATCACTGGTGATGGGTAAGGACGAGAATAACCTGGGGAGAGAGCACAGATCAGAAGGCCGTGGATGTAGTCTTCGAGGCAGTTACTGAAACAGAAGCGATGAAAGTAAAGAATGAGTCCAACTATAGTAAGAACTGCAAGGCTGAGAAGAGATCAGGATAGAGAAGTAACAAGGCGGGGCTAGCTCAGTGGTAGAGGCCCAGTCTAAGTGACACCCTGGATTCCAGGGCAGTGTCGGGAAAAGAAGGGCGATGTGCGAGGGGCACAGGAAACTGATGCGGTAGGTTAAAGCTAAGGGTATTAAGACAGGTGATTATTAATGAAGAATGCAAACATTAGGGTGGCTGCCTCCCTCCTCAAGTCCAAGCCCGAAGGACCAGATTCTTGAGCCCAGAATGTCGTTACCACGAGGAGCAGCTACGCCAGGTATTTCCCTATTGCTTTTCCAAACCGTAAACTCCAACTGTGGGGCAGTAACTCAAACCATCTCTCCATAACTCACTTGCACTGCTAACAGTAACAGGAACCGCCTGTTCGTGTCCGCTCCGCAGCGAGGGCGGGGGTACGCCAAACCCCGCCCCTTTTGCGCAGCTCCAGCTGGTGCATCTAACTGCGCTTGCGCGGGCCCCGGGGACCGAGGTGGGCGGGGCTGCGGCGCGCGGCCCGCTGGGCGGGAACGCGGAAGGCGCGAGGGGGCCGCGGCGCGCGGCGGGGAGCGCACCGGGGGCGGGGCTGCCCGTCCGGAGCTGCTAGGCGGCGGAGGGAGGCGGAGGCGGAGGCCGGAGGGCGGGAGACCGCGGCGATGCTGGAGACCCTGCGGGAGCGGCTGCTGAGCGTGCAGCAGGATTTCACCTCCGGGTGGGTACGCGGTGGGCGGCCGAAAGGGCCTGGGAGGAGGTCGGGGGTGGGCACAAGGCCGGGGCGGGGCGCACGCGCTCCGCACCTCCGCGTCGCGTCCAGGAAACTGACCAACTTCCGGCGGGCCGGCTCCGACCGGTGCCGGCGGGATGCGCAGGACTGCCCTGCGGTGGGGCAGCACGGCCTGACCGGCGGGGGCACGTGACAGGCCGTCTCGGCCCCGGCGCATCCGCGTTCTGCTCTGTCCTGCCGCCCGGCTTGCCGAGGCTAGCCTGCCTCTTCTGCCTTTGCCTAGGCCGGAGCGTACAGCTCGTATCCTTAGTTTCCCAAACTTTGGCCGCGCCAGGGACCCTTTTGCAAGGCTCCGGTCTCGTGGAGTTTCAGTGGAGCCGGAACGTCAGGGCGTGGGGGTTGTTCCAGGAGCCCCAGGTGATGCAGATGTGCAGCAGAGACTTGGCTGCCAGCTATCTACCCTCTGCACCACCTGACCCGACTGCAAGTTACCCAATCTCTTGTCCCTGCTTCCGTGTCTGTACAGTGATAAAGATGGTATTCGTGACTGCATTGAACCCGGAGTAAGCACTGTCTGCATGGCTTTTAGAGTTTAACTTCTTTAAAGTTTTCCATTGCTTTACAAAAGTGTCACTTTTCTAAAGGATCTGCCATCGCTTGTTAGGGTTTTTGTGGTTGCTGTTTGAGACAGCTCGTGACTGTACTCCCACTCAGGCCTCTAAGTGTGGGGTAAGAGGCATGTACCTCCGTGACTCTGATGTGTGAACATTGGAGATTGTGAAGGCACCTCAGTCATACCATTTTAAATACTTAATGGGGAAAAATGTTACCTGAACTCTTACAGAATATTGACTAGTAGCAAACTAGCAAGTGCTTGAATACCCATCGCTTACATAAAGCAATAGTGAGATTTTAGTTTCTTATTTTTTAAACTACATGTTTAAAATTTTATGTGTATGGTATTGCCTACATGTGTGTAAGTACACCCGTTTCGTGCAGTGTCTCTGGAGGTCAGAAGAGGGAGTTGGATCCCCAGGAACTAGAGTTACTAAGGGTTGTTAGTTGCCATGTGCTGCAAATCGAACCAGGGTCCTCTAGAAGAGCAGCCGGTGCTCTTAACCACTGAGCCATCTCTCCAGTCCAGCCCTCTACTTTCCTGTTCCCAGTTTTAATTGTGGCTGACTGAGGAATGCAGTATAGTTGCATTTTTTAAAAGTTTTTTTTTTTTTTTTTTTTTTTTACTACACAAATGTAGGATAAGTAATTTCCCTTTCAGAGTGTGCATTTAAGAAAGTTGTGGTAACTCCTGTGACTGCTTCAAGGAAACTCTTGATGGCTTAGCAGTTCCTCAGTCTGAAAGTCACATGGTTGTCTCAGAATCTCTTCCTAACCTTGGCTTATAGAGCTTTTTGCTTAGGAATGTGGGCTTGACTACACAGGCCCATGTTGTCTTCCAAGAGGTCAGGATAGTTCTGAAAGTTTAGGGTTTAGTTAGAGAAGTGGAGGAGATAGGGTTAAAACCCCCTGGGAACTGATGCCATAGTCTGTTTCACATACTAGTGTTGAATCTGACACCCTGAGAAAGTTTCATTCCATAAAGGTTCTTCTGTCTCAGCGTTCTTGCTACACAAGTGACTCAGCTGACAGACCACTGGACTTGATTACCCTGTTACCTGACAGAGAATAAATAACACTCTCCAAATTATGTTTGTCTGCCAGTTAAACGGTAGCTTTGACCTCTGCTACTCACTTTGTTCAGGTATTTCGTTTCCCACAGTTCTTACTGGTAACAGCACAAAAAGCACACTTCTGTATTCCATCTTGGGAGCCAGCTATTTTAGTACTTAACTATTCTTGCCTTGCTAAGAAATTAAACACAGTAGGCATGTGTTTGTTGTAATAGGCATGGAAGGATTCAGTTAAGTCATCACCTCCCAAGACTGTCAAACTAGTGTTCCTGTAGGACTCTTGGTAGGTAGATCAGGTGTTTGGCAGACAGAGCAACTGCCTTCCAAAACAGTTTTCAGTGCCCAGTGCTCAAGTTGCAATTGATAGATTTTCTGAGCTCCTTCAGAGAGCTAGTGTTGCTCCCACAGCCATCAAGAGCAGCTTCCTTTCAGATTTTCTGCTCACTTTTAGTTTCTGTAAATTCATGTTGCTGGAGCCTAACTCTAGGCAGCCACCCCCCCCCCCGTTTTTTAAATGAAGTAGGACTTTTAAAAACTCGTTCTCATCAGAGAATAACACATTTGTGCTTAAACCATGCCCTCCAAACCCGATGAATGTCCACATTCTGTTCAGATTTAGGGGAAAAAATGCACTGCAATCCTGAGTGTTACAGGGCAGGGTAGAGATTGCTGATGGGCCAGAGGAACCTAGGTTGTTTCAGACTTGTGTCTTTTTTTTTTTTTTTTTTTTTTCTGTTTTGCAGTGTTGGAGATGGAACCCAGGGCCTCACACATGCTAGGCAAGTGCTCTACTACTGAGCAGCATTCCCAGTCCTAGTGGCTTTTTTCATAAACTTGTATCCAGAATAGCAGGTGAGCAGCGAAACAAGCCTAGGACTCTGATTATATCGTCTTCTTTGTCCCTGAGTAACTGGTGAGCCCAGAAGCCTCAGAACTGGAGGGCATTGGCTTTGGGTCTCATCAAGTGATCTTTCCATTCACTGACCTGTTTTCATTTGATTTCAGGTTCTTGGAGCCTTTTGAGGGGTTCCCATAGAATAGATATTTTTCTTTTAAGGCAGTGGCTTGAGGTCTGTGAGAAACTCTTGGAAGCATATTCTCTGCATCCAGTCTACTGAGTTGTTTGGTTTTGTTTTGAAAGCTTTGAGCAGTTAGGACCAAAGGCATGGGTATTCAGCATGTAAAGCCTTTCAAAAACTAAGAGTTGTGAAGATTGACGACTGTGTATTGCAGGCTTGAGTTTCCTCTTTGTAATGCTCTCAAAGCCAGCACTGCCCTGGACTTCTATTCTTGCCCAGTCTTCTCAATCTCTCTTCTACAGTTTTTAAATTGTGCAAAGAGGATCCAATAATTGAATTTACAGTGTGGCCAATAGGTGAAGCTTTGCCTGAGATGTTGATTTTTGTAGGATTTCTTTATTTCCTTATTTTTCAGGTGTTTGGAATGGAATCCACGGCCTTGTGCTAGGCAAGCACTCTCGCTAAGTTACTCCACCAGCAGCTCTATCTCACTCCCTCCCTGCCTGTATGTGGTATATGTGTGTGAGGGTGCATGTACTTGTGTGTGCACATGTCTCTTAGTGCTCTCTACCTTATTTTTTGAGACAGGAGACATGGTCTCTCACTGAACTTGTAGCTTACTGAATAGTTATACTTGTTGGCCTTTGAAGCCCCCAGGATCCACCTGTCTTTGTGTGCTGGATAGCTTTAGTGTCAGCTTGACACACCTGGGTTGAGGGAGCCTCAGGTGGGGAATTGCTTCCATTGGACTGGCCTTTGTCTATGTCTGTGGGGTATTTTCTTGATTGTTGAGTGCTCTGGGAGGCCCAGCCCATTGTGGGCGGTGCCATCCCTGGGCAGGTTGTCTGTTGTATAAGAAAGCAGGCTGAGCCTGGGCAAGGGGAGCAAGCCAGTAAGCAGCATTCCTCCATGGCCTGTGCTCTAGCTCCTGCTTCCAGGTTACTGCTCTGAGTTCCTACCTTGGACTTCCGTCAGTGATGACCTGTATGACCTAGAAGGTGCAAGTGAAAGACACCCTTTCCTTCCCAAGTTGGTATTGATCAGAGTGTTTTGTCACAGCAATTGAAGCAAACTAAGACCCTCTGCCTCCCAGTGCTTTGGTTTTGATGTGCATTGCCAACCCTGGCTTTATGTGAATGTTACAGATCTGAACTCAAGGCCTCGTGCTTGTGTAGCATGCACTCTGCCTACTGAGCCATCTCCACAGCCCTGATAGCTTTTTAATGAGGACAGAACACCTCGAGGGTCAGCCTGACTTGATTTGTCAGGTTCCCACTAAATGCCAGACACTGAGTATTCAAAGCGCCCCTTTTCATAGATTCCTGTAGAGGTTTGTGAGGCCCTGTGCTCAGTTTTGCATGGTTTATACTAGGCAGTGTTTGTGTATTGGCTGAGTCTTGGAACTGCCAAGCCGCAGAAGCAGTTTCTGCCCTTGAATGCCCTCAGCTGGTGGTAATGCAAAGCAAAGCAGAATGAACCTGAATGTTGAAGACACCAGTGGTGTGATATGTGAGCCCAGAGGAAAAAGTCATTCATTTGGATGTGTTCTCGGAAGGCTTCTAAGCTGGGCCATGAAGAATAAGGAGGGATTGTGATATGTTTGAGTAAAGGTACTGCCAAAGTGGAAGCAGTTATAGGAGATGCAGCTAGAAAGGAAGCTCAGGGCCTGGGAATAGAGAATTGTTCATGCTTTGCTTAATCTATCGAATGTTTATGTGCTTTCTGTTGGGGACTGGGGCTGTAGCATTGCATCAAGCAGACACCATGTGAGGTCACGGCTCATTCTGGTGGTGGTAGACCCTCTACAAGGTCCAAAGTACTGTGATTAACAGGTTGAGGGAGAGTCCTACATGGATTTCTGGAAGAATACCTGTGGACTAGGGATGGGACCTGTAGGTATGGGCCCAATGGGAGGCAGTGAGCACTGGCAGAAATTCTGAAGAGGAAGGGGTGCAACAAGCAGTCACTGAATGTATCTGTGGTGAGATGTGAGGTGAACACAGTGTAGGCATCGTGAATGTTGAATCTTGTAATATCCTATATAAATGGTGACTGTTCAACATGAGGGAATAAAAGTTCTTCGGGAAAAGGAGCAATTGACAGTGAACTTGTGAAGTAGTGCTTGATGTCCAAGAAAGTTGAAAATTGATGGTACGCTCAGGAGAGGGTCAGCTGAAGCAGCTGTTTGCAGTTAAGTAGGGCAAAAGTAATTGGAAGCAGTCTCTCTTTCTGAGTCTGCAGCTTTCGTGTGAATTTCTCAGGCTGTGGAGCTTCAGGGGTTGGTGCACTTTTGAGTAGGTTGCTTCGCTTTTTCTCTGATCTCACATACACACAGAGAGGGTGGAGAAAGACTAGGAGTTAACTGATCAACACTTAGGTAAAAATATAATAGATTTTTGGATTTGGATTTGTGAACAGAATTTAAATGGCTCAAAGGAATTTGCCTTATGACAAAAGATGCTAACTCAGAGGTTTCTGTGGTACTTTAAAGTACTGCCTTACTGCCACATTCCGACTAACTGATGTAGACAGGGCATTGAGGGGCACACAGATGCAGTGCCATCCAGGCTTCCCCGGGCAGTCCAGCTAGAGAGAGATCTGCTTGTCTGTCACTGTGGTGTCCCCGCATGATTCTCTTTATCCCTTTTAAAGTTTCTGTCTAAGCAGTTCTGAGAAGCACTTCCATTTCTTAATAGGAGGCCTCCATTTTAGCATTTTTCTCAAAAGCTTGAAGAAATATCCTGGTGTCAAATTAACATGTCTTTAGAGCCATCTAAAAATAAAATTATTGAACCATTATGACGAATTTGAGGTTTAGAGCTTTGAACTTGAAAATGTGCTTTAGTTGTCATTAGTTGCCAGATTGCTCACTTTAAGTCTATGCATTAGTGTAATGACACACAGCACTTGTGCACCTCTGGGAGTGTGTGGTAGTGCAGAGAAGCCCAAGAATGTGCTGGGGAAAGCTTTCATAGGAACTTGTACATCAGAGCCTCCATTGTATTTTTACCTTGGCCTGAGGTATGTGTGTGTGTGTACGTGTACACACATAATACTGTAGCCAGAGGTCTCTGCCTGGTGGTTTTCTTAATCACTTTCCACCTTACTTTTGAGACAGGGTCTCACTGAACCTGGAGCTCATCAGTCCACCAGTTTGGTTGGCTGGTGAGTTCTGGGAATCTGTCTACATGGCTTCCCCAGTGCTGGAATCACACCCTCACTCCCAGTGTTGCATGGATTCTAGGATCTGGACTCCCCTCAACGCTTGCATGACTGGGTGTGTTACTAGCAGACCATCTCCTCCGCCATTAATTTCTTAATGGAAAACTTCCTGTACTTTCATCTGAATTAGCTGTAGTTTCTCAGAATGACATGCATGTCATATTTGAAATTTTATTTAATTTTTGGCAAATATATATGTATAATAGTATTTTATGTTTGAGGAAACTAGGGGATTCAACTGGCTGAGTGTCTCCTAGGTGTTCTCAAGACATTGTAAGATATGAAATAGAGCTTAGTAAGTGTCCAGCTCGGGATTTATATGAGAAATTTCAACCATCTCTGAATAAAAGTGGTAGACTACTTTCCACAGACTTCCAGGTCCTAAAGGTGTACTTAGGAACGTTTAGGAACATTTTGAAAGGCTTGGCATTGTGATATACTCCTTTTAATCTCAGCACTCAGGAGGTAGACGCAGGCCTCTGAGTTCAAGACCAGCCTGGACTACATAGTGAGTTTCAGACCAGCCAAGGGCTACATAGTGAGACCCTATCTCAAAAAAAAAAAAAAAAAAAAAAAAAAAAGAACTTTTTACACATTCTCTGCCTGTCTCTCTCTCTCTATACTCTATATGTATTGTTTTCTATTTTTTACCTAAAAATGACAGTAATATATCTTTGCATCTTTTTCTCTTGAACTTTTTTGACTCTTTTTGGTGTTCTTCTTGTGCTTTGTGCTTTATCCTGAATTTTGCTACATTGTCTATTTATTTTGAGAAGATTTGATAAAAGAATATGTACAAGACTTTCTATTAAGAAAAAAAATTGGAGACAGGAGCTCACTGTTGCTAGGTTGACTTTTAAACAGTTAATCACCCTGTCTTGGCTTCCTTGAGTCCTGAGGTTACAGGCCTGTGCTTCTGCATCCAGCTTAAAAACCGGTTCTTTAAAAGAAAGCTTCAGACATACAAAAATAGAATAACGAAATGAACCCCATATATCTGTTACTTGGATTTAACAATTCTCAGGTATGCCACCTTTTCTCTGTCTTATAAGTAAATTTTGTGCATTTCTGCTGTACCCATCATGCACCATCAGTTTGTTTCACTAAAAGAGAAATTATGTAAACGCAATGCTGCAATCATAGCTAACAAAATTAACATCAATTCACTGATGTTGTCAGTCACTCGGTCCATAATCAGATTTCCTTGCCTCAGAAATGCCTTTTTACAGCTGGTTTGTCCAAATTCAGATCAAATAAGTTCCACACATTACATTTGCTTAAAGACCAATTTTTAAAACAGCTTTTGTTAAGGAGCCACATGGAGAGGCTCTTACTGACTCTTAGAGCATTTTTATTTTCAGCTCTCTGTAACAATCCCTTGTTACCTTTAATTGCAAACTAGTTGGTTTCTCTTTTATTGGGAGGGAGAAAAGGGGATCTACAAATTTGATACATTTCAGAAATTAAAAGATTTATATTTGAAATGCCATCATATAGGTTTGCTTGGTTATATAGAGTAGGCCAAAGAAGATCTTAGCTATTTTCTTCTGTAACTAACTGTATGACATTGTTTTGAATACAAAATATAATCCACAGGTCGTTTTGAACAGGGAACGCTGCTTTGCATGATGATCCTAGGATAAACCCATCTGAATGATTACAGCTCAACCCTTTTTCAGCTTTTGAGTGGAAATGGTAGAACATGGTTAGGAAATAAAAATATCTTCCGTTAGCTTTTACTTTGCTGTTTTCCAAGATGCAGATGGAGATTTATATTGCTTCTCTGGGGACATCTGAGACTTTTGTGTAACTCCCTAAACTCATCTAGAGAGATAGACAAATGGTTTTTGTGTGAAAGGGATGGCTGGTTCTTTGGAGTGTTGTATTTTTGGGGGTGAGGGTGTGGACTGAAACAAACGTTGCTCCTATGGGTTGAAAATCTCCTGACTTGTAAGTACATGTTTTATGTGTTGATTTGTAGGCTGAAGACTTTAAGTGACAGGTCAAGAGAAGCAAAAGTGAAAAGCAAACCCAGGTAAGCTCATGAGAAGACCTTGCTTTAGGGTGACTTGAGTTCTCTATGGCTTTTGATTGAATTTGTGGTAGCTTTCATTTCATGGCTTTAGGTCTGTGGACTACTTTGGACCACACAAAAAAATTGATTCTAAGTATTGTAACATAGGGAAATTTTGTAATAAACTTTTGAAATGATTGATAGACAACAGAGTGTAAACATTTTTCTCCAATCGGTAGTCATTGTTTGATATTTATATATTGAGAAAGAAGTAAAAATCCTGAATTATTGAAAGTTAAGTTAATGATGAAACAACCTGGCAAGTGAGAGTTTGTTGCCTTGTCATTACCTGTTTTTTTGAGAACACCAGAACTGAGTGTGGTGGTTTTGTTTTCTGTTTTTTTTTTTTTTTTTTTTTAATTAAATCTCAAATGGGAATGATGGGCTTTGATCCAGTGTATTTATTATTTTTATCCAGCAATTATGTTGAAATATTTGCTGTATTATATCGTAGAGATAATCTCAGTCTGATAAATAATTGATATATTACAGCATATTACTTCTGAAATATATTTTTCTAAAAGTTCAGGTAAATTGTCATTAGTTTTTTTAAAGAGAGTTGTTATTTGTGCATATGTGTGTATGTGCGTGCACATGCACATGTATTACACGTGTGCAGGTACTTGAGGAGTCCAGAAGAGGGCACTGGATCCTCTGGAACTGGAATTATAGGCAGTTGTTGAGTTGCCAGATGTGGGTGCTGGGAACCAAACCCTAGTCCTTAAAAATGATTTTAACCTACCTGAGTCATCTGTCTGACCCTTTCATTAGTGGATTTAGAATAACTTGTGTAGTAATTGACAAATGCCAGAATTCTTGCATATAACTTTAAAAAAATGCTTTTTTAAAAAATGAGTGTTTTACCTGCATGTATGTAAGTGTGCCACATATATTCAGGGCCCACAGAAGCCAGAAAATCTCTGAAACTGGAGCTAAGGACGGTTGGTTGTTAACCATTATGTAGGTGCTGGGAATCAAACCCTGGTTCTCTTGGAAGAGCAGCCAGTGCACTTAACCTCTGAGCCATTATCTCTCCAGCCCCCATTAACTTTTTTAAGTTTTCTAAGTTTGAAACAGTTTTAATAAACTATTTCTTTTGGCAGGACCACTCCATATTTGCCAAAGTACTCTGCTGGACTAGAATTACTTAGCAGGTAAGTATTATCCTTTTGAGAAGAAAGTTGTACTTTTAATTTTTGTTCGACAATATTATGATTTTATTGAAGAAACCTTAAAATACTGAAATTTTATATTGCTATGATTGGAAATTATTTACTTCTTTCCCTTGAAGACTTACTTTTCACCTGTCAGTACAAAATCCATTTGAGATTTTGGGCAGATACATCACTATTGTGTTTACTAATGGATGTTTTATGTGCATTATTATATATTTAATTTTTCTGTAAGAAAACTGATTCTGAATTAGAGTTCTTAATTTGGTTTCTTTTTGCGATGGGGTCTTATGTAGTCCCGGCTGGGGCCATCTCTTATGTAGCATATGATGGTCTTGAACTTCTTGATCCTCTTGCTCCCACCTCCTGAGTGCTAGGATTTCAGGCACGTGTCACCACTCCCAGGTTATATGGTGGTGGGGATCAAACTCAGGACTTTGTGTTGCTAGATAAGTACCCTTTTGAGTCTTGATTTTTTTATACTATTTATTTCCAAATCCATTTCTGTTGACGTGCAGATTAATATTAAGAAGTAGTTTTCTTAGACAGTGACACCAAAAACAAAAACAAAAACAAAAAAAACAGATAGATTGGACATAATCACAGTTAGACATTTTGTGCCTTAAAGAACACCATCTATAAAACCTCATAGTGAGAAAATTGTACAGATTGCATGACTTACGAAAGATTTATGCCCATAGCACAGAAATAACGTGTAACTCGGCTATAAAAACATAACCCGGAGAAGAAATGGAAAAAGATTTGAATAGACATCTCTCAGGGTGAGGATGTACAAATGAGCAAGAAGAACATGGAAAATGGCCAGGCATGTGGTGCACACCTTTAATTCCAGCACTTAGGAGGCAGAGGTGGGTGGATCTCTTGAGTTCAAGACCGACCTGCTCTACATAGGGAGTTCCAGATCAGCCATTGCTAAATGGTGAGATCCTCTCTTTCAAAAAAAGAACGTGGAAAATGCTCAGTGTTGTCAAGCATCAATTTACATCCTTTACTTGGTGCAATCTCTGTGTACCAAGTATTGGCAGGATGTGTGGGAATTAACACCCTAAGCATTCCTAGTAGTTATGTAAAATGATGTAGCCATCTTGGAAACCAGTTTGATGGTTTCCTAAATTTAGATAGAGAACTTGGATGTAACTCAGCTATCTCACTCCAAGAGAACTGAAAACATACCCAGAATCAGGTGTGTGGTAGCACATGCCTATAATCCCAGCACTTGGGAGAAGGAGGCTGCAGAAACATGAGTTTGAGGCCAGCTTGTGCTCCATACTGATACTCTTGTCTCAAAAGCTTTTTCCCACACCCTGAGTATGTATAGTAATAATATTCATAATAACTGAAAAATTGAAATAATGTTGATATCCATCATCTAAATATCCATATAATAAAGTGTTAGATGACCATAACAATGGAATAGAAACCTGAGACATGCTACAGCATGAAACAGCCAACGGTAGAGATAGAGTTGGGAGGGAAGTGGAGGATGGCTCATCACTGCTGGTGGGTGAGAGGTTTCAGTTTTGATGATGAAAGTCATTGAGTTAGTGTGATAGTTGTTCAGTTTTTATGAATACAATAATAATTACTCTTAAGTCCAGGTGCTTACTCCTCCCAGTGCTAGGGAGGCAGAGGCAGGCAGATCTCTTGAGGTTCAAGGCCACCTTGTCTCACAAAAACAAACAAAAAGATGCTCCTAAGTATATTTTAAGAAGATGTATTTTATTATAGCTTGTCAGTTATATCAGAACTATTAATAAATGTGTGGGTTATTTATGTTACTGAAGATCTCCATAACGGGAGACCTGGCAGGTGTGCACTAGATGAGGCTTACTTTTCCTGATGTGTTCATGCCTATGGCGTCATGGATGCCAGTATTTTCTGTTCTTAACTGAATTTCTTTTTGTAGTTGCTAAATCTAGTGGTTTCTTGTTTGAGATGTAGACAAGTGTTTCTTTGCTAATTTCCTGTTTGGTATTGTTATGTAAAGGGCATAAGTGTATAGTAAAAACCAGTATCCCCCCACCGTAGGTCTCTACCATGGAGCTCTGCACCCAGCCTATTTCAGCCACATGAAGTCCTCTGTAAATGTAATTGCTCTTGAATCTTCTGTTCTAGTCTTTAAATGACTGACTCCCAAAGAGGGAAACAAACAACAGAAACTGCCAGAAGACCAGAAGCAGGTGCTGACCTTTAAACCCACTGGCCATCTTTCTAGCAGGAATGTTAAACGCTTTGCAGTGGTGACTGTCCCTATGTCTTTAGCAGCTAGTGATGTTTATTTCGCTTTCTCTATGCTTGTGCCTTCAACACTTTTACAACTGTTTTCTGTTCCTCAAAAAAATCATGCTTGATCCTATCACAGTCACATTAAGCACACATCAAACTACCATAGGCCCTGCTGACCTGTTTTTTTGTTTTAGACTATCTCTTAAGGACTTTAGGTCTCACAGCATGAACCACTCAAAGTCTGCCTGGGCACACACCACATGTGTGGATTTTGGTGCTTTCTCAGCCTTCTTGGTGTAAAGGTAAACAATCCTATTACCACAGGGGTTTGGAACAGCCTAATTTTGTTAGAGGCTGCATTGTAGGAAAGCATACAACGATATGTCAAATGTTGGGCCATTCTGACTGCCTCCAAACACCATCCCTGGAAGAGCAAGAGACTTAAATTTTAGCTGGTATATATTACACTGCTTAGAAACCTATGATTTAGGGCTGGGGAAACAGCCCAGCCAGAGTAAATTGTTTGCCTTCACAGGATCTGAGTTGTATCCTCAAAACTCACATGTTTTGGGGGGGGCGGGGAGGTACTCACATGTTTTGGGGGGGGCGGGGAGGTAGCCAGCGCTGGGCAGATAGAAACTGAAAACCACCTGGGTTATACTCTCACTTTCACCTATATTCAGGCATATATATGACTGCATAACCACCTGGGTTATCCTCTCACTTTCATCTATATGCAGGCATACATATGACTGCATACTCGCACAGAAGCACACATGAAGCTATGCCAGTGAGGAGCTCAGTGGAAGAGTAGGAAGCACAAGGAGTCTGTCCCCACCCAGACCCCAGCTGCACTGACACAACTAGCCTGGGGTTTGCTGACTCTAGGGGAAGTCTTGATGGCAAACAGATTGATTCTGGTCCATCCGGCCCCACTAGAGCAGCAGATGCCCATGCCTGCGCCCCAGGCCCCAGCGCAGCAGCCATGCTTTTGCTCCTGAAGCTACTTGTGTGAGAGCCACAGCAGGCGACGAGGAACCTGCCTTCCGGTTACTGGAGATCTGTGCTGGATTGTAACCTAGAATTGTGAACCAGATAAACCTTTCTCTCTCAAGTTGCTTTTATCAGGGTTTTTTAGTCACAGGAGCAGGAAGACAAGACACTGGGCAGATCTGTGCTATTGTTTAGGTAATGTCAAATACAGCAGAGAAGCCAAACTCAGTAGATGTGAGAGAGGGTGATGTATGTGGTAAGATTAAGAGAGAGTTGAAGCATGAGTGGGGAAAGGAGCATCGTAGGGAGTCAGGAAAACGATGGGAGGGTTAGAGCAAGTAAGGGTTAATTTGCTCTTTTCCACTCAGAAAATGATGTCAATCTGTTACGAAAGTCCTGAATTTGAAGTCAGTGTGTTCAGTCCTCTACTTTGCAAACATTACTAAGTCACTTGTGTTCATTACTGAGTCAACTAAGTTGGAAAAGTGAAATTCATTTTGGCAAGTCTGGTGCCTCACAGTGCCTGGCATTGAATACATACTTGTTAATTTTAGTTGATGCATACACAGTGAGGTGCACCAGAGAAAAATGCCATGCTTGCTGTTGGTTGGCAATGACGTAGGACTGTATTAACTATGTAACCTTGTGCAGCGTTGTCATTATGTTAGATGCTGATGACAGTCTGTTGGGATTATCAGGTGGACTTTCCTATTTAAATTCAACAGGAAAGTAAATCTTTGTGACTGTGAAGAGAGGCATTATAAATTCATCATATGTATGCTTATTTAGGTAATAACTTTGATAGAATTTTAGATAATATGGAAAATCATGTTTTCTGTCAGAAACCATATATACAATATTATGTTCAGAAATTGTATTTTAAAAATTTATTTTGAGGGGCCCATGAGATGGCTCAGCAGATAAAGGTGCCTACTGTGTGTGCTAGCCTGGTGACCTGAGTTCATTGCACAGAACTCATGTAAAGATGGAAAGAGAATGGATTCCACAAAGTTGTCCTGACTTCCACATATACACCATGATATGCATGCCTAACACATGAACATATATAATATAAAACTATAACATTTACTAATTATAATAGCTGTAATAATGAAAAATTAAAACCATATGTTTTGAGATTTGCAGTGCTTTTATAAGATTGAAAACAAAGAATTCCAGCTTCTCCCAGTACTAGCATTTTGTATGACCGTGGCGCAGTGATCAGAAGCAGGAAGTTAACATTGGTAAACATATTACTGCAAACCTCATTCAGATTTTAAGAGGGTCTCCCTGTAGCTCCAGCTGTCCTGGAACTTGATAGTAGGCCAGACTGGCCATGGTCTCACAGATCTGCCTTCCTCTGCTGGGATTAAAGGCATGTGCCACCATACCTGGCTTACTCAGATTTTATTAATTGCTACTGATAACTTTTTTCTTGGATGAAGAAAGATCTAGAACCATGTACATGCGGAAGGTGTGCCTCCTTCATCTCTTTAGTCTGGAGTAGTGTACAAGTCACTCTTCATGGCCTTGGCATGCTGAAGAGTACTAGTCTGTTATATTGCAAACTGTCTGTCAGTTGAGAATTTCTCCTATTAATGCCTTTCCTTGTGCCATTCTAAGAATATCAGTAACTGTGATTGGGCATCGTGTTATGAGGCAGATGATGGGGTACAGCATTGCTGCAGATGTTAATCTTATTCCCTTGTGAATCTTCCTGGATTCTCTTGATGTTTCCCCAGGTTAGTGAGTGTTCTGTAGGGAGAAAATTTGAGACTTAAATAATGTGTTTCTCTGTATTTTTGCCTGCTTACTTCAGATCCACTGGAAGTCTTTCCTGACAGTTACTTCTGTTGTTTACCAATAACAAGTTCAGAGTTTTCATCATTTCTTCTAAAATTACTATAATTCTACTTTAAAGTTTTTTTGTTTTTTTTTTAAGAGAGGGGTGGTGGCTCTCACTTGTAATCCCAGCATTCAGGAGACAAAGACGGGAGGATTGCTACAAGTTTGAGGCTACCCTGGCTAGCCAAGTCTATATATGGACACTCTTGAAAGATAGAAGGGGGGAAGTATTACCTTTTTTATTTTAAGATTAAATTACTTACGTCCTTAGGGTCTCTGGTATTTTACTTTTGAAGTTAGTTTCCATGCCCTTGTTAACATGTCTCGTTTTTTTTTGGCTCCTTTCTGAAACCACAGTGTGTTAAGAGTATCCTTTGGTACCCTATAAGTCTTCTTCAGGTTGTCTACTCCTAGACCCCAAACCACAGTGTGTAGATGTAGTGTCTGTTTACATTTGAATTACCTTGTTTGCTTTTTAGGTATGAGGACACATGGGCTGCACTTCACAGAAGAGCCAAAGAATGTGCGAATGCTGGTGAGGTAAAGGCTTGCTCCTCTTACTCTCGGTGAACTTTCCTTTACACTGTTAGATGCTAGGTCTCAGCCAAAGTAAAAGATCTGTGACCATGCTGAAAGAATTGTTGGGCATGGTAGCACACGCCTTCCATTCCAGCACTTGGGCAGCAGAGGCAGGTCTCAGAAGGACCAGAGAAAACAAAACGAAAAAACCCCAACAAAATATAGTATTGAAAGGAAAGGCCGGATCCACACACAATATTGAGCTGCAAGTGTTTTGAGCCTTGGAAGAATAGTTACTCATTATATAGTATGAAAGTGATAAGGCTGTAAAGGCCGTTACAAGGGCAGTGAAGGATTTTTACTTATAAGGCATGCTCTGTGTATACATGTATATATTTTAAATTCTTTTCTAAAGATTTTTTTTGTGTATGAGCACATTGTCTCGAGTGTGTAAGTACACCGTGTTGTACAGTGCCTGTGAAGATCAGAGGAGGGCATTGGATCCCCTGTAACTGGAGTTACAGATGGTTGTTAGCTGCCACATGGGTCCTCTGCAAAAGCAGTCAGTGCTCTTCACTGCTGAGCCAGTTCTCTAGCCTGATTTTTAAATTCTTTAACATGTGTTAAGTTTATAAAACTAGGGAACTCTAAAGGGAAAAAGGAGGAACTGAAGTCACACTGGTTATAGAAGCAGAACAGGAATCCAGAATCAAAGACAGAAGCAGAGCCCTCAGTGTAGCAGACTGGTGTAGGTGCTTGTGCCCTGACCTTTGAAGTGGCTAGTGTATACTCGGAGAGGTTAAACTAGGAAAAAAAAAAAAGAAAAAGAAACCGACCTGTCAGTCTTAGTAACAAGTAGGCATGACTGGTTTCCTTTTCTGGGTTTGTTACCATGGTTTGCCTTTGTGAGACCCTAAGGTTTTGAGTTAAGTTTCCCATATGACCACGCAGCCCCAAAGTTCAGAAATGACTCTCACACATGAGCATCCTTTGGCACCCTATAAGTCTGCTTCAGGTCAGTCTACTTCTAGGCCCCAAAGAGTCTCACAAATTCGTTTAGACTCTCTCCTTCAACACAGAAAATAATGCCATCCAGGGTTTGATTTGTCAGAAGCAAAGATGACTTTTGATGTTGTCCTGAAATACAGTACCCAGCTTTAAATGTGAAAATGAAGCCAGGTGTGGAGGCATACACTTGTAACCCCAGCACAAAAGAGGCAGAAGCAGGACTAATGTAAGCTTGAGGTCAGCTTTAGCTATATAGTGAGTTCTAGGCTAGTCTGGGCTATACAAAATAAGATTGTTGGGACCGGAGAGCTTACTCAGTGGGTAAGAGCACTGGCTGCTCTTGGAGAGGACCCAGTTTTTGATTTCCAGCACCCACATGGTGGCCAACAACCGTCTATAACTCAAGTCCCAGGGGATCTGACACCCTCTTCTCACCTCCATGGGCACGGCACTGCGTGAGTGCACTCACACATCCGGGCAATGCACTCATACATGTAAGAATGAAAAACCAAAATAAAACATAAAATTAATAGCCCTCAGTAATGTTTTTGAGCAATATGTAAATACTTTTTTTTTTTTTACTGGTGTTAAACTTAGGTGTTAGACCTGCTCTTGATTCTTTACCATCTTTTAACTAAACAGCATCAACCTTACAGAGTAGATATACTTATGGAAAATTCCGTCTTGTTCAAGAACTTTTATACTCATTTTTTAGAGCAAATTCTTACCACGTGATCTTAGAATTCAGAGCTCTGTCTTATAAAACAAACAGCTGTGGTCTATGGTAACTTTGTTGTCTAAGCTTTATCTAAATACTTTCTTTTTTTTCTTCAACAGTCACAGGTAGTAGTTAATAGTGACTTAAGGGTACTTCCAGTTGGCTTTTAATTCCTCTTACTATAAAATACTTGGCTTGCTTTCAAATTGAACTCTTGAGATTCACGGTTTTATCAGCAGTCTAATGTGCAAATCAGCTGAGTGAGCCCATCTGCTTTCTTGTGCTTGGGGTGTGTTTCCTGTGAATGGGAGGAAGGCAAGCAGAAGTGGGTGTTGGGAATTCTGTTTCTCATCTTTGGTACACCAATATTTAATATACGTTGATCTTGGGCAAATAACTCAGTCTCTTAGTTTTCTTCATTTATAAAATGGTGTCAAGTACCATTTACTCTGCTTACCAGACAAACCTCTTTAAAGAAACTGGAGTTTTATGCTGTGTAAATCAGTTTTTCATTGTTGGGACAAAGTACCTGAAATCCATTTAGTAAGGAGAAAGGATTTCTTGGCTCATGGTTACCTGGCCCTGTTGCCTTTAGGCTTGTAGTGAGGCTTTGTGTCTAGTTGGGGAATATTTGGTAGAGGAGCTGTGTTCATCTTGTAGCCAGGAAGCAAAAGATGGAGAGGATAGACCTGGGATCCTCATTCCCCCTTCCAGGGCATGCCCACAGTGACTTAACTTTCTCCCACTCGGTTCCACCTATGAAATGTGCCACTGTCTGAACTACCCAACATAAACCTTTAGTATGTGAACCTTTGGGGGACACACAAAGTTGTTCCTGTGTGGCTTAAATGAGATAATACTGAAAATGAGTTATATATTGGTGATTTCTGAGAGTCCATTCGACCTCTCATTCTTTTAGATTAAAAGGTTGGAGTGCATCCTGGTGTTCTTTCTACATGTACTTCTTAATGTTCTATATTAGGAATATAATTTCCAATTCTGTAGAAGGTGTGACTTAAACTGTTAGGTTTTAATATATAAATATATTGTACTTTAGTTTTTGGTAAGAAATGGTCAGTATCTAAAATTTATTCTTAGCTTGTCAGGTTACCTAATAAATCAAGGTAAGCGTTAAAAAAGATAATGCCATATACCAGGCAAAATATTCAATTTATTCTCAAGTCAGCTCTTTGAATCTTGTTTCATTTCTGGTTTTTAAAGTTTAAAGTCTGAAGCTAAGATAATTTGAGAGACCTGCCACTATAATGTCAAAGAGGACAGTTTTATTTCCTACTTTGTTTCTGGTTGCATTTTCCTTGTCTAATATAGAGCCTGACAAAAGTGTTAGTCTTTGAAAGTTGCTTGAATATTAGAAATGAATTTTGTGAGCGCAGATCTTTGTTTCAAACCGTGATGTTTCCTTATGGTACCATAGCTTATTAGCATTATTCAGTTTTTTTTTTTTTCTTTTGGTGGTGGTGGGGTCTTTTTGAGACAGGGTCTCCCTGTAGCCACAGCTGGTCTGGAACTCACCATGGAGACTAGGCTGGCCTTGATCTCACAAAACTCCACCTGGCTCTACCTCTGAAATGCCAAGATAAAAGGTGCACCACCACTCCGGCCACGTTATTCAGCATTTCAAAGATTTTTTTTTTTAATTATGTGTGTATCTGTGCAGGGGTGGGTGCAGGTTTGTGGAGGCCAGAAGAAGGCATCAGATTTCCTGGAGCTGGAATTACAAGTGATTGTGAGCTTCTGATGTTGGTGCTGGGCACTGGACTTGACTCCTCTGCCAGAACAGTGTATCCTCTTTAACTGCAGATCCGTGTCTCTAGCCTCTTATTTAGAATTGTAAAAGGTACTTTTAGAGCTCTTTATTAGAGACTGGTTGACAATAAGCATTTTAAAAACCCTGTTATGTTTATCTTCTGTGTATGAGTATATTGCCTTCTTGTATGTAAATGCACCCATGTGTCGTGCAATGTCTGAGGAGGTCAGAAGGTGTTGGATCCCCTGGAACTGGAGTTATGGTTGTTAGCTGCCATGTGGGTGCTGGGAATCGAACCTGGGTCCTCTGCAGATTTAGCCATTGCTCTTAACTGCTCAGCCATCTCTGTCCCTTGCCCTTAAGTATTTTTAAGTATACAGAATTAATGAAGCACAGTGGTGCACACCTGTAATCCAGCTGATCTGAGTCAGAAATTCTTGAGCCCAGGAATTTTGAGACCAACCTGGACAGCAGAAGGAGAAATCCCCCCGAAACCTCCAGCTCAGTAAATGAATGGAGTGCAATTTGGGTGAACTTGGTGAATTTTTCTGGTACTGTCTAAGGGCTGTGAATATCTTGGTTTGGGCTGGAATGGAGTTTAGTTCATTTACCTCAGCTGAAGGTTCCTTCTGTATTAGTATAGACATACCTATAATGCCAGCACTCTCACTCTGAAGGCAAAGGCAGGAAGATTGTTGCAAGTTCAGAGTAGCCTGGTACATAATGAGTTCCAGGCAGGCTTGGGCGATGTAATAACTGTCTAAGTAATAGCAATCAGCCCTGCATACAAATGCTCTTCTACCTGATTTTGACTTTTTCCCTTTGAAATTCTTAAGTTTTTTTTTTTGAGATTATAGTATCAGTTATATTCAGCTTCTGCCTCTTGAAGGATCTTAGGCTTAGGAAATGCAAAGTCTTCTACTTTTAAAAGTAATTTAATTGTAGACTTATTTTGCATATAAAGTTCAAGTATGCTTCTCTTTATAGTAGATTTTGCAGTCTTTTATTTTATTTTAATTCTGAGACGGTCCTCCTGTAACCCCAGCTGACCTGGAATTTGCTATGTAGATCAGGCTGGCCTTGAACACACTGAGCTCTGCCTGCCTCTGTGTCCTGAGTGCTGAAATTAAAGGCATGCACCACCACATCCAGCTGCTTTCTTTATTTTTATTCAGAGAATATTTCTCACAATTCTAGCTGATTTTTGGTCATGTTTTTAAAAGCTAACCTCTGCTTGCTCCTGCATCTTATTCTTGGTCTTTTTCTCTTATAAGTTTAAGACCCAAAGAGACTGTTTAGAACAAACTAATGTCTACTGTTGTCTTTCCAGACTCAACCATAGGCTGTCTAGGACCTCTCAGACCTCTTACAAGGATCTTGTTCCTTTCTTGTTAACCTAAACCCTTTCCTTCCTCTTCTAGACTTGATCAGTAATTCTCCATGCCCAGTAACATTTACCTGATTCTGTGTATGAAATGCTGTATTTAAATGTAAGTTGGTCATAGGGATGTTCAACTGCATTAGGGAACTTTTCCATTTTAAGAATTGCTTTTGTAAAAGAAATGATTACATATAAATTATGTCTTGGATTTTGTTGTTGTTGTTAGTGGTCATTTTTTTTGTTATTTTATTCCCCCAGGTTTGAATTTTCAAATGGACACTTCCTTAAAAGTCGGGTATACTTAGAAAATTTTAATATGAGCTAAGAAGTTACTTCTGTTTGGGTTAAGATGCTTTGGTACAGCAGTAATTTGAGGTTTTGTCTATTGAGTATTAAGTTGGTTCTTTGCTAAAACAGAAAACAGCTTTAGTCGTCAGGAGCATGTACTGTTATTTGTGCTTCATAGAGGATTGCTGAAGACCCCTTGACTCAGTCTTACGTTCTAATTGTAATTTGTTTGTGTAAAGATGTGGCTTCCCTTTGCCTCTTGGTCTGTGTTGCAGCTGGTGGACAGCGAGGTGGTCATGCTGTCTGCCCACTGGGAGAAGAAGAGGACCAGCCTGACAGAGCTCCAGGAGCAGCTCCAGCAGCTCCCAGGCCTCCTTGCAGAGTTAGACTCCTTGATGGCAAACCTGGGTAAGTGTGCTGCTTATACCTAAACACCACTTTCAGGAGTGAAAAGAGTTTCAACAGAACTTGGTGCCATTTTAAAGAGCTTTTATAGAGTGAATTTTTTTATATAGCTTTTAAAGAGTGAATTCATTAAATTATTTAACACTAAAAAAATGCATTCTTGTTAATTTCCTATTTTGGTTATACAGAAAATGTGTGGAAATGGAGCATAATGCTAACTTTGTTGATCCTGTGTGCTGTGTTTGCATGTGCTGTTGTAGGTGCTTGTTTGGGAGCATACAGGTGTTTGCATGTGGAGGCCAGAGGTCAGCCTGGGACACTGTCCTCCAGAGCTTTCCACCTTGTTTTTTCTTTATTCTTTTCAATAATTAGTTTTCTTTTTCTTTTTTTTTAATTTAATTTTTTAATTGAATTTTTGTGTATCTTATATAGAACATCTCAGTCTTAATCACTTTTTTTAAATGTATATTACAGTATTGCTTGCATGTACATTGGGTACACTCATTTCATGCAATGCCTATGGAAGCTGGAAGATGGCATCTGATCCCCTGGAACTAGAGTTATAGACAGTTGTTAGCTGCTATGTAGATGTTGGGAATCGAACCTGGATCCTCTGTAAGAGCAGTCAGTGCTCTTAACCACTGAGCCATCTCTACAGTCCCAATCTTAATCACTTTTATACCCCTTTCTTCATTGGCACCCTCCAGCCCCCAGAATTTCTACCCTCTATCATTTGTGTTAAGGCCTATTTTGTCAAGTTAGTGTCCTTGGACATTCTTCAGTGCAAGTTCATCCACTTAGGTCTAGTTAGACTACCCAGAGTCCCTCGCTTTAAGATTAGCTCTTCCTCATCCAACAGTAATCAACTGACAATATTTCTTCAACGAAGATTGGGGACTACTGCTGTTTTCCTCAGTTCTGTGCTTTCCATGCTGGGTTTTTTTCTGCTTGAGTTTGCCTGGGTCTTGGGCATGCCAATACCATTGCTATGGGTTCATATGAGCATGGTCCCAGGAGCTTGTAGGATTCTGTTTCCATATGGTTGTGCACCTTCTCCCTGCCTCTTACAGTCTGTCCTCCCCCGCTGCCACAATGGTCTCTGAGCCCTGAGTGAGTGAAGTTTGATATATAGGGATCCACTCTCTGCAGACTCTTAATCTCCATGCTTTGACCATTTGTGACCTTTGTGTTCCTGTCCCTCTGTTGTATGACGGAGCTTCAGTAATGAAGGTTGAGAGATCCATTAGTGTCCTTTTTACCCTATGTTGCGTGAGCTTTAGGCATGGGCAGTTCACAGACAATGTCTGTGTGACCAGCTGTGATACTTTGTAGTAGTCTCCATTGGTGCAAAAGAAACTTCTTTGAGTGGTAACTAGGATACTTGACTGTAAATACAAGGAAATGTATTTTTCACTTAGTAAGAAGTTACATTAGTCTAGGGATATGGCAGCCTTGGTGATTTCTCTGAGATCTATGACCTCTTCAGCCATGTGTATTTGG
Source organism: Eospalax fontanierii (assembly GCA_035773235.1). Taxonomy (NCBI): domain Eukaryota; kingdom Metazoa; phylum Chordata; class Mammalia; order Rodentia; family Spalacidae; genus Eospalax; species Eospalax fontanierii. The sequence goes on from CM069547.1 coordinate 10,118,837, forward strand.
CTATGATTACAGTACCACATATGAGTTTCCTCTCTTTGAGTGGGCTTTAAGTCCAATTAGGTAGCTGCTGATTTTCCCCAAGATAAAAGTGCCATTATTGCTCAAGTGTTATATGCTGTGCTAGTCATTGATGTGGTCATTTGGCCATGAAGCTGGTGTTGAACCGTCGATTGATGTTTTCCCTTAACAGCTTATGTAGTGCTCTCCAGAGCTATGAGATCTAGCCTTCAGGAGAGGTGGCTTCCAGGTCAGTTCCAGATCCTTTGCTTCAAATTTAATCCAGTCTCCGAAGAATGTCCTGTCTTAGTAATAGGGTCTTACCTTCAAGTTCTAGGAAGCAATCAAGGGCTGTGGCAGTAGCCTGTGTAATTTTGGTAGTCTTTTGGATTACCCTAGCCAAGAACTCAAAGGAAGGTTTCTCTTGTCTGGCACTGTTTCTTGTTAGGTGCCCTTCAGCTACGAACATGGACTGTTGTAGAGATATTGTTTGTGTAAGTTGTCATTAGGTTGTTAGACTAATATGATTCCCTCTGGTGTTTTGTACTAGCTAGGCATTATTTATCTCTCCTCTCTTTCTCTTTCCCTGTCTAATCTTCCCTCCATGCCGTCCCCATTTAAAGTATCCCCATTTTATTATTTCTCCCTTGATAATACTAGACTTCTACAGCCTCACCTGTCTTGAGTTCCTTCTTTCCCATAACCTCATAGTTCTTGTATAACTCTCCCTCCTGCCTTCCATTTAAATATCCCCATTTTATCTGTTTCTCCCTTACTAACGCCTGTCTCCTACTATTGTTTTTTAGGTTTCTTCTTTTCCTTTACCTCTCTGGTTCCTTTCCATTTTCCTGGTTCCTTCAGTTACATCAGGATACGTACCCACATACAAAGATTTGGTGCTAGAATCCACATATGTGGGAGAACATATATCATTTGTTTTTCTGAGTCTGTGTTCACTTAGCATAACAGTTTCTTGTTCCATCCATTTACCTGCGAATTTCATCTTTTTTTGCCATTGAGTAGAATCCACTGTGTAAATGTGGTACGTCTTTATTACCCACTCATCAGCTGAGGGACACTTAGCTTGCTTCCTTTTTTTTGGTCTTTTTGAGACAGGGTCTTCCTGTAGTCCCGGCTGGCCTGGACCTCACTATGTAGACCAGACTGGTCTTCAGCTCACACATTCATCTGCCTCTGCCTCCCCAATGCTGAGATTAAAGGCATGTGCCACCACACCTGGGTTATTTTTACTTTATGTATATAAGTGTATTGTCTGCATGTGTGTAAGTATACCCATGTCGTGCAATGCACAAGGAGCTCAGAAGAGGGAGTTGAATCCCTGGAACTGCAGTTATGGATGGTTGTTTTGCTGGGAATTGAACCCAGGTCCTCTGCAAGAACAGCCTGTGCTCTTAACTGCTGAGCCATTTATCCAGCCCCCATCTCCTAGTCATTCTTAAAAGACCAGCAACAAACATGAATGTACAAGTATCTCTGCAATAGGATGAGTCCTTTGGATATATGCCAAGGAGTGCTATAACCAAATTAAGTGGTAGGTTCATTTTTAGTTTTTAAAGGGTTCTCTTAAAACTGCTTTCCACAGGAGTTGCATGAGTTTACAATCCCACCAGCAGTGGATGAGCATCCCCTGTCCCCACATCCTCTCCAGCATTTGGTATCATTTGTTCTCTTGATCTTAGCCAGTTTGATTGGGGTAAGATGAAAATTTAAAGCTGTTTTAATTTGCATTTGTCTAATTACTAATGATGTTGAACACTTTTGAAACTGATTTTTAGCCATTTTTATGTCTTCTTTTGAGAACTCTCTGCTCAGATCCTTAACCCATCTTTTAATTAGGTCACTTGTTTTCTTGGTTCTTTGAGTTCTTTATATATTCTGGATATTAAACTTCTATCAGATGTGTTGTTGATGAAGATTTTCTCCCACTCTGTTGGCTTTCTCTTCACTTCCTTGGTGGTTTCTTTTGCTGTACAGAAGCTTTTTAGTTTAATGTGGTCCGAGTTGTTGACCTTAATTCCTGAGCAACTGCTGACTGATTTAGAAAGTCCTTTCCTGCACCTATATCTTGTAGGTTACTGCCAATGGTTTCTTCTCACAGTTTCACATTTTCAGGTTTCACATTGAGGTCTCTGATCCATTTGGAGTTGACTTTTGTGCAAGGTGAAAGATAAGGGTCTAGTGTCATTCTTTTATAAGTGGAGATCCAGTTTTGCTAGTACCATTTACTGAAGATGCTGTTTTTCTTCTAGTGAGTGTTCTTGGTCTCTTTGTCAAATATCAGGTGACTGAGATTACATATAATCGTGTTTAGGTCTTCAGTTATGTTCCATTGATGTACAGGTCTATTTTTGTGCCAGTACCATGCTGTTTTTATGACTATAGCTATCTGGGGTCTTTTGTGCTTCCAGATGAATTTTAGCATGTCTTTTTTCTAATTCTGTGAAGAATGTCATGGGGATTTTGATTCGGATTGAATTGCATCTATATATTGCTTTTGGTAGGATGGTCATTTTCACAACATTTGTCCAGTCTATGAGCATGGGAGTCCTTCCATCTTGTGTCTTCCTCAGTCTCCTTCTTTAAAGATTTAAAAATTTCATTGTAGAGGTCTTTAATGTCTTTGGTCAAGTTTATTCCATGATTTTTTTTTTTTTTTTTGAGGCTGTTGTGAATGGGAGGGTTTCCTTTTACCCTTTCTCCAGTTGCTTGTTACCGGTATATAGAAAGGTTACTGATTTTTGAGGATTAATTTTATAACCTGCTACTGTAATGAAAGTATTGATCATTTCTAGGAGTTTTCTGATGGAGTTTTTGGCATCTCTTATCATCTGCAAAAAGAGATAATTTGACCTCTTTTCCAGTTATACTCCTTTAATTTCTTTCTCCTGTCTTATTGCTCTAGCAAGAGTTTCAAGCACTACATTAAAGAGTGGAGATAATGGACAACCTTGTCGGGTTCCTGATTTTAATGGGAATGCTTCTAGTTTTTCTCCTTTTAGAATGATGTTGGCTGTGGGTTTTTTGTGCATAGCTTTAATTATGTTGAGGTATGTTTCTTCCAGTCCAATTCCTTTGAGGCCTTTTGACATAATTGCATATTTTATCAAAGGCCTTTTCTGTATCTATTGAGATGACATGTAATTTTTATCTTTGAGTCCATTTATGATTTATGACATTTATTGATCATACCTGCATCTCTGAAATGAAGTTGACTTGATCATGGTGAATAGTCTTTTGGATGTGTTCCTGTATGCAGTTTGCAAGTATTTTGAGAAGTTTTGCGTCTGTGTTCATTAAGGTATAGGTTTATAGTTTCTTTTTTGGTTGTATCTTTGGTTTTGATATTAGAGTAATGCTTGCTTCATAGAAGGAATTTGGGAGTTTTCTCTCTGTTTCTTTCTCTTTGAATAATTTAAATAATATTCATTGTAGTTCTTTTTTAAATGTCTGGTAGAATTTTGTAAATCCATATGGGTCTGTGCTTCTTTTTAGTTGGGAAATTTTGTGTTACTGTTTCATTTTCCTTATGTTATGGGTCTGTTTAAGCTGTTCATATCTTGGTTTAGCTTTGGTAATTCCCATGATTTTAGATATAGATCTTTTTCTTTTAGATTTTCAAATTTTAATAGAGTACAGGGTTTTAAATTATTCCCTTATGTTCTGGATCTTTTTGCTGTCTGTTGTGACGTTTCCCTTTTCGTTTCTAATTTTCTTGATTTGGCTTGCTCTTTCTTTTGGTTAGTTGGACTAAGGGTTGGTCTATCTTGTTTATCTTTTCAAGAACCAACTCTTGGATTCATTGATTCTTTGCATTGTTTTCTATGTTTCTATTTCATTAATTTCTGCTCTGATTTTCTTCTCTGCTGAATTTAGGTTTATTTGTTGTTGGCTTTCAAGATATTCTTAAGTCATTTACTTGTGCTCTGATTTTTTTTTTTTAATGTAGGCACTTAGAGCTATTAACTTCCTCTTAGAACTGCTTTTAAAGTGTCCCAGAGGTTTTATTTTGTATTGTCTTTTTTGTTTATAACAGGAATACTTCTATTTCTTTCTTAATTTCCCCTTTGGCCCATTCATCATTCAGGAGTGTGTTGTTTAATCTCCGTACGTTCATGTAGTTACTAGGGCTTATGGTATTGATTTTAAGCTTTATTACATTGTGGGCTATTAGAATGCATGGAATTATTTCGATTTTTTTTGTATGGAGGTTTGTTTTGTGCCCCAGTATTTGATTTTGGAGAAAGTTCCATGGGGAGCTGAATAGAGTGTGTATTCTTTGGTGCTTAGGTGGAATATTTGATAGATGTCTGTTAGGTGCATTTGATGTATGGTATTGTTTAATTCAGATGTGTCTCTGTTTATTCTTTGTCCAGTTGCCCTGTTTAATGGAGACAATGGGGTATTGAAGTCCCCTAGTACTAGTGAGTTGGGATTAATCTGTATCTTAAAGTCCTGTAGTATTGTTTTTTTGTAGTTGGGTACACCAGAATTGGTACATATATGTTCATGATTGTATTATATTTTTGGTTTACTGTTCATTTGATCAGATTGAAGTGACCCTCTTTATCTCCCCTGATTAGTTTTAGTTTGAAGTCTGTTTTATCAGATACTGGAATTACAACCCTGCCTGATTCTTAGGGCCATTTTTTTGGAATTTTTTTCCCCATTCTTTCTTTCACCTTAAGCTACTGCCGGCCCTTGAAGGTTAGATGAATTTCTTAACAGGCAACAAAAAGATGGATTTTGTTTGTTAATCCATTCAACTAACCTGTGTCTTTTGACCTTCATTTAGTTTCTTTCTATTCTCCCTTGGGTATAGTTGTTCTTCAGTTCTTTGTATTGCTTCACGTATTCTTTGGAGAGTTTGTTTACTGGACATAAATTCTTTCAGTCTATTCATGTCATGGAAAAAGTTTCTTTCTCCTTCAGCTATAATAGTTTTACCGGGTAAAGTATTCTGGGTTGACATCTATGGTCATTTAGTACCAGCAATACTTTGGTCCAGGCTCTTCTGATTTTCATAATTTGCATTGAAAAGTCAGCTGTAATTCTGATGAGTTTTGCAACTTTCAGTATTCTCTCTTTGTTCTGTATGCATAGTGATTTACTGTGTTATGCTGTGGGGTGTTTCTTTTCTGGTCCTATCTATTTGGTGTTCTATGTGCTTTTTGTATTTGTATGGGAATGTCTTTCCTTAATTTTGGGAAATTTTCTTCTACAATCTTGTTGAAGGTGTGCTCAATATCATTATTCTGAGATTGTTTTCCTTCCTCTATGCCTATGGTATATAAGTTTGGTCTTTTCATGTTGTCCTACATTTGCTGTGTATTCATTCCTGTGTTTTAAATTTTTTTTCATAATCTTTGCCTGAGTGGTCCAGTTCTTCAATTACATTGTCTAGTCTTGATATCCTGTTTTCTATTTCATTCAATTGCCAAAGCTTTCACCCGACATTTCCAATTGGCTTATTGAGTGTTTCCACTTCCTTTATTTCAACCTGAGTTTTCTACTGTCTTTTGTGAATTCAGTCAGAAGTTTATCCCTATCTTTTAAGTTCTTTGATTTGGGTGTTCTTTAAATTCATTGAATTCTTTGATCATGTTTTTGATCTTTTAATTCTGTGTCCTGGGTTATCTCTCTGGGGTTCTCATTGTAGAATTCATCTATGGGACTGGTAGTGTTTGGTGGGGTTTCTTTGTGATTCTGGTATGACACTCAAGTCATCTTTTGTTGAAGACTGATTTTGTTTGTGTTCTTGATGTGCCTAGGTCGTTTTCTTATTAGGCATGAGAAGCTGGTTGGTGTGGGCTTCAGGTTCTCTCTTTTGATTTTTGTATTGGAGGGACCATATGGCTCTAATCCAGCAGCAACTCAGGAGTTCTGGCAGAGGCCCAAGTCAGGCACAAATCAGATACTCTTGGCTTCCTTCTAAGGTCTGGGCCCCTGCTACCCGGCAGGCACAGACACAGTTTTGGAAGCTTGCTAGACGGAGGCTGGATTCAGGTGCTCTTGAGCAGGCTGGAAATGTCTGGACTGCAGGTACGGGCCAAAGAAGTCTAGCCCTGCAGCAGCAGAAGGGGCCTCAGATGGTCCCGAGGTATGAGATGGGCATGGCACAGTTTGTGAAGTGCATCACCATTTGTAGGCCAGATTCAGGACAGCCTGGAAATGTCTGGACCAGTGATCAGGGGCTGTGGAGTCTAGCCAGGCAGCAGTAGGAGGGCTTCAGATGGTCCTGAGGTTGGAGGATGGGCACAGAGTACTTTGGGATTCAGGGACTCTCAGGCAGTCTGGAAATGTTTCATATTTTTTTGTATTTTGTGTCTGAGTGTATTGCCTGCATATATGAAAGTGCACTTGTGTTGTGCAGGGCTTGTGAAGGACAGAAGAAGTTGTTGGATTTCCCTGGAACTGGAGTTAAGAATGGTTGTTAGCTGCCATGTGGTTGCTGGGTATAGAACTCAGGTCCTCTGCAAGAGCAGCCAGTATTTTTACCAGCTGAACATCTCTCCAGTCCCCGCTCCCTCCACGTTTGTTTTTAAAACTTACTTTTGACTTTTCTTTTTATGTGTATGACTATTTTGCCTGCCTGTATGTAAGTGCATCCATGTCATACAGTACCTGCAGAAGCCAGAGAGGGCATTAGATCAGCTAGAACTCCATGTGCTGGGAACCAAACCCAGGTCCTTTGCAAGAGCAGCCAGTTTGTGTGGGGATGGGATAGCTGCCAGTGCTCTTTTACCTTGCAGGTTTTGAGACAGGGTCTCTCAGTGGGACCTGGGCTCACTGATTAGGTCAGCCATGAATTCCAGGAGTCTGCCTATCTCCACCTCTCCAATCCTGGCATGACAAGTGTGACACTGCTTTGTTTTTTACAGGGCTCCTGGGGATCCAGTGCAGGTCCTTGTGATTTCATTGACAAAGCTGTCTCCCCAGCCTTGGCAATTTATAAAGTGATTTGGAATCTTTGTATAAAACATTAGATGTCTTTACTTAATACCACTCTATAAATTACATGCATTTTGCCACAATTATTATTTTCATAGTTAATTTTATTTAGGAAACACAGTCTACATCTTAAAGTACACTGTTTTTGGAGCTGGAGAGATGACTTGGCACTTAAGAACCCTGGATGCTCCTTCAGAGGGACCCAGCTTTGGTTCCCAGCACTCGCATGGCAGCTAACAACTGTAATTCCAGTTCTAGGGGATCACATGCCCCCTTCTGACCTCTGCAGGGATGCATGACCTAGGTTCACGCATATATATGCAAGTAAAATATTCATATACCTAAAAATAAAGAAAATAATTAAAATTAAAATTATGCAGTTTTTATTCTCAATCTAATATTTGAGCAGGAGAGACTGCTTACCAATTAAGAGCACTTACTGCTTTTGCAGAGGACCCAGGTTCAGTTCCGAGCATCTATGTGGTGATTCATAACTGTGCATAACTCCAGTCCCACAGGACTTGATACCTCTTCTGGCCCCCATGACCACCAGGCCTGGCACAGATACACACAAAATAAGACACATCTGTAAAACAGAAAGGTGAATGTCGTCAGTAAAGGCTTTTTTTTTTTTTTTTTTTTAAAAAGGTTATGTTTCTGCATGTGTATGTATATATGTTTGTATGTGTGTACACATGTGTTGATGCGTACAGAGGCTTGAACAGGGTGTTGAATCCACTTGAGCTATAATTGCAGGTGGTTATGAGCCGCCCATTGTTGGTGCTGGGAACCAAACTTCAGTCCTTTGGAAAAGTAGCAAATGCTCTTAACCTCTGAGCTATTTCTCCAGCCCCAAGTCTGATTTAAATATATTTTTTAAACTTGCTATTTTGTGTATGATTGTGTGTGTATGTGTGGAAGTCAAAGGACAACTTTGTGGAGTCAGTTCTTGCCATTCACCTTTATGTGGGCTCCAGGGACTGAACTCAGGTTGTCAAGTTTGGACAGCAAGAACTTTACTGGCCAAGCCATCCCACTGGCCCTGGGTTTGAGTTTTAGTTTTGTAGAAGCTTAGTTTGATGGCTTAATTAATTGGATGGGCTTCTCAAATGCACCCTGGAATTCTCTCTACAAATTTAATACCTTTTATCCCTACTGGCAAAAAACAAAACACAAATAACAACAACAAAAAGCACTACAAAATTCTCTAAGGTACTGTTTTGATAGTCACTTGTAATATATTTGAAACATTTTCCCATTGTTTTTCTTTAAGCTATATTGTGCTCTTTTTGTAAATGAATTCAGTTTGCTTAGATGATATGGTTAAAGTCTAGGTGTTTTTTTGAAATACAATGCTAATTTGAATTGCTCATTAGCATTTGAAAGACATGTTCACTTAGGAGTTGAACTTATTGCTATTATTTTCCTGATATTTGTACTTAATAATGACTAAGAAGCTGAGGAAGGATTACCATAGTAAGAGGCCAGCCTGGGCTACAAAGTGAGGTCAACCTGGGCTACAGAGTGAGCCCCTGTCTCAACAAAACAAAAGTACACTAAATAGTGAATAATTGTAAGACAGCAACTTGTTGACTTAGAATATGGTCAAGGAAAGATGTTTGGGAATTTTTGCCAAGCAGTTTGAGTTTCACAGGATCAGTGCCAATAGAGACACTGTGTTGCCAGGTTTTGTGGAGTAAGTTTTAAAATCACCTGTGTCATTCATGTACTTTTGAAATTAATAATCACTGAGTTTGGGCATCATTTTTAGATATTGGATGTACTTAGTGTTTCAAATATTAATTCATATTCTATTGAATTTCTTTTTGATAGCTTCAAAGTATCTCCTTTCAAAACCTAGTACTTTGACATAATCTCACAAGACTTAACTAGTCAAGCAGTGATACACAGTAAAAACACCTTAGAAGAAAATAGTAACTGATTTTAAACTTTTTTTGAGTAAATTTTGTGCCTGTGCCTGTGTTCATGTGTTTCAGTGCAGGTGTGTGTGTGCTATAGCGTCCATGTGGAAGTCGGAGGACAACCTTGGGTGTGGGTCCTCACTTTTCTGCCTTGTTGGAGGCAGGGTCTGTGTTTGCAGCACACGCCCAACTATCTGGCCTGAAAACTTGAGGGGATTCTCCAATCTCTGCCTTTCATTCCCCTAGAGCAGTGCTGGGATTACAGAGATGGACTGCAGTGTCTGGCTTTTTTAAGTGTTTTCTGGAGATTGAAACTTAGGTCTTCAGCTTTATGCAGCAAACTCTTTACTGAGCCATCTTCCTAGTCCAACTTTCAAGTTTTTACCCTGACCCTGTCAGATCTAATACCATCTCCAGTTAACTTTCTGTGCCCCAGGCTTCTTACATCTTTTAGCCTTGGCTTCCTCTCTCGAGGGTCTGTCCTTATTTAAGAGTAGACCTTTGATACTTTTAGCTATGCTATCCCGTGGCTTAATAAATAGAACTCCTGGAAACCTAATCCCTCAAGGATTAAGTAACAAAGGCTTATCCATACTGATTTTTTTTTTAAATGCATGTGATCCATCTATAGTACAAAAGTCTGTTTAATTGATAATTACTGTAAGTTCTGTAATTTAAGAAAAAAGTGATAAAGGTATGCTGGAAAGTGAAAAACTGTGCCTATGAGCTCTCCATCCTGGGATTGTTTCTTGGTTCTAGACACTCAGTTCTTGTATGTTCTTTAATGCTCCAAACTTTAATTTTCTGTCTGTAAATCAGAGATCAGAGTTCACTTGACCCTTCCTGTCTGTAGGTTCTGCATTCAGATTCTGCCAACTACAGCTAGAAATTGTCCACATTATACATGTGTATAGTTATCTTGTCATCCTTAAACAACATAGCACAGCTATTCACATAGCATTTTAAATAATGGAGAGGTTATTGAAAGCGTATGAAAGGATAAATGTAGATTGCATTCAAATACTCTGCCATTTTACGTAAGGGGCTGGAATATAAGGATTTGGGTAACTATGGAGGTCCTGAAATCAGTCTGCCAAGAACACTGCTTCATAGGGTAGCTGAATGGTTAAATGGATGACAAATGTCAAATTACTTAGCATAGTGCCTGGTATGTACCAAGCATCTGCTGTGGGCCAGGCATTTTTTCTAGGCTCTGTGGAAGAAGGCTGAGTATATGTCAGGAAGAAACTGGCATTTCTACTAGAAGCCCCTTTACCTTGGCAAATTTACAGTGCCATTTTTCTGTAACAAAAGATGCATATACTATGTAGTTTATCTTGTGTCATTAAATGTATGGTAAAGGCTGGGGATGTAGCTCAGTTTACCTAGAATGCATGAAGTCCCAGGTGTCATCCCCAGTATTGCATAAACTGGGCATGGTGGTAAACATGATAATCCCAGCACTTGGGAGGTAGCGGCAGGAAGATGAGAAGTTCAAGGTCATCTTTGGCTATGTAGTAAGTTTCAGGCCAGTCTAGGCAACATGAGAGTTTTACTTTAAAAAAATACTGGTCTAAATGTAAGAAGATGAACAGTTTAATAGTCTATGCATTGAAATGTTTGTAAGGATTAAATGGAATATTTTTATCCAGATTCTGTTCTCATTTGGTGACTTGGCCACCATGTACTTTTTATCATAGAACTGGAAAAATGTGTGGAAAGTGCTGTGTTGCCTGCCATTGCCAGGTGTGGTGTTTTATGCCTTTAATTTGATTATTTGGAAGATTGAGGTAGGAGAATCCCCTTTTGAGTTGCAAGCCAGCCTGGGCAACAGACTGAGTTTCAGTTCAGTGTGGGCTAGAGTGAGACTTTGCCTTAGAAAAACTGCCATACTTGATTTCTCTTGAATTTCCACTAGATGGTAGTCTAATTCTATTCTTTATCAGATTTTAATCTGTCAATGTCTTTTTGTCCTGTGTTTTCTCTAATTTTGTATGACCTATTTGAGAAGATTATTCATCGAGAACAGAAATTCTGTTAATTCGAAGATAACAGTGATGTCTGGGAATGGCAGCCATATACTGAGTTTCTGTGTTTCTTTTGATGGGATCTAGCCTGATCCACTGTTGTGTTGCTTTCTCTATGCAGAGTTTGAGGGGGCATCTAGCAGGGAGACTGTCATAGCTGTTAAGTGTTTCACAAACTAGGTTATTCTGTCCAGGTTACTTTCTGAGGTTGGTTCTTTCAAAGGGTACCCTGACACAATACCATTTTTAGCTTACGACTTGGGTCTCATTTGTTCCATAGCGGCTTTTGCAAGTTAGCAAACTTCTTGAGGTTTCCTTGTTACCCATACCATCATTATTTTACGTATAAAATGTGGTGTAAGTATTTGAAAAGTCTGGCCACCTTGTAATACTTGGTCTCTTTGACCTGTGGGCTTACAGCCAAAGATGTATAGGCTAATTACTGTTGTGAGGAAGGAACTCATTATGAGTGTTACTTGATGCTTCATGTGCTATGGCTCACAACAGATAATATCTTCTTGAAGCAAACAGCATAAAGAAAAGCTTGAAGCTGAATTGCTCTTCCTCTTGGATGATCTCAGAGATTTGTGGAGCTCTTTCCTGCTTAGCTGTCACAGTCTCAAATTGCTTTTCATAGTCAAATTCCACCCATCTTCTCCCCAATCATTAAGAGACTTACGTTGTTGTTACAGTGAGCAAAATAGTGAGACTTGAGGTCTTTGTAGAGATATTTGAATACATAGAGGCCTGCTGGTGTTTTCTGTGCATGCATTCTAACTTACCAAGTTTACTTAGCTGTGCAACTAGTTTTGTAACAGGAAATGAGCAGGTTGAGTTAGGTTCATTAAATTTATGCCAATTAAATATAATATAAATGTTTGGAATATATATTGTGTGTATGTAATGTAATTAAAGTTTTTTAATATAAAAAAGATTAGAAACTATATTTTTTCTGTATTTTATTGCTGATTTCAAACTTCTAAAGAGTTAAAATGCAGTATTGAGCGTGGCGGTGCTCACATGTAATTCCGGCACTTGGAAGGTAGCAGGAGGAGGATCAGGAGTTCAAGATCATCCTCAGCTTCATAGTGAGCCAAAGGCCACCTGGGCTGCCTAAGACCATCTCAGTAAAGCAAAGACAGTGAAGAGTTAAAATGGAAAGTCCCCATTGCTGCTTTTGCTTCAGCTTAAGATTATGTGGGAAAGTTTGTTGGAACCAGAAAAGCAGCATCATACTGCTTAATACTCCCTAAGTCCTCTGCTCTTATTGGAGGTGTCCCCCCCAACCGACAGAATTTGACATGGATTGTTACTATTTAAATTAGATGAACATGAATCATGGATTTATTTTTTGTGATTATTTTACATTGTAGAGTCACCAGACCTCAATCTTTATTGAAATCAACAAACTAGATCCTGGTCAGTACAAAGACACAAGGACACAGTCTTCCCCCACAAGGCCTCAACTGATCGCTGAGAGATTTGAGGAAACAAATAGCTGTAGAAACACGTTAGCCAGAGATGAGCTTTTGAGGTCTGGAAGTCTGTGGGAGCACAGGGACATGAGCATACCTGTGGTCTGGTGGCATGGAGACTGCCATGACATTGGGAATAGGAAAGGGAGGGAGGAAGCTAGGGGACATCAGAAGCGCCTTAGCCACAGCCTAGGCGAGGAAGTGCGGGGGTGGAGGTGGGGGTTGGGTGGGGGTGGGCTTCATAGAGTTGAGAATGGGCCTTTCTGCCATATGGTAAAGTATGTGAAGGATTGTGGTGAGATTGTGAGCAGAGGTTGTAACCCCATAAGCTATGAAGAGACTCAGGAGTCTTTGTTGCTGCCATCAAATCCCTATTTATGTTCTCCCCTTTAGAAGCTTCACAGTGACCACTGACTCCCCCAGCATTTTTATCTACGCTTGTCATTCCTCACATGGATTGCTGCTGCTGGCCCCTTTTGAAGACTGTTCTTCCTTATTAGGAGCTTGTTTCTTTCTCAGTAGGTTTCCAAGGTGGTAGGTACTAAACTTACCTTACAGGTTTTCACCTGGCTTATGTCATTAACAGAAGGGTGTAAGTACAGTTCATGCCAGTAACAGGATTCTGTCCATGGAAGTAAATTGGCTTGCCTAAGATCAACTTATTCAAATACATGGCATCATTAACCTATAGTCAACCAGCAGCTCTGTGATCTAATGGAGATGGCCATCTGCATTGAAAAAATTTAACATTGTAACATGCCTTTTCTGATATAGAGTAACTTTTTTTCTAAGAAAATATCAATCACCTGGAGCTGGAGAAAGATCTCAGCAATTAAGAGAACTTGCTGCTCTACCAAAGGACCCAAGTTCAAGTATAGCAACCATCTCAGGTGGCTGACAACTGCAACTCCAGCTGTAGGGAATTCCAATACTTCTGGCCTCTTTGGGCACCTGCACTCAAGTGCACATACCCATATATGGACACATACACATAATTAAAAATGAAAATAAAATATTTTAAAGAATTATTTGAAATTCATTATGATATCCTAAATCCTAAGACTATAACCTGGAGTATATTTTTTAGGTATATGACTTTACCAGGAAAGAAAGGAAATGTCCTAGTTTGATCTGTAGCTCTTATTTAATCATGATCATTAGTGGTCAAAGAAATTCTTGTGTTCATTTTTGGTGAGCCTTTGAGATCAGACTAGCCTTGAATTCCTGAGCTTCCTATCTCTTTCATCTCCCAAGTGCTGGGATTACTGGCGTGTGCTGTGCTACCATGCCTAGAAACTTCTTGGTGTTATTGAGATAGTCTAGCTTAAGTCAGGATTGCCTTAAATTCAGGGTGTAGCCAACAGTGTCTTCAGATGACAACAGCCTTAGCCTCTCCAGGGCCAGGATTACAGATAGATGTCACCATGCCTGACAAGGTTAGTTTTAAATGATTTTTTTTAAAATAAAACTTAGCTAATTCTTACAAAAAATTTTTCTGCATTTAATATCCACTTAATTACTATAAAGTGCTAATTTTAGGTACTTTGGCTCACATCCTTTTGACAGCTTTGAAAGATGTGTGTTTTTAGTCCTCATTGCAGCCCACATGTGAAGGACAGAGCTGGGCTTACAAACTTGTACTTTGGTGCCTGACTCTGAACCATTCCTCATGTGCAAAGAGAATATGATTAAACCGAAGTCGCTCAGAGTTAAATGGGTTTCCTGTTAGATGTAGTTTAGTTCTTACCACCAGAGTGAAATCTCTTAAGTAATTCTGTTAATTTTGGTATTGTTTTTAGACCCTGTCAGACTAGTTAAAGAGATGGGTATTGCTGCTTTAGTGCTTCTAGAGCTTCCAGACTGAGTCCCCCAGCCTTATTTCCACTTAATAAAATAAAAACTAGTGAAGATGGTGGTTAATGTAGCGTGTTGCTGTCCCTCTTTATGTACCATTTGTAACAATCTTAAAGTCCTAACTGCAATTACTCATTGATTAAAACTTTGATTTTTGAAGGGTCTCACTTGAGCATTCTATAATCCTATTACCAGTAGCTTTACATTGCCCTTGATTGAGTCAAGCTGTTGTGGGCTGTGTGACCAGCCTTTTCCAGAGTGCTCCTTTGTTTGTGGTGACATAGTGCCATGATGAAAGGTAGCACCTGAAGTGTCTCTGAGCAGAACAGCAAAGCTGCTTGCCATCGCATTTGCACTGTGCAGTAAAATTTAGTTTTCTACAAAAATTCATGTCTTTAAAGCCTTTAGCCCTGCCAGAAAGAAAAGGGAGTTTTTAAAAGTCCAGCTATTTAGAAGCGTTAACATTTGGGATATCAGAAAATGTAACTGCTTCTGGATTTAATAATCTTTGGCTTAAGCAGATTAATTAAAGACAGGCGAAAATTTGTATCTTAACCTAGAATTGCAAATTGGAATTTGAGGCATTGTGTCTAATGTTGATGCTCTGAAAGGTGTCTGAAAAATCTAGCAGATAAATGAAAAAATCTGTTGCAGCTTAAATAGCGAGCCTGAGTTGGCAGGGTGTACAGCTAGCTTGTCTGTGTTCGGAACCAGGAGATTTCCAGTGTTCCTCAGAGAAAGTTTGGCTTGAGTGTGACATGTCCCTCACAAGCTCGGTGTTTGGATACTTAGTCCTCAGTTGGTGGCACTGTTTTGGAAGGTTATGGAGCCTTTGGGACATGGCACCAGGGGTGGTGAACTGATTGTGCCTTTAAGGGTTATTGCCTGGCCTTGCTTCCAGCCACACACTCCTCTTCTAGATCCCCTGAGATGTGATGAGTTGAAAGCTTCTATCTCTTGAAACTGTACCTGTCACCATGATGGACTTCTATCTCCTTAAATAGGGAACCATGTTGCTTCTGTGAGATGTTTGGTCACAGCACTGAGAAAAGCAACTAAAATAGTCATTTAAAATGAGTGGTTTCGTTGAACTGTAGCAAGCACTATATACACAATGTAATGGATCTGGTAGCTTAAAATATCAGTAACATTTTCATTTTTTTTCCCTGACAAACTCACACACCTGTAAATTATGCTTCGTATTAAGTTCTTAGACTTAAGATCCCTTGGAGACAAGGTCACTCATGCCTGACCGTGCTGTCTCCCTCAGAGCTTTTCTTTCCCCGACTCTCTCTGCTAGAAGTTCCTCATTATGCCATGCCCTCTTGGGCTGTGCTGCCACTTGACTGTACCTCCCTCTTCTGTGCTTTCCTCGGGCACAAAGCCTGTCTTCTCATCCTGTGTCCCTATGACTGGCATTTACCAATGAGTGTTCATTAAGTGATTATGAGGCTGTTTGAGTTCTAAAGTCTTTGATCTTTAAAAACTGTTCTGTTGTGGGAGAAGATAAACAGTTCTCTGTTCTGCAACTGAAGTGGTTTACTAAGCATCCTATCAGCTGGCCAATTGTAGTTATAAAAGAGACTCAGCTTGGGTTTCCCCTCACTCTTTTCCTGGCTTTGGGCAAGATCCCTGCATTAATCTTTCGAGACT
The DNA here is from genome assembly GCA_035773235.1 of Eospalax fontanierii. Classification (NCBI taxonomy): domain Eukaryota; kingdom Metazoa; phylum Chordata; class Mammalia; order Rodentia; family Spalacidae; genus Eospalax; species Eospalax fontanierii. The sequence continues at coordinate 10,134,734 of CM069547.1, forward strand.
TTGGACTTGAATATTTTCGGTGAAACATTTGACTAGATATTCTCCATATCCTAATAAAGTTGCAGAGTTTTGTGAGCTGGAGAGAGACTAGTACAGTACTAATCAACTGGCAGGAAGAGCTAGGTCTCTCTCCCACCCAACCACTGACTGGCTTAGTAACCCCAGCTTACTAAGTATTTGTAATATGTTCTGGGCATAAATTTATGTCTGTGATGTGCCAGAGGCAAAACAGATGCTAAGAAAAGACTTGGAATTATAAATACAAATCATGGTGGCATAATTTGTGCTAATTATATTTTTCTGTCTTTTCATTATGTGGAAACTGGTTCATGTGTGGTATATGGATTGTGAGGAGATAGCATTAATCAAGATACTTCATCATTCTAGTAATAAAGTATTTAAGGTATTTTGGGAAGTATATGTCTTGAAGAAGTTTGAAATACACTCAAAGAAGATAATTGAAGTATGTTTCAGTGTTGGTCAGTATGTTTAATTTTGTCTCAAAGTTCAGTAAGAAATGTTAAGCAAGTGCAAGGCAATCTCAACTTATCTATGCTTTTGCCTTTTTGACATTTCCTTTTCTTCTCGATCAGCCATTCAGATTTGTCTTTTGTTTTTTCTTTCTGTTATATACTTTCAGCTCATTTAGAGGCGAGTTTTGAAGAGGTAGAAAATCATCTGTTGCATCTGGAGGATTTGTGTGGGCAATGTGAGTTAGAAAGACACAAACACGTGCAGTCCCAGCACCTCGAGACTTACAAGAAAAGTAAGAGGTGAGTTTGAAGTTTGGCCATAATATTTTAATCTGTTTTCTACATTGCTTTACATGATACTTCTATTAAAAATGTATGGGTGCCCCTGGAGCTGGAGTTACAAGCAGTTATAAGATGTCTGATGTAGGTGCTGGGAACTGAACCCAGGTCCTCTGGAAGAGCATCTGAACCATGTGTCCAGCTCAATATGATAGTCTTTAAAATTTTTTTTCTTTATTAAATTTTTGTATTCATTACTTTTAGCAGCTGTGATAAAATACCATGGCCAAAGCACCTTGAAGAGTTCATTTTAGCTTATGCTTCCAGAAGGAGAGTCAGAATGGTGGGGGAGGCAGCAGATGACCAGAGCAGGAAACAGAGAGCAGACTGCAAGTAGGGTGAGGCTGTGAACTCTCATACTAGCCACGTACGTCTCCATCCAGCAAGGCACTATATCCCGGAAGCTCCCTAATGCAGACCCCGAGAGCAAAGCTGCCAGCAGAGCAAGAGTCCTGGACTGCTCTGCTCCAGTGGCTGGTCTGAGCTGCTTTTCTTTCTCTTCTCACTTTAACAGTGGAAGGGACTCGAGCCCAGGCTGTAGAGAAGGGCTGTATATGTCGGAATCTCAACTCCTATCATACTACTTGTGGGACTGTGAGCAAATAATCTCTCCGTCTCAATGTCATGGATTTCTAATGAGATTAATAACGGACCAGTCATCAGAGCTCTTAGATTGGAGGTTCAGAAAAATATCTAATGTGAGGAAATGGTCTACTTTCATGTTGCTGTTAAAATCTTCTCAAGTGATGCCAAGGTAGCAGAAGTTCTCCATCTGCCCATGTTTTGATAGGGAGTTGGTGAGCCTCAGAGTTATCAGGACTCCATCCTTGAAGAGTAGTGTCCAAAGTTCATTCTACTGGTGTTGCCTAAAATGAGCTTCCCAGGCGATGCTGATGTAGGTGGTTGAGGTGTCACATTTTGAGGGTGCTGTGCAAAGTGCACAGTCTATACATGAAAGAGCTTCAGAGGACCATGGATCACACTGTTTACAAAAGGTTGTATGCATGTGACTCTGTGTGGAAGGTGATTTCTGTAAATTCTGTTTAGCACTCAGATGATAAGAGGATAGATGACAACATGAAGAATGGAATCATTGGGGGCTGGAGAGTGGCTTAGTGGTTAAGAGCACAGACTGCTCTTACAGAGGCCCAGGTTTGATTCCTAGCACCCACATGGCAGCTAACAACCATCCATAACTCTAGTTCCAGGGGTTCCAGCACCCTCTTCTGACCTCACTGGGCATTACATGACATAGATGTGCTTACATACATGCAGGCAATATACTCATAAATAAATATATAAATAAAATATTTTTTAAAAAGAATGGAATCTTCATCAGAAGACTTTGCCATGAGTGGGCAGCCTTATGACTTAGGGCGTTTCCAGGCTGATGTGCTAGAGGAGGGCAGTGAAACAAGAGGTGGTTAGAGTGTCTGACTTTAGGGTTAAAGGTAGGTAAATATTCTGTTGTGAAGAAGTGGAAGAAAGTTCATTTATGATACAATTGGAGTTTCAAAAAACATGGTAAAAAGCCTTGGAATTTTGAACTTTTTTACGCTTTGGATACTGGTACATGACCTTAGAGGGTAGTTTCCTCATCTGTAAAATGAACTAATAGCAATGTCTTACAGGGTTGTGTTAGCAAGATGCTCGGAATAGTGCCTGGTACCTGATAAACACTCTGATGGTGGTCGCAGTCACTGACTTATATTATTATGTGCTATCATAAATAGATCAGTATTCCAGATTTTCATTACTACTACATTTTTAGCTATTTGGGATACAAGAATTGTATGAATATTATGATTTTTTTAATTCATCAATACTGGTTGCAATTTGATCCCAAAATGTAACACTTTAACTTCTCAAACTCTGAAATTTTGTGTATTAAAGTGATTAGATAGAAAAGAATGACATCTAGAGCTATGAAATCTTACTCATGCTTTTCCTTATGTCTTCAATGACTTACATGACTTTTAATAGGATGTGGTTTATGCTGTGACATGAAACAGTATTTGGAAAATAGCACTGCTTACAATTTAAGTAAAAGCCCAAAGGTACTGAGTAATTCTTCATGTCTTTCATATCTGAAGTGGCAGTATCTTCTTTTAGAGGTAGAACTGCGAGTAGAAATAACATTGCCCTTAGAATCAAAAGCCCTCAAGTTTTCCCTAGTTTGTTGATTTCTAACTCTGTGTTATACGACCAGCCATTTATTTACTTTAGACCTTGATCTCTTACAAAACTTCGCTTAGTCTAGAATTTTCTTGCCTGTTTTAGTTAGCATTCTATTGCTGTGATAAGATACTGACTAAAAACAACCTGGAGAGGAGTTTATTGTATCTTGTCAAGTGACAGTCCATCATTGAGGGAAGTTAGGACAGGAACTCAGGGCAGGAACCTGGAGGCAAGAACTGAAGCAGAGACCATGGAGGAACTCGGCTTACCAACTGGCTTGCTGCTTTTCTTGTACAACTCAGGCCCACCTGCTTAGGGATGACACTGCCCACACTGGTGTGGGCCCTCCTACATTCGTTAGCAGTTCAGAAAAGATCTTAGAGACATAGCCATAGGTCACAGTTTCTCAGTTGGGTTCCCCTTGTCCCAGGTGCTCTAGTTTAAGTTGACAAAAACTATTACAGCTAGTATTTGAAAGACTTTAAATTGTATCTGTTTAATGAATTTAGGTATGATAGATTTTTAATAATGCCCATTACTCTAAGATGCGTAAGATAGTGTGTGCTAATTGAAGACAGCAGTTTCTAATCAGTAGCGTGAAGTCTGTAGGTAAAAATTTAATACTCTAATAGGCTAAATTTAAAAACTTCCTATTTCTCAGGGATACCATGAAATTCATGTAATGTGTTGCAATCCTTTTTAAACCTAAGCATTTGGATTAAAAGTTTAAAGGGTGAGAAATTTAAATGAATTAATATTTTGGTTGACATCATAAGACTACATCCTAAAAAATTACACAGGTAGGGCTGGAAAGATGGCTTAGAGATTAAGAGCACTGACTGCTTTCAAAGAGCACCCAGTTCACTTGCCAGCACCCACATGACTGCTAACAATTGTCCATAACTCCAGTTCCAGGGGATCCAACACCCTTTTCTAACCTTTGCAGGTGTTGTGCAACACTGGTAGACTTACACACATGCAGGCAATACACTCATACACATAAAAACAATAAAATATTTAAAAAATAATACAGGCAGATATTGTTGATACTCAAAAAATGTGCATAAACTATTAAGAAATGTCAAAGTAGTTTGCATCTGTCTAGTAAAGCACTAGACTTGTGTAAATTGAAGTCATATTTTTATTCTGAAATGACTATTACTGATTTAATGAAAAACTATACTAAAAGTACAGCTTGTGTCCAATCTGGTAGTACATGTGTGTAATCCTGGAATTTAAGAAGTGGAGGCTAGAGGATTAGAAGTCAAGGCCAATCTCAAGTCGATAAGATACAATTTGAGTTACTTTGGAAAGTCCTTGTAGACCTAACTTGAATTTCCTCTCTGCCTCTTGCTACCTGTTTGACCTTTTACAAATGGCTTTTTGCCAGTTTTCTTAACTGTAAAATAATGAGAATTTCTGGCAAAGATGCTGAAGAAAAGGTGAGAAATTTAAATGTTCTGTTTTTTGTTTTTAAAGGGCCAAGTAGGAGCTAGCCTGGTTAGCTCATGGAATGACTAGAAACCCTGAATTCTAGTTAATTTGCTTCTTCGCATCTGAATAGTAGAAATAATGCTTAAATCTGTTTAAAACTTCAGCCTTCCTGAAACTCAGCCTCTTGTATTCAGCATATAAAACAATGAAATACCTTTCTGCATAGAAAAAAGAAACCAAACTTTAGAAGCAAATTCTTCTGTCTGGTTATTTATATGACCGATTAATAATGGATTATCATGTAGATAATTTGCATATAGCAGGCACTGGGAATTGAGTATTAGACAAACGTAGACTGTGTTAATGGAATACATACTAGAGCAATGAAATCAAATGGAAAGGGCAAGAGCCCAGAAGAGGAAATGACAGTAGGTGATGACATCAGCATTCCAGAGAAGTGGGCAGGAAAATGACGCCTGATCACAGAATAGTCTGAAATCTGGGCTGAGATTTGAGAGCCTTTAAAGAAGAACTTGGGTAGAATGCATACAGGTGTGAGCCTCAGGGTTCTGGAAAGGCTCAGGGACTGAAATACCAGGAACTTGAGAAGTGTGGTGAGGGCAGGCCTTCGGCTGGCAGGACATGTGTGGAGAAGTTCAGTTCTTGCTTGAGTTCACAGTGGCCTACTGAATCCCCAACAGAGTGAATGGAGCAAAGTCCATTGTTGATGCATAAAGATGGTAAAACACTTCAGAGAGCTTTTGTCTTAAGGAACAGGAATCCAAAGGACTTCCATTACTTAGGAACACTAGAACTAGAAAATGAAATATGAATATTTACTTAGCAAACTGTTTATCAAACATGAGGAAATAAGTTCTGAATTCTAGTTGACTTGCAGTATGAGTAGTAGAAATGATAGAAGCAGTCCCATTCAGCTCTCCAGGTTAGGACTCTAAGTTAGCTCACATGATACTTTTTCAAGAAACTATTGGAGACCATGTTCTACACACAAGGAAGCTGAGCATGCAGGAGACTTCAACACAGAAGAGAGAGAATTGCTCTAAGAAGATTCATCTAACTCCACAGGGAGGCAGAGGAGAAGGTATGTATCTAGGATGATGGTGACCAGAAGCCTCAGTGACCTGGAGAGCAGTCAGGTGAGGCCAGAAGGTACCAAGAGTAGTGTTTCCAAGAGGTAGTGGAGCCAACAAGTTGATATGCCTAACTGTTCAGAGTTTTACAAGTTATGGTGAGGAATTTGATGATAGATTAGTGACATACAATTTGATTTGAGCCAAGCAAGCAAGAACAAGGCAATTATTAACCCCATGGGAAGGCAGCTTATAAGAAAGGAAATAAGACAGTATGGCTCAGTTACAAACAGTATTCACATAATTATAATCATAAGTGCAGAATTGTGATAACAGCTTTTTGGGGAGCTGTTTGAGTGAGAGAGAGCATGTTTGTATGAAAGGGTAAGATGGATGGCACAAAGCTAATTCTCATGTTCTACATCAGGAAGTCAGTAATGTTTACATAGAAAAAAATAAATATTGTTGGCATAAATCAATGCTTGAAATAACAAAAGAATTGAACATGGCTGCTTGTGAAGCACTGGATAGAAGGGTGGAGACTTGTAGTGTTATAAATAAACCCCCTCAAGTGTTGTTTGGCTTCAGGAAGGTACATGTACTAAAAACTTAAAAATTGAATTTAAAAATTTCTTACTAGCTGTAACATCTCCAGGAAGGCTTGACACGGGAAGTCACTGATAAAGTATTTAATAATCAAATAAGATACAGAAGCATTTACTTGCCTCATGGAGTTTTGTAGTTTGTGTCAGTGTAGTCTGACCTGTAAGAATTCCTGTAGGAAAGTTGTTTGTTTGACTCGGCATTTCACAATTTACCTGCTCGCAGAACCAATTTGCACGTAATACATCTTAAAATATGTGCCTTAGTGTTCTGCATAACACCGAGAAATTTTACAATGCTGATAGAAGAAATGAACTTGGGGCTAGGGAGATGTTCCGTGGGTTAAGTGCTTGCCTTGCAAGCATGAGGACCTGAGTTCAATCCCTGTGATCTATGTAAAAAGCCAGTGTGGTAGTACATGCTACATGCTTGCAATCTCAGCATTGGAGAGACAGGAAAGAGAACCCTTGAGACTTGATAGTGAATCAGCCTAGCCTGTGAGAGACCCTGTTTCCAAGAAGGAAGAAGAAAAGGACCGTGCTTGAGGAATGACCCCTGGGGTTGTCCTCTGGCCTCCACAGGCATAGACACATTGTGCACACACACCTTCCACACACAAACACAAAAAGCTTACTTTTTTTGACTCAGAGTTTCTTAAAAAATCTTCTCTTTTGGCAAAATAGTATGTAGAACAAGTGGTTTTCCTTCCCTTGCTCTGAAGAAGACATGACACAAGATGTCAGGTATGTTGACATGTGTGTGGATCTGGTGTGTTTTAAACAACAAATCTGTGCACTTGAAGGGGTACTCGGCCTTTTAAAATTGAGACATGGTGTTTTTGTCTCTAGAATTTGTACTTGAGACCTACACAACTGAGACAGACCTTCCCCAAATGTCTCATGGTTCTAGTGAGTTAATGACTTTGTATCATATGAATTCTTGCTTGTCTTTGACTGCAGGTTGGCTGTGCCTGTGGCTTGCAGATTTTCTGAAAACTAGGCCACACAAATGAGGTTGGGAGCTGGGGAGAGTGAGTTTCTCACGCTTATGCATGCTAAGGGTCTACAGTGGCTGGCCTTCCCTTCTCTTTTAGCCATTCATTCCCACTGTAGCGTTAGGTGAGCGGGATAGCAACCATTGGGGCTGAATAGGAGATTGAGTTTCATGAGATCACCTGGCTCCTTAGGGCCTAGCACCAGAACCTGGGTTTTAATGCCCACCTCCTGATAAACTTGTCTTTTTGTGTTGGCTTTTGAGTTAGCACAGACTGAGTCGGTATCAGTGCCACTGTAGTTGAGAGTGGACGTGTGGCATTTTCTCTTATGTTTGAGCCTTCTCAACACAGAGAATGAATTCCTGACCTTGCCAAAGCAGGAGTATACGCCGTGTCTAACAGTGACTGGCTCAGAATAGCTGTGATTCTTATGGTGAGTGAGGAAACATGAGAGCTCTTATGTACCTTGATAACATGGTTTTCTCTGGCTAACAGTTACAAAATGGGCTTGGTGTTTGGGAATCAGCTTAACATTCATAGTCATGGAATGTGGGGAGAACAGACAAAAGATGTATAAAAAGTTTCCAGTAATGAACTAGGCTTTGAAGAAAAAGGAGTGGTATTAGGACCAGTAAAGCAAGGACACGTCTTTCTTTGTTTTTATTTCATGGTTGCATGTAGTCTGCTTAGAAAATACTTAGAACAGTGTAAGAGATGCATGGGAGAGATGTATTTTGTAGTATTTGACCACTATGTGTTGTAGAGGCTATCCTGCCAAGCTCTTGAAATGACTGTCCAGTCAACCTGGGCAGGTGGTGTGACCAAAGATCTACCTGGCATGTGCATTGCAAAGGCTTAGGATTGGTCGGAGGGAGGCTTGGCAGCAGTGTGTGACACAGCCTGCCCCTCTTGAGAACAAAGCAGAAGGAATCATTGGTATCCTCTAAGATGAAATGGCTCTGGAAGCAAAAGAGAAGGTCTAGAGCCTCTAAGCCAAAGGAGAAGATAGGAAGGCCGACTGGCTCCTGTGGTTCTGCAGTGCACTCTGGATGCTCACCACTGTGGTATACTCTGCAAACCCAATATTTAGGAGGTAGAGGCAGGAGGATCAGGAGTCTTGGCTACATGGTGAGCTTGAGGCTAGCCTGAACTACATAAGATTCTGTCTCAAGAAAGAAGGAGAGAAGGAAGAGGAGAAAGAAGAAAAGGAAAAATGAGGCAGAATCTCCAGATCATCATGCTCATAAAAATGCAGTGGCCTTCTGCATCCAATCAAGACAGAATAATGGAGTTCAGATTTATTTTTTCACATGATACAATAAAAAACCCCAGTGGAACTGAGGTTACACTTTTTAAAGACACTAGACTTTGGGCAAAGAAGAAATATATTTGATGGATAGGAAGTGATCTCGAGGTGAGAACTGATTGTCACATCACCTTTTTCAGGGATGCAGTACAGAGCCAGGAGCCAGGGTAGCACATGGCCAACTGAAGTGAGCAGACAGAACTGAGAACCTGCAGAGACGAAGGCAGATAGTTGAAAGGACACAGCACCAAAAGGGAAAGAGTAGCTCCCAGAGTCCCAGAAATCTACAGAGTGTTCACCTTAACCGTTTGTCAGAGAGACACATGAAGAAACTGCCCCAGGCAGGAGGGGGAAATGTCTAGGGAGACTGGAACAGTTCAAAGGGCTCATAGCTCACTTTTCTATAACCAGATGAAAGGCTTGTTATTCCTGGGGCCCAGGGAAGGTACTCAGGAAGGTCTTGTGTCAGCAGTTTATGATCGGCCCTCTGGAACAAATCACAAGGCATCTAAGGCTCAAACTGTTTTCAACTGAATTAACTGCCCCAAATAAAGCTCAAGAATATTTATAGAAATACAAAAATAGCACTTAAATCAGTGTCTGGCATGTAAATCAAAGATTACGAAGCAGACATATTGAAGAGGACAGCCAGTCCATCAAAATCATTGAAAATGACATAGATGTTAAAATTAGTAGACAAGAGCAGTACATACAGCTTCTGCAACTGTACAAATCCAAAGGGGCTAGAAAGATGGCTCAGCATTTAAGAATACTTGGTGCTCTTGCAGAGCACCTGAGTTGGGTTCCTAGCACCTATATCGGGTGGTTCACAGCTGTCTAGCCCCAAAGGATCCAGCACCACCCTCTGGCCTTCGTGGGTACCGCACTCAGATGCACATACAATTAAAAATAAGTCTTTTCAAAAGCTCAAAAAGTTAGCAATGTGGAATATTATATTGTTTTATTTTTGGGTCTCTGCAGCCCCAGCACCCTGGAACTCACTGTGCAGACCAGACTGTCCTTGATCTCAGAGCTCTGCCTGCCTCTGCCTCTGGAGTGCTATGATTAAAGGCATGCACCATCACACCTGACCCTTGGAAAATACTTTTAAAGACCCAAAGCTGTGTGTCTTCTCCCTCTTCTCCTTTCCCTTTGTCTCTTGGGGGCTAGTTTAGGTAATTCCCAGAAGTACCTGGAAGTTAATATTTCATTACATTAATTAAAATTGTGTAATCATACTTGCTAGACCAGTGACTTCTTGAAAACAAAGTTGTGATTCTGTTCGTTTCATGAACATGTACTTAATATTTTTCTTTCAAAATTAAACCTATGAGTTGGCAAGAAATTGAACAAATTCTTGCTCTAAAAATGTCTTGACAGTTTGACACTTGGTATGTAGTCACAAGAACAGATGTAGCTAGAACAGTTTACTAGATCCTTGGGTGTGAATATAGTTTAAGGTTGATGTTTAAGTTCAAGTCTTATTTTAAAGAAGTATTTGCTTGCTGCCAGTATTAAAATGTTATGCCCAGCTGGGTGTGGTGGCACATACCTTTAACCCCAGCACTAGAGGGGCTGAGGCAGGTGGATCTCTGAGTTGAAGGCTAGCCTGGTATACATAGTGAGTTCCAGGCCAGTTGGGTGTACAGGGAAACCCTGTCTTAAAAAAAAAAAAAAAATAATGCCTGACAAGTCTTTAAAATAGTAAGTGCTTCTCTGATTGGCTTATAGTACCTCCCTCCCACACTCTTTTCTCCAAGTTCTATAAATGTCATTCTGTAGGTTGGGATTGATAACACGTTATTTTACAGAGACATAAAATTGTAAACTGTTTTCATTGGTGGAGAGTAGTTGGGACAAAAAAGATATACCAGTCTTTAAAAAAATTCTTTTATGTATTTTTATGTATTATGAGTGCTTTGTGTGCATATATATAAGTGTACCACTTGGATGCAGTGCCCGTGGAGGCCAGAGGAGTGTTGGAACTTCTGGTACCTGAGTTATGGACAGGTGTTAGCTGCCATGTAGGTGCTGGAAATCAAACCCAGGTTCTCTGCAAGATCATCTAGTGCCCTCAAAGGTCATGTATGCATTTATGATACTGGATTTCAAAGATGGGCATTTACTACTAAATTGAGCACCATTTTTCTTTCTCTTGAAGTATCGTGTCATGACCAGTTCTTGTTCTTCTATTGATTTTAAAGAAGTACATTGTTGTCAAAATACAAAACATTTCTTTTAGGAAGAGAAAATTGAAGTTATGTGTAGCTCCTAAGGATTAATGTCATTGTATTTGAGAATTGGGGGCGCGGGGTGACCCATACTGTTGCATGAGGTGAAGGAACTTGGGAAAGTATCCTTAGAGATGATGAGTATTGCACTCATCTTCAGTGGTCTTCAGTGGTCCTTCTGAGTTCAGGCCCAGGTCTCAGCAACTTTGGTTCTTCATAGTCTCCTGATTGGCCCTTCTGTCTAGATTCTTCTCCCTATTGAATTATATTACTGCTGTGATAATTCGTTTTTTCTAAAATATAGGTATAATTAAGAGTTCTCATCTTTAAGGTAAAAATAAAGTTATGATGATTTTTCTTTTTTTCAAAAAAAAAACTTCTTGGGGCTGGAGAGATGGCTTAGCTGTTAAGAACACTGGCTGCTTTTGCAGAGTACCTGGGTTTGATTCCCAGCACCCACATGGTGGCTAATGACCATCCGTAACTCCAGTTCCAGGGTAGTCCAACAATCCCTTCTGATCTCTGTAGACACTGCATAACACAGGTGGAGGCAATATACTCTTACACATAAAATAAACCTAATTAAAAAAATTAAAAAACTTCTTTAACCTAAATTCATAGAATTCTTCTCAGTCAGCATTTGAATAGGTACGTATTCTTCTTTACCAATAGAAAAAGGAACACGAGATTAGACAGTGGAGTTGCAGAGCCTGGAAGGGACTGCACTAGAACAGGACAGTTCCCAAACTGTTCGTACCATTTTGTCTGCACACAGTCATCTGTGCTCCACTTTGGTGGCCTGGAGTCTGCAGAGTCTTACTTTCCCCACAGCTTGACTGTGGAGGGCCGGGGAGCTCACTGTCAGGGTGGAACAGCGAAGACTGGCAGGAGTGCTGCTCGGTCAGGAGTGTGGGATGCTTTTGTTTTTTCCTCCCTCCTTCCCCTCCCTTCCCTTTTCTCTTTCCACTTTCTCCCCTTCCTCCCCTCCCCTCAATCATAAAACATACCAGGCCTGAAGGATAACTACTTTCAAGTGGGAAGGCAAGACTAGATTGCTGAAAATTATCCAGCTGTTGATCTGGTAAATAATTGATGGTTGGATAGTTCTTTCTATGGGAATCTGGTTAGCCAGTTAAAAATTACAAAGTTAAAAGAAAAATGAAAGTAATACACAGATGATATAAATTATTTTAATTTATTTTTAAAAAGTTTAGCCAGTCAATTGCATGGCTAGTCACTGATTTTCATGTCAGACATGTTTTAGGAAGTGATTTTTCTTGGGCCTTTTAGTGGACTGTGGTCCATATACAGCTTAGTATGGTCACTGACAAGCCCGTACCATTCCCACTCCCTGGACCTTCATTATCATTTTTTGGAGTCTTGCACCTGTTTTAATTCCAGTTCTCTGATTCTTTTCAGCTTTAAAAGCCTCTGGTTCTAGGACCCTATTATCTTACTGCTTTCTATGCTGTGTTTACCAAGATATGTAATGCACATATATGGTTAATTTATGTATGTGATAAAGAATTTAGTGCAGTTTTTACAATGATTAACTTCTTTCTAAGAACTTTTGTTGTATAAATAATGTTGAAAGTGACTTGTTAATAGGTTCTGTGTGAGGAATAAATTCTCAGGAACATTTAAGATGCTCTTGAGAGAGTGAGTCCAACTCAAGATGGAACGAAATTTCCCACACGGTACCAACCTGCCTTCTGGTCCATCAGCCATCATGTTGTAAGGGTATACATTTTCAGATGATGCTGCGTACTGGAAGTCTCCAAGCCTCTGGCTATGTAGTGATAAGTGTTTGGTAGTCCTTGCTGAGAGAGGTCTGTTGAGATCTTTCCTGAAATAAGCAGCCACTTTAGATTTTGTCTACCTGCTTTAGCAAGTTTCCTGTGTACCTGTGTCCTATACAAAAAATAGTGATCGTAGTTCTGAAAAATGTTTCCTAAACATTTTCGAATGTGAGAAAAATCTGTTGCTTTTACAGTTGGCAATTTGAGCATGGTGTTTTATATTAGTTTATTTATTGTCATGGATTGTCCTGGGGGTGCAGAGGAGGTGAGAGAGTATGTGCTTCCATCTATGAGGTTTATTGTGTTTACAGAGGCATTCCTGCAATGCCTCTATCCTGTTAACTTAGCATCTGTGAGTCTGAATTAGTCGATTTCTACACATAACAATTCTTAAAATGTCTCACAGACATGTTTATTAATATGATACTTTTTATCTTGTGTTCTGGCCTCATAATACAACCCCTGTAGAGAAAATTATTAAATGGACATTTTACCCTTTGGAAATAGTAGCTTTGAGTCTGGTGTTATTTATATTTTTATGTTTTAGTTTCAGGATTCATTACACTAAATTTTGAAAAGGCATTTGAGGAATTCATTAAATTTTATAATATAGTAAAATCCAAAAGAAAACTTTTCAGTTTTGCTTAATCTTCCAAAAATACTATTAAACTATGGAGAAAAAAAAAAGATTTTTAAAAAACAGATTCATTTACCACTGGGTCAAGCTTCCTCCAGTTCCAAGGACGCACTTCCAGATGAGATAGCACATGACCAGGCCTTGTGAAAAGAACTGTATTCTGGTTATGGCAGAGGTTGAGCGGTGCAGTTTTCTGTCCTGCTGCAGTGACTGTTTTTGACAGTCATGCTTTGCTGTATGTCTGTGGGCTCTGACTCTGCTCTTCTGTTAGGTATTCCTTTCTCCCTGTAGTCTCCCATCTTTACCAAAGATAATAAGCGTAAGATTAATTTTTGACCTGGTTATTTACCTTGAGGGCGCTTTGTAACTCTGCTTTGCTGACACTTTCGATAAAGAAAAATGGGCTTCTTAAAACCTCTCCAAACTAGGAAGCCAAGCAGATATCTCCAGTGTGTCCTGTTATATACAAAAACACAAGATTTTTATTAAATATATGAAAATAACTATAACACAGAAAAGAATACTCATGTGTAGACTCAAATCACGGAGAAATCATAGTAGAAGAAAAAGCAAATGCTTGAATTTGTTCATAAGTGATTTTCTACTCAGGTCATTATTCTTGTCCGTTAGGTCTTTGTACAGGTCATGGTAGGGTGTCGTTAGAGATGGTACAATAAATAATTCATCTGATCTATAAGTCTTTTGTTATTAGGAAGACGCTGAGTGGGCTCTGTTGAATTTTAATGGGCTCTGTATTTATTTTTCCTCCAGTGCCAGTATTGTTTGTGGCCCACAAACCTTTGGATACTTCAGTTAAATCAGGAGTACTTTAGAGGCTGCTTCTTCCTGTCTGTGTATGGAAGACAGAATGCAAAATGCATTAGAAAGTCTGCCCCAGTCAGGTTAGGAAATTCCAGTCACTCTTCATTAGAAATAAATGCATCTGAAGGTTTAGCATAGGCAGAAGGACCCTATCTGGTAAGTTGATTGTGGTTGTGTTACACAACTAAAAGGAATATTTTTCAGGAAAAGAGCCTAGTCACTTGTATAGTGTTAGAAATAATATCCTAGGTTCATGGACCCCCATGAGTACCACACAAAGAACACATGGATGAAACAAAAGGCACATTTTACTTTGGCCAAGTGTATCTTGCGTGATCAGTCAGATCCAACAAGTACAAGGGACCAGGAAGCCTGGGAGGGCTTTTATGTCTAATTCAAGAGGACTTTGCCTTTTCCCATTGGCTGCCGCCCAACCTCACTGTCTTTCTGGGTTGACTGCTAGGGAGAAGAGCTCCACTGCCCCAGGCCATCAGGTTCAGGATGCAGCAGGGCCTTTCCTAAAAGTCTTACAGGGTGTGGTGGAATTAAAAGGTTAGAATTTCTTGTCATAAACCAAGTTCCAAGTTTTATAGGGTTTGAAAGAAAAGACTACATTAAACTGCTATTTTAGGGGTTGCTTACTGGAGAAGTGCCCTGGTGCCTTGGCCCAGAGATCATTTTAGGTTGCTGGTTGCCGTGGAGCTGCTGCAATTGCAAGGCCACTAATTTGGAAGCCTTTGTTTCTGATATTGTAAGGAAGGCCCTCTGCTGTTTGTCTCATCCCCCCCCCCCCCCACCCTTTGCTTTCCTTTCACTTCTTTGAGACAAGGTCTTGCACTGTAGCCTAGGCTAGTGCTTTAATCTCCTCCAGGTACTGGGACTGCACTTGTCTTTTGTCTTTTTATGAGACTGCTGGTCTTGGGAGAACGCCCCTGTGGCTGGCCTGATTGTACCATTACTCTTGGGGAATCCCATAGAGAAGGGTTTCCCAGTGAAACAGTCTCGGGCCAGCTTATCTTTCTTTGCCTGCAGGTCTGGGTGATAGACCAGTCAGTATGGTAGGAAGCACTTTAGGAATGTCTTTTAAAAGGCCCAGGCTCTGCCCTTCAGTGGACCAGGTGGTATTGGGTAGGTCGCTGATGTTCTCTGGAGACCTGGGTTGGCTTCCGTTCATCTTTGGGCATTCCAGGACCAATTGGTGGAAGTTAGGTATCTTGAGGTCATAGGTCCTAGTTAAGACCCTGAATTTTTTATTTATTTATTTTTTTTAATTTAAGATGTGGTCTTGCTCTGTGACTTAACCTAAACTCAAACTCTTGATCTTTCTGTTCTAGCATCTTGAGTACTGTGATTACACATACGTACCACCGAACCTGGCTGGACAGACCTTAGATGTAAAGAAAACCAGGCTTGCGAGCGTGTGGTGTCAAGTATTGAACCCAGGACCTTGTGCACGTTAGGTGCTCTACTGTGCTACGTCTTTTTTTTTTTTTTTTTTGGTTTACATGTATTTACTGTATAAATATATTGTATATATTTGGTGTATGTATGGGCACATGGACATGCCACAGCTTGGGTGTGTAAGTCACTTGTGGGAGTTGGTTCCAGGGATCGAAGTTAGGTCATCAGGCTTGGTGACGAGCACCTTCACCTGCTGAGCCATCTTGCCAACCTAATTTAGGAAATTCTTAGACATTACTGTAGATTTTGTTATTTTCTAGGGAATGTTAAGTCACCTGGACCCAGTTTTCAGATTGCTTTCCCCTAGAAGACTGCTTATTTCTGTACTCTGTCCTTCCAGAGAAGAAAGGCACATCAGACAGAGTTACTGGATTGTGAATGTTCAGGCTCGCTCTAGGGGCCATACCAATGCTACCATCCTGGGTGTGGGGGAGAGCTTGAAGTTTAGGTTTTATAGCAGACCTTTTTGAAAGCTGTTTTGGGATCCTGAGTCTTCTGAATGCCTAATTGTGCAAGGTTAATGTTCATATGGAATGTTCTATGTACAGGCCCCAGCCCCTGTAAATCTCTAAATCATCCCTTTAGTAAGATTGTGTCAGCACTTGCAGTTTCCAGGGCTGTATTTCTTAAACATAAAAAGGGCAGGTGCCCTAGAAAGTCGAGGTCAGCTCCTCATAGATTGAAGAGTTAGTTCTACATTAGATTTTAGGTCTCTCAGAGAACTGAGAAAAGTCTGAGAGTGAACAAGCAAGGGTTGGGCCACGCAGGGCTTTGTGGGTGGGCTTTGCTGCACAGACATTGAGTCTGGTGGCAGCCTCCTGTAAGCTAGCCCGTCCTCTCAGCAGTAGCGTTTGTTGGCAAGTGCTCTGCTAGTGTGTGAGTACACAGCCTGTGCCCTCAATCAGATTGTGCTTTCTGCTGCTGAGATCCTCCTTGTTCCACATAGTCGGTGAGAAGAGAAGAAATGGAGGAAATCTGAATTCCTGTGAATTCCAGAGTCAGTCACACCCCCTGCCACAGAAGCAGTTTACTGTGCCTACTGTGAATCACCTTTAGAACTGCAGTTCAATCACTCACATTTGAGAGCCCTCCTATAGCACATAGCCTCTTGTTCCCCAAACCCAAAGAGATGAGGGGTTTTAGTGCTGAGGGGCTTCAGAGAAATTTAGGACTGCCAGGGCTTTGTGATGCAAACAGCAACCAAATAGGAGGTCAGTGACGCCTTTCCTGTGTTCTGAAGCAGCTTGGTGTCACAGAAGTCTTGAAGTTCCTTCAGGAAGTCACCAGTAGTGTCAGGAGTAAAAAAAGCCTGGGGTGCCCTTAATTCCAGCACTAGGGAGGCAGAGACAGGCAGATCTCTGTGAGATACAGGCCAGCTTGTTCCATATGGCAAGTTCTAGGCTTGATGCTACAGGGAGACCCTGTCTCAAGTTTGGTTGTAGATCTAGTTGACTTTCATTGTGATCCATGAATCAGGACAACTCCATTTTATAGAACATAAGGAGTGCTTCCTGACTTCTGCGTTTTGAAAGGTGGGAATGAGGAAACAGTAAGGAAAAAGCAGATTGGTAGCATCTTAGTTCATCTGTGTTGCTGTAACAGTACTGGAGACTGCGGCATACAAGGAAACGGGCATAACTCGCAGTCCTGGAGCTGCAAACTTAATTTATTGGTTTGCTGTGTGACTGGTTGCTGGTGTGGGTGTCCTGCCATTGCACATGTGGCAGAGAAGTGTAAGTCCACATGCATGAGAGAACTGTGTAGTAGTGGTCTCCTTGTAAGTAAACTGGTCCTGCAAGAACCACTCCTGCAAGATGGCATCAGTCTATTCACAAGGCTTCTGCATCATGCTCCACATTTCTCTCTCTAGACCCTACTTCCCAACACTGCTACATTGTGGAATCAAGCCTCAACGTGAGTTTTGGTGGGTTCAGACCATATTCGAACTATAGATTTAACTTCAGATTAGTTTTAGAAGGTCTGACCTGAAAGAGCTTTTTTAAATATGCTAACTGGGGCAGACTGTTGTATGGTCCTTTTTCCATTCCTATATCAAAATATATGAGGCTGGGTCACATATAAAAAAACAATTTAAAAAGCATTGTAAATAGTTAATAGTATGAAGTCTGAAGAGTAAGACACCAGCTTCTGCTTGCCTCTGGTGAGGGCCTTGTGGATGGAGTCCCAGTGAAGAGAACATGTAAGAAGAGACCATATGGTGAGACAGGAAGTCAGAAAAATGATGAAGCTTCTAAGACGTGAGCCCCTAGGGGGTATATTCAAACCCTGTCCAGATAATAGCAACTGGAACCTTTTGTTTTCAGGAAATACTAGTGTGTTTAGGGAATCTGTCTTCCTTAAAACTTGAGTTTAGGGGCTGGGGAGATGGCTCAGCATTTAAAAGCACTGCTCCTCCTCCAGAGAACCTGGGTTCTCATCACCCACATGGTTGGTGGCAGTTGTCCAGGGGATCTGACATTCTGTTCTGGCCTCTGTGGGCATGTGGTGCACTTGTATCCACGCAGGCAAAACACTCATGCATAAACAAAAAGAGAAAGACAAACTCCCTGTGGGTTTGATTGGGTCTTTTGTGGCCTTGTGCTGGAACCCAGTCTAAAATAGTGCCCTCCCCCAACTTTCACTTTAACAAGAATGAGGAAGCAGGAATCAGTGGTGGCTTAGTCTCAAGGAGATCGGGCCCTGTCTGTGGTGCTAGTGGGGTTGGGCCTCCAGCCTTCCAGGTTATTTCAGCATACATTCTGACTTAGACGAATCCAGTGCTCTGGAGTCTGTTCTTCCTCTTGAGATTCTGACTGGAGCCTCATGCTCCTTTATCAGCCCTTCGGTTCTGCCTCAGTTTCCTAGTATTGCTTTTGTTCTTTCCCTTGCCAGTGTACCTGTCTGTCATGACCAGAGTGTTTTTACAGCATAGCTCTACTCATGCTAGTCTCCCGATAAAAACCAAACCAAACCATCTAGGCTGGCGCCGCGCACCTACAACCGTTTATCTGAGCTTCACTCGCTTCCCTCCGCCTCCTGAGTTGAAGGGCTCGCTTCCACACGGACTTCCACACGGACCTTACCGAAGTGCTGCTGCTCTGACGGGAGTTTAAACACCGGCACAGCCTTTGTCTTTGGCTCTGGGACTTTACATTCTCTGCCTTCACCTTGCTGCTTTCACTGCTTCTGGTTCCAGATGCTTCTTCTAACCAGTGTCTGGTCTGTCCTGCGGGTGGTGCAATGCCAGCTCCCCGCAGACTGCTGCTTGGCCTTGTCAGTTCTTCAGAAACCCTGTGGTTGTGCTTTTTGCTTCATACTGGTGGTCTCTACCACCTCAGCCAGTCTCCTTTTTTAGGAATTGACTGTAGGAATGATAACTCTGAAAGGGAAATACTAGGAATTTTTGCTACCAGTTGTAGAATTGTGGGTTATGATCAGTATAAACAGACAGTGGCTAGAGGAGAGCCCTCCCAGCTGGCCTCCCTTCTCAGCAGTACCTTCCCTACATTTGACTGGAGGCCAGCTAGATAGCCAACTCCACATGAGGCAGCGCCCCACAGGCTAGCACTTACACACTGATGTGATAGATGGAGAGTTCAGATTTATGGCAGTTGGTATTTAGGACTGGGTGATCAGCAAAAGTCAGTGTGTTGCTAAAAGTATTGCTTTGAGTTTACCCTTTTTAAAGCTGGAGGTACCTTTTTAGAAATTGAATTCATAGTCACACATTTTAAGAAGAAACAGATCAGAAGCTCTCTAAAGATTATAATAGAAAGTTACTTGTTAGAACAATGTTGAGTAATTCTGTCAACGTCCTACCCCACTGGAAGCCTCAGGGAATTGTTCCTTCAGACACCAGTAAGAAGGAAGGAAAGTGACTTCTGGGGATTCTCTTACAACGCATTTTGGCTTTCACCCCAAGATTGGAGGATGACACTAAGTTCAGGCATCTTTAACCTTGTATCTTTTAAGAGTAAAGTTGACTGTTTTTGGAAGGGTGCAGTTGTAGTTTTGCTTTTCTTTTTTTTAAAGATAGTATTGAAAATCATGTTTGTTTCATAGTTTATAAAGCATGGCGCTGAAAGGATGCTTTCAGGGGAGGACAAATAGAATGCAGTGATATAAAACTGGAAAGGAGAATAATGGAACAGTTAAATGGAGTGGGGGATGGGAGGACAGGCTAGAGTAGGGAGTGTGGGGAGAGAGAACTAACACTAATGGCCTTTTGGAAAGGTCATATGGAAAACTGTAGAAGCTTCTTAAAATACATATGTATACGATATAAAATGAGTTTAAATGGAGTTACCCTGTAATGGGGGACAGAGTTCTTATCAGACACCTTAGGCCAGCAAATAGAAAGTCCAGTGCCAGGAACGGGTTACCTCTTTAGAGCTGTTGGTCAGGGATCCACAGACTCCCAGACATTCTGGCTATTGCTGTTGCTCTTATTACCCCCCTGCTCCCAGAACTTAACAGTAACAGCTTGTTGCAGAAGGCCTACTTGAGCTGATGTTCATGGAGAAATCAAGCTGGTACCACCCTCAAAGCTTCATTCTCACTGACGAGTTTTCATCATGCTAGACGGTGCTAAACATGCTAAGAAGAGACAAGTGTCTTCATCTTACCCAGCTGTGAACCCTGAGAGCTACAATGACTGGCCTGATAGGGTATGCCCACTGGTGCAGTAGGGGCACAAGTGTTAGGGGAGTAACCAGTTTTCTGATTGGATTTAAGGCCCACTCCTCAGATGGAACCCGTGCCAGACACTATTATCAGATCGAGAATCATGGCTAGACAGGTCACGGACCCTAGGGGAGATCCCATTACTATTATTTTGCTAAATGGACATAGTATTAAACTGACTCCTAATGACTTACTGTTATGCACATACATTAATGCATCTCTCATCTTTCACGAGAGATGCCATGAATACAGAGATCCATTTTCTGCATGGCCTGCATGCAGAGAATCAAAGAGTGTGGTATGTGTTCTGCCCTGAATGGGACATCTATATCATACTCCTCACAACAGGGCTCAGGGTTTGTCATGGAGAAGGGTGTAGAAAGATTGTAAAGGCCAGAGGTGGTAGATGACTATAATGAAACTATTTTCAGGACACAAGAGAGCAGTTGCACTCACTGTGGTTGTGACACAGTGCATAAGACTCGTGCAAGGTTAAACCAGACAAAAATCCCAGCATGCTGAGAAACTGTTGGCAATTGATAAATTGACCATGCTCCAGGGGATGGCCCCACATCCAGGAGTATTTGGGCAATACAAATTTGAACTTGATGGGGTTTACAAAAAGAAAGGGAACACAAAGTTAGTGGGGTAGGAAGGTGGGGGTGGATTTGAGAGGAGATGGAGGAGGGGTTGAGTGTAATCAAAATATAGATCTCTGGGAATTACTAAAAACATTTTTTAAAGCATGGTGCTGGAGAATTATGAAAAGTGGGTATTGTTAAGAAGAGTGGAGTGGCCATCTCTTTAAGAACCCTCTCTTTCTAGCTGCTGCAGGAGTATTGTTTCCTTGGCCTTCCAGTTGGTGCCTGACCAGTCCTGCTGCCAACTGTTAACTAGTCAGCTGTTTGGAACCTGAGCAGTGTTGTAGTTAGGAGTGTGAGTTACTGAATTCAGAACTTCACTAGATTTTTTAGTAAGGCTGAGTATAAATAAGAGGTAAATGTCTCATGCTTTGGGATAGCTAGTCTTTGCTAAAGAAACTTATTTCCTCACTATGTGTTTTTATTAATACTGGTACAGAGAAAAAACATGTAATAATAGAATTATGAAAGAAACCTTGAACCCAACTTGCTTTGGCTTCTTTGTCACTAATGTTTATTTTATGGAGAATCGTCTGTTGACTGTGGTATATGTTTTCCCAGGAAACTGCATCTTAGGGTTCTTAATTGACATTGACATTCACCCCTAAAAAACATACCTACTGTTCTGGATAATTTAAAAAAATATTTTATTTTTATATGTATAAGTGTATTGGCTGCATGTACATAATGTGTACGTATGTCATGCAGTGCCTGCAGAGGTCAGAAGTAGGCATCAGATTCCCTGGAACTGGAGTTATGGATGGTTGTTAACCATCATGTGGGTGTGGGGAATTGAACCCAGGTCCTCTTCAAGAGCAGCCAGTGCTCTTAACTGTTGAGCCATCTCTCCAACCCATGTAATAATCACTTTTATAAATTGATTCTGTATGAGATGAATCATAACTGGCACTAAATGTCCTCTGTAGTCTTATAATGTTTTGTTTTGATAACTTGAATTTTGGTAGAGTTTTGAGCAGAAATAAATGAAAATCATTAGTTTAATGGAATTGTTGTTCCATTAAATTGATTACATATAATTGATATCTCAGCATCGTAAACTGATGTTCTGGGCATTTAAAGCATAAAAGCTTTTATTATGATTCAAGAGCAGATTCTGGTGGGAAGAGATTATTTTAAATATGTGTTTTCTTTCTTACAGGAAGGAGCTTGAAGCCTTCAAAGGTAATTGATTTAATTCTACTTTAAAGAAGTTGAGAGTTAATTGATGTCAGATGTTCTGTCTTGGTAATAATAAAAAGTTCTTCCCTTTTCTTTAAATCACATAACCTATGTCAGAAAGCAGAAGTCTGCTTAATACTCTTAAGTTTTATTTAACCACAAGGAGATGTGATATACTGTCTTTTAACTCTGGCACATGTAGGAAGTGAGAGCTTATATTAATGACCATCTAATAACCATCACATGTAGTATGTAATACAAGCATAGAACTGGCCCTGAGGTGGTGGAGAGTCGTGGTTTCTGCTGTGCAGAGTCCTGGTCACATGCAGAGGGACTGGTGCAGAAGCTCAGTATGTGCCTCACAGTCTCTTACACTGCCACACAGTTTTCTTGCATACTTTGGCTAGTTTTTCAGGCCCATTCTCCTCATCTGTAAATTTAGAGACTTAGATTTACAAATTTAGAGAAGATATACATTCTGAGGTTTGAAAAGCAACCCATCATGGCCTTTTCATGTCAGGGGAGCTTTAGAAGGCAGAACACTGGAGCATAGTTCTCAGTCATGTGCCCCACACTGATCATGGAGAAGTGCTAGTATAAAAAGAGACCCACAGACTTGTAGCAGCTCACTGCCCTTTCGACTTGCCATTTTCCAGTTGTTCACACCACTTTTGTAGAAACCACTGTCTCAGAGACTCATTTACATTATTTATTAAATCTCTTCTGATTTGTTTCATGCTTATTATATTTCACATAAATTAACATTGACCTTTAGATTTGTTAAATGATTTAAGATGTTCCAGTGTCTCATTTCTAGTTAGAATTATCTGTGTTTCAGAAGAATTACTAATCCTCAGGATAAAAGGCATGACGCCTTATCCCTACAATGGCTGTAATTGAACAGACTTGTTTTATCTAAATTTCTATTTGACTCACTGCAATGATTAAGCAATGATAAATGATTAAGCTCATGAGCAGTTGTTGAAGGTAATGTTACATGGTCATGTGATGTAATGTATTACCATGACTCGCATTCTTCATATTTAATTGTAATTCCTATTTGTGGACATTCATCTTTCATCAGTTGTCTGACACAGGACTTGAAATCCTCATGAAACACTGCTTTACCTCTTGTTTCTTTGGGCTGGTGTAGCATTTCACCTACAGCATTAAGAGATGGGGGAAAAACAATCAAATTAATATTAAAAGACAGGCAGGGACACATGTTATGTAAAGTGTCAAATTTACTTGCATCTCAGTGCTGACACATTCTTTTTTTTAGTATGTCATTATTCACAGAGACCAGTAGTTTGCAAAAGGTTAAGTACTATTGCATATTACTTGAAAGAATAATGTAACTTAGACTGGAATACACACATCCCTAATTATGTACAACATTTAGCAACACATCAGCTCTACCCATAGGACAATTTAAGCTCTTAAACTTGAGCAAACCTTAAATTGAACGTTGCATCATATCTAGACTTTTGGTTATCAGCGTTCATTAAAAATGGTTTGGTCTTGTGCTGCTCCCTGTCATGTGCCTGTGTCCCTCTGGACTAGGAGTGGGGGAGTCACTTGAGCTCAGGAGTTTGTAGCAACCTGAGCAAAAACAGGGAGATCCTGTCTGCAGAGAAGAGGCAGGGAATGAAAGAAAAGTTTCTTTCTGAGTGTTTTGGGAATATTTCAGAAGTACAAGTGCCCTGTAACAAGAAAGCCAGGGGAAATTAACTTTTTCCAAAATATAAAAGATTTAAAAAATTCAGATATAATTTGTCTAGATTTACCTTTATTTTTAAGTTTTACTTTCTCCAGTTGCTTTATTCAACTTACTGTTGTACTTGGAAGCCTTTTTCTAAATTGGGAATGAGTAATTTGGGGGTAGTCAAAACAAAATTAGAAATCATCAAAGTTCATAATACAGGTTGATGTTGTTTACCAAGTCCTGGTTTATCTCTTCTGTGTTCCTGGAGGCTGAGTTAACCCCCTTTCATTTCTGTTGTTGAGGCAAAGGTCTATAGCAGTGTGAAGCTAGCTGTTTTAATGTCAGTAGTGGGAAGACTTTCCACAGTGCTCTGCTATAGATATTTCTTTCCTTTAAGCTTTGTGATGGTAGTATATAGTCTCTTAAATATTTTGGACAGTAAAGACTGCAGGATTTTTTGGGGGGTGAGGACAGTTAACTGAGGACTAAACCATAGGCCTTGTAGGTGCTAGGCTGCACCCTATCCTTTCCTATTTATTTTAAGACAGTCCTGCTGAACTGGTTGGCTGGCCTCAAATTTGCGATCCCCCTGTCTCAGTTGTGAATAGCTGGGAAATGCCATCACATCCAGCAAGAATAGGATCTTAAAAGTACTAATTTTAGGGTCCAGTGAGATGGTTGAGCAAGAAAAGGTGCTTGCTGCCAAACCTAATGGAACCCCATGGTAGAAAATGGAGAACCAATGCCCACTGGTTGTCTTTTGGCACCCACACACCCACTGTGGATCCTCACAGACAAAATAAATGAAAAAATTAAAAAGTACTAATTTTATGCTTTTATTGGGAAAATAATTTCATTATTGTGTATGTATGTGAATAGGTCCTAAAAAAAAAATTCCTTAGACTTAGGAAATTTGCCATAAGCAGGCAAATTTCTGTTTTGGGAGGATTAATACCCATTAATTTTTTGTTTCTTTCTTTACTTACTTAGAGACATGGTCTCACTGTGTAGCCCTAGCTGGCCTAGAACTCACTATGCAGACCAGGCTGGCCTGGAACTCACAGAGATTCACCTGTCTCTGCCTCATGAGTGCTAGGATTAAAGGCATGGGCCACCATACCTGGCTCTAATAATCACTCTTAAGATTGTTTCTAACAGTGTTGTACCACTGGAAAGGGTGGAGATAAAGAGATTTTAGGGTTGGATTATTCTTACCTCTGTAAGATTCATGACTTAACATGACTTTAATATGTTACACTTGTTTCTTTACCTTTGAGTTGAGTACCTTATCAAAATAGCCACATTTTCCATTTTCTCGGGAAAAGATACCAACTGATACCCATTGCTTTATTGAGTGCTTGTGGGAGGCTACTGGCCGTTTCTTTTTGAATATTTATTTCCATTAGTTGAGTTGAGTACTTACCCAGAGAAAGTGGTATCAGCTCACAAACTACTTAGGCTAGTTATTACTGCAATATTCAGCTAAATATTAGATAAAATGGTGAAACCCCACTGTTAATGAGAATTATAATACATTAGGGTTCCAACTCTCTGGAAGACTTAATGTAAGTAAATAGCCTTTAAAATCTGCTGTAAACAGTGTAGTTAAGAATTCAGAAAGACTTGAGGGAAAAGTTCTGTGTTTGAATTGTGTCAGACACCCTATATTTCTGCTCTGTTTTAAAAATAGACTGAAATTTTCGTCTTGTGTTCTGTGGGTAATTTATGCAAAAATCTCTGGTCAGACCTATGCTTAAATAATGTATTATTAAAACTATGGTTATATTTTAAATTTAAATACTTGCGTATGTATTTTGATAATTTCTATACTCTTTGAGAAAAATTAAATAGCCAGGAAGAGATATAGGTTTTTGTTTATTGTAGTCTACTACCTAGTGTACATAGAGTGAAAACATGTCAGGATTTAGTTGTCATTATCACAGTGGTGTCATCGTCAGGAGAGTGTGCTGTAAGGCCCAGACTGTTTACTCTGATCACTTTCAAGACTTTGCTCTGGAAAACAGCTATTGGATCAGACAGAACTGAAGTGCTCAGAGAAGTAGAGGACCACAGTGACACCCAGACGTTTAAAGGAAAAGATGTGATGACATTGACAGAAGCTTTGTGAAGAAGTTGAGTGGAATGCGAAGACCCTATTAGACTGAATAATGGTTAGATGACTGGTGACCTCGGAGAGCTGAAGGGAGAATCCAGATGAAAGTCAGAGAGGGTGAAGAAATAATGATCCATGGATGGAAAGAAATAAAATGTAGCTTGAATTAGGATCAGGGGTCCAGGTTAACGGAGAAGGTGAGATTAAAGATAGGAAAGGAGTTGATTATGATTTTAAAGAACATGAAGGAATTGTGTCCAGATCAGCCATCTTCAGAGAGAATCCAGGGACATCATTATAGAGAGGAAGGGTAGCCGCAGTTCGGTAGAGGGTTGATTGACTTGAGGGAATGAAAACATTTGGGGGGAATCCATTTAAGAAAGGTAGTAGAGGTCTAGAGAGATGGCTCTGTGATTTAAGAGTACTGGCTGCTCTTGCAGAGGCCCCAAATTTGGCTCCCAGCACCCACATGGCAGCTAACAGCCACCTGTAACTCCAGTTTCAGAAGTTCTGATGCCCTCTTCTGACCTCTGTGGGCATTGCATGAAAAGAGTACACAATATTGGCAAAACAGTCATGCATTTAGAAAATAAAAACAAAATTCAAAAGATAAAAAGAAAATAGTCGAATTTTTCTGGTCCAGATTTAGGACTAGACTAAAAATAAGATATGCTTTGGTTAACACAAAGTTGGAGTGAGAAGAGCACAAAAAATTATTTGATCTGTAGGTCATGGTGCCAGTGTCAGCATGAGATTCTTGGCCACAAAGCTGACGATCAATAGAAAAGGCCCACCTGACCAGACCAGCAAAATAAGCATGCAGGGAGGTATGGGATAGACATCATAAAGGGAGAAAGTTTGTGGTCAAATTGGATCTTGTAATTGAAGGACTTTTCATTTTGAGATCTTAGAGATGGAGCAATTCCCAGCATTGATGATGGCTGAATGTGAGTTAAAATAGAAGTCAAGTTGAAGAGAGCTCATCTGAACCGGAGATATCAGAGATGTTAGGACTCTAGCTTGTTTACGTGACTCTGAGACATGGATTTGTGTATACTGCTGACATGACAGCCCTTGGAATGCTACAAATCAGATTAGATAGTAATGTTGAACTTGTAGCAGTTGACAGTTCTTTTCAAGAGTTGGCCCAGCATGTGAGGCAAAACTGTGTTAGCTGCCATTTAATAATGGTAAGTGAGAGAGACTCAGGCTGGGTGACATAACTGTCATCCTACTGGAACTAAAGGACTATGGCAGAACTTAAGATAGGAAGGGCAAACATATCATTTGCATGTAATCCAGGAATAATGGGAATAAACACCAAGGTGGGAGTAATCCAGTGGGACAGGTGGTGCCACTCAGTCTGAATGATAAGTACCCGAGGTTGAAAGGATAATAAGGGCACTCCAGAGTGAGGGAGCACTGCACGAGGGTACTCCAGAAAGAGAGGAGCATTGTAGAGATACAGAGTTATTCATTTCAAGAATTCAACCCAAAATTTAATGTTTTAGTCATTGAACTACAAACAGTTTGTCATCACTGAAGCACATGATGTGTGGGACGAGGTGAGGGATAAAGCTGGCCACGTAGGCAGGGAGCACGTGATGCACAGCTTTGCCTATCAAAGCAGGAGGCTGCCAGACTTCCCTTTTTGGGCCACTGGTCTCCACAGAAGCATGTAAGTATGCGGAGCAGAGAAGAACGCTACAACTTAAAAGTTTTTAGGTTTATTCATTGGGTGTATGTGCGTGCACATACAAGTGGGGTATCTGTAGGGATCAGAGGACAACTTACGGGATCTCTCCTACCACATGGTTTTCAGGGATGAGCCATCTCCCTGATCCTAGAAAATCTCAATCTCTCTCTCTCTCTCATCTGTCTGTTTTTCCAGCTGACCTAGAACTTGCTATGTACCCCAGGCTGGTCTCATGTCACAGAGATCCGTCTGCCTCAGCCCCTGTATCCTGAGTGCTGAGATAAAAGGCACATGCCACCAGGCCTGGCCCTTATGTCATTTTTTTAAACGTTAATTTTGTGTGTTTGTTTTTGAGGCATTTTCTCATGTAGTATAAGCTGGCCTTGAACTTGCTGTATAGCTGTGGGCAACCTTGAACTTCTCATCCTCCTGTACTATGTATTTTTAATAAGTCTCTTAAATCTTCACAGTTTGACAGTTACAGTTTTCAGTAATCTCTGCCTCATTCCAGCACATCTCCTACTTAAGTTCCAAGATTACAGATATGCACCAGCATGCCAAGTTTATGCCTTGCTGAGGATCAAATCCAGGGCTTTGTACATGCTAGGCAAGGAGTCTTATCAACTGAGCCACTTTCCACGACCCCAACTTTGTGTATCTTATCTAATAAATTCATGTAGGAATTCACTATGCATATTTGAAAAGCACTTCTTAAATTGTTTTGTTCCTTACGGGATGCGTGTTCTAAAGAGCCTCAAAATTACTGTCGCATCTGAGAGAAGCAAGTGAGAGAATATTTGGACCAGAACCAGGGGAATTCTGGGTAGGGTTTCAGGATCAGATCTGCATTTTCTGTTTTGGGGGATCTTGCAGAGGGTAGGGTTGAAGAAAAGCAGGTCCAGGGTGAGGGAGATTAGTTGAGTGGCATGTCCTGGCCTGTGCCTGGGATCTGATCTACCTGGGAGGCTGAGGCAGGAGGGCTGTTTGAGCCCATGAATCAAGAACAGCCTGGGCAACATAGCAAGATCAGGTTTCTAAAAGGAGAAGGGGGTGGTGGAACAGGAGCTGAGGGAGGGGAAGGGAAGGGGAAGAGGAGTACTTGGTGACAGGCTGTTAACACATTTACGTTAAGGAAGCAGAAGAATGTATAGAAAGAGACTGTGCAAGGGGAGTAGCCAGGGTGAAAGTGGGGAGATGTTTCGCTTTATTGACAGATTAGTGTGACTGCGCCTGTTTTACCATTCGTCAGGGGGAATAGTCCTCGGTTGTAGCTATTGTGCATTATGCATCTATAAACTTTGTGTATGATTTTGTGTGGTGTATGCCTTTTTATGTGTGTAGTTTAGAATTGGGTTACAGGATTGTTTAACTTAGAAGCAGCGAAACTATTTTCCAAGTTGCTCTGCTATTGGATACTCGCATCAGCAGTGTGGGAAGATTGTAGTTCTTTGAGCTTTGACAGAACCTGTCAAGATCTCACTATGTAGCCCTGGCTGACCTGGAACTCACAGAGTTCCTGCCTTTGCCTCCCAAGCACTGGCATTAAAGGCATGCACTTCCATGTCCAACTTGACAGTATTTCCTGTTAGCTCTGTATCAGGTCTCTGATCCATTCTAAGTTAACTTCTGTGTTTGTGTGACATAAGACCCTTAAGTTCAGGACTGGGGAGATGGTTCTGTGGTTAAAAGCATTAACTGCTCTTGTAAGAGGACCTGGGTTCGATTCCTAGTACCCACATGTCAACTAACAACAGTAACTTCAGTTCCAGGGGAATCTGATGTGCTCTTCTGACCTCCATGGGCATTGTATGACACAGCTGCATTTGCACATATGCAGGCATAACACTTATACACATAAAAAAAGACTCTTTTAAGTTCATTTTTTCCTCTCATATTGATAACCAGTTCTTTCAAGCCATTTTAACAGTTGTCTTTTGCTTTAGCATCTTTATAAGAACCCAGTGACTGTAAATATAAGCATATATTTTTGGATTCTCAGTTTCTGTTCCTTACTGTTAATACCTTACATCCTGGATTACTATATCATTGTAGTAAGTTTTGAAATTGGAAATCTAAATCCTGCAACTTTGTTTTTTTTTCAAAATCAGTTGGACTGTTTTAGGTCCTTTGTATCTACGTGTAAAATTTGCAATCACTTTGACAATTTCAGTTGTTTTTTAAAGACTCTAGGATTTTGATAGAGGTTATGTTGCATCCGTAACTCAATTTGGAGAGAATTGCTTTTTTTTATTTTGAATCTTAGGGATGTGGAATGTTTCCTTATTGATTTAGATCTTCTGTTTTTTCTGAGGATAGTGTGATGTCAAAATTGGAGAATATTTCAAGGATGTGTCACAGCAGGCCTTTGAACTTGGCAAGTAAGAGTTAGTTGATGATCTTGACAGTGGGCTAATTTCAGCAGCTTTGATGTCTACATGGAGTGCAGGCGCAAAGCAGGTGGCAGGATTGGAGTGAGTTTCCACTCATGCTGTGATTGGTACTTAGTATCTGAATGAGCAAGGGTGAAGAAACATAGATCCAGTAAGCTGAGGGTCAGTGAAGAAGAGAGGTGGGAGAGTGTTGGCTTAGAGTTGGGTTAGGGGAGGATTTCCCCACCTGTACTTGAGAGAACTGAGTACATGAAAAGGGGACAGAAGCTGTAGAAAGGCCTAGGCTGGAGATAGACTTCTTCCAGGGACTGATTGATGAGCTGCCATTCAGAGGGCACCAAGGGGAGTGGGCTTAGATATACTGGAATGAAGCAGAGACTACTGAAAACTGTAACTTCAAATTGTGAAGATTTAAGGGACTTATTAAAATACATAGTACATTCCAAACTGGTTAATGTTACTGAATTTGGAGGAACCTTTACTAAAGCTACATTTAAATGAGGGGGGGGGATATCTAGAGCTGCCTGTATATTATAAAGTGAACATATCCTTAATTTAAATTGTACTACTTTTAGACATCAGTGTTTCACTTCTCAGGGTGTTACCCGTGCATCTTTGTGCTGAGGCGACAAAATCAGAGGGATTGAGTGTATTTTCAGCCCCCCCCCTTTCAGCAGCATTTGGTATGGTCCCAGATCTCTGCATACATCTTTGTACACCAGAGTCCCTGAGAGCTTGCGTTTTGCTTTTATAGAGGCTGTAGATTGTATGTATGTCTGCGTAAGCCACCAGCAGAAAACTAACAGGCTTAATACAGTTTCTTTGGGAAAAACGGCTTCTGACTGCAGCCTCACTTCCTTTGTTCTACATCCCAGAAGATGCACCTGAGGGGAGCTGCCTGGTAATCTCTTCCCTTGGCCAGCACTGCTTTTATTTATTTGCTCAGTCTCAGTCCATGTCATCTCCAGGACACACCGAAAATAGTCAGAGGGATCCCTGTAGGTGGAACTTTATTTCATGTTTTTCCTTAACTGTTTTTCTTTAAAATTGTTACCTCCCTGCTTGCAAATATGTTGCTATGATTTACACGGTATAAAGATGGTATGTTATTAAAAAGCTGAAATTAAATTTAACCTGATTTGAACATTTGAGCACTACATGTCAATGAGAGCTCTCTTTTCTCTATTATCAGTACATAATGATTACTTAATACCAAAAACAAATTTTCAAATTTTGCATGAGAATCTAGGATTTTTACATTTTTGATATATGTCTTCTCAAATCCATCAGGTGAAATTCACTAAGCAGCATTTTTATGTAGTAGCATTTATATTGAAATATAAAATACCAGCAAGGTAATGCCAGCTATCAAAATCTGTTAGAATGCATTTCTCATGCTAATTCCATAAAACTAATTCAGCGTCCCCTGCTGCTGGGATGCTTATTTTCCAGTACATCAGCACGGTTAATTGTGTACGCCACACTTGGGGACAGGATAAAGTTCATCCCCCGCTACTCTATGCTTCATCTCAGATGGCTGATCCTAAGATGGTTCAGAAAGTATCAGAATGCTTCATATGGGAGTAAACACTTGTATGAGTTACAGAACTCCAGTGTGCTTAATATCATCTCTTGGCCAGAGAACATGATTTTGAATGTAGCTTTTTGTACATGCATGTGCAAGCCATAAACTGGTGGTATTTGCTGCAAAAAAGTTCTTAAGAATTAGTTTGTTTTTAGTTAAGTTAATGTGATTCTATCCTTAGAAGTAACCAATGAATAATTTCTACTAGTTATTGCATTTTAAAAACTCCACTAGGCCTTTATGATGGCATATGTTGTGACATATTTTATATGTGTGTGTGTGTGTGTGTGTGTGTGTGCGTACACATGCTCTGTCAGGTAGAAGCCGACTTGTTTTAAAATGGAAAAAATGAAACAAGTACCTGTTGTCTCTAATGTCTTACTCTGAGATGGTTTTTCTGGTTTTGAAATCAAAAGTTAGAATAAGGTGTGTCAAAGTTAATTTAAAAGATATTCTTCTTTTTCCTGTCTTCTCATGTCCAGCTAGTGCTTTAACTTTAAAAGATTTTGGTGTTTTTCTGTTTTTTGGTGTTTTTTTTTTTTTGAGAGTTTTGGGTATTGAATCCAGGACATCAGATCTACTCCTGCTACTACTGAACTCCCCAGCTCCATGAATTATTGAGGTGGAATTCCAGTTCACAGTATACTACATTCTTGTTCATTTTGCTTGTTTTGGTGATCAGGACAAAGCAAGTAAGAACAGGGACAACGGGAACCATAGTGCTTGTTTTTAAAGTGTTTCTAGAGAACACTTAATAAGTATATTTTCTCTTGGTCGTATTATCTTAGCATCAGAAGGATTTTAATACAGATCTGATTTTAAATTATTCATTTAGGAAATAACTCCTTTAAAATTTTGACTTGTTGATGAATGCGGGCAAGGATTTAAACATCTGTTTTTTAATTCATTAGGTATGCACATTTATTTTTAAAAAGCTGGTTTATATATAGATAATGTTTAAAGAAAGTTATGTCTTGTAGTACATAAATATTTATATCCTGTCTTTTAATTTTGATTATGAGACAGTTTTTCAAACCTAGTTGAGACTTTATTTTGATAACCTGGTTGTAAGATATCCTGTGGCATGACCTGGAACTCTAAGATATTTTGTATTGGAGAGGAATTGGCACTCTGACAGTGTGGTTAAGGTATTAAACTACTTAAAAATAGAGCCTGAAGAGAGGGCTGTGACACATAAATGCTATCCTTCAATTTCTTACAAAGATTATATACCACTGTTGTATGATCAATAATTATAGCAATAGACTAGAAATGGATTGGGACAAGTTTTGTTGCATAACATATATATTTGATATCATGAACAAATATAGCAATTTTGTTTCATTACCCTTTGCTGGAATACAGCATAAACTTGACAGCAAAAATTACACCTTTCATAAAACTAAATTTCCAGTAACACACACACACACACACACACACACACACACACACACACACACACAGAGACACACAAAATCTGTGAAAATACTACCTGTCAGACTTGAAAAGAGGACTTATCTTTTGAATGCATGTGGTGATTCATGATCTGCCTTAGCTTTTCTGGAGGTTGGTACTGAGAACCTCTGGGCTCTTAAGGCTCTCCTAATCACACTGTTGAAGGCAGATGATGGAGTTTCTAGGTGCTAAGAAGACTGATGGCTTTTAAAGTAGAATTCTAGACCAACGGAGAGGTCAGGTAGCCAGATGATCTGGGACTCTTGCTCCTACTTTAAGTACTCTGCCTTTCATTGTCCAGGAATACCCAATACTGTCTGTACAGACATGAAATGAGATTTGTTTACATCAGGACCTGTGTTTACCTAAGGTAGGAGAAATGACTCAAGGAACCCTGGAGTGCACTGAACTGTTTACTGTGCTGTTTTCCCTAAAGATTGGTTAAAGTCTTTGTGTCAAGATAGTTAGCATAAGGTACTATTACACTGTTCATTTTTAAGCCCCTAATTGTAATGTTGAAAATCTATGAGATAAATACAAGAATTACAAATGAGGTGGAATTGAAGAATCAGAAACTTACTAGGAAAGTGGTAAATCAGTTTAGTTAGGTTTATTTTTATTTGGAAAGAAAAATATGTTTACAATAAGATTTCTAACAGTAATTTCAATGATGTTATTTTAAAAACTGCTAGAGACACAGCTTAGGGTAGAACAGTTGCCTAGCACGTGTGAGGCACTGGATTTAATCCCCAGCATTACAAGCAAGAGCCAGACTCCAGGATGAGGGGCAGCTTCTCCTTGCTATACCACTTAATCCCCTATGTAGGATGGATAACACTTGAGTACACCAGCTTGCCATCAACTTTGTTCTGTCATCCAGTAAAATTGATATGGCACAGAGTGTCAGTGGTGCTGTTACTGATTTATAATCCTTATTTCTGTTAAAATTCTAATACACTGGGGACTGGAGATATAGTTTCGGTATCATACTAGAGGCCCTGGGTTCAGTCCTTAGCACTGAAAAAATCTGAGCAGGGATGTAAAACCCTAAATACCACCCTCAATGGCAGTGTTTTTCTCACTTTACCACAGTGATTTTGGGGAGTGTTGAACAGCAAACAATCAAAGTTAGACACTTTGTTCTTCGGGGTTCAGTTCATTTCCTCAGTAACACATTTCTGTCTCGTCTCTGTCTCTTTCTGAACCACCTAAATTTTTATTTTGCAGGCTTTAATAAATAGTTTGTTGACTTCATCTTTTACTCTGTTTTAACTGCTTCAGTGGTCTTGCCTTGTAGCTCTCCCTTAGTTATAACTGGTTATTTTAGAGACAAAAACAAGAACCCCATGTGTTTTTGTACTCCTGAGCTTTGAAAGAATTCCTTAAATCTGGATTATGGGATGCAGTTTTAAGCAGGACCTGGAGGAAGGCTGTCAAGGTCTAAGACCTCTATATCTTTCTGTGCACAGTGCCAGATCTAACATGAGATCATTTGACTGGTCCTAAAGTAGTTTCCCCTAGCTCCCATATGACTTCTGAGTAACAGTTTTAAAAGAATCTCAAGACATTGCCCCTTGTCATCACATTGAAGCAAGATTGATAGGGAAAAGTAAGTGGAGATGGGAAGAGAAGGTCCCCTCACCCTGGAGTCGGGCTGAACCCGCCCTCTTGCACCTGAGAATCAAGAATTCCAGTGCAATCAATAGCATTTGCTGTGAAGGTTGCCAACAGGGACAATATTCCTTTTATATAGAGATATTTTCAAATAAAAATTTTCAAATAGCAAAGAACAGTCTGATGATATAGTGCAGTTGGCAGAGTTACTTGCTAACATGTACCAAGTTCTGGGTTCAGTCCCCAGCACTGCCTAGAACCCTGTGTAATGGCACATCTCAGCATCTGGGAGATGAGGGCAGGAGAATCAGGAGTTTAAAGATGTCTTTGACTATGTAGTTCAGGGCCAACCTGTGCTATGTAAAATCCTGATCCCCCCACTCACCCCCCCAAAAGAAGCCATGAGCCAGGCTTAAGGCCTCTGATTTTGACTTTATTCCTTTCCAGACATGGGAATCTCACAGCATTATTCTGTTTATAGTAAAAATTTCCTGTGCATCCTTTGGTAGCTACTTATTAGTAAAACCAGTGCACTTCAAGAACTGTCTTATGACCTCATTTACATTCCTTAGCATGGGGCTGGAGAGATGGTTAGAACACTGGCTGCCCTTGCAGAGGACTAGGGTTTAGTTCTCAGCATCCATATAGCAGCTAATAACTCTGTAACTTTAGTTTCCAGGGATCCAGTGCCCTCTTCTGACCTCCACAGGCATTGCATGCACCTGGTACAACCACATATGTGCAGGTAAAACATTCATACACATAAAATAAAATTTAAAAATCCTTAGCAACCCTTAGAAGACAAAATTTCAGAACTCTCCAGTTTGGGGTGCGTGTATGTGTTATAAAGACAGTTAAGTGACTGTCCCTTGAGAGGTCCATCCACACATTTGGATGTGTCTTCCCTTTTCTCTTGAGTGCCTTCCTTTCTATTTGCCCCACTCCCTGTGCTGAAATTTATGTTAGACTCTCTTCTTAATAAACTCTAGCTCTCAACTTAGCTTCATACTTCTGGTCCTGAAATTCTTCTGTGCAGTCAGGAATTCTGACTCCATCTGAGTAAAGTCTCTGAAAAGAACTCTCATAGCATAAAGCTGTGTCTCCAACTATGTTCTTTCTTGATCACACTTGTTTGGACCCTAGTTTTCAGCAGCCTTTGGAAGCGTGTTGGTGATCACATAAGTAGGCTTCAAGAACCGCTGATCACTACCATATTGTTGAAGCTGCTTTTTCTGCTAGATTGTATGTGTTGTTGCTTTGAAATACGGTCTCTCTTTGTAGCTCAGACTATCTTAGAACTCACAGCAGTTCTCCTGCCTCAGCCTCCTAAGTTTTGGGTTATAGGCATGTGCCACCACACCTGACTTAATTGTTGGTTATGAAGTGAATATTGCCCCAAATTATTTGACACATTCTTTAAAATACTGCTTTCCTACTATTGGGGATTTAGGTCGTGGCCACGTCAACAGTGTGATAGTCATGTCTGCACTGCAATGGCATCTCTGAAGACATGTTTTCATAGAGCTACAGTATTTTAAAGTCTAAAGGCTTTGCATTTTTTCTTTTTTTAATATTTTCCTTTTTATTTTATGTGTATGAATGCATTGCCTGGATGTATGTAAGTGCATCTGTGACATGCAGTGCCTGCAAAGGACAGAAAAGGGTATTAGATTCCCTGGAACTGGAGTTCCGGATGGTGCCTTGTGGGTGGTGGGAATCGAACCCAGGTCCTCTTGTAAGAACATCCAGTGTCTTTAACTGCTGAGTCATCTCTTCAGCCCCAATATATTAATTTTTTTTTGTCATAGTTCTTTGTGTTGGCCCTTAGCTTTTGAGACAGAATATGCAAGTTTACACTTTGATTAGTCCTCTTTATGGTAATCTATTTCATACATCCTCACTTGAGAGAATTCACTTCTTGTTTGTCTGGTGACAGGGTCTTTTGTACCCTACCTGGACCTCCTGGTCCTGGACCTCCACCTTCTATGTAGTGGGATTGCAGGCATTTGCTGCCACACCTAACTCTCAATGTTAGCTCTTAACAAGCTTGAAATCAGCAGCAACCATGGCAATGATTTGATAGCCACAATTAGTTTTGTTATATAGCGTGAAATGACTTGTCAGTTTTGTATGTGTGTGTAATAGTGTTTTGCCTGCACGTATGTATATGCACTACATGTGTACCTGATGTCTGCAGAGACCAGAGAGGAAATTGAATCCTCTGGAACTGGAATTGCAGGTGGTTGTAAGCTATTGTGTGGGTTCTGGGACCAACCCTGGTCCTTTGCAAGAGCAGCTGGTGCCCTTAACCATGAAGCCATCTCTCTGGTCCCATTTGTCCAGTTCTGTACATAGAATTACTCCATTGTTCTCTACAGTAATCCCTTGTTGTTCTTTTGTTCTGTGGTTGACAGATTTGATCAGTGGCACTGCTTCCTGTTGCCGGTGTCTGGGGGCCGAAGTAGCTAAAGAGAAACACACACCTCTTGGGCTCAGTTTCTTTCTGTGCTCCGGTCACTACAGGCCTTGGGGCCAGGTTGCAACTCTATTGCATTTCCTCTGATGCTTTTTTCTCCTCTAAGATCCCTACCCCACTTCATTGATTTAATTGATTTCACTGCACACAGTGCTTTTCTAGAAGCTGGAGTCACAGCCATCAAGAGCTTATTGAAGAGAATAGAGCTACTGAAAGATTGTTCTGTGCTGAAAATCTTAAGGTGTATTTTGTTTGCTGAGTTCACTTTGAGTCAGACAGTGCGTTAAAGAATGTTTTTCTCATCAACCTAAATTAAAGTTCAAAGAGAAAGAAAGTATATGACAGATGGCTGTTTTGGCTACCAGGTCACACAACTTTGCTAGCATCTTCTCTTACCTTTATAAGCACAGTTTTTAGCTTCTGTGTGGTATGTATGTGCCTGTGCTCACGTGTGTGCACAAATGTAGGCCCAAGATTGACTTTGTTCATCTCTGTTGGACAGAGTCTCAGTGAATCTGGAGTCCACCAGTTCCAGCAAGTCCTGCTGGCCAGCTATCCCAGGGTTCCCCTCTGCCTCCAGGTGCTGGATTATAGGTGGCAGCCACACCAACCTGGCTTTAAAGGGGTTCTGGGCATCCAGACTCTTGTCCTCAGGCTGGTTTGGCAAGCATTTGATCCACTGAGACATCTCCCGAGACTCTAGCAAGACATTTGTATTGCCTCTTTGGCCAGTTCTGTTATTTGTGAGATGAAATGCCAAAATGTTTGTCCTAACAGGAAATATGGAGTCGAAGAGTTCTCTAGTCTCTTGCCCATTTTCAGTGATTTTGACCAGTGGTGGCAGCACCTTAGGGAATGACTCAGGAGCTTAGCTTTCATTTTCACGTCTTAGTCTCTCTGATAGTCACTCTTTTCTCATCTGGCTTTGACTGAGCCCTGATGATTACCTTCAAAGGGCTTTCTATTGAAAAGAACAAATGTTTTGCTTTCTCAGACCTGTGGTAAGCAGATTTATATCACAGCATTCCTTTTCTTTTAAATTTAACAGTAGAATAGTCCTAAGGAAATGGTTTTCCAGGAAGTTACAAGAAGATATGCTTTACATGGCTGATTAGTTCTTGTAGACCCTTAAAGATATTACAGTTTTCTGGAATAAGACAGTTGGGCTAGCATGGCAATATTATACTCTTTGGTAGAAAACACAAAGCAGAAAATTGTGTTTGTATTTCTATATGCCTAAAAATGAGTATCAGTAACTGTGTGTGAAAAACATTCAATCTGCGATTAGAATTGTCTCTTATTTTTATTTATATTTTATGTGTATGTGTGTTTTGCCCACATGTTTAAGTGCACCACATGTGTACAGTTCCTGTAGAAGCCAGAAGAGGGAACTAAAGTTACAGGCAGTTGTTAGCCTCTAGGTGGGTGCAGGGAACCAGGAACCAAACCCAGGTCCTGTGCAAGAGCAGCCAGTGCTCTTAATTGCTGAGCCATCTTTCCAGCCCAAGAATCATCCCTTAGTTTAATGTTGTATTAAGTAACACCAGGAAACCTGTGACATTCTGTTTTTATAGAAATATTAGACCATCCTTTCCTTATGTCCAAGTAACTCCAAAGAAGTTTATCCTTGAAATGGCTGGACACTCTGCCCACTTCCTCCCCCACAACGTGCTTTTAAACATTTGGGTGGAACAGTTTGCTGAGGGCAGTGCTCTGAGTGCTGGAGGAGGTTCATTTCCATGCACATTGAAGATCGTAACTAGATTCACTTCTAATAATATCAAATGAAGACAGTATGTCCACAGTGGACTGAAATAAACGTACACCTGGCACTCAGGGTGATGGAGATGATACATTCTGAGTCAGATGTCAGAAGGTACCTTGCTTCCTGCCCTCTGAAGTTTCTGTAAGTAAGCCTGATGAAATAAACTAAGAGGCAGCAGATTTACAGGAGAGAAGGCACACATGTGTACTGTGTGCACAGGAGTAGTGGGCCAGTGGGTATCCAGCAACCCAGTAGGATTTTCAAAGATGAATGAGGCCTATAGCAATTTTAGTGGAAGAAAATGGTTTTCAGGGAAATGAAAAGGCCTCCAAAATAGGCCATGGCCTGAGACAGAGTTTCCTCCAGGCTCCGAGTATGGCACCCAGAGCTGGAAACCTTTCCTATAAAATTACACTTTTCCATTTGATGAAATGATAGGGAAAGGCTTGTGACAACTGCTTTCCTTTTGGAGGAGCTTTCCTCAGAGAAGTATCTTCAGAGAAGACCCATTCCTGTGGTTATGGGAAAGGGAGGCTCTGAGACACCCTGGTTATAAGCCCCTGCATCGCTCTTTCACAGCTCTCAGCATCTGGGAACACTGAGCTTGAACATACGGCTTTCTCTGTCACCTTAAGTGACTGCAAATCCTTCATGTCCTGAAATGATTCCTGTAGTGAACACCTGTGTGCACTGTGCTTGCCATCTCCTCCCCCACTCCTCGAGGTGTGCAGGAGAGTAAGGCAGTGCAGTGGTGCCTGCTACTTGCCAAGCTCTGGACCTTGGTGTGCTGGAGAGAGGGAGGAAAGACGTCGTCTGCGCACGTCGTCTCTGCGTTTTTCTGCTTATTCTTTTCATTTGTGGTGATGCTGAGTGTCTGCTTTGTGTGTCTGTGTGTGCACGCTTGCATGCCCTCTCTGAGACTCCAGAGATGTGGACAAGATGGCTTTGTACTGTTAAATAATTTTTTTTTAAACTTTTAACTTTGTGTGTATAAGTGTATTGCCTCCTTGTAAGTGCACCCGTGTCGTGCAGTGTTCATAGAGGTCAGAAGAGGGCATCGGATTCCTTTAGAATAGGAGTTACAGATTGTTAGCCACAGTGTGGGTGCAAGGAATTGAACCTGGGTCCTCTATAAGAGCAGCAGGTACTCTTAACCACCCACCCAGTTCTGTAGTCCCTGTACTGTTGAAAATTTTAACCACCTAGATCTTTCTATTAAAGGCTTTTAACGATCAGAGCTGAAACTTTTTAAATAGTGCTAAGAATTTATGTTTGCTGCATGCAGGAGAAGAAACTGCTTGTAAGAGAGACTCTCATTTTTAAGAATGTTCCAAGAGATTATTTTACTATGTGGAAGCTCATTAGAATTGATTGGCTCCAGGAATGTTACAGAGTTTTGATAAATCACATTTTGTAATTTTTGTTTGTTTTTTAGTTTTAAATGACATTGCTTTTGTTTTCTGTGTACCATGTATCAAGTATTTCTATATGGTGAGAAAGATGGAAGAGAACTGTGTTTTCTTCTGTAAGTTGATGTGTATTGTTTAATTTTCTTAATTTAGGTGTTAATGACTAGATTACAGAATGCAATCATAAAAAAACAATATAGGTGAAAACAGTAATGTTACTCTTATTTAGAAGCTGTACAGGCCTTATTCCTTTAGCCATGCATTCCAGGTGCACCCAAGGGCATGTATGGGCCTCTTTCCCCTCTGTGGTGTGCATCCAATCTTAGGTAATGAAATTTCAGGAACATGAGCCCTTCCAGCCCTTGCTGTTCCCTTGATGCTCTCAGATTGAAGTTGAAGGAGGTCATCTGGTGGAATCATTTTCTGGATCCCAGTACTATGCCATAGTACTTTAGTGAGAACAGGTAACAAAAACAGAAGCCCATGTAATCAGTAGGGAATACACTTTAAGGTTTTCATAATTATGAATTCAGGGCAATTAATAATTCTTATTGATGGGTTGCCTAAGTATTCAGTTTTTTATTACACCTGGCTGTCTTTAATGAAAACAATAGTAAAGTGTTAAAGTAAGTTATAGGTACTGGGTAGCTTTAGTTGTCAACTTGACACCTAAGAAGAGGGAACCTCAACTGAGGAATTTCCTCTTTCCTACTGGCCTATGAGCATATCTGTGATTGCTAAGTGATGTGGGAGGGCCCAACCCACTGTGGCTGGTGCCACCCATTGGCAGGTGGTCTTGGATTGTGTAAGAAAATCAAGCACAGGCCAGAGGAACAAGTCAGTAAGCAATGTTCCTCCATGGTCTTTACTTCAGCTCCTGCCTCTGGTTTCTGCCCTGAGCTCCTGCTCTGCTGTCCCTCAGGGACAAACTGTGATCAGGACCTGTAAGCCAAATAGCCCTTTCTCCCCCAGGTTGGTTTTGCTCAGAGTGTTTTATAACAGCAGCGGAAAGCTAACTAGGACACTTGTTCATATGCAGATATTAATCGGATTTTTTAAAATCATAAATATGTTTCAGAATTCAAACCTGGTTTCAGAAAGTTTATTGACAAACAATAATAGCATTAAAACTGAGAAGTCTCCCAAGTTTATAGAGTTTTAAGATGAGCTACTAAATTGTGAGACTTAACAAATTTATTCTCATTTCTAAGATGTCTGCTTTGTAGCGATGATGCACAGGAAGTTGTTGTGTAAGACAATGTCCACCCCTGCAGTAGCGAGGAGACAGTCTCAGCATTACCAGTAGAGTCCTGGGTTATGGCGGCTGCTACCAGGGTGCAGGGAAGGGCCTAGAGGAAGGACGTTGGGTCACTGTGTTTACCCTTCACCTAGTTGAGGAGTTCTGTGCCTATGTCCTGGGAATATACAGGTATCTCTCGTGGCTGTTGACACTTCAGAAGCAGTGATTAAAACTAAGAGAGAGAAGACTCTGAAAATTATTCTCAGGTCAGTGGCTTAATCTTCAAAGAGATTAACAGGAGGCTCAAAATGATAGTAATATTTCTTTTCAGTCTTTTTTTTTTTTTTTTGAGGGGAGTCTTTTTTGAGATAGTGTCTTCCCTATAGCCTCTGCTGACCTTGAACTCACAAAGATCCACCTGCCTCTGGGATTAAAGACATGCACCACCATGTCCAGCCTTCTTTCAGTCTTTTAGTTTAGATTGTTGAATACATTTGAACTGTGACTTGTTGAAATCTTCCTTCATCCTGTAGGCTGTTAAGGAATAATTTATTAACCCCTTCTGTTTTAAAATACCTGATAAAAATGGAGCAAATAAGTGGCATAATGGACCTCCATGTACCTGTCAGCCAAGCAGCGCCTTGATGTCACCCCCCGTTCCTCATTTTGAAGCAGATTTTGTAGCAGACCCTCTGTCAGAGCCTCAGTATGTACCTACCTCTAAAAACTATGGTAGAGCCACAGTACTGTTATTCCTAAAAGTAATGTAGCAATGATTATTGTAGTTCTTTGATACCAGCAAGATAGAGTTTATGATACAAAATTTGACATTAGGCTGATGAGATGGCTCAGCAGGTAAGATGTCTGCCACACTAACCTGCTGACCTGAGTTCATTCCAAAACTTGCCTGATAGAAGGAGAAAACCAGTTCCCACAAGTTGTCTCATGACCTCCATATATGTGCAGTGGCATACGTGAGTACAAAAATATACATGCATACAAAATCATAAATGTAATTTTAAAAGTTG
This sequence comes from Eospalax fontanierii, assembly GCA_035773235.1. Lineage (NCBI taxonomy): Eukaryota > Metazoa > Chordata > Mammalia > Rodentia > Spalacidae > Eospalax > Eospalax fontanierii. The sequence continues at coordinate 10,177,081 of CM069547.1, forward strand.
GAAAAAAGAAAATTGACTTTAAACCTGTTATATTTCTATAATACCTAGTTTATTAAATTTTAGTTTTAAGATTGTGGTTTTGAGTTATTCCTTATATTGTCTGGTATTCAGTTAACTGACTGCCCTAGTTCACATTTAAATGTCATTTATCTTAAATTTTTATTTTCTTTAAGCAGAAGTCTAACGAAAGCTGACTCTATGATTGGTGTAATTTTTAAGAAGTTCCATAAAGAACAGTAATGACTTTAGAAAAGAAAGGGCTTTTTTTTTTTTCCTGTAGAGTAGCATGTCTTATGACTCTGCTGGAAGAAAAAGGTTAAGTTTTTTATCGGCCAGAGTGCTCCCAGCTTTGGATGGCAGGAAGGGAAGAGGAGGAGACTGCAAAGGTAGCCTCAGATCAGCAAGACTCAGGCTCCTCCTCCTTCTCCCCCTTTTGTTCTTTTGGGCATCGAGGTTGGGCTGTTGAACACCTCCAAATCCAGGAACCAAAATAAGTCTCTTAAGTTGTTTCTGTGATGTGTATTGTTCATAGTGATGCAAACATAATACCAAAAAGTATCAGAAAAGTGGGGGCATTGCTAGAATAAACTTGGCCTGTGGGTCTTAAGCTTTTGGAACTGGTTTAGGAGGAATAGCAAAGAGTTTGGAGATTCAGGTTAGGAAGCCCTAGAATTCTGTAAGCAGAGCTTAGTGGTTATTGTGGTGAGAGTTTCAGGAGTAGAGTACAGATAGAAGTGCAAACAGAAAAGACTGCTCTTGAGGTTTTTGATAGCAGCAAGTACTCTTGAGAACTGGACTAGAGGCTCTTCATTTTACATCCTGGCAAAGAATCTGACTGCCTATGTCCTGAAATTTCTAGTGAGGCTGAACGTTAAAACAATGGACTTAACTAATTAGTCAGGTTGTGGCATGGTTACTGGTCACTGCTTTACCCAGGCTTACAATGTAGTTTGAGAATGAAAGCAACTTGAATATATTTAAAGTTGCAGAGAAAGAGGTTGTAACTGTCAAAGATCTTGGTGTTGTTAAGAAGTTGCGCACTTTGCACTGGTGTCCTGAGAACAGGACGTCATCCATCAGAGGCCCCGAGATATGAAAATGGGAATTCCATTGTAAGATTTCCATCTGAAAGGAGAGTTCTTCTAGGATGCTGTACTTTAAAAAGGACCATAGATAATGTTTTTTCTGGGCCCAGCCACAGAAACACTCAGAGGCTGCTACAGCCATGCATGCAACAACAGGCCAGTGACATCTTCAGCTGACAACAGAAGTTGACATCATCCACAAAAAGCTGGTTTTGTATGTGAACACAAGAGTTACAGAGTCATGGGAACGTCCAGAGGAAAATGCTTTTGAGGATAGGCAATCGGTGATCAGGGTCAGATTCTCTACAGGGAATTCCCTGAACAGGGCACCAGTGAACTAGAAGTATGTACATGTGTGTGAATATATGAAGGCTAGAGGTCAACCTCAGGTGTTAATCAGGAGCTACGCACCTTGTTCTTTGAGGAAGGCTCTCTGACCGGGTCATGAGGCTTGCTGATCAGGCTCGGCTAGTGGACTAGCCAGTCCCCAAACCTACCTGTCTCTCTAGTGCTGTGCTTGCCACCATGCCTGGCTTTTTATGTGGATGCTGGAGATCAAACTCAGGTCCTCATGCTTACACAAGTACTTTAATGAGTTGTCACCCTAGCCCACCATTTTATTTTTTTAATATAAGGATTTAGTGTATGTCAGACATGCTGCTATATACTTGTATGTGTTCATTTTATCAGAAATGAAAAATAATTTTCTTTCTGTCCTTCATTATTCTCAGTTGGAACAGTTATCTATGACAAAAAACAGACCTAACAAGAGAAAAACAAAGGGGAACTGACCTGTGTCACCTCCTGTGTGCATGGGTGTTCCGAGGGGAACAAATCTCAGATGGGTGGTTTAGCTGCAGGCTTAGCTGTCGTTAACTGAAACGGGTTGTGGAATAAAATGGGAAATTATTAGAGACAGGACAAGACTGCTGTTTCTGATTTTGTAATATGTTGTGGAGGGTAGAACTGAAGAAAGCACTTAGAGGTAGAAACATCATTCGCTGCTCCCGTGTGTGTTTTCAGCTGAGGCTCTGATAACATGACACATTGATAAGAGAGCAAGTACATTTACTAAGATTTATTCCTCATACATACATTGTGATACACAGAGAAAATGTGTAATTCTCTAAGATACTGCCAGGACCTTTGGCTTTTAAACATCTTCATCGAGAGCATAGTATAGGGAAGAAAGCAACAGGATGTGACTAGGAAATTCTGGTAAAAGTAATGGTTGTTGTTCAGATTTGCCTGACTGCCTTCTTCACTGATCAGCTTGTACTGACTTAGCCTCCTCCTCCTGTTCCGCTGACACAGGGTAAGAGGTCTTCTTACCAGTGGGGCTCCTCACAGGTTCTCAGAACTCGTCTGGTGGCTGCTGTTCTCAGTAATCCATACGCCAGAGCAGTAGTGGAGTGGCATAGTCTATCCTGAGTCAGATTCTGGGGCTTTTTGTCATAAACATTGTCACACAGAACATCAGACCCCTTTATTGAGATGGGAGATCATTATGCAAAAGTGCCTCATAGTCTAGGGTCATAATAGTCTAGGATAGACTTGCCTGTTCTGTTAATTTAGGAAGTTTCCAGGGGAAATATAATTGAGTCTAATGAGTACAGAACAATGAAAATGATACAAACTGAGCTATAAACCTCAAATCTAACAGGATATTATTTGAGACATTTTCAAGAACTTTAGATTCAAAGTTGCATTTTATTTCTAAAACACAAAGTACACATGTATTTCCTATGATTTCTCTCAGTATCCTTGATGCCAAGAAGTAATAGGACCAGTTTGTATTTCACAAAGGGATTACAATAAATCTGATCCTTTTTCTCTTCCGAAAAAGCACTGAGATTTCTAAGCTAATGATGAGAAGTGTTGTACTCACTTTCCTTTCTGTGTGTGAAATTGACACCCGGGAACATGCTTTCCTTTTTATCCATTTCATGGAGTGTACAGAGAATGAAAGGTCTTTCCCTATGTAGCTTAGGGAGGAGGGGAGGTAAGTGAACGGCAGCTGCAGATAATGAAAGGGTGACACTGAGTGCCTTTGCAGTCCTTTTAGATGCTTGGTGTCTTACATGGTAAAAATAGGACCTTTGATCATAAAAATGAAGACATTCTAATAAATTGGAAATATTTCTTGTGTGCACACCATGAAGGAGAAGAAAATTCCTGTACCACCCATCTTTGGCTTCATGACTGAAGTGCCCATAGCAAAGTACAGGTTAGCAAGAGACTTGAGAATCCAGATTAGTGTGTGCGGCTCTGGAGCCTTCCGAAATGGAACAGGGAAATGTGTGCTTTTCTGCTGTTTATTGAAGAGCAGTCATAGAGAAAGCCAGCAGACAAAGACTGTGACCTCAAGGTGACAAGCACACTTAGTCTGTGTACCCAGAGTCTCTGATATCCCTGGATCTTGAGAGGAGAGCACATCCTTTCCCTTTGAGGTAGAGAGGGCACATTTCATGTGAGGGTCTTCTGACCTTCTACAGTATTCTCAGATCCCTTCTGCTAACAATTCTAATATGCCAGGATGCGGTGTTCAGAAACAGCATATTTTAAAGTTCATTTTCCATGATTGAACGTGGAAGGAATTAGGCTTAGAAAGCCACCTGGTTCTAGCCTGTCTTTATTTGAAGCACAATATATATCTTATGTAGTACAATCTTGTATAAGATGAAGTTTTTTTTTTTTTTTTTTGAGACAGGTCTCCCTGTAGTCCCAGCTGACCTGGAACTCGCTATGCAGACCAGACTGGCCTGGAACTCACAGAGATCTGCCTGCCTTTGTCTCCCAAGTGCTGGGATTAAAGGCGTGTGCCAGTTTGAAGTATTTCAGATCTTGGGTCTTCATTCTTGGGCGGATGGTTGACTGGGAATGGAGGGGAAGCAGTCTCGGCTTTACATGCGGTCCCCACCCTGCACGGACACGTAAACTGCAGAACCAGAAGTTTGCTCCACTTCTCTCCTCCAGGGCTTAGAGTGGTACTGAACAAATAGTGGGTAGGTGCGTGTGTGTCTGAATCCATGCAGTGTTTTAAGGATACATCAACTTTAGCTTTGGGAGAGGAAAGATGGGTGTCGCCTTCCTTCCCTGCATCTCCTAGAGCTGCTGTTGTTGCTGTTGTTTTGTTTTTCCCAGCAGCAGTAAATATTCACTGAGTGCATACTAGGTACTGGTGCATTACCCAGACACTGATAGTCAAAGCAGGCAGAGTCTTAGCACAGCAGAAGTGTAAATCTCATAAATCCCATAACCTTACGCATCCTGCTCTGTGCTCCTTAGGACCAGAACACCATCTCTAGAACCTTCCATGGGATTTCTTAGACTGTGATTTCTGAAGCTTCTGGCTTCTCTTGAGGTTTCCCCACCTCACGGATGCCAGGCAAGTTCAGAACCAGAACCTGAACATACCGGGCCCTTGTATGTCTTCCTGAGCTGATCTTTACATCCATTCACAGCTTGCATCCTCTTGCCATGGCTTATGCATGTCCCTAGTAGCTGGGGCGTGACTCGCGGTGCAGTACCTTGCTATGCTCCTGGTTGTCCAGTCCCATGCTCTGCATGTCAGACCTCCATTTGCAGCTTCCACAGACCCACGGGTGATTATCCCTTAGGTTCCCAGCAGGCCTCGTGCTCCTGTCAGGAAAAAGGGCCCTTTCCTATAACTTGTCTTACTTGATTTTCAGGCAAGCTGCTTTACAACAGTTGGCACGAGAGCTGGTTTTTTTGTTTTGGGTTCTTTTTTAGGGTTCTCTTTTCCTGTTTATAGTTATATATAAAAATGATAAATGTTGGACTATTTGAGTTTTGGGCTAGACTAAACATTTTTCTCAAGTAGGTGTTTCCTGAGCAACCTTGACTCCTAGTTGGTGATTCTACTTAGAGATTCCGCTTTATGCCCAAATAGTGAAAGATCATGAAATAACCCAGGGAAAGAACCCCAGTCTAAGAAGTAGCTGATGTCAGCAGGAAAGATCAGAAGGATGCTCACATCAGTTTTCAGAACATGATCTTATTTTAGGAATGTTAGCCCTGTGTGATGGTTAATCTTCACTGTCAACTTGATGGAATTTCAGTTCCATGTATACACATCCCAGATATTATCTGTAAGGGTGGTTCCAGAAAAGTTAGAGCAGAGATCCCCTCTCCCCCCGCTCCCCCCGTGTGACTGGCACCATCCCACGGGCTTGGGTCCCCGATAGAACAGAAAGGAGAAGGTGAGCCGAGCACCAGCATTCATCTCTGTTTCCTGACTGTAGATGTGATATGACCAGCTGCCTCACTGCTGCCGCCAGGACTTTCCCACCGTGATGGGCCATGTCCTCAAACTGTGAGCCAAAATAAACCTTTCTTCCTTAAGTTGCTATTGTCAGATATGTGTCATGGCAACCAGAAAAGTAACTAAATAGACCCAACTTACCAGTTACATTTTCTGAAAACAGTTAGTCAGGTGTGGTGGTACGTGCCCACGAGGAGGAAACAGAAGGTCAAGAGCTCAAGGTAAGCTTCAGAGACATAGTAAGTGGGGCCCGGCCAGAAAAAACATGCTTCTTGCATACAACTTGCTGTTGTTTTAGGTGTGTGCATGTAAGAGAATTTGCATGCTGTCTTGCCTGTGTGCCCTTCATTTAACATGTGAATCACCTCCAAAAGGAGCAGTACCTGAATATGTCTGGTGTTCTTCAGCCTCCACCTGTTTGCAGTTGTTGTCAACCCTAAGTAAAGTTCACAGCATCATCTTGTGAATATGGATTTTGAGGAGCAACTCAGAGGCTGTAGTTTATCCTTTGGTAGTAACTTTTTTGTTAGTGGTAGTTGTGTTCTTATATTGTTTAGTTTGTCTTTTGAGGCAGGATCTTACAACTGGCCTCAAGCTTGAGGCAATCCTGATTCAATTCCAGTGCCTTGATTTGACTTAGTTTTTGTATGATTTTTTTTTTTTTTAACATAGTACAGGTCTTTTGGCCAATATTGTCCAACATATGCATTTCTGTGTCAAGATGAGGTCCAGGCTCATTAGACAGCGGGTGCTGGGACCCATGCTGTGCTGATTGTGTGGATTGGTACAATACCCTTGTCCATCGCCTGTTCCAAAGCCTCCGCAGCTGCTTCCTGCTCCCATTTTTAGCCTTGATGATTACAGTCTTTGTTTGTAGCCCATGTAATTGCATACTGATGTTTCCTGTCAGCTGTGCTGCTGTTTCCTGAGCTCCTGTGTGTTTACCTTCTGCATCATTGCCCCTGGACATCAGCCTACATTGACTGCCTCCTGCTGTTTTGCAACCAGGCAGGCTCCTTAAAGGCTATGACCACTCACCTTTGTGACTGGTGTTTACTCGCTCCTGAGACTGGGCATTTACTACTCAGCCCCTGTTCTATGATTCTTATCAGTACACTCCTAAGACTTGCTAAGTGCCAGCTCTGGCAGGCACTAGTGGTACCACACAGAATGATAGAGCAAGCGTGTGGGGTAGGGCAGAGATACCAGTTCTGGGAGCACAGAGGGCGGCGAGCCTGGGAGCCCTGCAGCTGGCTGTGGAGGGTGAAGAATCAAAGACATTTCCTACTCGGCCTTTTCACACTAGTACCTCTCTGCCAGCAACCATGCTTTCATGTTGGCCCAAACCTCCTGCTGAGGTCTCCACAAGGTCTTCAAAGGTGTCCACCATTTCTCCTCCCAGAGGAGGTAGAAAACAAGCAGGGTGAACTAATTGACACGAAGTTCAGATGTTAAGAGCCCCAGATGTGGTACTCTACTTGAAGGATGCATTAGCACACCAATCTCCAAAGCAGAAACGGAGGGAGGCTCGGTGGGGAGACAGTCTGACTCTTGTGCAGGCTGCCCTGTCTCCGTTCTGTTCTCATAGATCCAGGGTGACTCAAGTGTGCCATTCCTGCAGATTGCATGCCAGCCTGCCTGGGAAGTACAGGGTCCCTGTCCTCCCCTCTGTGGGCTGATAGGACAAGAAGGAGGGGACGAGGCAGTTGTTCACAACTCTGTTCACAGCTTGTGATACATTTCCAGCTTTAAAGTATTTTCTGGAAATAATGAGGTCTCAGCAGATATGATCAGCGTTAAGCACTCTGTCACGAACTCTGGGAGGCAGGAGCTTTCTAGCTCGTGGCAGGAAGGTATTTATAATGAGAAGCCTTTCAGTCTAGAAGCATGTTGAGCTTTGTATCCTGTGTGATCCATGTTCTGTGTTACAGATGTGTACATGTGGGGAAGGTGCCACTTTTGTTGTGACATAGTGAACTGTTAAAGTGTGCCCACTTTCTAACTTGAGTGGGCTTCAAGCCCACGGTCCTGGATTGCACACAGTTGGTAAGATACTTGACATTAAGACAGTGTGACTGGAAAACATCCCCAAATGCGACTGATTGGAGTGTATTTTCCAGTGAGAAAGTAGAAGGAAATCTGGTATCAGATTAGTCCAGTGCTGAGGATCATTGGGTTAATAGAAGATCCTAATGTGATTTTGATGTCTCAGAACAGTCTGAAGGACCTGGGAACCGAAGTGCCCCAAGCCTCTGGCTGTCTGACTTATGCATAGGAGAGAGGCTCTTAAGGAAGAGCTGGGGTTGGTGAATCAGGTTCATACACTTAGGAGTGGTGTAGTTTGGTGGTCTGGAGGCAGGAGTCCTGCCCCACAAGAGTAAAATCATTCTTTGGTACAACATTTTTCCCTATGCTCCAAGGCTTCTGCATCCCACAGTGCCCTACTAAACAAGAGTGTCCCTGGGAGTACGAAACCACAGAACAACTGAATCCTCACTCCGAAGAGTTGAACTCGCTGGAACTTATCACAGATTTTGGGCTTTGTTGACAGTTTGAAGAGTATGAGATTTGGAGTTTTAAAAAAAATAAGAAAATTTTAAGGAAAATGAGCTCCAGAGGGGAGACCCACATGGCCACAACAGAGAGACGAGAACCACATCCTCCTCATTGGTTCCTGCATTGGACAACCTTTTTCCTGTGTAAAACAGCCTGCCCCTCTCAGGGCTTTGATGTTTCAGGTCCTCTTTAAAAAGAAGTAAATTTTGTTTCTAAAAGGAAATACACAAATTAAGCTTTGGGTTTTTGAGGTCAGATACAGCATTGTAAAGGTGATGTTGGGGTTGCATGCTTTTGTCAGTGATGGGAATTGAACCCAAGGCCTCGTGTATGCTAAGCAAGGGGTCCTTGCCCTCAGCTACACTCCCAGCGTGTAACTGCGTTTAGTTTTCAGTGGGCTCAGGAGAAAGTAACTGAAGCTTAAATTTAATTGTCCATTCTGCCTGTGAGGGTCAGATGCCAAAATTAGTTCACATTTGCCAAATGGTTATTTGTTCTTAGAATAAGATTGAGCGCTCTTTCCCTCCTTTCCCTCCCTCCCCCCCTGCCTTCTCCAGTGTGTATAAAATGAGTGATACTGGGGATTGAACCTGGGCCTTTGTGTGTGCTAGGTAAAACACTCTTACTGAGTTATATCCTCAGACCTCTTTTAATTTTGAGAGAAAAAATCTCTCATTTGCCCAGACTGGCCTTGAATTAACTCAGGCAACTTTGTACTTGCGATCTAGAGGAGCTGGGACCACAGACCTGTGCCACCAAGCCTGTAAATATTTTATCACCAGTTAAATTTTAAACTCTATGTCTCAAATGTTTTTATCATAATTTTAAAAACCTCACAAACTCGACACAGGCCTCCATATCTATGCATGACCAATCTTTGATGACCAGTCATTGTCCACAGGTGTGATTTTTGACGGTTTGCCTTGTGTTCAAGTGAGCTGATTTGTCACTGCCTTTTTTCTTCTCCCTGCCTTATTACCAAGTGTCTGGACACAACATGTGAGTTTAGTTTTTGTTATTTCTTAAGACACCTTTGTGAAATAGCCTCAGTCTAAGTCACTCCTATTAAGGCTGTCGCACCAGCACACGGGCACTGAAATCAGAATGTCAAGAGCAAGAGGATACTTTGGGCTGTGAGACAGTGTTAATTTCTTTTCTTGTTGCTGTGACAAAAACAGCTTAAGGAAGGAAGGGTTTGTTTTGGCCCACAGTTTGAGGGCGTGTCCATCACAGCAGGGAAGCTGCTATTCTAAAACATTTAAATACGATTATTTATGCTGAATAGGAAATACACCTAATTATCAAGGTTTGAAAGCTTTCATTCTTTTTAACACTGGAATTGACTGTTAATATGTTAAAGATTTAACAATTCTCAAAATGGTAGGATGTACTACAGAAATTTTAAATAATTCAGAAAGCTCTTAAAATATTTTAATAATCATTGTAATCAATTAGACACAGTGATAAAGCTCAAAAGTCTTGATTTCAATAAATTTCTGGTTGTAAAAATTATAAATGATCTTAGATTTTCAGTATTGCAATAAAGTAATATATTTTAAATTGTAAATAGGTTTTTAAGAAATTATAAACATATAATGCCTGTGCTTACTAAAATGTATTGAATTAATTAAATGCATGAATAATGCCATAGAAGTAAGTGAATAGCGAATACAGTCATTCATTCATTGAATTTTTTTTATAAAGAACTATTTAATTTTTTAACACAGAAAAACAGTAAAATATGTATTGGATTTAACAATATCTATTTTGTGTGTGTGTGGCTACTGGGAATTGAGTTGTATTTAATATATTCATAGACTCTTACACTTAGATTTTTATTTTTAAAGCTACTTATAGGAGGTTGTACCAGAATTTATTTTAAAAACTAATAAAAGGAATCCATTTAAAAACACCTTAGGCTAATAGTGGTGATACACACCTAATAAATCCCACATTCAGAAGACAGAGACAGGACTGTGACAAGTTTGAGGCCAACTCTGTCTACCTAGAAAGTTCCAGGCCAGCCCCAGCTACATGGTGAGATGCTATCAACAAACGAACAAACAACAACAAAACAAAAATATATTTGCACTTCAAAATATCATGACCTGGGGAAAATATTGGCAAATTGTACATTCAGACAAAAAGCTTGTATGTTATTGTTAAAATCACCCATGTGAACACACATGAGGAAGGAAACAAGGGAAGAAAGGCTTATTCGGCTCAGATTACCCTAGGGTAGCCCATCCTGGAGAGGTTTGCCGTGCTTGGATCACTGGTGTCCTTGCTGCTCTCATTTGCTAGCATCTGCCAAAACCACCAGATTCACATCTCTGGCATCTGAGAGTATATCCTCTTTCCCATAACTTGGGTATATGTACTTTTTGTTTTAAAGCTTCTTTCAGTACAGTTTTGCCGCCTAATCTGAATGTTTTTGGACTGTGAGATTCTAAGTAGAGATGATTTAGAGACTCTCTCCTGTCTCTGAGGATGGGGAGGATGAGAACCAGCCTCTCATCTGTTAGGTCTGGAGTTGGGGGCAGATGAGGGTTTGTGTTGCCTGCTCTGTGGAATCCACTAAGCCATGGTGCAGCTACCAGTGATGGGGTTCTGTGGACTGAAGGGCTCACGCCTCCTCGGGGGTCACCAGAGGGAGCACTTGGTGACAGTGGTGCAGCCAGGTGACTTTCTCTTTATCTTAAAAGATATTTCTCTCTCTCTCTCTCTCTCTCTCTCTGTGTGTGTGTGTGTGTGCGTGTGCGTGCATGTGCGCACATGCATGTATATATCTGATGGATGTGCCACTGTGCCTTCTAGGTGACTTGATAGTGTTGGATATGGAGAGCCTGCTGCTTCTGCAGCCCTTGTGAAAGGACTCTAGTAACTGATTTTCACTCTGGACACAAGCAGTGGATCTGCTCTTTTCTTGTAGTTTTTCATGAACTACAAAATCTTTTTGAGTTAGAAACTGTAGTGACCTAACCCTCTCACACTTCTCCAAAGTCATATGTTTTTGTACTGTGCATATGTATTCCTGAGGGTGGAACCCAGGGCCTGCTGTATGCTAGGCAGGTGCTCTATCACTGAACTCAATTCCCCTGCACCACCACCAACCAATTCAAATCTTTTTTAAAAAAATTATTTTATGTGTATGACTGTATTGCTTGCATGTATGTAAGTGCACGTGCACTGTGTCATGCAGTGCCCATGGAGATCAGAAGAGGGCGTTGGATCCTCTGGAACTGGAGTTAAAGACATTTGTCATTCTCCATGTGGGTGCTGGGAACCAAAGCCACGTCCTCTACAAGAGCAGCCAGTCATCTCTCCAGCCCTTTATACCAATAACTCTGAAGAAAAAAACAGGAAACTGTCAGATGTGATTTACTTACAGAAAATTGGCTACCACCTAAATGTGTATAACACAAAAGCATCTAGCCTGAACATTTTTAATCTTACCAAATATGTGTATGTCCATGAATACTAGCAGAAAACTGGGATAGCTTGATGTACTGTTGATGTTTTATATATAGCATTTTAGTATTTTGTTTCTAGAGAAAGTCTCAGCAAACCACAAAAAAGAATTTCACTGTTTCAGAGCCACCCATTACCCTGTGGAACACAGCGTATTAGCAAATTAATGCCGCCCGTCTCAGCTGCGGTCCACCAGGCCCTTCTGTGAAGCTCCTCTCTGGACTCAGGACATGCTGAGAGCAGGTCAATAATTGTGAGGCCTCCATACAGATTTAGTGTCTTGTCACTTATCCATCTATCTTAAGCTTTCTAGTATAGATCTTTTTATCCCTTTGTTTTGGGAGGTGGATTTGTTGGGATGTACCACTGAGCTACACTCAGCTCCTCAGAGCTCTTTAAGCGAAAATAGCAAGATAAATGTAAGAATACCTCCAGTCTAATTTTCTTTTGTCATTCTCTAATTCAGAAGATTCTAAATCCTTTAATGCTGATCTAAGATTCATAAAACTTTACTGAAAACTATACTGAATTTGGGATTATTTATTCTTTCCTGCCCAAACCAAAATTAACTGAAGATGGGAGCCTATGTGCTGGTCATCTAACCCTTGTTCTCTCAGTGCTGGGAACTCTGAGGAGTCAAGAAGGGAATGTTTGCTCAGACCAAGGGCCAAGCTCTGAAGTGCAGCTAGGCAGGGCCCTTCTAGGCGGGCATCCCGGGCCAGAACAGCTGCCCAGGGGCACTGCCCTTAGAGCCAGGAGCAGACCTTGCTATGCATTGTGCTTCTGCAGTATGTATTTTGCTGAAATTCAGATAAGTCATTTCCTTCAGAGCAATTAATGGAAATGTAACAAGTGTCTGGAAGTGTAGATACTAGAATAGCATTTCCTGTGACTTGGGCTAGAAAACTGCACTGCCAGGAGCTACTCGATTACTGTGCTTGGTGAACAACTCTGGAGCTGCCATGAATTCTCTGTGGTGTAAAGGTTATTTCCTCCGACTTCAAGAGCTTGCCTTATTCTTAACTACTGCGTTGTAGGTAAAGGTCTTCCTTTCATAGCTGCATGCAAAAGGCTCAGTAAGTACCACTGAGTACTAGATAAATGTTTGCAAGCATGCTTCTGTGTGTGTTGCAAGTACAGTGAAGTTCTGTGGAAAGTCTCTTATGAGGCAATTTGTATTCATTTGTTAAGTTAGCAGGAAATTCAAAGAACTTAAAAAATGGCCTTATTTTTGGAACTTTGGTAGAAAGAAAATGTAACCCTTGTTAATAGTACAAGTACAGCAAAGATGAGCTTTAAAACTAGGATAAAATTGTGGAGTTTTCTTTGTTTTTATCTAAAATGCCTTCAGTTTCTGCCAATACTCACAGTCATGCATAACATTAAAGGTTAAAATGCTGAATGTCACCAGGGATGGTGGCACATGCCTTTAATTCCAGCACTAAGGAGACAGAGGCAGGCTGTTCTCTGTATGACCTAGGCCAGTCTGTTTTACACAGCAAGTTCCAGGCCGTCTGGGGCTACAGGCAGACCTTGTCTCTTAAAAATAAATAAATAAGTCCTCAGTTTCTGAAGAAAAATTTTGTACAATTAAATATATTTTATGAAGCCCAAACGTGAAGAAAAGTAAATTAGAGAGAAGACAGAAACTGTGTTTGGGAACTTTTTAAAAAGTACTTTCAAAAGCATAGCAGTTTCTGAAAATATTTAAGATGAAGCTGAAACTCATCATAACAGACATAAATATCATGAGAAGAAAAGAGAGAAGGAAGCAGTGGTCTCTACATTCCAGTTAGTTGTCCCGTAGTGCTGGCCAGGGTACGGACACTACCGCACTCACACATCGAGCATGGGTGGAAGGTGAATTAGCCTCTCTGAATTATTTTGGCAGTTTCTTTCAAAATTGAAAAACGACCCTACCATATGACCTAGAAATCGCACTATTTGACATTTGTCTCAGAAATTACTTTTTTTCACGTAGAAACTTATCCAAATATTGTAGCAGCTTTACTCATAATAGCCTAGAGTTGGAATCCAGCCATTCACCCTTCAGTGGGTGGTTAAACAAACTATGCACCTATCCCATGAAATTCCCCTTGACCATAAAAAAGAAGATTTTCAGTATGTGCAGCAGTCTGGATGAACCCTTCAGGAAATTAGGCTGATGAAAAAAATACATGCATGATTCTGTTGACAGGACATTGGTGAGGTGCTGGCATTACAGATTTGGAGAAGAAGTGAGTCCTGAGGAGGGTGAGTGTGGCTGTGTAGCAGTGACAGGAAGTCTTGTGATGGGGCAGTGGGATACCTTGGTGGTGGTCACATAGGTCTGTCAGCCGGTAAGAAGTGCATATGGGAGCACACGAGTACAGATGGGAAGGTCTGACTGTGCTCTGTGGATTGTGCTGTCAGGCTCTTGATTTTGATGCCACACTGTATTCGTCATGCAAGATGTTGGCATCAGGAGAGGCCCAGGATATACATTTGTTTGTGGTGTTAAACACTGAATGCAGGCCATGGGCATGCGCAACAGTGAGTCCTTACTGCTCAGAATGTACATTTTTGGCAACATGCTATGAATCTATAATTATTTCAAAGTAAAAAACTTTAAAAGTTGAATACTGAAGTTTCATATAGTTCAGCCTAATAGAATTAAACTCTGATTGGTGTGTACCAAAGAGCTAATGTAGTTTCAGAGGGATTTTTGCCCTGTTATTTGGACTCCCCCACTGCTGGGATCAGACCTAAAGCCTCGCCATGCAAATGCTCTGCCATCACCATTCCTTATTGTAAGGTCTGGGTTCAAGAGATGGGGCAGACAAATGGACCAGAGCGCTGGGAGTTAACAGGGCTGGTTTATTAAGGGCACAGGACTGGCTTCCCAGTCAGGAAAACAGACTGGAAAGAGAGTCCCAGCCGGGACTAGCTTCTCTGCACTCGGGAGTGGAAAAATGCTAGTCCTCCTGGGGCTAGCCCCCCAAGGAAATGGGGGAAACTAGCCCCCTCATCTTGGGGCTCAGGCTGCGGGAACCAGATGGAGAAGCTCCCTCAGGGAGAGTGTGAGAGGCTAACTCTCCCTTCCCCAGGAGAGTGAGATAAGCCATTAGCTTCCACCTGACTGGTCAGTAGGCCCCTTTTATAGGGAGGGGGTTTCTCTGCCTGCAGAGGGCTTGGGAACCCTTTTCAGCCATTAAACCCCTCTCTCTTTTATTCTTACCAGCTCTGTTAAGGACACTTAATTGCAGAAGAGGTTGAAAATGCTCCTGAAATAAGCAGGGAGGGTTTGGTTTTTGTAAATTTCATAATACATTTGTGTTGCTTATAGCCCATTAAACTTTGTAATTGGGGGTTGATTACGCCATCTGCACTGGTAATGGACTTTTTCTTGTTTTACGTGACTGTCCACGAGAAGTTGACAGGGGGCTAACGTGAAGGCTGAAGTCATCTAAGACCTGAATGGTTGGTGTGACCTGAGAGGAAATAGACACGCAGGTGTGGTGTCTTCAGATCACTTTCCTTTTTGCACACATGTGCCTCTGAATGCAGCCTGGCATAAACATTGTGAATGTACTTAAAACGCTACAGGATTTTGGAGGAATTTCTGTGGAGGCAGGGTGCCTTGATAACATGCTTGTCAGTGTGGACTCTGTAAATCACAGTAAAGTGACTCGGATCTAAAGGTTGGGCGCACCTGTGAGTTCAAGTTGGGCTTTGTTTGGCTTTCCCCAGAATAACAAATAATGTTGTAAACTTGAGCTGGGGCCTTTTTTTTTTTTTTTTTGTCCCGACAGAAGGTTCTACAACTTGGACTTCCCACTAGTCAGTGTAAGATTCAGGTGCTGTTAAATCTCTAGCTTTTCTTCAGCCCCATCTCTCATCTTCTCACTGCCCCAAACCTGCTTATTTCTTGACACAGCTCAGTGGATGTCAGGGTTTGGCATGGGAGAACCTCTTACCTTTCCTGAGCAGGGGGCTGAGCAATGGGTGGTGGCCTGTTGACTGGTCCTGAAACTGAGAGGAGCCCGAAACCAAGTGCGGACCAGCAGGAGCCACATAAAACAGTTCCGGGCACCAGGCATCCACGTGTCTTCCATCTGTCAACAATGATTCTTTTTTTTCAAGTCATTTTAAATCCCACAGTTCAAACATCTTCACCCCCACAAGTTGGAAATATGATTAGATTTTCTTGCGATATATAAGGACTAAGATAAAAATCTATAGGACCAGTAATTGAGAAAGTTGATAGTCAAAGTAGTCTTGAGAAAAATGAAATGTTTTCAATAAAACAAAGATATGCTTTAATTCAACCCTTTTTTTTGATAAATTCTGCATTGATCTTTGATTTCAGACTGCTTATGTTGGAATTTATTTTTAACCAGCGTAGCTGAACTCTGACGTGTTTTAAGCGTATTTAATGCTTTAGGGTTGCTTCACCCTGGTGTACTTGGCAGTCATCAGGCATTAACGGAGTCATTAACAGTTGAAGGAAAACAAATTGAAGAGGCGTCCTCTTTAGGCTGCACTTTTTCCAAATATACTTTGAATCTTTGCAGATTTATTGAGGGCTTTGAAAAGTAACTAATTCTTGTCTGAGTGAGGCTGAGAGAGTGAATTTTGGTGGTGTGCTTGGTCCTGGTTCTTGGCACTTGTATGTCTGTCTTTGTGTGTGAGAGAGAGAGGTGTGTGTGTGTGGTGGGGGGATTTCTTGTAGCCCAGGCCGGCATGAATTTCTTCTCTTCCATTTCCATTTTCCAATTGTAGGTCACAGGCCTGAGTGCGTCCCCTCCTTTTGAGAATCTGTTCTTGACATCATGTTGCTTACTAATGTTGGTTGCCAGCTGTTGGCCAAAACACTGTTGCTGGAAATTCACACTCACTGAGTCCTGACAATCCCTAGAAATGAGTGTTTCTCCCTTGACGTATAAGGGATGAAGTGGCAACAGACAGGCAGAGTTATGTCCAGCGACAGATCGCAGTGAGGGCTTCACCACAGGTGGAGTGTGTGGGAAGCAGGAGGAAGTTTGGCCGCAGAGGGTGAGCCTTGTTGGAGTGGCTGCTAGAGCCTGCAAGGACTTCTGAGTCTCCCACCTAGAGGATGGGTGCCCAGCATGGGACTGCGGGCCCTCCAGGACTCAGAGGGTACTCTGATGTGAGAACACAGAGCTACCCTGAGGCAGGACTCTGTGGGCGGGTGAAGGAGCCTTACAAACCACTATGCACAGTTGCTCTGATGGCAGAGTAGGCTAAAGGCGTCTGGCAGGGAGTCAGCAGCATCTGCAAATAGGATCAGACCAAGCTTGGGACAGAATCTGACATCTGCATTCCTATGAGAAACCCAACTTTCTCTAACACAAGGATGGTAGGGAGGTGCCTGGAAACATGGAGCACACATACAGCAAGCAGCACAGTGTGTGAGTGCGCACACCTGGGGACTTTACTTTCCTGTCTGTTCTGCAATTACATTAGTTCGTTACTCCTGGCATTTCTACTCGAGAAAGAAGCCCAGAATATTCTTAAGTACTAATCCTGGTAGAGGAGCAACATCATACTCCACTCCTGAGTTTTCAGGTCTGCCGTGCGTGCAGTTTTATAGTGTGCTTGGAACTGGGGTGAAGAAATTGAGCCCTGTTAGAGACAAAGGCAGATCTCATGGTCCATTGTCAACTCTGATGTTTGTGCTATTAAAAATTATTTGATTACATCCTGAGGTTGCTGACACTACTCAGAGAACCAAAGGAACACCTCGGGTGATTTGGAGACTACCCCAGGACAGTCAAGGAGCTCAAACTTTGTGCTGATTGCTAGAGACTTCGATATAAGAGCCATTCTCTAACTTGGCTAAGCACAGGGTCCACCAGAGTCTGTGGTCTCAAACATTTGCCTGAGGGGAAGAAGATAGGTTACAGTGTCTCATTTCCTCTGTGAGACAGGTTCAGGTAGAAGCTGGGGTCTAGGAAGGGCTTGTCTGCTATGTGACACACAGTACACACTCAGAATTTGCAGGGCCACTGACCACCTTCACTCTGCAGTTGTTTTATACCAAGCCACAGACATCATATCAATATGGAGCTAAAAGTTCTATAGAATCTTTCAGATATGACTTAAATGAATTATTAGCCAGCTTACATGGCCAGTAAACAGTAAAACCAAACTTGGACACTTTGTGTAACACCGTGATGATGGCTGTGGGTTTCCCCTACTCTTCCATTGTGGTAAAATACACAGAAAGCATTTCCCACCTCACTTCTTTTTAAATGGCACCTCCATAACACTCTTGTTTCATGGCGGGGGTGGGAGGCACACATGCATGTGGAAGGCCGAAGTCGGCTTCGGGATCTTCCTCTGTTCTCCACACTTTTATTTTTAAAGAGAGTCCCACACTGCACCTTGCTGTTTGTGGATCTGCCTTTCTCCAGCCTTTTAGTGGGGTTACAGGTGGATACCACCATGCCTGGCTTTTTACACGGGTGTTTGATGATCTGACCTCAAGTCCTGATGGTTGTATAACAAGCACTGTATCTACTGAGCTGTCTCTCCAGCCCTAATAACCTTATTCTTGTGAACTGAAACTGTGCCTGTTAAGCACGTGTGCCCACCGCTCCCCGCCAGCCTTCACTCTGCCTTCAGCTTCCGGGTGCTTCATTTTACTGCACGAGAATTTGTACTTGGTGACTTCCTTATTATTGTAGAGTGTAGATCTGAATTCCCTACCCTCTTAAGACTGAATGATATTCTATTCTTGCATCTTACTATTTTTAATGAGGGCTTATGATAAGACATTAAAATGAATGTGATATGATCACAGTTCTCTAAGAACTCCCAAGTTCTTAACTTATTTTTTTCATAGTTTATAAATCAGCCTCAAAAGATTGAATGTGAGGGCTGGAGATGTGGCCCAGCAGTTATTGAGCACTTGCTGCTTTTCCAAAGGACCTGACTTCCAGTCCCAGAACCCACTTCAGGTAGCTTACAACTGCCTGTAATTCTATCTCCCAGAGATAATGCCCTCTTCTGGCCTCTGTGTGCATTTGCATGTGCGTGCACACACACACACACACACACACACACACACACAAATAAAAATCTCTTCACATGCACACACAAAAAAACTGTGGAAACATCAGAATGGAACACTTAGTGCAGGACTACCTGAAAAACTGGTATTGACAGATGAGCAACTTCCTGCCTTTGAAAAACAGGCAGTGTGGGTGTTCCTCTAGAGGACCAAAGGGCTCAAGTGCCCAGAGACCAGAAGAATCATGGCAGATGGTGGTAGGTAGTGCTGTCCTCTCGGCTGAGATACCAACGCAGCCATGTGACAGATCAGTCACGGGGGTGCACCTGCCACTTCTCATCTCCTAATCCCACTCTTCTTCCTCAGCTGAACTAGATGCAGAGCACACACAGAAGGTCTTGGAAATGGAGCACACCCAGCAACTGAAACTAAAAGAGCGGCAGAAGTTCTTTGAGGAAGCATTCCAGCAGGACATGGAACAGTACCTGTCCACGGGCTACCTGCAGATTGCAGACAGGCGAGGTGAGCTGGGGCAGTCCTGGACTGCCTGCAGAGTCAGATGTGGGGAGCAGTCCTGGGTGGGCTCCTTGGAACCCAGAATCACAGTGTGTGCTGCTAGCAGGTAAGTGTCTGATTTACCCTTGTTTTGCTGCTTCTCATAGTTCTGAGTCTAGTTGAAGAATTAAAAAAGTAACTTTGTGGGGTGGGAGAGATGGCTGAGAGGTTAAGAGCACTGGCTGCTCTTGCAGAGGACCCAGTTTCGATTCCCAGCACCCACATAGCAGCTGACAGCTGTTGGTAACTGCAAGTCTAGGGGAGTCCACTGCCCTCTTCTGACCTCCATGGGCATTGCACAGCATGAGTGCACCTACATACATGCAGGCAGTATACTCCTACACATAAAATAAACTATTTAAAAAAACATTGTAAAATTAGAAACAAAGTTTTGCTTGTACAGAATTTGGAAAAATGTTTTGTTTTATGGCGCTCAGGCTTTACCCAGGATCTCATACATGCTAGGCAGGCATTTTGCTGAGCTAAGAAAAAAAATTTTTTTTAAGTTAAAAGACAAAAGAAATCACTCATAATTATAATGTACTTCTGTCCAGTCTAGTGAGTCTGTTTATGTAACTGGCATCAAAATGAACATCTTTGTGGCTGATTTTTCCTAATACAGTTGAGGTTTCTCCCCAGTTTTACAAATTCTTTGAATGACTAAAGATGAAGCTTAATGGTCAGCAGAGTGCTCTGCAGCCAGGGCCCCCAAGTTCAACCCTGAAGATTGAAAAAAAAAAAAAGGATGTTTTAAAGGATGGTCTGCTTTGTCAGAATGTACTTTAATAGAAGTTCTCCCTAGTGTCTGTGGAGTTTGGTTCCAAGACCCAAATCTGCAGCTGTACAAGTCCCTTATACACAATGGAATATTGCATGTAACCTATGCAATCCTGTGCAATGTAAATCATCTTCAGGTTGCTTAATACAGTATGTTTGTTATAAGCTGGAGAATCATGGCTAGAACAGTGTGCATACATGATGCGCAGATGCAGCCATCACGGGCCTGACCATGTTCTCCACCCCCATGTAGAACCCATGGAGAATATGGCTACTTGGATATGGATGGCCATTGGCATTCACTCACTTAGGTCCTGGTTACTTTCTACCGCTGTGCTAAAAACAGTCAGGAGTTGATTTCTCCATATATCTTACAGCCCATCATGGAGAGAAACCAAGGCAGGAACCAACCCAGAGGCAGGAACTGAAGCTGAGGAAACATTGCTTAATAGCTTGCTTCTCCAGCCTGTGCTCAGCCTTCTTTCTTATACAATCCAGAACCACCTGCTGGGGGTGGCATCACCCACATTGGGCTGGGCCCACACAGATCTCTTGACAATCAAGAAAATGCCCTGCAGACAGGACCACAGACCAGTCCAGTGGAGGAAATCCCTCAGCTGAGGTTCCCTCTTCCTAGGAATGTCAGGTTGACAGCCGAAGCTATCAGCTGTCAGCAATGCCTTGTCAACTTGACGTACAAACACATCACTGTTAAACCATATCCTTTCCTTTCTTGTTTGTCCCCAAGATCTTATGTTAATATCATAACATAAAACAAAGAACAGCTTTAAAAGTCCTGTGGTCTTTAAAAATTCAAACACTTAAAAAGTCCAGTGTCTCTTTCAAAATACAGAGTCTGTTAATTGGACCTGCTTGTAAAGTCCAAAATAAGTTAAATGCTTCTTACTTCACAAGGGAAGAACTGGACACTCAAAGCAAAATGAAATCCACAGCATAGACACCTAGGATTCACTCGCCCTCTTCTGGGCTCCACAGGACTCGGGGACAGCTTTGCTTCTCTGGCTCTGCCATTCACAGCACATGCAACTTGTCTTGTAGGTTCATACCAGCTCCATTTCTCACCTGCCACTGTCCTTGGTGATCACCCACCTCTGCTTTATCCTGGGGTTCTCACTGCAGCTGAGACTGTACCTTTCCCAGCGGTCTTTCCTGGACTCACATGGTGGGAGGCCTTAGCCGCTTTCCACAACCCCTTCAGATCTGTAGCTTTCATGCTACCAAAACCAGGACCACATGGGAGACTATATTACACGTTGCCAAATTATGCTGCCAGTTTGGTGTACAGCCTTGGCCTCCTGGTATACAGCTTCTGTGTGCTGACCCTGAAGAATACTTCTGAGATTTCACCTCATTGATGCTGGTACCACTGCTCTTAATTAGAGCTGATTCTCTGGCTCCACCTGACCAGCATTGATTGTCCCAGTAAAGCACAAAAGACTCCCCAAACTTCTGAACTGAGCCTATCACACAAACGGCCCACTAGAATCTTTGCTTCCCTATAAAATTTGACAAGCTTCCATTGTCCACATCTTTTTCAGCAGTATCTTCTAAGTTCCTACAGCTGCAGCCATAGCCTACTCTCTGGTACCAGTTTCTGTCTTGTTTCAAAAGGGTTAAACATGAAGACTTTCTCTCAATGTAGTGGTATCCTGAGGAACAGCATCCAGATGCAAATGAAGAGATATTAGCAGGGTGTAGTAGAGTGCCTTTAATCCCAGCACAGGCAGGTGTGAGATGGAGGCCAGCCTGGTCTACATAGCAAATTCCAGGCCGGCTGGGGCTGCAGAAAGACCCTGTCTTAAAGGCCACCAAAAAGAAAGAAGGAAGGAGGGAGGGGAAGGCACATTAAGGGAATGTGAAACACTGGGCTCTCCCTGGGGGCATACAGCTGGCGCAGGTAGGGCAGTGAGGCCTTGGCGGTTGGTGTTTCCCGGTGGCGGGTGCGGTGCAGTCTGCCCAGGCCTGCCATCGTCTCCTGCAGCCCTCCTCCCCCGTCTCCTCACTCACCTGATCTGTTTTCCTCGTTTGCCCAGCTTCTCCTCCTGTTCACTCCCAGTGGATTTGTCCTTTGTCCCTTCCCAGGAGAGGTGTCAGAGGCAAAGACAGGACAGTGATGAGACTGCTTCCGGAGTCAGCCTCCTGCCCGTTTCTCCCACTGATTAGAAAGGCCAGGGGTTTTCCTCAGAGCACTGTGTTCTTGGACCTTAGTGCTGGAGTTGACCGTACAGTGGGGAGGAAGCTCCTGTGGGAGGAAGTGGAGGTCTTGTGCAGGGATCTGTATCCTGCTGAGTAGTCCTGAGAAGGCCGCCACAGAGCACCGTAGAGGGGACTCAGGCATTGCTCTCGGCTCTGGAGGCTCTGGAGCGCAGCAAAGTTCATGGAGGCCTGGAGAGCATCTTCTCGGTGTTCTCACACGTGGCCGGCACGGGGCACTCCGGTATCTTTTCAGGGGTGATGTTGTTGGGAACGGAAGGAACCTTGGGCCTTAGCATACTAGGGAAGTGCTTCAGTCCTTGGTGTGTCTTTATAATCTTGTTTTGGGTCCCTTATGACCGCCCCTAACCTAAATTACCTTAATACTCCAAATCAAACCACTTATATTGGAGGTTAAGGCTTCTCGGATTTCTTTGGGGGTCTTCAGTCGGTCAGCCTTCTGCTCTCCGCTTCTGCTGGAACCAAGAGCACCTCTGTGGGCGGTCTCCAGGCACCTGGGGCTGTTCAGAGCCACCCGGACTTCCCAGCTTCCCAATCCTACCCATCTTCTTCAGGAAGGGTCTTCATCTCCAATGGTAGAACCAGTGAAGCTTAATTTAATCTGTCAGTACAGTAAATTTCTACAGTGAGCACGGCATTCTAGACTCACTTTACTGAATCAGAAATAGCAGTCTGAACTTTTCTCCCTTTCAAAAGCATCATTTTTAGCTAAAACAAGGCCATGGAAAGTTTCATTTAGAAACACGTCAGAGGAAAAGGTACAGGCCCACTTGTGACCATGAGCCTATGGAGCAGGGAACCAAAGGAGGCCCTAGAGTGGGCCACCACAGGCCCACAGCCTGTAGGGACCCAAGTGTGTTAGGGCCCGATGAGAGACTGTAAGAGCCTGCCTGGGTTTGTTCTTCCCTGCACCCTGTAGGCCTGATTTCTCAGAGAAATGTCTGCATTGACTTCGGGTATCAGGATGTTGCAAACAAGATCTCATGGGAGAGGTCCTACTCTGCCTGCCTCCTAGTTTCCATGGTTGGTTAGAGTTCAAGTTCTCTAAACTTGAGAACAGTACTAATCTCCTAAAGCCAAGGCTGCCTCTCTGCCCACTTATACTGATCCAGCCTTCAGCCCTTGGTGTTAAAGTGGACTCAGATCCCTAGGAGAGAATGTGATGAGTGTTTGTGGCAGTGCTGGTTTTGACAGCAATTAGGAAAGGCAGAGGGAGCAGATGGAGATGCACCCAGATGTGCTACAGTGTCCCCAGGACATAGTCTGGAATGCAAATGACCGGCTGTGATTTTACCTTGCTGTGCTTATCGCCCCCATGAGAGTTCATGGAATTGTGACTCCATTCCTCCTTTTCATTTTAACTAGGAAATGCTTTAAATATCAAAAAGGAAGACAATAGTATAATATGCCCACACTTCCAGACATAAATTTTAACATTTGCTTCAGATCTTTAAAAAATGTGTTTAAGTATTCCAGGATGCAAAGGCATAATGTCCTTATCTTTGTTTCTTGCAGCCCCTCCAGCCTCTGTGCTCTTTCTGATCATGACCACCTTTCATCTCCAGAGTCAATCAGCCTTTACCATGTACCTGTGTAATCTAAAACAGTAGATACTCTGCACCTTATAAAACCTTAACAGAGGACAGGGGATAGTGGCATGCACGAGACCCCAAGTTCATTCCCCAGCATCATCAAAACTAAACAGAAAAGCGTATTTACATACACTATGGTGCATACACTATATACATCATCTTGTAGCTTGATTCTCAGGGCTATTGATAATATCTGTTCAGTTCAAACTTGATTTTTAGTCATTTATTTACATTGAACAAATATAATTCATTATTATGAGTACTTGTTCCAGTTATTATTAAAAATAGTCTGGCAGGCTGGAGAGATGGTTCAGTGGTTAAGAGCACAGGGTGCTCTTGCAAAAGACAGGGTTTGGTTCCTAGTACCTATGTGGTGGCTAACATACATCTTTGAGTTCTAGGGGTTCCAATGCCCCCTTTCTGGCTCCTGTGGGCACTGCATGAACTGGTACACTTAACATGTACCCTCAGGCAAAACATTCATACCCATAAAAGAATTTTTTTAGTTGGTAAAAAACAAAAGTACGGGCTGGGTGTGATGCATCTGCCTTCAATTCCAGGTTGATCTGCGAGGCGCTGGTTTACATAGAGAGTTCCAGGTCACCTGGGGCTACGGGAAGACCGTATCTCAAAAAACCAGGAAACAAAACAAAAAATAAAGTGCAGATATGGCTGGGACAAGAAAACAGCCTAAGGAGCTAGGACTAATTTCAGTTTGCAGTGAGAGGCACATCCTGTCCTGGTGCTCAAAGGGAGGGAGGGAGGCGGGCTTGGCCCATCTAGACCAGAGGAGGCTGCTGCTTCTCTGGCTTTCCCCTTTCCCCTGTGTGCAGTGAGGGCCCTAGCCCACAGGGTGGTGCCACCCACTAGGGGATCTCAGGAAAACCTTTCTGTCAATTGACCTCACAGAACAAGACCAGAGGAATGTTTCTAAGTCAACAGTTCAGTGTCACATTTAAATTTTTGCCCAGAAAAATAAACCAGGGGTGATACTTTTTTGACTTTAATTTCCTCTGGTGCTCATTTTTAAATTACCTGCCTTTCTTTCATTGAGTCGTGTGCTTTGCTTGTGGATTTCAGCTATTACAGATTCTGATACATGTTATTCTCTCAGTCTGTAGCTTGTCCTGTTTAAAATGGGCCTTGGCTACATAGGTGATTGGCTTTGGCAGCTTGCTCCTTCCCCACCCTTTACAGTTATGCCTGCTCTTGTCTGTTACTGGCTTCTTGTCCACTCTGTAAGATTTCAAGTTCTTGACAAAACCTTATGTGGTTTGATTGGAATTGCAGTTTCTACAACTGAACAGTTGTGGTGTTGGACATTTTGAATGCATATTGCTCCTCATTCATCCTGAGTAGTTAATGGAACTTGCCTCAGAAACTGCCTGGGTTCAGTGGCAACTCTGAAGAGCTGTCTTCATGGTTATAGAGCATCCTGCTCTATTGTTAATCCCATGGAATGTATGCCAAAATTATCTTTAGTTTTCAAATACGTTAGCATACATACCATGTTCACAGAACTTTTTTCCAGCCTTTGCTCTTGCCTTCCTGAGATGACTCATTTGTAGCCAGGCATGGTAGTGCATGCCTGTGATCCCAGCACTTGGGGTGCGTGTGTGCGTGTGCATGCACATGCAGGATATTGGACTTACTTTGAGCATCTTTTCCTTGTTTGGTGTTTTATTGTTGGTTTTGTTTTGTTTTGAAGACACAGCTTCACTTCGTGGTCTTCGCTGGACTGAAACTCACAGTGATCCACCTGTCTTTGCCTCCTGAGTCTTAGTTTTCTTTATTTTGTAGTGAGGCATTTGAAGCTTAAGAATTTCCTGTTTGAATACTATTTTAGCTGGATTATAGACAGCTTTTGATATTTAATAGTGTATTTTGTATGTATACCATGTGGGGTGGTGCTTGCCAAGTGCACATGTAGAGGTCAGACAACTCTGTGGAATTGGTTCTCTTCTTCCACTTTTACATTGGTTCCAGGGATCAAACTCAGGTTGTCAGGTCTACATCATAGGGTGGCAAGCACCTTCACCCAGTAAGCTCTCTGCAGGCTCTGCTTAAGATTTATTTGTCCACCTATTATCTTTCTAAATCAATTTAGGACAGATATTGTCAGTCAAAGGGGTCTATTAACAGTTTTTACTTTAAAACCATAGCAAATAATATATGTTCATGCCTAAGTACTGAACCACACATCCCTACAATTCCAACATTTGGGAGACTGAGGCAGGAGAGGATCACATACTTTTGGGGGAGGTATTTTCAGATGGGATCTTGCTAGAGAGCCCAAGCTGGTATGGAGCTCCTGTCTGTGCCTTCCCAAGCAGAGAGATAACAGGTCTGAGCCGCCATGCTGGGCTATAATTCCCTTCAGTTAGCAGGTTTAAGTTCATTTACATTTATGGGGATTACTGACATTCTAGGCCTCATCACTGTCTTTGTGGCGCTGTTTTCTTAAAAGCTTGTCCTCTCCTACAAGTCCAATTTTTGTTCTACTCCTGTACTTTGTAAAATAGTACAGCACAAGCAGGAGGCTCTGCCTTTTCTCAGAAGTCAGAGCCCCAGCCAAAGGCCAGAAGAGCTTGCACAACCACACCCAGCCCAAACCTGCAGAAGAGCCCAGGGGGGTTGCGGGTGATCACAGGGTCATACCCATGCCCCCAAGCAGCCAGGGCATCTGGGAAGCACACCAAACAGCCATGAGTGTAGCTGTGACCTCTGTTGTGCTTTTGATCTGGCTCAGGGTGGCATTGTTCTCATAACTGTAAGCTTTACTCCCCACTAAGAAAGAGAAAGTACATACTCTTAGCCTGTTTTAACAAACGTAACATCATTGTGTGTCAGAAGATGAACACCCCCTCCCCCAAGGCTCTTGCCCTTCCCCATCATCCTGTTTACTCAGCACTCTCCTACTTGGAACCTATTTAATTCATTTCTTAAACCCAAGTTCCCAGTCTTTTTGGAAAATAATTGGCTTCTCTGAATATGATTTCCCTTCAGCTGCTCTCCTGGAGCTGTGAACGTACAAGCTTTTGCAGGTCTTTAATTTTGCATCTTTTTATTTCTGTGTTTTGGGGAATTTATTCATTGTGCTATCTAGTTAAATTGTGTTCTTGGTTCTCACTAATCAACTTATATTCCTCAAGTTTTTAATTTCATTAATGAACTCTGTATTGTTTGGCTCTGACAACTGGCTTTTAAAAATTGCTTCGCCAGGGGATGGTAACACTTCCTGCGTACCCTCACTCCTAGTGAGAATTTATTTCCTTGCTTTTGAAACTCAAAGTTCATGACACATCCTTCCAGAAACAGTTTCTATTTCAGGCCTCTGTCAGCTTTATTGACTGGTGGTGGGAAGGTAACTCCAGTCCGAGGAGTGGGGCATCCTGTCCTTCCCTAGGCTCTCAGGCAGGGTGGCCCAGCCTCCCACTGCTAAAGCTACTAATAAATCAGTGTAGCCACAGCAGGGAGCTCTTGGTTCTATGAAAACACCAGTGTCTAACTGTGCTGGCCCTAGGAGGGGAGTTACTAACTTCCTACCCCTGCATGCTGACTTATACCTTGCTCCCAACACCAGCTGCAGGCAAGAGCTGTGGACAAAGGTAATATAAGAAATCAGGTGACTTGGGACAGATGGATTTAAGCTGGAGTGTCATTTGGTACCAGCAGGAGCAATGAGAACATCCATGTAATTAGCTGATAGATTGACTGTGAGAGGTAAGAAGTACAACTTCTTGTCTTCCCAGAGCCCATGGGCAGCATGTCGTCCATGGAGGTGAACGTGGACATGCTGGAGCAGATGGACCTGATGGACATCTCTGACCAGGAGGCACTAGATGTTTTCTTGAACTCGGGAGGAGAGGATAACACTGCGCTGGCTGCTGGTTTAGGTAAGGGTCAGGCATGACCAGACCAATACTGATCTCTAAACCCAGCTTCTCCCATGAGCTCACTTTTCCATATACAGATAAGGATGTGGTTGTCATCTAAAGGACCAGGGTGGGAAGGGGGAGTTCTCCGTGAATCATTCACACAGTCCATCAGCAAGCACAGCTGGCTTTTCAGTTTCTTCCACATACGGGGTTAGAAGCAAGCCTCAGGCATACCTCAGCACCACGATACAGAGGGTCCAGATGTTTCTAACTTCATCCTCCTCTCAGCCCTGTACCCAGAAGGCTGTCCTCTGTAGAAACAGGGAAGATTTGGTCAAAGCCGAGTCTCACGTTCAGTTCATCTAGCCCCTGTGAAGTTGGAGAGCCCTGAGGGCCCAGTAATTCTGCCTACTTAGAAAAGCTCAGAAGCGCCGAGGTTCTCGCTTTACTGGCACCGATGTGCTTTTAAAGAGTTCTTGGTCTTTCCCAGTGTCTGGCTAAGTAAGGAACAGAATCAGCTGGTCACTTTCTGGCCTCCTGTGGTGGTTCCTGCATTGAGAGCAGCTGGGCTGTGGCGCCAGAGACAGGCAGGCAGCCCTTTCCCCTTGGCCACAGACTGGTGACTTCAGTGGCAGTTTCCAGCCTTAACTCTTTGCTAACAGGGACCCCACCCCTTTCTTTCACAGCACCGGAATCTGAGCCCTGTCAGAATGAAGTTACTCTTCAGGTTCCAAATCTCTCATCAGGCTCCGAGCCACCTGCCTCACCCTCTGCTTGCGCTGACCTGGACACCAGCGACGCCCCTCTCGTCCAGTCTGATGAGGAAGAGGTGCAGGTGGACACTGCCTTGGCCACTTTACACACTGACAGAAAGGCCACCCCAGATATCAGTGATGACAGCGACTCCACTCAGAGCATTTGAACAGCCGTGAGCCGTGTTCAGGGTTCTTGCGAAGGTAGGCAGCTTTAGAAGTTCTTGACTTTACACAGTTGCCAATGGTGTGTCAGAAACCAACCAGACAAGAGCTAACAATAAAGTCTGGGGACTAAACATGAAGCTGAGTAGTGACTGGTGGGTATGTAGCTACTTTGTTCTACCATACCGGTGCTTACAGCTGGAGTGACGGAGCAACTACTGAGGACCTCCAAAGAGGCGCTTATA
This sequence comes from Eospalax fontanierii, assembly GCA_035773235.1. NCBI lineage: Eukaryota > Metazoa > Chordata > Mammalia > Rodentia > Spalacidae > Eospalax > Eospalax fontanierii. The sequence continues at coordinate 10,205,692 of CM069547.1, forward strand.
TAAGGCAGGCCTGGGCCTTACTGTTTTACAAGGAGAACAATTCTGTTAACATGTAACCCATTGTGATCAGATTAGGACCTGAACCTGTCAGGTGAACCACCACCAGGCCAGCCCTAGAACACTTGTGCCCCGACAGAAATAGACTTGATCCAAAACAACTGGGCTCGCTCTTGCTCACATAGGGAAGGCTCCCAAGTACACTGAATCCTGTCCCCACTGGAGCCACGGCATGGGGGAAGATGAGGGCAGCACACAGCAGCTGAGCCCCTAACATGACAATGTCTTAGTAGCCCTACTTCCTGGCCAGAACGGAGCCATTCCAAAGGTTCACTCATCTTCCACAAGACAGACAAAATGTCCAAAAAATTGTTTTTATTATTAAACCTTGTAGTACAAACCTGAAAAGTAAACAAAAACTGGCAATAAACCACATGAAGTCCTCCCTCTCGAGGGAGGGTGCAGAGCAGCGCTAATAAATTAAAGGTCAAACTGTAAGCCATAGGCGGAAGTTTACTGTCAAAAGAGGGAAAGTACACAGCAAGGCCATAAAAACCAGACAACCACATTGGAAAACACTCGACTGTTATGTAATCGTTAAATATTCCGAAACAGTTCAGTCTTCTGCAACAACAACCAACAGAGTGGATCCTCGGATGCTCCTGGCAGTCACCACTGGCAAGCTCAGTGCAACATGGGTAGCTAGGACTGATCCAATTATGAAACGAAGAACAGCTTGTGAAAACAGTTTCCCTTTTTTATTCCACACATACTGTACACACAACCGGAGAAGGGCAACAGCTACTCCATTATCATGTTTTGTTGTTGTTCAGTGATGTAAGCAGCACTTAGAAATGTTACAAGAAAAACCCTGTAAGCATCCAATCCAGCCGATGAAGAAACTGAAATGTAAGGCTTTTTCTTCATCTCGTCTTCTCACCCTCCCCTCCCCCCACCAAGAAAAGGCTCAAGTATTTAAAACAATTTACAGGCGTATGTACAAAAGGGATGGGATTCTTTTTTTTTCCTTTTTGTTAAAACATGAAGAGAAAAAATAGGATGAGCGCAAATGCGTGTTCACATTCAGAACTGCAGACCTCCTAGTGGCTCTAAGTGTGATCAGAAACAAAAGAACTAGAATAAGGTTAATGCTGACGTGAAAGGTGTGAAACTTGGGAGATGAAGCGGAATGTCAGAAAGATTGCACGTTGACAACAGGAAGCTCTTAGGGCTTCAATCAATTTTTTTCCGGTTTTTTTTTTTTTTTCCTCTCAAGGATGCTATTGAAGGGTTTTTGTTTGTTTGTTTGTTTTTGTTTTTTTGATAAAGTAGCCAACAGCACCAAAAAATAACAGAATGGGATTTCCTAATGAAATCAGGCACAGGTCTCCCTCAGTGACCCTCCAAGGCAGGCAGTCTTTATCTTCGTCCTCTCTCTTCCTCAGACGGATGCATAGTGATGTGCTGGTAGCAAGAACCTACTCACTCAAACCTCCACATTTTGCCTTCAGCTGCCATAACCGCCCAGCAAACAGAGCGGGGCTCTCCGGTTCCAAAAGTTACAAACTCACCTCGCACTTGCCAGAAGAAAAGACAGCCAAAGTAAAGCCAATTCAAGTTTTTTCTTTGTGTGTGTGTGTGTATCTCCTATCCCTTTTCTGATCTAGAAAAATCTGCTCACATAACTGATAGTTTTAAAATTTGTTCTCGAAACTTCACCCTCTTCAAAAATGGGTTAAAAAGCCTTTTCCCCCCAATAGTTACAAAAAGAAAAAAAAAAACAAAACAAAACAAACAAACAAACAAAAAAAAAACAAAAAGACTTTTGTCAGCCACAGGGGCAACAGAAATTAATACAGCCCCTCAAGGGTTTTTAAAACAGTGAGTACGGCAGTTTCCAAAATCTGACTGCAGTATCTATGTATTCTAAGTACAAAAAAACTTCAACAGTTTAATGCTAAAACAAAATTAGTTCTCTAAAACCAGAAGAAAATCTTCTTTAGAGCTAGTGCAAAGACAGCTTGTATCCTACAGCAAGTACTCCAAACTAGAATATAGTAATTACAAAAAATATATAAAGGACCATGGGTGCTGGCATCTTCATGAGCTCGAAGCACTTTTGGATGACCCAGAGGATGACAGCCGCGACGGGGGAACGTCCACGGTGGCTCTCTTGCGGGGACCTCTTTTTGGTGTGGGTTTATTTAGACAGTTCTCAATGCTGCCGTTTTTGCTGGACACTTTGCCGCAGATCTGGTTGACCAAACTGATGATCTGCTCCTGCCAGAGGAGGGAGACCACACAGGGTTAATACAGCAGAGGGGTTCCGACACCAACCTCACCTTAAGGGACTTGTGTGTGGCACGGGACATGGGCAGCTGAGATGCTGTGGGTGTTGGGCTTGGGACTGGGTAAGGTGACACTAAGCAAGAGCCCCCCTGGTGCTGGAGAGATAGCCCAGCAGTCAGGAGTACATCTTGAGGCCTGAGTTCAATTGCAGAACCCATGTTGGGCAACTTGCCTGTAACGTGGGGGGGATCCAATGCCTCTGGCCTCTAAGAGCACCTGCATTCATGGACATACAATTAAGTGCCTGCCTTACAAAGGAGAACAGTGCCTCCTACCAGCTGGGTCCCTCCTGGTTAGGGTCAAGAGAGAGAAATAATGAAACAAAATGTCCAACTGGAAGTCTAGGAACTGCACATAGTCTTTCTAAGAACAGTGGTCAAATCTGGGTTACAGCTTCATCCAAGGTGAGGCACCCAGGTCTACACACCCAAGACCAGGGCAGCTTAGGAGATCAGCCGGCTTCTTTTGAACACCACTGGACACCTAAGCTCACTGGGCCCAACTGTGAGGCTTTAACATCAGCTCGGGGCTTAAGCTCATATCCTCTAGGATTGTGACAAACTCCTAATATTGCTTGACTCCCCGTGGCTGCCTCACACTGCCGCGTCATGTGCTAGACGCATATTGCTTTAACTCTTCCCTCAACAGCAAAGTGCCATCCACCTCTCTGCCCACATATGTCCCTAAACAGGTGTGGTGGTCACATCTGTAATCTCAGCCCCTTGGGGGGTTGAGGCAGGGGGAGCACATTTGGGGCCATCTTGGGGACACATAGGGAGAATGTCTCAAAAAACTATTTGTAGCTTCAGCACTATACCTCATGTACACATTAGACTTTAAAAGAATACAGAAGCACAAAGTTCAAATGTCTGGACACCGTGGCTGGGCGCCTTCTATAAAGAAAGGCTCTATACATAAAGGCACCTGAGGTCAGTTTAGTCTAAAGCCTGACCTCTGGCTCTGAAAAGCTCCAGAAGTGACAAAATTGTAAAAACATACTTGCTGTGGTCAGTTAAGTGTCCTGCCTCCTGCACACTTAACTTCGCCTGCATTGTCCTCAGTCTACCTGCAAGGGCCAGCAGTCCGGTAACCTCGACTCTGCCTGGGAGCTTCACAGTACACAGAAGGCAAAAAGCAAGAGTCTTCAAGAATAAAGTGCACAGGGTGGAAGACAGCAGACTCCCCTGGGAATGGCCCGCGTAGGAGGGACTTGTGTACAGGGGGGGTACGAAGGAACTTATACTGGTTTTATACGCTTGATATTCTCCAAACACAAACCAGTTCAACTCCATGCAGAACCCTGGGTTGACAGTGTGAAAAGGGCATCAGATTGCCTGTTGTGCTCCCAAGCTGACCTGCTCTCGGGTGGGATGCACAGTCTCCAGGCCCTGCCTGCTGCTGCTGGCAATCTCCTGCCCTAACTGGTGGTAGGAGCCAACCTAGGCTTGGAGAGAACTTTGAAGTCATCTGGAAGAAGTTGCTAGGGCGTGTTGCCCATGTTCTGGAATTTTAAGCATGTTCTGACATTTGCTGTTTGTAAAAAAAGGCAGGAAACCCAGTAAAGTGTACTTGCAACTAAACAAAGGATGAAGACAGACCTACTTTCAGTTGTCCAACCTTCAAGCTCAGTGCTGGAGTCTGATCTACCACTTGACCCATTCTCAGCAAGCTTGGGGCGAGTGTATGATGATCTCGATGTGCTCATCTTCCATGCAAAGAGCCTCTGATCAGGTGCATGAGAAGTACAGCCAAGGACTGAAGTGAGGGGAGCAGAAAGGTCCTGCCAGATTTGGCTGGGAAGACAGGGCTTCAGGGCCACATGGGGATGCACTGCAAGCTCAGACACAGTGCCGACGGCCATGGTCCAGAAAAGATGCCCAGAAGGGCAGCAGGTTGACCAGGAAACAGAACATCCCAGCACAGGGCTGTGAGCCAGAAACTAACCAGTGAGATGGAGCATGGGCTATAGGCTATCAGAGTCCAGACCTGGCTTTTACTCAGGTGTTCTCTGTCCAAAGGAGGATTATGAAGACTGCAGAAACCAACAACAGCTGGGGGGGGGGGGGTTCCGAAAGTACAGTGAGGTAGGCGTGCTGTGTGAATCATGGTGCTCCCTTAGACTGTCTGTTTGGACCTGGGGGTTCATTTGAAAGGTGCCACAAACAGGACATGCAGAATTGGATGCAGAACCCAACAGCAAGAAAGAAGTCTGCAGAAGTCCGCCTCGGGGAGATAGACACAGTGGGTCCCACATGGACAGGAATCCCAGCAGGTAGGTAGCAATGAACTAGACTCCAGGGTTTCCAGAAAGTTAAGTCTTCAAGTTCAAGCATCCCACTAGGAACAGGAGTCATGAGACTATGGGAGTGATGGGTGACAACAGCAGACAGGTGTCCATTCTAGCACTTCTTCCGCGGCCCTGGTTCAAAGGTTACTTCAGACCTGCAGAAGCATGTTCATGCTATCATGGCCTCCAAAGCAGACCTGGGCTCAAAACACTCCCTTCCCTGCCTCATTAACATACAAAACCTCAGGAGAAGCTGCAAGGAAGAGCCCTGACATCATCCTATCAGAGACCCAAAAGGATAGCCAGGAAAGTCCCTGCAACAGCTCCCTCTGCAGTTTCCTGGCTACACAAGACGATGGGCAGAGAAGGCTGCACCTCACACCTGGCCTCAGGTGACCACTTGCAGCTGCCCTCTCTCCCTGTAGGGCTAGCAGCAGTCTAAATTTCCTTAGTATCCTGGCTGGTATAGACCCCGGGAACCACCTGAAGCCCATTCTTTGTGCACTTAAGGCCTGCTGGCCAGGACTGCCCACAGTTGCATGGGTTCAGCAGGAAGGGGAAAGGCACAGGTTTAGGAAGCAGGCAGCTTGCTAGGGAAGGAAGTGACAGTAGGCTTATGAGAACTATCACTTTAGGGTGTCCCAGCCAGGATGACACCTTGCATATGTAGTGAGTGAGAGTAGCCAGGTCAGGAACGTTGGCAAGCATCCTGCTGTGAGGGAACAGACAACCACAGAAGAGAGTTTCCTAGGCTGGTAGTGCAGCTACTAGGCAGTCCAGAGAGGTGGGTGGCCTTGGCTGCCTTCTCTGAGTGGTCGTTATTGCTGAGACTCACTTTCCATGATATAATGGGAAAGTGGGTGGCATGATGTCTGGCCCTCCACCACCTCCATGCAAAATGGGACCTTGCTAAGCAAAAGGAGCAGTCAGTCTGGCAAAAGCTATGTGAACAGGAACAGGATGTGAAATGAGGCTGGACAGGTAAAAGCAATCTGAGGAAATGGGCCCAAAGATGTCACCCCCGCCTCTAGTCTGGAGATGAACAACCAAGCCCCACTAAGTTGACAGGAGCTTTTGTTTTCCTCAGCCTCTATACATCAATGGCCAGGCCCTGATCTAATGTCACCAGGGCTGAGAGGGTGCCTTGCCTGAATAGGAACTGACCTCATCGTAGCGGTACATCAGCTTTAGCCCACGGCAGGACTTCTGTTTCTCTACATGGCGCAGGGCACACTCCAGGCAAAACACGACGTTCTCATTCTCCTGTACAACCTGCAGGGACAGTGGTAGAGCTGAGCTCAAGGAGACCATACCTGCCCAAGTCAGGGGAGTGGGGAGTCAGTGACTCACAAACACTTCAGTGGGTGAGAAACCAACAGCCTGCCACAGTCTAGGACAGGGAATTGGGGGGGGCGGGGGGGGGGGGCGGGAGGCGGCTCTGCTTTGGCCCTCAAGGCTTCCCAGATCCATCTGTAGTTTCCACATTGAGATGGGACAAAATGCATTGGTAGATGCTTAGAAGGCTCTCAAGTTCTGGACTTGGCAGTTTCTGACCAAACATCCTAGCTCAACAAGAGGTGCCAGGATGGGCCTGGTGGAAGGTGAGAAGCTAGGATACCTGCACGGTCCCTCCTCTGGGTGCTCCAACAGTGAAGCAGGTTCTCGTCGGTGCTCAGAGTAGCTTGGAAGATCCACCCAGAGGCACGAGCTATCCTGAGCTTCATTGGGAACTAAACTCAATACGCCACCAACATTCAGGGCTCCCGATCTTCAGTACTCAGAGGACCTGCATAGCACTGCCTCCAAAAACACATGCCTTGCCACCTGAGACTACATTTGAGAGCACTGACAGAGGGCCTGGATGGGCTGGGACAATGGACTCCCATCCTTATCTGGACCTCAAGACTGATTTAACTCCTGGCATAGTTGCACATTCCTTTAGTCTCAAGACTCAGGAGGTAGAGGGATCTCTGAGTTCCAAGCCAGCCAGAGACATAGTGAGACTGTCTCTAACAACACACAAACATAAAAATGAAAGTCCTGTCTTAACACTTTGATGTCGGTATTAAATTGGGAGGTGTTCCTGCAGGGCAGCTCATGAAAGACCTGAGGTTTTTATCTCAAGTGCTTCTAAGTAAAGAACAGAGAACAAGCTGTCAGCACAAGGCAATGACACTAACAGGAACAAATCACATTTCTAATACTCCAAGGGCTAAGCAGAGGAACACGAGCAGCATTAAACAAAAAAGCATGCACAGACAGTGTAAATAAAACCCTGAGATTTTCATTCCCAAGCATCTCAAGACAAATGAGCTGAGAGACATGCGGAACACAAATGAAGCCTCCATTGCTCTAGTCTGGAGCACCCAACTATGTGGACAGGATCTACCTCCACTGTCCTGATGAGATATAGAATCACCATATACACATACTTCTGGGTGAGTGTAAGGGCATTACCAAAAAAATGTAGCTGAATGAAGGTGCCACCATTAACAGGGTAGGTTCCTGGAATGAATACAAATGAGGGGGAAAGCTTCCTGACTGTAGACATAATGCAACCCAGTGTGAGCAGCTTGATCCACACTCCCACCACCATCCTGCCAGGAGCAGGATTAGACCCTAGCAGGCTTAGAGAAGGGCCTGTGGTAGGTCCGGTCTGAGTGCACACTCACCATGGACAGGTAGCATAAGTGCTGGCAGATCTGACACCTTCTCTCAGATGTCTCTAACTGCAGCCACTTTCGAGGCTTTTTCTTCCCATCTGCTACTGTGCTGTTGCTGTCATGGCTGCCATAGCGTGCGGAGGAGTGGAGGCCGGCCTCGAACAGCTGCCTGCGCTGCCGCAGCTCCGTATCCCTGTGCAGACACAGGGAAGGCGCCATCAGAAGGCTTTACACAAACAATGGATAACCAAACCTCTGCTCCCCATCCAGTAGATACATGTCACCATCTCTTTGGAGTAGATGTGCCCAACAATTAAGCATAGTGAAGCCTAGCCATGGGTAGAGGCCCAGCAAACCTTCCCCAGCTGGGGACCATACCCTTCTGTCAAAAGGTCAGGTAACCCTCAAGGCTACACGGTGACTGGGCTTTATCTAGGGTTACAGATGCTCTTTCTCCAAGCCTAGGATACATTTCACCTACTTGCTGGTACTACAGTTAAGACTCTCCCTATCTGGTGGACATCTTTGTGCACCACCAGGGGAGGGAGAGATCTAACACGGGCCGGGCATAAGGAGTACCCTGTACTTCCATGACTGTCTAACCTGCTTTAAGCAGAGGAGTTCTTTCAGCATCTGTGAGAAGCGAGATGGGCCAAGTCAAAGCAGTCCCACACCAGTGTCGGGTGAGTTGCTGCTCATACACTCTGATGTGTCTGTGTCCGCGTCTGGCAAGAAAGCCAAGGGCTGGTCGTGCTCCATACCACCTCCCCAAACCTAATGCTTCAGGAGAGGTAGGTACTATTATAAAGTAGGGATCCAACATCCACATTCCCTTCACCGCCTTAAGAATTAACTTTTTGGGGCCACAAATCTTTCAAATCACCTCACCAAAAGATTCTGAGTCCTGACATCATTCAGGAAAACAAAATAAAATGGAACAGAAAAGGCTTCCCACCCCAAAAGGCTCAGGTGGGTCTGATGTACCGGGGAGCTCCTGCCTGCTCAGGCCAGCCCTCCACCCAGCTATGTGGCCTCTCCCAGAGTCCCAGGAAACCAGGCCTGCAGTACCTGAGCTCGTCCAGAAGGGCTGATATGGTACTGAGGGTGGGACCGTTTTCCTTTTTTGCTTCCGCTTGTGCGATCTGGTACAGCAACTTCTCCATGGAGAACGGCTTAGCTATGTGACGGCGCTTCATCTCCTGAAAGAGGGATCACCTTTACAAAGGCCGATCGACATGCGTGAACAGCTGCCAAAGAGCGGCCAGCAGACCACCTGAATTTGTACTAAAGCAACTGTATCACTATGCTTCTCTAGAGAACAGCACCAAGTACCAGAGTTCTAGTACCTCCCTGTCTGCGAAAAGGTGGGCACAACTTGAGAGTGAGGAGAGAGGTCTGTGCACTCAGGTCTCGTGTCTAACATTCCACACTTCTGTTTGGTCTAACCAACCTGCAGGTTGACCAGTAAAAGAAGTCACAATCTTTCATGATAACAAACACAACATCTTTTCTTTCCTAGAAAAACTCTGCAGCCATCCTTTAAGGATGACCTCCTCTTCACCTGCCAAAGCTGTGGACGGAACTCTGGCTGAGGTTTTCAAAGATATTCAGACATATTCCAACATGAAATCTACCTCCAAGTTTTAGGCTCACGCAGTTTATCTGTGCTCACACACATGCCTGGGGGACCTGCGCTGCTCACCTTGGCGGTCTCAAAGCCTGTACTTGTCCACTGGGTGGTAGCAAAGTGCACGGTCTCGGAGACGCTGTAGCCGCAGCACACTTTGGATACAAAGGACCCGGGAAAGCAGACGACGAACTGTCCGCTCTGCTGTACACTCCTGTGAACCTTGATTCCCTCTTTGCACAGCACCTCCGGGGAGATCTGGGAAGACAGGACCGGTTGAGATGCAGGCCCTATCCTGCCCACTGCCCTGCCCCATGGCCTAAGGACTCCAGCCAGTCTGCCTGGAATGTCCCTGGAGCTGCTCTCAAGTAACTGGATTAAGCTTCCCCTTCAGAAAGTAAAAAGCCAATCCTGAAAAGAACAGATGTCCTAGTCAATGCTAGCCTAAGAATGACAGCAGGATCCTGCAGGGAAGAGGCCATAGTGAGAACACAGTCCTTTCTTTCGTTCTGCCAGAGACAGATGACCAACAACAGTACTCAGGAGGTCACTCACTCTCTTCTTGTGGACCTGGCCTTGTGGATACAGCACAGACCTGAGAAGCAGCTAGGGTCTGCAGAGGCCAGGGAAGCCCCGCCTCCCCAACCCACCTATCTCCCCAGCTGGTTGGAACACAGTTCACACACAGCAACAAGGACCCCCTCTTCCCCGCAGGAACCCACATGTTCTGTGACTTTCTGCACTCTTTCCTGCTCAGGGCATGGGCCCCAGGGGCCCAAGCACAAAGTCAGAATGCCAGCCCTCAAGTCAATGCTCAACCTCTACACACAAATGGAAAGGCCTGATGCCCATAGAGAGCCAAGCCCAAGGATGCTGACAGAAAACTCTCCTCTGGTCTGGTTTTCTTGCCTACAGTCATTTGAACTCCGTGAGGACTAATTTTGCTTCATCCTCTTTACCACTCGGCAGGTCACTAAGGAAGGCAATTGTAAAGAGTTCTCAAGTACCATCATCATCTGCCCCCAGAAGGACCAACAAGCCCCTGCCGTGGAGGATGGGTGGACCTACCATGACGTTGCTCTCCAGCATCTGCAGCCCTGGGGTGCCGTTGGCCTGCAGCAGGGTGTGGACCACGTCCTCTAGCTTGTTCTCCTCCTCAGCAGGAATGCAATACCTGGGGCATTGGGAAGACTTGATGAGGCCTCTATGGTAGTGCCCACCCTCAGGGCGGTTGGGCAGGGGTATCGGCCCAGGGCATAGTGCTGTCAATGCTGGCCACTTTGGCCTAACACACAGCCTTGGCCCCGATGCACATGGCTCATCTTTTATACAGGTCTGGCCCATGTGATGAGCTAAAAAGCCTTCAAAACCAGAACCAGATGGTGAAACTCCTTATAAAACCAGAGGCAGACACCACTGCAGGCTCCCTCTGCCTATCCAAGTACCCTGATGTTCTCCAGTGCCGGAACAAGATTTGATATTGTTCATGATAGGAGGTGGGTATCTGTGTCCCCAAGCCAAGGCAACCCAAGACATCTGGCCAGGAAAGGTATTAGAACCCTTATGTTTTCCAAACAGACACTTGGGAAGGGTCCAAACCCAGTGCACACTACCCACAGGCCATCTGTCTGGTCAAGGCCACAGGTGGGAAACTGGAAAGTCCACAGAGACCTAGGGAACTCTGGCTGTCTTCATCCAGTAGCTGTGTCAGAACAGCTTGAGTCCGGCACAAGAGCAGACTGGGCATGAGGACAGCACAAACCACTGCTACCAGAATCAGCAGAGGGGGCGTGGGGGAGAAGACTGGAAACGGTGGAGACTTAGCCTATGTAAAAAACCTGGACCTCACAGCAATAGTGAAGATTGCGCATTTTCCTGTCACCCCGAACACAGTGTCATCTATAAAATGACTCCCTGGGTCAAATGCGAGGTCACATGCTAAGGGTCTGGTGACGGGAAAGCCATTCCATGCCTGCTGGGCAGGAAAACAGTCTAAGTGGACATCACAGTAGAGCAGAACCTGAGAGGACTTGGGTCTGCAGAAGCCAGAAGAACCCCTGACTATCACTGAGAACAGAGAAGCAGGGGCAAGAGCTGTGAGGGAGCTGGGTCACCGCCAGCAGCAATCCTTCCCTCAGCTCCACACAGCACCATTCTGCACCCCTAGCACCTGGGGCAGCCTGTGATGCAATCATGTACTCTTGAAGCAAATCCTGGTCTCAGTTGCTAACGGAAGGTAACAGCCACATTGACATATTTTTCTTAAATGTTTATACACTTCCAAAGCCAACATATTTGGTTACTAATCTGTGATTTAAATACAGAGTTTCTAACATAAATTACATGTTCTAAGAAAACCACACACAATAAAGTTCTCTAATGACACCCCGGCCTCTGTTTTCTTCTCTACAATGGCCGGCCCAGGGGTGAGACTTCAGAAAGCTCACAGAATCTCAAGGTTCACCACCTGACTCCACACTCAAGCTATAGGAACAACTAACATGGGCCACCTGACACCCGAGGTTTCACATGAAAGGAACTAAAAGGGGCCCAGGGTCACAGGACTGCTGAGACCCTAGGAATGCCGCAGAGGGCAGTGCTGACCACAAGAACTCCTGTGCTGGAAAGGGCCTTGACCAGACTTCTCACCCAGGCACAGCTGCCCACAAGAGTGTGCAGCATTCCACAGCTGTCCACCTGCCTCATGACCACTGTCATCCTGCACCATACACATTGTCCACACTGCCAACCTCATCCCCAGGCTGGCACTACAGGACATCAGAGACCATACTCAACACACAGTCCCCTCCTTGCTGATCAGGTCATGAACAGCCTACACCCGACACCAGCAGACTGCTAGGTACACTGACTCCAGGGAAGAAGAAATGCCAGTTCTGAGATTTAGTTTTCGTAATAAAGAATATTTCATCACCCCGTTAGGCAATTATGTGCAGTTAGCAGGGCTGAGTGTGACACCAATGGGCTGACACTGTGAGATGAGACATCCGATGTGCAGCCATCCACACATGCTGCTGTCAACACAGAAACCAGAGAGCCTAGCCATGACCTGACCACGGGAGCAACAATGACCCCATACCATACAATAGTGCACCTCACAGGGACACACACAACACAGCAGGAGCTAGCCTCTCAGGTCAATTCTGACCACACAGCCTCTAGTGGGCAGGTGGGTACTGGCTTGCTGACTCAAGACCCTGCAAAGAGCCACTGAGAAGATCCATCTCCCTGTGGCACTTTACGACTTCCACCATGAAATCAACTTCGGAATTCCACAGTACGAACTGAGTATCCCAGCAGGGAAAGAGACCATGCAGCTTCATGGAAGAACACAATAGGCCAAAAGTGGATGTGACTTGCTCACTAGGAGAAACTGAAACATCCTCTGCCACCTTGTAGCCCTTGTGACAAAGGCAGAAAGCCCAGCCAGCAGGCCTCAGACCCTGTCAGCATCACCCTAGATGGAGTCGCCCTCCCTGGGAGCCCATGCCCATCCTACCTGCCCACAGGGGTGGATACTCACCAAATGCAGTCAGCACCAGTGTGTAAGTAGTCAATATATGGAAGGTGATTTTGGTCTCGAGACCAGCATGAGGTAGAAAAGACCATGCCAATATTTAGCCAGGGAATAGTCACTCCTTAACATAAAAGCAGAAACAGCATTTTTAGAACAGTATCTCAAGGTGATAGTCATTAAAACACACTATCCTCCAGAAAAAGAAATAGGGTTCTGCCTCTGCCAGACAGAACTCAGGAAGAAAAAGGCATCCACTCCTCTCCCCACTTGCTATACAAAAAGCTGTCTTTTGGGGGAGCAAGATTCTGCCTGATGGTCAACACCAATGGCTTTTGCTTGCTCTCCCCCAGAGGTAAGAATGGAGGTGCTAACCCTCCAGGGCTGGAGAGGCGTAACATGCCTTGATCATTGTGAGCAAAGTGGGACGCCGGGCTCCTGGCTTGGGCAGAAGAGTCTCTCAGGCTTCCCTCTCCAGGGCCCGATGAATCAAAAGCAACCAGAACCTCCATGATCATGGCTCTGCCTCTTCGGAAGCACCCTTCACTTCTTAGCCCATTTATAGTGGGTGCCAGCAAAAATGGCCTTTAGGAGTCAGGATTCAGCATGCCTTTATAATACTCAAAGCTGCCTACTAGGCATCTCTCCTCCAGCCCTAGGTTCTTAGCTTCTACCATGCGGATCCACGTTTTCACATTTTACCAAATGTAATGGCGTTCTTCTCCTCTCGCCCTCTCTTTCTCAAGATAGCAGTGCGTGCACATGCCCCACCTAGGCCTCCAGGTCCACTCCACCAGTACTTGGCTGGTGCAGCAGGGGGGTTACCATCATGCTTACCAGGCACAGCACCAAGGTGACGCAGGATGGACCCTGTGTTATTGGGAAGGACAGTAAGGTTCCATCCATGTCTGCAAGGGAAAGATGAAGTCTGTCACAGGCTGGTGGGGAAGGGTGCCCATCTAGCATGTGAACACAGGACTGTATCATTACCTTGAAAAGGGTTCAGATTTTCCTACTGGGAACCCGCTGCCATGAGTGTTGGTGTCTACCTTTCCACAGTGCACTGCCACGTGGCAGTCTTTCTCTTCCACTAACCTCCAGTACTCTTGCTGTAGGAAAAAGGAAAGGCCAGTGAGGGTCTGTGTGTGTCTGAGCCCCAGGGCACTGCTGAACCCACACCACACTGGGACAACATATGCAGTGCAAGATGCCTGTCAGAACGGATGGGAGGTATTCCAAGGGCACCACTCTCAGAACTAATAAGAAAGCAATGGTGGGATATCTGTGTCTCTGAGGAGACTTCATCTAGGCAGGGCTGCAGAGTCTCAGGGTACACTGTTTCCCTTGGGATGACAACAGCAAGATCAGTACTACTGCAAAGAAGCCACCCACATGTATCATGAGGATGGGTGAACTAACAGTACAGGGTTTATATACACCAGAAACATTAACCTGCCTTAATAGGACAGAAACTCTGACTGAAGCTAGATTTTGAGGACACTGAACTGGAGGGCCTAACCAATCACAGAAAGTGTGTACCTGAAGTAGTGAGATCCAGTCAGAAAGCAGGCCAGAGCTGCCAGGCTAAGTGATGAGTTCCAGAAGTATTGAAGGAGTTCAGAGGACCGATTTTTGGTTTGGGATAGATACTGCTGATGATGTACTATGTGGACAGACTTAATGCCACAGAAATGTACACTTAAAAGAGTTTGCCACACAAGCATGAAGACCTGAGAGAACCCACATAAAGCTGCATGTGGTAATGTGTTGTGTATGATCTCAGCATGCCTAGGGTGAGATGGGACCTGAAAGCTTCTGCACAAGCTAGCCTGATGTACTCACTACTTCACAGAGACCCTGCCTCAAACAGTGTAGAAGGCAAGGACCAGTACCTACGGTTGTCCTCTGACCTTCACAAGCACGCTGTGGAAAGTGAACACTGATACACAGACGTGCACACCCACTAAAGGTTAAAGTGGTGAATGCCACCAGGGATGGTGGTGCACAACGTTAATCCCAGCACGTGGAACTCAGAGGCAGCCGGATCTCTGGGAGTTTGAGGCCACCTTGGTCTATATAGCAAGACCTCCAGTTTACAGGAGAGAAATTCAAACAATAAGCAGGGAGAGGAAGAAGAAAAAAGACTTCCTGTGCTCCCACACAGAGCCTGACAGGGCAGCACTGGCCCAGCGCATGGCACAACTGCACCTTGCCACACTCTGGGGACTGGCAGATACTGCTGTGTAGGGTCAGCACTGTGCTTCCAGTCAGCCTCCCCACAGAGCTGGAAATACGGCATAGGAACAGTGGTAAAGGCCCTACACACAAGACTGAAGACTTGCGCTCGATCCCTGGGTGGAAGGAATGAAGAAGTGACTCCAAAGGTGGCCCTTGACCTCCACAGGTTCACTGTGGCACATGTGCCCCCTCCCCCTCAGTAATATATATAGCCTGGCCATACTGTGTGTGTCTGTCTGTCTGTCTCTGCACACACACACACGTCTGAGCTGACTTCAGCAGAGCTGGAGGGCTAGGGACAGACAGTCAGAAGGAAGCTAGCTGCACCATTTCCTTCTGAGGCACCCTCTTGCTTTGTTTTGAATCCCTATTCCAGACGCATGCATTCTCCCCTCCACAGCCCTGAACAGAAAAATTCAACCAGTGAGCATCCAGGATCAGCCTGCAATTCAGCTCCCAATAAAGGCCTGTCCACAGGCCCAAATGGCCACAGACCATTCCTGTCTATCCTGAAAGGAACAGAGAATCCCATGACTAGGGCAAATGAGAGCTGAGACTCACAGTCAACAACCTCCAGCAGAGGCACAGCACTTTGGGAAGGGAGGGAGAGACTCATTCCTCAGAAGCTGCAGCCAACCCCAGCCGATGTCCAGCAGGAGAGAGACAAGATGTGGAGCATAACGCGCTAGCTGGTCAGGCTGAGAGCTGAGTTTTAGCAAATTTTCCCTTTGTGTTTAAGTATTCACAAAACTGCCAGAGCAAAATCCAGATTCTGGGGAAATGATTCCTAAATAGAAACCTGGAAAAGAAGCTGCAGACTGTGATAATGGCCAGCACCTGCGCGACGGGAGCAAAGAACACGGGAAGGACAACAAAGCTCTCCTAACTCCATGACTCAGCCCTCAGTCTGTGACATGTCTATCGAAATGCATCAGTCAGGCCAGTCCTCCAGTGTAATGCTACATGCCAAGGCCAATATAAAGCTAAACTTGGGATGGGGGTTGGACGCCAAGGCCCAGAGACACTTAAGTAGACACTTCATAGAAAGGATAAGGGTGTGATCAGCACAAAGAATTCTCCAAAGAAAGAAGTGCCAGGAAGCTGGTCACACCTGAAGAGGCCACTCCCCCAACACCCTCCTCCCGACTGCAGCTGTCTGCAACCCGGGATCAGTGCTGGGTTCTCCCCCTTTCTGAAGCCACCACTGCTGGGGTCCTACGTCAGCAGCCAGATGGTCACAAGAACTCCAGTGAGCTCTAGCCAGGGAATGTAAATAAACAGACCCCCAGTTAGGTCCTGTAGTGCCTCACACACAGTGGCCCCTAATTGGTCTGGGCAAAGACGAGCTCACTGTCTTTCCAAACATGCACTAACTCAAAGAAGAGAGCTGGCAATGGCACAAAAATGGCGACCTGCCAATCCCATTACATGAACAGAAGAGGAAAACGCATACCATGGCTCTCAGGGGATCCCAAACATTCTCCTACAGAACTCGGAGGGCGGCTGGATGAGCGGCAGCTCAAAGTGTATAGACGTTGCCAGCTGGACAGGCGATGGGCATCTAGACACACCCCTCAGACTTGCCTCTAGCAGAAACCAGGGAATCCTACCATCTTCACTGGATTGATTTTCTGGCTGTCCCAGTACACAATCAACACAGGAGGCTCCGTGGATCAGCCGACTCACCTCAATCTCAGCTGGTGCAGGCTCCTTGCTGAAACACATGTTCATGATGTTTCTTGCTGTTCGATAAAAAGTTGTTAAAGAAACAGATCTTCCCTGAAAGAAAGAAAGAAAAAGAAAGAAAGAAAGAAAGAAAGAAAGAAAGAAAGAAAGAAAGAAAGAAAGAAAGAAAAGTAAAGCTTAAAACACAAGGTTGAAACATGGCTTCAAACACAAACTTGTTGGTCACAGATGTCTACCTAGTGGCTTCCTTGTAGTGACAAGCCACTTTGTATCCCCAAAGCAGAAAAAAGTCCTTAGGTAAGGGTCAAGGCTGAATTCCCAGGACCACGCACTACAGAGGAAGCACTGCCATGCCGAACATGGAGAGGAGCAACCTGACCAGCTTTCCTCAGGCACAGAGAGGCTGTCAGATCCAGGTAACACACACACACACAAGTTAATGGATATAAAAGAACACTCTAAAGGACACTTGAACTTCAGGCAGAACTTCCTGGGCAAGAACGATAAAGGCTATGGGCCCAGTAAGAACCTAGTGACCATGGCCAGAAGTCTGAAGTGGAGAAGCTTGAGACCTGTGAAATAAGACTTCTATGCAAGAGTCCTCTCATGTGCAAACTTGCTGGATCTTTCTGGATAAACAGCCTGAACTTGAAGTTCCAGGCTCTGCTGCCCACTAGGAGGGTCAACACATACAACCTGCCGTCCCTCTTGTAGTGCGACACACATTACTCTGATAAAATGAGCTGCTGAAATTTGTCCTCTCATCCACCCCAAGAGTCTGGGCTGTTTTTAGAGGCAATTCTTCTAAGGGTTTTGTCTTTTCCTCCTTTTAAGAAAAAAAAATCTTTCTGGGGGAGCTGAGGAGATGGCTTAGTGCTTAAGAACCCTGGCTGTTCTTGCAGAAAACCCAGGTTTGGCTTCCAGCACCCGTATGGAGGTACATTCTTAACTCCAGTTCCAGGGGATCTGATGCATTCTTCTGACCTTCATGGGCACTGTATGACATGGATGAACTCACATACATGTAGGTAAAATACTCATAACACATGAAATAAAAATAAACTTTAAAAGTAATTTTTGCAAGCGAAGTTGTAGTTGATAAACAGGTTTTTTGTTTTTGTTTTTGTTATCTTTTTGAGACAGAGTTTCCCTGTAGCCCCAGCTGTTGTGGAACTGACTGAGATCCACCTGCCTCTGCCTCCCGAGTGCTAAGATTAAAGGTGAGCACCACCATGCCTGGCTGTTAAAGTTTTTAACAGAGATTCAAGCATGGGCATTAAAGTAAGTCCCCACCTTCTCTTTTTTTGACCAGGCATATTACTCCCAATTCCAGAAACACGCTAACCAACTACTATATCCTAGGCCTAGCTCTGGGCCTGAAGATGAAGCCACGTACTAAACAGACCACAGCTTTGGCCTTGTGGACTTCCTTTCAGCCTGGGCTCTCAGAATGCAGACGTTTCCAAGAGTTGGAAGCAGGTTTACAAGCAGCTTTGACACACGCTGGTCAAGGGCAGTTCCCCTTGTTAGGGGACAATACTCCACAGAAATAAGAATTAGCTGCAGCCTCTGCCAGCCACAGGGCCTACATCACAGCTGCTCTTGCTATGGGTAGCTGTTCTCCATCCCCAACCTCAGGTCTCCACCAGTTTCAGGAGGACAAAAAACCAGACCAAAGGATACCAAACATTTTCTTTCTTAGTCTAGTAACAAGAAACCTGAAGACAAATGGGATGACTCGCTCCAGAAAGGATATGATACTTGAGGCCCAGCAGAAGGCGGTAAGCTGAAAACCTCAGTAGCTGACCTAGCCTCAAGGAGGGACACAGTGTGAGCCAGAAGCCAGGCTCCTCTATGTACTCCTAAAATGTATGGTGGCAGTCTCTGCAGCACAACAGGCTAGAACCAGAAGTGACACTCTCATTCCTATCCATTCAGCGGCATGCAGAGCCCCCTACCTTATAGATGCACTTATGGAAGTCGTTAAGGACGCCTTTGTCCTCTTCCTCCTCTTTGACCACTTCCTTTTCCTGAGCGAACAGTCGCCGACGGCCAGTCTTGAGAGGTGCCTGGCCCACCTCCTTGAGCTTGCTACGGAAGCCATTCCTGGGTGGAACGCCATGGATGAGCCCATTTTTTGGCTCAAAGCGTGGCAAGGGGTGGAACTTGTGGTGGTCGTTCTCTGTGTGGCCCTCTAGAGGCCCCTTGCGCTTCTCCAGGATCTCCTTCTCCATCAGCACCTCCTTCTCCAGCCGCCGGTGTTCCTCAGGGGATAAGGAGTCATAGGATAGCAGGTACTGGCAGTAGGCCTCCTGAAGCTTGGCCAGCCGGTCCTGGGCAGTTTTGGGGATGCGCAGCATGTCCGCTAGTTTGTTCCATTTTTTGAGGTCAGTCACTTGCTGCATGCCGCCCATCTCATTAATCAGCCGGAAAAAGCAGGCCAGGTCGAGCTCACAGCCACCTGGGGTGATGAAGGGGAGAGCACAGGACAGGTGGTGAGAAGAACATAAAGGAGATTTTTTTTTCTAGGACCTATAGATCCTGAATGCCTAATATGAACCAGGGATTATGCCAGGCTCCAGGCTTAGAGCAACAAGCAGCTACCCCACAGTCTGTGAAGAGTCGGATGTTACCCAGTGACAGGCTGTGGCTGAGGACCAGGAGACCATGCACATTTAGATTCCACCATCTTAGGAAGATTAGGAGATAATAGGAGGGGGCAAGCTGAACAGAAGGAAGGAAAGCCATGCAGCAAGGGCTCCCCAGTCTAAGGGTCCATCCAATATGGGCTAGGGCACCATCACAGAGCAGACGGTAGAGAGGTGACAGGGACAAAGCCATTATTAACAAGTGGGCAGGACCTGAATACGGCTTCTTGGTGACAACAATGTTCCCCCATACCCAAAACACCTCTTGTATGGAAATCACCACACATTACTAAGACCAAATCTCCTTCCAACACCTAATTCATTCACAAGAAGAGGATTTATTCTCAATCAGGGAGAAAGAGCAACAAGTGCCTGAGGGCCCAAAGCCTTCTGACAGAGGGACTGTTACCTCAGAAGGCAATGAGTTCAAATATATATATCAAAACTCAAATACGGGCTGGGGGCTCTATCTCAGTGCTGACTATATGCCTAATATGTGCCAGACCCTGTGTTCCATCCTAAGCACAAAAACAAAACACCTCAGATGTATGACCCAAAGACCTCACTATTCCACTCCATCTGGTTGGAAAATGAAGAAGTCGCTTTCATGGGCCAAGGAACACTGGGAGTTTGTCCCTTTTGTATGGCTCAGAGAAGGTCCCATTTGGTCATCAAAGAAACTGATGCTCTAAGAAAAATGGAAAGATGGACAAATAAGGACAAGGGTACAAAATGGCTTGGAGACCAGCACAGTGACATGCAAAGTCCTAAAACCCCTGGCTGAATTAAAAGAAGGCCACGCTGAAAGACACTGATTAAGGCTCAGACTCACAGGAAAGTCTACATGAGGATGTAGGTGGCTCTACAAGCTGTGGAGAAAGGCCTACACAGAAACCAAGCCTGCCAACATGAGATCAGGAAAATGCAGTGTTTCGTGTCAAAGCCAACAGCCAGCAGTCCTTCTGATGGCAGCCCGGACTCTCAGCACTTCCTTGGACACCGCTCTTTGCTGGAGCAGCTGCTGAGCAGCAGGAAACAGTCCAGCAGAGGCCTGAAGCTCCAGCTTAAACTGGGAAGAAGGTCCCATCCCATGGGCATGCCCATCAATACCAACATTCTTCTTGTCCCAAGCATCTGGGGAGTGAGGGTGCTGCACCAGAACTGGGAACCAACCAAGGAGCCCAATTACGACACCTCAGCCAGGAACACGGCAAAGCGGAGAGAGGGGAGCCACCCAGGCTGAGACCTTACCTATGAGGGGGAGCTCGTCCATGGTGATGCCCTGAGATCTGAGGTGCTTCTTGATGCAGGCCAGCCGCTGCACGTTGGGGCCCCAGCGCCGGCCCAGCTTGTGGATGTGCTGGATCTGGGTGACAAAGCGCATCTCGTCGTTGAGCTTGCACTCGGGCCGCCAATCTGGAGGGGGGATCACGCGGCACATCCCATACTTCTCCACCTGAGCGCGCACCGACTCGATGTAGATGAGTGGGTCGTGGAACTCCTTGGCGGAGGGCCTGAGGACAGGGATCTCGTCCATCGCCGCCCACCCAGACTTGCTGCTCCCCTTTTCCGGTTTGCCCTGTGGGTCATGTGGCTTGTGCGAGGACTCGGGTTGTGAGGTAGAACGATTTTCACAGGGGGTGCCCTCCGTCTTGCCATGTGCTTGTTTGCCTGGTGTGTTCTTGCCAGCTGCTGCCCGCTTTGGCCGGTTCCTTTCCAAACTTCGCTCGGGCACTTCCTTCTTCACGTGTCCATTCAACAGAGCCTTCTCTGCTGAGGCTGCTGAAGCCTTTTTGGCAGGGGCTTCGGTAGCACTTGCCGCCCCCTTCATCTTCTTTGGGGGCGACTGCGGCTTGTCAGCCTGTTGTGCCTCTTCCAGTCTCCTCTTGGAATTCCTCAGCCCCTCCCTCAGCTGCCGCCCCCCCACCTCCTTAGTGCATGACTTTGGGTTCAACCTGCTGCTGGCCTTGAGGCTGCTGACAGCAGGCCCGGTGGACTTGGACGCCCCCCCGAGGGATAGCACCTGTTTACGGGTTTTTGCATTGCTACTTTCAGTTTTCCCTGAGATTGTGTGGTTGACAACTGAACTGGGCTTGTGGTGGATGGGTTTGGTTTCCTTGACCAGTTCTCTCTTGGCTTTGGTGTATGTGACAGTCCCCTTGGTCACTGTGGCAGTGTACTTCACAGTTTTGGATGGTGAAGGTCTGACTTCTCGAATCTTTTTGGCACTGGTTGTACCTGCACCCAGAGATGACATTCGAGTGACTCCATTTACCTTAGAAACCTATGGAGGCAGTGGAAGCAGAGGAGAGAGAATCAGTAACGTGATAAAATAGGAGAACAGCTACCACAGCTGCTGGTGACGCAGCTCGTGAAGCTTGGTACAGAGACATGGGGACATGAGCCAAACAAGGCAGAAAGCTGTTAAGAATGCATCTGTAATACTGGTATCAGGACCTTCAAACCACACACCTATCACTCTGCACTGAACTCTGGAGTCTGGCCAGGTGCTCCTCCTGAGTGTGCTTGCAAGCTAACATTTGTTCTCCACAAAGAAGACCCCTCCATGGGTCTACTGATTACCTCTCCTAGTTTTGAAGAGTTTATGACAGCAAGATCTTGCCTATCTGAAGAAAATGGGCATTATATATAGCTTGAAATATGTAAATATATCTTCTAAAAAAGATGTTTGCTGTTCTTCACATGATTGACAAAATAGCATGGCCAGCCCACAAAACATAAAACCCTCTATGACAAAGAAAACAAAACAAACATACTGTGGAAGGAGAATAGCAGCAGCTCTCACACGCTGGGCTCAGATTCACAGGCCAGGCCGAGGCAGGGCTACAAGCACCTACCACCTACTATCTCATCTTCTTTTCATTGTCTGTCTGGTTTTTTGAGATAGTCTTCCCATAGCCCCAGCTGGCCTCAATCTCACAGAGGCCTACCTGCCTCTGCCTCCAGATTATTGAGATTAAGGTGTATACCATCATGCCTGGTTCTTTGTCATCTTTTGAGACTCACTCAACAAGGGGACCTCACTGGATGCAAGACTGACATCTCTGTAAAGCAAAGTATGTCTAACGCCTCCCGCACCTGTTGCCTCACCCCTGGCAAAGCCTGTACGGTTTTCTGTTAATTGGGTAAACAGAGGCAGCCTTTCCATGCTGGCTATCTGGCAGCCAAGACAAACCGGGTAAATTCTGTGAAACAAAAGGCCAACTCCTTCACACAGAGAATGCAGAGTGGTTTTGGTAGGTACCAGAGACCTGCTGACTTCGGAACAAGAAAGATGAAAGGTCCCTGCCAAGAGCTACTGCTGGGCTTGCTGAATGCAGAGTAGATAGGTGTCTTTGCACTGTAACTCTATCACAACTCTGTGGTTTAGACATGTCATTTAGCCTCTTGGGTGTCAATTTTCTTCTACATGAATTTAAAACCAAGAACCTCAAGATTTTAGAAACACACCACCACCTCCAAAAGATATGGCCTAAAACATACATAATTACTGAGAAACAGCAGAAACTGCAGCCCATATCACAGTAAAGTCAAGGGGAAGATGGCCGAATAGGGTGGTGGTTCCTGGTCAGGTGTAGTCACAGGCGAGGCCATCAATGGTACCTGCTCTCTGCAACGCAGGTGGCACAGGGAAGCTGAGCAGGCTGCCCTCAGCACTAGCCAAGAGGCTGGCCTCCAGACAACAGAGACCTGAGCACTAAGCCCAGGCTGGCCCGGGAACAAATAAGGTTAGCTACAATCAGGGGCAAGGTAGATGTCAAACTTTCAGGCAGCTGGATCATTAGAGGGTACTGAGGATTCTAGATTTGTTCAAAGAGTCACGGGGTCCCTTCAGGGTTCTCTGAAGTCCTCTCTAGTTGGTTTGAGAAGGGATGGTGACTGTGTTTTTGAAATTCTAATCAAGTCCTTGGTGATGTCATGCTACTGGTCTGGGAATCACACTTGGAAAACCAACGAACAAAGTGTTAGTAGAAATGCAAAAACCAGAAAAAAGAAATGAGTGAGATCTACATTTCTACATTCACCAAAAATTATGTGCGGTCCAATAAAAATCACGAATTCTTGGTGTGACATGGTTCATGAGCCAATCCCAGGGCTTGGCCACTCTGCTCCTTCAGCTTCTGGAACCAGAGTTGAGGCCCACTAGGGAGGTTCCAAAAAAAGCACAAGGGACTACATTCTAGACTGTAGACTACTTGTTACTCTATGAACTGTGACGGACAGCTGAGGAATAAAGTAGGAAACTAGCTATGGGTTAGGACAGAAGAGAGCTTAAATACCCTCCATTGGCGGCCACAACCCTGTTGGCAGGCTGATACAGCAGTCAAACCATTCCATAAGCCTGCTGTGTAGCCTAATTAGACATGAAACAGAACCAACACCACAAATAGGTACACTGCTACTAAAAACCTGGGACCACCAATTGAGTATAAGAATAGCTACTTCGTTGTCTATATTTGTTTCTCAGAAGCTATCATTTGGGGTTGGAGATGGCTCAGCAGTTAAGAGTACAGGTTGTTCTTGCAGAAGACCGGGGTACGAATCCCAGCACCCACATAGCAGCTAACAACGATCCATAACTTTGGCTCCAGGGGATCCGACACCCTCTTCTGTCCACTGTAGGTACTGCATTACATGGCTTTACTTGCGCACATGAAGGCATAACACTCATACACATAAAATTGGAAAAAAAAAAAAAGAAGAAGAAGAAGAAGCTAGTAT
The DNA here is from genome assembly GCA_035773235.1 of Eospalax fontanierii. NCBI lineage: Eukaryota > Metazoa > Chordata > Mammalia > Rodentia > Spalacidae > Eospalax > Eospalax fontanierii. Next base: position 10,229,462 of record CM069547.1, read on the forward strand.
TTAATCAGGACCCAAGAAAACAAGCAGAGGTTCTAGGCAGAATGTGGCAGCAGCTCTACTCTGGCATGTGATCACTCTTCCACGGAGTTTCAGAGCAATGGACTGCCTAACGACTCAATAGCACACCTTGAGAGAAGCTAGGGGTCGTAGCTGTACTTTCCAAGGCAGTGTGTATGAAAAAGAACATGTCTTAATTCACTGGAGGATTAGAATAGAGGTGGCTTGTGGCAGAACCCTCCAATAAATGCATTTTTTTTAAGGCTTAGCTCTGGTGAGGCTCACACTGCCAGCCCCAGCTCAGCTCTTCAGAAAAGGAGGTGTTTGCAGCCTGTTCCCCTGAGCCCACAGTCACCCACACCTATCACTGCATCTCAGGTGACCCCATGTAGGCATGTGGGAGGTTTTTTCAATTTAACAGGCAGCTGAGGTATTGTCAAGTTATAGTCAACTGGCCTACCACTTGCAGTCTCCCAGAAAAACAAATTATAGCACATGTTAGAGAGGTGGGGGAGATGAAAGCCTGAAGACTTCAATAATTCTTCCTTCTCGTTCTTAACAGAAATTGTACTTTAAAAAAAACAACAACCGGAGGTGATCAGGAGGATTTTACCATTCTAAGGCAGAACAGGAAGTAGAAAAAGAAACTTATGGTGTTTGGGTGAGGTAAATGAAAATGTGTTCACCCAGGTCATTAGAATTCGACTCTTATTTTCAACTAACGGGAGTCTTTGGGCCAGTGGTGCTGCCTAGAGCTCTACAGAAAGCACAGCTGAAGCGGGATGGCTTCAACTTGAACAGAACAACACCTGCAGGAGAAGCAAGGCCAAAGGTAAGGAAAGCCTGAATTCTCACAGGGACCCCTGGATGTTCATACAAGATAGGCAACCCAGAAACACCAGGCCACTCACCAGGCACACAACCCTGCACACATACTCAAAATTTCATTTCCCAGGCCTTATTCCCAGTTTCGTTTTCCTACACTTAAATTTGGGATCCTATGGCGTCCTGTGAAACTTATGGGACCAGGGCATTTCTGGAACTCCTCCTGTACAGTGTTATAAGAAGCTTCTGTCATCAAGCATGGCAGACTGTCACACCAGGAGTCCCTGGAGACTACCTCAAAACACTCGGTTGTTATTTCATTTCAGTATGCAGCTCACCCTCAACCCAAGGAACAAGACCCACAGGTGATCAAATTTGGTGTGGCCTAATGGCTCATATTCCAGATTACTGACAACACAAAATTTCATACAACTACAACTACAAACTTCATGGATTTCTTGACAACCTAGTATTTCAAAACTATCCGACAAGCCAGGCATGGTGCCAACAGCTTGCAATGCCAGCACTCAGAAGGCTGAGGCAGAAGAATTGCCATAAGTTCAAGGCTAGCTTGGGATGTTTCAGGAAGCTTGGGCACCACCATTCTAATACCACTTACACCAGCAAGGCTGCAAAAGATTAAGAATTGGGTCTCTATGGAATACAGAAACAAGGACCAGGGGGAAAGGTCACTCAACCAACCAAGGAATGAGTTCTCACCACAGTGACTGTCTTTTAGTCATTTTTGAATATTGCAAGTCAAACAAGAAATCTCTCCTGTCCCCTCCCTGCCCTGCTCTGAAGCCATTTTTAGGAATCCCAGCCCCTGATCTCTAGGGAAAACTGCAACTCTGCTAAGGCTCCTGGTAAAGGAAGCCACCAGTGATCTACAATTCTCCAAAAACTTGCCAACCCTAAGAAGGACAGGCACATGAAAAGTCAGTGGTTTGCCACCTGTCCTGACACAGGGTCACTGTGCATCCCAAGAATCTGCTTGTAATTCCCTACTTCCTCTGCCCCAGGGTTATGAGAAAATATTGTTTGGGCCAGAAAATTTTCCATAGAGCAACAATGGTCAATCCCTAACATCTCAAGAGCTATGCCAAAAGCAGTTGTGTTGTCTAAGGTGACTCCATTAGGTGTCACAGCAACATTTGTACTCTGCTGGTCTGTAGGACCCTCACACCTTGTGTGGAATAACTGCACCCAGCCACACCCCATCCAAAGCAAACTGCTCAGAAATGAGCCTGCCCACCCACTCAGCATACCTGCTCATAAGTCCTGGCACAGAGAACATAACTTGTATTAAAAAGAACAGGAGGGCCAGTAAACAGCTCAGCAAGTAAAAGCTCTCACTACCAAGCCCAACAACCTAAGTTTAATCCCTGGATCCCATGGTGAAAGGAGAACCAACTCCACAAAGCTATCCTCTGACCTCCATAAACATGCTGTAACATGCACACATGTGCACACACATGCACAGGTACGAACACATATATACAAATAACAAAAAATGTAAATTTATAAAAAGTAAACAAAAAGGAAAATAGACCACAACCATCCCAGACAAGGATTGTTTCAAAGTCTTATTTGTCACTTGGCCTAAACCCAGGAAGAACAGAAGGGTTAGAAAGACTAGTGTTTTGTCTCCTCTCCCCACATACTTACCAGAGGGACTCTGGTAAGCTCCACGCAGAGAAGTGGAGTCATGCCTGTAGGCTACAAGGACCTTTGCGGAATGGGGCACTCAGTGCACAGCAGCTCCCAGGCCCAGCCTGCCCACCATGTCCTACTTCTCCAGCTCCCTCAGGCTGAGGTCACCGTAGTGAATTAAATGGGTGTTCCCTGGCATCCATGAGGTCCCCTCAGACCGAGGGTTACCTGTTTCCGTAAATCCTGAGCCGACCGATGTGGAGGGGGGTGGTGGTGGTTGACAGCAAGCCCCTTGGCCGAGGAGCCCAAAGAGGGAGCTGCTGTGGGCTGGGCTCCTGGAGCCTGCTCCCTTCGGCTGTCCGTCCTCTGGTCGCTGTGCTTCTCCTTCCCGGGAGTGGCCTCTTTGCTTTTGTGTTTTTGAACAGGTTCTTTCTCCCGTGTTGACCTGTTGGAACCATTGAATACTAGGAAAGAAAAAGGGAAATAAAGTCAACACCCTGAGTAGAGGAGGCCTACCATGTGACCTGCATGTCCTGTAACCAAAATTCAATTCTTCTCAAGAAAATAATGAGCACCCAAATACACAGCAAGAATACTAAACAAGAGGCAATAGTGAATGAAAACCCTGTAAACAGAACAACTATTTCTTTTAGCTGAAATTTTATTTTAAATCTATTTATAAAAAACTCTCTACAACAGGCATTAGGTCTGGTGGCTTACTCCTGTGATCATAAGAGTTGGGAGGCCAAGGCATAAATACTGCAGCTTTAAGACCAGCCTGGGCTACAGAGTGAGACCTGGTCTCAAAAACAGTAACAACAGTGATAATTTTTTTAAACTAAAGAAAAATACCTTCAGAGAATATCAACTTTACTTTAAGAAACAGTGAGAACTTAAATTTGGGGGTGGGAAGTGTCATTCTATTTCCTCAGCTTAAGGTGGAACTGTGCTATAGAAAAGTCACTGTAAACTTCCATTAGGCAGAAAATACATTGGCTACATTTAACCCATGACCTTCCTAGCCGTTTCAGGTACTTTTCTGCGGAAGATTCCCTTTTCTACAGAGGTGCTAGAGTCCTGTGCCTTCAATGCCTGCTCTCATCTTCACATGAAAGAGCCCTTTAAATTACATCTTCTAAACTAAAAACTTTTCACTTGCTCTTAGTCCTTATTTTGCTCTGATGCTAAATTTGTTTTTAATTTTAACTTTTTTTTTTTTGCTTCTTTAAAGAGTTCCTTTTTCTCCTCAGTGCTGGAGATTGAGTTTAAGGCCTCACATACACCAGCAGCAAGCACTCTGCCACTGAGTCGAACCCTGGCCTCATGTTTTCTTTTTCCCTCCTCCCAGCTCATAGAAAGCTGATAAAAATATTTATGGTGTATGACAGTTTCAGTTTTGATATATAACAAAATACTTAAACTATGGAACAAGCTATCATCCCACATATTTACTATGTGAAAAGAACATTTTAGGTCTACTGTCCAAGGGTATAGAGTTCAGCACTATTAGCTAAAATCATGTTTTGACTAACATCTCATACCCCACCAAATTTTCAAAGGCAAAATAATCTAACTTTCCTTCTAAGACTTCTCATTTAACTGTTTTGACTCAACTCTAGCTCCCTTGGCACTATTTTACACGTGGCATGATAAAGAGATTTCGAATTTTGGTGTCTGCATTACCCGTGAGCTTCCATTTCTCAATTCCTTCCAGGACAAGTGATTATAAATTCAAAAAAGAGACTTTTAAATGCCAAAATAAAGATGACAGTCCATCTAAATATAGAGTGTGCTTCTTTGTTGTACAAAGGTCTACTGGAGACTCAGATGCAAAGAAAATAAAGAGCTTCAAATGGGTGTGTTTATTCTAAATGTAAGTAACTAGCCAGTGTTGGAGGCCATCAATCATGCCTATGAGGGCAGCATCTGCTCTGCTGCTTTTGAGACCTGGAAAAAGTCAGACTTCGGTGTGACTAACAAGCAAGCAAGGTACAGGGATCTAAGGCAACTCCTGACCACCAATTTTCTAAAGCAATGAACATAGCACAGCTCTTTTATTGAAACATAGGATGAGGAGAATTGGTTTTTGTTTTTAATCTTTAATATCCTGAAGTTCTGCTTTCTTATTCTAAGATATGACTCATGCACCCCGTGTCTATACAGTGATTCTACAGCTGTTTGTTTTGATTTAATAAAAGTGTTCTCTTTTATTATCAAGGAAGTGTTGCTTCCTTGATAACTTCTGGCTCTGCTGTTTGCTACTGAATAATTGATCTTTGATTTTCTCATTTGTAAATTGGTATAACAGACATTCCTGCAAACAGAACATCTCACAAGAATCAGGTTCAAACTCATGACACTTGAGAGCCAGTTACTGAAGGTTTAAAAGGGCCATCTATCACCATAGCCTGACCAGACAAGTTCTAGCCTCCTAACCCTCATTAGGGGTAGAGGGTGGCTATACACCTCTGACCTCTGAAGGTCATTAACACTGTCACACTAACCATAAGCCTGTCACAATTCTCACTCAATAGCTAGATCCTTCACAGGATCTAGATAAAGCTCACCATATCTGCAGTTTGTCCCCAACTGCACCCCCCCCCCCCGAACCAGGAATTATACATCAAAATCCACAAGAGGTGGGCTGGAGAGATGGCTCAGTGATTAAGAGCACTGGTTGCTCTTGTAGAGGACAGGGGTTTGATTCCCAGGACCAACATGGCAGCTAACAACCATCTGTAACTCCAGTTCTGACCTCTGTGAGTACTGCATGAGAAAAGGTGTACTTATCTGCAGGCAATACATTCACATACATAAAATAAAATATTTTTAAAAATACACAAGAAGTCAGGTGGGTGATGTATGCCTTCACTCCCAGCAATTGGGAGACTGAGGTGGGTGGATCTCTGTGAGATCCAGTTCAGCCTGGTCTACAAAGTGAGTTCCAGGACAGCTGGGACTACAGGGTGAGCCTGTATCAAAACAACGACAACAAAAACCCCACAAAACACAAAAAAAAAACAAACAAAAACACCCCAAACCAAACCAACCAACAAAAACACCGCAAAAGGAATTCCTTTGTATTTACTGCGATCGCTAGACTCTAAGACTCTCATACACTGTTGGTGGGAATAAAAGATGGTATACCCACTTTAGAAAGTAAGTTCAACAGGTGATGTTGCTACAAGACAACCATTCTCAGGCACATACACAGGATAAGTGAAAACTATGCCCACATTTAAAAACCTAAACACAAATGTTCACAGATTTAATGACAGTCAAAAGCTAGAGGAGAGTGACACTCCAGATGGTCCACTGGTTGAGTGCATATAAACAAAATGTGATAATATCTGCATCGTGGAATATTATTCAGCCATAAAGGTATCGATCAAACACTGATACCTGTGACAAAGATCATGTTATGTGAAGGAGGGTAGTCCAAGTCTCCTCATAGGAAATGATAAAAAAAAAATTCAGAATGTAGAGACAGGAAGTAGATTGGCATATGTTAGAACTAGGCAGACTTGTGGGAAATAGGGTTCACTGATGAATGCAAGAAATTTAGTGAAGGGAGATGGTCTAAATTTGACTGTAGTGTTGGAGGCAATATTCTGTGATTATACTAAAAGTCACGGGGTCACATGCACTAAATGGATAAACTACAGTAAGTGAACTCCATCTCCCTAAAAACAATGTTTTGTTTTTGTTTTTTTAAAAAAGGTAAGAATGTTGCCCTAAGTGGCCTGGAACTCATTAAATGCAGGGGCCACCACACCCAATTCCAAAATGTTTCTAAGTGAGTAAGTCTGCTGGTGCCTTGGCACAAATAAAGGCAGTAGCACCATACACACTAGCAGGTAGTTACTTTCAATTAATGACCAAGATGCAGCACAAACTGCTGACTGCAGCAAGTCTTGGTCCTTTAACACACATGCTCCGTGGATGGGGGTGCCTCTCCAATGAACTGGAGAGTGATGGTCACCTCCAGGATACAGTACTTGTTTGCTAAGTAAGCTGTAAACTAGCTCATATTTTCATGGGAGACTGGTCTTAGTCACAATCTACACTCTTAGCAGCCCTTTTCTCCAAACCATTATAATTTCCTTTTGTGATACTAAGGATGGAACCAGTGGCCTCACACAAACAAGGCCAAGAGCTCTACCACTGACCTACACTCCAGTCCCATTAAAAGTTTTTGTTACCAATGATAAAACTCATGCTTCAGGCAAAAATTTAGAAATTTGGAAAACTCATCTCTGCCACCAGCTGCCTAATAATATGACTTTTTAAATTATATCAGTGGACTTAGGGGATCTCTAATACCATACAAAGAAATGTACTGATAACTGGAAAGCACACGTAAGTTACAGGGCATTGTTCTCAAGGGAGCAATGCAAGATATTAAAAACTCAGACATAGGTAAAAGATCCATTTACTATGAAACCCAGTTCAATGTTTCCAACAGGACTGCAGATTCCCCCTGCAGCTGACCTGTACTTGTTTTGCAAGAAGCTAATGCAGAAACAGACTAATGTGACTATCTTCTACTAAGTCAGGCAGGAAAGATCACAAATGATGAAATAATGCAACTCCTTTCCAGTTAACTTTTCAGTTTTGAAATATGCTGTCATCAAGTGCCATTAGTATCATCAGGGTTGTATCATTTCCATATTTTGTGGAATTTTATTTTTTATTTATTTTATGATTACTTAGAATGTTCAAAAATTCCTTCAGTTTGGGGCTAGAGATAGCTCAGTGGCAGAACTTGTATAGGAGGCTCAAGGCCCTCAAGTTTGGTCCCCAATACTTCCTCCAACAAAAAGAAAGGAAAATATCTTCAGTCTTCATTTTAATATAGAAAAAAACTGATAAATTTTAAAAGTGTTCTTCCCCCACCCCACCCCCTTCATTTTTAGAAAGGGGTTCTGAGACAGAATGCCTGAAAGCCACAATGATGGGCCAGGTCTTCCAGTACTGGTCTCCAACCATTCAGCTGACCCTTGAGCTGATGTTCACAGGCTCTACATTCCAAGGAACTGGTCAGTTGTGGGATAAAGTGACACAAAGGTGCCCCTGGCAAGGCCACCAGCTATTTGACCTTGATTTGGTCACCTGTATAAATAGGAAAGGACAGAAACATCTATCTCCTATAGTGCTCAGGATTCAGGGAAGGGAAAAAAATCTTTGTCTAGAGAAGGGGTTAACCAGACATGGCATGGAGTCTACACTGGAAGTGTCAATATTTCTTCACAAATGAACCATGGACTGCAACCAGCTCTAAGCAGTGGACAGGCAGCAGGGTCCTCCTGAGTTAGAAAAAGGGGGTCACCAACCCTGCCATCAGTAACTGAAAGGGACAACCTCTGACTTCACTGAAGCACCTTCAACCCCCACTAAGCCTCTCTCAGGAAAACGCTGTTCAGCAAAGGCAGCGGAGGCTGCACAGAGTAGAGAGGGTGGCCAGTACCATTAACACAACGGAACAACCTCACTGCTACAAAGCTACAGCAAAGATATCCAGGAAAGAAGGACAGGCTCAACACACAAAAAATAAAAGTGGAGTGAAATAACTTGGATTTGCAAACCAAAAAACCAAGATTTTCAAATGAATCTTGCTGTGATCATCTTGATGTTTTATAGCAGCAACACACTCGCAAATGGCAAACAGCCCAAAAGTCCTATCATGTGTTAAATGGGAAGAAAAGGGGAGTCAAAGACAAGGTGTATTTTGTACTCAGCAGCTCATTAATTTTAAGTGTCGTGGGAACCTACCAGCTTAACCCCTCCAAGTAATTATCTTTTGTCTTAATTTGTAAGATTTTCAAGAAAGGGACAGAAGTGGGGGTGCTTCACTTACTGTGAACATGAGACAGAAAGGCTTCAATGTATAGAAGTTCTCCAAACAGCATCTCCAATTAAAAGGACTAGTTCCTTTAAGCATCTACCACAGTGAGCCTTATTAGGAAAACTGAATTGTACTCAGATACAAATAGCTTTGCATTAATGAACAGAGACAGAAATATTGATTTGTAAACACATACTCTGAAAGTTAAATGGTCTATAGTCAAGTGTTTCCACACCATAGCAAACAAAATCTTCAAATCCAAAGGCTGATATTTTGATTGAGGGTCACTTTATCTTTGAAAAGGTAAGATTGGCTTTCAATAAGGAATGAACAGGACACAGGCAAAATAAGTATTTGGGAAGTGGAAGGCTACACTTTCCATAAGGTGAATTCACATTTGCAGCCCTCCAGGAGTCTAACCTAAACCATGGTGCCCATGAGCTCAGTTCACACATTTAAATCTGGGCACGCTTAAGACAACCTATGAAAAGGCTCTTTAAAATCTTTGTATACAAGGCCTTAGATTTTGATTCCAGTTCCCTCAAGGACAAATCTAATGTCTCCCCTCATCTGTCCTCCAGGACTCGTTTTTTGTATTTTGTGTTGAGTGCATAATATGTCTTGTGTTCTTCAAAGAAAGGAGTTATACACATATACCAAGGGTGCTATTTCTTTACAGATCTTGCTGCAACGGCAAAGACCCACATTTGACAAAATTTAATTCCTTTTAAAGAGAACTGACAAGGCCAACAATCCACTTCTTACGGTCTCACGCCTTTTGTCTTCTAATTATTCCTAATAAACAAAAGACAAACGCCAGGAGGCAATCCTGCTGGGTTTTGACTAGGTAGGTAATAAAAAGGGGTCCCTGATGTTTGATAACAGTTACTTCATATCTGGGCTTACCCTGTCCCAGCTGAAAGCTTATGCAGATAGTTCTGAAGCTCTGTGGCAGGGAAACATGGGGCAAGCAGGAAAGAATCAACACAACACCTTCAAGACTAAACTAAAGGGATACAGCTGCCAAATTAACAAGGACAGTGTCCCTGTCTAACCCTTCCAAAATAAAGGAGGTGGTGTGTGGGAGGAGTCACTGTTAAAAAGACTAAGAAGAAATATATTACAGAAAGAAAAGAGATCCACAGTCAGTTTCTGATATCAAGCCAGACATTTAAATGTAAGCTGCATGTTATTACAAGGCATCCTAACTTGAGCAAGACACAGGCTCCATCAATTGGCTGGCATTAAAACCTTGTTACTGTACAAAAGCTGCACTTGCTTCCCTGGAGCCAGTTCAATTTTGAGTCGCTGTTGTCTGAAAACAATGGAATGTCTGCCAACCTGTGCCAACAGTTCAGAAGGATTTTACTGTAGCATGTGGGTGTTGTAACCCAGTTTGCCCTGGGCCAAAACAGCTCACTAACTCAATAGAGCATCCAGGAAGAAAGCAGGGAGAGCAGCAAGGACAATCCAGGTGCAGGGAAGCTGTGCTATCTCTGTCACTGCTTGCTCTGGGAGACATCACCAAGCCAAATTCACCAGTCAGAACCTCTAGCAGTTGTTAAGCACCCTGTCCTAGCATCTCAATCAAGTTCTACTCATTTCCTCTGAGTTTGCAAAACCAGCCTGGAACTTGGCTCAAATTTTAGCTACTGTGTGAGGGAATGAATCTGTGGGTTTGGGTTTGGGTTTTGCTTCTTCCCCTAACAGACAAGGCATGGAGCTCTGGCTGGCCTAGAACTCACAGCACTGCTGCTCCAGCCTCCTAAGCACTGGTATTACAGGAATGAGCGTCATGCCCAATAAAAAATCTGCATACTGAATTCTGGAAGCCAAGTGAATTTCCTTCTTTACTATGGAAAAATTTAAATTCTGTTAAACCACAGTATATTTTTTTCAATCACAGTTTGTCACTGTCCCAAGAGCTGAAACTCTGAATATCATGTGCAATGGTTTAAAATAACCTCAGAGTGGCATATATTTGCAATTTAAACTGTTTTTAACAGTGTTCCCAATAACTTGTGATGCTATAGTTTGAAGCCTGTTAAGACCTTTATGAGAACATAAAGGTCAGGACAGCAACAAGACCATAAACCAGGGTGAATGACATGTCGGAAAAGCAGTTTCCTGGCCTTCTTAGCCCCAAATGGAACATTGACAACATGCTGAGTCTTAGCCTGAAATTTAGTTTGAAGGTATTTTCATCCTCCAACATACCAGAGGGACAACAGGAGAACAGCCAGGCAAATGGGTTCTCATGCTTCATGTTCTGAAGAAACAAGACAGAGAAGACTCATGCACTATCCAAAGAAGGGATCAAGAGTTAACATATGAAAAACAGACAAATAGTGATTCTGCATTTAGGGATTTCATAACACTGCATTCAAAAGCTAATGAATTCTGAAAGGGCAACATGTAAAGTAAATGATTAAAATTCTGCCTCAGAATTTGAACTTGAATGAGCAATCATAACACAATGGAAGAAAGACCTGAAAAATGTGTGCAAATTAAATCAGCGTGTACATCGTTAACAAAGTAGATACTGCAGGTAAAAGCAAAACTACCCTTTTCAGAATAAAAATGAGTCAAGAAAAATGGATTTAAAAATACAGAAATAGCTGGTAAAATAAAGAAATGAGGCAAAAGGATTCCAAAGCTCGGTAGCAGAATGTTTACCTACCACGTGCAAAGCCCTGGGTTCAATCCTCACTCCAGCAAAACAAACAGAAACCTAAGCAATCGTTATGCAGGACATACTTTTGAGATAAAAGCAGGAGGATTAGGAGTCAAGGTCAATCTAAGCTATATACCTCATAGCAAATTCCAGCATACAGGTGAGATACAATGCCAACTTCATGAAAGGAGTTTTGATCCATGATGTTAATGGCACTGAGGCTCAAGAGGGCCTGACCTCCCCAACCACTGTAGCCCATGAAGAGAATTAAGGCTGAGCAAGTAGGAGGCAGTGGGGTGGTCCACAATGTAGGCCTTGTCCTCATTCTGCAATACATACAGAAGCTGGGGCTACCCTAGGCCACCCATTCTACATCACCAGTCAGATCCGGCAGCATTTGGTGGAAGTCTTGCATTTACAGAGCCATGCCTGCCATGTTTTCCTGAACAAGGTCCACAGTGAAGCTCCAGTTCCAGCTGGGTCTGACTGGCCACCAGGACTGAGAATAGTAGCAGCAGCAGCAATAATACAGAATCCCTGTGCCAAGCTGCTAAAGGCCAGAGCAACGTCAGCCTCCTTCAAGGCTGTTCAAACCAACACCTTGAACCCACAATTCTATTAGTCTCTCATACTTCCACCCAATCTTCATCCAGATTAACAAATGAATTTTTAAAAAATATTTTATTTAGTATTTTTGTTCTATGTGTATGAGTGTATTATTGCTGCATGTAAGTATGTAAGTAAGCACACCTGTGTTGTGCAATGACCAAGAAGGCCAGAAGAGAGTGTTGGATCCCCTGGAACTAGAGTTAGGATGTTTGTTACCCACCATGTGGGTGCTGGGAATTAAACCTGGGTCCTCTGCAAAGCAGCCAATGCTCTTAACCGCAAGTCCTCTCCAGCCCAATAAATTATTTTTAAAAGCTGCACTTACATACAAGCAGGCAATATACTCATACACATAAAATAAAAATAATAAAACTTTTAAAAAATATTCTGTGTCTCTGAGAACAACAAAATTTGTAGAGCGGCTGAAGACCAAGCTGAAAGTATTCAATACTGAACAGTTTGGTTAACATCAACAAGTGTATAATGTGTACACCCAAGCAAGGTATACCGAGAGAAATTACTAGTTTCAGAAAATAAAACTTAATGTGGCTACAACTGTGAGGGACGTTTTAGATAGATTCACTGGACGAGTCCAAGGCATGAAGTCAGTGCAGAACACAAGCTTTCCCCTGTTCAAGAAGGCACCGAGTGCTAGGCACTGTTTGTCACCTCATTTAGTCTCAGATGGTCTTTCTCATCTTTTAAAGCTACATGTTACACATCATGTAACTTACTCATTCAAAGAGCATAGTTCAATGAACTTTAGCATGTGCCCAGAGATCTGGAACCATTAACACAATGCAAGGTTTAAGTTTTCTCCATCCCAAGGGAAGTACCATACTTATCAGTAGGTCAAACCTCAACCCCTATTCTCCCACAACCAAAACAGTTCTTTGAAGATATCAATACCTGGCTGGGACACCTGGCTAGAAGAAGGTTTCAGAGCCAGGAGCTTTGAATGCACTCCCAGATGAACCTCCTCACTGACAGTCACAAAAAAACAGGCCCCATGCCTGTGGGGTCCTGCCAGTTGGCCTAGGTATGTAATGTGCCTCATTAAGATGCTGCCTTTAATCCCAGTATGGAGAAGGCAGAGGCAGATGGATTCTTTTGCATTAGGAGCCAGCCTGGACTACATATCTAGTTCAAGGTCAGCACAGCCTTCAATGCATACTAGACATTTGAGACACATGAACTTTCTCAGATTCTTTCAGCAATTCTAAGGTTATTCTATGTGTCCAAATTTTTTAATCACATAAGCTAATTGACAATAACCAATATGGCACACACAACCAGCCAAAACCCTAGGGAAATGGTCTTCATGGCATGTCTTTTAAAGAAGAGAAATCTGCAGCACAGAAATGTGGTCAGAGGTTGCAGCTTCACAAGCGGCTTGGCTTCTAAACCATACTCTCATTACTATGCCAAGTGGTCAGAAACAAACAGTACTTCAAATGTGTTGTGGGGGCTACAGACACAGACTTTATAACCCAATTCTGTAAGCACCAGTGCTCTTCAAAAATAAACTCCCATCCTATATTCTAACTTTTTTGAAACTCAGCTTCCTGAACGGGAAAGATGAAATTGCTATAGGTTATAAGGAGGCGAAAAGGATATCCCATGGATACTTAACTGGAAAAGCAACATTTGTCTGCTAGGTGAGATCCTGGCCCTGCTCCACAAACCCCTTTCCACTACTCTAGGCAGAGGGAGCTCATGGCACCGTGAAGGCAACCACAGAGCATGAACACAGTAAACTTGTCCAAATGAATGCTTTTTGGCCCTTACACAACATGCCCCCAGTGTGAATCCAAAAGCAATTAAATCATTCCAGCTGGGAGTTGAATGACGTGTTTTTAAAAAAGGCTTCTGAGAAACATGCCTCTTCAGAAAAAGATGTGCACAAAACAGAAACAATAATCTCTCTCCTAGTCATTCCAATTTTCCTAAGGGGAAAAAAAGCATTTGAAAAATATACAACGTGACTGAATTAACCAATGAACTTTCACCAAGTTCTCATCTGCACAGAGTAACAAAGGGCTTGCCACAGTGACAATACTGAAATGCCAGAGCCAAATTGATTCCAAACTCATTTAAGAATCCTCCTTGTCTAGTTACTCATGGGGAAAGGAGGACAAAAAAATTAGGAAGTCTTTTCAAACCTAAAACGCTTCAAACACCAACTAGTATTATAAGTACACAAGAAGCAGTGTTTGCATTATTTTTCCAAACAGTAATTTACATAAGAGACTCTACTACTGGAGTCATCTGAGGCTTAGTCTACAAAAGAATATTTTACTTACTATTTTTATGTGTTTTGCCTGCATACTGTATTTAAAGTACACCCGTGCCATGCAATGCCCATAGAAGTCAGAAGAGGGTGCCAGATCCCCGTAAGTCTGTAAGTTCGTTAAGTCCAGTTCCAGGGGATCAGACGCCCTCTTCTGACCATGTGGGTACTGCATGGCATTGGTGCACATACATACATGCAGGCATAACATTCATACACACAAAAAATAGATTATTTTAGAAACTGATGAGCCACTGAAATGGAAGTGACTGGAGACACCATTGTTGTAACACAAGGTTAAAAAGCTCTGGGAATGCTGTCCAGTGATTTTAGATTGTATCTTAACCAGTAAACCCCTTTCTACTAGGATGTCCAATGGCTTGCAAATGGGAACACAGGAGTCCTGTTTATAGAACTAAGCTTCTGTCAGGACACCTGACTCTTATAGGAAAGTTTAGGGCCCAGAATCCTAATCCAAGAATGTTGTTACAGAGGCCCAAGGAGACAGTGCAAGATGCTGTCATAGAGGGGCTGCTCTGTCCTGCCACTTCCAAGAGGCCAGATGTCATGGCACCAGGCCCTGAGCTATTTCCTATCTATTTGGTTTGAAGAGAATGTAAAACAGGGTACACCATTGCCATCTGGGAATCTGGGGTCTTCAAAATAACAGTGAAAATAAAACAGTTCTCTTCAAAGACTTCATTTGCTACACTGTTTTCTGTGTTTATCTCCTGCATTCCCATGGGGGTGACCCCTCCGGAGAGGACAAAGTCACTGGGTTTCCTGGCATGTGTCAATACCACCAGCATACAAAAGGGAAAAAGAGTACAAATCAGACAAGAGAAAACAATAAAGTATGAAAAAGCAGCATGCTTGCCCCAATTTATCTCTACACACACATCCACACCACAGGCAGGGACAGATCCAAGGAAATGGAGACCATCAAACTCTCATTTCCAGAAAATGAAGGGATGAAACAGAGGCGTGGGAAGAGAAGAGAAGTACCCTTCTTGCACGCAAACTATATATGAATCTTGTCTGATGAAGAACTCTGAGAACATATTCTATCCAAAAGTATTTTCCTGTTTGAATGCACCAAGAAGAATCTGAAGTGAAGAAACAAGATAGAAGCCATGAAGGAGGACACAGCACCGTGGCTCAGTTAAATGTGAGCTTGAACACTTCAGCCTTGGCTGACTCTGGGGAGTGGCAAATCCAAGTGTTGACTCCATGGCTGGGCTCCCACAGAGAGCAGCCCTAGCATTCATTAGGATGTAATCAGGCATGGGGCCATGTGGATCTAATCAAATGTAGAGCTCTGCAGGTGCTCTCAGAAAAGAACATTTTCCTGACCCTGAGAAGAACATCCTTTGAACTCCAGTAGTCCAGAGCATCTCTCTCATGGCACATCAAATCTCAGGCCTTAGCATTATGTAATATGGGATGTCCTCCCAAAGTCCATATTTTTCAAGTTTGATTTATTTTTATTTTGAGTATATTGGCTACATGTATGTAAACATATCCATGTTGGAGAATACCTGTAGAAATCAGAAGAGCGTGCTGGATCCACTGGAACTGGAGTTACAGATAGTTGATAGCTGCCATATGGGTGCTAGGAACCAAACCAGCCCTCAGCAAGAGCAGTCAGTGCTCTTAATCACTGAGACATCTCTCCGGCTCACGAAAGTTTACATTTTAAAGACTTGGTCTCAGTTCTTTCAGAGATAAAGGAACCTTCAGAAGGTGGCCAAGTGGAAAGATGTTAAGTAAGTCCCTGGATATGTGTCCTGAAGGGGTACTGAGACCATGACCACTCCTCTTTCTCTCTTGTTTTCAGGCTGGCATGCAGTATGTAGCTTCTTCTGCCATGATGTGCTGCCTGGCCCAAAAGCACTAGGGCCAAGTGTTCATGGCTGAAAATCATTAAAACTGAGCCAACTCTGAACTTTTAAAGTTGATTATCTCAGCTTACACACACAGGCCCTTGAAAGCAATAAAACTACCAGAAGCAGGCCAGGCTCAAGGCCCTGAGTTAGCCTGAGGCTTTGAAATTTTATTGCTATGCACAATCATCAACTTTCTGTCCAGTTTCTAAAGAATCCACTAGCCAAATTCCATGCCAAACTAGTTATTTTCTTCCTACAGAATTCCTTCTACTGCAAGTGAATTCTATGTAGGGATTTCTTCTGTTGTAGATTATACCTTAGTAAGAACACCTCTCCTCTTATAATTAATGGGCGCTCAAACAAATCCTATTACAAGGAATTCTAGGAGTTTTCTTCAGATTTACAAAGAACTTCAATTAAGATGACAAGGAAAGACTATCATGAGGACTATTTGCCAACATTTAATATGCACTTATAAAATAAGTGTTGGAAAGATGGTTCTGCAGTGAAGAGCTCTAATTGCTGTTGCAGAAGACCCAGATCTGGATCCCAGCACCCACCTGGCAGCTAACAAATGTCCTGACTGCAGCTTCTGGGAGTCTGATGCCATCTTCTGGCATCTGCAGGAATTGCATGATACAATTGCACTGACATACATGCGGCAAAACACACACAAATTTTTAAAATATTTTATTTCCTATTTTTGTGTTTCATGTGTATGAATGTACTGCCCGCATGTATGTTAAGTGTATCCATGTTGTGCAAAGTCCTCAGAGACCAGAAGATGGTGTCGGATCTCCTGGAACGGAATTACAAATGGTTGTTTGCCACCATGTGGGTGCTAAGAATCAAACTCGGGTCCTCTCCAAGAACAGTAAGTGCTGAGCCATTTCTCCAGACCCCAAATAAATAAAAGTTTTAAAACATGAAAACAGAATTCTCACTGATCTATGCCACTTAAAGACTTCTTATAAAAATGGTTTGGTTCCTAGGGTCTAAGGGATGCCCTGTATAAACTAGAGGAGGAAAGATTTACCCTGGTTCATGGTTTCAAAAGTTGTGGAGAGCAGAGCAGTTCAAATCATGGTGCCTGGAGCTGGCATTCCCTTTACTCAGCCCATCCAACAACTATGAGTAGGGCTGCTCACATTAAGGGCAGGTTCTTCCATTCTCAGTTAATCTTCACTAGAAACACCCTCACAGAAATAAATATGCAGACCATTGCTTTACTAACCTAAGAGCTTCTGAGACCAGTCAAGCTGACAAGATTAACCATCATAGGAACTCACTGGGAGTCACATTTTGATTAGAACAGCCAATAACACACCCATTTCCCTATGCTTTTAAGAGACAGAAAAAGAACTAGGCTTGGTGGCACAAGTTTACAATATAACCCCAGTCACTTTGAGAGGCTGACTTAGGAGGGCCACAAGCTCCAGTACTGTTTGAGTGTCTAACTCTAAATAAAAAGAGGATCAATGATAAAGCTCAGTAATAGTACTTGTCTAGCACACGTGAGGCAACGGATTAAATCTCACAGAAGGAGGTAGTAAAGGAAAGAGGCAGAGAGTAAGGTAATGAGAGAAGACAGGCAGACAGAGAGACAACAGATCTGAAAAAATATACATGATGGTGCACACCTTTAATCGCAGCTCTCAGGAGGCAGAAGCAGGCAGGTCTCTGTGAGATTGAGGCCAGCCTGGAGTACAGGGAGACCTTGTCAATAAATAAATAAATAAATAAATAAATAAATAAATAAATAAATAAATAAAAATGGATACAGAAACAGTGTTTTAGTCATGAACTTTCATCCACCTGAACAGATGATCTTGCAAAAGGAATTTCCCTTCAACACAGGCAATGGCCATCATCAAGCCTCAGACATCTAAGTGGAACTGCTGTGGTATGTGAGACACTCTCAGCTATTTCTTTATGCGGAGATGAAAGTAAGTCAACAAGGAGACGAACAAATGCTAAGCCACCCACCCTGCTGGAGTCACAGAAGAGCAAACTAAGAATGAGATGAGCTCTATAACTGCCTAACCAACACACAACTAATTAGATGCTAAAAGATTGCCCCCTTGGCGCACACACACACACACACACACACACACACACACACACGACTGAAATCCTGGTGAACATATGATGATAAAAACATTCAGAAGCACTGAACAGATAGGGCAAGAGAGAAGGCTCAGTAGTTAAGATCCCACACTACATTTGCAGAGGACCCCCAAGGCTCCATGTCCAGCCCTCACAGGGCAGCAAACAACCACTCACAACTGCACTTCTGGGGATTCAAGCTCTTTTCTGGTCTATGTGGGCACTGCATGCACATGGTGCACACACATGCATGCAGGCAAAACACTCATACACATAAAACTTTTTAAAAGGAGAACTGAACAGACATTAAAATTCATTAGCAGACAAGAGGCCAGTGTTTACTGAAATGTTTGCATTGATAAGTAAATCCCCCAAAGAAAATTACCATAGTATTTTCATTCCAACATCAAATGCTGAAAATCTCAGAAATATGTTTTAAAAGTTATACACATGTCTGTCTCTATAGATGGAGACAGATGGACACCCTTTCTTTGACCCTAGTAGCAACAGCCAAGGCAGAATGGTTATCATTATTCCCTAGGTAAGAAAGCCAGCTCCTCCACCTCATCTCCATCCCCTGTAGGTGCTGTAGATACTCAAGTGTCCCAGAATGTAATCACCCTAAAGCTTGCAAGAAAAGACAACTAAAGATCCACGTATATTAAAAGCTGGTGTTTGGCTAACACTAGAGCTAAATCTAGGGGAAAATTATCTACTGATCCCTGTCTCATCAGCAAACTCAAAACAAGGTAGTGAAAGGAAGAAAAGACCTGGTGACAAGTAACCATGTACACACAGGATTGATTCAACCAGTCATGAGCACAGATGACTCATTGCCCAATCACATGAGGGCAGAAAGCCATGCATCTTAAGGAAACCAGTTAGACAGAACACTTAGGAGACTATATCTTTGTCCTGTGGGCACACTGGGACGGATAGCTAGTGAGCTGATTTCATGTTTTGTTCCTAAGCATTAACTCTCCACTCTTATCAACCCAAAAAACCACCTTTAACATTACATTCTCTCACAAGATAAAAAAAATCAAATTCCTGCAATTCTTTTTTCATAGTGTCTCAGAAAGCTCATCTCTGCAAAGCAGCTCCAATTATGATGGGGCTGTTCTCCACAGTTCTAGTGACTTTCACTAGGTAATAAAGCCCTTAACTTGAGGCTACAGAGATGGTTCAACACTTACAAGCACATTCTGCTCTTCCAGAGGACTAAAGTTTAATTCTCACTACTAACAATGGGTGGCTCAGAATTGTCTATAACTCTAGCTCCAGAGAGCTTCAACAGAAATCCAATGCACTTCCTTACACACACTCAACATACAAATCATTAAAAAGTAAAAATGAATCTTAAAGAAAGCCCCTAACTTCCCCAAAATCATCTCTTCTCCCAATTCCTCCCCTCTCTTCTTCAGACCTCTGTCAAAAGCTGTACTGTTGCATATTCCTTAGTCCAGTTTCCTACCCACCTCTTTCCTGGGTAGAATCCTCCAACTCCAATAATCTTTCCTCTTATTTAAAACCAAACTCTGCGCCTAGCAGAACTGTTCAGAACTTGACCCACTTGTTCTTAATTCCACATCTAAAAGTCATTAACAGCTCCCTATTTTCTATATTACAATTCTTCCTCTTGCCTACCAGGGCATATGAAACTAATTTTCTCCAGACCTTTCAAGTTCACAAAGTATACCCTCAGCCATAATTATACCTTCCCTCAGAAGTATATCTACCATGCTGGTAGGACAACACACCACCAATTCCCTAAGTAGACAATGATCCATCACACCCTTTTCTTCCCTTCAAAATCCAACCAACAATTGAATTTAAATGCTTACTCTAAGGCAGCTCTCTTAATCATCAAGATTCCTTGATGGGGCCAGCAAGATGGCTCAGCAGGAAAAGCACTCACTCACTGTCTGATGATGTAATCCTGAAGACCCTAGTTCAATCCCCTGGAACCATATAAATATGGAAGGAATATTCAATTCTAGACTTGTCTTCTGACCTCCACACATGCATGCTGTGACATGTGCATGGGAAGAGAGAGAGAGAGAGAGAGAGAAAGAATAGTAGTAATAATGATGACAATAAATTTTTTAAGATTCGCTGATGATTAATAACTATCAGTAACATGCTTTTTCCATCAATATTTAAATTTAGGTGCCACTTTGCATTAGATCCATCTCCTTAAATAAACTGCCTGTCCCTAAAATGGTATCATATCTTCAACCTCTTCTACATGCCACCTAAGCATAGCCCTAAGTGAGAGAGAATAGATGGACATTATTAAGTTGATAAAGTGGAAAGCCTGAAAATGCCTAGTTAGTATAAATGCAAGGCGCACATTTTAATTCTCTGAGTATCTACTTCTCCAAGTCCACAATGGCAAGCAGGAGCCTTAGGGCTACATTTCAATCACTTAAACTCAGCACTGACTTTCTGCCAGTTATAAAAAGGGCCTCTCTACTTCCAGTCTCCTAGCCAAGCCCTAAATTTACAATGTGTATTCAATTGTGCATCCAGTGGAGTAGCACAACAGAAAAGAACTACTACCTACCTCTCTAGGCTGTCATTCTCAACTTCTCCCCATTCCCTTTCCACTGCACCAGTCAGTTATTGGATCCTCTAGAAATGCTACCTTTCCATTCTCTCCGTATTCTCCTCTTCTTTCTCAGCTACCTGTGCATAGCACAGTACTGCACAGCAGCACTTCAGCCAAAGATGGGTCCCATTGTAGAAGTGGACCCATAAGACTATAATGGAACTGAGAAACTCCCATCGCTGATAATGTGGTAGCCAACATGATACTGTACCACAACTGTGATGCCTGTGATGATGTTGCTCTCAACATACTATGCTGCCAACCATATGCATGCATTGTGCATGTAATCATGGACAGTGACCAATACATAATAAGAATAAACTTCAGGTTGTTTAGGTATTTATTGTACTATATAAAGTATCAGTTATAGTGGGTCATTCATTTAAAGAGTTTATTGTAAATAAATCTCTATAACACATTACACTAGGAGAAGCCTTATAGATCTGGATCAAGAAGCAGAAAACTTAGGTTTGTTTAAACACCCTCTCTTTATGAAACACAAAACAATATCATCGAAGATGTACTTCTTTAGGGTGTTCAAAGATGCACACTGTGTCTATATCCTCCTTGCCTTTGGCCACTTAAACGTAATTCAACCCTCAAGTTGTTCCCTTTTATAAAATCTCCTCATCAAGGCCAGCTCTGCCTTTTCAAAGCACAATTTCAAACAAGTCACATCTGATTGAAAAGCCAATAGGCAATTTCCTGGCTAGTTGTCTACAAAGATGAGTAGTCTATCTCAGATACTCAAACTCATGTCCCTGACTTTTGCCTTCTTCCTCTATGGCATATGGGAACAGTAGAAAGGAGTGGAGGAGGGGATCCATTCTGTATTAATAAATGTGCACTTTCTGGTTTTCTTTACTACAGTCACCTGCTGAAATCAAAATAAAAACTTGGTCACAAAAGTTTGCACATCTTGTTGATGATTCCTATTTATGTTTTCTATTCTAGCCCCTATCACCTGCAGCTACTGTGCAATCTATCACAGTTTCCTCAACAGAGCATCTATACTCATCTTAATGTATATAGCTCTGGGTAGTTTAATAATTTCTTTATCCATAGAGCTTGAAACTTTAGTACCACCCAGAAGAAATCTCACTATTGTCCAGCAATACCCTTCAAACTTTCCTTCTCAGCAGCTATTATCTCCTAACTCTCACTCAAAGCTTGTCCTTCATGCGGCCTCATATGGTGGACCTACCATGCCCGTTGTGAATATGCTTGTGGGTTTTGCCTTTCCTGGGGGTTGACTGGCATGAAGATGAAGCGTTGTTGGTGGCTGTTTTGACGTCTTCTGTCTCGTCATCTTCTTCCTCGACATCCTCCTCATCCTGAGAGCTTCCAAAATAGACCATACTGTTGGGCAGCGCAGGAGAACCTGGGATGAGACAGGCAGATCATACACCAACCTTGATATCACCCCTTTCAAAAGGAGCAATCCAATGGAGAGGCTTACAAAGTTAGGATCTTTTTTTTTTGGTCTTTTTGAGACAAGGTCTCCCTGTAGACCCAGATGGCCTGGAACTCGCTCTGTAGACCAACCAGGCTGGCATCACCACGCCCAGCAAAGTTAAGAATTTAGCTCTGTGCTGAACCCACAATATAAAACTATTCATCTCTGCTACTGCTTTTACTTTTAAAATATTCTCTAGAAAGTACAATTCCATCTCTGTCCTTTTAACAGATTTCAAGCAAAATCTCCCACGGGGGATGATACTATTCACCAAACACAACAACGTTCCCATAGAAAACAACCACAAGTGCTAGCAAAGAATGAGATACACAGCAATTAAGTAAAATGGAATGCCTACCCCACTGCTGAAGAAGAGGTCAGTCTGCACTATGCATTTAATTTACAACCAAAAAAAGTCAAGGAAAAGAAAGAGAAGGAAGTGGTCCCCCAATTGAACTTTGAGTTCCATAAGGTCATTTTCTTACGTTCTTAAGAGTAAATGACAGGTACAGATACTCCAGAACTCTTA
The DNA here is from genome assembly GCA_035773235.1 of Eospalax fontanierii. Classification (NCBI taxonomy): domain Eukaryota; kingdom Metazoa; phylum Chordata; class Mammalia; order Rodentia; family Spalacidae; genus Eospalax; species Eospalax fontanierii. Next base: position 10,251,943 of record CM069547.1, read on the forward strand.
AAAGTATTTACAAACTACTCTGAAATATGAAGAATTTAAGATTATTAAAATGAATGACAATACAACACTAAAGGTATGAGATTATAAAACCAGCAATTTATTCAAGGAAGAATGCTCTTTTGTTTCTTTTACATGTTAATCTCCCCTTGCTCAAATACGACATTTCTTACTGAAGACAGAGCTGAAACCCCAGAGGATGGACCCCACAGAAGTCTTCCTTACAATGATAATAGTGGTATACTCCTTGGAATCAGAGGCTACCAAAAACCAGATGGTCTCCTTAGATTTTTGTTTCCTATTAAATATTTCTGAGAGTTACTACAAAATTCGTCTTTTGCCCAATTTTGCTATATATGTCCTAAATGTCACTACAATGTTTTATAAGCATTTCTGTATAGCCCAGGAGTACTTACTAAACAAAACAAAACAAAAAAATCAAGATACCTTCCTTCACCCTTCTTTGCTTGAAATAATTCCTATTGACAATAATATTCAAAAATTCCAGGAGGTCATTAACAATATTTATTTTTAAAGTCAAGGAGCCAAAGGCAGAAGGATCAGGAGTCCAAGGGTAGCCTCAGCTATATAAGGAGGTTACATTACACGAAACCCTGTGGTTTTTTGTTTTTTTTTTAAAATGGAGGGAAGGGGGTTTCAATGTAAGCTAGAGGCAATAGCTCTGGGAAGAACAGTAATAAAAAATAATTTTGTGAATCAGGAGTGGTGGCACAAGCCTTTAATCTCAGTACTCAAGAAGCAGAGGCAGGAGGATTTCTCTAAGTTCAAGGCCAGCCCAGCCCAGTCTACATGGCAAGTTCCAGGTCAACTCCCGCTACAGAGAGACCTTGTCTCAAAAACACACAATAATAATAATAATAATAATAATAATAATAATAATTTTGTTTTGCAATAAAACACTAAAGGGATACAGACTGCAAAAAGATCCTCTGTGGATGGGAGAGTTGCATGTGATCTGACAAAAGCTATTTCTGTTGCCTCTTTGATCAGTTTCATTCAAAATTGGGTTCTTAGGAAAAAAAGGTTCTTAAACCTGACACTGACTTTGGGAAAATCATTTTTCCTTTAAATTTCTAGGAAATTTAAAGGAAATATGAACATAGCCACATTTCCATGGGAATTCTCTCCCCCACCCACTATAAATGGTCCTATAATTAGGACAATGCTGATTAAGGACACCATCCTTCCCAGTTCTTAACATGTGGTTTTCAATCAAGAATTACCATTCCTACCAGTACACAGGGTGCCTCCACAGCTTCATTTCACTACAGAAACACCTCATTCCAGTGCACATCACATCATTACATGCTGTCTTTTATTTGCTACACATCAGGCATGCATACACAGGCATTCTGCATCACATTGCAGGCCAACATGCAAGAACGTCCATACTTCAGAGTTTGGGATAGCTGAGCTTCCCTCTTTTGTCAAATAAAGGAAGTAGGTTGTATCATATTCCTTACAGATCAAAAGAACCATGCTGAATAGTTAACCTTCCTTTACTATATTGTGAGTGCCCTGGTTACAGGTAAAATGATAAAGATGAGTGCTGTATGGGACTTTTGTTGCTGTGACAAGGTAACTGACATGAACATTTAAGAAGGAAAGACAGTCTGGCTCACGTTTCAGCCTTCAGTCCACAGTCCTTGTTGACTCTAGACCCATAGTAAGGCAGAATATCATGATGGGAGAAGAATGTGGCAAAGGTACATCATAGTAGACAGGAAGCAGACAGGAGTCTAGGACCAGATAGAAACCCCAAGGATATGCTCATAGTGACAAGCTTCCTCCAGTCAGGTCCTGGCCCTCAATCTCAAAAAACCTTCCAAAATAATGGCACCAAGCAGGAAACCATATGAGCCCTTGAGATCATTTAGTACACAGCAGAAACCTAACAATTGTACGTCCATGTGCAGATTCTGCAGTGCCTTCCACAGCTAACTACCATTTTCAGGATGAAGGAAGCAGTAGAAGAGGTGGAAGTTGGGGTTCGGGGTGCATGTGGGTGTGGGGAGGATGTCTCACTAGTTTAGGGGATGTATACCAGGAAGACCGTCAGAGAGCTTCTAGCCCTTTTCACCCTCCTCTCAGAAGAGAGGGCAGTAAGCTCTGCAATGGAGGCCATTTGAGAATAATATGGGAACAGGACAATAAGATCTTGGTGAAAATATTCTTCAAAAATAAACAGGTAAAAATTCACATGGGAACAAACAGGGGGTTGGAAGGACACAAGCAGGGAATTAACATGTGCTTGCACTGAAGACCTGATACAACTTAAATGCTGCCCAATGAAGCAAAGCATATTCCTCACAGCTCAGATGCTGGGATAATGAGATGAACATGAAGTTTATGTTCCTACCAGAAAACTACAAGTTCAGCTCAGCAGCTAGGTTTTGTTTGTTAATATCCTAAAGAAAGTATTGTATCAGTCATTTTTCATTGCCATAGCAAACACCTGACACAGTATACTCAGAAAAAAAAATGATCAATTTAGCTCACAGTTTAAACACACAAGCAGGAGCTGGCTCTGGCTTTAGGCCCACGCTAAGTGAGAAGAATCCCACAGCAGCCAGGAAACAGAGAGAGCTAGATGGGATTCCTTTTACAAACACCCTTTTACAAAATCTACCAAAGGGCAAACACAAAAATTATAAACCCTTCTGAGGACAGGGTCACCTAGAAAGACTTAAAAACTTCCAACTAAGCCCTACCACTTAAAAGTCCTATTGGTTGTTCTATTCAAATACAACAACCCCGAACATAAGCATCACATCCTAGGAACCCTGGGGACAAGGGTACAACTTTAACAAAAGCAGAAAATAAGCTGTTGTAGTCTAGTGTTGCTGTAATCCCTGAGTAAGAGGACTGCCTTAAGTTCAAGGCTGGCCTGGACTATACAGTATTGAGACCCTTTAATCAAAAGATCAAGAAAAAAAATTTTTTTGATCTTAAAGTGAATGGATTTGTTTTAACAATTCCTCAGCAAGTGAGAAGCTAAGATAAGAAAATTGCAATACAGGAAAGAAAGACCAGGCAGGAGGAGAGGAACTTCTGGCATCATGTTCTCAAACCAAAAACTTCCTTCTGGCAATATATAACAAACCAGTCAGAGATCTGGAAGACATGATTTCTTCTAATGTTGGTACACGAAGACAAAAGTAATTTACCTTTCACCTAAATTATGATTCTGATTTTATCTTGATGTCTGGCATACTGGTCTAGATCGAAAGGTACAGCATCAGCACACAGTAAATAAGGTGTGGGAGAAGGTTCTCTACCTACAATAAGAACAGACAGATTTCTGGAAGAGGAGAACGAGAGTAAAAGAACTGAGGCTCAATAACTAGACAAGATAAGACCAGAAAAATAGCGCTAAAGTAACAACATAAAATATACACACAGAGCTGAAACGTGTCTTCAAAGCCACTTCTTACAGAAAAGCTCTTATTTCCTTTTCACCTACAGACCAGCTGATAAGGACAGAGGAAGAATCTTTTCAAAACAAAAGAACAGGAAGGAAAATGGGTTTCAAATTCTTAAAGCACAAAGATGTCTACATATTTGTTGCTGAGGGGAAACATCTCACATTCTTCAGTATCAAAAGGTAACTCAGTACATTGTAGAATTATACTGACCCTGAGTCAGTACAAAGTTACATGATATTTAGAACTCAAAGAATAAAGTGTGTATTTAACATCTGTTCATTATAAACACTTGGCTCTTGGATCATAAGGATCAATTTCATACCTCACTCCTCCAAATGTCAGATGGGACAACCTTCTGAAAAGTCTAGAGTTTGCTGGGCTCTAGCATTCCAGAACAAGAATGGATATGGATACCAAAAAGAGTGATCTGGGACAAAGGTGGTTCAGAATCCGGAACGCTTTCAGTCAGGGCACCATGGACCGTCTGAATCATCCTTTTCTCTTCTCTGGTGGCCTCTTCATATTAAGAAACAAGCGATCCTCATGACATTAGTTATCAGAAGGTGCTAACTAGTCACACAGAACTGTGTCATCTCTTTCTCCTTCACAAACACTTGTTTTAAAGACATAATGCTGAAAGAGAGGATTTGTGCAGTCTGTTGTTTTGCTTTGGGTGGGGCAGTTCATACTTGATGAGTATAAATGGGCTTCTATTAAAATTACAGGCATATTTTTCTCTCCTGAAGATTTAAAAGTACATTAGCAAATGTATTTTTTTTAAAAAAGAGCTTTGGATCAGATAAGAGGAATCAGGTATGCAGAATGCATCTGTGGTTTGCCAAACTCGTATTTCATTACTTTTCAAAATTAGCTGGCAACGTCTCCGTGATATTTACTGAAGTGCAAACCAAATGTTTTCATCTGGACAAAAATCAAACTGTGGTGTGTTACAACCACAACAGAAATCATTTTAATCCAAAACCTTGCTTTCTCTAATTTGTGCTTTGGTTTCTATAAAGTGGGTTCTTCTCCATGAATTACATACACAGACGAGCCTTCCTTCCATTATCTTATTTCAACCAATTCTTAATCTTAGTAAGCCAAACATAGCTCTGGTTCATTTTGAAAAGAACCTAAAGGAAATTCCCTGTATTTGGAAAGAACCTAAAGGAGATTCCCTGTACACAATCATTTAGCTGGAAAGTGGAGAACTGGAACTGGACCCAATTAACACCGGGGAAGGGGAGGCACCGAGTCGGCATTTCCCAGATTCAATCTTGAGATGTGCAAACAGAATAAAATGTATGTCATCAGTTCTTGACATCATGTCACAGTAAAACTTTGGGCTGGAGAGACGGCTCAGTGATTAAGAGCACTGATTGTTCTTTGCAGAGGACCTGGGTTCAATTCCCAGCACTCACATGGTGACTAACAACTGTCTGTAACTGCAGTTCCAGGGGAATCTGACCTCTTCTTCTGATCTTCACGGGCATTTCATGACATGGGTACACCTACCTACAATACACTAATACATAAAATAAAAATAATAAATAAAATTTAAACAAAAAAACCAACAAAAGCAGCAAAGCTTCTAAAGGAAGGAGAGAGCTCCATTCCATGAAACTGGAGAAACTTTAGAGCATAGCAGTAACTGTAACATTGAATTTTAGTCCACTGAAGTGTATGAGGGCACTATTTCACACACACCTACATTTACACATTTATTCACACATAAAGACAAACTTTCTCTAAAAGAACATGGGACAACTCTCACAAGGTGATCAATCCCCTGGCCCTTCCAGGTCAGTCTTTACAATCTCCAAAAGGAGACTTCTTGACAGTATTTTCCATGGCTCACCCATCTGCATGCACACCATGCTGTGGCCAGACCTTCCAAGTGCTACTGTTTTCTTTAACGTACATTCACATTCATTTCTTAAATGATTTCTCTCCATTGTAGCAATACATAACTGCTAGAATTTCCAAATTAAAAAAGTATTTAAATAATATTAATATTAAAAGGTTTTCATCAAGTCGCATCATGCACCAACAAGCACATGTGTAAGCAGACATTGAGGTAAAGGCCTTACACAAAAGAAGCCCCACCCCTTAATGAGGAAGTTGTCTGCCAATCATAACCAAACAAATAGAGATGCTAACCATGGAAAAGGTTTCCATGGCATCTACCTCTCTCTGTTTAGGATGAAGACCTGATTCTGACAGTCACCTATGTGGTAGGAATGGTGACTTTATCCAAAACTAGTCTTATGACTATAAAGGTATAAAGCGATATATGCAGAAGGACTCTAAGCAACTCACACAAAAAAATTGTATTATTAGGCTAATCCCTAGTACCATGGCAATTACTTGGCTTCAAAAACAACTGACAGCTGTAAAATCTGTCATTTGGGCCAGTAGGTAAAGACATCTGCTGCAAACAAAGCCTGATGACTTGAATTCGAACCCCAGAACCCATGTGGCAGAAGAAAACCTTTTCCCAGTAGCCTCTACACAGGTAGCTTCAAATCCAAACCCACATATAGGCAGTCAAACCCTCTAGGTCTATGGTCCTCTCGATGTTAACTGAATTCACAAATCACACCTTACAGCAGCTATGAGAGAGTATCTCAAGATGAGAACAGAAACAAGTTAGAAAGTTAAATTCACCAACTGCCGAGCACAAGCACTACAGACCATCAAGGTCTCTACATGGCCTTATGAGCTAAGCAAAGTCTTCTCAGAGTCCCACAAGATACTCTAGATATAGGCTTCCTGCAGGACACAGGCAACAGGGATTTGAAAGCAACACCACAATGAAATCCAGCAAGGTGCTGGTCAATACAACAGCAATGTCAGGACTTAGAGATTTCAATCCAAACTCCAATCTACCGTCTCTCAATGGACTTTAAGAAATATTAAGAGCTTCCCTAGACACTGAGGAGAAAAGCAGAGACAATTCTGGAAAGTACCCCTGATCCTGGACCAGTAGCCTGGCAAGCAGAAGGAGTCTGTTTTTTCTTCCTGGAGGGCAGACATGGTCAAGAGGCCAGCTGGCCTGAAGCCAGGCCAACCCTCAAAGCCAAGGTCTCAAGGAAATTATAAAGGATTCATCTTTCTCAGATCAAGAATTCCAAGGTTTCCAATTTCTTCATTACTAGATAATAAACTGTCCTAGGAAACAAATTAATTGCTCCGCAGAACTGAGACACTAGGGGATACAAAACATGAGAAGTGTCAGTGATTTGGGGAAAGTAGAGGGCAGGGTAGCCACAGAAACCCTCAGGGTGGGTTTCAGTTTACTTTCACAGTTTCATGCTCAGATATTTAGATGCAACACTACATAGAAGGACCTCAAAAACCTTGGTACCACTGTCACAGCATGTCTTCCTCCTCAAAGAGTATTCCCATTTTGTTCAAGGAAGTTCATTAGTGCTCCTTGCTATTGGGAGATTACTTGCTTTCTAGCAAGTTAACCCTTTCATTCTGTAATCACCAAATCAATCACCCCAGACTTTTGCACTTGCTGTACTTACAATTCTCTTTCTCAATAATACCCACAGCCAGTGACACAACAAAATATGTGCCCCTTCCAGGAAAGGTCAGGAACCATCTGCAGAAAAAACTCCATCAGAGGGTTTTCTCTTCCATTACCTCGATAGTGTATACAGAGGGTCTTCTGAGATACTCCACCCAGGGCTGAGCATAGTGGTGCAGGCCTTTCATTACAGTCCTCAGGAGACAGAGGCAGGGGATCTCTGAGAGTTTGAGGCCAGCCTGGTCTATACAGTGAATTCTAGGCCAGCCGGTCAGAACTACATAGTGAAAACTTTTATTTTTCTTTAAAAATAATCCAAACTAATCCTCCATCCTCTCTGTTATATCGATACTCCACATGAAATAGTAAATAAATGTACCTGGATGGCTGCTTCTTAATGACTCTCCGGTACCCGTTTCATACCCTCTTAGCTTAGTCAAACCTCCTAGCAGAATATACAGACAGCACCTGCTCCACATCCTAACTTCCCTGTTTTAACCTCGGACGTTCCAAGTAACCAACCCAATCCATCCTACTACAATCCATGCCTTGGCATAGTTTTCTGCAGAATTCCATCCCAGTCCTGGAACCCTGCAACAAAGGTTTCAAGTACACTGGAAGGAACCAGTCAAACGCCCTCCTTCCTGCAGTCGCTCTAGGCGGCCTAGGGCAGTGCTCTCTTCCTGGCTGCCTGTGGCACACCTCTACCCTGGCATCTTCACATGCCTTTAAACCACAGCCTGTTTTACTTATCACTTCACTCAGATTTCCTGTGTCTAATCAGTTTTTCTAAGTGTCTAGCACACAAAAAAGGTTCAGTAAAGTTGGCTGAATTAATTAGCAATTGAATGACAGCAGCTCATGGATGATTCTGTTAGACAGGGGAAACAAAAGACAGTCATTCCCCAAACAAAACAGCATGGCTTCACAATGGCTGACAGTGAGAGTATATACCAGGAATCCCCTCCAACATCCCAAAAGGCTCCTCATTGGGTACAGATGGAGGCTGCATTGAGACAGCCCCATCCTAAGAATGAACTGTGTTGCTGTGTATGTTCCATGAATCCCCTTTGGGAATCCCCCTCATTTGCAGTGCCCTATAAAGAGAAAAATGTAAATAAGAGAATCATTTAACCTGCCATTGCTCTGCTGCATTAAGCTCTTTTAAATCTCTTAATAATTATAGTCAGAACAAAGAGAGGAAGACAGAACTCATTAAGAATAACGAGACTGGTGACAGGAAATACAGCGATGCTACGAGTCACTACACACAGCACATATACAAGCTCTCTTCCCATGTGGGCCCAGGGAAGATACTAATTATGCCCCTGGCAAGAGACATGTGAGCTCCTTCAAAGCAGCTATTTAAAGATAAATACACAGTAGGCAAATACTTCAGGCCCTGCTCCAATATTCATTCCACCCAGCTTTCCTTTAGAAATTCTGGGGCATGACATTAAATAGAAAAGAAACAAGCCCTGTCAACTTGGCTGTTAAGTTTCTGGATGTCTTGAGACAGACAACTTAAAATCTCTAAAGCTTATGACCCAAACAACTAGCTACTGCAATCCCAGTATTTACAGGGTCCCTAGTCACAAAGTTTTGTTCATGGTGTTTAAGAGGGAGAAGACACAGTCTTGGGGTCTGGCTTAAGTGATGAACAATAGAAAAGAAAGCATTCCATCTGTCATGTATTGCCTGCTCTCCTGCATAGCCCATGCCACCATTGAAACTATCCCAAGTTGATACCTAAGGCCTAGAGAAATGCAGTCTTGGCCAAGCATCCCTTCCCTGTGTTTGATTTGATTCCTTAACTATTCCTGCACTACACTCTTTCCTATACATAATGAGTTTCGTAAGAACAATGTCAGGGGCTGAAGAGATGGCTCAGTGGTAAAGAACGCTTTCTGCTTTTCCAGAGAATTCAAATTCAGCTTATAGTATCGACATCAGGTGACTCACAACTAACTGTAACTCCAGATCCAGGGGACCAAACACCCTCTTCTGGTCTCCAATGACATCTGCACTCACATGCGCATACCCCCACACAGAGATACATAAGAAAAAAAGCAAAAGACAATCTAAAAAAGAAAAGACCGATGTTTTTCCTACCACTATCACCCAATGACTATATTTTTCAGGTTCAACACAAGGATTAGGGCTCATAAGTTCTTCTATTCGGTTTGAAACTAGCATCAAAAAGATATTAAATTAGAATGTAGGTCTATGCTAATGGGATCCCAGCTGTCAACCTTGCCTGAAAATGCTTCAGATTACATGGATGGAATGTGTCAATCAACAGTCAGAAATATGTTGCAATATAAATCAGGAATTAGATAAATTTTGAGTGTCCGCAAAATTGAACACAGCATTTCAGACAGTTTTTAAATACTGTATATACACACAGAAAGTTTGCTTAGTAAAAGATTCACAAGAGACACTCAAGTCGAGGGTTCTAAGAAATGTCAAGGAAACTACTGAGTTTAATCTTCTGCCTAGATATGTTTTGTGTTGATACTGCCATGGATAAGAAACATTTTTACAACACATTAGAAAGTTTAACAACTTGCTGGTGTGGTAGCCCACACCTTTAATCCCAGAGGCAAGCCGATGTTAGTTCCATGTCAGCTGGGACTATAGGGAGACGCTGTCTCAAAAAGACAAAAAGAAAGAAAGAAAGAAAAAAAATCCAACGAACTTAATTTAAAATTCAAAGAAAACTAATATTAAAGAATCATATTACACGGGGCAACATAACCCTATACACTTCACACGTGTTCCATAGCTAAAAAAATTATTACATGTTAAGATACATCCAGTCCGTTCAAAATCCAAGACCATGAGGTACCATTTACGCATCTTTGAGCAGCCAGATCAAATAAACAACCAGATCTAACAAAAAATTTGAAAGGCTAGGGTGACTCTTTAATACCTCAGACTTAACACACATACATTATGTTGCCTAGCTCATAAATGGAGGTGTTCATCCCACACATCCCAAGTTTCACTTATTTAGACTTTTGTCACAAAAGTGAATTTGCCTATAAGAAGGTGGTTCTCTTATGCCTAAATCCTGCAACCTCAAAGTCAGGTCCTTGATAAGCTTTTATCCAGGAATCACTAGAATTTTTCACCCACACCCAGTGTCTCAGAACACAAGAAATAGGATTGTTGTTTTGTTTTTTAAATGCACAGGCAGGCACACAGGTTCTCCTCTATGTTATCAAGACAGTCCCTGTTTCTCTACTTAACCATCTACACCACCTAAAAACAGGCCATGCAGCCTGTTCAGAGCAAAGACTCACATGACTACACTCCATGACCTACAAAGCAATTTTCTGCCATCTTAAAGAACAAGCATATCTTCTCAAAGTACAAACCACTAATGTAGGTATACAAACTGTATGTGACATCAAAATAACTTTCCTAGCTCAGTGAGGTAGAACATTCCTGTAATCCCAGAACTCAGGAGGCTGAGAAAGGAAAACTGCAGTTTCAGGCAAGCCTGGGCTACATTATGAGTTCCAGATCAGCCAGAGTTACACAGAAAGACTCTATCTTAAAAAACAAACAAAAAGCCCATCACCAGCAATAACAAAAAGAAAACTTTACTTTTGTCATGGGAGGTAACCAACACAATTAAGGCATGGATACCTTTTTTGAAAGACTAGTTCCAGGTGCTGTAAAAAGTCACATGATCACAGTCACAAGACAGAGTCCTGTCTAACAGCATTGCTGAAATGACCTCCTGCTGACAGTAATGATGCTAGTGACCCTTCACAAACTCCATCCATCACTCTTTTTCGTAAGCACCTCATCCTACTTCTGTTCTTCACAAGCACCCCTGTCTTTCAGTTCAGCCTGCTCAACACTCATTTCTCTTCTCTCAGGACTGATGCCGCTGCATGTTCTCACAGCCTCCTTCCCATCTCCACAATTTAGGAGCTCAAGAATCTTTCACCAAGGAGCTTTGTAAAACCTAAAAGATGAATTGGTATGAATTTGCCCTTCACTGAAATCCATATGTTCCCTAACTGTGAAAAGGTTTCTGGAGGCAATAAAATGATCAACACATTTATAATGTCAAGTATAAACCTCAGCTTCTCATTTTCTCTTAACAATTCAGCCCAAAATGTCAAGTGGTGCAGTAACGTAATGGTGGACAGGAAGTAGGAGGAAACCAAGTGGGGTGTCACAACAAAGTGAGACAAACCATGGTCCACATGGTGTCGTCCTGCTCTCATCTTGGGACACTAACAAGCCCTAGCAAACATGTCATATGGGAACTGTGAAAACAATGGTGTGCCCAAGTAGAGTAAGCTTCCTGCTTTGCAAAGTTAGGGGACAATGCCACCCAGCACCCAGGGAGCCACCCAGCTCCCCTGCAAGGAAATAAAACTGCATTAAGAGGGGACAGAACACCAAGTAGACACTGAGTGTTTCTGAAAGTTCAGGAAAAAGTTCTTGATAGTCTACTTAAGTCTTTCAAAAGGGACTTGAAACCGAGTCTTTCCACAAATGCACAATGGCAGGCTGTCCTGTCCATACTCTTCTTAACTAAACTCACCGAAGGACAGCTTGACATAGTGGCTGCCTTACTGTGCTCTTTACTCATAGTCTGATGTCTTCAAGAGGACAATCTCCTTGACAATGTTCTCTCCTCGGCTCTGCTTAACTCTAAATTTTCTCTTTGAAAACTCAAACTTTGTGTAAAACTTTATATCCACTTTATCCTTACCACACACTCTACCTATGGTTAAGTCCTGTTCACGTACATGGACTAGCATGTTCTCTGTTCATTGTATTTTCCAGTTACACCTGTTTTTCATAATGTAGCACAGTTCAGGGGACAGCCAGCCAGCAGTCAGCATACCTTACTGATGTGCCTTAGGCAACACAAGGAAAAGATTCATACACATCCAGAACTCCTTCACACCACAATTACCAAATCAAACAACTGTCAGTAATAAGTGTTTTGAAAGATTAAATAAGAAAAGTAAAATTAGAAAAATTAAAACTACTTATTGTTTTCTGTCCTTTGAAAAGAAGGGGGAATATGAAAACAGAAGAAATATGAAGGATCAAAAGTTACTGTCTCAAAAAAACTCAAGGAAAACTCCCTCCTCTTCTGTACATTTCTCACTTAAAATTTGCCCTCAAGGGGCTGGAGAGATGGCTTAGTGGTTCTCAGTGCTTGCTGCTCTTCCAGGGGACTCAAATTCAGTTCTTAGCACCCAAACTAGGTGCTTCACAAATGCCTGTAACTCCAGCTGCAGAGAATCCAACATCTTCTTCTGGCCTCTATGGGTTCCAACAACCTATATACAAGTGGCAGACACACACACACTTTAAAAAAATCAGATTTTTTTTTTAATTTGACTTCAAACAAGGCAGGGGACTGCGAAGTGGGAACACTAGGCAAAGCCGACAGTCAGCCCTGTACATCTTTTCCTTCTTTTTTCTTTGAAGTGGTCAGCTCCTGGCACACAAACTTGCACTGCGGACTTACCTCGAAGGCAGAGAAAGGTAAGAAAGTCTTCTGTCTTAGGCTTCCTTTTAGAGAGGTCAGAAATTTGAGTAGCGGGCGGGGGTAGCAAAGGCTCCACTGTCTTCACTGGAGTTGTGCTGGGACTATTCGGCTGGGATTGAGCAAACTTCCTTTGTGCTTGCAGCCTGGGCCTGTAAAAGCAAAAAGAAAATTAAGACTAAATTAAGTAGAGACTCAAGGATACAGACTTACACACAGCAATAAAATCATGACACCGAAGGACAGAAAAGATGATCTTTCAAGCAACATTTCTAATTAAGGCTCTGTATCTCTCACACTCTCATAAAACTATAGTCTGCCTATGGTGCAGTAAATTTGGCTAAAGAGTTTACATTTTATACATAGATATTAAATATGCATGTGTGATAAATGTATACATGTGCATGGGTAGAAAAAGACTGCAAAGATGGAAAGATCTTAAGAGATGTGCTGTTCAAACAGTTCAAGATATTTTAATTTTTGCCCTCTAAATTTTCTTCAAAAACTTATATTTATAGCTTTTAGTAACAGAATCAACATAGATTTAAAAAAAATTTACTGGGGTTGGAGAGATGGCTCAGCGGTTAAGAGCACTGGCTGCTCTTGCAGAGGATCCAGGTTCAATTCCTAGCACCCACATGAAAGCTAACAACCATCTGTAACTCCAGTTCCAGGGGATCTGACACTTTCTTCTAACCCCCTCGGTTTGCATGCATGTGATGCACTTACACATGTCCAGGGAAAATATTCATACATCTAAAATAACTATTTAAAATTTTTTACTGTAGTATTCCAAGGACAAAAGTAATGTGGTCAGGCTGTTTTAAGTTTCAGGTGGCGCCCTCTCCTTGTCTGTACTGAATCCACTGGCCCCTGGCAGCAGCCACACACTAGAAACCACTGGAGTCTACAAAGTGCCTCACCCAAAAGGCCACTAGACACATTGGGATGCTCTGGGAGGTACAGCAGCCAGATGGAGCTGGAGGGAATACTGAAGACCGTGACTGTGTGTACTTGAAAATGCTGGGGACAGAAGAAACAGGTGCACCCTTGTAGAGAAGAATGCTGCCCAGCACACCTGCAGCGGGAGGATGGGCTGCATGTATGTCACAGGTAACCCACCAACCCACCCCCGCCGGTTGTACTCACAGCATCCAGCCCCTACTCTGATGCCTCCAAAAGCTGCCTGGCATTTTCCCAAAGAAGCATCATTTCTCACTTCATTATCAGAACAAAAGAATTTTAGCACAAAAATACCATTTGGTCTAAGAGCGGGTTCAGAGTCATGTGGGACTGAGGAGAGAGAACAGGGCTCCTGGGGTTGAGGGAAAGCAAAAGGACTGTTTGTAAGGAAAATCACAACATGGGATGGGGATATAGCTCAGTGGAACAATGCTTGATTGACTAGCAAGCACATGGCTCAGGTTAGCTCTCCAGTAAGACACAAGAGCACTGAGAGGAAACAAAATGAAAAGCAGGATGTGGAGTCTCCAGTGTTTCTTGATAAAGCTGGTCTTCACAGTACTGACTAAAGCCCAGAAGAGCCCTAAAGGCAGTGTTTGTCAGTCTCACAAACCACAGCAGTAGCACTGAGAGCATGATTCACTTCCATGTTCAAAGAAATTATACCAGCAAATAAAGTACTCTTCTTTCCACAGAACCAATTAAATCTAAGCCCCTCACAAGTCAATACAAACAGACTGAATATAAACTAGGAGAGAAGGAGATGAGCCAACATTTTTATAGGATGGATTAGATATCTGAAGAAGGTATCAAGGGATCCGATACCTTCTTCTGGCCTCCATGGACATTTCACAACACGGGTGTACTTACATATATGTAGGTAAAACACTCATAAACATAAAACTTAAAAGTTAATAAAATTCTTAAATAGATTCAAGATTCTGTTTCATAAACAACAACAACAACAACAACAACAAAAACAGTAACATCCTCACTGGTATAAAGGTGAGTGCTTAGTGTGTATATGTGTAAATCACAGTGCTGCAGAATTCAAACAGTGAGCTTCCAAGATTACAAGTCCGGATCACTATTTCTGTCTGGTATTTGCAATAATGTTCAAAGCTTGGGGATTTTGAGGGATCTTAACAAGCTCCCCTGATTTCACAGAAAAATAAACAAAAAGGAATGAAATCATGCAAGATGAAGGGGAGAACATTCCAGGCCTGTTATTCTTTACACTTGATCTTAGACAAAAGGCTAAGAAGTGCTGAAGCCTTCTCACTTCTTAATAGCAGCTCTGGTTCATGTCTTTGCTCAAGTCTCCTCATCAGAGACACAACTGTCCCCTTCCCCAGCACTCAGTCCCAAATCCATTCCCCTGTTCTTCTGTTGGTCTACATAGTACTTTACTGAGGTCTCCTCATCATAGCCAATTTCTATAGAAATATATTACCACATATACAGGACCTGACTTCCATGAATGCCTGCAAGATCAAGAGAGCTCCACAGTGCTACCATTGCTCCACAATTCCTCATTCATTATTTGGGAGGCAGACCATGAAGCATATGAAGGCTCTGGAGTGGCAAGCTGTAGAATACACTAATGGCAATCCAGATATGCCAAGGGAGATGGCTGGATGCATGGACATAGACTCAAGAACAACGAACAAGGGAGGGCTGCAGTCCAACCAATTGGAACTGTATCCAAAACAGATACACTGGAACTCAATTTCAACAAGAATCAACTAACCATCTGCTCTTGTGGCCACTGCTGCCATCATCACTTAATTAGAAGTGACTGGGCCATGTGACCATCATCACTAGCATCAATCAAGAACCAAATAAGGTCTGAGTGTGACATCATGTGTCTCAAAGTACCCTAAGCCACAAGTCATTCAATTTAACTACCCACAGTCACAGTCTGCCAGGCCAGGAAGAAAGTTCCTGTCATGTACCATGTATAGGCAGGCCCATCACTAAAGTGGGAGTCATGAGCTTCAAGGAGGAGAAAGTCTATTTCCTTCCCTGTCCATTCCTAAAAGTGTATAAAAGACAAATTCCCCTTATTAGGTCATGTTGCCAAATTCAAAGGAATGTTTTGTTTATATCACTTGAAAAACATATGTAGCCAGACTAGGCATTGTACACACCTGAAAACCTAGCTAGCACTAAAGAGGCTGAGGCCAGACCAGCATGGACAACAAAGGAAGACCCAATCTCAAAATGAAGGGGGCTGGTGAGATGGCTGTTAGTAAAGTGTTTGCTGACAAGCATGACAACCTGAGCTTGATCCAAAGCACCCATGTCAAAAACTGAGTGCTACAACTTATGACTATAATCTAAGCATTGGGAAGGCAGAGACAGGAATCCCTGGAGCTCACTGACCAGCCAGTCCAGCTAATAAGTGAGCTCCTGGTTCAATGAGAGATCTCATCTCAAACAAATAAACTGAAGAAGAATTAAGATACTTGATATTGATTTCTGGCCTCCACACACATTCACAGGTGAAACACACAAACACACACACACACACACACACATGCACACACACCCCACCCTGACATTAACACATATATACATACACAATAAATAAATAAATAAATAAATAAATAAATAAATAAATCCATTTCTAGGCAATTCCTAGACTGGCTGAATCCTTCGCTGACCAAGATTTCTGATACTTTCCCATTCCAAGAAGGACACAGTACACAAGCACAATTAGAATGGAAAAGGCAAGAGTCAATGAAACCAAGCAATCTGTGGTCTGTGCACAGCTGGTCCCTTGCCGGAGGATGTGCAAACCAAAACATTTTATTAACTCAATTTTCCAATATCAAACTTGTAAGCTGGTAAATCCAATTACTTAGATTACACCCCATTCTAAACAAAGGGTCAGGAAGGTAGGAGGAGAAGGTCTGTTCATTTCAAAGTAAGAAACTGTGAGCCTGGCAGATGTAGAATGACCAGCATGGCTTCACTCTTTGTGCCTATGTAGGAGCTGGTCCTGACGTTTTGCCAACTTGCTGAAAAGCCTATTCAAAAAAATTCCCTGTGTTTCCATCCCCAAAATAATTACTCACTCTATTCTACCCCCAGACATACACACTACAAACCTGGCAACTACTCAAAGAAATAAGTGTGCCCATGTGTGTGTGCTAGAGGTAGGGGGAGGGCAAGCTGCCTACCAAATTCAAATGCAAGTGTAGTCGCAGGCAAACCACACAGGATGGTTGTAAACACCCTGAATAGTACAGAGAAAATAAACACATCCTCAAATGAACCTCGGGACCAGCAAAGGCCAATTCACTAACAAAGGTGTAACAAGAACATTAGTCACAGATGCTATTCCTCCAAGTACCATCTCACCCTATTCTCATGGTTGCCATCAACACTTGAGAATACTATACAACAACATAAAGAGAGGTCATTTGGCTATAGAAAGTTTTGCTCCACAGAAGGCTTCCTTTCTTGACACCTAGTTATACTGATTCACAACTGGAGTTTTTTCTTATCATATAAATAGATCATATAATGTGCTTATGCTAAAACCCAATATTATATTAATATTAAATATTTGCAGTCCTTGTCTTAATTAAATTACATAGAGTTTTTAGAGTGAAAGTTGGCTGTAGCCAGATTTGCCTTAGAGAACTTTCTGTTGGGGGAAATCCTCTCTCAATGAATCTTTAAGAGGTTTGGGAAAGAGGAACAGGATCACAAAACTTGGGCTTTGGTTCAACTAATTTTTCATCTATATCAATGTGGGCCTTAGTTTTCTCAAAGTATTAAAATTCACTAAATTAAGCCAGTTATGGCAGCACATGCCTGTAATCCCAGGATTAAGGAGCTGAAGCAGGAGGATTTCAAGCTCTAAGCTATCCTGGGCTATACAGCAAGACTGTGTCTCAAAAAAAAAAAATGTTTTTAATCAATGTAACTATAAAAGGGAGTAAAGTAGGTTCCATCTATCTCAAGTTTGGCATCTGAGTAGACAATTCCCTGAATAGGTAATTCCCATAATGATTTCCTACAATCTAGAAGATTCTAGTCAGGAAGTGCTTCTAATATTCAGTGGGATACTAGTGTCTTAATCTCCAAATTGCCCAAGTTAAAGATATCTAGCATCAATTTCCTAACTGCTAGGTAATAGGTGTACAACACAAAGCAGCACTGTCTTTAAATTAAAGATAAGAATACCATATAGCACTCCAGAAAGCCGAGCAATATGTTTTTTTAAGAAGACATCATAATCACAATTTTAAAATAGTTATACTATCAATACCCACCCTCTGTTAACAATGAATTCTTCCTAAGAGAAATTAATAACTCATTTACACAAATATACTAGCTCCCTTCAGGAAACAGCACCCTCACGAACACTAACTATTTATAATCAGCTTTGTCAGCAGCTGAAAATGTAGCTCAGATGGTAACATTGCCTAGTATGCACAAAGTTCTGGGTTCAATCCACAGAATCACATAAACCAGGTCTGGTGGTACACACTTGCATCCCCGGTAGGAAGACAAGGAAAGTTCAAAATCACCCTCAGCCTACAAGAGAATTTCAGGCCAGCCTAGTACACACCAGACCCTGTTTCCAAAGATAAATGAACCAAAGGGGAATCGGTGAGCTCTATCAAGAAACTGGCCCAAGAAGAAAACAGGTGTGGCAAAGTCAACATCAGCTCAGGAAGCTGTCATCATTGCTCACCAACACTTTGCTTGCTCACTTAGAGCAGAGGCAGGAGAAAGGATAGGCAACCTTTATTATTCTTAGGAAGCAATGATGGAAAAGAGAAAAGAACATCAGAAGTTACTAACACTGAACACAAAAGCTAGAACAGCCTCTTCCCAGTTAAACACTTGCTGACGCACATAAATCTCAGGCTAGGTGCTGACATCCCACACAAATTATATGAAAAGTAATATGCAGTAAGTACAGCTTTTGATTCAATTAGTGAAATTATTCAATAATGTTGAAATCTTATGTGGCATCCCAAAATGTCAAAGAACCAAGCTTGCCTAAATCATGAACGTCACGATCAAGGAAACATCTGACATTGACTTCTTTTGTGTTCTAGAAAGCAACTATGTCACACTGGAGAGGGCTCATTGTTAATCAACAGTTAAAGTGGCAACAAAGCCCTTTTGTTTTGTGAGCCATAGACATTATCTGTGTGTCAGTTCTATCAGTGTCAGCTTTAGTTTGCCACCTAGGCAAAGCTGCATGTCCATTTCCTGGCTGTGTGTAAGCAAAACTGCATCTCAAGGCAAAAGGGAGTAAATAAAGGCTGACAAGAGTCAAGAGAACAACATGGGGAAGTATTTAAGATGCTGGACAGGAGCTGGCCAAGGAAATTCTTCACATACTACTGTAGGTACAAGGTATGAACAAATTATCTAAAGTACTCTCTGCTTTAAAAGCCTACAGGTGCCAGTTAAAATGTTCATTTCCCTTTCTACTCAAACTTGAAGTGAGACTGCTAATGCAGTTTTATAATCTATCATTTCAACAAAAATCCTAGCTAGTTTTTCAATATTAGGTTATCCAAAACCCAACTAAAAGCTGCCAAAAATCTCCTGGCAAAGAGAAGAGACGGAATGACCTTGTGAGGTGAGAACCATATTTCCAGGAAAAAACAAGAGAAACACATGAACAAACTATATTCTACAGTTCATTCATTCACTCCTCCTGGCTGCCCATGAGTGAAGTGTGAAGCCCTAACTGAGGTCAACCCTGCAGAACCTGTCCCCCAAACAACTCAGGTGCAGCTGTGTTGTAGGTGGAACCAAAGCCCTGTAGAAGGCTAAAGGAGGAATGCATAGTGGAATACATGCCTGGTGCGCAGGAATTCCTAGCTTCCAACTCAGTACTGGAAAAATAATTCCTCTCAGCACATTCACACCAAAGCACAAAGGCAGTGTTCACATACCAACTACACCTGTAGCAAGCAGAGCAGGCTATCATTTCAGTATTCCTCTTCCTTTTAAGCACCCAGTTCACTTTGAAAGAGATTTGTTTGATTTAAAAACAAACAGAAAAGGCATCCCATTTTCTCCCACTGCAGATCTTGTACAGTAGTCTACAAGTACCAATAGATGGCAATAGAGAGTCTTTAGACTCCATTTCTAAAGGGATTCTGAATTATAAGAAGCACTGCTTGCCACTGGTCAATTTTGGGGGCCTACACTAACATCTGATGCCAAGGAATAATCTATCTACTGTTTGCAGAAAGTAGTAACATAAACACAGCAGAAATATTTTCTTAATCCACCAACTCCATTACAACTCAGAGAATGTATGCACTTGTATTTAAAAAAAAAATTCTATCACAATACAGTCGTTTTCTATATTAAAGATGTATGTCTAGAGTTAAAATGCCACAATTGTTCTGATATGAAATGAGAAAAAGTGACTGTACCATCAAATAAATAAAAATTGAAAGAAAAAAAAAATCTAAGCAATGTTGCTCAGTGCCAATTAATATTTCTTTCAGGAACAAGTTTTAAAGAATTTGTTTTGGGATTCTGACAAAAATTCTTAGTAGCCTGAACATTAACCTACGAACACCTCGGTACAAAGGACCTAAGCCATCACCAATCAAATGTTGTTCTGTTTTCTGCTCTGCTGTTTCTGTGTCGATTCCCTACAGTTCACACAGGTTGTCTTCCTAAACATTTATAAAAAAGGGCTCTCTAGACTGAGTGAAAGGTGATCATGACTGAAGAATCGGCCACAGTTCACACATAAGAACGTGCTCCCCCACCTTTTCACTGTGTGCTGTGAGGGCAGAGCACAGTCTCCCACAGGAAATGGGAGCTCCGTGAACTACAGGCTCAGCATCTCTACTCAGGATCCATGTTTAATAAATATTTAAATAAAAAAACAAGGAAATGGCAGCATTTCAAAATGTAGGCAACAAAGTGCAGGCATGGAATTCACTTACTTTCTCTCCCCCCAAAATGAAGACTACATTCCAAGACACACAGGGGATGCCTGGAAGCAGAGCTGACAGCAAACCTTTACATATACTATGTTTTCTTCTTCTCCTGGCACATCTTTTAACAAACAACATTCACCCACTAGGTATTTCTTTCCTTGTTAATTCAAGGTGATCAATCTTTTCACCTGTATGAAAAATGAGTTCTTCTTGGCATATTCAAATTGCCATATCATTCCTCTTCTACTCTGCAGTCATTTTAATGCAAAATAAGAGATACTTGGACACAAGCCTTGCAATACTACAACAGCTCATTGGCTAAGCAAGGTGACTAATGACCAAGCGACTAATGAGCAGGTAGCATATACAGCACACATCTGCTGGACACCAAAGGCAAGAAAAAAGGTAAGGAATTTCATTGCACTTCTCAGCCTGGCAATGTCAGTTAAAATGCATAAACTGCAGAATGCTAGAATTTTCCACTACTTTCAGGTCAGAGATAAGTGAATCCATGGAAAGTGAAATGACAGGGATGGCTGTAAACAAAGAGGTCTGTGTACAGCAGCAATATATTACAGAAAGCATGTGCAGGACAAACACGCCACCCTAAATGGACATGGCTTCAGCAAAGGGTCTGGAAAGATCGTCTCATACTGCAAAATGAGAACTTCAGACAGCCTTAATACAGTGGCACTTGTGCTTAAGGGGAATGTTACTCTCTTACATACAACTGTGCAGTATTTTCTCACGGACATTGGACAGTTGTATGTCAGAGTGGTCTTAAGACTACTGCTGCTGCAGCCCTGCTGTTAGGGTGACAAGTGACTACTCTGGCTATGGAAGGACTTGAGCAAAGCCAACAGCAGAATTCCCAGAACTGAAACTGGGGGTGTGACCAAATGACAACCATCTCTCCTTTTCACCCAGTGAAGTCACTCTTGTCCCGGCATTTAAACTCTGTGACCAGTTTTGACTTTTATGTAGTGCCAGGAAGTATCTGCAAAAGAAGATCGAATTCCTAAGCAGAGCTCAAGAGAAATGCATTCCAACTGTGCACATGTCTGTAGGAACTCTGAAGGGGTGAAAGACTTTCTGTTTAGCCCAGTTCTTCATCCATCTCTACTAGCTTGGCCCATTTTCCTTGTCTTAGACAGGAAACAAGGCCAAGGTCAGCCTATTTGACCCCAGCAATACCTCATCAACCTTCACCAGAGCCCCACAGGCACTCAGCCCAGCTTATTTCCTCTCAGAGAGGTAAGGAGGGCAAATTTTTTTCATCCCCAGCCTCAAATGCAGTTTCAGTGAGTCCTTCAAAACTACAATTAAGAACTGGATTTTTTTGTAGACTAGAAAAATTTCTCAGGTTAAGAATACTGTTTGCTCTTCCAAAGGACCTGGGTTCCCAGCACTCACATAGCAGCTAACAACTGTTCCTAACTCCAGTTCCAAGGAATCCAGTGCCCACTTGTGACCTCCACAGGCACTGAACACATGTGGTACATTTACACACATGCAGACAAAATACTGGTGAGACATATACATATATAAAATAAATCAATACCTGGCTTTTGTGAAGCTCCAGTCTCCCCTTATGAACAACCACCCCAAATCAGAACAAACTATTTCAGTGAAAAGCACACTATGGAGGGGAACTTGTTTTGTAGATCTTTTTAAACTACACTGTGCAAGGAAAAGTACTTCAGGAGAGAAAGGATAGCATTTTCTAGAGAATATGGGGGAGAAGGCCACAAGTAGGGACCATGATTAAGGAGGTGAGAAAGTCAAAAGAAATGATTACATTGTGCACACAGGAAAGAAGCAGTGGTATGCTGAGCAATCACAGAAATAAACGACATCCTTCTCCACTCTGCAAGTCACTGATCAACAGTAAGTACATTCTTCACCACTGCTGGCTTCAGCAAACTGAACTGCCAGCAAACTGGGCCAAGACAGAATCATGCTCGTAAAGCTGGGAGTGGGGGTGGGAGGGAGCTCAACTACTCTCTTTATAATGACTCTCTTCAATTCCACCAGCCTAAACATGCCCTAATGGTATTCCTTTGATCTAAGAGGCATCCATCTTTAGCCATGTCAATAGGCTGCCAAACTGCACACTCCAGGACATCTATCAGTCCTGGGAAGGGTGGCTATGGCTCCACCTTCAGCAATTTGTAAGTGAGCCTAGTGAAAGATCATTTCCAGCTGGATACTTAAAAGCTTCCTGTCCCAAACACCCAAAACACCCTCACAAGGCAGCTAAGACACTAACCCGGTGTACTCAGGAGCCTGCAGAAGGCCTTCCTTAGCCTATTTCTTCACCTGCCCTATTTTACAACACTTCTGTCTGGTCTTGATTGCGTGCAGTAGTTTTGAAACAGGTTTTCTCCAGCAATTGGCTCAGGCTGTCCTTTAAATGATAATAATTCCATAAGTATTGAGATACAGGCATGTGCTACCATGACTGGCACCAAAATGAGTCACACAGATTAAAGTCAGGTATGCTGGCAATTCCAGCTTTTTGGGAGGCTGAAGGCAGGAGGAATGTTGTAAGTTCAAGGTCAGCCAGAGTACAAAGTCAGAATGTGCCTCAAAAATAAAATACTTTTAAGTGAATACATTAGAGTTCCTAAAAAGTCTTCTCTAAAAGCAGAGCCTTTTAAAAAACAAAAACTTGAGGCTGTAGAGATGGCTCAGCAGTTAAGAGCACTGACTATTCTTGCTCACTGGGATTGATTCCCAGCACCCACATGGTCGCTTACAATCAAAATTCCACTTTCAGGGGAACCGGACACCTTCTTCTGACCTCTGTGGGCATTGTGCAACACGGGTGGATTCATATACATGCAGACGATGCACTCATCCACATTTAAAAGGAAAAAAAAAAAAAAAAAAAAAAAAAAAACCTTCTTGGAAGTCAACAAAGCTCTACCCCGGAACAACTAACAGTCACAAAACTATCAAAATCTCTTGAAGGCTCACTGACTTTCCAAGAAGTTACATCTTCCATATGCATCCACCTTCCTGGAAGTCCTCTGTTCTCATGCAATTGCAACTTTACTCTGTCTATCCCCTATGAGGACTGGGAAATTGAAACCCGATCTTCCAGCAACACTTACTTGAGAATTCCTATTTTTCTTGTCTTTTGTCCCTGTGATTCTCAAACCCTTTGCTCTGACTTTTATAGGATAAAGGGAAATTCTTATCCTCTTTGACATTTTCATGTTTTCACACAATTCTCAAATTTCATCCAGTACATTCTAAAATGAACCCGCCAGAGACAGAGGATAACACTGAGGGAAAGAATGGCAATCTATTTCACAAGATTTCTGTAATAGAGTGTGAGCATGTATATGTCAAAAGACAACCTGCAAGAGTTGATTCCTCCTATCATGTGGATTCTAGGGACTGAACTCAGGTCCTCAGACTTTGCAGCAAGGAAGGCAGCCCAGAATGCTGTTGGACCTGGAGCAATCCTCTTGTCACTGCTTCCTTAATGCTATGATTAGAGGCATGTGCCAGGACACAGGCTGTTCCATGATTTTAAACTCACTGTGCACTCTGTAAACAAGCTGCACTGAATGTTTTCTCACAAACCTGAGCTTGTGAGTGATAGAAGTAAACAGTAAAAACTGCAAATGTATTTCACAGAACAGTAAGTAGACAACAGAGCAGCAAATTCAAACTCGAAGAAAATCTACTCAATTCTCATTTTCATCTTCTCCTTCAATAAACATGTGCAAGTCCAGTAACTTTTTTTTTAACAATATTTGCCATGTCAAAGAATCCAACCAGGGCCTCAGCAGGCAAGTGCTCCAGCCAAAGCCCAGAAAGGTTTAGGGGAGGGCAGAGAGGCATGTATGGGTGCTTCACCATTTAAGGCTCAATAATTAAGGCCAAGGTCCCATGGTATTCCTGAGAGGGAGAAGAGGGAGGAGAGCCTGTAAAAAAACAAGCAAAGAAGACATGCACTCTGCCTTCCCGATCTAAGCATGAAGCCCCTGACTTCATGAAGGACACCCTAATTCAGTCCTATCCTGACAATACAAAAGGACGGAGGCTATGCCTGGAGGTCAACTGTGGTTCTCTTGTCAGCTCTCCATCTCTGATACAAGTCTGTGTGGGCACTCACTGGCTACAGGGGTCTCCAACAGGAAGGGTACAATGTATTTATTCCACACCTTGCCTTCTCAAAATAATACAGTCCTGAAGCTCCTGGTTTGCAGGTAGAATCTAAACTGATTAGCTAAACAATAAACCCACCCAGCAGGTAGATAGGGAGTAGGGTGAGAGCTGGGGATCATAGCTCTCTTTTCCAGAACCTCTGGTGCAGGGCCCATTTAGAGCTTGGTTATGGTCTGAGTATGGAATGCCCTCCCACAAGAACATGTTATCTGGCCAACTTAAGTTACTAGGGACAGCCCAGCTTCCAGCCCTGTCCTTAACTTCCAGATCTGCAGACTGTAAGAGGCCTCTACCAGATCCTCCTACTGCCATACACTCCCCTCCTACCTTCCCCAACATGGATGGACTGCATCATGAGCCTGAAACAAATCCTCCTTCCCTTAAGTTATTTCTGTCACTATGATGAGAAAAAAAAAACTTTTTTAAAAAAACTCAAAAGCTCCTTTGGAGAAGGAAGAGAAGAAAACATTACATACAAAATCAGAAATCATGGTATCTGAGGTAGGCACAGGCCCTGGAATTTCATTCTCCTATGAACTGAACTCATTCTCAGTGAATGTAAAAACTTAAGATGGTAAACAGTATTTCAGAGGAGAGCTTCGTGTGGAAAGCTGTCCAAACTGTAGCCCATGACCCCTTACACACCCATAATCCTGAAGTTCCAAGAGGCTTCTCAATTAGCTACTGCACTGGAGTGGTGGGTACTGAAAATCACAAGAGTAGCTACATATGACATTTCCAGGAACACAACAAACTATGACATGTAGTTAACACAAAAAGGCCTCAAAGAAATGAAAAGGAAAATCATTACTGAGGAAATCTAAGAGAAAGCTATAATCTAGAGTTGTCAAGTGGAAAAACCAAGCTATTTCCATACTTTTACCCCGAACAAATCTGATCTGATTTCCCTAAAACTGAAAACGGCTAAAAGCACACAAGGGAAGGCCAGCGCGAAATGGCTTAGTGTGTAAAGGTGCTGCCGCAGCCTGACAGCCTGGGTTTGGTCCCTAGAAGCCACACGGTAGCAGTGAAGAGACTCCCAAAAATAGTCCTTTGATAGCTCTGTGTGTGTGTGTGTGTGTGTGTGTGTGTGTGTGTCTGTCTGTCTGTCACATATACATGATAAATTTGATGTAAAAAAGAAAT
Organism: Eospalax fontanierii; assembly: GCA_035773235.1. NCBI lineage: Eukaryota > Metazoa > Chordata > Mammalia > Rodentia > Spalacidae > Eospalax > Eospalax fontanierii. The sequence goes on from CM069547.1 coordinate 10,277,680, forward strand.
TTTTTAGCATGCAAGCCTCCTCAATCATTCCGCAAAGCCCCAAATGGAACACTTTTATATATGAGGCTAGGATCTCTAAAGACTGGATATGGTTTCTCAGATGTTGTAAAAAATTAAGTTGGTCCTTATGAGGATACAGAATCTCAAAACAAACTACCCTGAGCTCTAAATTAGCATCTTAAGGTACCCAAGTCAAGTTAATCTGAATACTCTACAAGGGCAGTTCTTTCATCTCATGGCACACACACAAAATATCCCACAAATATCTTTTTATTAAGAAGAAATGAGTAAGTTCCAATGTAGGGAAACAGAGGGAGGTAGATCTCTGTAAGATAAAGATCAGCCTGGTATACATAGCAAGTTGCATGTTGGCTGGAACTACAGGGAGAAAAATAAAAACAAAAACAAAAAAAGGAGAAGAGGCGGAAGAAGAGAAACAGGAGAAGAGTAACTGTCTACCAAAACAATAAAATGCTATGAACAAAACCCAGCAAAAAGCCACTGGGTAGGGTGGGGGAGGCAGTCAGTAAAGTGAATAAACAGATGATGTCTAAATAAATCAAAGCCATAATTGAAAACATCTTCAGTGACATAGGAGATGCATCAGTGGAAAAAGCACTTTCGACAAAAGGGCCAGAGCTGAGATCCCTAGAGCCAGGTAAAACTGGACACAGTAGCAAATATGTGTATTCTCAACATAACAATACAAGATGGGAGGAGAAGAAGGGGACTCCCCAGAAGCTAAGGGTCAGCTAGCCTGGCGTATATAGCAGTAAACAAGAGACCTTGTCTAAAACTAAGTGGAAGGCAAGGGCTGACTCTAACCAAGCCATGCGCACACACATACACTCTCATACCTATAAACCTACATGCACACAAACCTCTGCAAACCACACATACACACACACAACTTTAATGCCAGCACTTGGGAGGCAGAGACTGGCAGATATCTGAGAGTGAATCCAGCCTACTCTATGTAGGGAACTGGGGGGGGAGCACACTTCTCCAAACAGTGAAAATCTAAATGAGCACTCAACAAACACTGGAAATGGTATTTGTGTGCTAGTAGAATATTCTAAAAGGACCAGAGAACTTGCAGAAATCAAAATTAAACTAGCCAGCAGGAGAGCCTAGGTAACACAGCAAGAACTCTTCTCAAAAATGTTCTGGTTAAATAGTGAATTAAAGCTTTTACGTGGTAGTAACTATTAATCATTTCCTAGGGAACAAAAATAAAGTTATGAACTACAAAGTTCAAAAAAAAGCACAAACCAGGAATAAAAAGCACAAGTTCCTTATGTACTTCACACCAGAACTGCCCAGTGCTATCCCTGAAGTGCCCACAGACTCTAGATACACTATTTCCTCCTGAGAGATCAGAAGACAGTAGTTAGATGAATATTTGTTGAGTTGATGTTACAGAATAAGATGCTACAGAATAATTACTGGAAACTTTCTATCAAAATATGGGAATTAACAATCCAAGGAATACAATGGAATTCTGAGCCCCTCACAGATAAATTGGTTCAGTTTCTTGTACCCAGGGGAGGGAATAGCCTCTGTTGCCATGACAATGGTAAACCAATACATTTCCTTCAACGTTTCATAGTGGTTAAAATTAAATACACACCAGGGTTGACCTTACTGCTCTTGGAAGAATACTTTGAAACTAGCTCTTCCCATCAACTCCTCTAGGGAACTACTCCCTCCCAACCTTCACTAAAAGATACCTCACCCCTTTATAACAGGCTCAAAATACAACAATTTAAAACCTCTGTCACTATGAAAATGTTGATGGGTATAAGAAATGCCTGTCACAGCACACATGAATAGAAGTATGAATCCTGTGTGTTGAGATGCAGCTACAGTGTTATTTAGTGTCATTCCTCCTGCTGTGATCTACAACAAAACTTACTTTGTGAAAAACAGAAACTGCTCAGAACACTGTCAAAAGTGAAGACAGACTTAGGGAAGTGCATGTGTTTTACAATAAGATGATCCCACTAGGTATAAATTAAATTAAGTCTGTCCAAGCAGCAACGTGAGAAATGAGGGCTTTCAAAGACTAAGTACACTGGTACATACATATAAACACTCTCAACCTCATTCTGTCCTTAACTAAGAGACACATGTGCACACACAGGATGGGAGACTATAGAAACATAAGAATATGAAAATATTTTTTAATTACAAAGAACTGTGATGGATAATGTAGTCTTGTGAGCAAGAATGTCACCCATGAGTACTAAGTATGGAACAAAAGAAGTACAAGAAATGCCTATGTTCTAAAGCCCAGGGGGAATAGGAATAATCTTAAAAACAGGAAGGTCAAAGGCAATCCAAGATGAAAGCACACTGTCTGCTTAGATAAGTTGAATGCAAAGGGCCAGACCCTCAGCTCCTCAGCATCTACTAAGCAGAAATCACATGGGGGGAAATGGGGGGAAGGGGTGGAGGGGAGGCATATGTAGCCAACAACTCATCTATAAATAATTTCAAATAAACCACAAGGGAAGGAAAGGCATTATTTTTCTGTATCTTCACAAGGCAGATGAACCAACGGAGGAAGGAAACATTTGGGAACTCAGAAAGAAACAGGTCTCCATTGGGTAAATAAAAGAGGTAAGAGGGCAAAGAGGCCTTAACCACAGAGAAAACCGCTATCCATTTATACAATGACTGGGTGGACAATGGATACTAATTATCTAGTGTGTACTCCTTAGTGGTTTAGACCATAAAAAACCTTTAATAATCAACTTATCAACCTATGATTTTCCAATTAATGGCATTGGATCTTTTGAGAAGTTACTGGGAAATGCAGTTCTTGTGCCTCATCTTATACCTTCTCAATGAAAATCTGTGGAAACCAGACCCAGCTAAGTTATACTTTGGCAAGTCCTCCCAGGTGAACCTGCTACATGGCCTACCCACGAAGAGCCAACTCTATATGGTATACAGCTACCATTTAACCTGGGAACAAATGGAGATTTGGAATTTTAAGGAGACTTAATAGCACAGGACAAAACCCTGGACTCACACTGGTGTCATAAGAATTGCAGTTTCTGGGTGGCTCAGTAAAAATACAAGTATATTGGGCAATTCGGAAGACCCACTTCCCTGGTTCAGCAATACTTGATTTTATTTGTCAAGAGGCAAGCTCCCGTGTCACTGGCACATCTTTAATGATGACTAGGTTTATGGGATGTCAAGAGTAGCAGCAGAACAGGCTGCTGCACAGTTCTGAATCAATATTCCTAGATAAAAGGTCAGTGCTAGAAATAAAATCCCTTTGGAAAGCCCCTGAGGTCATCATCCAAACTAGTATTTTAAGATTCCTACATTTTCATATTTTAAATTTTAGTTGACATAATGCTTGGGCAAATTTAGAGTAAGAGACATTTAAGTGTATGTACATACATGTCAGTACATGTATACAATCGTATCAGTCAAACTGGCATATATTTCATCTCAGAAATTTATCATTTTTTTTAGGACAGGGTGGTCTAGGCTGGTCTTGAACCCCTGATCCTTCTGCCACCTGCATCCAGGTACTGGGATTACAAATGCTAGAAATAAAATCTGAGGTCCAAGGACTCCACCAATACCTCAGGAAGAATACACAAAGTAAAAGTAATTCAGCAAGACAACTTTTACTTTTGCAAAAGAGTGTGTTGGGTCATCACTTGAATCAAGCAAGTACAGCTGATTCAGGGAAGTTTGGTGGGTTTTCAGTCCTAATGCAAGAGCACTGTGTCTTCTCCAGATTGCAGAAGTCCGACCTCATAGCCTTTCCTGGTTGGCTAGTTAAAAAGAATCAGAGCAAAGAAAGGGGAAAGAGGGTTGGCCAAAGAGGGGGAAGGGCTGGGCCACCCAAGGCCATCAGGTTTGAGAATGTATCAGGGGCTTTCCATAAACAAAAGTCTTACAGGGTGTTTGTGTCTATGTCTATGTCTATGTCTATGTCTGTGTCTGTGTCTGTGTCTGTGTCTGTGTCTGTGTCTGTGTGTTATGTCACTTGTGTGCAGGGGCCCAGAATCCAGAAAGGTGTGTCATATCCCCTGGAACAGGGGAAACGGAAGGGAGGTCAACCCCTCTTCAGTGGGGCAGCACTTAGCAGTGGTTCACTAAGTTGGGCATGAATGGGACTGACTGGTCTGGTACTGCCTTGTCTATTTGGGGCAAAGAGAAAAAGACTCCCCATGAAAGTATCACAACAACTCTATTTAGCCCAGCCCAGTTAAGACTAGAATGAAGGAGTTGTCAGAAATGAGAATCAAAACCTTACAAACAAGAATGAAAACAAACTCTAGAAAGGCCAAGGGCTAGTCCATGTCACAGAAAAGCACTTTCTCCAAGAAGCAGATCACAACTCTGCAACGAATTAATCACCTGCAGCCTGGCACAATGAATGCAAACATATGTTAGGGGTTGACCACATTTATAACTATGCTACAGAAAAAGAATGATTATGAAAACAGGTATTTAGAAAATGTCAGAAACCCATCCAACACAAATTCAAGTTGAAGAACAATAGTAAAAAGTGTGAAGTGACAAATATATTGTACTAATACACTGCAGTCCTGAGCACCTGCATCAAGTGTGTGTTTTCTCTTCAGGTTACCGGAGACTATTTACCAATAGCATGCTAAGCTGAAACAAATGCCCCAGGAGGTCTACCAGACAAGTAGACACTCTAACCCTAAACCATTCAAAGACCACAACCCTGAGCACCAGCATCTGACATCAGAACTGACTGGTGATAGCTTTGGATAGTTTTAAAATAATATAATCATGAATACAGGTCTTGACTCAGTAGAGAATCTGGCATATTAATGTAGTAAGATTCTCAAGAGTATGCAATACTTGATGTATAAAAACCAACATCTCACCAGGCATTGTGGTGCATGCCTTTAATTTGAGCATGAGTTGCAGCAGGCCAGCTGGAGTTACAGAGAGACACTGTCTCAAAAAGAAACCCTCCCCCACACAAACAAAACACAACAAAACAAAACATCTCAATCAGACTTCATCTATATGCCCATACATCTGAAACTCCATATAAATATAACAAGACAAGGGCTTTTCTTTTCCTTTCAAATGTTTATTAGTCCTCCACTTTAAATATGACTGAGAGGAATTAACACAGAGTAATTCTACATAACTGAAGCTTCACATAGTGGTCATATATGGTAATTTAACTTCACAGAAACCTTTCTCAAAAACTAATCTCAGGGGATGGCAATATGGCTCAGTGGTTAAGAGCACTTGCTGCTCTTTTGGAGGATCCAAGTTCAGTTCCCCAGTACCACAGGGCAGTTCACATCCACAGGGCAGTTTACATCCACCTGTAATTAAAGCTTCAGGAGATCCAAAAACCTCCTGTGGGAACCTGTACTCACATGTACATACCCACACATGAGCATAATTAAAATAAAAATCAGTGCATTTTTAAAATTCAGGGCTGGGTATGGTGGAACATGACTTTAATCCCAGGACTTGGGAGGCAGAGGCTGGTGGATCTCTGAGGGTTCATGACCAGCCAGGGCTACAGAGTAAGACCCTGTCTCAAAACAAAACCTAAACTCAAAATACAATCAGGCAGCCAGGCATGATAGCGGTGCTGTGGCAGGACGATCACTGTAAGCTCAAGACCAGCCAGGGTTACGTTACATAATGAGGAGGAGGAGAGGAGGGAAAGAGGGAGGAAATGAAAATCTAAATGGGCCAAAGCTAGAATGCTTTCTACCTTTAGAAAATCAGGATTTAAGGAAAACAGATAACAGAAAGAATAAAATAAAATACACAAACACACCCCATGATGATAGAAGAATGCTTTCTATAGACTTCAATGCTTGGAAGCATTGAAGCTTAGATTCTGAAAAGGTAAGAAAACAAGACAAGGTGGCATATCCTCTTGGTATCACTTAGTGAGGACAGCTGTGGCAACTCTGTGACCTTGTCCTTTACTCTCAGGACTACTGTGAAACAGGAAAGGAACTTACTTATCTCCTATACCTAGTCAGATGCCCTCCAGGAGTACATAAATTGTAAGACACATCTTGGCTTCCAAATAGATAGCTATGAAGTTTTAACACAGGTAAGAATACATAGTGCCAAAGGACAGTCAGGAGTAGGAGACACAGAAAAAGGAACAGCATTTTACCAGACCTTACTAGACATCAGAACAGGTAAGAAGATCACACAGGTAAACAGACAGACAGACACACACACACACACACACACACACACACACACACACATACACACTCCTCTCTAATATAACAGACTAAGAAAGATTCGGATCATTTGTTGAAATACAATGACTCCTTTACAAACATTTTCTTTCCTTATATTTTATTTAGCTACCCTTAGAATTTATTTACTTTAAAAATACAAATGTTTATCACACATGAGATACTCTGCCAGGCACAGAAGATACAAGATAAACAAGGACTGTCCCCATCTGTCCAGGGGCTAAGAGCCACACACTCTGAAAGTCTGAGAATCAAGGGAGACAGAATAGACAGCCATGACCACACCTACACATCTCCCTCTACAGACACATGAAAGAAAGCATAAATACTAGTGATACAAATCAGTTTAATCCAATCCTGTGAAATGAGCTTTAAGTGATCAGAACAAATATATCAAGGCATTTTATGAGGATTATACAGTAGAAGATTCTATTTTGCAAACCAAAGCCAATGAACCCAAAGCAAAAAAAAGCAGGAAGTCTTGCCTGGAATTGACTTCATTCATAGAGGGGGTGAGGAGAACCACCACACACTACCAAGATCTCCTCTGAATGTTTAATGGTAGAAATAAGCCAAACTCTACTAAATAATTAAGCTAAGCAACCAAGTAAGGTACTAAAATCACAGAGCATTCCCCAAACACAAAAAGGCATGCCTAACAATACCACCTGAGCACACTTCATTGTGAACCACAAGTGACACTTATGACTGTCACCTCCTTCACAATTCTGGTGATTCCAAACTCTATCAGTCCACACTTACTGTTTTTCATCAGAGAATCAATCTGTTCACTCTAAATTTCATCACAGAAAACCTAGAGACAGTTAAAATGTTCCAAAGATGGCCAGTCTACTCAAGGGTATCAGATGATGTTTAGATTTGTCCACTAGAGGTGTATAAAGGAGGACAAAAGCACATGACAGCTGTTCGCATTTAAAAGACTAAGAAAAACCATAAAAGTGACATGAAGAAACTGGTACCCAGCAGTCTCCATGGCAACCACAAGGCATTCTAGAGCCTAGTCTGCATGGGAGGTAGAAGTGATATCCTTGCAATCTTATCTCCAAGGTAAAAGAAAAAGGAAATGGCCTCAGCAATAATAAAATTGCTTTGATGAAGTTCTAGAGATTTTTCACTAAATGAACCAATGCATCAGAAGTCTGTGTATTTAGCTGGACTTTAAGCATATTATATAGGGTTGAAAATGCATTCCCACGAGTGCCTAAAAATTCGTCCTTGGCAGCAAACTAATGAGTAAATCAAAAATATCTCTGTGGGTATGTTTACTCACATAGGACACATACTCTGGGGTAGACCCCAGATTTTCCATCCCTCCACCCCACCACCCTGGTACTTAATATGTCCAGAGTTCTGATTACCTGCAGAGGCATTTCTAAGCAAAGCCCCTCAGTTAGCAGAAAGAGGAATTTTTTAAAAGAGACCCACTTTCACTCACAGAAATGATTGACACACCAATCTAGAAAGGTGCCGGCCTGGAATTTGCTGTATATCCCAGGCTGGCATAGAACTCAAGATCCTCCTGCTTCAGTCCTCTTGATTGCTAAGAGTACAAGTATATGCCACCATAGCTAACCATATATGCTTTCAGATCTACGTACATTAAAAGGAAATTCCAGTTGAGCAAGATGGTACATACCTGTGATCAGAGCTAGTTTGGGAGGCTAGGTAGAAAGAACTGCTGCTTTAAAAAACTTCTTGAGACTGGAGAGACAGCTCAGCAATTAAGAATACCAGCTGCTCTTCCAGGGGACTTGGGTTAGATTCCCAGCACCCACATGGCAGCTAACAACCACCCATAACCCCAGTTCCAGGGGATCTGATGCCCACATCTGACTTCCCTGAGCACTGCATGACACTGGTCCACTTATAAGCAATACATTCATATTAAAAAAAAAAAAAACTTAAAAATAAAAAAATGAACTTCTTGATTGGGCCAGTGAGATGACTCTGGGAAAAGGCACTTGCCCACATGCCTGACAACTTGAATTCAATACCTAGATCCCATAGTAGGAGAGTACCAACCCTCAAAGTTGTCCTCTGGTCTCTGTACATTCACTGCTGCCACCACATACTCCAAGAATAAAAATAATCCTTTAAAAATTTAGTGCTGTAAAGATGGCTCAGCTACACCATCCTGACAAGCTGAGTTCCACCTCCAGAACCCACAAGGTGAAAAAAAGAGCACCCATCCAACAAAGTTTTTTCTCTGGCTTCTATATGCAAGCTGTAACATGTGTATACACATGTGTACGTACACATAGCACACAAGAGTAACAACAATAAATTGTTTTAAATATGAGGTTGGAAAGAAGGATTAGTGGTTAAAATACTTCCTGCTCTTGCAGAAGAGCCTAGGTACAGTTCCCAGCACAAATATGACAGCTCACAAGTGTCTATAAACTCAGTTCCAGGAGATCTGACACTTTCTTCTGATCCCTGTGGGCTCCTACACATATGTGGTGTACACTCAGGTATGGACACATATAACTATTATTTTTTAATGTTTTAAGTAAATCTCTTGGGCTGGACATGTAGCATAAAAACCCTGGATCATTTCTCATTCTCTAAAGTAATGACAAGAGCCCTCTCTAAAATTTGCTCCCTCCTGCAGATGAGGAAAGCTAATTGTTCTACATTCACTTAAATACTGCAGTAGTGCTTCTAAGCACAGCCTGGCCTGGATTGCTTTGGAGATTGATGTTAGAAACATAGCAGTCAATAGTTCCTTCCCTGGTTTGGTGGTAGGTTATTTTCAGTTTAAAAGCCACCTGAGCTGCTGTCGTTCAAGACTGTTTACTTGGGCCTGCTCAGTTTGCATCAGCTCCTCATTTTGCGTGAGTATCATTTCCCGATCCCAGGGAGAGTACCAAGAAAGGTAGGGACCACCCTGCTGGAACAACCGCTAGCTTCCTAAATCAACTGTTAAGTGTACTATGTAAAGTCTGAGGAAACCTGCCAGAGAGAAGGCTGGACCAGGACCTGATTTCATTCTCTCTTGTAACAACCAGGTTTGTCCTTTCAAATACCAATACATTCTCTTCCTTCAAAAGCTCACCAAGTGGCTGAAGAATACACAAACACTGACTACCCATCCCCTCCCAGCCTCTCCAGTGGTGCTAGTCAGCCATGGGGAATGTCTGTGAAGCAACCACGACCTGCCTTCTCAAAGCAGGCTGCCACAGAAACAGAAAGAACCACTCTGAGAACATCAGCCTGGGACCACCTATGGATTTAAGTGATTTACTGATCACAAGAATCACAATATTTCAACCCCTGGCTCTGCCAGCTCTGTAGGCAAATGGCACAACATATTGAGGTTCCCTACATTATTAGCATGACTGTGCTGTGCCCAACTCCTGTTCTTTAGTACTGGGTACTGGGTCTATCTGTCTGCTTACACTAGCTGAGAAATAAGTGCTAGAAAACCAGAAAACTGACTTAACCAAGAAGATAGGGCAAGAAAGAAACCGTCTCCTGTTCTTCCACTCACTGCCCATTCCTGCAGAGGCAAAGTCGTTCCCGCTTTCTAATACAGTTCTCAAGCGCCCACCGCCTTCCAACTAGGGTTTTATATACTCAAGTATCTTTCATAGCATCCTTCATGGGTTGGCCTTCCCATTAGAGTTTCCAGAGTGAAGAAGGAGGGCTTTCTGGCCACCTCACAGCAAAGCAAGAAGTGGTAGTGCTATCGAGAGTGGAGAAGGGAGTGTGAAATCCACTACCACCACAATGGGATTAATTTAGCTCTCAGGATGGCAGAACCTTCATGACCTACATCCTTGCTCAGGGTCCCAACCTTACCTAAGGCCTCCATACTGGAGATCATGTTTCCAACACGTTAATATTGAGACACAGGAAACAAAGGATTCTCCCTGGAATGCAAAGCTACTACAGCATGAAACCAGGCTGGATCCATCACCTTTCCATCATAGTATCATGACCAACTCATACGTATGTGTGGCAGCACTCTAACACCTTTGAAGGTTACAGTTCTGAGAGTTAAAAATGGGTCACCCTACTTGGAACTACGAATTTTCTGGCTACTCACAGACTATGAAAACACAACTTTTCCCTATAAGAATGTTGGGGTTTTTTACTGATCTACTCAAGGTGAGTAGAACCCATGAGTGGAGTTTTTTCTAGATACCAGAAGCTTTCTGAGGAGAGAAGCCCCTCTGCATCTCTGTTTCCTGGTCTATAAAAATGGGTTGGTAAAATGATCTTGCTCCAAGAGTTGTGGTAAGGATTTCTGAGGCATATATATGTAATTGACAAAACAGTAGACAGAGCTCAATGAGTGCTATGCTAAATGTTTGTGATTAGTATCACCATAGCCACTCTGTCCAGGAAGAGGGACAAGCATGAGCACTACAGAAAAGTCAGGTGACAGAAAGCCTCCCCAAGAGGGTAAAGGACTGTGAGAAAACAACTGAAATTCCACCCAATGCCAGAGAAACTGTACAAGGGACAGCAGCCATCTCCCACCAGCTTCCTACCATGGATGCAAGAAAAGAAAAGAAAACCAGGGAAGGAAGTAAGAAGTGACTACTGTCACCAGTAGTGGACATGCATTTCAGATTTCACAGCCAAGAAAAAATACAAGCATCTGGCTAAAGTCAAACGCACCAGAGGCAGCTCCCCACCCTGATCTGGGTAGCAACTCCTTTGTTTTGGCTGGAGACACAGGGTAGAGACGGTGTATTGGTTACTTTTCTGTTGGGATAAAACACCATGACCAACGCAACTTATAAAAGGAAGATTTTATTTTACTTATGATTCCAGAGTGATTAGCGTTCATAATGGTGGGAACGGTATGGTGGCAGAGGTGGCCGGAGCAGAAAGCCAAGAGATCACATCTTCAAGCAGGCACAGGAAGCAGATAAGAGACTGGAAATCTGACAAGGCCCAAGAACTATCAAAGCCAGTCCCCAGTGACCTGCTTCCTCCAGCAAGGGTACGCCTTCTAAAACCTCCCAAAACAGCACCACTAACTGGGGACAAAAAGTCCAAATACTTAACAGTCTGTGGGACATTCTCATTCAAACTACCAGAGGGGAAACAAAATACACCCAATGTCCTCTATGGTCATTTAAGGAATGTAATATGTCTCATAAAAGTGAACTCCAAATTCCAAACTGCCTCTGGTCAGTCACCCAGGCACAATTCATTCCGTAGTGCTTCCCCAACAAGATACATAAACCACAATTCCAAACTCTTCCTTCCTGATTGGCAAACTGAACTCCCAATAGATACCTATCACCATCTGGCACCATGATGCCCACAGAAACAACCTGCTCCGCAGCATCCTTCCCTCAACAGAAGGCTGAGCTGCACCTTTAAGACTTGATAGAGAAGTCTGCCTAATATATTGTGCATATGCAGAACCAAAGCAGGCCTGACCTATGAGAAGATCCAGATGCTTCTATAAAGAAGGATGGGTGTCCCAGTAAAAACTTCCTATGTGAGCCTGTTTGTTTGAACAGCTCCACTCAGCAGGCACCATGCTCGGCAATACTGCAAGGTGGGGAGCCAGTGGGGTGAGACAATACAACTTGTGTGAGGTCAATGTTCAGGGAGACACACAACTTGTGTGAGGTCTCAGCAGCAAGGTCTAGGGATTCTGCTACAGGGAAACCCTTCAGGTTAACAGCTCACATATTTCCATCTGCAGAAACAAAGAGAACAATCAAAAGAGCTCCTCAGCTCTATGTTATGCACCTGACACCCACTCAAGGCTCTTGCTTTCACCCTGTGAGCAGGTGCCCTGAGGTGAAGGCACAGTGACTGAACATTACACATTCCATTCCCAAAGCAGGAATCAGACTGGGTGAAGCAATCCCATAAGCAGTTGCAGGGAAGCGGGCTAAACCTTTATCCTTGCCCTGCAGTCCAACCATGTTCAAGCAAATGGATGAAAGTGAAGACAAGTATTCCCCCAGGTGGAGGAACAACTTGCTAAAATCACAGCTACCAGAGATCTGCCTGAAGAGCCACCAGCTGGGAGAACAGTCCTCATGGTTCTCACATCAAATAAGCAACCCCAACAAGATGGTTGGTTTAAAATGAAATGTTTTTAAAACAATGATGATGATAATAATAAAGACTGGGGGTGGGGAGAAGCCAACCGTGAGTGAGGTAGGGGCAACTTCTACTAATAGTATGTTGCAATGATATTCCCACTGAGGAGCACAAAACAAATTTCTTAAGAAATAATAGCTCTCACCCAGGCATTGGAATGGATGCCCATCTTTAATTTTAGCACTCAGGAGGCAGAGGCAGGTGGATCTCTGTGAGTTCAAGGCCAATCTGGGCCACAAAGCAAGAATCCTATTTCAATATAACATAAGAGTACTATTTTGTTATAGTCTTATTTTTCTAGAAGAAGTGAAATCTGAGGACTAACAGTAAAAATAAAAGGAACAAACGTCAAGGACAAGCATGGAGAAAACAATAGGCACTTTATATCAACTTACTTTCTTTCAATCACTAGATATAAAAATAGGTGTTAGTTTGGAGAGGAAAATCCATTATGGGGAAAGAGCTTAAAGAATGACAGCAAACTCTTTGTCAAAAACTCAGCAAACTAGAGGCATGAAACAATGTCATTAACACACTGCTGGAGAATCACATTTAACTTGTTATTCTATATCCAGCAAAAATGTCTCTCAAACATGGAAATGATGTTTCTTTAAAACATACATACAATAATTGTTAAGTTTTTTGATGAAGGTAAAACAAAGACATTTTTAGATATATAAAATCTTCAAAGACTCATTCATCACCAGCAGACTTGGATTAGACCTATTTTAAAAAGTCTTTCAGGCAAAAATAAATACCAGGAACTTAAAATCTATACCAAAGAAAGAAAAGCACTTGTGACATCAGCTAGGTGCGTACACAAAAAGTGCTCAGTATATTTACGTCTGCTTCCTATAGCTTTTACTTCCATACTTTCCTTCTCAACAATGCCACAAGCTAATCTATTTCTCAACTTTGTTCCCTCTAGTAAGTGTACAGTATATTTTAGTCATGAATACTCTGAAATTTTAAGTCTCTACAGAATTTATCTCTATTTGCAAAATACTCTCAAATTTAATTTGGGGTAGCCTGGCTAGACAGAGCCTCAAAATCTAAATAAAAAGTTAATAGAAATGTTTTTTATTTTGTTTAGACATGCCAGCAATAATAGTGAGTACCTTTAATATTAGACAATGAAAAGAGATGTTGAAAAATGACTTAATACAGGACTTTAAATCCCTACAAAGATCTCCATTTAAACCAGGGAATGCTGTTGAGCAAAACTGCTCCCCTTCCAAACTTAGAGACAAGGAAATGTTTTATACCAATACAATAACTCAGAAAAAAAATAACCTAGTAACACATATAAGTAAACTATGGGCAGAATACCTGTTAAAAAGAGGTATTCAAAAATATTTACATGTATTCATATCCAGAAGCCAAACTAAATTAAGTCATGACCTCACATAAATCTAGTTAATACTTTACATGAAAAATCAATCTACTAAGAAAGCCTAGCTATATTTGAACTCAGTAAGTCCGATACTAATGTAAATACATGACCTCTTTTGATCTATGCCTACACCTGTATTTTTTATCTAATTACTTGGAAACTTTTGCTTTTGGAAAAGCATACTATCATATACAAAAGACATTATTCATTCCAAAAGGCTACCAAGCCTGTAGGGACTTTCAGCAGTAAAAACTTAGGTCCTCTCTGCCCAACATGAAAGATGACTGAGGTATGAATAGCCTCCATGGAATCTGCTCACCAACACCCCGTCTTCACAAACTACGACCTGCCCCACTGTTGTCTTCTGCAGGTATGCACTAAGCTCAGTGGAGGAGATCCATATGGTTCACCACAGTCCTTCCTGTGACTCAAGAACTTGGAGAGAGAGAGAGAGGCACACACTTCTCCATCTCACTACCAATTATTTTGTCAGGCATGGTACAGGAAAGATACAGATTGCAACAAAACCCGCTACAGCACACCTAAAAACTCCCCAGTGAGCATACGGATCACTTCTGGCAATTCACGCGTCACAAACACTGCTGACAGCTAACAATGATATTCAACACACAGAGAACTCATCATCCATCTTCATTCCCTTAAAAAAAAAGAGCTGGCTCCTTTGACATGTCTTATCCCCTAACTACACCTCCAAAATGTTATTCTCACCATCACTTGGCAAAAACTGACCAAAATTTGCCCACGGATGGTTATACAAACATCGGGATATATAGTGACACTCTGTATATCTAAAAATATAATAACTTTAAAAAAATTTCTTGAAAGAAAAACAATGGTACAAGCATACAGAGCAAGCTCAGATTAACCAGACACTTAGAAGAGTAACATTGTGGAAACTCAAATTTGTTAAACTCAAAGTTGTTAAAATTATCATCACAAAAAAAGTAATCTCTTCAATCCATGGGTTGGAAAACCAGAGCAGGTATGGTCTAATGTGAGCTATCTTCTTTACAGGTTTTTACTAAGAAGGATGTTAAAAACACAGTCCCTTCCACTGTCCTCTACCATCTTCTTTTCCTCTAGCAGACAATATTAAAAGAATAGCTATTAATTATCAGTTTGTATCATTCAAAAAAACAGGGACAACTTTTACAAACCAAAAAAATACATGATCCTGGATTTTAGGAGTCAGTCTTTCCTCTCAGAAATTCTAAATGTCAAAAATAATGCAGGAGCTGGACATTGCTCAGTGGTTAAAAGGCACTTGCTGCTCCTGCAGAGTTTGATCCCCAACACCCACAGGGACTCACAATCAACCATAACTACAATGCCAGGGGCCTCACTGTGGGTACTACACACATATGGTACACAAATATACATGCAGACAAAACATTCACAAACATAAAATAAAATAAAAAATTTTTTTTAAAAAAAGAACAGTGCAAATGGCACTCTTAACACATGCTTCCTCTATCTACTAAGATCTACAGAAAAAAGTTAATACCCAATCCACCCAATGTTTGAATCTGTATTGCAGAACAAAGGCTTTTGATAGTGATTCTGGGCTACATTTCTCATTCTCAGAGACATACACTCTATTTACTTATTAGGAAACTACAATACACAAAAGGTAATATATGTACTATACATACTCAGTACTACAGTCAAAAATACATTAAGCAATCTGCCTCCATTCCAGTTACAACTAATCTGCTCTGCTTTAGATGACATGATTGAAACACAATTACTAAACAAGAAACAGAGATCAAAGCAAATTATTTCTTCAAAGCCTAAAACTATTTAAAAGCTACTATTTATTTCAAACCTCCTGTAAGAACCCTAAAACACTGAAAGACATACATATCATTGCTAAGACATAACAAGACCACTGATTTAAGTCTAAAAACCTTCAGCCCCAAGTAACTAAGATCATCTTATACCAAGCACCAAACCCAGCATAACCTATCCAACCTTACTCCACATGCACATTTAGTTCATTTCACTAATACAGAATAACTATTACCCCAAAAGATGCTACAATAAATTCCACTCCCCACTTCTGCTACTGTGCATTCTTAATTCATAAATCTTAATTACCTTAAGATAATCTGGCACAACAGGTATGAAGACAATTTGTAGTTAAGTTTTAACCCTGAAAAAGTGTTTTCCTATTCTACTATTCTATAAATTTCAAGTTAAATGCTTTGCCCTGAGCTGCCAGGCAACACAATTCTGAGAAACAAGGAAGCAGAAGCACTGTCACCCAAGGGGGCACTGTGAGGACATAGGGTTGTCTCTCCAAGAGAATGAGGCCTACTGACACCAAAGCAAGAGGGATAGATGGTCAGTCACACTGCTACAGGAAGGGCTTAGTACTGGCTTACACAGCACAGACTCCCAGAATTCCATTTCCCCAAACACAGGCGAAGGCCGATGCCACACAAACAACCAATCACCCATGCTGGAAAGCATAGATAATATCATGCGTTCCCAAGTATTTACTAGACACTGTTTCCACCTCCTTCAAATCTTGTGAGAATTCTCTCTACACAAAAGGAGAGTGGTGGTTCCCTTATGGAGTAGCAATAATAATAGGTTTGTCACTGAGACACTAAAAAGAATTTTTTAAAGGGAAATGCACAAAGCTTCAGAGAGTAGTGAGAAGTGAGAGACAGTGATGGGAAAAGTTAATGCAGCCCCAATGTTGTGTAACCAGCTGTGGAGGAGGAAGGTAAACGAAGAATCTGAGCTATGCATCTACCATCTCAGGTTCAAGAACTACTAAGCATAAGGTACATGGCTAACTTACTTCCTCTTAATTTTCTACTAAAAGGTGGAGTTCCTCATTAAAGACAGAAATCTAGACTGTTTTCAAAGCTTCATGATAATTCTGCAAAATGAGTCAATAAAGAAGCTCAAACCAAGGGCATTTTTCTTTTTTCCCCTTCAATCTCATAAACTAACAGATTCTATTACAAAGTCACAAAGATAAAAATCTAGTAAAACACCAAATGAAAACAGAAAAGGACTGAAATGAAAAGGAAATTAAGGTAGCTTGTGGGGGAGAGGGATGACAAGTCATGAAATAAGGCAAATAGATAACAGCAAAAGTATCTTTATTGGTTTTTGTTGTAGCAGGGTAAGTTTTTATTTTTTACACACACACAGATAGATAGATAGATGATAGATAGATAGATAGATAGATAGATAGATAGATAGATAGGTAGATAGATAGATAGATAGATAGATAGATAGATAGATAGATAGGAGACAGTCTCTCTATAGCCCCAGCTGTCCTAAAACTTCCTGTACAGATCAGGCTTGGCCCTAATCTCACAGAGATGGGCCTGCCTATACATTCCAAGTATTGAGATTAAAGACCATGAACCACCATGACCTGCTAAAGGAATCTTTTAAAAATCCAGGTATAATTATTACGTAAAATCAATGCCACTGACCTCTTGAAGCCACAAACTCTCTAGAAACTACCACAACCAACTCCCTTATCAAACTATCTTAAGCTTACTTAGGAAAATTAGACAGAAATAGCTGCTGTTATGATGGAAGTACAGATCCACAACTTGCCTAATGCTGAAATTATTAGGAGAATTTCAGGTTCCATGGTAAGAAAAATATCTTTCAAGAAATACCACATTTAGAGCTGGAGAGGTGATGATGGCTTAGCAATTAAGAACACTTGCTCCTCTTCCAGAGGGCCCAAGTTCAGTTGGCAGCACCCATTTAAGGTGGCTCACAACCACCTGCTACTCCAGCTTCAAGAGGTGCTACGCTCTCTTCTGGCCCCCATAGACACACTTACACACAAAATACATATACTTATACAGACACATATACATAAACAAAAATAAAAACAAATCTGAAACATGTTTATACACATTTTCAGGGGGGCGGGGGATCTCCCTAAGAGAGGGAAAAACAGATTTCTTACCCCTTCAGCTGGCAAGAATCAACATGAACATTTAAGATCAGGGGTCAAGGGGCTGGAGAGATGATTCAGCAGTTAAGAACACTGGCTGCTTTTGCAAGGTCCTGTGTTGGATTCCCAGCACCCACGTGGCCACTTGACAACAATCTATAACTCTAGTTCCGGAGATCCGATGTCTTTTTCTGGCCCCCACAGGCACTGCACAACATGAGTGCACTTACATACTGCAGGCAATACACTCATACATGTAAAATAAAAATAATTTTTAAAAAAGATCAGGAGTCATACAATGGTTAATTCCTCGGCCAATTCTTATGGCAAGAATATATTTAATTCAGGCCACAGCCACTTTTATTTCTCATTTTTAATTATTACTGAGAAATATTTGGAAAACCATTAGTTCTGATTCTTCTACAAGAATCAGGAGATTTTGTGGACAGACTCATATTTGTTCCCATGTAACAAAAACTGTCAGCCAAGTTTGCAGTCCCTGTTTAATGATGAATGTAGTGATACTTTCAGCTTTGGGTACCAACCTTTTCCTCGACGGCCCTTCTTCAAAATCTGAAGAACTAACATCGTTGCTAGTAGAGGACACTTGGGATGCATCGTCCTTCTCATTCTCTGACTGTTCTGATGCTGGTCCTAATCCCTTAGACTGGCCATTACCAAGGAGCCCTACAGGCGAGAAAAGGGGACACACACTTAAATACATTACATCAGGAAACAGCACTTTTAACACTCAACCTTTTGCAAAGGTTGATGAAGATAGAATTTGGACAGAAGAAAATTTATAAATACATGTACATCACTTTTGAATGGGTAAAGAAAAATAAAACCTCATTCTTAAGAGATTCAAAAATAGGAAACTAAAGATGTAATAATAAATATGCTTTTGGGGGGCAGGGCATGGAGGCAGTTGCTGGTGTTTGGGTACAGAGACAGGGTCTAACTACATAGTCCAAACTGGTCTGAATGTATGATCTTCTTGTCTCAGCCTCCTCAATCCTAGAAATCTGGGACTGGCTATGATTCTTTTTTAGATATTTTCAGTGGCTGGAAGGTTGAAAAGATGAAAGGAGTAACAATTATAAAAATCTAACTTTTTAAAAATAACTAGTAACTGGTAAATGTTTACTAAAGATACTAACATTTTTTTTTGGAATCACCTTCAAGTAGCAATACCAGTCACACAAACAGAAGCATCACTGTCTCTTGGCCATATCTCAGACCTGTACTTGAACTCCTAATACATTCACCACTACTTTAGCTTTAACCAGTCTTGCCTCCAATCTGCTCAAAAGACAACGGCTCTCTATTTCTACAGTACTGAATCATCAATAGTAGATTTGCACATACACCTGTGTACGTAAGAGACACATCCTAGGGAAGAGAATGCTGATGCCAAGGGGCTCTAGAGGCAATATTCACAAAGTAGCATGGAACTATTATAACAAGCAGTTAGGGCAAACTAGTAGGTAACAACAGAATAAAAGCTTTATTTTCTAACACCCAGAATCCTTTGCATGTATAGATACAATATGGGTTCTTTCTATCACTGAGATATTTCTACAACACCAATGCCCCACAGGAACTGGGCAACAGTAATAATGCTAAGTATATACCTTCCATTATATACAGGCCAAACTCCTCTTAATGTTTTAGCTTGTCTAGACCTGCCACCATTTTTATTAGTCTGTTATTTTGTGTGTGAAATGTTTCCACATTTCAGAGTATAAGGACATGACTACAATATAAAAATGAAAACAAACTTCCTAAACAAAGAGGAAATGTAGAGTTTGTACTATCAGGCAAAAGCATAAGAAACAAAGATACAGAAAAATACATCTGAAATTAAGAAATGTATGATCCATCACCACAGCCAAGTCAAACACAGCCACCAAACATGTGAATCAAGACTAGTGTGGGTAAGAAAGTCAATTTTGAACTTTACTTCACTCTGACTTATCATTAATAATTTAAAATATATTAACTGTAAAAAATATTCCAAATGAGTTAGGTGAGGCAAAAATATCACAGTTCCACCTATTTGTTTCAATGTCTTTGAATGCAAATCTAGGGGAGAAATTGTATTTATGGCTAAAATAATATCCTTTTAATCGGCACTAATACAGAAATGGGCAGGGCATCTGTCACAGAATTATACAAAACATACTTTCAAACCAGATTAGAAATGAGACTAGGGGCTGGGGTGTACAGGAGAGACGCATGGATACACAAATATAATATATGCTTTTTTAAAAAGTAGCATATGCATCTTAAATACAAGGTATTCTTGATTAGAGCTAAATGTTTCTATAGCATATATGTACATACAAGAGAACTCAGAAAGGAAAGGACATCTACAGGTAGAATGAAACACAATACAGATGTGCAGATTATTATTCAGTGCTGCATACAAGAAGAAACACCTTCCGTATCCATCAAGGGATGAGACAGGGACAATCAGTGCAGCCAGCCATGCACAACAAGAAAGATTACAATTAACAAAACATACAAACAGGGAAGAAGACTAGGGGGGCTGTTGTGAAGCTATATTTGGATACTGGGAAGAAACTTAGGAAGGATGAGGTGCTGCTGGGTGAACATGGGTAAGAAATGCTCCTCTCTGTTGTTTGGTGTTATCACTCTGCTCAGTGAGTATGGTACTTTAGACTAATGTGAAAAGGTTAAGCAACTGGACTGACACTTCATTTCTGTCCTCACAGGAGCTCTCAATATAGTGAAGAGCAGCACATTCTTCAGCTTGAACTTGTACCAGAATCACATGTCCCTTATTTTATATAACTAGCATTCCAGGTGATACAAATTTTGTAGGGATCCATGTCTAATGACAGTAAGAGAAGACCCAGTGGTCCTGAGTCACTATGAACCTGAGGTTAAACACGAATAAGATCCCAGTCAATTGACTCTGGTTATGGACAATACTGTTACATACAACACTCACGGAGGGCTCCATAACCAATGACCCATTAGTACAGAATTCATCCACCTTTCCCTAGTAGTTTTTTGAAGAGGTCTGCCTGCAAACCAAGAATCAGATGCTACGTAGGGCGTGGTAGTATATGCCTTTAATCCCAATACTCTGGAAGCAGAGCCTGGAGGATCTCTGAGTTCCAGGCCAGCTTGGTCAACATAGTTTCAAACCAACCAGGGCTACATAATGAAACCTTGTCTCAATCAATCAATGAATCAATCAGGAAAGAAAGAAAAAAAGAAATCAGGTTCTAGGGTAAATGTGACCTTAAAAAAAAAATAACAGATAAGAAAAAAAAATGTGCATATCCAAATAGTATAAAAAGGCCCCCTCCACCAAATGTCTAAGCACAGATTCTGAGAAACTGCATGAAGAAATTTTCCATTAGAAATACTAGGGATTCTAACTGATTTTATTAAGCAGTCAGTGTGAGTCAGGGGGATGAAGCTGCTCTGATTCCAAGGCAAGGAATGGAAGCAGGAGTTCCATTGTCTCCTGCCCTCATCAAACCAGTGACTTCAGGGAAGTCACACAAAGAGGATGTCCTGGACATGAAGGGGCATCATAGAGCTAGTGTTTAAGTCAGACTCAGACCTACCCTTTATGAAGAGGCATGCTGACTTTATTCTGCAAATGATCAATATTTGCAGTTTGAGTATTCCCCACCAGTAGGGAGAAAAAAAATCAGTTCAGAAAATTTTATGCTTATTTTTAGTTCCTTCATCTTTCTGGCTGGATAAAGGAGGTCTTCTCTTCCTCAGACCTCTCCTCTTTCTTCATCTCCATGACACAGACTACAAAATTTAATTTCTAGTATTTTAGAGCAAATCATATCGTCTCTGCCTAATCTAATAAAGCCAGGTCAGCAAAAAGGAATATGATGCCATAGGGCAGAAGAGTCAACACAGCAACAGCAGAGGAGCTTGTCTGCACTGCCTTCCTCCTGCCTAACAGCCCTGTCACCAATGCTTTAAATCATTATTTTCAGTTAGAGAAATAATGAAGCAGTAACACCTATTTTCTCTCTATCTCTCTCTCTCTCTCTCTCTCTCTCTCACACACACACACACACACACACACACACACACCCGCCTTTTTCAAATTTTCCAAAGCCATCCCCCCAGCTAACACAAACCTTTGTTGGGGAAAGGAGGTTAAACAGAGAGGAGACCGAATGGCCCAAAGATCCCGTCTCCTCGAATTAGCATTTATTCTCTATTAATATTCAGTAGGCTGAACTTAAATTAAACCATGTCTATTGTCTTTTACAAAAGCAATAGATATGAGCTGAAAATTCAAAAATCGCTGGGGTAAAGACACCATGGAGACCAGGTCTCAGTTAGACACTATCAGCTGACAGCAGCAATATGACACACCCTGGGTACCACTCAGCCACAACAACACAGTACCCAGAAATTCCCTCCAAGAAATCAAATACAAAAGTACAATGCCGCCAGGGGCTCTGCAAGTTCAGGAGTGATTCATACCATCTCCCAAAGGGCAACAAATGAAAAGAGCCTTCTAATGCCACACAAGGAATGCAACACAATGGTCTGCAACAGCAGCAGCAAAGAGCAAAATGACTCGAACCTAGAGATGTTATGTGCATGATCCCCTGTCCCCCTGGCTGCCTTCACATGAAGATGTTGAGAAAAACTCATGTGCAACTTATGCCAGAGACTCTTTCAAAGAAGGAATTTAAAGTAACTGATAACTCTAGGTTTCAGAACACCTATGTATAAACACAATTCTTTTCTAACACCTGAAAAAAAGTAGAGCACAGAGACCTTATAATTTTACATTTTAAACAAAAGAAAACATAACAGAATACAAAACCAAGGGAAAACTCAATGTGTTGATTCCACAAAAGTAAAGCCAAAGAAGGGTTAAAATGAGAAAAAAAAAAAAAAAAAAAAAAAAAAAACAACAACAAAAAAAAAAAAACAAGGAGAGCTTTGAAGCTGTTCCAATGCTCCTCAAACATCTGGAGCACACTAAACTTATTAGCATATTTGGGAGAGTCAATGTTTTTAGCTTTGTTGTATGAGGCGTGCACAAAAGGTGACTTGGTGTTTCAGAGCCAATGCTGTCTGCCACCTTGTCACTGTGAGACAAGGTATCACATTACATAATAAACAGTCAAGCATCCAAAGAAAGCCTTGATTTTCAACAGCAATTTATCACACTATGTGTATGTGCATGGAAGCAGCCCTCTTGGTTGAAGCAGGGACACTCTCTAAGGTAATCAGAATGCATGGTTTGCCGCCATTACTAGTGAAAAATAGAGCCTTCGTTCCCTCAGACTTTGAAAGAAACACCGGATTGCCTGCTTTTCAAACAGTACAGGCATTCTGGCGTCAGACCAGCTTCACAAATGAATGTGGATATTAACCCTCAACTATACACATGCAAGTCCACAGTGACACATCCAACAGAACAAGAGCTTCGGGGCAGGGGGAGAGAGGGTGAGAAGGGCAGAGAGCCTGCAAAGCCCAGCCTAGGCTTGTCCACTGACATGCTTTACCAGATCCACACTGATGTGACTGAGAACAAATGACCTGTGTGAGGCAGAACATAAGTGACACTTTTGGTCAACAAGACACAAACGAAAATGGCTTTATACCTTGGATTATGGAAAATTACTCTTTTCTCTCATAAGAATGCCCCTCAATCGACTGAGGCTCCCCCTTTGTCTATACTCAAATCTGCTATGGAGATTTCCCATTCTAGTCAAGAAAATGTAATCAAAATCCCAACCCCCATGGAACCTCTAAACAGACTCGAACTACACTGGGGTCACACTTGGTTTTGCTCATTTGTGCAGCACCACAAAAATATGTATATAAATATTTATTTAGACACAACAATGTAGAAGATCCCTTCGCCCACCACCAATCATGGCTCTCAGAGACATATCCTTCAGAAACTTAAACCTTCTTTGCAAAACATATCTTTTGACAAAAGACATTTTAAACCCAATACAGTAACCAATATGGAAAATCAGGCCACAGGTGTGGGGGGGTGATATTTCAAATCAAGCAAGACATCTGGAGTCCTTGAACCCATAAAACATTCACTTACCTTAAGCCACACAAGAAAAGGCCCAGTAGGCATCTCAAAATAGTGTAGTAGGTCACAGTTGCTCACAAAATAGACCCTAGTCTAGCTATCTAGATGCTGGATATGAAAGAGTACCACATTATCCAAAGACAAAGATACCCTCCTCTTCAAACATCCCAACTAAAGGCAAAGGGGGAAAGAAAGGCTCCAACAACATCATCATCATCACCATCATCATCATCAACAAAGCTGAAAGAACTTCATGTAATTTTTTTTAGATCACTCAATAGGAAGAAGCCTATTCTTCGAGAAAGATTTCTGAGGTCCCTCAGAAGCTATTCCAGTACCTCTCCTTTTGGCCTGCAATTCTTTGGATCAAAGCTCAATCTCCCTATGTTACTTCCCTTTCACTCATTCATGTTATCAAGACTTCCATATTAATCAACATAAGTACAGAGTCTTCAAGACTCCTAACTGACCTGTAAACACCTATAATAAGTGCTCTACAATGTCAAGTTCTACTTCTGTATTGAAATACCATTCCTCCACTATCCAGGCTCCAACTCTTCTAAGATCCATCCGCCATCCTAAAATCATTTAAATTTCACACTGACAAACCAGTCAAACACATGAATACTAGGCAACTCACTTAAAGACAACTGAAAGTGTGTATCCTTGGATCCCCAACTAACAAAAAGGGTTTCCTAGCATATAAGGCCCAGAATTGACCATCTCAAGTAAAACACTGCCTTCTACATTAAGAATAATGTGCATAAAAGGCAATAGTGGACTCTGGCTGTTCTGGCCACAGAACAATGGCATCCTTGCAGAAAACCAGGGGACCTGAGCTATATGAAGCACAGGTAAAGACAGAGCTTTTTCTTTTCTTAATCCCTTTTGTTTTGTTTTGTTTTTTAAATACAGTCATGACAACAATGTGTTCCAAGTCTTCTGTTCAGATAAACAGGCATAACAAAACTTGATTTTACATGTCTTTTACTGGTACTCCTCAAAGGGAAGATTTCCATATAAAAAGCATGTTCAGATAAAGCTATTCTATAAGTAATTACAATGTGTGCATTTTTTCAATCTATAAAGCTTTGTATCACTGAATTCAACCCTCAAATGTTAGTATCAAATGAAACTGATTCTCCAAGGTAAGGAAAGCTGGCTTTAATGCCATCAATAAGTGTCATAAACTTAGCAGTTTGTATACCAATTTGTGTTGACACCTCATCAAAACTCCACATGACCCATACAATTTATGGATGCGTTAGCAGCTAGAACCTTATCCCCAAACCTCTCTAGCTGGGCTGGAAACATAAAAGTTCCAAATTGTGTCTTGTTTATAACATGGCAGAGGGAAATAATTAATTTCAAGTTTCCTTATGACCTCACTTGCATATTAACAAATCATCTGCCTACCCACTTTTCAGATGAATATATTGGGGCAATCAAGAGATCTTCAGAGATCAAACAAAACAGAAACCACTGATGGCAAACAAGTTCAGTAAGGCCTACTGTCTCCTAGAGCAAGTCTTTCCAATACTGAAATACAATGGAAAGGGTACAGAAGGAAGGATTATAGGAATATGACCATAACTGAGACAACTGATGGGGCTCAACATGAATCACTATGTGTAACAGGTTAATGCAGATATGGGCTGACATACATAACACAGGGAAAGAATCAAGAACATTCCAAGTTTAAAGCATTTGCATCTAGATATAGCTTCTGTTTTGCATGCCTCAGTTTCCTCCACCTTTCCCTTTCAAGGGAAGGAGAAGAGAAAGAAAAGGAAAGGATTAAGGGAAATGAAACCAAACCTGCTATTTATAAAGGAATCCAGAGATGAAGTGAGCATAAACTGAGTAACTTTAATCAAACACCCGCTTTTAAATGGTGGAAAATGATAAACAAACGAACGAACGAACGAACGAATGAATCAGCTACTTCGGGTGGTCTGTCAGTTCCCAGAGCGATGTCTAAATTCATGTAAGACTGGTTAAAACTGTACTTACGGTCAAAATGGTCAACAGAGCTTAATGCTTTAAGAACCATATTAATTCTCTCTTGTAAATTTCCACAGTGCCTTAGCAGGAGCTACCACTGCCCTTAGATTGAGGACAGCAAATCTAAAAAAACATTAATATTAAGCAAATCGAAACACTTTTTACACACTACTCATATACATATCTAGCACCTTGCCGTCCATAATGGATTTAATCAGGACCCCAGCAGGGAAACCCACAAAGGCCTATTTCTCCAACAAAAGCCACACCAGACTGAAACGAATCCCAAGCTATTTGGTTTTTATTTCATTTATAGGAACAGACCTTCTATCCCAGGTTCCTCAAGATAAGCCACCAAAAACTGCACCTGACAGACCCGTGGAGCAGCCATCCTCAGAGCCGGATCATTGCAGACAGAGGAAGAAGGACAGAGGGAGGAGGGAGGAAGGAAGAGCGCAGCGAGGCAGGCTCCGGAGCACTTGTCAACAATCCTCCCTGTAGTACGTAATAAGCAAGCGGCAGTGCAGATTCCGGGCGGCAATAGGACAGCCGAACAGCAGCGAGGCAGAGGGGGAGGGGAGAGAGCCGGGAGATTATTTATGTGCCTGCAAGGGAATCGAACACCAAAGAGGAGGGGGTATCTGCCTGGCTTTCCCCTCCCCCTGCCTCTTTTTTTAGGCATCTAGACAAATTAATATGAGAGAAGGCAAGAGGGACTAGCTTTCCATCCTGCCATTTCTCCCACCTGCAATGCAGGCAAATCAGAATTACAGAATTTCTGGCATAGAGAGGGAGGGGCATGTTGGTGGGGCCATTCGCAGTTTAATTGTTCAGACTTTTGTCTTCAGGGTCTGGCCTGTCAGAGAGCACACTAACTCCCTCCCCCTGGCGCCCCCACCACCAATGACAGTAGGATCCAGGGCACAGCTTCATTGGCATCCCTTTTTAATATCATAATCTGTGTCATTCACCACTTGCCTTTTATTTATTTTTATTTGTCTTTTTGGCTGGGAAACCTGGGCTGCTCTCCAGACAGACTGCAGAAATCTCTCTCCACAGGCTCCTCCTCCAGCCCGCCCTCCCCCTTCCTTGCAATTCCAGCCACCACGGGGCTTCATTACTCATGAAGTGATCGCATGGTCAGACATGGGCCATCGCCAGCACAGAAACACCCCTCCCCCAACCCTGCCTAAGCCCCTCCCCACTGCACATAAATTGATCTAATCTAATCAAACAGAAGCTGTTTTCCCTCATTGTTTCTTGAGAATCTCTCACAAAACAGGCTCTGTGGCCTGGCAGATTGCTGAGAGGGGTGAAAAGGCAGGCGTCCAACTGGCCTCCAATAACCAGAGTCCTGTCTCTCTTTTGATTTTCAAAGTCAATTCCTTTGAAGCTTTTGAACTTCATCTGGCAGCAGTGGTGTGCAAAATACACGCTCATCACTACCCACATGCTTCTCTATGCCCTTCCAGGGAAAGAACAGACAGTGGCTGAGCTTCCTGAGCAACATGGGCACTAAAGTTCTCCTGGAAGATTTAGCAAGGGCCCTGGGAAAGCCCATCCCAATGTGTTGGCCATGTTGTTTCATCTCATGAGCCCTTTCAGACTCAATATTTTACATGCATTAACTTAACCTAAACTTTGCAAAAACACTAAAAGCAGATGCTAGCTTTCCTGAGGTATGCCTCATCTGCCTACTAGTCACTGCCATCATTTCTTAAATCACTATGCCACTTTTATGGTCTGTTATTTTGGTTTTTGAGACAGTCTCCTTGTAGCCCCACCTGTCCTGGAGTTGGTCATGTAGACCAGGCTGGCTCTCATACAGATCCACTTACTTCTGCCTCCTGAGTGCTAGTCTCCTTTCAAGTCTACTTGATAACCACCATTTTTTACATATAGGGCTTGAATACAGATGCTCTGGTACAGTTCCATTATAGATTAGAAAGCTGTGACTTAGGCTATTCTAGTTTCCAATAAAGAGCCCACTGAAAGTCATTATTTCTCATTAAACAGGAGGTCCTTTGGCATTTGGGGCTGTGTAACATAGACGAGTCTCTACAATCTTTCCTGAAGAGGGTCCACAGAGCTGCCTGATGCAGAATGCTCATAAAACATGGGGCAAGTGTTCTGGCATGTGTCCGGCTGAAGCATAAGTCACACCATTGATTAAAGAACACTGGGGAGATAGGTACTTTTTCCCTTTTCATTTTCCTACACTTATCTTGGCTCTTCAGTAATAAATAAAGAGGACCAACACAGAGAATTGGGAAATAGGCAGCTATTTGAATGAGCATTAATTTGGAGGAAATGGTGGTAAGGAGGTAGAAACCTGTGATACATACAGCTGGCAAGACATGAAACTAGAGAATCATATACAGATTGTGTTCCTTATCCCCACCTCTGACAAGCCCTTTTCCTATCACCACTGCTGCCATCCTCTTCATAACAACTCAAAGAAACCAGGAATTTAAAGTGAAAAAAATTAAAAATCTAATCATCATCTGTCTTCAGGTACAATGTGAGTCCTATTTCTACTCAGGCCTCTGTGTAGCTGCTGGGGCATCAAGGGGAGTGGTGAATACCACTAAGTTTGCAACTGTTCAAATAAAATGTCTGTCTACTGCCCAAGCAGGGCTTGGGGAAGTACCAGGTTACATTAACAGCATTCTCTAGAAGACCAAGAAAAATGAGACCTATATAGACAGTTGAGAAATTGCAACCTAAAAGGGAGAAAAATTGAGGAAGGATTTTTCTCTATTCCAGTTTCATAAAACAAAGTTTCAAATGTCTTGAGTTTTAATATTCAAATATTAGCATTAAGTCCAATCACAGATCACTTCAGTATTAACTTGTCTTTTTGAGCACTCTGAAACGATGAATATTCTACAACAGTCACGTTTTGATGGACCCTCCAGTTTATGTTATTTACCTGTACAAAGGCAAAGGAATCATTTTCAGTGTGCAATTTCTCTGCTGCTCTCCTAGGAAGCATTAGTTTCTCCTGTATACGTATCTAGAGTCAGAATTAGCAGAAATACTTAGGGAAAATGTTCAAATTTACAAATTCAATGGCAAATTAGTTCCCATGCAGGTGCCAGACACTATGTGCACGCCAGTAATGCTGTAATCTAAATGTCTACATGAAGATCTATTATTACTCAAGACACCAGACAACAAAATGTTACTTCTGAAGAGGTTAGAATTTCAGAAAGGATCTTGTGTCCACAGCAATGCTACACAGCCAGCCAGGTAGGTGGCTGCCTTCCACCTAATTATCACCTAAACCCCAGGACACTTGAGAACATACTCTTCCATAATCAAGAATCTCTACCTCTTCCACAATGATCATACTACCAAGTTGGGAAAACTCCCAAGAAATCCTCTAGGTGCATTTAGTATCTTTAAAAAAAATAACCATACCAAATTCCAACTGAGTAAGATACTGAATGTCTTACTCAGTTTTGGAGACCTAAGACTGGCCTTGAGCTGTTCAATTAAAGAACCTGTTGTTTCAGAAGCCTAAACCTTTATTTTTAATTCATATACCCAATCTGAAAGTCAACCCAGTGGTGTGTAATGGTTTATATCTGTAATCCTAGCACTTGGCGTATTGCCACAAGTTCAGGACAAGCCTGGGCTGGATACACTAAAATAAAACAATAGTGAGAAGAGAGACCATTCATAAAGGGAAAGGCAATTAAGTCTTGGAATTGTGACGTGTCAAGTAAGGAGTCTTTTAAATCCAGGATTCAGTACTAAAATCTCTCCAGTTCTAGGTGCCCATACAAGTAGCTACACAACCTCATGGCATCTTGACACAGTTCTGGCTAACTAATCCCCCACCCCAAAATATAATCATAGAGAGGAAAGAGATGGTATAGAATGCAAAGAGTTAATAACGGAATATAAGGGCGTGGGGACTGGAATTTTCAAAAAGAAAACACAGAATTGACTATATTAAGCTATGGGTAATAGCTTATCCACATCCACAGATTCCACATCTATAGATTGAACCAAACACAGAATAAAAATATTTGAGGACAAAAATATGCATCTGTATTAGACATGCACACTTGTTCTTCATTCCCAAATGATAAGGCAGTATAGCTATTTACATAGCATTTACATCATATTAAGTAATATAATCAAGAAATGATTAGAAATATTCAGAAGGAGCTGTATAGGTTATTTTTATTATTATTATTTGTTTGTTTTTAGGACAAAGATGCTGCCCAGGCAGACACTGAACTCACAGCTCTTATGACTTGCCTCCTGAGTAGCTGAAGTTACAAGTGCAAGCCACCATGCTCAGCTACACTGTTTTACATAAGTGATGGAGTGTCCATGGACTTTGGTATTTGCAGGAATCCTGGAGCAGTTAGGATGACTATACCATAATATTGGTTCTGGTTCTATAGCCAAATTTCATATTAACCTTATCATCAGGGTGTGATTTAAAAAAAAACAAAAAACAAAAAACAGTGGAAAAAACTGATCCACTGTGTTAATATTTGACTTTCTAAAACATTATTATTTAAGTGTGGGCATTCGACGAAAGCTGTATATTAAGTACTATTTGTTGAGATTTTTATTTAACTAATTTTATTAACTATTAACTAGTTTATACACTGGCCCTATACCAAGCAGAAATAGGAATGCATGTAATGTGAAGTGGACACCTTCCAGCAGGGCTTAACCATTCCTGAAATGCCAATAGCACTGAACTATGTACTGGATACGGCTTCCCTGATACCAATGTGACTTCACAGACATACCATACAATTATAAAATAATACCAATAGTTATAAGAACTCAGCAGACAATATTGCAAGACAAATTAGTGAAACTAACTTAGGTTTTTAATGCCAATAAAACAGAGCTACAATTATAAACTACACATCCAAATTGAAAAGATAATACTCAGGAAAATTTTCTTTTAATTAAAAAATAAATATTAATCTGTTACAGATCTTACTATAAAAACTGAGATAGGAGCTGGAGAGATGGCTCAGTGGTTAAGAGCATTGGCTGCTCTTGCAGAGGACTCAGATTTGATTCTCAGCATCCACAATGCAGCTAACAACTGTATGTAACTCCAGTTCTAGGGGAATTCAATACTCTCTTCTGACCACTGGCATTGCACGATATAGGTGCACGCAGGCAATATACTCATACACACAAAATAAAAAATAATTAAAAAAAAATTTTTTTAAAAGAACTAGGATGGGTCACAACATATCCAGTTCAACTGGGAATATGGCACACTGACTCTAATCCTAGTTTTACTCATTGATTGTGTAATCTAACAGCAAATCATAGAAACACTCTTCCACAGTTCCCTCTTCTCCTAAATAACTTAGGTCAATACTGATGGTTGGTGAAATTTCCTATACACGTAAAAGGGTTTGTGTTACCTTGTACAGCCTTTATGAGATCAGCAGATGCCTTACTGAGGAACTCCCATTTTATTTAGATTTTTTGTTAAGAGATTCTTAATTACTGCATTGAACATTTGAAAATGACTCAATGAATGGATTTTAAAAGCTAAACAGAAGCCATAACAAATTAAAAATGGCAATATTCAATCTTTTGAGGATATTTTGAACATGTTACCCTACATGCAGGTAAAATTCTATCAGAAACATATGTGTCCTATGAATTGCTTAAGAATAAGAATAATAACAATAAGAAAGTTTCACTTGAAAATTGTTAAAGTAAGGGTTGATCGAGTCTCTCCTAAAGAGCATCATCTTTTCAAAGTTCTACTTTTAACGAAGCTCTCATTCACAGTATGGTTCTAAACTAATAAAATATTTTAATAGTGTAGGCTGGCAAGATGGCTCAGTGGCTAAGAACACTTACAATACAAACCTGAGAACCTGAACCCATGGTGGAAGGAGGGAATGCACTCCTGAAAGCTGTTCTCTAACCCCCACATTGTGTACACACACACAAACACCTGTGCTTGCACACAATAATAATGATAAATCTTCTTTTAATGCAACTGAGTAATGGATACCAGCAAGTCAGTGCAACAATTCAGTAATTAATATGCAGTCTAAAAGATAAAAGACCAGGCTGGCCTTGAACTAATTACTTGGTATCTCAGTCCCCAGGGCCTTTTGGCCTTTTCTGGAATAGTCACTTCTCTCATTTTGCCTAGAAGCTCCCATTCGACTGGTCAGCTTTCGATGAATGCCACTACCTGCAGGCACTTTCAAGGTAACAAGCAAAGTTAAAGAGGCAATGTTGGCCTACCTGCCACCTGCCTTATTACTTATGTTATTAACCCCTGAAATGGACCATGAGGCCTATACAAAAACAGTAATTATAACTAAATACCAGGGAAATGGCCTAGATAGATAGCTCACTGAGTGAAGAGCTTGTCAAGTATGAGAACTAGAGTATAGCTCTCCAACACCCACCTAGCTGCTGAGTGGGCATGGTGGCCTGCTTGAAATCCCTGTAAGAAGAGGCAAGAGACAGAAGATCCCTGGAATACACAGGCTAGTTAGAGTAGCTCGATCGGTGAGCTCTGGGTTCAAGTGAGAGGTCATGCTTCATAAGGTGGAGGTTGACCAAGGAAGATACTCAAGTTCAACCCTTGGCACGTGCACACACACACACACACACACACACACACACATACACACACATACACAAATGAATAAAACACTAAACTAAGGAAAGACTAGAAGTCAATTTTAGGACCCTACTAATCCAGAAATGCTCTCCTGGGGAGGTCTTATCCTATCAGTTATTCAAATATACTACTTTTTATGGTCAATATGTTCTTCCTGCAAAGAACAATAATTTCAAGCAATTCGTTGGCTCTTTTGTTTTTAAATTTAAGGCAGTAATAACTTACAGAAAGGAACTAAAATTTCACTTACTGATCAAAATTAAGAATTATTGAAAAATAAGAGACCTAAACTACAAACTTCAGGTGAAATAATTAACACTAAAGAATCCTGACACTGCATTTTGTTTTCAAGATATTTACCCCTTTCCTTTTTAGTTCATTTTTACAACAGTTGTTGGTTCAGGAGCCAATTTCTTTTGTGTCAAAAATTGGATAAGCGGTTTCTTAATAGTAGAAACCACTAGATCCTGTAAATTAAACTCAAGCCCAAAATTAAAGTCAAAATTACCCACTGTTGTAGCTGGATAGATAGGCCATTGTTAAGGGCTGCTTTTCCAGAGGGCACTTTACCTTTCAGCTCCAAGGAATCTGACACCCTCATTTAGACTCCATGGGAATATACACATAAACATTCACACATACAAATAGATACATAAATAAAAATTAAAAATTCTTCAAAACTCCCTCGAATGTTTTAAATATAAAATGTCCTACTCCCCAGTTTACACTCATATATTTGAACACTTGGGCCCCAGCTGTTAGTGTGGTTCAGGGAGGTTGTGGAACTTTTAGGAGGCGGGGCCTCCAGGTGGATGCTGGGGAATGGGTAAGGGTTATTTTCTCCTCTTCCTTCCCTCCTCTCTTTCCTGTTCCACTGAAATGTGGACTGCCAGCTTCAAGCTTTCACTGCCATAGTGCTGCCTGGGGCCATGGTTTGATGGACTGCATTCCTACCAGCCGAGAGCTAAAATATAACCTTTCTCTCTGAAGTTGCTTTATCAGTTATTTGGTCACAGTAACAAGAAAATAAGCAAGACATATTCCACCCTGTTTTATTAGGAAGTGAAATAATCTAAGTCCCAAGACACCAGCAATCACTGTTAACAACAGTATCTACATAGCATTCCCTGAGGCTATCTAAAAGATATTGTTTCTGAATGACCTACAGTGGTTACCTAGAAAGCACAGAAACAGAAATGGGAGCAGAGGAATTACTAAGAACTTTGCCCCTCAGTTCACCACACTTCATGCTCATCCTGGCTCCTGAACTGCACTGTCACTTGGAAGGCTTCATCTGTTCGGTCTTTCACTTAAAATCGACCCAAATGTAAAATTCAGCCACTTCAAATAAGCCAGGTTTCAAGGGTTCAAGAAATGCGCCTTGCAGTATCTGCATCATCACACAAAGTTCTACTGGAGAGAGATTACCAAGATTTGGTCTCAGGAGCCTATGGTAGCACTTATAAGCAGCACCAAGTCCCTCTACTTCCCAGCCCATCCCCCAAACAGGGATCAGGTAAAGAAGAGGAGAGACAAACAATAAGACAGCATGTCAGGCACATGCCCCTCAGCACCATGGCAGATGGTTCAAGGAGGTGCTCAGGCTGGCTTGCAAAAAAGAGGGGAAAGGAAAGCAGAGAAAGACTGGACTCCACCAATTTACTCCAAACACTAAAAACTTAGAGGAGAAAAATTCTATTAGCAATTCAATGACTTAATGAGGTTTTTTGTTGTTATTTTTCAATTAGAAATGATTTTAGAAGTCATCTTGATATGGCCTGAGCATAAAAGGAACAGAAAGACCAAGTGCCACCTGAATTCAAGCAGAACAGCACTCACATCTTGCTGGTCTACAAGATTAGTGATGCTCAACACACCACATTGACTTGGTTCCCTCACAGGGGGACACAGTGGCCAGTGAAGGGACATTTGCTTCAGAATGACTTTCATGCATTCCTCCATATTCCACAGAAACACACATACAAATGTTTCCAGGCCCAGCACTATAATGGAGACCCAATGGGAAGAAAGCCAGACACTATGCCATGAACATCATAGGATCACTCTCCTAAACCCCAATGAGAATGAAGGCATCACAAAACAAGGAGCTTGCAAAGGGATGCTTAGCTCAGAGATATAGGTGGAACATCTCTCATCTAAAAACACAAAATCCAAACTGCTGCAAAATCCTTTAAGGGGGAGGGAGAGTCTGATTATTTAGCCAAATCCCTGGGGTTTCCTGTTTTTCGTTTGTTTGGAAACAGGGTCTCACTATGTAGCCCTGGCTGGTCTGGCACTTGCTATGTAGACCAGATTTGCTTCAAGTCACACAGGTCCTTTGCCTCCTTTGCCTCTCAAGTGCTGGTACTAAAGGTGTGTACCATCACACCTAGCAAGATCCAAAAATTTCTGAGAACCCCTATGTAGCTCAAAGAGATCCAGCTTTTAGAGTAATTTGGATTTCAGTTTTTCTGAATATTGGTGGTTAATCAGTAAACTCTTCACAATATTCTAAAATCTGAAAGAACCAGAAATCTGAGTGAAAACACTCTGATCCTGAGTATTTCTGGTAAAGGACACCCAACCCACACTCAATCACTAATAAAATGAGAATTAATATCCAATGTCAGTCTTTATTTCAACACATCACATTCTTGGTTCATTGCTCAAAATGGCCAGAATCCAGGAATGCTGGTTAATAGCTTGACAGACTGTAATATGAATGGCTATACAGCACAGTCTTTTTCAGTTCCAAACAGTTGTTTGACTGCTTCCCCAAAGCCCCATGCCCAGGGGCAGCTCACAAACTTCAGGGGCAAGGAATGTGCTCAGTATCAGAAGTCCCTTCCACTGCGCATAACCTACTGCTCCTCTGATACAGCTCTCATCGATGCCACGACAACCTGCTGAGAATACCAAAGATAGCTTGTCAGAGTTGCAGCTCTTGGTTTCAGATTTCCTGATTTCAAGATGTGAATATCCAGAAGCCTGGAATGGTGCATACCAAGTCTAACACAACTTCACGTGTTCTGCTTCATGGAGCAAGAACTGCTTTTGTGAGAAGTAAGGGGTCCTGTAGAGCTACAGCTTCAATCCTCATCACCCTCTGAATGCTTGTTTCTGCTAGGTAGTAAGAACTTCAATTAACTCCTCATTAATCCCAGACTGCTACCCTGAGAGAAAAATCACTTCCTTACCATAAAGGTGGAAAACAATGAACAGGAGCCAAGCGAAATGGTGTTATTTGCTTTGTGTGTTCTTTGAACCTGGACTGGGACTATCTTTCTAGGACTGAGAATATGATCCTCTCACAATTGCCTCCTAGCCTAGGCTAGCAATGAGTTGAAACTTGGCCATTCTCCACACGTCTGTACTCAACAGCTCCAGGGGCCCATACACAGCCAGCTTCAGCCTTCCAGTTTATGGAGTCGATACTAGGCACACAGTGGCATTACACAGTTGGAGCTATTTGACCCCCCAGGAGCATAAAATAAGATCAGGCTATTCCTCAAAGAGAAGGTGCTCTTTTAAGTTTCAGTATTTTGCAGGGGCTATGAAACCGCAATCATCAGCATGCTTCATTCACTACCAAGAGCAGCCACTTGATGGCAATCTTAACCTATCCCCTTGGAAGTCTTCCATTTAAGGAGACCCTGGGAAGGCTAGCCTTCCGAGAAAGGGATGGAAAGGGCATCTCTGCCTGGTCTGGGTCTGGATATGAAGCCTGAGGTGAGAAAGAAAGGGGAGTAGACAAAGGAACGGCATCAGCATTCTCCTCTTTCCTTCCCCATTTCCTCAGGTTTCTCTAGGGACTGAGCAATAACTGCAGGTTGCAGGTTCTTCCATCAGACAGCTCAGAAAGACAGAAAGCTCTAAGCACCATGGTACCTCCACATTTGCCAAGAATGGCTGAAGGTGCAAGTAAGTCACAGACCGGGAACAAATGGGGCAATAAATCAACAGCCAGATTCTGATCTTATCACAGCACCTTGTCCTCTGCAAGGGCAGGACACAAACATGAAAAGTCAACTACTCTTATCAGAAAGTAGAACCACCTGTTGAAAACTCACCCCAGCACTTTTCTTGTTTAAAAAAGAAAAATAAACCTCTCTAGTGTGTGTGTGCTTGTTTTGTAAAAAGAATATAAAGCTGGAGAGATGGCTCAGTGAGTGAAGGAGCTTGCTTGCCTCCAAGCCGGAGTTCCATACCCAGGACATACAGTGGAGTTGTTTTCTGATCTCCACATGTGTGTCACAGCATGCACATGTCACATGTGCACACACAAACAAACAGGACAAAACAAAATGCAACTAAGAATTTTTAAATAAGTCTGGGCATGGTGGTGCACATCTTTAATCCCAGTACTCCAAGGCAGAGGCAGGCAGCTCTCTATGAGATGGAGGCCAGTCTGGTCTACACACCGAGTTCTAGTCCAGCTGAGGCTACAGAAACACAGACAAAACCCGTAAAAATGTAAATAAATAAATACGAATATAGTGTAAATAGCACTTGGTGCATGTTTCTATTTTTTTAGTGGTAGGAGGAGACAAAAGGCCCTCTGAAACACAGAAAAGAAAGGGGGATGATTCTGTCAAATCATCAACAGTCCACTGTCTCAGCAGAGATAATGGCACATCCCCCCTTAGGATTCAACATTACCCTGTGCAAGGACCTCCTTGCTCTTGCTGTTTCCATTTAAAAGGAGGATTCAGGCAAGTGAAGAGAGTGCCAATATTTTCCTGAGAGATTCAGAAAGTGCCAGCTGAGAGTCTTCCAGCTCACCCTTTAAAACTCTGGAACACTTTCCAAGTGAGCAAACTAGGAAAGCCTTATTCCATAACACTGGACACAAAGTGAGGTGACAGTGAGCTTGGGATAAACAAACACTGGGGAAAGAGCCTCTGCCACTGCATATGGCATATTCCCTCACCTGAACTCCTGCACTTTAACAGGAGGTTATGAGATTATGTTCACTGGTGTGGCATATGCCCTAATGATGTCTAGAGAGAATGTGTGCATGTTCTACATTGGGAATGCAGAACCTTGGACATATTACAAAAGGCTGCAAGGTGCAATCCTTCCTTTTTGGGTGGGGAAGGAGAAGGGAGTGGCCAAAGCGCTTAGGAATTGAACCTAAGACCTCACAATCACAATCAAGCAATCACAGCTGAGCTATTTCTTTCTCGGCAACAATCCACCCCCTTTTCCATTTTAGTTTTGAAACAATTGCACAGGCTGACCTCAAACTTAAGATAGTCCTGACTATCTGGGGTTAAAGACATGTACCACAATGTTTAAAAAAAATGTTTAGAAACAGACATTGTTAGATGAGTCCCTTTGAAAATACTGCAATCACAGAATAACAGAAATACTAAATGAATGTAAAGTGAAGAATGTCAGCTCTCTCCAAAAAGTTGAATCAGCAATGACAACCAAGCATGAATGATTCAAGAACACTAGGCAGACATTGGGGAAACAACACAGAAAGAGGGAAGGACAAGATTCCAGGAAGTACAGCGTGGTGAAACTAGAATCTGTTTTTCTGGTTTATTCTCAAGAGTAAAGCTATAAAATAGCTCATGATTCCTTCATCATCTTTCCAGCTTCCTTGGATGAGAGGGCTATACATTTTTACAATCCTTAGGAAAAAAATTAATCCGGAAGCTAAATCTGAGGCTAAAATGCATCTGAAATCTACAAAGGAAGCCAGGAGGATAGAAGAGAGTTGGCAGTAGATGAGATTAAGAAATAAATTGTAAATTAAGGGATTTGTGGATTATAGAGTAATTTCCCAAAAGCATATCTACTAATCATTCTGTTGACTTTAAATATTTACCATATAGGACTCCAAACATTTAATGTGGCTAAAGAAATAACAGAGTATTTCCTAAACTAAGCAAAGTTCCTCTGAATCTGCAGGAGATGGGGGATCTCAGGAACACTACAGGAATCTACTGTGGTACAACTTAGAGTAATTAAAGCTCCATCAATACACACATCCGGGAGTTCAAAGCATGAAATGGGCTGGGATTAAAGAACATAAGACTTCCTCTGGTGGGTGACATTATCATTTTTTATAAGAATAAACATAGATAAGCAAATCCTATTCATAAGCTACCTACCTCAGTCTGAACACAGGCCTATCTGGTGACCCTAGAGGGGTCCTTGTCCTCTTTCCATGAGTATTAGAAAACGTGTGGGAAATACGTCATACTACACTCATTGCAATCTTCAGGCTACTGTGAGGAATCAGCATGGAGTTAAGAGGACTTCCTCATCCCAAGAGTTCTCAAATTACCCACCATTTTTCCTCCTATAATCTTGGGAGGACAGAAACCTCCTCAAAGGGCCATATCAGTCAGCAGCATGCCTTCTCAAATTCAAAGGTCCCTTTCAGACCACACTGTTTGTCCCTAAGGAATTCCAAGCCCATCCTGCCTTCTATCCTAGTTCCCCTTGCATGTCAATCTGTTTCTCTCTGCTTGAACTGAGAGACTTGGGTTAATAACCATGTGTGTCACAAAAGCAGGCACTCGGTAACTATAAGTTTAATTTTATCCAAATGAGAAGAACAATGACTTTGCAGAGACAAAACAGCTTGCCTTGTCAGGAAAATGTACTGGGATCACATAAGCACAAAAACAGAATTCATATTAACATGAAAAGCAATGCAATCTATAATGAAAATGAAATAAGATTGTCACCATCTCCATGATCTACAGGTATGTAAATGTTTCTTGTTTTGGAGTTGTAACTCTCTAGTGTGACTGTGACTGCACTTAGGGAAAAGTCTATGCAGGTGATGAAGGTTAAACGAGGACATTAGGTAAGATGCTGATTTTCAAGGTCCTAAGAAGAGACGAAAGCTGGCTCTCTTCCTACCACAAGAAGGGTATGCAACAGAAACAGAGTTGCAAATGCACTGTAGTTGGAAGGCTCTAGAACTGAGAAATTTCTGCTGTTCCAGTCACCTACTCTAAGGCATTTTGTTATGGAAGTCTACTAACATACAGACTTTTAACACATCCACAATAAAAAATGGTCAGCAGTCCTGCCACATTGCTACTATATATAACTACATCCTCATGGCCAGGAGAGGGGTCATGGACCCCTGTATGGCATACTGCAGTATGGACCTTAGCCAGGCCACCTGCCACAAGGAATAGAGGAATGGCTTCTGGGGGTGTGGTGCTTCGCTTTGGCTAGGCATGACACCAGCTTCTGCCCAGCATTTGGAGAGGACCTGTACCAAGATGACCTACCTGGGGACAGGCTACTATTGGCTGCAGTTGGGAACCGCCCCACAGGGTGATTGGCTAAACCAAACTCATTTAACTCTGTGTACTTCCTTGAATAAACTGAGTTTTGCTGCGGCTTGTCCTCTGCATGCTTCTCACCCAGCTCCCGGAGTCTGTGTGTTGACTTCCCATCCACTCACCTCCTCAAAGCGGAGGCCCTGCGTCCCACTTGGGCTGGCCCCTAGCACAGGGACCCCAACAGACCACAAATAGGAACAAATCTAATGGAAAACATGCAGATTAGCAGCCAAGGTAGAGACTTGTGTTTGGTTTTCTTAACATGCCAGTGGAGGAAGGCCAGGTCTGGGCTAAGACATTACCAGAGAAAAGTGACAGTGGAGAATATTCAGAACTAAAAACTGTTCCAAAGCTCATATGCTCTGAATCAGAACAAGTAATTGTTCTGAACCATAACTGTGAGGGTTGTTCCATATAGAGATCAATAACAACCAAACAGCATAATAAAGGAACATAAATTAACAGGTGGGGCAGAAGAAGAGTAGATGAGACCAGAAAGACACTGGAGATCCAATCAAACAGGATTCGGAACAGCACAGGACAGTCATGCAAGCACAGCATGCCTGGCTATAGCCTAGAGGGAGACAGAAGCAGAAGCAGAGGACAAGGTGTCAGAAACAGGAAGTAGGAAGGAAATGAAGGGAAACTGACCTTCTACAGAGCAAACAGATTAGAGAATAAGCCTGTATGTGCACCCCAGCACACACAGCACAGGGGCTACAGCATAGGGGCTGGAGGAGGTGGCCACTTCTGAGTGGCTTCCCCTACAGACTTAGAGTTTTTATGTTTTTCTCCCTTCAGGGAGAAAAAATGGGGTTTGGAGCTAAGGTTGTCATAGGAGGTAGATGCAGGCTTAGGTACCCCATTACCAGGAGGGCCAGGGAGGGCAGCTCAGACATACAGGACTACAGCCCAGGGAGGATTCTGTGATTGGAAATGAGTAATATTAGCCCAGTAGGGGTGAGGGTGGGATGAGAGATGGACTTCCAGCAAAGCTGTCAGGGAGTGAAGACCATGTGAGAAGCATTCAGGACTTAATGCAGGAAGCTGCAATACCAGCAGAGAGGAGAGGTCAGGGTGACTTGGAACGGGGTGCCAATGCAGACTCCAGGATTTAAAATAACACTTTGGTTAAAAGACAGAATGAAATGGCAAGGAATGGGGTAAGAGCGAGTTTGGCCCAGCAACTATTATTACTGCCAGACAAAGGGAAGACAGGTGAGAGAAAGCAGGTAAAACAGTGGAGACAGAGTTGACATTAGGCCATGAGGCCAGTAAAGAAATCAAAGCCTGTTAAGTTAGACAGGCAAATAGCTAAACAAGCATAGATTTCAAGAGATGCCAAAGGCAGTTGAATGGGAAACTAAAATCCAGTGATAGAAATCTGGATTTGAGGATCAATATCATTATAAGACTTGGTAAGTAGCCTAGCTTCTGTGGTTCAAAAGAGAATATGTTCCAAGGTGCCCTAACAAAACCTAATACAATAT
Source organism: Eospalax fontanierii (assembly GCA_035773235.1). Lineage (NCBI taxonomy): Eukaryota > Metazoa > Chordata > Mammalia > Rodentia > Spalacidae > Eospalax > Eospalax fontanierii. Next base: position 10,318,916 of record CM069547.1, read on the forward strand.
ATGCTAATCAAAAAATTTTAATTACTGAAAATTACGGGGGATGCATTTCAATAGCAGGATATCTGCCGACAGGGAAGGCCCTAGATTCCAGCCCCATCAATGAAGCAATAAAGGAAGAGATAGAGGTGGGGTCAAGAGCAATACAGAATACAAGGGAGGGTTGGAAGATATATATAAATATATATCCAATATATATATATTTAATATAAATAGTACATGAACACAGACTACTTAAACATTTTCTTTCAAGGAAATTCCTGATAAAGACAGTGATGAAGTAGCAGGAGATGCAAAGTCATGAGAGGGTTTATCTTCTGGAAGAAATAAAGCATGGTGTGGATAATGGTGGAAAGAGGGGTGAACGGTGAAGCTTCGCAGAAGGGGTCACCTCCAGAGCAATGCCTTGGGAAAGAGGAAGCAGAGTGATTTACTGCACAAAGAGAAAGGTGGCTTAGAGACAGAGAGGCCTTTAACTGGAGAAACCGCCTTTGTCTAAAACACCTGCTCCACTGGATTTCCACCCTCTTGCCTTCTGCTGGCATCACACATAGGCCTTGGTACACTTTCGAAGAACTGAGCCAGCAGGACAAGGAAGCACATAAAACCCCTTCCCTCTCTGAGCTGCACACTCCTCTCCCAGGTAACACACTACCTTTGATTCTAAAGCAGACCACAATGTCATGGGAATGAATGATGATAGCACCACAGAGGAGTCAAGCTAACAAAGCTGACAAGAAGGCAGGTTAAGATACTGGAGGCCAGAATCTCCAGCATTCCCCAAAAGAGAAACTCATTAACCTTCACAGGCTCCGCCACATGTGATGCTCCATGAAATACCGGTAAGCAGCAGGGCCTACTGAGAAGCATGGCAACTCACTGTCGTTTAAAATGCATTTCTAGTCAGGTTTCAGTATGATCCATTCATATCAGTTAAGTTCTGTATCAAGGTGCAAAATTCCTTGTCTGTAATAAGTTTGACCTACATACTTTCAAAAAGATCTTCTAGCAAGCCTTAATTTGACATCCCTCTTACCCCCAGCCCAACATGTGGCCCAGATACAGAAACATCAACTAACACTAGCTGTTTCCTAGTCAGGAATACTATCACAAAATCATCACCTTCACCCAACTCTGTGCCTCTGAAAAAAAATCAAACAAAAAAGAAAGTCCCCATATCTCTCAAAGCCCCTTTTGCAAGGTCTTCAATGCAGCCTCTCAAGGTACTTCACAAATGAGTCTTTGATATTAGCTGCTTCTCTGCTAGCCTGTTCAACACCAGAGGGAACACACATACACACACACAATCTTCAGGTAATAAAAGAATACTGACTGCATTTGTGTTTTTGACTAAAGAATGGAGGGTTAAATAAAGAACTAGGAATGCTAGAAAGAGTTCAGTGGTTAAAAGCACTGGCTGCTCTCCCAGAGGACCCAGGTTCAATTCCTAGCACCCAAATGGCAGCTAACAACCGTTTGAAACTCCAGTTCCAGGGGATCCCACACCCTCTTCTGACCTCTTCAGGTACTGAACCACACTGATACACTTACATGCAGGCAAGCAGGCAATACACTTATACACATAAAATAAAAATCAAATTAAATTAAAAAATTTAAAAACCCAGAAATGCAATTGCTTTATTCTTTCTATTTCAATTACACGATAATAAACTCCCAAAAACAGTCTGCTTAGTAAATACTTACCACCCCCCTTTCTGAAGCACTTTTCCTGATGAACAATTTCATTTATTTCCTTCAAAAGAGACTGCTTTGAGTAAGTATGGGTAAAGCCTAAAAAAACTAGAAAAGAAAATAAAAATAGGTGTTGGGTCAAAAGGCTCATAGAGGATGAAAGAGATCAGGAGGGGCCCAGATAAAGGGTGAGTAAGAGGTTAGAAGGAAAGGAGGAAGGAGAATCACTGAAACACTGTTCGAAAATACAATCATGATACCTTGAAAGAAATTACTTTGAAACAATAACAGTCACCCCGTGAATTCTTACTTTTGGAATTCTATCTTTATGGAAGGTTCCAAAATTGTTTATATTTACCTAAGTGGTCATAGAGCAAATGGGAGTCTAGTCCAGGAAGCCTGAATTTGTACCTGTCCCTACACTGATGGGTAATGTGCTGCTCCATTCTTAGCGCATACTTTTCTCATCTAAGGAAGTTTACTCTGGGGGCTGGAGAGACAGCTTAACAGTTAAGAGCACTGGCTACTCTTGTAGAGAACCTAGCAGGCAGGCAATACATTCATACAAATAAATTTTTTAAAAATAAAATTTTTAAAAAGTTTTCCCTGATAATTAAAAGAGTAAAACACAGCTAAAGTCTTACAACACTAACTGAAATATGAAGACCTCTAAGATTCTAAAGAAAAGGCTTCAACTTCCATTAAATCTAGACAAAACCACTTTATTGGCCAAAGGGCTTGGCTGATCTGAAATGACATTTATAGGAAGGAAATGAAATTCAAATACAGCTAATAGCTCCCTTCTCTTACTATGTAATTATGTGTACTCATTATTTGTGTAGCATGTTATTATTTAAATGTCCCTAATTTTAGCCCCAGCAGGCCAAGGGCCCTCAAAGGGTAGCCAAGGTCCCAGCCTCTGTAAGCCCTCTCCAAAGCCTTTGTCATTTTATTACATCCAGGGAAAGTGGCATTATCTACATACAGCAGGAAGTACAGAAGGCTCCCCCCGCCCATACACAACTACAACCCACAAACTACAATGATGGCTGCGAGTCCAACAGTCAATCCATGGCAAGACAAATGGGGAGCACAGTTTTTACAACCTAAAAACAAAGTCTAATATCTTGTTCCTGTTTGGGTTATTACCAGATCTGAAACGTGGGCAAGCTTAATCCAGCTACTCAGATACAAGTTTCTCTGTTAGGTATCTATTAAGAGTAGGCACCTGCCTCCTTCACACAAATGTCTGAGGGCAAAGGGTTGCTTGCCCATCACGTCAGCATGCCAGTGATTTAGCAGAAGTTAACTCAATTTGTTTTTAAATTAGATTAAAAACTGTGTCAAGTTCATTCCTTTGTTAACACAAAATAGAGTTTTGGGGTTTTTTGCTTGTTTGCTTCTTGTTTTGTTTTTTTAGTAGAATTTTCCTAGGAAACTCTGATGGAAGCAACAGTCTGGAAACATTTTTGTTTCTAAAAAATAGAAGAATAAAAGACTCTTGCTTCAACATAATAGTTTCAAAAACTTAAGTGACTTTTCATGAATTCTGTATTACAACTTAGCAACTGGAATCAAAAGTAACGAGTTATAATTCTGATTCTGTCAATGAAAGAAATACTTACATGACTTCAAAGAAAATCTTTACTACATGTAACATTTAAAAGGCAATATTATTCACCCTACAGATGAGACTATCAAATCACTCAAAGGTTAAAAGAATGGGCACTGATGCCACCATATCTCAGAACACATGTTGTCACCTCTTGACTAACATGTGCTTGCTTATTCCTCTTCAATGGGTTATCTCATCTTGTGGCTGGAAACTAGAGGGCATTGTGCTAAAGAGACAGTTCAGCAGTTAAGAACACTGGCTGATCTTACAGAGGACCCAGGTTCAATTCCCAGCACTCACATGGCTGCTAACAACTATATGTAACCAGTTCCAGAAGATCTGATGCTTTTTTCTGACCTCAATGGGCATTGCATGACACAAGTGCATGTAGGCAGTACACTCAGAAACATAAAATATTTGTTTAACTTATGTATGTTTGTTTATGTGCACATGTGCCCATAGAAACCAGAAGAGGGTGCAGAATCCCCTTGATCTGGAACTACAGTGATTGTGAGCTACCTTGACATAGGTACTAGGAAGCAAACTAGGGTATCCTGGAAGAACAGCAAACACTCTTAACCTCTGAGCTATCTCTCCAGGGCCCCTCCCCCAAACCCAAAGATTTTTTTAAATGAAAAATATACACCTTGTTTGACTTCATTGACACACACCAACTAACTTAGACTTCAGCTCCACTTGACCTGTAGAACAGCGTGTTAACTATGGGATACGCTGTGAGCAATGGCCTAGTATAGACTATTATTGTGGTTTAGATAGGAATGGGCCCCCTCATAGACAAACGTGCTTGAACATTTGGTCTCTGGTCTCCACCTGATGGTGCTATTTTAGAAACTTTAGGGCCTCTAGGAGATAGCAGCTCTCTGGAGGAAGTTCATCACTGGAGGTGGACACTGAGGATTTCTAGCCATATGACCTCTCAAACTAGAGCCAAAATAACCCCTCATTCTGTATTTTATATCAAGTCACAAATATAATCATCCTCTAGACCCAAGTGATCTGCCTATACCCCAAATCCACAGAACAGAGCTTGCAATGGCTAGTTACCCTACCCTCAGCACCAACAATCCCCCCACCCCCAAAGTCTTATGCTCCCTGTTCCTCGATTTTCTCTGGATCAGTCCTTGCAATACAGCATTCCTGATAAGTGAAGCAACTGCACTCTCAAGAACAATAACCCCTCCCAGCAATTCTGTGTCCCATTGCTTCTCAGTAACTGTGCACCAAGAATGTGTACTCTGTTTAACACAGTAGCTGACTTTGGGATTCTTAACTTCTGAGGCAATCTTAGTCTTAATTTGTAGAACAAGGAACTACATTTATTCAATTGCTGCAAAAGCCTGTCTGCAGAGTAACAAAGGTGGCCTTGGAAAACTGCACAAACATCACCAAGAACCAGAAAATGGCATATTCAGTCATTTCACAGCCAAAACTGAAACCTCTGTTTAAAGGACAAGTTAACCAAAGAGATGGCTGAGCAGGTAAAAGCACTAATTGCACAAGCCTGGTGACCAGAGTTCGATTCCTAGAACCCACATAAAACCCAGATGAAGTGGTACACACGATCCCAGCACCCCTCAGCATGATGGTGGCAGGGACAGAAATGTCCAGGAATCTGATGGACAGTGAGCCCCAAGCACACAGTGCAACAGCAGCAGAAACAAGAGAGACCCTGTCTCAACAAGGTGGGAGGCGAGAACTGACCCCTCCAAAGTTGTCCTCTGACTTCCACATGTGCACAACCCACACACACAATGGATGGACGGATGGATGGATGGATGGATGGATGGATGGATGGATGGATGGATGGACATACAAGAAGATGGACAATTAGAAGGAAAGGAAAATAAATCAACTGCCTATGGTGACACACATATACCTGTAATCCCAGAATGTGCCAGACTGAGGCAGAAAGATCACAAGTTTGGGGTCAATCTGGGCTACAGAGCAAGATCCTATTTCAAAAAAGACAAGTGAATTTTCCTCAGAGGAAAACAAAAGTACCTTGACAAAAACTAACTTTCACCATGATCGTGGCATCAAATTACTTAAAAGTGTTCAATCCTAACAGAGATGTCTTTTATAAATATCCCTCAAAGGCCTCCCACAGTATCATCACACTAACTTTGACAGAGTCAGAACTGAATTTGGCTAGCTGGCTAGCGGCACTGTTTGCTGTTATAAGGAATATCTTTAGCTTTTGTTCATTTACCCAAATTATACTATTATTAACTCCTGGACAACTGCCTAAGTTCTTATCATAAAAGCTAATATTTTCCAGTTAGGAAAGAATAAACTGAATTTCTACAATGAAAAAACCAGAGAATTGACTACAGCACTGTCCCTCCTGGGCTAGGAAACACCATCCTTACAAATGTACAACCCACATCAGGTGCAGCTAACCTTCTGCTCTTGTTCTGGGATTCGATGAGATTCGCTTTTCCTCACCCCACCCCCAACCACTCACAACTTAAACCAGGCCAAGCGGTACGCACACCATGATAACAATCACATCAAATGTCCTTTACACAGGGCAAAGTATAGGACTAGCTTCCACAACTTACCTAATTCTCAAAAATGGATCTTTTACAACATATATGCTGATTCAGATGGGAATAAGAGAATGGCGGGGGGGGGGTGTCATCAAACAAATGGCAGAGCCACTCAAGCCTTAATGGTTGACCTTAAACAGTCTGCTCTAACATGAGAAAGAAAACTCAAGAGTAAGGTTTGTGTCTTCCTTAGGTTACACCACCATAAGACAGTAATAAAACTTGGTGAGCAGTGGGGTTCACACAGGTGGTCTTAGGAAACACTGCCATGGCCCTATGAAACCAGATCAACAAACAGATCAGTCTATAAGCACTGATTCCAACAAGAAACTGCCAGACAGCTCAACTAACAACTAAAAAGAACAGGAGAAAAAAAACAAGGACACCACGTCATGACCACCTCGTCCAGCAGGGAAGACGCAACACCAGACTCTTCTTTGTGCAGTTTATTCAGGAACCTTGAACAATCTTCTGACTTCGGACTTCTGACCTGGGGGGAAAGCCAGCCCACAACTTAAGTACTCTACTGCTAGCCAATCCCGAACTGCCACGTGGCAACAGTAGATAGGCACACATATACGGAAGCATGCTTAGACCTCAGCCATAGCCAATAAGGAGTTGTTTACTCCTAAAGAGCACTCACCCTCGGGATGGTGGAAGGCGGAAGTGGGCGCCATCTTTAAGGCGCGGCAGTCCACAGCTCTCTACAACCACAGTGGCAAATAACAAAGAGATCTTGCTTCAAAGAACTTAGAAGATGAGGACCAACACTCACACACACAATGGCAGTACTCATGTTTCTGACTGTGCAGACATGCGCACGCATGCGCATGCATGCACACACACACACACACATACACACACACGGAGACAGGACCAGAAAATTGGATTGTGAACTATCCCTTGGCATCTGGCCTCCTGCTGTGCTTCCTTTCTTGCCCCTATCAAAGTACAAAGTAGATCACTGGGAACACAGACGATTCATTCCTTATCTATAAAAAAACTAATATATGTATATGTATAACAGTCTATGAAATACCACTACAGCTAAAAACTGACAACAATGAAATGTTTGTTGTCAGACCATTTTAGGGTTGTTTTTCAAGCTCCTACTGACGGGCAGAGACAGGCAGACAAAGAGACATGGGGAGAAAAATGTCAAGCTTGAGAGTCAGTTCCACCCAGGTTTCCAAATCCACTTGACAAACACAAGAACATTCTGAGGCACGGTGGATTTGTGCCTCAATCCACTGCATATTTGATTCCTGGTAGCAAGGTGGGACAGAGCCCAGGGAGAACAGGAGGCTTAGTCTATTTCCTCATACAAATAAGGGTACAAGAACTAAATGTTCCATATTTCAACAAAATCAAAGGGTTCTCTGCACATACTTGGGAACAAGACAGATTGCCATCAAAAGAAGCACTGCAAGACAGGCTTCATGCTCAGCCCCCACCTAGGAAAACAGACTAAGGCACTTTGTCCATTTTATTTTGCAGTACATAAACTCAATAGGATGTTCACAGTATATATTCACACAGTCTACAACCTGCCTAGCCTACACTAGAAAGCCCAAGCTGCAAGAACGCATCCAATTCAGAAACAAGGCCATAAACAGAGATCACATTCAGTTCCAAGTGTCAACTCACCATTCACTGTTTTCAGGCTCCCAGCAATACCTTCCCCATGCTGCCTCTTCTGTGCATTCTTAAATTCCTTCAGAGACAAATAAAGGACTTTCCGCACCACCCTTTCTTCTGACCACGGAATCCCATCGCTGTCATCCTATGAAATGGAAGAAGGTGATAAGTTACTAAAAATCAAACAAGTAAATATTTAGACTCACGTTACACCCTGCCAGGGTAGACAGGTGGCCTAGTAGTTAAGAGCACCTGCTGCTCTTTCAGAGGACCCAAATTTGATTTCCAGCATCCATGTGGGGCAATTCACAACCAACTGTAACTCCAGCTCCAGGGGATCTGAGACCCTGTTCTGAACTCTAAAGATACCTACATGTATTACACAGACAAACATATATATTTATTAAAATTAAATATTCCCCCCAAAAAGGTATTGCAAACAAGAATTATATGACACTGTGCCAGAGACTCCAATTACATCAAAATGTAAAACAACAATATACATGTCCTTCTGGAAAGACCCACAGAATGAATGCAAATCAACTCATTTCCTCATTTACGCTACCATATACATGTACATTCATTAATACTGAATTATAGTTATATATTCCTAACAAAGATGAGAAAAGGGAGTTACCATTGTAAGAAACGTGTCTTTTCTTTCAAACTCTGTAAAACCTGAAACTTGGTTTATGACAAGAAATTCTAATCCATTAACGACTTTTGTTTAAAGATAGGCCCTGATTACATATTTCTGAGTGGTGAGCTCTTTACCCTTTGTGCTCCAGAAAAAGTCTGTGAGATCAAACCCCAGCCAGTGGGGAAAAGACACAGAACTCTTGCCTTAGCCCCCCAGGCTTCTGGGATCCAGTATGTAGTTGCTGAATCTGACTGACCATGCAAGTCACCTTGCCCAGTTACTTTCACTTTGTTTTTTGTACAGTACTAATAGGGTTCTTGGACCTTGGATTTTATTTCTAATGCCATACAGCCACTGGTGTACTGAACCATTTTATTGGGTTTTTGTTCAGTGAGTGACATTGCATTGCAGATAAATGTGGTGCTCTTTTGGAAACTGTGTTGTCCATGCTGGGAATAGATTGAATACTGAAAGGCTTTGTTTAGGGAGGTGGGGATTTGTTACTTTTGGGGATAGATCTCCCTATAACCCAGCTAGCCTAGAAGTCACTATATAGACCAGGATGGACTGAGAGATCTGCCTCCCTCTGGGATTAAAGGCATGGGTAACCATGTGCAGCTAGAATACTGAAAGTTTTAGGTATTGCCTTCAAAGAATGTATAATTCCATCACAAGAATTGGAATTGGATCTCCATTAGTCTCTCAAGGGGATAAATGAGAAATTAAACAGATGAGAACAAGTACTAGAAAAATGGCAGTGGATCTCAGCAGAGCACAAATAAGGTGATCATTTTTAAAGTGATAATGTGAGCTGGAGGTTCAGTTCAGAGGCTGAGTGCTTGCCTAAAGTGAGCGTGGCCGGGGAACCACATGGTAATAATTACAATAGTAATCATATTAGCAAGAAACCTTGAAGGTACCACTAAATAGAATGGATCCTGAACTGATGGCTCAGCAGGTAAAAATGCTTTCTACATATCCCCGATGATCTGGGTTCAATCCCTGGAACCCACAGGGGAGGGAGAGGTTCAATTCTTAAAAAGTTGTCCTCTGCAAGCACTGTGGCACAAGTCTTTAACACAAGCATTCAAGAGGTAGAAGCAGGGGGATCTCTGGAAGATGGAGACAAGCCTGGTCTACATACTGAGTTCGAGGCCTTCTGGGGATACAGAGAGATCCTGTCTCAAAACAACTACAAAAAGTGGTCCTCTGACCTCCTCCTCATCATCATAAGAACAGAGCAACAAAACAAATGAAAATTTAACAATAGAAGTGTGGTTCTCTGTGTCTGTAGATTCAGATCCAATACAAGTTCTTAAGAGAATTAACAAGATGAAAGGTGCTGAATTGAAAATGTGGGGTGAAGAGGGCGGGGGGGGGCAGGGTACAACAACTCAGGGGTACGAGCACTTGGTTAGGATTCATGGGGACCTAGGTTTGATGATGAACACGGCAGAAAAAATTAATCTCTAACATGAAGAAACTGGGAAGAGATCTGTTTTAGAGAAACAGCAACAAGTTTTCCAGGGTTCTAAGCAGATTCCTCTAGCTAAGAATGTTCAGAGGTTCTGACCTGTAAACCTCTGCAGTTTGCTAATCTAAAGATTTAACAATTACATACCTGCTTCTTCAAGACTTAAGCCTTTTATAACAGTTTAACTGAGAGATGGAAATACTTGAGTTTCTGAGACACTTAGGATGATTTTTATAAGAATAGAGAATAAAGTTGGACAGAGCAGCATACTCCTTTAGTCCCAGCACTCAGGAGACGGAGGTAGACACCTTTAATCCCAGCATTCAGAGGAGGCAGAAGCAGATGGATCTCTGTGGGTTCAAGGCCAGCCTGGTATACACAGTGAGTTCCATAGCTGGAGATACAGGGAGACCCTGTCTCAAAAAGACAAAAGACCAAAAGAAAAAAAATAGAAAAGGAAAAAGAGAACATAGCAAGGAGTGGTGGTGGACACCTTTAATCCCAGTACTCCAAAGCCAAGAACTGGCAGATCTCTATGGATTGAGGCCAGCTGGGGCTAGAGGGAGATCATGTCTCAAAAAGGGAGGAGGAGAGGGAGAAAAGAACATACTGGTGTCTAGTCTAGGTAAAAGCAGGATTTGGGATACTCATGTCCTTTCCTGTCTTTTGCTAGAGCCCAAACGGCCCAGGGAAGTATTATTCAAGGGCAAGCTAGTGTTAGGGTAAAAGTTGTAGGAAAGATTTGGAAAAGATCATTCAAAACCTCCATGGGACTCAATGAGAAGGCTAGATTATCTGAGGACTTTTCTAGCTCATACATTCCTAAACACAGCATAAACACAAACTACATCTTAGAAATTCAACCACATACAGACTCTAAGCCCTAAATAACTTCAGCTGCATTCTAGTTAAGCTTCAAGGATTTCTTAGACTGAGAGCAGTTCTCCATCTTCTACAATAAGTGAAGGCCTGAGGAAGGAAGCTGAGATTTCCAATTTCCCCTGGCTAGATCTTCAGTCCTGTAGGCATGCCAAACTGAGATTTCCGTTGCTGGGCAGATCCTTTGGAGGAAGGCAGAACATCCTGAGTTCCTGGCGGCATCCTGGGAATGCCTAGACATATAATAAGGTGGTATGCAGAGTTTCACAGTAAGATCAAGAAACTATGTCAATCTAACCTGAAGAATACACGTAACTGTTAAAATCTCCAACTAGGTGCACCTCCCCAGGGATCTTTGTAATCATGATTTTAAAAAACAGAAAAATATAGCACTTTTTATTTGACTTCATTTGTGGATTCAAATAACTAATCAAATAAAAGGCAGGTTATATGGCTATATAAAACATGAGAAAAGCAAAATGTGACTGAATTAACTTCTACAAACTCCCTAGAGTTTGCATGCAAAGCTCCCCTCACATATTGCAAATGAATGGCAGTACTAACTGCAGGCAGGAGTTGTGCTTATTGGAATGAAATCCACCGCTTCAGCAGTTAAGGTTCACTCATGAAGGTTGTCAGGCAGAATTTTCACTACCATGGGGTTTGTCAGGCTCAGCATTTGCAACTCCACAACAAACAATGACGTGGGATTATAATCTAGTATTCCTCCATGTACAAGGTGTTAAATCATAAAGTCCCAAAATAGCTCTCATGAGACAAAACTCCCATGACGATTTCCTGCATCCTGTGCAGGCTGGAGGTGAGAGAATTATACCTCTCCAACTATGGTCTAATTAGAATAGAAGCCATTTGAGATAAAGACGCCTGCAAAGGAAGCCACATCCAAGATTGAGTTGCTGACACCAGCATCTTCATTACACTTTAGACACAGGAGAAGCAATCCATGACACCAATTATGGGGTTTCTCATCCTAGACAATAAAAATCATACTTTAAAACACACACACACACACACACACACATATACATGTTCTTTTGTAATCTACAATGCTGGTCAAAACCTGTCACTTTAATAAGCTGACTACATGCTAGGTAGGTAATAATTTAGAACAGTCAACTTTAAGCAATCTCTATATCTGAAGTAAGCCTGGAATTCACTGTGTAGACCAAGTTAGCCTCCACCTCATACAGACCTACCTGCCTCTGCCTCTCATCCCAAATGCATGCAGAGAATAAAGGAGTGAGCCAACCACATCTAACTTTCTACTCTTAAGCTACTTGTCAGTCACTAAAGTAAACCTGGAATATTGCGGAAAGAGCAACTGGTCAGAAACTAATTTGTCATACAGTGGCAATACTTTTTACAAAAACAGAAAAAATGAGAACACAACAAAAACCCTCCCTTTGCTAGGCACATTAAGCCTGGAGATGGCTTGCTGAGGAAATCTAGCAACCTGAGTTCAATCCCCAGAACACACAAACAGGCAGAAAGGAAGGGCTGAAGAGATGGCTCAGCAGTTCAGAGTATTTCCAGAGGACCTGAGTTCAATGCCAAGCAACCACATCAAACACTTCACAAATGTCTATCACACCAGCTCCTGGGGAATCTGACATCTATGGTTTCCCCAGACACCTGCATGTGCTGGTACATACTCAAACACATACAATCAATGTTTTGGGGAAAAAAAAAAAAAAGGCAGTGGAAGGAGAGAACTGGCTCCACAAAACTGTCCCCTGAACTCCAAAGGTTTTGTGTTATAGGAGATACATATATACACACAAATAAAAATTTTAATTAAATTAAATGTTAAGCACATGATACTAGACACTTTTGAGTAGACAGAGCAACAATTCACCAAAGCTCATGTAGTCTAGGAAAGAGATATATACCCTTTTACCTTCTAGCAACTCCAAGTTTGGATCATGGACTTAAGGACCTAAACCCAATGGTACTGTTAAGAAATGCAGGTCCTCAACCTGATCCCTCACCAAAATCTTCACTGAACATCTATTGATGATGGCACAGAAACACTGTGCCAAGCCATGTCAACCTCACACAGCTTTCTTGTTTCCGTCAGAATACAAACTAAGAAAAAGATGACTGCCAGAGCTACAAAGTCTATATTAATATGCCATGGAAAGTCCCTATGATTACAGAGCGGGGGCTGGGGGTTGTGACGGGAGCACAAAGTACTGCAAGTCCCTTTAATCATTCTATATCTCACACTCTCTTATTGTGGTGATTCAACATGGAATTAGTTGTCTTTAAAATTCCATATCTAGGAGGAAATACAAATCTAAGCATTTGAATTCTATTCCAGAAGAGGACCAATATAAACATGAAGTTGATTTGTCTTTGCAAACAGAAATCTTAAAGTTAGAATGCATCCTAGTAGAACCATCACATTGATCAGCATGCAATTAACCCTCCATTAAGAGACATGGGACAGGAAAGAAGAGGGTGGAGTTGACTAAGTCACAAGGCAACAAAGGAACCATTCCAACAAGTATCACAGTTCTTTCCTGCACAATTTCTTTTTGAGCAAGTCTCCTCTACTAAGACAAAATACAAATAAACACTTCTCAAACATCGAAACAAAACAAAAACATAAAATCTTGTAACAGAAAGTCATCAGTATATGAGAATACTAACCAAGCTGCATTCAAACCAGGTTAAGAAATCATTTTACTTTGTAACACATAGAAGAATGTGCTACTCGGTTTTAAAAACTGGGTTACTCACCAGGCATGTTGCCACACATGTTTGATCCCAGCACTCAGGAGGCAGAGACAAGGGATTATCTGTGAGACGGAGGCCAGCTGGAGCTACAGGGAAACTGTCTAAACAAAAGCAAAGCAAACAAACAAAAAACTGGATTACTGTTTGGATGACTGAACCAAGAGTTCTTACCTGTCCCATGCTCTCCAATGACAGCCAACCACTAACACCAACCAAGATGGACCACCCTAAATTTCTGCAAAGCCTTTAATTCCTCTGTGCAAGCAAGCACACAGGGCCAGTCAGGTGAATGCAGTAGCTGCAGAAGATGACCTCCTTGGAGACATGAAGTGATAGACGGTCTGCTGAGTGTTCACTGCTAGTCAGGTAACACTCAACACAGACATGCTTTTAATCACTGTGGCTTCTCAGCTCAGCTACCCTTCAGCCTATGGCTGACAGTACTGCTTTTACCCTTCACCTTACAAAGGCATAAGAGAAGGCCAGGCAACAGGGTGGAGGGTGGGCAGTTACTTCGGAGGCTGAGACAAAAGGATAGATTGAGTCCTGGAACTCATGGTCAGCCCTGGGGCTAGTGAAATGGTTCAGTGGTTAAGAGCCCTTACTACTCTTTCAGAGTACCCGAGGTTCAGTTCCCACGACCCACACAATGACTAACACCCATCCATAACTCCAGTTCCAGGGATTGGATGCCTTTTTCTGGCCTCTGCAGGCACTAGGCATGTACATCCTGCACTTCTGTACAGGCAGGTGAAATGCTCATAAACATAAACTAGTAAGTAATAAAACGTTAAAAAAAAGTCAGATACATGTTGTTCCATCCCTTAAGAAAAAGACAGTATGGTGGTACACACCTGTAATTTCAGTAGTTGGAAGGCTAAAACAGAAAGATCACAAGTTCAAAGCCAGCCTAGACTTCGTGGCAAGAAATTACCCCTAAAATACCACTAATTTGTTGGGGTGGAATGAACAAGTAACTATCCTCTAGTTAGGTGCAAGCTGAGCCAAAGCTCTGTAGGTGGAGGGACTTTCACTGCTAAAAAGAGAAGCAGCCTGATCTCAATGCTACCTTAAGTCAGATAAGCATGAAATGTGGTACCTTGGGGTGGTGATGTGATAACAGCAGCACAAAGCTGTATGGACAAGACTGAAAGAGTAGATTCATAGAACCTAGGTTCAGGGAAAGTGACCAGAAATCTCCTCATGGATGCCTTTTAAATTGTTTGAGAGAACTGGACAAAAGATTCAGAGGTTAAGAGCATTGGTGGCTCTTACAGAGGACCCAGGTTCAATTCCCAGCATTCACATAGCAGATAACTACTGTCTATAACTCCAGTTCCAGGGCAATCTGATACTCCCTTCTGATTTCTGAGGCATTGCAAGACACAGGTGTACTTACATACATGCAGGTAATATGCTCATACATATAAAATTAAATAAAATATTTTTTTAATTGTTTTAGAATGCCAGTCACGGTGGCGCATGCCTTTAATCCCAGTACTTGGGAACCAAAGACAGTGGATCTCTAAGAGATCAAGTCCAGCCTGGTCTCCATGACAAGTTCCAGGCCAGCTGGAATATAGGGAGACCCTGACTTTTTTTAAAAATTAAGAATAAGAAGAAATTTGTTTTAGATACCTGCCGTTAAAAATCATTCTACTTAAGACACTGCCAGCCTATTCCATCAACAGTTTTTAAAAAATGAACACGCACACTCAAAAATATTTAAGAAGATGGGAAATCATTAGTGGTTCTTGACAGGAATTAAACATTTACCCAAGCACCAAATACAAGCACTTTAGAGGGGCTACTACCATGAGAGTGGTACAACTTACACTTAGGGTGAGACTAGTACTTTTTCACTCTAACAAAAGTATTAGACATTTCCTTCCTCAGAAACCTCTCTGGTCAACTCATGATAATCCATTTTAAAAATTCTAAAACATCAAAGAAAAACTGGGCGAATAATTCACTTAAACTACAATACATATCTTGGAAACATTCTAAGAGAGGTGATGGTTGTACTGACGTTGGGAATGATGTTCTTCTGCCTACGTTTTAAAATAAAGGCACTTCAAGCAGCACATTTCCTAGGTAAGGAAAGTGGTCTGAAAGTGCTTGTGCAAGGAGAGTTTTACTTCTTCCAAACTCCTATTAAATAATGTGTACTTATCTTTGATTACTATTTCTTAAAAAGTTACAGTTGAAATTGGATTAAGAACTTCTGCTGAAAACCATTTATTGCATAACACAACTCTGACAGCCTGAATCTCTGGCCACCAGCTGAGCCTTTATAAAAATCCGCTGGGTGGCTGCCAAGTCAGCTCTTTTGTCTCTGAGCATGTCAGACATCCTCTGTTGTCAAGGCAGCAGCATGGTAGCAAGACCATCCACACAGTTATGGTTATAGGGAGTAGTATGAATGGAGCAGCCAGGGCTATGCAACAGTTGCTAATCCCTCCTGCACCTCTTCACCTGCCAGAATCAATAAAGGCCCCAGGTCTACAGCAAGATTACCTCAAATAATCAAGCAAAAATCTGAACTTTGATGGATTTTCCATGGAAAGAGGAAAGCTAAAATTAAATATGAAAAGAAGTTTTGATCAGTGTCATCAAAAAAACAAATCAAGAAGGATATAAATGGTAGTACACATATGCAATTCCAACACTTGGAAGGTGGATGCAGGATGATGGGGAGCTAAAGGTCAGCCTGGGCTATATAAAACCTAGTCTTAAAAAGAAGAAAAACAGAATTCAGAATTCGAGATCAATAATCATGATATGCAACTAATTCAACAACTCAATTTGGTGAATATAAGCACAATCCTCCATAAGAATTCTAACTTATTTGGACTTTTTTTAATCATTAAAATCTCTATATTAAATAAGAATATTCAAGTCCTTTCATTAACATTGCTGAAATTGTACCACCCAGTTTAGTAGTCATTAGTCATCAACTCAGTAAGTTCCTTAAATCACACTGGCTACATTTCAAGAATTTACAACACATAAAATGAAAACACAGTTGCACAAAGTTCTCATCACAGGAAGTTCTACTGGACATTACTAGGCTGGAGCACACATTTCTGTGACATTGGATGAGATTTCAACCAAAAGTGTGTTATCTGATAATGTATTTTTACTACATCAGACTACTTGAGTGATTTCAAACTCTGTGCCTTATGTGCCTTATTGCCCTATTCCACTTTGTAGAAAAATCATGGAGATTAGAAACAAAGCACAAGAATATTAGAGACTTTTTTTAAAAGCAGGTCAGAACTAGTGAAAATGCAGAAACCACATACTATCCTGCAGGTAGTTTCATCTTTGCTTGCTATATCTGGTCTTTCCATCATGTAGGGAAGTTGTATAGAACTCTGAAGATGGTGTGCAGATGTTCATAAACCTACCATGAGGCTAATACCCCTAATAAACCATCTTAAGTTAATTGCACTATAGAGCAGAAAATGCATTGAAAACACTCAACTGATCAACCATTTTAACTTGGTAATAGACTGTTCAGTTTCAGATTGGTAAAAAGGATCACAGAACATATTTCTAAGAAAGAGGTCTGAATTCAAAATTTGAAGTATGATTTCAAAAAATGAATACTGCTTTGACACACTACAAATCAAACCACTAAATGTCAGAGCCATCTTTGTGAGATAAGACAGTTCACAAGGCCTTGTGTACATACAATCTTTCATATGCCTTTACATCATTACTTTCCAAAAATAGACTACAAACTAAGACATCTTAATCTGGGACCAAACAAATGACAGTCCTCCACCAGTCTGTCTCCTAGTACCCACACAGGATCCTAATTCACTGCTGCCAGAAGGGTCAGCCAAGAACACCGGAACTTCTTTCCACCAGGGTTGAGGATATTACTGGAGTCCTATGATGAGCTCAATCAATACCTAGCTGGCTTGCTGGCTCAGCAATGAGTCGCCAACAGGAAATAAGCATCAATGCATACATAAATTTGTCCAGATGAGTAGTCCTCTGCTAATGTATGTTAATTTGTAATGTATGTTAATATGTAAATTTGTTAACACATGCCTAAAGCTAAATTATTCTAATCTTGGATTTTATACTGCCTTTGCTCCAGAAACAGCTAAACTGTACCTCGTGCCTGGGATTGGTTGGCACATTTTCATTACAGCTATAGGTCTACAAACTCTCACAACACCTCTTTCTCTTTCCAATTACACATGGAGACCACATACCTTTTGCATATTCTTTTACATTTTACAATGAGACTACATCATTACACAAACTTTTTATAAATAATAAAACCAAAGCAAAGAAATGCTAAACAATACAGATCATATCTTGCTTTAAATCTCTGTGATCCCAGGGTGCAGTTCAAAGCACCTGTTGCTCTGATGAAGGACATGGATTTGTTCTCAGCACTCACTGGGAAGCTCACAAGTTCCTGCAACTCCAGTGTCAGAAGACCTGATGCCTTCTTTTAGCCTCTGCAAGTACCTGTACACATGCACATATATCTCTAACACATATAATCTCTGTGATTTCAATAGGTATCACCAAACAGAAAACAGGTGTTTGAAAAATGTTTCCTGTAGAAGATGGTGGCAAGTATAAAAGGAACTGAACCCTACAGTCAGAGACCTGTGGTTTCCAGTGCTGGGAGTCTATGAGCCTTATCAAGGCGCATGCTGGCAAACTTGAGTACTCATCAAAACACCTACAGGATTTGGTAATACACATCCCCTGGAGATTCTGTGATGACCAGACACTACTGGTCCAGGGATCACATTGTGAGAACTAGTGGTATACACCATACTTGTAGTGTGCCCAACTTCTACCCTCATTCCCCTTCCATGAAAATTGGCCTCTTTTTTTTTTTTTTTCCCTGAAAAATACGGCATCTGACGAATTTAAACGCAAGCATTTTATCTGCAATGTTTGTTCCTCTGGTTTTCCTGCCACACTAAAACTTCATCTTTGTTTTCTAAATTCTCATGACCACTAAGAGTCTTCTAACACCTTCTTCCCTTTCAGATACTACTTCCCTAAATCACCCTGTTGGCTACCCATGGTTTAGAAAACTTGGCAGCTCTCTCTCTCGTTATTTGTTTGGTCTTCTTGTTTAAAGAAGAGGTCTTGTTATATACAGAGGCTGGCCTAGTTCTAGTTCTTGCTATATAGCCAGATGGGATTACAGGAATGTGCCATCACATTCAGCTTACATTTACTCTAGATCTAGGAAATGCTCTCTGCTTCTTAGACACAGGTTTAACACAAATTCTCAACCTCCTCTCCAAAAGCTCTCTTCCAACAACCAATTCTGCTCAACCATCCTCCCCACAATATATAAAAACAGCTTCTCTGAAGTGAATCTATCCATACCTTGCCTGTCTGACTCAAGGCACCCATATGGCTCCTGGAAATCCAGAGATGGATACTCCAAAGTTCTTAGCAAAGCCCATGAAGCCTTGGGATCTACTTCACCTATCTTTATTCACTTAATTCCTACACAAACACAAAACCCCTAACGGATGTAGGTGTCAAGATCTCAAACAGAGGAAACAGTTTTCATGTTTGTGGCCCCATGTCAGAGCACACACCAGGTGAAGTACATATGTTTCATGAAAACTAACCAGACAGAACTTGCCCTGTAATTCAACTATAAATCAACAGTACACTTTCTCAAGAGACAGAGACAACAGTCCACTCTCCATTTTTTTAATGCACTAATACCAGAAAAAAAGTACATTTAACTCACCACCCACGTCCTAACACAGAGCAAACACAATTATATATGGTGAGGACTCTCACCGGGATAAGAGCTCCATTGCAATAAAGATTTATTTCCTATAAATTACACTAGACCTAATTTGAGATTTAACCACATCATTTTACCTAACTATATAATGTGTGTGAATGTGTGTGTGTGTGTGTGCGCGCATGCGTGCATGCTTGTGTGTACACATACCTTTGTATCAAGGGAAGGCAAAAGGATTTTTTTTTTTTCATGAAGACAGGGTTCCATTGAACCTGGAGCTCATCTTTTTAGATAGATTAGCTTGCCTCAGAGGAGCAGAGAGATGCCCATCTCCACCACTGGTGAGATTACAGACACAAGCCACTGTGCCCTGCTTTTACATGGATGCTGGGGATCAAAATGTAGGTCCCTAAGTTCTCCCTCGCCCCTAAAGAACTTCGGGAAAGACACATACACAAAATCTGCATTGGGCATTATAATTCCTAACTCTGAAGTGCAAATTTTAGTGACAAAAAGAACAGTAAAGATTTAGAAATCTATAGCTCAATACAGGTGACAGATGCTGAGCTCCCAGGGAGCCACCAGTAGAGAAATTTCACCACCCACGGAGTCATGATCAAGAGCCATTCTGGCCAGAAACAGTCTCTTATCTATTAGACTCACATTTGAATAAGAAAATTACTGAATACCCAGTGGACATGATGGCATACACCTTTAGTTCCAGCATTCCCAAGGCAGAGGCAGATGGATCTCTGTGAGTTCAAGGTCAGCCTGATCTATATAATTGAGTTCCAGGCCAACCAGGGCTACATAGTGTGACAGTACCTCAAGACAAGAAAAGAGGGAGATGGAGGGAGAGAGGGGTGGGCGGAAAGGAAGGGGAGGGAAGAGAAAAGAAAGAAAATTGATTCATGTGCCCACCCCGAAGCAGAGATGGCCAAAATATGGTCACAAGACACTCCTCAGTGATGCCAAGTGTATTTCAAGTGGTCACACATCAGAAAAAACTGTGTTGCAATGAAACCAAGGATAACCTGCTTTCTTCTCCAAGATGAACAGGGCCAACAAGGATTCTGCTGCTGTTATGGCTAGGTCAAGATCAGAAAAACTGTCAGAGCCCAAAACACAGGGTGGAACAAAACTCATGATAATAAACCCTAACGGCTTAAGGGAAGAGGGTGTGTGCAGAAAATAATCTCTCCTGAATAAAGACATTTATCTCCTGTCACCTTTTGGTGACAGCCTTGCTGCTGTAAAACTCTGAGGCAGAATCTCTCCCTCTAAAAGCTACCAACCATTCTTCACACCATGATCTCCAGGACTGGTGTCTTGTGATTCAGTTGAACAGCACTAGGACTTCTCTAGGTCAATACTAGCTGCCAAGCCCAACTGCCTTGGAAATCAGGTGCAGGATTTAATAACCCAGGCCCTCACTCCATTGCTGCCTTCTGTGGGCTGTCTTCCATGGTCTGAATGTGGCCTGTGCCAAGAACCTGATGAAATCAGAATCACCATGCTAGAGGCAGTACTGGCACCTCTGCACTTGCAGAGTGCAGAAACCAGACACAATGCATTAAAATCAATCATATTCTGAAAAATCCCACAAAGTGAGTCTAATATGCATAGGGAGCTGAAAAGGAATTGCTTACTAGACAAAGTTTGGTAATCAGATTAAGTGCTCTAAGAGAATGCATAGGTTATCAGGGTACACCATTTCCTTCTGAGTAACTGAAAATATGAAATCAATATTCTTCAAAACCAGGGAAAAAGGCAAGAGTCTTTTAAGATGATACTCAAGTTTTTATTCATTCAAATCTAAGACAAACTGAACCATGCTGCACCCCAAATCCATAGCTCCAACTTAGACAAATATCACTCACCCTGAAGGTCTAGAGTCAGAGATAAGTACGTTCTGTTCTGCCAATATAATTTTGTGTTACGCGAGTGTGCGTACATGTTTGTGTGTAGGTTAGAGGACAACTTATGGAAGTTCTCCCCTTCTATCACTTGTGTCACATAAATCAAGCTCTAACCATAAAACTTGGTGACAAAGGCCTTTAGTCACTAAAAGGCTGGTTTGATCCAACATTCCATCACCAAAAATAGCAACCAAATTCAAATTGATGTGCTAGAAAAATAAAGGGTTTTTACAATAAAGCTGATGGGAACTGCTTAAAAGAAGAATTTCTTTATTGTTTGTTGGGGTTTGATAAACTTTTTTATAAAAAGTCTTGACTCAAAGAACCTCTTTCCAGTTTTAACAGACTTTCCCACACCAAGCAGCACAGCAGGCACTCCCCAAAGTCCAGAGTAAAAAGCTCTCTAGTAACTGCCATAAATAGAACAGGGAACTGGCCAGAGCATAAGAAAACCCACCCATCTGCAACAAAACACCATGGAAAAAAGTATATGGCACGAGTAAGATGTCAGACAACACACATCTCTGCAAGCAGAGAAGGCACACCCTCCCTACCAGGGGGATGAAAGGGCAAATGATTTTCTGCTTTTAAGAAGAGCAAAAGGCCTAATCACCTAACAATCCACACTTTAACTGGTAACGGAGTTCTTTCTTAGGAGTCTGGACATTATTTCCCCTCAATTGATTATAAATCTGGCCATGGGTTAGCTGTGCCATATTTCTATCTAACCAAAAGTCTAAAATGGTTAAATGTAATATAAAAGCTTATGCTTGCATTTACTGAACTTACTTTAGTCTGAATAGCTGTCTAAGATTTTCATGAAATGCCTCCTTGATGTACTTACAGCCTTCCATGAATGCAGCCTGGTTCTGGTACTCACAATCTAAGGCTACTACCACTGGGAGGTCTCTCTCCCCAGAAATGAGCTTTCAATTTGTACTAAGCCAAAAAGCTTAGAACACACAAAGAAATCTCTGAAAATCGTAAGTATAGCTTGTTTTGATGTTGCAGGGTTTCCTGCAGTACTAGGGATGGAAACCAGGTCTTTGTGCATGCTAGGCTACCACTCTACCAGCAGTACAGCCACATCTCTAGCCCTCAGAAGTAAAATTTTACAAAGGCTAGTATCAGAATTATTATGAAAACAGGTTTTATCTGTTATTTCCACCTTGCTCCCACACTTCAGTAAGATGCACACATTGATAAAAATGCAATATTAAACTTCCCACTCCAATCTTTATGATTATTAGATGAAAAGAGAACATGTTTTCCCTTATTATTAAACTGAAGATATAGAGGAATATATCCTTCTATATAGTGACAGCAAAGAAGCTACCATGGAAGTGTGGATTCCTCAAGTAGGTAAACAAAATCATCCAATTTTACTCCTAATACTCTGAAAAAAAAAAAAAACATGCAAACAAATGTTCTTAGCAGCACTGTTAGCAATGAAAGGTTAGGTGTGATGAAGGTGGAAGGTTAGAGAATTTGCAGCCAGCCTGGGCTACCTATCAAGACCCTGTAATAAAACAATTAATTAATCAATCAATAACTCAAGGGGCTAGAGAGATGACCCAGTGGGTTAAAGGCACTGACTGCTATTGTTGAAGACCCTAGCTAGATTCCCAACACTCACATGGTAGCTAACCACCATCCATAACTCCAATTTAAAAAAATCACAGACACCCTCTTCAGGTTTCTGTAGGGCATTGCATGCACATGGTACATATGCATACATGCATGAAAAACAGTAATAAACATAAAATGAAAATAAATACATTTTAACCCAAATGTCCATGGATAAGCAAAATACAGTATGTGGAGACAACAAATCACTCAGTAATGAAAGGGAATTCTTAATACATAAGTAGCTGAATCTTGAATCAGGGCAATCAGCAACAGGTTATACTTTCAAAATAAGAGGTAGTCATAGGGTTATACGGTAGTCTTAGGGTTATACAGGCATAAAATGATTCTATTCACACAAGATGATTGTACAATGGAAAAATTCATGGAAACCTGAAGTACTAGGGCTGCTAGACGTTTGAAGGAGACGGGAATGAGGAGCCAAAGCACAGGGTTGCTGGAAGGCGAAATACTTTAAAAAACAAGGAAATGCATCTTAACTAGTTGAAACAGTGGACCCATATTTTTTAATTTTTACTTTAAAATAAGCTATTTTAAATCTACTAACATCAAATCAAATTTTACCTACAATGACTTCAAAATGTTAAACCTAATGAATGAAACTGAGCCTTTATTCACATGTGACCATTCTAGAAATAATATACTGGTTGATAAACAGAGTTTGAGTCAAGAAAAGTTTGTAGTATCAACTCACCATACACAAAACAAAACCAACAACCAAGTAAAGTTTTACAACTTCTGGATACAGAATATATTATTTGTGTAGTCTCTGTGAACAAAACACAGGCTATGACTTTTATCATGCTCACTAAAACCTTCTAACACTGTGTTACAGATATTTTTCAAAGCTATGAATCTGTACAGACAATTCCTTGGTAATTTTGGTTCTGAGGCCCCAGAGTTTTCTAATAAAGGGGTGGGACAGTTGTGTCTTCTTCCTTTTTGAATGATGCCACTGGTCACCCACTAGGTGGCCAGATGTGTGGAAAAGGAGGGAGGACACCTCATTCACTGGTATGGAATCCTTATGGGCTTTCAGTATTTCTTCTTTGCATGACTGCTGTGGTGGCGACCATCGAGGCTTGTGCTATCCCACCGCTGCTTCCCAAGCCGGACTTCACTGTGGTTCCATTTTTTCTTTAGGATAGTATTCAGTTCTCAGTCAAACACCACTTTTTTCTTAAAGTTTTCTCTGACCATTCTACTATCCAGTTTAAGTAACTTACTTTGGCTTTCTTTACAATATATATGAACTGCAAAATTTTCATTTCTAGACGTATTCACTGTATTCTATGGCTTCCTAACTAAATAAATGGTTGAATTCTAATAGTAATGTGGTAAAATCACGCAAAAAGCAGTCACTGCATTCAATAATTTTTATCCTATAATTATTTGTTATTCTAAACAAGAGAAAAGAGTATTGGCGGAGCACCAGAGATGAGCTAACTCACGTCACTAAACCAATTAAAGCCTGAACCCACATCACTTTAGTGCTGGTGTCAAATCACTGCTGTTGCACTTGCTAGCTGTGTGACTCTATGGAATTTTCCCTTGTATATCCATCTCATCTGTGATGGAAATGCTTGTTGCTTAGAAAATAGAGAAGGTTGTCAAAAGTGTGTCTAGCACACAGTATTTACTTAGCATATTAGCAGCACCAACAGCATCACATGTTTGCATGCCACCTCTGCTTATGAGGGGCAAAGAAATAAAGGTAACACTTAGCCTTTAAAGTGCATGCTATTTTTCAATCGCTATCAAAGCACTACAAATTAAAGCTTTTTAAAGCATTCCACTTTCACTTAAGAAATCCAAATTAGGGGCTGGAGAGACAGTCAGCAATTAAAAGCACTGGCTGTTCTTGCAGAGGACAGTTCAACTCCCAGGACCCACATGGCTTCTAACTCCAATTCCAAAGGATCTGATGCCCTCTTCTAACCTTCAAGAGCACTGCATGACATGGATGCATTTACTACATGCAGGCAATACACTCATACACAATTAAATAATTAATTTATAATTAATTAAATAATTAAGACAGTAATTAAATAAAACAAACAAGTGCAGCAACAGGAACTTCAAGATTTCTACTGTGTTGAGTGGGCAATAACATAGATAGGCAACACCATTAGTTATTGGAGAAAATAAAAGCAAAATCACAATGACATACATAACTAGTACTTCACATCTATTGGACTCGCTATATCAAGAAGACAAACAACCATGAATATTTAACCAAGATGTGGAGAAATCTGAACCCTCCAACACTATGGTGAAAATGTAGAATGATGCTTGAGCTAAACAAGTAGCCTGGCTTTCCAGCCAACAGTTAGTTATTATACAAGTCCATTAATGCAATGGAGGCAAAAACATATGTCCACACACAAAACATTTACACTGTAAACACCCACTCACGAAGCACTATAGTAACCAAGACACAGAATACACGTGCACTAATGTCCACAAGCTGATGAGTGGATAAAAAATTTAACATTTCTGTAATATAAGCATTTTTCAGCAATAAAAAAGGATCACCAATTGATGTTACTTTAAAAAACCTGCCTTTCACATTCATAAAAATCTGTTGTGCTAGCCCCTTTCACAAAATTCAGTAAATATCTTGTTGAGTCAGTCATAACTGAGAGTGAAGAAGGCATTTTACCTTGCCAGCTGGACCCATGCCATCCATTTTCTGTTCCCTACATGATGAGATAACCATCCTGACAGCGTCATATTTACATAAAGGTAAGGAACAGCAAGTGTGATGTAAAGGATCATGGCATTTCCATTGTGTCATGGTCCTCCCACACTACTTAATGCACATTCTCTTCACATCTCTGCTTCACCAGTGTGGACAGAAGCATCCTATGTGTGCCTCTCGGTGGTTTAGTTAGGAATCTGGTGATTGGAAATTTGTGTTTTTCACTTGCTAAGCATGTGCCCTTAGGGAACAGCAAAAAGACAATGTCACATTAATGTATGTCCTAAAAGAACTTGTTAACAATTTGGAGAGCTTTTCTGCTATAAATCTGTAGTCTCCCTCAGAATTCTCAGCAAAACACAAAGGCCAGGTTAATCAATTAATCTGAGTCCAAGAAACACACAAAACTTGGGGGGAGGGGGACTAGTGAGCAATGAAGACTACAGCTTACGTTGGAAAAGACTTCTGTAGAAGCTACAGGGCAGAAGTCGTCTAGTAGTAAAGATAGACAAAGTTTACTGTTTAAATATTTTTTTGAAAACTAGCAAAACCAATAGCTTTAGCTACTTCGCGTCCTCAGATTCAGTACAGTGAGGTCCTCTAGAAAAAGCACATGTACCAGTTTCAAGCAAGCCAAAATTAAACAAGTTCCCCATGCTTGGATTCCACGTTCCCTGGTTTCATTTACCTGTGCAGCCAAGATATTCAATGGCAAACTCCATAACTAAACAATTCATAAATTTTCACC
Source organism: Eospalax fontanierii (assembly GCA_035773235.1). Taxonomy (NCBI): domain Eukaryota; kingdom Metazoa; phylum Chordata; class Mammalia; order Rodentia; family Spalacidae; genus Eospalax; species Eospalax fontanierii. Next base: position 10,344,948 of record CM069547.1, read on the forward strand.
TGGTTACTATTCTTTCTAAGGTGATTAAACCATCAAGCAGTTTTGCCCAGAATGTGTGAATCACCCCTTAATACAGTGTATTCACATTGTACAGTCTATTCACATTGTACAATCTCCCAACTCATTAGTGACTTAGCAGCCTAAACCAGATCTATCCAGGTATCACAGCAACTATATCATGTAACCCTTGTTTTTATTAATAATGGCATCCCAAAGTATAGAACAGAAATTTTATTACAGCATACTGTTTTAACTATTGTGTTTATTATTAGTTATTAACTTTTTACTGTTCCTAACTGATAAACTTTATCACAGGTATTTTACTATGGGAGAAAGCTAAGGAAGTTCAGTACTATATGATTCTGAGCATCAACTGACGGCAGGGCAATATATCCCCCATCAGTAAGTGGGCACTAATGAAGGAGAACTTCCTGGGCTGTGAGCAGTTAGGGAGAGCCTTGAAGAAGCACTAGGGGAGTGAGTCAAGATGTCTCTCTTCCTGCCATAATACTGGACAAAATTGTACATATCGATGGACCACACAGTAAGTCTTCAGAAGCCTAAGATAACTTCCCTGCTGAACCCATAAGGTACTGACTTTTTTGGAGGAGGAAAAATTAAAAAGCAAATTGCATCGATAGAGAACAGGCTTGGCTGCCAGAAAATAGCTATGAATCGGAGGGTGAAGTACACACACCCCCCCCCTACACACACACACCCCTAAACCTACATCAGACAATCCATTTCACCTGAAAGTGAGAGGTAATAAAATGATCAGGTCACTTGACCTACTGAGAAGCAAGGACTGGCAGCACAGGCCTTGACAATCTTTCTGACAGTCTGTTGCCCCGATAGAAGAAGCTGTGGATGAAAGTGAACACCCAAGTCCAGTCCAAATTTTCCCATGCTTTTTCCCTGACTAACTAGTTCGTGTTTCAGCATCATCTCTTGTTCATAAACTGTCTGGGTTTGACCCAGAAACATTTTCCTCAGACCCTTTTACAACATTATTTGGAGATTCTAGTCAACATTTAGTCCACTAACTAAACTGTAAACTTTCTGGGGTGAGCTCTATTTTCTTCATTACTTAAGAAAACAGAAAACACTTGAGAATTTGTTTAGAAAAAAATGATGTATCCATTAAAATGAATGGCCAGAATCAAGACACTGCCCTTTCTCTTAGGGAATGGGAGTCCCCAGCAGAGGTACCAAGTTGGTATGAACAAAGCACTAGACTGAGGCAGGCTTAGTGGATCTGCCTGAGTTTACTGCTCCCTTCATGACATCCTGTCCTTTTTCCTTCAGCCTTTCCTCAGGAGTTCCTGTGCGATGAGCCAAAACTCAAAAATCTTTTGCCAAAAATGTAATTATCAAGTACAAATGTGCAAACGAGTCCCACTTTTAAAACAGTACTCTTTAATTTGGACTCTACCTCCAAACTGAACAACCCTGGAAATAGAAGTGGGTATTTTCCAACATGGAAATAGTTCTTACTGAAACCACCCTTTAGGGACCAAATTAGACCCACTTCCCTCATCTGGGCCTAAATTAGAACACAGAACGTGGCTGTGGTGGTGGATGGAGTTACTAAAAATGCACCTGCCCCCAGAATTCCATTCTCAGATGCAAACTCCCAACAACAAAAGGAAGTCCAATCTTGAATTAGAGTATAAGGGCTAAAACAGGAGTTACATCCTCAGGGCTAACCGTCCCACCACAACATCCTCTATCTAAGAAGTATCCATAAGCAAATCAATAGAAATGCAAGGTCAACGGTCATACGTGTTACACTAAGGCTTAAGAAATTTCACTGCAAATTGTTTCCATCTTAAGGCACATACCATTAACTTACAACTCTAGTGTCCCTACAGTTCTTTCCATGGCCTTAATTAACCAGTGTTCAACTTCAGCTCCCATTTGTTTGACTCAAACAGTGTACTACTAAAACAAACTTAAGAATATTTACAGACTGAGGAAATGACTCAGTAGTGAAGTGTTTGTCACGCAAGCATGAAGACTTCAGTTAGGCTTCCCAGCACTCACATAAAAAGCTGGCACTTTATATTCCTAACACTGAGAAGGCAGAGACTTGAGGATCCCTGGGGCTTGCTGTCCACCTGTACTTGTCACATCGGTGAGCTCCAAGCTAAGTGAGAGACCCTGTCTCAAAAACTAAAATGGAAAAGCCAGCCAGGTGTGGTGGCAAGAACACATTTAGTCCTAATACTTGGGAGGCAGGTGAATCTCTGTGAGTTCAAGGTCAGCCTGGCCTACCCAGCCAGTTCCAGGCCAGCTGGGGCTACAAGGAGACCCTGTCTTCAAAAAGACCAGAAAAAAAAACAAAAACAAAAACAAAACCCACTAAAATGGAAAGGAACAGAGGAAGACACCTAATGGCCTCCACACACGAGTGTGTACACAAACAGACCATGAGCACATGCATATACCACAGACAGTCAAAACACAGGAGAAGGAGCTTAACTGCTTGACTGGCTTAACTCCTCCCTCATCTACCACCCTCAATGCAAAAATAAGAAGCAACAGCGCAATCTCAGCAGCAAAGTCAGTCCCACTGGCTTGCTCTTGCAGCAGTCACCTGGATTCTCCTGCTGACACTGGGCTTTTACTTCTAATGGTCCTACTGAGGAGTAATGGCTAACCTTGGGATGACATCTTCATACTGAGCAAAGCAAGCACAGCTTGGCTTGTCAAGCAGGACTAAAGAAGGGAAAACCCTCAGTCAGCTTTAAGCTCAAAGTACTAAAATCACATTTAAATCTTAACCCACTTAAAAGTTTGAACCAACCCATGAAAGTTTCCAAAATATACATCAGAAAATACCTATCAGTTCCAACCACAAAATATGAACATTCAGAAATAAATAAAAATAATCAGTAGAATAAAATTTAAATTTACTTTTCCGGTCAGAAGATTTTAAATCTATTACCACCACCATATTTCACAAAGTGTCTGCTTCCTGTAAAGAAGTGCATGTGGTGCCATGCATCTGTGTGAGCCTGTGCTTACACATGTGCTCACACTTGCTCTGGAGCACATGCACGTGTATGTGCATCCATGTGGGAGTTGGAGGTTGGTGTCAACTGTTCTCCACTTAATTTGCTGACACAAGATTACTCATCAGATCCCTGTTTCCACCTCCAACTCTGGAATTACAGGCAGCCCCAAAGGTCATTTAGGTAGCTTTCTATTTTTTAAGAAGGCAGTAGCATTGTGAGGAGTGCCTCCTTCCCTGTTTCCCAAATCAAGCACTCAAGCAGCTAAAAATATATCATTAGAAAGAAGCCTACTCACAAATGCACATGGGCCACCTGAGAAACAAGGGAAGGCTGAAGTGCTGCAGAATGCTTACTTGCATAACCTACTATGCACCCTCATTTTCATTATAGCTACAAGACTTCCTACTTGCCATGAAAGGCTCAAGCCAGCATTTCACAAGCTACTGGTACCCTTAGTCCATGTCATCATCCATTCTTACATCACTTACAACAAAATTCTTCAATCCAAATTTTAAATATAGCACCATCTATTTAGTTACATAACATAAATTCTCACACATTTAGCCACCTGTTAGGAAAAAGTCCAATACTGCTTTAAGCAGTACCTGGCTCTTTTACTCATAAACTAGCTCTACAGCTTCAATAGAACTCAACTGTCCACTTGACACCCAGTTGTCTATGCATACATGTCGGGGCATGTTCAAAACAAAATGAGGCAGATGGTGATGGTGATGGTGATGGTGATAGCCTGGAAGGTGCTTTAAAGTGACCAAAGGATAGAAGAATTATTTATACAAGGGCATCAACCAAATGCAGAAGAACCAAAAGGAAATAAGGAAGAAGCCACAGCAAAGCCACTCATCTGCCCTACAGACCAGAGAGACCCCTCAGCATGATAATTGAAACCAGAATATGGGAAAGCCAAGGAAACTTAAAAGAGGTGCAAACATTCATAACAAGAAGAGGAGACTCATGGATTTAATTACTTCTGCTATACATGACAATTAAGAATAAATGGTGGAAAACCACAAGACAGCAGACAGTAAAGAAAGAAAAGTTAAATGCTGACTGCCATTAGTGTTAACGACAGGAGTTTCTCACACCTGCCATAAAGCTACTGTGTAATGAAAAAAAAAATGAATTACTCTCCTAGTGAATAAATGAATTCATTAATGAAAGCCAGGTTCTTTGGGAAGTACATTTAAACTACTTCATGGCACCAAAGTCATATTCACCAAATAGAAGCTTCAATGAGCATTTCCCAGGATGAAGGAGAGACTCTTCCTCCAACTACATTTGACAACAATACAAGAGACTGTTAAGAGCAGACAAGAAATTTACTTAATGATAATTCATTATTTCAGAGGCCAACAGTTTAATAACAAACAGTAAGAACTTACTGAAAAAATTCAACATGTATCACACAAGTAAACTCTCAGAACTTGTACAGATAGCATAGCTCAGTGGCAGATCCAGAGACTGAAGACCAGGCAGACCCCTTCCAAAGCTTACATTCTCAACCTTTGTCACCCCAAGACTTGGTGAGCCCAAAATAAAGCAAAGGGACCCAAAAGCTGGGTTTTACCCAAATATTATACATGCAACCCTTAACAGAAGAAATAGAATTCCTCTTCAGAAAATGTCCAGCTCAGGGAAATGAACTTTGAATTTGTATTTTAAAGAAGAGTAAAATTATAAAACCTAGAAAAGCTTATAAAATGCACAGGTGCTTTTGACTTTATCCTTAACAATACAACATTAATAAATGTCAACTATATGAAAAACTGAGTTTTGGTTAACCTAAACTAAGGATGAATGAAAAACTCTTATGGAAATCCATTACCTTGTAAGCCAATTAAAAACATAATTTAAAAAAAGAAATTTGAACACGGGTACCCTGTGCACGCTAGATAATGCTCCCCACAGACAATAGCGGTTATAGAATGAAAATCTCAGTGCCAGATATGAGAGACCTCCCCTATGAGTTATTGGTCATGGAAGCCTTTGAGGCCCCCCAAAACAATTGCTACTGCCATTACTCTTGGCTATCCACCAGAAGTAAACAGTAAAACTCTATTGCTACAGATACAACATATAATTGGATTTCAATATAATTGGGTCAGTTATAGCTTGATTTCTCTGTAACTGACCTGAAAACATCCTCCCTGCTGGCTAGCTTTCATAGTACCAGAAGGTTCTATGAAACCCACTGGAGAGAAATGTCACAAAGTTATTACCCAATAAGGAGCCCCAAATGCCTCAATTTTTGACCTGCCAGACAAGATGTGCACACTGGTGCAATGGTGGCATGAAGGTAATAGGAGTAACCATCACTTCCTGATAGGATGTGAGTCCTGCTCCATGGGAAGGACTTCATGCCTGATATTGTGAACCTGGTCAAAGGGCCAGGGCACCAGAGGTCAGAGATCCTAGAGGGTAGCCTATTAATGTTGTTTTGCTGGATACACATTTATCAAACTGCCTTCTAAAGCTTTTATGTTATACTCACACATTAGTGCAGCTCTAAAAACTTAGCCAGAACAAGGAACTGCTGCAGCCTACAACAGTTAATGCAGAGTTTCATAACTAGTCTGAATATTGAGATTAAGCCACTATTGAGTGCTCAACCTCCTCAGCTCCCACAAAGCTTACGGAACATTGCAGAAGAGAGAGTAGAAAGACTGTAAGAAACAGGATGGGGAGAGGTGCTGAGAAATGCAGTCTAAGGGACATGACATGACTACTGCTTTCATGAACTCACTACAGTTACCTATATAAAAGATAAAGACAATAAAATCAGTAACATTCCAGCAGATAGCACTAATAGGTCTCAATGGGATTTCCTGCCCCCATCCCAAAACACATGAAGGGAGGGAGGGAGGCAGGGACACATGATGTCAGAGATGTCCAATAAGAAGACTGGTATGATAAAGGCACACTGCAGGCACATATGAAACTGTCAAAGAATAAACAAAAGACATTTTCTCTTTTTAAATGTATCTTATTTATTTATTTATTTATTATTTATTTATTTATTTATTTTTGGTTTCTTCAGATAGGTTCTCCCTGTAGTCCCAGCTGGCCTGAGCTCACAGAGACCTTTCTGCCCCTGTCTGCTTTTGCTTCCTGGGTGCTAGGATTACAGGTGTGTACTGCCAAACTCAGCCTGTAAAAGGAATTAAAACTACTTTTTTAAGAGAAAATTCTTCTAAGAGGTTGAAAATTTTCTCCAACACTGGTTAATTCCTATGAAAAGTTCTTTCCCAATTACACAGGCAATGGGTAAGAATAAACTGTCTAAACTGCTATGCTAAACTTTGGGATTTTAAGTTCACAGGCAAACCCATTAACGGAGGTGCAGCACTGGCTGTGAAAGCAGTACCTGAACACTCAACAGTGGTGAGCTGAACCAGAGCAGAGATCAGAGGGTTTTGTAGTAGTAGTTTGTCAGTTTCCCAAGCCATCCAGGTATACTTCCCTATGATTAAGTATCCAGCTACATTATATTCTTGAACTCTTTAAATGGTCTGGAAAGAAACTTGTCTCATACAGATGATGTGTGCTGAATAATGCTTTGGGGCTTAGGAAAAGAAGGTTCTTGTATGGGTAACTTCAGAGCAGTACCCCAGGAAAGCAGTAGGGAAAGCCGCTGACAACCATCCTTGAGCCTGGAAAACAGCTGCAGCATCAAAAAAAAAAAAACCAAATTACAGAGAAAATTCACATTTGGCGTGCATTATATGGTTTTTGCAACAACAGCGAATTTGCTTCTCTAATTAAATTAAGGCTTTGGCAAAAACTTAAAATCTATCTTCAAGTATCTGCCAGAAAGATGGAAGCCAATAACACAAAACAGCAAGTACAGAGTCAATGCTTCAAAATGTATTGTACTTTAATGGAATTTCTACAGAATATGCTATTAATAAAATTAACATTAATGCCAATTGATGTCCATAGCACTGAGAAAGTTTTAAAAGTTAATGATATTGCAGAAAACTTCAGACAAGGAAGAGACAGTCAAACCCGGAATGAATATTTTCTGTAGAAAAGCTATAAAGGAGACAGTAAGAAAAGCTGTCTAGAGACTTGTCCAAACAAACCAATACTGAATAATATGCATATTCACTGAAATATATTTGTAAAATCTGAGTGCCTGAAGACTGATAAAGTTCTGGCATTTGACTGTGGTGATGACAGCAAAACCTCACAAACTTACTGAAAACCAAGGAGTAGATTGTATGTGACACAATTAGTATACCTTTTATCAAACTGGGTTCTCTCTCCTTCCACCTTTACATGCGTTTCAGGGCTCAAACACATTACCTGAGCCCAGATAAGAAGTTTTTTTTGTTTTTGTTTGTTTGTTTTGAGACAGGGTCTCACTATAGTCCTGGCTGGCCTTGAATTCACGGAGATCCAGGAGTGTTGGGATTAAAGGATTAAAAGTGTACAACACATCTGGCCTGAAAGACTCAGATTTAAGGAGACTGCTTATCCTTCTACTGGATTCTCTTCTCCCCTAATCAAGCTGTACACATCCTACCCTCCAGTTAAATAAGTAAATTCGTATATGCAAAAGCATTGTTTAACTTCGTGACATGGTATATGACAGGACACTGGAAATTATACAGCAGTCAAGCATCACCCACTGAATCAATATGAGTATCTTCCCAAAACTGCCTTAAGGACTGACCACTACTTGGAAAGAGAGCTTTACAAGCACTAATGGAAATTATAAAATCACTACTCATTTTTAAGAATGAAAAATGATCTTGTGATTCCTTAGAACTCTAGCATATTCTGTGAAGCCTGGCTAGAGGGCTCATGCCATCACCCTAGATCCACTGAATAGGATCAATGGCATGGAGTTTTGCACTCTGCAGGTTTTTCTTTTAGTAACAGGTCCTCTTCCCAAGACAAATACGCAAGTAGCATGCATAAGGTAAATCTCTCAAAGGCACTGAAACTATTCTCCTATTATTAATTGCTTTGGTTTTTAATATAACGATTCACCACCAACTTTTCCTGTCTGGCTGGCTTACATAAGTCTTGTGATCCCAATGCCAAGATCAATGTACAATAGTCCAAACAATGTGATTTTATCCAGATCCTGCTTCTGTCAAAGATAGCTGAACAGCAACATTAACTCAAAGAACATCTGCTAAATGTTGGAGGGCACAGTGACATGCTATCAAGCTACCTTTCCTCCTCTCCACTGAACCATCTGTACCAGAGGATCTTTGATGTACACTACCCTAATTCTATACCGAGATCCAATTTGAAGGGAGGTTTTTATACGATATTTATCTTCACTGAGTCCAACTAATAATAATAATGCCCACCAAAACTGCAGGTCTCATTTGGTTGTATGTGAAGAGAATTTAATGACACTCCTCTTAGAAGTCCACTGGAACAAGTCACAGAAATCATAGAAACATACTTGAAAGGCATGCCTGACAGTCCTTTTTTAAACTTCTAAACTAGAAATGCAAAAGCAAAGGACCTAGTAAACATACCTTTAATCCCCGCACTGCGGAGGCTGAAGCTGGCGGGTGTGAGTTCAAGGTCAGTCTGGTCTAAATACAGACCTTGTCTCAAAAAGCTTTTTAAATAGCAACCAGTCACCATAGTAATCCGTTATTACACTTCTCAAGGATTCAGTAAAGGCACCCAAAGTCAAAGCATCTCAGTAAAGATTAGTCTGACACACTTATACACATGTGGCTTCATCTTCCTAGAGTATGCAGAGTATTCCTACATAAACTTAGATGGCAGATCCTACCCCCTCTTTTATTTCAGTCTTATGAGACACAGATACAGTCTACTACTGCCCAACTTATCATTATGAACCATATATGAATATAAATGCCAGAGTAATGGGTAAATGAAGATACAAATGAATTGTATCGAGAGGGGAAGATAAATTTAACATGTTTTTAAGTGGAGAGGTTATGGGAATAGTCTTATAGAAAAAAACATTGTAGGAATGTAGGTCAGTAGGGGAGGGTATGTCTGTGGTACACAAGGTGATCCTAAGTTCCATCTATACCAAAGAAATTGCAAATAAAATCTCCTAATTTTTTCTATAATTTTAACCAAGTAAGATACTTAACTCATCTGTGAATCATCTAAAAAAGTTAAGTCTTATGAAGACTTTAAGGGAAAAAAGAAAAGTAGTTTGTGCCTCTTGATTACAAAGAGGTAAGAGAATGAGTTAAGTGGTAGGGGTGTTGGGTTTCGGTGTAATAGTTTCTTAGAGCAAGTCTTAGAACGTCCCAACAGTGAGTGTTGATGCCTAACAGTGCTCTGTGGACACTCCAAGTAGACACCTGCTTTAACTCAAGCTCCAGAGACTAAATGGACAAGCACAGGGAGCAGGATCATGTCAATCACAATGCATGCTGCCTGGCACACAAAAGGTATTTCATAAAGGGAATGTTTCCCAGGGAAATGTTTTTAATATTTAAATTTAGCTGCATTGTGGAACACTACATATCTCATTTCAAAAGACAAAGGAGGCTGGAGAGACGGCTCAGTAGTTAAGAGCATGTACTGCTCTTACAGAGGACCAAGTCTGGTTCCCAACACCCATGATAGGCCGTCCACAACTGCCTGTAACTCCAGGTCCAGAGTATCTAACACCCTCTTCTGGCCTCTAGGCACCCATAATCATGTACACATACTACACACATGTATGCAGGTAATTTAAAATAAAGCAATTTTCAAAAAGATACACATAAGTACTTTAAAGCAAGACTTTGAAATGAATGATATGTACAACATGCTTTTGAGGTGTTTCTTCTTGTTTTGCTTCCTGATGCTTCACTCTGCTATATGAAGAAAGCAGCAATAACTGATATGACAAATGCTGCTTACTTCTGACGGTCTCATGCATCCCTGGCTGGCCTCAAATTCACAATGGTGTGGAGGTGACCTTAAATTTCTGATCTTACTTACAAGTATACACCACCACTCCAAGTTCACATGGCATTTGGAAACAAGCCTGGGGTCTTGTTCATTTTAGGACAGCACTGTACTAAGATATGCTCCCATCTCCCACAAAATGTTAGTATTGGTTAGTTGGATATAGTGGCTGACACCCATTCATAATCTCAGCACACAAGAGGCAGCTAAATTTGAAACAACCCTGGAATATATAATGAGGCCTTGACACCAAAAATTAAAGGGAGATAGGGACTCGGGGGAGGAAACTGAAAAGTAGATGGGTAAAATACATTATAAAATTTTCAAAGAATAAGTATCTTTTAAAAGTTAGGATTGAGGCCGGGCATGGTAGCACATGTCTTTAATCCCAGCATTCAGGACACAGAGGCAGGTGGATCTGTGAGTTCATGGCCAGTCTGGTCTAGAGAGTGAGTTCCAGGCCAGCTGGAGCTACAGGAGACCCTGTAACAAAAACAAAAACAAAAAAAGACTAAAAGTTAGGATTGAGTAGTATAAAGGTCACTTCTCTTTTAGCACTTTATTTGTACATACATACATATTCCACATGCCATGGTGTATGCCCATGTGTGCAGAGGTTGGAGGACAGCTGTGGGAGTTGGTTCTCTGCTTCTAACATGTAGGTATTGGGAGATCAAACAGCATGGCAGCAAGTGCCTCTTTACCCACTGAACCATCTTGTTCCCTCCCGCTGTTTCTAAATGCTCTAAGATGAAACCAAATTATATTTCAAGAACAAAACAGGCAGGGTTTTAAAATCTACCAAATTATTCTCCTTCTCTCTACAGTTCCTACTAATTCAGTCTAGGTAACGTGTATCCCTCTCAACACAGAGCTAGGTAATGCTATTTAAGCACTTACTGAATAGTGCAGGCACTACGTGCCCATATACAAGTGCTGTTCCAAACCTGGCCCTTGACTCTTGATTTTTCATTTCCATTTACTAAAGAATCAAATGTGGGAACTGGGGGAGGTGGTTCAGTGAGTAAAGTACTTTTCTCTGAAAGAATGAGGTCCTCAGTTTGGATCCCCAGCACCAATGTAAAAGCCCAACAGGACAGAGGGTGACTTTAAGGCAAGAAGGCTGAGCGACAAAGCATGCAGGGTGGGGCAAGGCAAAAAGATCCTTTGAGCTTGCTGGCCAGTCAGTCTAGTCAAAATGAAACGCTCATATTCAGTAAGAGACCTTCTCTTCAAAAATAAGGTAGAGGGGCTCAGCATGAACTGCTCTTCCAGAGGACCTGGGTTCACTTCCCAGCACCCACAACCATTCCTAACTCAAGTTCAAGGGGATATGATACCCTCCTCTGGCCCCTTGAAAGCATTGTAATCACTGGTACACTGACACACATGCAGGCAAAACACTCAAGCACATAAACTATCAATAAATATGAAAGATGGAGAATGATAAAAGAAAACATGGAACTTCAACCACTAGCTCATACATGCAAACATGTATACATGCATACACCACATATACACTAGAATAAAGCCTAACCCAGTAATCACTTGCAAAATTGGCATCTCAATAATTCCTACAGTGTAGTGTTGCCCAAAGAAACTGCATGCATATGAGCTTTTCTGATGACAATAAAGAAAATCCTGTCAAGCAAATCTTGAAGCAGGAAGTAGCAGGTCCCTACAGAGAAGGTCAAGTGTCTAACACATGTCTACCCCAATTTAGGGCTCACCCTAATGACTAATGTCTGCTCCCTTAACAGTTGCAGAGAGTTGAAAGCCTCTACCTGTATTTTACACCTGCTATTGCAAAGTAAAATTCCAACTATTCATTTTTAAATTTTCTAGGCCAAATGTACAAGAACAGGAGAGGACATCTGTGTAAACAAGTAAACAGTAAAGGAGATATGAGTTTGAAGGGCAGTACCATGTCTGCATTGAGAGGTTTATATTTTCCAATGATAAGAAAATTAAACAAAAACAGATGACCATTTTTCCTAACATCACAGGGACAGGAAGGAGTGTGTGGGTAAAAAAATACACTTCCTTTTGTCAATACTCACTTTTTTCTCACTCATTAAAAAAAAGTAATCGTGCTTGGCTGCGTGGTCTACCTAATGCTTCAAGGTATTCAGGACTGCCTCTTACCTTGAAACAGACACGATTCAACACAGCTTGGAGACAATTCAAGATGTGGGAGCATATTTTGGTATTATCACTTTACCGGCTTTTCCAGTTTGTAAGTAAAAAGACCATGCAAATCAAGATGAGCACACAAGTTCGTATGCCTGAGGGTTGGGTGTCTGTCTGTTCAAGGAATCTAAACTCCACATTCAACTGGCTAGGCCTAACTACACTTAACAAAGGTAAAATGCACATTAAGTTCAATCAGAAGAACATCAAAAGCACCATTCAGTCACAGATTCTCTTTACCATCAGAGAACTAGAAGACTAGTTCTCCTGCTGTGTGGGTGATCTCCTTGGCACACCAACCAAAGTGAAAATTTCTGGTAGTCTGCTAGTAAAAAACATTTGCTAACAAATCTCTCTAATCGTGGTGTTGCACTCAGGAGACTGAGGCAGATGGATCTCTGTGAGATAGAGGCCAGCCTGATCAACACAGAATATTCTAGGTCAGCTCTGGCTCCAGGGAGACTTTGTCTCAAAACAAAAATTTTCTCCAATCATGACTATATTAGATAGAATTCACAAAAATAATATATAAAAAGTAGTAGTCCGAGGTATGTGTTAAAACACAAACTACATGCCTCTTTTTTTAAAATAACATAATCCTGAATTTTACCATCAAAACTACTAAAGTAGAACTCTGAAGAAGGTGTTATTTTTAACAAGCTCCAGATACTCTTTTTCCGCATTAGGGAATTATAACATTCTTTCCCCAGGCAAAATGATTTCCTAAAAAAGCCTTATTACCTGTCATCATACACAAATACTTGAAAATGTATTTAATGTACACTTAACAGGGCTAGAGAGATGGCTCAGTGGTTAAAAGCACTGGCTGCTCCTGCAGAGGACCCAGGTTCAATTCCTAGTGCTAACATGGTTGCTAACAACCACCCTTCACTCCAATTGTAGAGGATCCAACACCCTCTTCTGACCTTCAAAGGCACTGAACAACAAGGTGGCACTTACATACATAGAGGCAATAGACTCATATATATAAAATATAAACCATAAATTTAAAAATATCAAATGTATACTCACTTTTTAAAATGTGCGCTTTCAGAGCTTAACAAAAGCGATCTGTCCCAAATTTTCAAAGAGCAGACATACAATCAGTTTCTTTTTTCTTTAAAGACAGGGTCTGCCAGTAGTCTGGCTGCTGGTCTGGAGCTGGCTATGTAGAGTCTCATATGCCCTCAGATTCCTGTTTTTAAAACAAATACCTATAGGCCAGGCATGCTGGCACATACCTTTAGTCTCAGCAATGGAGAGGGAGAAACAGGCGAATCTCTGTGAGTTAGACTAAGGACAGCCTGGTCAATGAAGAGTTCCTGGCCAATCAAGGCTACATAGTAAAACTCTATCTCAAAAAAAAAAAAAAGAAGAAGAAGAAGCAAACACTGATATATTAAACTTTTGAAAACATTCAGCTCTCTCCCAAATGTTATCACTGTAAACCACAATCTGGCTTTCAGTAATGTTCTTCTATCACGTGGACAACTGCTGAGCTTCCTGGCTTCTGTTCTGTGAATGGAAGCCCAACTACCTCAATGGCGTCACCTTGCACAGCCACCCACACAAATATGAGAACACCTAATCAGCCTGTTCAAAAGCTAGGTGCCAAGTAACGGTGGACAGGAAAGAGGAAGAGATGCCAGGTGATTTGGGCAGTCTTGGCACACTCCTGATTATAGACAGTGAAGACCAGGAGTTCAGAGAAGAGGAACTACAACAGAACAGTCAGAGGGGGCCAGCAAGATGGTTCAGTGGGTAAGGGTACTGGCCACCAAGCCTAAGGACCAGAATTCGATCCTCAGAACCCCCATGGTGGAGGGAACCAACTCCTACAAGCTGTCTTGTAACCTTTACACATGTGCCATGGCAGAACCTGTGTGTGTGTGTATGTGTGTGCAGATACACACATACACACTAAATATTTTTAATAAGTTTAAAAAGTGAAGGTCACAGAGAATGGTGTCCTGGTGCTAAGACAACAACTTTGGTGGCTAAGTTTAAAGCAGCATTATAAAGCAGAAAGTACCTGAAATGCCAAGGGCAAGATGACCCCAACATCACTAACAGTGTTTCTCTAAAAAAAGGGATATGAGCAGATTAATCCCCAGGGGCTCCCTACAGTTCTAGACAGCTAAACTGTACTGACTTTCAATTACCATGTGTAATAAAAAGGTTGGTAAAAGTTTAACAATCTGCATCAAGAAGAAATTAAACATACCCCACTGGTTCAATACACTGATTTTTTTTTTTTTTTGAAAACTGAACCAATAAAAACAAATAGTAACATTCATGTATCTATTTGGTGTCAAATGCTCTTGTATCCCAGTTCTCTAAATGACAGTTCATTCCGATCAATACCTGCAACCTTTCCAGTCCCACAAGTGACACATCATTTTCTGTTATTTCATGAAGAATTTCAAAAAGATCTTCTATACAAGTGTATACTCTAATGTTACAGCACTGAAATCAAGAAAGAGGCAAAGGTTGGAGAGATGCTGTTAAAGGCTCAGGCTTACAACCAAAAAGACAAGAGGCACACAGAACACAACAGGATACTTTCCTGAGGTCCTGATGAACAGCCTATACCTATCCGGCCCATCTGGCTATCAAGGCTTGTACTACAAAAGGGACAGAGGAATAATCAGATGAACGAAAGGAGGCATGGGAATGTTATGTGAGTACGGACAAGTTCAGAGTAGCTGTAAAATAAGAGGAAGCTGAGGAAAATGACAGTAAAATAATAAAGAGTGGATAAAGGTTGTTACCTTCAATTAATGCAGTGTCTACCCATGTTAAATACGTGTCCATATAGTAAGAATTACTCATAGAAAGAACCGTCTCAGATCCAAAGATCTGAGTAAGGTCAAAGCCTCAAGAGGGTTCAGGCTCCTGTTGGAGACACTACCTTTCTGTAGCCCCCCCCCCCCCATGATTACACAAGGTCAGATTTTCATCCATTACACAGCACACTGATATGTTGATGACTGGTTTCTCATAATTAAGCAACACAATTTAATGCCATCAAGAAGCTTTAATTAGAAAGGCTTTCCTGTCTTTACACTGTCAGATCAATCCCTGTTTTCATGTCTTACCAAACTTGTTCTGAAAGCACCTATGTGTGCGCTGGGAAACCCATTTTCCTTTGGGGTTATACACTCCACATAGTTCAACCTCTTATTTTAAAGGTCTTCTCATTTAATGCGGTATGTGGGCCTTGAACCACAGATGGGGGGAGATAGGGTGGGCGGAGGGGCAAGACACATGACTCCTGAGTACTAATTTGAACTATCAACCACCTTTCTTGGTCGGTTTCCCTTGGCCCAGACTGAATGTCAAAGAGTAATCATGCTTGAAGAGTTAGTGCAATAACCATTACGTGTCATTCTACTTTACACACAGTCCTGGCTCAATCTAGGCACTCAAAGAGAATTATCTGATAACCTGATAAATAACTTGGGGGAAAATCATACATGACACTATTATTTGGCAATAAAAAAATGAACACTCTGCAAATGAATACTGCTGCTGGCTGTATAACATTGTAAATGTAATCAATGCATGTATAAAATGGCTAAGAAAATTCTAATTATGTGAATTCAGCACAGCTAAAGAAACAAAAGACCAGGAATGAAATACTAATAGACCATACAACATGGATAAACTTTGAAGAAATGCCTAGAATAGTCATACTCAGTGACAGAAAGGACATTCACAGTTGCCAGAATGCCTGTTAAATCAGTACAAGACTTCTTTTTTGGGTAACAAAAACGGCCTAAAATCAGGTAGAGGCTGGTGATGGCTTGCTCCATTCCAAAGGTACTAAAACACACTGAGTTGTATAGAGGTCACAGGGATGAATTTTATGGTTCGTGTCTTATACCTCAAAGCAGCTTTTTTTTTTTTTTAAATGTGAAAAGCAGATTAAGAAATGGGCAGTGGACAAAGAAGCATGTATAAAAACTCTACTAATTTAGATAGTTTCTCAGGGAAAATCCACACGGTATTTCCTTTCAGCAGGTAAACTCTCAAGTTTTGAGTGACAGGAGGCCAATGCACTGGCACAGCAAGCAGCTCCTGAGCCTCTTGCTTCTTTTGTTGCCATAACAAATGTTTTCAAAGTACAGGGAGAAAAGTATGGGTATGTAAAGGATATTTTGGAACAGAAATATTAAATTCTCTACCTTCAACATAATAAAACTATTTTACAGAGTACTGTTTTAAAATATAATTTAATGAAAAGATTTTATTTTAATTTTGTTGAGTCTTATTAACACTATTACAGGATACTTCCCAATAAATGAAAAGAGTTGTGTGGTGTGCTTAAGTTGGGGTAGTAGTTATTCAGATGTGTCTAACCCTAAGTTCTTGGGGCAAATGGCTCATTTGTTTTCCTACCACAATCATTTGCCAGCACCTCATAAAAATTAAAAGAGTATATCAACAGTGTCTTTCTTCAGATATGCTCTCATTGTCAGCATTTTTGCTGAGCAACTTTTGACACCTCTTCTGTGATCTCTGAGACAGGGCTAAGAGGGCATGTGCTCTCTATAACCAATCTTCCCATGTTTCCCAGTTCTAGGCCTAAACATACGTATCTAATGGACTTTTTTTCACAGATACATTCCCAAGTATCAAATAAAAGAGCATGGCCCACAAAGAAGCTCATAAGGTTGGCTATTCCTACAGCACCTCTCAAAAGGATATCTCTGTGTTCTTGAGACAGTCTCACCATAGCCCAGGCTGGCCTAGATGGAACACCTGATCCTCCAGTTTACCACCTTCCAATTTCTGGGCCTCTCAAATTCTGGGATGATACAACAGACTGACTAAAATATGTTTAGAGACTTCCTTCTCTGTTTTCTACTACTACTGACCTTCCTGTGTAGGTTTTGCTTTTCGGAATAAAGAGTGAGCAGAAAATGTACAGCACCACCACTACTGATTCGTTACATACCACAGTAAGTCTGAATGTCACAAGTGAATTTCCACTGGACAATGAAGTTTTCTCTGAACTTGAAAGACCACCACGAAACTTTCTAAGTAACATCTTTTGAAAACACTGGCTTCTTTGAGACATTCACTGCTCCCAGACACGGCAAGTGGACAACTAAGGAATTATGTGTGAGCATGCATATAATAAAATAAAAGTATATAATAAATATATACGTAAAGAAGCCTTTTGATGTCACTTTCCTACTATAAAACAAATATTTCTTTGTAAGTCTTGCTTCTACGATGATTGCACACTTAAATTTCTGACTACACAATCTCCATTATTCATAGTTAGTACGCAGTATTCAAGATGGTGTTTAACACTTGCTTTCTTTATACTATGCTTTTAATATAAAAAGGCAACCAATTTTTGAATTATACATCATCCCTTTAATGAATACTTATCTAAGATTAAGCTTTTTCTAATCATATTTCTGCTAAAAGAAAAATTCACTTAAATAATTAACATTATTGAAGATTAAAATACAAAAAAGAAAGGGGGAACCACACACTAACACCACACTTCCTCCAGTAATTTGGTTGTGACCACTGTGTTGAATCAAGCACTGGCCACACAAGTGGATCCACTTAACCATTCCAGTGCTGGTACAGGATGTGGACTTGGTGGCAGTAATGAGCACTGAGCTTATAATGTCACCTCACCAGACCAAAAGGTCTCCTGGCCACACAAGTAGAAAATAATTAAAACAAGCACGATTCCAATTTAGCTTTGTAACCAGATGGTGAATGAAAAGACAGACAAAGACTCATTTTGTGAATAACCTGGGAGCAGCCCCTAGAGTTTCTTTTTAAAGTTACAGCCTGAGTTGTGAAATCAAAGAGAAAAGGGAAATAAAAAGGTTCTCACAAGAATTCAGCAATCCTAGAGCACAGACACGTCCTGTTCCCTAGGTCATGACCAAAGAACATCCCGACTTAGTCCTTAAATGAATGCCAAGTTTAATTACAGCAAAAGATAGAAACTCATTGAAAATTGAGAGCAAAATTCTGCTAAACATCTAGTCTAATGCTTACTTTGCACATACTTGAATGTAAAGAAAGATGAAGTTTTAAATCAGGAGGATGATAAAACACCATTAATAACCACTTAAACCGCACAGGCCTTTTACCATAAATAAATAAATAAATAAATAGATAGATAGATAGATAGATAGATAGATAGATAGATAAATGAATAAGACATTTAGCATATTTATATACACTAACATCCTTTCACTTCATCCTTGATGACAGTGAAGGGTTTTTAATGGGTGAGCAAAGGAAGAAAACATATTAAAATAAAATGCAAACAATTCCAAATTTAAACAAAAACTCTTGACACTGGTCTAGAAATCAAAAGACAAAGTCCAAATGGCTGTCTTGACCTTCCAAGCCTAGATAGAATGGACATGGCTTAACCTGCTTATCAGAGATAAAAGCTTGTTCCTGAAATGGAGGCATTGAAAATTGTGCTCTCTCCACGAGAATGGGGATGGAGTGGAGGGTAATTGTAAGCCAAACATACACTGCCTACACACACTCTCTCCAGATTCACACTACCACAATCAAAATCCATTAGATCCCAGCAGGATGCAATAAACCAAGGGCCAGCAGCTGACTTCCTCAAACCCATCTCTCCCCATCCAATCCTTTGAAGCATAGATCCCAACCAGAAAAACAGAAGGCAGATGCTCCAAAGGGCAGAATCCGACCCTAGAGCAGAGAACAGACAATGAAATGATTAAGGAGGGGAGTGTGGGCCTAGGGACACAAACACACATATAGAGCAAACATTAAAACAGCATTTGGTTCTGCCTCATTCAGTCCAGGAATCACAACATAGACTGACTGCTTCTTTGGGTTCCTTAATTGCCTTTCAGTTAAGAGTCAGCTTCCTTGAGCTGATCTATCCTGGGAGGGGTACAGAAGTCTCATGGGGCCCCAAGATAGAGGAAAATTTAACAAAAGACATACTATGGACTAACTTCCATGTAAGATGTTGACTAGAAACTCTCAGCGTGACCCAGTAAAGCAGAAGTGTCAGAATTGGGGGAGGGGAGATCAATCCTGTTCCAGAAAGGGAGTTTCAGAAGTTCCCAAGGGTGTGATGGGACAACTGAGTGTGGAGAACTAGAAGTCAAATACGCAGTGAAGGTGTTGCCTTTGAAGGCCAACTAGTGACTTCTCTGACTTTTGTTGCTGCCTACTTCCACCTGCTGCATGAGCAAGGGACGTGTGTGCCCCTGTGCCCATTCTACCATGGTCAGGATCTCAGCAGCTACAGAGCCAATAAAGGTCCCTTACCTGGGTAACTGCAGTAGTCACACCCATCAAAAAGATGCTGCACTGAGGAAAATCGGTGAAGGCCTTTCCTAAAAATCTGAATCTTGTTCTGAGACCACAACTACTCACACATATGTGCATGCAAGTGCTTCCAAACACAGACAGACAGACAGACACACACACACACACACACACACACACAGAGTGTTTCACTGCAACTATATGTGCTGAAGTTTTGAGAAAGACTGAACCTGGCTATAGTACTTCTTAATATAACATTGGACAACCTGAGTAAGTTAGCTCTATGCTCCAAATCCCTCTTCTGTTAATAAGACTCAGCATTCAATAAAATTTATCTCTGATCTAAGCACTAGATATGTATAATCCAATATCCCAATATTAACTTCTATTACCTTACACTTCAACATTTCAACTAAATGATAGAAAAGTGGGAAACAGTAAGCTGCAAGCAGAGGCTCTATAGTATATACATGGAAGACACATCTTACACACAGTGGGTGTCCTAGTGTTGCTAAGGTATTGCTACTAAAGAGTTTGGGAATAACTGTCTAAGTTCTAGAAGCTATACAGGTATCTATACTGGGAAGTGTTCTCTGCTATTTAAACTTGAGATTACACTAAAGTGAGAATATTATCATCAATATCAAGACTTAGAATAGCTATACACCAAGCTAGAGAGTCATACCAGAGATGTTGCAGGCACTGACCCTTGCCTTACACCTCACCTCCTAGTATATTTGTCCCTTCATGAACTCTCTCACTACAGGTGACTCTCATTTGACCAGTATCTACTGAACATCCATCTCTCTACCTTCTGTAAATATCTCTAGCTGTAAATATCCCCTAGAAATTCACTAATGGGGTGAACAAGGCAGGGCAGGTCTGGTCAGCAGAACGGAGGGCACTACCTATGAAAACAAGATCCTGTGTGCTCTAAGACAGAAACAATGAGATACAGAGCAGAGTTCTTCAAACGTGAAAGATGCGGGTATTGAAAGGACTAAAAAGGTTTCAGAAAGTGACAAAGTGCTAAAGGACACAAATGAACAAAATGGAAGGCAGAGACCTGTTTAGGCCCACTTCCATGTCACAACAACATTAATCTGCTTCCAGAATCTATGCTCTGTGTAATAAATGCTTGTCCTGGTTAGCGTCAGTTGTCAACTTGACATACCCGGAAAGAGGGAACCTCAACTTACAAATGGCCTCCATTAGATTACCCCGTGGACCTGTCTGTGGGACATGTTCTTAATTACTGGTTGATGTAGGAAGGCCATCCCACTGTGAGTGGTGACATGCCTAGGCAAGCGCCCTGGACTACATAAGCAGCTAAGCAAGCTAAGCAAGCCAGTTAGCAGCATTCCTCAGGCTTCAGTTCCTGCCTCCAGGTTCCTGTGCTGCTGAAGTTCTGGACTTGACTTCCCTCACTGATAGAAGTGTCGCTTGGAAGAATAAGATGAAATAAGCACTTTCTTCCCAAGTTGGTTTTAGTCACACTGTTTTCTCACAGCAATAGAAAGCTAATCTAGACAGAGGCTGGTACCAGTATTGCAGGATACTACTGTGAAGGACCTGTCCATGGTGTTTTGGGGAGGACTGTGGAAATGTTTTAAATTTGGGGCTGGAAAAGTCATTGACTGCTCAGACCTTAATGAGCTATTGTGGGAACTTGGAATATAATACTGGAAGAGATGTGGATAATGGAGGCCTGGCTTGTGAAGTTTCACAGAGAAGCAAAGAATCTACTGGGCTGTTCCTGTGATAAACTGAATTAAGAACTTTTGAAAGTGAAATCTTTTGTGCTTTACTGGTAGCTGAAAAATCAGCTGCGATTTCACTGAAGTGAAATCTCCAGGGGAGTATCTCTTCAGGGCCAGCACACAGAAACTGTGGTCAAGAAGGAGTCAAGGCTGCATCTCAAGCTGAAAGCCAAACTTGGCAATGTATAAGCGTAGCCAGTGTGGTACTAGTCTAAAAGCAGGAAAGGGTCATGGAGAAAAGCTGAAGCTTTGCAACCTTTGAGACCATTGGTGAAGGTACAGCCTCAGGTGCAGTGAAGACCCCAGCATTATAGATAACAGTGCTATGGGACAATCTTCTAGGACAACAGGTATGAGATGGAACCAATGTGAACCTATGAGGCAAGCTCTGTGCTGTGTACAGCAGTCAAAGAAGCAAAAATGCTCAAGCTCTTTAGAGCCCAGAAGATCCTGTGTGCTGGTTTTACTTTAAAAGTGTGCCCTGGTTTTTCTCTCTTGAAATAAGACAGTATGTAACCTGCTTTGAATTTTACAGGAGCCCATGGTTAAGAAACCTTTTAAAGAGACTCTGAATTTCTACACTTCCAATTTGAATTTTTTAAAGACTGTGGAAGTTTTAAAGTTGTGTTATGTTTTATACTGTGATATTATCAGGAGATCTCAGGGACAAGAAATGGAAATGTTATGGCTTAATAATGATGTGTTTGTCAACTTGACAAGGGATCAATGTTGCTGGAGAGCTGCAGTTGTCGACAAATCTGGAAAGACTGGAACTTTAGTTGGGGAATTTCCTCTATCATACTAGCCTGCAGACATGTCTGTATTTTATTTTACTTTATTTTGTTTTGCCTGCATGTATGTTAAGTGCACCATGTCATGTGATGTTCAGAGGCCAGAGGCATCTGATCCCCAGACTCTAGATCCCTTGGAACTAGAGTCACAGATGGCTGCTGGCTACCATGTGTGTGCTAGGAACTGAATCTGGGTCCTCTACAAAAACAGCCAGTGCTCTTAACCACTAAGCATTCTGGAGGCATTTTCTTGATTGTTGAGTGATGTGGGAGGGCCCAGTCCACTTGGGCAGGTGGTCCTGGGCTGTGTAAGAAAGCTGGCTGAGCACAGACCAGAGAGAGGATCAAGCCAGTAAGCAGTGTTCCTCTGTAGTCTATGCTTCAGTTCCTGCCTCCAGGTTCCTGTCCTGAGCTCCTGCCTTGGCTTCCCTTGTTTACGTAAGGTGTAAGACGCTTAATAAATCCTTTCTCCCTCCCCAGATTGGTTTTGGTCAGTGTTTATTCCAGCAATAGAAAGTTAACTAGAACAGTGTCCTAAACTGAAATATCTATAGCCCCATTCCAATAAGGTCTTCGCCATTCAAGACTCTTCCATCAGCTCCAAGTGGCCTGTATGCTCTCCCTCATTTCTAGTATTATTTTCCACAACCACTGCTGGCCAATCAACTTCCAGAATGATAGAGTTGATAGCTGGATAGAGTTGATGGCTGAATTCAGCAACAGTCACAGTTTATGCCTAATATGCCATTCATCATCAGACCTATGGAACCACAGTACCTAAAAGCTGCACACCCACACACAGTTAAGGACCTGTGAAAGCTCCTGGGTAGCAAGTGAATACTGCACATCTTAGAGATTCATGCCAAGAGACTGACAAAGGACTAAATTATGGAAATATGGAGGAAGTAAATTGGAAGCTGCTCAAGAAGTGGCCTTTAGGTGACAGTTCGGAAAGAAAGAACTACAAGAAGACTGACACATAAGGATACAGAATTGTAAATAAGAGGACTGAAGGGATTTGACAGTCTTTTCCCAAGGAAAAGTCATATCAACAGGGTTTCAAAATCAGCCCCAAAGGCTGCTGGCAGATTAGCTAACACACATCATATTACAAAGTTGTACCTCTCAGGACCTATGACCCCAATACAACAAACTGAAGAGACTAATATAAACACATTGAACAATCTCAATGCATAGGGCTCATTTTATATTAACCTTTACAAAATCTATTGGGGAAAACTTGACTCCTATGGATTAACCATTCATATTATCAGTATCATTGATGCTTTCTTGAGTATTAAACAGGCTAAAGCAGAAAGAATTCCAGGCCATCCTGGGCTACAATAGTAAGACTCATGTCTTTCTACTCAGCACCTCCTTTTCTTTTTTCTTTTTTAACAATAGATCAGTAAAAATACAAGCCACCAAGTCTGACAACCTGATTCAATCCCCATGGCCCAAATGGTGGAGGTAACTGACCCCCACAAGTTGTTCTCTGACCTCCACATACATGCACACTATAACAAGCATGCTCACACTCAAAAAACAAGTAAATGTAAAAACAAAATTGGGGGCAGGACCAGTGAGATGCTCAGCTGGCAAAGGCACCTGCTGCAAAGCCTGACAACCTGAATTTGATCCCTGGGACCGTTGTGGTAGAAGGAAAGAAATATCTCCACTAGGCTGCCCTCTAACTTCCACATATGCAACATTACATGTACACAATCCACACATATTCACACATAAACAAAATAGATAAAGATGTAACTTTAAAAGATGTGTGCCTAGCACGAACCCTGGGTTCCACCCCAGCACCAATTTAAAAAAAAAAGAAAACTTCTCAAACTAAGGCTATGAGACAGTACAGGGAGGGAGGAGGGAGAAGGGAGGAGGTAGGACGGAGGACGGAGGACGGAGGAGAAGGAAGATTAGAAATTGCAAACTCATGCAGAAGGAGTAAGGAATTCCTGCACACAAAAAAAGTAAGTAAACTGCACAAATGTAAGAAGAGCAGCCATTTTCAAAATGTGTGGTCTCTGGGCTCTTTTAAACTAGCAGCGGTTATTAAAGACCAAAAGAACTGCTGTGTACATGAGTTTTAGATATGCATGGGTACTTTACTAGAAATTAAATGCAAATAGTAATTCCTATAGATAATACAACCATTACATGTGAAAATTTTTTACAAAAAATCTGTTTCTCAGGCGGCAGAGATGGCTCAGTGGTTAACAGTGCTTGCTGCCCTTCCAAAGGACCTGAGGGGTTTGGTTTCCAGCAACCAAGTCCTGCAGCTCACAACAGCAAGTAACTTCAGCTCCAGTTCTAGCTCCAGGGGAGCCAACATCCTCTTCTGGCCTCTATGGGGAGCCCTGCCCTGAATTCCTGACTTGGCTCTCTCGATGGCGAGCTGTGACATGAAAGTGTCTCTTCCCCAAGTTGGTTTTGGTAAGAGTGGGTTTATCACAGCACTAGAGAAGCAAACCAGAATGCATACTCAGACACAAATACTCTGGAAATATCTGTCCGGAAAGAAAACTAGTCAGGCAGGAGTTTAACATTACTTCATTCATTCACATGCTTTTGCAATTCTTTAACAAAGGGCAAGAATTACTTTAGAGTTAAAACCAAAAGAAAAGGGGCATTTATTTATTTAATCACCTGTGACCCATTCTTTTTAATATCAAACTATTGTTCAAAGTATGCATAGACAAAGTATGAATTGGTTAGTTTGGTTGGTTGTTAAAAAAGGGAAAAGGGCAAAAATTACAGGAAGCAGGGCAGGTGATCCTTCTAATCTTGATCTACATACAGATTTTTTAAGGCACAAATGGATGAATGATAAACAACAAACCATCAAAATTAAGAAGTTCTGTGCTTTGCCAGAACATTAAGAAATCCTATCAGTCTTGTCTACTCAGAAGCCACATGGTTGATTCTAATCCCCCAGAACTTTGGAATGAAACTGTACTTGGAGACAAGCTGTAAAGTGACATCATTAAGGAAGGACTAAAGGAAGTGAGAAAGGAAAGAAGCATGATCAAGGCAGAAGAGCGAGGTGATGGGCAAGTATCCCTAGTTTTGCAGTACATACCCAAAATGTGTGAGTAGCCCAGGATTTCCAAAGTCCTGCAGTTCAGTGGGCTAGGGTACATCACATATACATACACCCCAGGGCCCATACCCATGGCTGTAAGAAAAGCAACATCCCAGGTACACCTGATGACTGCAGAGAGTAATATGGGAAAAATACATGTGGGAACGAGGCTGGGCCTCCCAGCCTAGCAGACAAAATAAGGTACAACAGAACCACAGATGGAAGACTGGCCTTCAATACAGCCTAGGATGAAAAAGAAAAAAAAGCAACAATGATTCTGTTGGGAAATCAAAAACAGAATGCTGTGGGGGAGCAACCTACAGGCCTGCTATTCTACTACACAGTCAGCATTCACTAGAAAAGGCTTGCCACTAAATCCCACACAGTCAAATCACAAATGAACCACATTATTCAGTACAGCTTAGTTTTTTGTTTTGTTTTGTTTTCTTCCCTCTCTTAATGGTTTAAGAGTGTGCTGTAATGGTCACATCCTGGTTATATTCCACAACTGAGGGAAGGGACTGAGTTTATAATCTAAAAAGAGATAGGAAATCAGCTACATTTCTCTATCCTTAAATATCCCTGCTACCACCTCCTAGGGTTTAAACATTCCTCATATAAAGGATCAGCCCAAAATGAGCTGGGGCTTTTTAATTTGCTGTTTGTTTGAAGTCAGCTTCAGTCAATGCTTAATGCAGATGCTCCCTGACCCTTCGCTAAAAATACTGTACAGGATTTGGGCTCAAACTAATCTCTAGAAAATTCTTTAAACACTTACAAAATGCACCAGGCAGTATTCTAAGCATTTCTATTAAAACTCTAAGTCAGGTATAGTGACATATGCCTTCAAGTATCCCAGAAGACGTACAACTACTTTAACAAAACTGTTAATCAAACAGATTCATATACCTAGTGTCTATAATGCCAATGCCAAAGAAGAGAAACATAATGGTTGGAGAGACGGCTCAGCAGTTAAGAGTACTGGTTGCTCTTGCAAAAGACCTGGGTTTGATTCCCAGTACCCACATGGTGATTAACAACTGTCCATGACTACAGTTATAAAATGCCCCCTCTTGACCTCCTCCACCACTGCAAAACACCAGTGCACACAGTTACACATGCAGGCAATACAGGTAAAATTACAATAAATAAAAATTTTTAAACAATAAAAGGAGTCTAAGAGAACTATAACTTAAGTATACACAGAACCAGTTAACCAGAGCTTCATATATGTTGAAAAAAACCACTATGAGCTCATACTTGCTATAATAAATTAGTCCAGGGAGTGATAGATGACTCCTAAACTTTCACCCAGTTCTTTAATCAGATCTAGCAATGAAAGGGGCAAAAGCCCACATCTTCTTCTTGTCATGCTGCTCCTTGAAAACCAAAGTCAACCAAGTGATCATTATATGACTCCACAAGATCTTTGGTTCTTCTGAGATTATGTTTGTATTTTTTAACTTTCTGATGTTTTAAGGATTTTGAGACAGGGCATCATTGAGTTGCCCAGGCTGGCCTCAAACCCCTGGACGCAGCACATATAGGTACTAGAGTTGTTCACCACCACACACAGGTCATTTACCTGGGTTTCATTCTGCCAAACAGGAGCTATGAGAATTTTTCCATCCTCTCATAAAATACTAGATACTTAACTTTGCCAAGAACCCCTTCCAATTAGACTATTACAACTCCCACCTATCATTAAATTTCTCTATCTTTATTTGTCATTGTTAATACAGCTTTGACTAAGAGTACAGCACACCAAAAACTGTGTATGACAGTCATGAGATTGGAAAAAAGAAAAGATTGTGAATTAAATTATGAAATACTCAAGTGCAGGCAGCTTGATTTCACTGCTACAGATACTTGGGAAACAACAGAAGTAATAAAAAGATAAGCTGTATCTTGTGACCCAAACAAAAAACTCATTAACTATTTCCTGGTCAAACAATATGAATTACACTGCTCTAACCCAGAAACCACAGGTAAGCATGCAAGTTCACATTAATGAAACATGTGCTGCAACTCTGAGCATTTATGTGGCAAGAAATCAGCCTCCATGTAAAAGCAAGCATATCATACATGACAGTTCTTTCTGAGGCTAAGAACACAGCTCAGTGATGAAACGCACGCTTTACCGAAACGCACGCTTTACCATGTACAGTGTCCTAGGTTCCATCCCCAGACTCAATGGTGGGGAAATTTAATAATTTATTTCTTCTGGCTAGATGTAAAAACAAGGACACCCCCTAACTTCACCCCTCCCCTCTAAAAAAGATGACTGCTTATATGGGTACTATATGATAATCTGGTGAAGAGCCAGATCATCTATGCCTGGTAGTATTCAAAACTCAAACTGCAAAACGCTTGCAAAGACGTGGTTATTTTCTTTTATGGGCTTCTGGTACTTTCACTTTGCTCATGACACACCTACTACTACAAAATACTACTTCTCCAGTCAATGCATACATAGCTTGAGTGAATCCTGTTATGATACACTGTCTTCCTGTTCCCAAAGTTAAACACTAAAATTTATAGTACACTCCCAAATAAAGAGAGACAAATGAACCAATACGGGAAGATTACTACAAACTGCAGATCCTATTTCATATGCAAGTTCAAGAAAACATAACAGTATGTGTCCCTGGCTGAAAATATTCTAGACTTCTCTTTATTGATTTTATTTTCATATGCAATACATGTAAGTTAAAAACATATGGTGAACTCCACAAATGAAATACAGAGTAATTATTCCTTATATTATCCTTTTTGAATAACATCTAATGGAGATACTCAAGAAAGATTCCTGATTAGATAAGGAGGAAACATTTTATGTCATTAGCTATACAGTTTCATCTTGTTTAAAGACTGCATTGTACATAATGAATACCAGATGAGCATAAAGCACAGTAGGTTTCAAAACAACCTACAAATCGCATTTATGTAGCTGCTTGATAATGAACAGTCAACATTTCACCTCCTGCTTCAAACCACTTATGACAGTCCCCCTCCCCCAGCTATCAGCATACCCTCACTAAGTATAGACTGTACTCGGTTTTTTCAAATGTTTTTCTACTCTCACCCAGACAGCCTACAAACTGCCTGATTAAATTCAAAAATTCTGTTTTAAATCAGACAAGGCAGAAGCAAAACGGGGTTAAACCTAGCTTGGGTTACCACCAAGACCTTACTTATGTCTTAACTACTAGTTCTTGAAACTGTCAGAAAAATTAAACTCCAACACATTTTCCAATCTCTTCCAAGCCCCACGGATCCTCAGTGTTCATCAGAAGCAGAAGCTAGTCAGCTGGGCTTGTGAGCAGGTGACCGCCCACCATGTTTTTAAGATCTGAAACACACTGAGAAAGCAATCTAAGGCAATGGGAGCTGAAGTTAACCAGGTTCTAATGACAGAGCTCTGTGTGTCAGTTACACCAATTCTCTTCTAATCAGGGTGAGACAAATTATCTTAGGTCCTAGCTGCAGTTCAATAGAGTCAAAGGGTGAACTTCTCAGAAATGAGGTTAAAGATGCAGCAAAGCAAAAAAGCCTGATGACTGCACAGGATTTACATAACCTGTGACCGCTAATTAGGCAGTAAGCTAAAGGGCAGTTCTCAGATTAAACTTTTCCCTCCAGCACAGGTCTCATTTCCTAAATTTTAGTCTAGAAACCACAGCTTCACACACCTAACAGCTGGTGCAGACATGCAGGAAACAGTGGCACGACAGACAAGAGCTGAGAGCACTTTCTTTTAAAGTATACTCAAGGCGGAACTCAAGGTCTGTCTTCCCATGTTTAGAAACAGTGAAACATCTGTGCTTGCAGACCAAGAATGTCTTTGATGTAGCCTACACTGAATTCTCTAACATTCTATAATATGGTAGCTATCTCCCTCCTCATAAGGAAGTTAAGCCATAAAAGCTAGTAATCCTGCTCTCAGAAAGGACCAAAGGCCTCACGGGCCTCTTTCCCCAGTTAGCCTAGAAAACTGACTGGAACTGAATGTCTAGGCTGCTTCCTTGTGCCCTTTTAATAAGGCCAACCACAGCAAAGAAAACAGAAATCAGTGGGAAATGCAGAGCCTTCTGCCACTGGGATTCCCAGCAGCCTTTGGACAAGTCATTATGGCTGTCTGGCTCCAGCTCTCAATAACCACCATCCCCCTTTCTTGCCTACCCACACCACCCTCCAAGATCAAAAGCAGCACTTACTGTTTATAACATCATGGGCAAGCAGGGAATCCCAAGAGGTTTTTGTTACCTTTCCCACCCTTCACTGTCTCTACTCCAGGAACTTTTTTTTTTTAAAGAACAGGCCAACCCTACATAGTCAGGACCATGAATTAATGCCTGTTCCCTGGCTGAAAAAGGATGCTTCTCTGAGAGGCCCAGGCAGCATGGGGGCACCGCTGATAGATGGCAGAGTGTAGTTCCCAGGCTCCATTTCTCAACCACTATACAGCCTCCAAGGAGGCTAGTGAAGCTATGAGGCAGGCTTCTCCTGCTGTAGACAGGTGGCAGCAACCACCACCAAGAAAAGCAGCCAGCAACAAATAACCTAGCCTGGAAGTTTTCACCGAGTATATAAAGTGCTTCTGTCACATCTGAGAGCACATGTCCACCAAGTGCTGACCCAGCCCTTCCTCCCCCTGCACACACCTTTTCAATCTAGTATGCTATGATGTACCCTTGTGCCCTACCTGGGCCCTGCATTTCAGCGTTTACTTTGAAGTTTAAATATAAACGGCAGATGTTTGTTTAATCACTAGCATTCTCACAGTTGTCATATTGTTTGGGTTGGGGGGCGGGGGCATGCTCAAGGCCCCACACCACCAGTGAATCCAAGCAGCAGACCTCACTAGCAGATTTCTCTCCTCACCTGCAACAGCCAGTAACAGAGACACAGCAGCTTGAGGTATCAATACAATTCTAAGGAACCAGGAGTGGAAATGCTCCTCTCCCTGTCCCACCCACTACCAGCTTTGTGCAACAAACATCCCCAATCAGGAGGTAAAGGATGGGAAGGTCGAACAAATGCCCAGACATCCATAGCATCTCTCTCACTAGAAAACTTTTACCCACAAAAATGAACTCAAACTAAAATCTAAATACACTCAGAGACTTAGAGGATTTTGTAATCTCTGGCTAAGATAATGGAAGAAAACTCCAGTAATGTGATGTTCTGGAGGCAAAGTAACTACTACTGATCATGTAGCAAAACAGAAGTTACGTTCAAGAGGAAAACTCCACATTTACTGCAGTAAAAGGAAATTTTTCGGGGGGGGGGGGCTTGGGCCTATTCCTAGAGAGTTTTAGAGGAAATTATTCTCACCACTATGTTTGCTGAATGTTTATGGTTTCACACAAAAACATCTGTATGGCTTGCCTGCAAATCCATAGATCACCTTCAAACACTCCTATGCTAAACCATAACCACCTGGAGAAGTCAAACTACTGTAAATGAGAGTTGCATTTTCAAACTAAACAGAAAAATACCTGACATATTAAGTGTTTTACAGATAAGATTTTTGAGGTGACCTGAGAGCTGTAACTTACTACTTTCTCAAGGGGATTTTCAGAGAGGATCAAGAAAAATTCAAGTCTTACTTAGGAAAATTATTTCCATTGCTAAGCTGACAGATCAAATTAAATGCATACAACAAATGACTCTTTCTAATTCTAAGAAAGTGACAGAACAGGAAAGTACATAACAGCCAATACTTAAAAAGCACCTACATGAGAACTCAGTCCAAACCAGGCATTAGTCACTGAAACACCCCAGCTACCCTAAACTAAAAGTACTACTGCTTACTCAGTATTAGCTCCCTTTTCAAGTAAGGCAAGTGCTTGCTTGCTGCCTGGGCTGGCAAAATGATTAGCTCAAGGTCATGCCAGAGGCAGATCTGACCCAGATCATAGGTTCAAGCCTTTCTCCCAACCAAATCAGACTCTGCCTGTGGAGAACTAAATAGCTGAGCTCATTAAGGAACTGACCACATTACAGAAGAAAAAACTCATTTTCTGAGTCTGAAAACAGGGTACTGTTTTCAGTTGTTTAATTTAATACAAATCTGCCCTATTGAGGCCTCCCTCTCCCCTACACCTGTTCTGCATGCACAATGAGCACAGGAAACAGGTAACACCTCTTTCCTTAACCATTTTGGTTAGTTGGAGGAAAAATGTGTAGCACCCACATTTTCTGATACTACCTCTATCATTGGCTTTTAAGAAGCATAAAGAATAAGGAATAAACTGCCTGTAAAATGACTGAAGAAGAAATCTTCACTACAAGATCTCCTTGATGATAGCTAACAACTTGGTTTGAAGCACCAGAGAATCTGTATTTTATGTATCTTTTTTAAGCAAACAGGTACCTTGGCAGGCACAAAACCCAAGTACCCAGTTCATTTTAATTGTAGTTAGCTAAGAAAATATTAAGCAGCATGACAGTACTTGATAAAGCGAAACAAAGCTGGACCCTTGATACCTACGTTCAAACCCTGACTTCAATTTATATCCTCTCATAATCTCTCTGGAGAATCAATCTGAACACATAAAGACTAATTTAAAAAGTATTACCTTCTTTCATAGATTTGACAATCATAAGTTGCATTTCCAAAGCCACCAATAGCAGGTACTGAAAACCGAGGACAATATACTAGTCGTACCCACTTGCTCGATGAATGCACTTTCCTAATTCTCATTACACTATCAGGATGAAATATTAAATTGAATTAGAGAAAACATGTAAGAAAGAACTGGGCAGTTTGTTGGTTGGTTGTTTTTTAAGTTAGATCAAATTTATATTCTTACTCAGCATAGATATGCAATATATCTGGAGATGAGATATACAATGTGTTAACTGGAAGAATCTGGATTTTGTTTTTCTAATCTAAAATTTGTTACTTTTTTTCACTTGCTGCAATTTAAATGAATGATTTTAAAGTCTCAGATTCTAAAATTTTTATGTATTTTTTCATTTTTAATATTTTTGCTCATTTCATAATAACATTAATCCTCCCATACTCTATTCATTTCTGGAGGTAACTCAAGACCACCATAACTTCTGGAACTTATAGCCTAAAAGGCACTTGAACTAGCTGAAAACACTTTATTTCTGGAGTCATGCCCACATGCCAGCTATGAAAAGTACTCTGGTGCACCCTAGGTACATGATCGATCCTAAATAAACAAGTTAGGGTTAAAGTCGACTCCGCATTCTACCCTAGAATTCATGACTATACTATGATTTCTACACTGAAGAGGAAAGCCCTGTATGAAACTGTAGCTGCTTTGATGAGGCAACAAGTCACTGTCTCATAATGTCACACCAAGCTAGCTCTTTAAACTTGGTGGAGGATGAGGCCTGGCTAATAGGTTCACAATAAGGTAAAACAACATCACAAGGAGACCACAGGTTCTTGAAATACAGTTCCCCACAGACAAGTGGGAACACTAAGGTATGTTTCTTTTGGTGTCCTCCCTCCCCTCACCCCTTCCCTGGGGAGGCTGAGTGCTGGGATGTATGCTGTAATGATTTCTTTTTTTTTTTTTTTTTTAAGATTGTTTTTCAAATTATATGTATATGTGTCCGTGTGTGGGTATGTGCACTTGAGAGGCAGGTGCCCAGAGGTTAAGGGCATCAGATGCTCCTAGAGCTGGAGTTATAGGGGGTTGTGTGCCATCCAATGTAAGTGCTGTGGGTGCTGGGAACTGAACTTAATGGCTAAACCATCTCTGCAGCCCTGTAACTGTTTCTTAAAATGCAACCAATTTCTGTATACAGGGGGCAACTCTACCAAGGCCTCCTATTCTCAGTTTATACATCACACTCTATTCGGTAACTCCACAAGCTTTCTGTCACAGCATCCATGCCTGCCTACATGCTTAGATTGAACTGCAACTCATGGCATTTTGGTACTGACAGCAAATTTCCCAGAAATTAGCTATTCTCCTGTAGGGGAAATCACCAATGGAGTACCGGTGACATCCATGTCCTAGGGCTCAGTGTTTTCTCAGTGCCTCTGATAATAGCCAGAGCTGACACATTATTACTTAACAGAGGTCACTCACTGGTTCTCAATATAGCACTTTCTTCATATAAGAAAATGAGATATTAATGTTTGTAGACCAGCCATACACATATGAAACATCGAATATTAGTCTTTTCTTCAAACACTATAAATATTTTATAAGGAATTCTAATGTTCTAATTATCTCCCTTTCTAATCTTCTGATTGCCCCTAACATCCACCCTATAAAACTTTTGGTTATATAAAAAGGAAAAAATGGGCTGTAAGGATAGCTCAGCGATTAAGAGCACTGATTGCTCCTACAGAAAACCCAGGTTCAATTCCCAGCACCCATATGGTGGATAACAATTATCCTTAACTCCAGTTCTAGGGGATCCGACACCCTCTTCTAACTTCCACAGGCACTGCATGACACGGGTGCACTTACACACATTCAGGGGATATACTCATAGCCACAAAATAAAAATAATAAAATAAATTAAATGGAGGAGGAGGAGGACTGACCACCACCATCGTCGTCGTCGTTGTTGTCGTGGTCGTCCTCCTGGTGAATTCCAGGAATTGATGGCCTGGGAGTGAGAGGAAGACTAAGCCCTTTCCCCTTTTTGGTCAATTCCTCCTCTCTCAACCCCCATTCTCCTTTTCTTCCTTTGTGCAGATTCTTAGCCAACTGGGAAAGATTGTGAAGTCAGACCCCAGCCAATGGGAAAAGACACAGTACACAGTACATGGCATTAGGAGTTAGGATAAAAACTTGTCACACCACCTATTCTGTGGGTTGCTTGTCCATCTCTCTGTTGTGAGATGTGTACCCTTCTGATCAGAAGTAAAGGTTTGCCTTGTCCAGAAGCTTTCACTGAAGTGGTGGTGGTCTCTTCCTTGAGACTCTAACAGAGAGATTCAATAGAATGGAGCTCTCTCATCAATAAAAATGGCATTTGCAGAAATTATTAAACCTATTCCTTAAGGCTCCACGATCTCACCATTCTGAGTCTGCACATTCTGTCTATCCATCAGACAGGGGACATAGTTAGACACTCAGAATACTAAAGGAAGAAAAACTCAACTTCAGGGCCAACCTGGGCTACATATCAAATTGCACACCTACCGAGGTTACATGTCTGAGAGGGAGAAGGGGAATTTTTTTAAGGGGTGGGGGCGCAGAGGATCAGTTGCCCAGCACTGAGCTCCACAATATACCCAACACCCTACCACTGCCATCTCTTAAGAGTGCTCAATTCTTTTTCCTAAAATGTTAGGTTTCAAAGCAGGCAGCATAAAGAACCCACAGACTTTACAGAAGACCCTTTGGAACTGGACTTGCAATCATTTCTTTCTTCCTCCAACTCTTAGTTTGGGGAGCCTAGTATCACAGAGAAAATGGAACCCGACTGGGACGTTTCCAAAAGGATAAGAGAGAGGAAGGGACAGAGAAAGATGTACACAAGAAGAAACAGAAAGAGACTACTGAGCCACAAAAGCAACTATTAAAACAAACAGCATGAATCCAAAACCAAACAAGGCAATCTAGGCATGTGGCTATCTGCACTTACAGAATGCTTTACAGCATGGCTCTAGAAATCAGGTCAGTGTTGCCCAGGAGCAGGAAGGAAAGGAAGAAGAAGACACTGCCATGAAACAGAGGAAAATCTCAGATGTTACATGGCTGGTCAAAAGTCAACCCAACCCAGACACCTGAAATAGATGTACTTGTAAATGAGACTTCAATTACTGGATTTCCTAAAAATCTAAACAGACAACTTTTTTTTTTAAGATGTCAATAATAAAGGCTAGCAAGATGGCTCAGTAGGTAAGAGTTTGCCACCAAGCCTGATAACCACCTACATTGGATCTTTGAGATCTACACCTTGAATAGAAACAACTCACAGAAGTTGTCCTCAGACCTCCGCATGCATTCATGTACACCCATACACTCACAACCCCCACAAAATAAATAAATGTAATTTTAAAAAAATTTTAAGAGAAGTGCAAAGATAATACTGAGTTGCAACCACTTCAGTTAACGGATTTTCCTGGAAAGAAGCCATCACAAAATGAATACAAGTCAATGCCAAAAGCCACACCTTTGGTGAGCAAATCCAGAACTTAGTCCAAATGTGGGAAAGTTCCCAAGCTTCACACTGTTAAAATCAGCTTATTAAAGAAATATTTACAGTACCAATTCCCTTCCAGGGCCTAGCATATTTGAAGGAAAAATGTTTTTCTTTATTTAAAATA
Source organism: Eospalax fontanierii (assembly GCA_035773235.1). NCBI lineage: Eukaryota > Metazoa > Chordata > Mammalia > Rodentia > Spalacidae > Eospalax > Eospalax fontanierii. The sequence goes on from CM069547.1 coordinate 10,380,302, forward strand.
AAAGAAGAAGACCTAGAAATCACTTCTGCAAGCTGCACTGGTTGATATTAGGGAGTTTGCTCTTGCACTGTGCAAAAAACAAAAAAAACAAAAAACCAAGTCGCCCCCACAAATAATCTAAGCAAGTTAAGGTACATCTGCAGATCTGTAATTCCAACATTAGGGAGAATGAGAAAGCATGGGCTACCCACAGTGAGACAGTCAAATCAAGACATAATGTTCACCTATGGAGAGGAAAGGCTTGTTTATACACTTTCAGACTGGGGTGGAAGGTGGGGAGTTGGAGAAGGCTTACAGAAGAATGGGCAGTGATCTTCCACCTGGCATTCCATCTCCCCAAAAAGCCCCATTCAATGTTGCACAAGGAAGGGCCTCTGAAGACAATGGCCTGCAACTATAGAACTATTACAGCAAATCGCCCTAGAGAATCTCAATTGAAATCTCTGCCTCCCGAAGGATACCCAGTCTCAGTATTACTTCTATGAAGGTTCTAAAGAGGCTTTGGGTAGATAGCCAAACACAAATGCTTAAAATCAGATTTAATATCAGCCATTGCCAGCCCACAAACTGAAGTCAACTTTGATTGAAACAATTTCCAAGCTATCACTAGAAGTGGCAATATCCATGATTCATTTAAAGAAAAGACGCTTGATCTAAATGTCAACTTCCAGAACTGGAGCACAGATATCCCAGGGCTAAGGGTAATATTTTGGCGACTGAAATTCTATTTCCTGGAAGATCTCAGTAGACCTCAGTCATCTCATCCATGCTTACACTTGCTCATGTGGGTAAAGACATCCTATTCTCCCCATAACTACCATCAGGAAATGCAAGGGTGAAACAGCAGGAAGAGAGGAAACAAGAGCTGTGCCAGCTTAAGAATCCTGTACCACAAAACAGGGTCACCTCTGACTCACCTGGTATTCTATGGGAATCACCGTTTCTGTTTTGGTTGGGAGAGGGCAGCCTGTTAATGCTATCTGCAAATGCTAGGTTCAACACACAACTAGCCCTTTTTCAAGAATACCAGAATACTGGTTTTCCTAATTTTATTATGCACAGTGCTTCATCAGGGAGGATTTTTGTACTGCTTTTTCTGCCAAGTTATGATAAAAACTAATATTCCTGTATTTTTACATGACTCTTATGCACATTTTGCTCTAATCTATAGCAGGAGGCAAAGGTATCATCAGAGCAGCACCTCTGGAAATTACATTAGCTACCTGGAGTTCATGTGTTTCACCAAAGAGGTCCAGCCTGAAAAACCCTCTCTAGACTTCATCTCATTAGGAGCTCATAATCCCCATGCCTACTGACTCCATGGCTGCCAGCTTTGGAAAAGGAAGACTCTAAACATCATTTTCTAAACCACAAAGTAATATGAGTTTACTGAAGAAAATACAGATATGCCTTATCTCCTGAGCACCATGCCCTCTCCCAGTCTCTTCTGTGCTGTTTCTCACCCACAGGTACTGAAAATGCCTATGAAACACACTGCTTGCTTCTATCAAGCAACCTGTTCTCATCCGCCCAATTCATACCAGCCAAGTAGCTACACAGTGTAAGAAACAGTAGATATTTTCTTTCAAACTCTGTAAAACTTGAAACTGGAAGGAATTCTAATCTTTTAATCACACCACACCCTGTAAGACTGGTTTAAGGAACTACTGTGACACATTCCTGAGCCTTGATGGCTTGAAGTGGAACTCTTCTCCCTTTGTGCCAACCAGGAAAGAATGTGAGTTCCGACCCCACCCAATGGGGAAAAGACACAGCTCTCTTGTGTTAGGGATAAGAGTTCCCCCAAGCTTCTAGGTCCAGTGTGTAGTTGCTGGATCTGACTGACACACAAGTCATCCTTTTGCAAAAGTAAAACCCACCTTGCCCAGTAACTTTCACTCTGTCCTTGTGTTCTTTGTGAGGTACTGAAGGGGTCTGTAGAACTCGCATTTTACTTCTGTGAAACACAGCAGAGTCTTCATCCGTTGCTCAGTATGGAGCACATATTCCTCTAAATTATGCCCACAAAACCCAAACAACATTCAAGTTCTTGCTGCTCCACCACGTGAGACTGTAACAACAGCCAGGCCTCTACCAAGTACTCAAGGCACAGAACAGAAGATTAGTGAAATTTCTTAGATAAAAACAAAGACAAAATAATATAAAACAGTATGTTTTGACTAAACAAAAATAAACAGTGTGAAACACTGCTGAATAGTAGTGTGGAGAGATTGCTGGAGATTGAACTAAGGACCTGTGCATGCTACTTAGGTGCTTTACTGAGCTATACCCTCAGCCTCATGAGCAAATCACCAGAAGTACAAAGAATTAAAATCTACATATGGTTTCCTACCTTGGTTTTCTCATTATGCCATTCAATATTCTGACTATCATCATTTTAATGACTGCATGAAAAAGATGCCCCACAGTGCAACCAACCCCTATTGGTTAGGCTTTTTAAAAGGTATTTTATTCTTTTTTATTTATTGGAGGAGGGGCACATCTTTTTGAGACAGGGTTTCCCTGTAGCCCCAGCAGGCTTGGAACTCACTATGTAGACAAGACTGATCTTGAACTCACAGAGATCTGCCTTCCTCTGCCTCCAGAGTGCTGGGATTAAAGGTGTCCACCACCGTTCCAGGCTTATTTTTTAAATTTATGTGTATAAGCCTGCATGTAGGTTGGTGTGTCTGTGTTGTGCAGTGCCCTTGGAGGTCAGAAGAGATGTCAGATTACCTGGAACTGGAGTTATAGATGGTTGTTTGCCACCATGTGGGTGCTGGGAAATCGAACCCAGGTCCTCTGCAAGAGTAGCCAGTGCTCTTAACCATTGAGCCATTTCTCCAGCCCCTGGTTACACTTTTTTCACTGTGCTCCACAGTGAAATGTACTTGATACAAATTCTTGTGGCCAAATATAAATGAAAGCCTATGGTTCCAGCAGCCCAGAGGCCCGGAGACAGAAGGTCAGAGATTGAGGCCATCCTGGGCTACTTTAGAAGAGACCATGTTTTTTGTTTTTTTTTTTTTGATTTTGTCTTTTTGATATAGGTCTCTCTGTAGCCACAACTGGCCTAGAACTCCCTATGTGAACCATGGTGGCCTCCATCTCAGAAATCCACATGCACTACCGCTCCCATTGAGACCAAGCCTCTAAATAAACAGCAAATAAAATGTAAATAAGTGAACAAAACCAAAGTGGCCTGAATGAAGTGGTATGCAACGAGTAAACCAGCTACAGCACATAAGCCTAACACATGGCTCAACAGACGAGGATACAACCAGAATCCCACACACAGAATGGTGATACAGCTGGAATCTTCAAAAAGAATGGTAGGCTATGGCTGGAAAGATGGCTCAGGTTAATGTGCTTGCTGATCTTCCAAAGGATCCAAGTTCAGTTCCCAGCACCTACATGGGAGTGGCTGGCTCACTACCTTTACGTCCAGCTCCCGGGGATCCCACACTCTATTCTGACCTCCACAGACAACTGAACACACACACACACGTGTAATTTTGGTGGGGACTGAAGACATAGTTCCAATGGTATATTTGCAGAACATGCATGAAGCCTTGGGTAAACTCTCTACCACATAAAACTGAATGTGGAGGAGTACACCTGTAGTCTCAGCACTCAGGAGGTGAGGCAGAAAGATCAGAAACTCAGTCATTCTAGGATACACAGTGAGTTGAAGGTCATCCTGGCCTACAGAAGACGCTGTTTCTAAAAGAAAGGATACAAAAGATACACCATAAGCCTGCTAGAAGAGAAGGATGAGCACTGCTGTGGACAAGAATGGAAGCATCTATGAGAAGGGGTTCTGTGAGCTAAATTCAAGAGGGTGGAATTTTCCCACGAACTAGCTAACATCCATCTTATAGCTGCTGCAGCCATTCATACTAGGGATAGGGAAAGAGCTGGGGACAGAGTCACAGGAAGGCCAGTCAGTCAACCATGAAGTGCATTCATGTTCAACTACTACTGTTTCAACCCTGTAGGAAAATCCCACCCTGCACAGCACTCAAGTTAAACCTGAGAAAGGTCCTATCAGCCAAGCACATTTACTGCTCACAAAATGCTTATAAGGAAAGCAATTTCCCCAAATGGCTATTTAAATACTGGGCTTTGTCATTTGTCAGTGACATGTTATTTTTCATACAACTCCAGATCTCCCAAAATGGGAAGGATCTGACTTAGCCTGGCAATGTCACACTCCATGTTGCTTCAAACAACAAATGTAACAGCAATGATGCTAACAACAACATTCCTCTAATATTCAACAGATCAACTGTCAGTATTTAACCACAGGACAGAAGAGGAATAGCTCCTTCTGGATTTCTATCAACCTTCATATGTAAATGAGATATGTAATAAAACTTTTTAAAAGCTTAAAGTAATATAAGGGAATGAAGAAAGCAACTTTGCATTTCAGTACTTTTGAAAAGCTAGGGGCTTTAGAGAGGTTGGGATTAGAAAAGTAACTAATAATAGCATCAAATTGTTGATAATTAAAACAAGGATCTGGAGTCAAAATGGCTGAGATTTATACCTCTCTGGCTTTAATTTCCTCATCTCCGTTAAGGGATTAATGATACAATCCTCACATGCAAGTTAGGGATAAAATCAGTCCCTACATGAAAAATGCCTGTGGTACATAGGGAATGCTAAACATTTATCACCACATCAGTGAAATCTACATGTATACTTAATCAGGGATGAAGACCGTGACAATAACAAGACTTGCTTTAGAGATTATTTTTAAAACACAGACGGGGCTGGAGAGATGGCTAAGCAGTTAAGAGCACTGGCTGCTCTTGCAGAAGACCTGAATTTAATTCTGTTCCTGGCTTGATGGCTCAAAATTGTGTGTAATCTCCAGTTCCAAAGGATCTGACACCCTCCTTGAAAAAAAAGAAAGAGAAAAAAAGACAGGGTTTCCCTGTAGCCATAGCAGGTCTTGCCTCGCTATGTAGACCAGGCTGGCCGCCATCTCACAGAGATCTCCTGTCTCTCCCTCCTGAGTGTTGGGATTGAATATGTGTGCTACCCCACCCAAGCTGATGCCTTTTTCTGGCCTCTGTGGGCACTGCACACACCTTGTACACAGACATGCAAGCAAAATACTCATACACAAAATTAAAATAAAATTTTAAAAGATGCTTTTAAAAAATTATTAAAATTCACACAGAACTAACTTCTAACAGCCCACCTTCTTGTAGCCATTTATGAATCAGTAGTTTAAATCTCATAATGAAATGCATCAGATACTGGCTCCCAAACTAGCACAAAGGACTTTTGAAAAAAAAAATAATAATAATCAGTAAGATAAGAGGGAAAATACTAAGGAAAATGAGTGGGGCTGGAGGGATGACTCGGCCATGCTGCTTTTTCAGACAAGCTAGGTCCAGTTCTCAGTACTCATGCCGTCAGTTCACAGCTGCCTGTAACTCTAGCCTCAGGAGCTGGGACACTGTCTTCTGGACTCCTTGGACACCTGCATTGATGTGTGCATACATATACACATTAATAAAAAAATAAAATATAATTTTTTTCTAAGCTTATTTTTGCTAATGATAATTTTTTTTTCTTTAAATAGTTTTTGCCTAGAAAATGTAAGTACACCACGTGCATGCAGTGCCCTCAGAGGTTAGACAAGGGCATCAGATATCCTGGAACTGGAGCTACAGGCAGTTCTGAACCACCATGTGGCTACTTGGAATTAAACTTGGGAACTGTGCAAGAGCAGCCAATGCTCTTAATACCAAGCCATCTCTTCAACCCACAAAATAAAATACTTTTAAAAACAAAAAAAGAAAATGACTATAAGCTTCTAAGGAACAGTGTAACTACGGAGACTGTCTCTGTCCTGGTACCCAGTGCCCTTCATTCAGAAGACTAAGAAAAAAAAACTTACAATGAAAATGTAGACACCAGTGAGGCTGCACATCAATCAATATTAGAATTGAGGCCCAGAGTCTGAAACAGAGCCCCAGCACTGAGGAGGTCATCATAGAGGGATTATGAGTTCCAGGCACAGGCCACTGAGATTGTTCTACAGGTGAAGAGACTTGTTGCTAAGCCAGGTCTCACATAATGGAAGATGAAAGCTGTCCTCTGATAGGGTGAATTGCGCACACACACCACAACGCAGCAGAGAGAGAAATATAAGAATAAGGAGTTCCAAGCCAGCAAAAGCTACACAATGAAACACTGACTCAATAGGTACTAAACAAACTAAAACCTTAGAGGTCTGGGGTGGGGAAAACTAAAGAAGAACACATAGTTTACCAGTGTTTTGTTTTACTTGTCCTCTGAGTAACACCAGAAAAAATTCAGTTTCAGGCCACAGTGTCTATAAGTAAAATACCTAACCCTCTGAAGTCCTTAGGCCTGATAAACTCTGCACAATTATGAACTCTGCAAACCAACTGAAACCAGGCCCTGCTACACTAGCAAATTTGAGTCTATTATACATTCCCTGCTAGTAGTAATAATAACTATGAAATTGGACTAATCAAAGAACGAACCTAAGTGAACACATTAAAAATACAAAATTTCCTCCATAGGCTAAAACATTCTTAATAGAAGTATATCATAAGAAAAGGGAAATAACCAGGCACTTCTAAAACCTCAAATCACAAAATTAGACCAGTCTAATTTCAAGTGGGTGAGATAAACAGATGTCGGGTTTTTTTCCAAACCACAATCCCCTCCCCAAGCAGCGGTCTAAGGAATTTTAAAGTTAAGTGCAATATCCTACAAACAAAAGCAAGAAAATACAAAAACTTCTAAGTGTAAGCCATGAGAAATCATAGGCTCGCCTCCCACCTGTACTCTCCACGCCACTTGCAACTAGATTCTGTGTACACTTTTCTCCTCTCTCTTGTACAGTCTTGCCACACCTGTTTAAAAGCCAAAAATAATCCAAACCTAATCTATGGTATTGAAGACAGTTACCAGCTACAGTTGATAAGATTCCTTTTCTTGAGTCTAAGTACTGGTTAAACAGGTGTGTTCAGTTTGCTTAAGTAAAAGCTCAAGATTTTTTATACCTGAAAATAAACTTTAAAAACCAGTATTTCTTACCTTTCCACATAACGTTAACTAAATACCATCATCCTTATAAAATATGTGCAATCAACAACTACTAGTTTGATGATAACAGAGAAGATTGCTTAGCTGGGGCTGGTGAAAGGATGGAACTGCATAACTTCCGGTTCCTGCTTCTCAGGGTTCAAGGACCATCAAGACACACCACATAATTGTCTCCCTAAATAAAACACTGCTGTCCCTGTGAAAATTCAAACAACTGCCAATAGTGATCATGTACTAAAACAGAAACTGTTTGCCACCAAAACCCCAGAAAAACTGTAAACCCTGAGAAACCACTGGTACAGCTTGTCAAAACCTGGCATTTCAGAAAGGACACTCTTTCCCCACAAGTAAGTCCCCAAAAATGTAAACAGAATTCTTAGCATTAAAAAAAAAATTAATTAAAAAAAAAATTCGCAGCCAAACCCATAATACTGAAACTAGAAAATCTTTTCTTTAAAAAAACTCAGAATGTGGGGCTGGAGAGATACCTCAGCAGTTTATTCTTGCAAAGGACGTGGGGTTCAATTCCCAGCCCTCACATGGTAGATAACAACCCTTCATTAACTCCAATTCTGGAGATACAATGCCCTCTTCTGATCTCTATGGGCACTGCATAACAGGGGTGCACTTAAAATAACCTGCAGGCAATATGCTTGTAAATATAAAAAACAAATTATTTTTTAAAATTCAGAATGGACAGGTGTTCAATTAATGCATATAACATAGGGCTAAAAAGACGGTGCACTCTCTTACGAATCATACACTTTCCAAGTAATTCATAAGACTTTATTTCAACACTGGACATGGTGGCTCTCTATAAGACCAAGGCCACCATGGTCCACACTGTGACTTTCAGGTGGATCAGGGACTAGGGGGACCCTGTCAAAATAATCATACAGAACAAACAACATCAAAAACATTTCAGCAGTTAAAATACCAACAATTAGCATTAGCTACTACTTTGATAAGACCAGAAAAATCAAAGTCAAGAACCCTTATGACAGTTAACAACCACCTCATCTTCTGCCTACTACCCCAGACAAGCCTATGGTCTATGGGGGAAATGACATCAAAACACCACACTAAACTCTTCCACGTATGGAAATGAGAACTTAGCACCAGAGAACTAATTTTACCTCTAAACTGAGCTGCACTGTAGGAAAGATGAAGAATGAAATTGACAGTGATGACTTCAACAACCCAAACCACCAGGCTCTTCAGGATCAGTAGAATTAGCCAGAGACCACTCTTCCCTGGAACCCTTCTCCTGGATCAGCCCAAACTAGAGCTGCACTCGATTAGCAAAGTTTGTGTTGCATTCTTTCTTAAAAGTAAACGGGCATTGCACAGTGTCTTGTTAAACAATCCATCACAGCTTCTTTAACAATGTTTTAAAACAGCCTTAGCACAGACTCCTCATCCAGAAGCAAATCACAAAAAAAGAATAGCATCTCAAACATACAAAAGAACTGTCTTCTTAGACCTCACTCCTACCAGTCACCAAAAAGGGAAACTGGGTGGTGGTGTCTCTACAAGTTTTAAAGGTTCTATCACAAAAACTAAAAAGAAAAGGCTAACAGGATAAAATGACCAGCCGTAATGGAGCATATCTGTAGCCCCAGCACTCTAGTGGCAGAGACAGGTGGATCTCTGTAAGTGTGAAGCCAGGATGGTCTACTACATAGTGAATTCCAGGTCAGCAAGGGCTACAAAGACATTGTCTCAATTAATTTAACTAAATAAGGGCTACACAGACCTTGTCTCGATAAATTTAATTAATAGCTACACTGACCCTGTCTCAGTAAATTTAATTAATTGAAAATAAAGAAGATCCAAAAGACTACTTGTTGAACCACATTTTCAACACTGAGGTTAGACCACCACAACCCTGCCAAAGACCCCTCCCTATCACTCAACCACTCTAAACCAATCAGCTGGGGCTGCTGTGCTCTTTCTAACTAGGGCAGAAACTCAGAATCACAGGACAGTCTATGAATGGATTCTGCAGCCTACAAGAAATGTTTAATAAATATTTAATTTTTTGAAGCATTAACTAAAGGTTTAGAGGGGAAAGGGGCATACATAGCACAAAGGTCTAAAAGAACACATTACTCATCTAGAACTGGGGCTCTGTGAAGAGCCCCTGATGATGGTCTGACCACTCAGAGAGGACGCCAATGAAACCGAGGCAATAGATTCTTTGCAAATTGACCAACTAGAGGGGGAGAATCTTCTATTTTACTATTTTTATTTTATGTGTATGAGTGTACTACCAGCGTGTAGGTAGGTACACCCATGTCATGCAATGTCCACAGAGGCCACATGGAACTAGTTATCAACAGTTGCTGGCTGTCATATAGGTTCTGGGAATTGAACTCAGGTTCTTTGGAAGAGCAGCCAGTGCTCTGAACCTTTGAGCCATCTCTCCAGCCCCAATCTTTTCTTTTCTTTTTTTTAAATTATTAATTTACGTGTATGAGTATACTGTCTGTACGTATGTAAGTAGACCCATGTCCTACAATGCCTACAGAGGTCAGGCATCAGAAATCCTGGAACCAGAGTTACTGACATCTGTTAGCCACCAGGTGGGTGCTAGAAATTGAAACCAGGTCCTCTGTAAAAGCAACCACTGCTCTTAATTACCAAGCCATCTCCACTCCCTTTTCTGGTTTTAAAGCCTCCTAAAAATTCAATAAATTGTTGGTATGTCTTAATTGTTTAAAGCCTCTTGTTTTTGCTATTTGGTTTGTTTTTTTTTTTTTTTTTTTATTGAGACACGTTCTCCTTGTTGCCCCAACTGGCCTCGAACTTACTATGTAGACCAAACTGACCGTGAACTCACAGAGATCTGCCTGCCTCTAACTCCAGAATGCAGGCATGGGGCAACCACGCCTGGCTAACTTTTTTTTTTTTTTTTAATAAAATAATCACCTCTCTATGATCTTACAAAAAGTACAGGTTAATCCACCAAATTATATTTGAAGATGATCAGCAAACTGTGCCCATTCTATGTTACCAACTCTAGCAGTGGGTAAAACAGGACTAGAGGTAGCTGGATAATGGGCAGACACTCCGAGTTCTGAGCTCTGGGCTGGTTATCTAGGTTGCTTACTTATCACAAAGGGAAGAGTCACTGTGTCTCCATATACCAGATACTACTGCCACCTTCAACCATCATGTGACGAATTAATCAGGGCAAGTACTGTGATATATTTTCAATTGAAGAAACTGAGGTACAAAGAATTTGAGTAACATATAATTTTTCCATTGTTACTGAGATTTAGGCCCTGTGCTTCTTAAGAATCATGCCCTGGGTTTAGTATTGCTTTTGTAATTACCAAATTTACAGCCAGATGAACTGAATATACCTAACATTAAGAGTAAGAATGGAGGTGTATACCTCCCATGAAGCCCTTTACTCTGTTCTTTTCTTACTTTTCCTAAGAGCACTGACTGCCCTTGTTAACAACTGTCATTCCAGTTTCCAGGGTACCCAACACCTTCTTCTGGCCCCTGTGGACATGGCATGCATGTGATACACTTACAAACGCATAGACAAAACATTCATACACATAAAATAAAAATAAATCCAAAAGTGTTTTAAAAAGGCATGTGAACAGAACAATTTCTGCACCTGAAATCCCTAAACACAATTTTAATCACATTATTTCAATAACAGGAGCAATTCTTATTACATTGGGTTATATTTGTCTGGACAAATTTAAACACTGCTTCCAATAAATTAAGAGAAGGCAAAGAAACAACTGGGAGATTCTAGAAAACTAAGCCCTATGGGTTAAAAAGCATCCTAACAGAGAAAAAGCCAGCAGAAAAATAACAGTCCCAGGTGTTGAATGGCCTTGCAAGTGAGGCAGTTTACCACAAGTCCTAGGGGTAGCCCCCACTGCTTACTCAGCATTCCAGCCTGTAGCCTTGAGAGGGATGGGACTGGAAGCGGGGCAGGAAGCCACCTGGGCACTTGCCTGGTAAGAAGGGGCCTATCAGGCCTTATGTCAAATATGTCCAACCAGAAGGGGCAATTGTACAAGATCTCCAGTAGATATGCACAGAGAATTCCAGGTGTGATTCCTTAAAGAACAAGTTGCCACAATCTGGTCACAATGAACCACAAACTCTATAGTTTACCTGTTCCTGCCATAACTTCAAACTGATTGAAAATCCTTTTCTACTTTAACTTTTACCTTAACTACTTTAACAGTCATTGTACACTTTGAGATTTAAATATCCTACAATAGTAGTTAAGTATATATTAAATGAGGTTATTGGCTATGCTTACCTTAAAACTGGTCATCCTAGACAATGAACAACCCTGTCCAGGCATGTAAAGATTCTTACAAATCAACAAAACTAACAAAGAAAGAAAATATGGAAAACAGGGAACAATGAAAAACAGTGAGAACGCTTGATCAATAAGGCATTTGTTTACCTAAGCCATCTAAACACAGGACATGTAACAGGAGATTTACAGCTCCTGACCCAGCAAGTTAAAGTTCTCTCTTGATCAGGAGTGTAGCTTACTGGTAAAGTGCTTGCTTAATATAAGAAAGGCCCTGAAGTTCATTCTGGGCACTACAAATTCTTGCCTACCCAGGAAGTTTCAGGGTCAGGTTTTAATGCTGTATGTAAACACATAGTATAATACTGTTACACATAATCATGTTATTTATGTATTTTAATATTCACATAACACTATCAATAATACCAATATCAATAATCAATCAATACTGCGGCAGGCTCTCTTTGACTTAACACATTTATGATCATTATAAAACTAAAGGATTTGGAAACCATCAGAGCCTTTCATGTAGAAAAATGAGGGCAGGAAAGATGGCTTGAGGGGGGTGAAAGCACCTGCCACCAAGCCTGAGTTAGATCCCTGGGACCCTCATGGTGTTAGGAAAGGATCATCTCTGAGAAGCTGTTCCCTGATCAAATGTGTGCTGTGGCACACACTGCAACAGAGCAAAAGGGAGTAGTAAATGAAGAAGACCCTTGGGGGCGGGGGTGGGTGGGTGGAGCTTACTTAGTAGAATGTTTACTTAGCATGTAGGAGGCCCAGCACTACATAAAACCAGGTATGATAGGACAATCTCAAAACTCCAGCACTCAGAAGGTAGACATAGGAAAATGAAAAGTTCAAGGTCATTATGGGTGCCAGTTGGGGGGGGGGATTTCACACCTTCAACCACAGGACTTGGAAGGGAGAGGCAGTTAATCTATATAATGAGTTCCAAGCAGTGAGTGAACATAGTGAGACCCTGTCTACAAAAAAAAAAGAAAAAGAAAATTATCAGTGTCAAAAACACTTAACAATCTAGACTGATCAAAATTTTCACTGTTCCACAAAGCTAAACAAAGCCCAAAGCAAGGTCATCACCACACCAACAGAACAGACTCATTTCCTGGCATCACCCACACAATTTCCCTTGCATTTTGAATAGAGGACCTTCACAGTTCTACATCCATTCTTCATGTGGAGACGCTATGGAAAAATAACTGAATCATTCTATACACACACTACTTGTAAAGATTTATTGCCTATGGAGTTAATTTCATAAAAAAAATAACATGTGACTAGTGATACTCATTTAATGTTATAGTAGCATAATGGAAGAGGATTGCAATTATCAATTAGTGTAATCTGGTCTCCACTGTCAATAAATAAATGTCATTTCTAGTCAGTCAGTCAGAAGAGATGTGAGAAGGCTTGAAAATAAAAATCATAAATGAGCGTGATAAAGAGATGGCTCAGCAGTAAGAGCATTGGCTGCTCTTACAAAGGACCCAGATTCGGCTCCGTCCATACAGACGGCCTCTTAAAATCATCTATAACACCAGTTCCACAGGGATCTGACACCCTCTCCTGGCCTCCTTGAGCATTGCATGTGTAGTGTACTTCTACACATACAGGCAAAACACATACACATACTTTAAAAAAAAAAAAAAAAACATAAATGAGGGACTGGAGAGATAGTTCAGTAGTTAAAAGCACTGGCTCTTCTTGCAGAACACCCAGCACCCACGTGGTAGCTAACAACCATCCATAACTCCAGTTCCAGGGGCTCCAATGCCCTCTTCTGACCTCTGTGAGCATTACATGACACAAGTGCATTTAGATACATTCAAGCATTACACTCAAGAACATAAGATTTTTTTTAATTAAATTTAAATTAAAAAATCATGAATGAGGGGCTGGAAAGATGGCTCAACAGTTAAGAGCACTGGCTGTTCTTGCCAAGAACCGAGGTTCGGTTCCTAGCACCCACATAGCACCTAACATCCATCTAGTTCTAGGGGATCCTACACCCTCTTCTGATCTCCACAGGCATTGCATAACATGGGTACACTTACATACATGCAGGCAAAACACTCATACACATAAATTTTTTAAAATCATAAACGAGATGCAATAAATATCTACAGAATAAACCAATGACTGATTTGAAACCAAAATATGACGAAAAGTAAAATTCCCATGATTAATCTGGCGTTATTTCTAATTGCACTGAGGTTACCCCATCACTAGACCACTCTGAAAAATGGAAAAAAAAAAAAATTTAAGTGCAAAGGGAGCTCAAGTTTCAATTTGCTAACTTAGGTCAAACCCTATCATTTTGTAGCTTTTCTTCTTTATGTGGTCCCCAGCTATTCCTTTGGAATTGTTAAAGACCTGGGATTTCAGTAATTATAGCAATTTCACAAAGCTACAAAGCCCAGTTATAGCTGCTCACTGATTCAAATGTTTAAATGCTGGAGTGTTTGGTTTATACAGGCTACTTTAACAGACTCTTTACACCCAGAATCTTCTCACCTCAATACATTCACTTCTTGGCTACCAAAAAGAACTCATTAAATAGCTATCTAGTGCCTGACAATTGACACATCTATCACTGAAACATTCTGAATCATCAATCTTGCTTTTTTGTGGGGGGAAGGGGAGCAGTTTGAAACAGGGTCTCCCTGTAGTCACAGTTCCAGCTGGCCTGGAACTCACTCTGTAGACTAAACTGACCTCGATTTCACAGAGATCAACCTACCCCCTGCCTCTCAAGTGCTAAGATACCAATCTTTTAAATTTTCCTTAAATCTCTTAAGAACAAATTTTGTGCAACACCAGAGTCCTCATAGTCACTGGCTCCCTTAACGCCTAGGTATTTTGGAAAAAGAAAGACTACCAACTCCATTTCTCTACTCACCCCAGACACTCAGGCACCCATGCAGTGTCAGTGTGACAGCATGGGACACTTAGGTTCTGTAAATGGTTCTACCATGCAGTAACTGACTAAGAAATTTCATTCATAACTTGAAACAGAAAGGATCCAAAATGAGCAAATATGTGTTAAATGCCCTCATTACTCTTCCTGGCCTCCGGGACAACCTCACAGGTCGTGAATTGCAGGTATGGTTCATTACTGCATAGGCTCACAGCAAGCACTGCATCTCAGGAAGATGGAAATGAGAAGAGAAGGGTCCAGGGCCAAGATGTTTCTATAGAAAGAAACTTAAATGTCACTATACAATCACAATGGAATGACCCTTTCTGCTCCAAGGCCCATTACTGTTCCCCGAGTACAATAAGCAAAACTGTAAGGAAGAAAAATTACATGTATGTACGAGTGTGTACTAGTTCTGAAAATACACTACACATGTGTGCTTTCTCACTAGTCTCCAAGCAGAGATTTTCAAGAGTTTACAACAGGAAATGTGCAGTAGTCAAAAAATTAATGACACAGCTGGACATGGTAGCACACACTTATAATTCCAACACTTGGGAAGGTAAGGCAGCGGGATTGCAGTTTGGAGGCCAGTCCAGGAAAATGTCTTTTTTTAACCAAAAAAACAACTGCACAGAATACTCATCATTCAACTCCACTGCTGAAAATTCTTGTGACAGATTCTAGCCTGAACATCCCTATGCATTACCATATACCAACCATAAATGGCAGGCAAAGATAACACACTGGAGTCAGCAACGTATTCTGACAAAACACTGGACCAATAACCAATTAGAAATCTCATTTAGGGCATATATGGAATTCTATGTTGGTCAACCATCAAAGGCTAGAGAACCAAATATTTGGAAGATAAAGAGAGGCAGTTATGTGCTCAACACCCACAGGGCCTGAGATGCCAGCATGAAGCAAACAGGTCACCTATTCTCTTAAGGGACAGTGAGCTGAGTAATAAGGAGGCAAAAATTTTCCTTAAGGCAAGCAGATCAAGAAAAGTGATCCAATATGCCCACACCCATGCCCACACCCATCCCTTTGAAGTGAGGAAACAGACAGCAGCTGTCTCAATAACTTCTGACCAAATGAGTGCTCTGGGACTATAGTAGAGCCATCTGTGTGGCCCCCACACTGTGGAGAACTGGAGAAAAAGAACCAAAAGTCAAACCAGTGGTTTTAGCAGAGCAAGTGACTTGTTCTTCCCCATGCAGGCCAAGCTGAGCAGAAAACCAGCAACTCTGAATGCAGAACCCAACCCTTCTCCGAACTTTAAATTCCTTATTACAGAAAAAGAAACAGAGGCCAATGAGATGACTTAGCAGTAAAAGCATTTATGAGGCAAGCATCAGGCTGAGGTTCTCACACGGCGGCTCCTCCCCCATTGAGAATGTGTACCATCACAGCTTTACAATGTTTAGGGTAGAATTTAGAGTTTGATGTTTCTGGGACATGGTCTTTCTTTTATAGAGACCAAATCTTTTTCTGTTTCTTTTGGTTTTTGAGATGGGGTCTATGTAGACCACCAGGCTGGCCTCAGGTTTGATAACCTATCTTAAAACAATTTGGGTATGGTGGTGTACACCTATATTCCCAGCACTCTGAAGACAAGAGGATTGTTTGAAATTATGGCTGTCCTGGTCTACATAGCAAGTTTTAGGCTAGCCAGGGCTACATAACAAGACCCTGTCAGAATAATATTATATTTAACACATAGAAGGTGGTCATAGCTTGCTATGGGAGCACTTGGCCTATGGTCCTCAGCTACTCAGGAAGCTGAGTCAAAAAGATCACTTGAGCCCAGAAAGCAAACCTAGGCAACAAAAAGAGACCCTTAACATAAACAAAACACAAAACAGGAGATAAGAGTTGTCCAGATTCATTAAAATCTTTAAAAGCTGTTACATGCGGTTAAAGAAGCCTGCAGCCACACACTAGGGTCACATAGTTGCTTAAATTGCTATTATAACTTTAAAAGAACACAAATTCAATATAAAAATAAGCTTCAGTCAGGGTTTGGGGCCAAGAATCAGAACTTCAAGACAAGAGTATTTTTAACCTAAGAAGACATTTTAACCAATATGTTCTTTGAGAACTGTACAAAGTCCATTCTAAGCACTAGGAGTATTGGCATGCCCTCCTGTGCCTGGTCATTTACAGAGGTGGTGGGGGTTGTGGTCTGAATTCAGGTCGTCGTACTTGTGCAGAGAACATTTTACTGACTGCGCATTTTTCTCCCCAGCTCTTGATACCATTTTTAAAAGAGCTGATCAAGCACTCAGGAAGCTAAGGCAGGAAGATCACTGGGATCCAGAGCAGAGCCTGCACTATATAGTAAGACTCTGATCCCAACCCCCAACCCCTAACGGGAAGGGGGGAGGGAGGATTAAATTTTTTTTTTAATTCCTTGCCTTATGGGATGTTGGGTCGAATAGTGTCTATCTCTCCTGTTCTTTGAAGTGAGTTTTAGAATATGTTCAAAACGATGTTTTCTGACTGCAAAATTCCTTTACAAGAAATCCTAAAAGGCTTCCAAATTGTTTTAGAGCACGAAATCCTTCAAGAGGGCTGTGTGGCTAGAAATCACATTTGCTCTATGCAAAGTGCAGCAACTGACATTTTCTACTCAGCGCTTGCTCCAAGCTGAAGGAGGCCAAAGTGAAAAATGCCAAGACACTGCTTTCCTCCTCCTGGAATTGTCATCCTGTAACATCATTTATTAGGAAATGTGCTAGAGAAGCAAAAAGGCTTCTGAGGAACCAAAGAAATTTCAGAGCCCATGAACGAAGGCAACAGCACTCTCTATCAGGGGATAACTTAGCTTTACTTTACATGGTAAGCCTGGTTAGTTCATTTCTGTGGTAGGAACACTTTTCCCTCAGGAGAAAAACAAATCTCTCTACTTTTCATCCTTTGTAGGGCACCAATGACAAACCAAAGTCCTGTGAGTTTACTGGGCTTATTTACAGGGCATGGATGAAGGGTCACTTACAGTAGGGTGGGTGACTCCATAGCAGCAACAACACAGAAGAGCCTCACTCAGCCGGGATAATGACTTCCCTATTGTAGCAATCAAGGGAGCTCCCCTTTCCAGTTAATCCTCTACAATCTACACACTCTAGCACCAACCAAGACCACGAGACTGTGGAAAATTAGGGCGGAATTATATGCAACTGGCTAGAAGAGAGAGGAGGGAATGTAAGATAGCTGAGACCCACGCCTTCGTTCCCCGCACTTGAGATACACAATGGCTTCAATACTGGATCAAGCATGGCAGCTGTTTGACCATTTGTATATTCTCGGGAAACTTCTAGTCTAGGGGCATGAGAAGAAAGATAAGATGAAGGGACTACTGGAATGTTCCATCCATCTGGCCAAACCTACAACCAGAGCTTCAGCACTCTCGCTGCTCAGTATGAGACAGTGCCAAATCAAAGGACAGAGATTCATGTAAATCCCCAAATGCACAGGCAGAAATATACCGGCTTTCTCAAAGGATCCTTCTTTTCCTTATGTTGTGTGTGTGTGTCCTTGTGTATGTGCTCCACAGGACATATGCACATTCAGAGGACAACCTGTAGAAGTCAGTTCCTTCTACCATGTAGGTTTCCAGGGGCTGAACTCAGGTTGTCGGTGTGGCAGCAAGCACCTGGATCCTTGACATTTCTTTTCGACAGAAGCTGCGTCTCCTACAGCATGGAAAATGTTTTCAGTATCAGAGCCTCCAAGCCAAACCTAACAGATCTGCACTGCCCTCCCTGGGTTTCGACAAGTCAGAAAAGGAAGGATTGGACATTCAAGGAAAAGAGAGAGATAAGCATAAAACTAAGTTAACTAGAACATCTGCTGAAAACTTTAGCCCAGGTTAGGCTCCTTCCAAAGCAAAGGTAGGAAACAGCCATTACTTGCGCCCTTCCCTCCCTGTTAGCTGCACAGAAAGAGAAGTGAATGCTAACAACTTCCCTTCTAACTTTCTCTCCCAAAATTAAGTCAGTCTTTTTCTCCCACAGCTGCTAGTGAAGACTGTGCAGAGCCCAGAAGCACCAGACGGCAGCTTTTCCACCACACTCAGGGGTTTTTCTATCTAAGAAAATAAGCTTACCGCCCCTAAACCCCACTACTCATAGCTTAATCTGCAAACTCCATTAAATGAAGAAGAGTTCCAGAGAACTGCTTGTCCCATTTCATGCAGTATCTTTCCGGTAGCGGTGACACAGCAATTAGGTTAATACACCTGTGTCCCAAGAGAAGCCAGAGGGACAAAAGTCTCAACTTTCCTAAAAGAAAACATTTCTCCCACAGGAGCACGTTTAAAAGGGTGAAGAGAAAGGGAATTGAAATGCAGTTAAATTCACTATTTAATTTTTTTCTTTTTTTAAATCATCAACTGCAAGTCCTTTCTACTGGGATGCCCATGTAATTTCAAATGTATTACTGCAAAATCCAGGTCACTGGAGAGACAAGAGACTTGGGATGGGGAGATAAAATGGACTTTAATTAAAATATGAATAGTCCAAGTCCATCTAATTCAAAACTATCTGACTCGAACACCTAGTCATCTGGGAAACAGCAGCTGCTTCCAATTACAAGGGATTCTGAATTAAGTGGTGTCAGTGTGTAATGAAGAAGCTGTGTATGTAGGAAATTTTCCAATTCAGAACATACAGCTGTGCACAGAGCCTTCTAAACACGGAGGTGGGGGCTGGAGAGGTGGCTTAAGTAGATAAAGCACTTGCTTTGAAAGTATGAGACTCTGAGTTCAGATCACCAGCACCCACATAAGCTGAGCACTGCAAAGCTTAGCACCTGGGAGAAGAGAGGACACAGACAAGAGGATAACCACTGGCTGGCAGTCAGGCCTGGCCAATAAGTGAGTCAAGTTCAGTGCGAGACCCTGTCTCAAAAAACCAAAGTTGAAAGCAACAACCTCTAGCTTCCACAGGCACTCCCCACCCCCACCCCCATACACAGAGGAAATACCAATGATCTAAAAGTCTGTATACACAACCTCTTTCTAGGTCATTAAGACCCAGCTATCCTACTCCCTGAGGCTCTCCAAACTCAGAGCCCAGAAACCCCACTTCCTGTGACCTGTACACCTCCTTTGCTCCTCTCTTCCCTTCAAATTGAGACCCAAAGTCAGACAAGGCAACCCAGCAAAACCATGTTTAATCCTATCACACAAACAAAACACTTGAAAGGCTCTTACAATCAAAGGCCAGATCCCAAAGATCACCAAAACCTCCCTTTTCATAGGGGTTTCTCCCAGGCTGTAACATTCCAGAAGAACAATCAGCTTCTAACTGCAGGTGGAGCTTTAGACCATGAGATTGTCAATAGCTTTAAGGCCCTCACTGATTTGATCACGAAATAAAATAGATGAACTCTGGAAAGGGGAGAGTAGAAGCCTTGGAAATCCCCTTCCTAGGTCCAACCAAACACTAGGTAAACTGAAGATCACCACTAACAGAAGTGTTCAGAATTGGACATGAGCCAAAGAATTGCTTCTCTGGGTCTTTGAGATCACCTTCCATCATACATACATAAAATTTCCCTTTATTTCTTGAAAGGCTATATAATAAGCCTTTGGAAACATCAATTAATTTAGGCACCAAGCCCTGGGTTCACTCTTTAGCAAGGAAAAAAGGACTGGTGAGGGAGAAAAGAGAATTAGATAAATGAACAGTTATTTAGCTATGTGAAATTATATCGATGTGTGAACACACATCACGCTGGTAAACTGTCCTTTTTCCTCACATTCTCTGTTTTACAATCAAAATTGTTTCTTCAGAATATACTACATGAAACATAAAAACATTTAGCTTTCCTGTGAAAATAAACTGGAACTACATAGCTGGGTATTTAGCTCCCAGGTAGAGCATTTGCTCGGCATGTATGAGGTCCTGGGTTCAAAATCCTGGCCTGGATCCCCAACACCACAAAAAAAAAATAAAACAAAATGAAATCACATTTGTCTTCTATCAGAAAACAAGCTCTATTTGTTCCTTCAGGCACATCTAAGGAAGCATGCAAAACAGACATCTCCCCTAAAATCTCACAGAACTCAAAGAGATATTCCTTCGTTCCCAAAACACATTTATGTGTGTGCATGTTCGTAGGTATGCACATGTATGGGTGCACAAGTGTATGCTTGTGGAAACTTGAAAATCCACTTCAGGTGTCATCCTCAGGAGCACCATTCACCTTCTTTGAGACAGAGTCTTCACTGTTTTGAAGCTTACCAATTAGGAGATCCTCTGGTCCCTACCTCCCTAGCACTAGGAATACAAAAACACACCACTCCATCAGCATTTGTACAAGGGTTTAAGGACCAAACTCAGGTCCTGCTTTACCAACTGAGCTACACTGCCAGCCCACAAGACAGGGAAAGTAAAAGATACAAAGAATTTTTTTTTTTTTAATGAGGAACGCTGAAAGAAAGGAAGGAAGGAAAAAGGGGAAAAATGAAACAATATTTTCTTCAGTGAGTATTCCCAAAGGAATGATACTCATCTTTCTGGGGCCCATACCCTAACTAATTTACAGTATTTCTAAAAACCATCTTTCAAGAAATGTGCCCTGATAAAGTCTGGGGAGGTGTTTTGTTTTGTTTGTTAATATCTTATTATTTTTATTTTATGAGTATGAGTGCTTTACCTACATGTATGTATATACACCATGTATGAACTGCCCACAGATGCCAGAAGAGGGTATCAGATCTCTGAAACTGGAATTACACATGGTTGTTAACCATCATGTGGGTGCTGGGAATCAAACCTGGGTCCTCTGGAAGAACTCCAAGTGCTCTTAACAGCTAAGCCATCTCTCCAGTTCTTGTCTGTTTTTATGTTTGTCTGTCTGTTTTGAGATAGAATATTGCTATGTATCCCTGGCTTGTCTATTATATGTTATGTAGTCCAAACTAACCTCAAACTTACTGTGATCCCCCCTCCCTCTCTGCCTCCAGAGGACTGATGATTCAACTACCACAGCTGGCACAGTCCTTTTTTTTAAAAAAAATTATGTGTATGTAAGTAAATGCACCACCATCTGCATGCAAACCCACAGAAGCCAGATCAGGGCATCAGATCTCCTGGAACTGAGGTTAAACATGGTGTTACCTACCATGTGGGTGCTGAGAACTAATCCAGATCCTCTGGAAAAGCAGTCAGAGCTCTTAACTACTGAGTCATCTCTCCAGCCCCTGGAACAGTTGTTTTAAAGAATACAATCATGGTGGATGAGGACCCATGCCTGTAATGCTAGCACCTGGGAGGTAAGAGGCAGGAATAGTATAACCTGAATGCCATCTTCAGCTGCACACGTTAGAGGGAAAAGAACACAACCATTCCTTATAAAACACTTCCTTGATTTTATGCATATGACCTTCTCAAAAAGTAACCCACATCTAGGCCATTGTAAAGATTATGGACACACAAACTATAAACCTTTAACCACCTGGCTATTCAATCTGGTGTATGCAGATAGTCCACTATGCATGAAACAGGCAGCAAGGGAAGACATTCTTAAATAAGGATAGGGGCTGGCAACATGGTTCAGTAGATACAGAACCTGCTACCAAACATAATTAAAAATCTGGAACTCATATGGTAGAAGGAGATAACTCTACCAAATTGTTTTCTGGCCTTCCTACATGCGTCATGGTATGCATACACCTTTCTCCCTCTTTCTCTCTCACTCTCTCACTCATATAAACTTACACATACAATGCAAAAATAATTTTTAAATAAGGGATTTGGTGGACCAGGACACACTAGTGCTCTCAGTATGAGGGATCTGTAATGCTTAAGCAGAAAGAACCCTGACCCATCTGAGTAGGGAAACTACATAAGCAGAAAAGACTCAGAAGAATTAGCGGCACTATGGCCTCGCTTTCTTCTCTATAAAAGACATTAACACACTTTATTACATTTTTTTTCTAATGTAAAATGGATCAGTGTTCTGTGTGCATATATGTAAACACAACCGTTTATCATATCTCCTGGAACTGGAGTTATAGATGGTTAACTGCCATGTGGGTGCTGGGAACCAAAACCAGGTCCTCTGCAAGAGCAGGGAGTACTCTTAACTGCTGAGCTCTCTCTCCAACCCCTTGATTACATTTCTTAATAGCAAAACATATAATTTCTTAATGTGGCATACCTATAAACTACTATAAGAAAAATCATGATTTCTTCTACAACACTGGGGAGAATGCTTTTTTAAATAATTGCATATTTATTTGGGGGAGATATCTGTGAAAGTCAGAGGACAACTTTCAGAGCTGACCCTCTCCTGTCACCACCTGTATTCAAGTGATGGAACTTAGGTTACCAGGAGTCTTGGTGGCCTTTACCAGCACAGTCATTTCACCAGTCCAAGAGTGCTTTTCAAAGTACTATTAGGAAGGAGGGGAAGAAACTGGGCTCATAAATTCAGTGAGAATGTAGTAATAAAATCTTAATTATACAAACGAAATATACAAGCCAGACATTCTGGTACACACCTGTAATCCCTGCACTTGAGGGGTGGAAAGGAAGGAAAGAACAGTGTTTAAAACTCATCAGAACAAGTTCAAGGCCAGCCTGGGCTATATAAGAGCCCATCTCAAAAAAGAATCTTCTTACCCATGCACACATAAGAAACCCTAATTAAAATACTCAGGAGACAGAGACAGAGGATCTCTGTGAGCTGGAGACCAACCTTGTCTATGTACGAAGTTCCAGGTCAGCTAAGGCTACACAGTCTACATTGTTGGGTAGTGGGGGATCATTGTGCCTCAAAAGACATGAAAGCAGAAAGGGAATTTGTTGGGAGGAGGAAGAGGAGTGGAAGTAAGAGACTACAACAGCAAGTGGGGGGGGGGGCTTGAATAGTCAAAATACATTACAGACATGTAAGAAAATAGAATAAAACCCTGTGTGCATAATTAACATATGCTGATGAAAGAAGAAATAAAAGGAATAGGCAGCAACACTCAATATTAACGACATGGATACTATATTAATGACACACATTTTTTTCAGATAAGCAAACTGGGAGATTAAACTTCAGAGGCAGAATGATCCCCAGGGCTCTGGTTGCATAAACTGGAATATGAGACAAATACGGATCCTGAAGTAAAACATGACCTGGATCCAGGAACCAGGCACTGAGAAGCTGCTTATGCTAATGCACAATGATTGTGCATTGACTTCTTGGACCAACAGGTAACTAAAAACAGAATGAGTCTAAAAACTGTCTCCTTTACTTTGGTGGAAGGTACAGAAACCTCACTGTCCTTAACCTGATCACCTTCCTAGGAACTTAATTAAGCATTCTCTTACCTCTTCCTCTAAATCTTTCTCTACTTAAAACTAAACCTCATGTCAGGCAGACTTATGGTGACTGGACCTTTTCCCAATATGGCCACATTGAATCTTTCTCTGAATATCTGGCATAATGGATGGTGGCTGGCTTTGGGGGCCTGAGCCTAGGCTCTTGATTCTATTCACAATTCCATCTAGAAGGGCAAGGTGCCCAATTCAGGGCCCTTTCCCTAAACTTGTTGACCCACAACTGTAACATAAAGGAAGCAAATAAAGTAAGAGTTGTGGTAAACCATGAATAGCTAAAACCTAACATATAAAGGATTAGGTGGCATGCATACAATCAATGGCAGCTAGTATCCAATAAAGAATTTCTTTCAAGACTGATATACTGCAGAGCCTGGCTCAAAAAGAAAAAGGGTTTTACAGTGAAATGCTGAAACCAGCAAACCATGAGCTAAACACACAAATTCCAGAGACTGGCATATGCATCCCCAACAGTGCTGGGAAAGGTGCAGCAACACCACAAGGCATCAGTAAGTTGTGTGTAAAGACAACAGGCTTCCTTCTAGAATAAAACCGAAGAACAGTCCCCAGAAAAGGGCAGAAGTCTGATTTCCCACACCTTCATGTTGTAGAAGAAAGGCTCTGCAGCTCCTGCTGGTTCAGAAAGCTCAACTGACTGAAATGGTTTTTCCAAAGGTCTTATTAGGGACAGCTTCCCCCAATGAATAAAGAGCTCCAATTGAGGCAGACACTAGGAGAAAAGGACCAATGAGTAACATACCATGGAAAGTAGACACTAGGCCTGGAGATGCAGTTCAGCTGGTAGAGTGCTTACTTAGAATTCAGGAGCAATTCTAAACCTACTTATTTTTAAAGGGATCACTAACAAGCAGGATCAAATACAGAATACAAAATGGCCTGGAGCAAATCCTGAACAAGCTACTTCCTCAGAAGTACAAGAGTCTCCATACATACTAAGGAATGGCAGTGTTCCCTTGCTTTCTAATCTTTGTTAAGCTCCATCTGTAAACAAAAGTATCTAGCCACCAATGTTTGCTTAATAACTCAGAAATTTCATAAAACTAACCAATTTCCTGGCAAAACTAAACTTACAGCAGTTTCAACAAATACTCAAGTTGCCGATCTTCAGCCCAGGAGGTACAGTCTAAGTACTGTTCCTGGGAGTCAAGAGTTGAACCCTGGGCCTTACACCTGCAAGGCAGGCACTCTACCACAGAGCTAAACCTCTGATGAGTATAAGCACTTTAGACCAACCTAAGTATTGCCTAAATAACAGAAAGCATTTCTCCATATTCTAAATAAATGTGAATTATGTGAACTATGTGATCTCCTAGACCAAACTGGCCTTCCTCCCAGATTAAGGGAAACAAGCATCCCCAAATACCAAGATTTAAAAAGACCAAAAAGCTGGACATGGTGGCACATACCTGCAATCCTAGTACTTATAGACAGGAGGATTACTAGGCCAGTCAAGGCACAGTAGAGCCAAGGATACACTAGATTTCTAGGCTCAACCCTCAATACAGCAAGGAAAGAAATGGAAAGGGGAAAACCCAGCGCTATGCAGTAGTTATCAGGTCAGAGAAATTCCCCTTTCATTAGCCCTTCCCAGCCCAGTGATTTGGTCAGAGGGGGAGGGTCAGTTCAGCAGGTTTCAGAGGGCTAGGAGACACAACGCTTTCTACCTCCAACAAAAGGGCAACCACTGACCAACCGGTAGACATTCTGAGGTCATCAAAGAGATGATGTCTCAGCACATCTTTTGATAAATTCTAGGCTATCCCAAAAGCGCACCCCAGACAAGCAGGCCTTTAAATTTCCTAATGCGGAACAGCCGCTAGCATTTCCCACCTTGCCTGCCATTGGCACACGCTCACGTCTGACTTTAAGAGGCTTCACAAAAGAGTTATGGCCCCCAACTTCCTTGACTTTAATTAAACTTGGCTTCCACTTCTGAAAAATCCTCAAGTTTTTATTTTGTTTTGTAGTCTCACTAATGCTTTTAAATGAGAGATGCTGTGAAAGGAAAAGCAAATTCTTTGCAGCTGCGTGTGAGCATTCTGCCAACTGAAGCACAGGAAGAAGCTCTCCCATGTTAGAAATTTCCAACTGGGAGATTTACAAAACAGCAGGGGAGAATGGATGGAGCCGAAGGAGACGTGTGCATGTGAAAGAGCTGCAAAAAGCTCCTTTTTTGTGTTCAAGTCCCAGGGGCCTTTGGAGGCTTGTCATGCTTCAGCGATTGCTGCCCCCTCCCACTTCACCCCCTTTCTAAAGCCACCAGCCTCCTCACACAGGCTTTCTCAGAGAACTTTCTACAGCAGCCCATCTTAGCCTTCCTTTATATGACCTCCATCTCCCCAGGCTGCCCTAACAGTCTTTCTGCCACAACCGGATAATGGAAGGCAGCTTAACTGAGAGGTAGCTGCCATTTCTCTCTGACTAAAATGAAGTCCTGGAGTCAAGCTGCACTCCTCAGAAGGAAATGACAACTGCTACAACAAATGAACTTTTTATTTTCTATTAGCAGCAACAAGATAACTGCCGCAGTCAACAGTTAAAAGTTCAGAGACAAGCTTTTCAGTCATGTTTTGAAAGCCATAGGAAAATATAGTTCTGCTCCTTTACAAAAAATGAGGGGCTGGAGAGAAGCACTGGCTTTACTTGTGGAGGACCCAGGTTCAATTCCCAGTACCCAACATGGCAGCTAACAACCATCTGTAACTTCAATTCCAGAGGATCCAACGCCCTCTTCTGGCCTCCCACAGGCACTGCACGACATGGTTATACTTAAAAGCATGCAGGCAATGCATTCACAGGCGAAAAAAATTAATAATAAAATTTTTAAAAAACTAATCTAGGTCAAATATGCTGTCGGGAGAGTGTTAAATTTTTACTAAGTGGTGGCTACCACCAATTTCTAGCAAACAGGCTCCTCAGGAACAAGTGCACCCCACTGTCATCCTCTCTGGGGTAGGGAGGAGTCAATACTTGGGGTATACCCGCCATTAAACATTCCTTCTAGGAAAGAGTAGGTTAAAACTTGGGACCTTCTGAGCCCAGCGTGGTGGTGCATTCACAGAGGTAGGTGGATCTCTGTGAAATTGAGGCCAGTCTAGTCTACAAGTGAATCTGAGGCCAGGTGAGGCTATAGGGAGACCCTATCTCAGAAACAACAACAAAAGTCCGAAATAAAACCTAGACATTTTAAACCAGGATTGTGAGAGGCTATAAATGTTTGTTTCAAGGAATCAACTTACCTCACCCCTCCACGTTAACTGCAGCTTATTCCCAGGGATCTAAGAAATACAACCCCCTCAGGAAGGCAGGAGAAATGCATACCCCTTGAGATCAGTAGGCACCTAGCCCCAAAAAACATCCCATTACATGGTCAGGTAAATGGACAGCAGCATGGCTTCTGGGCTCACAGCTGGAACACACTTGGTAAGGTCTGCACTAACACCAAGGTGAAGCCTTGGAATCTTGAAGGCTTAAAGGCAGGAAAGCCAGAGCAACAGCCTTCACAAGGCATTTCAAGGTTGTCACAAGGCTTGAGACAATCAGGAAACTCACTAGAACCAGTACTAAAGTGAACTACAGCTTGAAACCCAATTTTAATGACTTTGTGCCTACTTTTTGACAGCCGCTGCCCCTCTGGAGAGCACCAGCTCCCTGCTTAGCACCACAGCTGGCTGGTGCTCAGGCTCCTTTTCAGGTAGATCAGTGGCATGTCCATGCCTTTTGCTTCTCCACAAGCAAACCTCAAACTACCTCACATGGGAAAAGGTATTGGCGAGCTGCTGTCCTGTAATTAAGCAGAGGGACAGCGTAGGGTCCCAATGCAACACACTCCAGGAAGCCCACTGTTGGTCTCTGTGGACTGAGTTTTGAATTCACCATTCTGCCCACAGCTAAAGAGGATAAGGTTCACCATCCAGCAAGTGGTAACACGTCAGTTAGTATTAATCCACACCCTCACTGCAGCAGCTGTGCAATGGTGGAAGGAAAGCTTCCAAGGTGGAGAACAGTTAAGCTTCTTAGAGCACCAGGAATGTGCACCCCACTTTATAGAATTTAAGACAAAGCGTTACAACTTCTGGGGCACTGAGCTGCTAAGTTGGCAGGGAGACAGCTATTCGTCAGCTGACACAGGAGCTGTTATTTAATGTAGCACATTTTCTGAAGTCAGGCCTTCAGGGAGATCTCCTGGGCTCATAAGATGCTGACCACTTATGGGAACACACACAAATATATTAACAGAACTGTTGCTCATCTCCACAAAAAATTTAAAACACTACATGAACAACTTTTCAAACAATCACGCACAAAAAAAAAATATTTTACTTCAAATGTCTCAAAAAAGTAAAAGGAGCTTTAGGTAAGATTCCTAAAGCCCAAAAGTACTTTACAAACACTCAAGGCAGGAGAAACGGAAGTGCAACCGAGGGCTGCAAGGAGGAGAACAATGACCATGAAACTGCAGTTTCCTTATGAGGCCCTGCAAATTAGGCTTGGGAGTCGAGGGTAGGCATGTCTGCTGTTTTCATTACTACAGTTCCAGGGTGAGTGAATGAAAGACTGGAGGTGGGAGGGGGTTAAGAAAGTAAAGGTGCTATTTTTACTTGTTCTCTGTAGGAAGCTGACTGTACTTGAGTTAAAATATACTCATAGATCATCCTAAGGGCTCCTTTAAAGAAAAGCCATGTAAGGGCAGACTCCCCAAACTCTGCTTAATCAGCATACCACATAATTTATCAGCCCCATTTGTCCTCTTGGGCTC
The DNA here is from genome assembly GCA_035773235.1 of Eospalax fontanierii. Lineage (NCBI taxonomy): Eukaryota > Metazoa > Chordata > Mammalia > Rodentia > Spalacidae > Eospalax > Eospalax fontanierii. Next base: position 10,408,759 of record CM069547.1, read on the forward strand.
TAGACATTTTCTATGTAAACGGATCAAAGTGCTCTCTTTCCAAGAATCCAGAAATTAAGGTAGCTTCTTGGCTGTAGAAAGACTCACAGAACAGGTCACTGTCTAGCCAACTGAAGGGGTCTTAATGTAAGGTGACTGGTACAGCTGTGGCTACATGCCCAGTTTTTATTTGCCAAGCAGGAGTGACAGTTATTTTAGAAAGAGCCAAAAAGTAGTGACCTTAGCTTGGTGCCCCTGAGCCTTATGCCATCATTCTTATGAATGTGGAAGAGCTGTTTGGGGCCTTTCCCAGATGGGAGTAAGGAAGCACAATTATTCATTACAGTTGGCTAAATAGCTTAGTAAGTCTTAGAGCTGAGGCAGATTAACCACCACCCATACCTTCCAACTTCCAGGAGGCAAAACTTTTCCTTTGCAAAGAGCCCTAAGCAGAGAACAGGCCTAGAAATAAATAAGGTTAAAATGAAAGTAGGGATAGGGCATGTCTGGCATGCATGAAGTCCTAGGCACAATCCCCAGCACCACAGAAAAAAATTATACCAAAAATAAAGAGAAAGAATGGTGGGAGCTCCTGTGCCTATAATCCCAACATCTGGAAGGTGGAGGCTAGAGGATTCAAGTCCAAGGGCGATAACCAACCAAGGCCACACAGCAGGTCTCAGGCCAGCAAGGGACAGAGGCTACAGACCTAACAGGAGACTACACTATCTTGTTTACAATAACAACAACAACATAGAAACCAGGGGTTGGCCTCTAGCTCCTGCTTAGAAAACAAAACCTGGGCTTGTAGCCACAGCTTCACCAGGACCTCAGGGAAGAAGCCACCTTACATAAAGACCCCTTCAATTGTCTGAAAAGTAATCTGTCTAGTGGGTCTTTCTACAGTCAAGAAGTAACCCTGTCTTCTGGATTCCTGAGAAGAAAGCAATTCCCAAAGCAGTATCACTTCACAATGTCAACCTTACAGCCAAATCTGGAATGTTGCTACACAAGTATTTTAAGTCTCAGCTGACAGTCATACCTATTTGGAGTTGTCAGGATGAATAAGGCTTTAAACCTCAACTGAAGAATTCTAAATAAATGCCTTTAAAAGAGGACACAAACTTAAGTTTGGAACATAAAACTAAAGGGACAAAATTTGGTGCTTCAACTGTCATCCAAAGAGGTTAAGTCCTGTAACACAGACCAGAGCTAAGTTAAAATACAAGGGCTAGATTGGATTGGCCAGCGCTACAAGGACAACCAACTAGTCCCGTGCCTTATTTTGGGCTTTTAAAGGGCAGCCGAAGTGCCAACTATTTTAAAGCTCCAACACACTAATTCTGTAAACAATAATGGCTCCAGCCTGCACACTGCGCACTGGAATGGATTCCTCAACTTGGCCTCATCACTTATGCAGCTGATGAAACAAACACTGACAGCTTTTTTGCATTTGTAAAGGCCCCACAGCAGCTGTGGTGATCCCACCATAGAGCAATGAATTAAGCCTGAAACCCAGCTGGGTCTGAACAGAAGCCTTTTTTGCACAATACAGCAAGACTGTCATTGTTAACCTAGGCATTATTGGGAAATATTCTGCATTACATTATAGGCCAGTTCTAACTCAATTCTTAAAATTAGCTCTAATAAGCAATTTTAATTTTAGTAGGAAGGACACAACTATGTACAGGAGGTTATAGGCACACCATACAAAAACTGCCCAGAACAACACAGATTTCCAGTAATGCAAAGTTTAAAATTTGCACACAAACCTAGCTTCAAAGTTAAGGTGGGAACCTACCTGATAAATTATTGGTTATGTGACCAGTGCCCAAGAATATTTCAAATACAGCCTTCTGCCTGGGATCTCCTTTAGGTAAGCCAAATTAATGGCCTGAGGACAGAAGTCAAAAATGAAGAGTCATTCCAGAAAATCTGGAGTGTGAAAAGCATGGTTAACATCATTAATAAAGAACTTGACAGCTGGACGGGGTGGCAAATGCACTTGGGAGGTAGAGGCAGGAGGATCTCTGTGAGATCGAGGCCAGTCTGGTCTACATATCGAGTTTCAGGCCAGCTGGGGCTATAGGGAGACCCTGTCCAAAAAAAGAAACTTGACAGTGAACTTCAGGTTCACATAACACAAGATTACAAATGCTGGGGAAGGCACAAACAGACATCCACACTGAGTACAAAGGTACTCTCCACCCTCCCAGAATGCTCCTCATTACATGGGGCCACTTGTCATCTGTGCTCTGCTTTTCGTTGCCTCTAGCTTTCTCTGAATGCTTTAAAATAACCAAAAACTGTCAGGCTAACGGGACATGGTGGTACACGCTTTTAATTCCTACACCCAGCACTAGGGATCAGAAGCAGGCAATCTCAGAGGCCAGCATGGTTCCAAGTCAACTGTCTCAAAAAGGAAAAAAAAAAAAAAAACCTGCCTGCTTGCTTCCATAAGTGACCATACATCATCTCAACAATTTCACACCTCATAAAAAATAAATCTGTTAAATCAGAATTATCAAAAGAAAATATGGCCTGGGATAGTAGGACACGTCTTTAATCCTAGCACCAGGGAGGCAGAGGCAGGCAGATCTGTGAGTTTAACGCCAGCCTGGTCTACATACATAGCAAGTTCTAGCCAGTGCTACAGTGAGGTCCTATAGAAAAAGAGAGAAGGAAAGGAAGGAGGGGGGAAAGGAAGAAAGTAAATATGCCTAGTTCCCTCTTCCGTCAAAGCTCTTCCATTTTACATTCATTTTGAAGGGTGGTTTTGTTTGTTTGGTTTTTATGTGTTTGGGGTTTAACAGGCTTGGAAGAAACAAATCAGGCCTGGCCAACCTAAGATCTTAGGAAGATGGAGGCAGGATGACTTTCTTGTTACAGGCTAGCCTAGACTATATATATATAGTAAGTTGAGGCCACCTAGGCTATAAAATATCCTGTTTCAAACACAGACACAACTTTAATTTTTCAAGTAGAATTTCTAAGTAAACAATGATTTCAGTCCCCAAAGTTAGCAGAGATAACCACACAGAAAACCTAAAAGTGAGCTGGAGGATAAAGAGCTCAACACCAGCCTGGGACTGAATGTATAATCTTATCTCAAAAAACTAAAACCTGGGCACTAGAGAGATGGCTCAGTAATTAAGAGCATTTGCTGCTCTTCCAGGACCCCAATTTGATTCCTACCATCCATACATCTTACACCTACATGCAACTCCAACTCCAGGGGATCCAACATCCTCTTCGAACAGCAAGCACACACCTTTTTTGGGGGGTGGAGGGTGGGGTCTTAACAGCATTAAGGACCCAGGCCCTGAGCACCAGAAGTAAATACTGTGGAAAAGATTCATCTAAAGACCTCAAGTCACAGGCAAAAGAAGATATCTGAGTCATACAAAGCAAATCACCCAGTGATGAACCATGAAGTCCCACCACCAAGCAAGTGGAATACATAGCTCTAGCCAAAATCACGTGTAAATGACATGACAATCTGCAACAGAGAGTGGAAGCAAGACCACATGCTGAATGAAAAGAGCCAAGCAATAAAAAAACCCAGAAGTGGAGAGTCCAGAGCCCAGTACAGCTGCGCTGAGGTTCAGAGACCCAAACTGTAGTGAAGGAACGGCAGCAGCAAGCGTGTAAGCTTTTCTAACCAGACATTCAAAAATAACACAAACTTATCTCCACATAGAAACTTGCCACATATGTTCACAGTAAGAAAGAGGTGGACATAAACCCAAACGTTGATCAAATGATGGCCAGATAAACATGGTATACAGCCAAACTATACAATACTATGCAATATGATTAATCCTGTAAGAGGAATGCAATACTGGTAGATGCTAAAACAGTGTTTCTGAGATTCATTTGTGTTAAATCAAAGAGGCCAATCCATCATAGAAGGTCACATATTTTATGAAACTAGTTATGTGAAGTATCCAAGGTGGGGGGAATAATCAGTCAGAAAGACCGGTGGTTGTCAGAGACTGGGAAACCTGGGTGAAGTGGGACATGATTGCCACTAGTATGGAGTTTCTCTGTGGAGTGTTTAAAATGTTCTAAAATTGACCATGATATAGTTGTATAACTATATACTAATGAAAACCATAGAACTGTTTTAAAAAGGCATCACATTCACATGCAAAATTACATAGGAAAGACTAATGCTTCTCATCTAGATTTAAAATAGCACAAATATGGGGGAAACACAGGACTGCCCAGAGAACTATGAGCTGGAAACATAAACACAAAGAAAAAGAACTGCTTAAGAGCTTATACTGCAAAGGGAGAGCTAACAAAAATCAACCATGCACTGAAGGTACTATGCTGGGGATGTGGCTCAGTTGGTAGGACACAGAAAAAAAACTCCCTGAGTTCCACATTCCAGCAGCACATACACAAGGTGTGACAGCACAGCCTGTAATCCCAGCACTCAGGAGGTGGACACGGGAGGATCAGAAGTTCATCTCTGGGCTTCATGAAAGTCTGTATCAAAAAAGAAAAAAACCTGATATGCCAGTTGAAGATATACAACTCAGTGAGTTGCTCCCTTGGTGTGCATCAATCAGGCCCTGGATTCCATTCAACACCAAAAGACGGAAGAAAAACTCAAAGCTATAATATCCAGGCTACAGCTGGCACACCTGTAATCCACACCTGGCTACTGGACCACTGAGGTAGGAGGGTAATCCAGGAGAAAGTCTGAGGCTGGTCTAGACACAATGACACCAGCTTAATAAATAAGTGCCTTTGGGAGTAAACTTCATCCTTTTACAACAAAATCTGCAACTTTAAAGCTGATGAGATGGCTCCCTCTGGTAGAGGCACTTGCTGCGAAGCCTGAGGGCCAGAGTTCAATCAATCCCTGGGACCCACACAATGGAAAGAGAAAAGGTTCCTGAAAGTTGTCCTGTGAACTACACACATATACAAAATAAAGAATAAGAATAAAAACAAAAGCAAAACCCTGCAACTTTAGGTTTTCTATTACCCTGGAGTTATAATCAGTGCTAAATAAAATGAAGGAGAATCTGCAATTTATAGACATACTCATTTGGTACCTGCTATGACAAGTCTCCTAAATTAGTTTTAAAATCACTGCTCAATTCATAAAATGGGTAGGAAAAAGTCAGAAACGAACAGCAAAAGTAAGTCCTACTTATTAGAATTAGAAATCTTTTAACACCTAGGCCGAGCGTGGTGGCACATGCCCTTAATTCCAGCAGGCAGAGGCAGGAGTATCTCTGTGAGTTCAAGGTCAGCCCGGTTTACATAGCAAGTGCCAGGCCAGCTGGGGCTGCAGGGAGACCTTGTCTCAAAAAGACCAAAAAGACCAAAAAAAAAAGGAAAAAGAAAAAGAGAAAGAAATCTTTTAACATCCAACACAGAAGATTATCTCGTGCTGGTTATCTCGCAGGAAAGAAAGCACCAGACACTTCATTCCTTGAAAGAGAAAACGCCATCCAAAGCCTTCGTGGACAACATGCCTGTCCAGAGAAACAAGCTGTTTGTCTGGTCAAGATGACATCTTCTGTTCTTTATGACCTCCATGTACAAAAGAAGAAAAGGACACCTCTTACAATATAACATTATGGTGTTCATTCGTACTAAAGAACTGTAAGCAAACACCGTTTGGCCATAAGAGCTGTGCAAGTCAAAGATAATGGGCTTCCCTGGTAAACTGACTGTTCTTTATAATCATCACTGTTTACACTCCCAGGAGGCTCTGCCTACTACTCCAATAAATTCTGCAAAGAAATAACGTGACAACTTCAGCAAGTCTCCGGAAAGAAAGAAAGAAAGAAAGAAAGAAAGAAAGAAAGAAAGAAAGAAAGAAAGAAAGAAAGAAAGAAAGAAAGAAAGAAAGAAAGAGGAAAAAAGGCTAGATGAGTAGAAAACCTGTTTCATCCAAGTCTATGTCAGCTCTGGACTGCCACAGCATCACTTAATTAGAGCAGGGAGGAGAAGAAAGAGTAAGAAAACACTCCGGGCTCTAGTTCAAACACTTGCACAGCAGACCCATCTTCCCCAATCTCCCCATACTCTCCAATCTACCAGAGGCAAAAGAAGTCCTTTTTATTAGCATCATCAGAGTTTGATTTATCACAAGCACAGTCAAATGTGGGGTACTGCACTCTATCTCATCTAGACAAAATCTCCAATTTCTAAGAAGGAGATCCTGCAGAATTAATTCGTGGTGTAGCAATACTGGTTGTTTTCTGCTTGCTTGTTGAGGGGGTTAATGGAGGAGAACGGAAAGCAAGTATTCCCTGACCTCGTCAACCCTAAGACTTGGCCAAAGGCTTAGATATACCCAAGCCCAGACTCTAAGAGGACCTTACTAGCCAAACATGTTTTTCTTTAGGCAAGGCTTCATTTCACTCTAGCCAGCCACCTTTCAAATTTCAGCCCAGTTTAGACCACAGTGGTTTGGAATCCTAACAGTAGTTTTGAGGATTAAAATACAGAATGAGTATTAGAAAACATTTTTAAAAACACAGAACACTGACTAATGTACTAACACCAATCCAAGTTCAGAAGTTCATTATTAAATCCAGATCCTCCCAGGCCCCCCTACACTGTGGGAAAAGTGACAAACTGTATTTCCATTTAACAGAAATCTGATCTCTGCCACTCAGGAGGTAATCTCCACTGGGGATTACTTTCATGCTTCCTTAAAATTCTTACAGATTAAAAATTCTGTCAGGGTGTCAATACCAATACTATTTAGCAAAACTTGGCTTTAATTAAAGCTTTTAGGTCAAGTTTTCAAAGCTGGCAGGGTGTGGTGGCTAATGCTTGTAATCCCAGGCTCTGAAGGAGGCTTAGTGAAAGTGGGGGTCAGCCTGGGCTACATAACAAATTTCAAACCAGACTGAGCTACATATACTAAAGACCCTGTCTCAAAAAATTGAAACTGAGCCAGGAATGGTGGCACATACCTTGAATTCCAGTATTCAGGAGGCAAAGGCAATCAGATCTGGGCTATATAGTATAAGACTGTCTCAAAAATAAAGGGCTATGAAGTGGCTCAGCGGTTAAGAGCACTGGCTACTCTTGCAGAGGTCCCAGGATCCCTTCTGATCTCCTTGAATATACCCATGGGTGCACTTACATGCAGGTAAAACATTCATATACATAAAATAGGAATAATTTAAATGTTTTAAGAACACATCTTCTCAATGCCACATTGCTGGTGGGAAGACACTTAGTCAGCCCACATTTTACTCCTGTCACTTCTGTATTTAGAAACTGAACTTTAATCCGGTTGAGGCAAAAGTATTTGTTCATAGGATAACAGGAAAAAAAAAAAACAGAGCGGGAAAGAAAAGAGGCACCCCCGTCAGCAAGTAAAAGGGTTTGCTCCCAGGACTCCCAATGCTTGGGACCCACATGCTAGAAAGAGAGAACCAACTCCTCGAAGTTGTCCTCTGACTTCCACAAGTGATGGGTGGCATGTTAATACCCATACACACACACACACACACACACACACACACACTAGATAAAAATGTAATTTTAAAGACATTTTTAAGAAAATAGAAATCCTAGTAAAATGGCTAAGAAATGGAAAAACCCAAATGTTCCCCAAAGCATGGGAGAATAATGAGGCTAACTAATAAAATAGTGTCTTTCTGTCTACCAACACCCCTACAACCATAACTGCACAGCAAAGAAACCTTGGTAAAACCCTACCAGACATTTCATGATCCTCAAAATACTAAAGAACTGAATCCACAGTGCATTTGGCATCAAGGGCAGTGACCTTTGCCACTCACATCATCTGTCTGAAAAGGAGTCATGTGGCATTATATGGAGGACCAAGCTGTGTGATGTCACAGTTCCAGCAAAGGCAAGGCAACCCCTTCAAGGCAGACGAAAACCATGTGCTACTAATTTAACTGGGAGTCCACACCATGAATCCTTATTAAATGCCTTCCATTCACACTGGTTCTTTCATCCTCCAACATCAAGACATCATTACAAGCTGAAAATAGAACAGAGCTTTAGTCCTCTGAGCAGCAGAAGAATGAGAAAGGGGCAATTTAGGTAAAACCAATGCACATTAGACTCTACCTAAGAAGGCAAAGTTCAAGCAAAAGTTCTGGGGTTTCTTCATTTGTATTTTATGAATATGAGTGTTTTGCTAGCATATAAGTGCACCCATGTATACAATGCCCAAGGAGGCCAGAATAGGGCATTGGATCCCCTAGATCTAGAGCTATGACTCGTTAGCTGCTATGTGGGTGTTGGGAAGCAAACCTGGAACCTCTGCAAGAGCAGTCAGTGCTCTTAACTGATGTGCGCCATCTCTTCCAGCCCCCAAAAGTACTCTTAAATACCAAAAAAAAAAAAAAAAAAAGAAATGCTGCTTCTTAGCCACTCTGTGACACTACCAACCTCACAAACCAAGGGAGAAGAGAATAATTCAGTCATAGGAGTTTCCCACTACTTGTAGAAGGAAAGTGCTAAGCATCATTAATTTCTACCCTCTTCCTCAGACAACTAGAATATGCTAGAATTAGCCAATGATGACCCAGAAACATGTTCTCTTCAACTTTGAATCAGAAGCTTTACAGCCACACAAACATGTAGGACTTAGATTAACACTGTCTAGACACTAACATTCATTTGTCATCTTTTGATTCTATCTCCCCTAAGTGATCTCCAAAGACCAATCTGGAGATTTAACTCTTCCTCTCTCCCTACTGTATAGGCAAAGAAACTCAGAAGTGATTTACCCAAGCTCACCATTATGTAAACACAGTCAAGAGCATCAACAGTTCAATCTGACTCCAAAGCCAGTGCTCTCTTCCTAGTGTTTTGCAGCCTTGCTCCCATTAAACAATATTCTCTCAGGATGAGGGCAAACACAGTACAATGCCAGGATGTGGTAAACAACTAAAACCTATCAGCTGTATTTTAATTGAGCCTGGGCCCAAAGGGACCTTTGTTAACGGTACAAAGCCCACCTTACAAACAGGGTTGAAATCACATGTATGAACAACATGCTTCCAGGTCATCTTTATTACTTAAATATCTCCCATATACTCACAAAGGAAAGAACCTCATAACCATACATACACAAATGTACAGTTATACCAGCTCTCTCCTTCCCTTCAATACTAAAGCCCTTCTGACTAATAACAGTGTTTTCTTAGAGCAATTTTGTTTTACAAAGTGCTTTCACATAGTGTCTCTCACTTAGTTCTAAATGCCCTAAGAGAGGACAAGGAGAGAAAATAGAAACTTAAATAAAACTCAACTGACATCTTTACTACTCCTTACAAGTGCCTGTATTGGTTTTTAAAAGCCAACAAACAAACAAACCCGCTGGCCTAACATGCACCATGCATGGAACTGTAAATTAGTACAGCCCCTCTCCAGGAAAGCAATGTGTTTCAGGGCCCAAACAGTAAACATGGGTACTTCTGAGTCAGTAACTCACTGAGCAATTTGAAGTACAGAAAGATACATACAAAGCAGGCTGCACAACACATCATTTATGTACAACAGCCCTAAACTCGTGAAAAGGCCATCAAGCTGGGACACAGGTCAAGTGAGACCTATGTCAACTGAGTGCCTAGAGCCACTAAAAATCATTGTACTGTGATAATGGAGGTTAAGAGATAAATGCAAAACACAGGCAATGAGCCTATATATGTACAAGTAGAGGAATACCCAGTATGCAATTTCAATAATTTTTATCTTTGAGTACTTGTCTGATTGAAACGATTTCACAAGGGGAAAATGCTACTGGCTTACAATTCGGTATGAGGATTACATATGAATTTTATTTTTCCTTAAAAAAAACAAATCAATTACTACAGTTACCATGGATAACTAAGACTGCACCTGGAAGGAGGAAGCATGCCACAAAGACCTGTCCATAGGCAGCAATGGGGAAGGCCTTCTACTACCAAGTGCTAGGTCTCATGTCAGCTATCTACCTGATGAAATGTGGGGCCATTCTTAAACCATAGACAGGTTCCCAGTTCTGAAGTAAGGAGTCTCAAATTCTGATTACTTAAGTCCACCTTTTTCCAAAGAGCCACAGCAACTCCCTCCCAGTATTAGGTGGTATGTGATTCATTCCACCATAAGCTTTAATTCAAGTATTCCCTGACTGTATATTAACTACGTACCCACTCACCCACTATCACACATAAAACTCAGCCCCTATTTTGTAGGGTTTTAAGTGGGTGAGAGATATGTAAGAAGACATGTAAGAAATAAGATGCTGAGCACTTGGAAAGAGAGACAAGTGCTAGAGTCTACCTGTTGTGAATTGAGGTGTAGCAAGCTAGCCATAAGACCTCATTAAGTCCATTAAGGACAGAAAAGTTAGAGGTGGACCCAGCTGAAGTCCAGGTGTATGTGGAGCCAGTGGGGGCCGGATAAGTGGATGGGGTACAGCAAGAAGGGTTCTTCATGCTGTGCTCAGAACAAACTTGCTTTATACTTGATCCAGGAGACCATAAGCAGTCCCTGAAGGATCACCATCTGCTTTTCAGTTAAGGAAAACTCCTTATTCCTTCAAGTCCTACTTTAAACATGCTTGTGCACAGATTCAATGCTACTTATGCTAATCTTAATTCTCAATCTATTCTTTCTAATACTCACCCAAACACATTTGGGAGACAAATGTTGCCTGATACAGCAGATATTCAACAAGCAACAATGGGGGAGGGGGGTGATGATTACATCACCTCCTAATCTTTAAAGCCTTGTTTCAAATCCCAAAGTGGATCTGTTGCTTGCTATGAATTTACTGGATTTATTTGTGAGTCAGCTAGTAAGGCTGCCGGCAGGCCTGATGCCTCCACGTTGGTGATTTCCAACTGTGTAATAATACCTTGAGCATTTGTGCAGCAGTATGCACTTTACAAAGTGCTTTCACATCAAAAACCTCTCTGGCTCTCTCAGCAACAAGACTAAGAGGTGCACTGAACAAATTTTCCAGATGAGGAAGTAGCTCAGTGATGCTGTGTAGCTTACCCAGGGTCACACAGCCAGGTTAACAGAGCCAAACTTTGAATTCAGTTCATATTCCCAACCTTGTCCGTTATCAAAGAACCCTATATATACAAGCAAGCCTGTCCAAATCTAAGGCGCTTCCAAACTGAAGCCTGTGTACTAGAAGTAATAATGCATATACAAAAGCAAACACTAACAGAATAAGCAGTCATTCAGGCCCTCTCTGCAAACCTGTGGAAGGGATAAATGCAAGCAACACATGCTTAGTCTTAATCCTTCTCATCTCCTTCTGGCACCTGCTTCTGCCCCACAGGCACCAAATACTTAACAGCCGGCAGAAATGAGAACCAAGAGATAATACACTCAACCATGGAGGAGAAGACCCTTTCCAAAGTGGTAGTTAGAAAATAATGGAGAAAGAGCCACCTAGATTGTAAGAGGACAATAAAATAGCAGCCCAAAGGCCTCCCACATTCTCTTGATTGGCCGATTTAGTCAGCAGAAAAACATAAACACCTAAACTGCTGTCCCTGAAAGGCAAGAGTCCTCTCCTAACAAATAACAGATACCATCACCCATCCTTCTCACTGCTCGCAATCCACCATCCAGGCCCCAACAAAAGCTGAAAACAATTCGCTCGTGTATTAAAAAACAGTATACATAGGGAAGAGCCTTACTGAGCATGTGGACACAGTCCTGACAATGGGTATAGCTTTCTAGGACTCATGAAAATCCAACAGTTATCTAAATATTTCATTGCTCAACAATCTTCCTCTTTATCAGTGGAGGAGCTTCATGGACCCACTAAACAACTTTAAATACCATTTAGATAGAGCATGGTGGCTTATATCTGTAATCCAGGCATGGAGGAGGGAGAGAGACAGAGCCTAGAGGCTCAAGATTTCAAGGCCACCATTAGCCAAAAAAAAAAAAAAAAAAACAACAACAAAAACTCTACATAGGGTTCTTCTTTATAATGCTGTCAGTTACACACTGGTGACTACATGTGCAACCATGTATACTATTCCTATTATTAAAGCTGCCTCACAAAACATTTGGTCCATTTTTGTCCAACAGAAAGACCAATCGCTATTGGTGGGATGGAAAGGACAAACTGTTTCCTCCTCTCATGGTATCCTAAGGAGCAGTATCTCCAACTGGTGCTTTAGAAATCATCAAACACAAACATGCACTAGAGATTGGTATGCTCCTTAGTCCTGAAACTGGCAAAAGTCACCTTCATCTGACCAACTTTCTCAAGCATAAAGTCCCTCTGACGCTACCAGAAGCTACTTTTACAACCTTCCGGGCCTAAGCACAAAGGAAGAAACAGAGCTTTAACCATGTGAACAGTCTGATTATTAGCCTTGGTTTTCTCCACTGTAAAATGACCTCAAAAGCCCCTTTTTTCAAGTACATTCTATGAAAACCATAAATATGGGCAACTATTTCAGGACAGACTGGTTTTTCCCTTCATAATGCTTTCAAAAAGGTGGGTGGTGGGTGGTGGGTGGTGGGTGGCTGTCTAAAAAGTATTTTCTGAACCAGCAGGATAACTCAGCAGGTAAAGTTTGGGGCCTGCTGCCAATCCTGATAAAAGCTGTTTGATCCCCAAGACCAAATGACGAAACACATGTTCTCTGACCTCCACACATATGCATGTGTATGCACTAACATATTTAACAATTTTTTTTTAATGTTTAAAAGTATTTCTACAGTCCAGGCTTTTTTGGTTCATTTCTTCAAATGGCAAAGAAAGACCCTATGGCAGCTCCCTCACAATAATAAAATCTGAGGTGGGATTAACTGTGGTTTAAGTGCAAAAAACCCATATACCTGGAGGCCTGGGGTTGTACTCTAGCTGGAGCTGCCAAGCCAGGTCTAAGTTGACTGACATAGTAATTGTACTTGTGTGGCATGGGTTGTTTCCTATCCAAACATAAAAGTCATCTGCAAAAGGACAGAAGATCAAGGTCTTCTGTCTCATCAAGTTTGAAGCTAGTTTGGGCCACACAAGACTGTCTTAAAAAAAAAAAAAAAAAGTAGGACTTCGAGAGATGGCTCAGTGGATAAACACACTGGCTGCTCTTGCAAAGGACCTGGGTTGGGTTCCTAGCACTCACAGGGAGGCTAACAACCACCAGGAACTCCAGTTCCAGAGGATCCAATGCCCTCTTCTGACCCTCCCTGGGCACTGCACAACACAGGTGCACCTATATACATGGTGGCAATATACTCATATACACATAAATTAACAAAAAATAATAAATCTTTACCAGGCGTGGAGGCCCACAACTTTAATCCCAGCACTCAGGAAGCAAAGGCAGGCAGACCTCTGTGAATTCAAGACCAGCCTGGTCCACATAGTGAGTTCCAGGTCAGCTGGCACTACAAAGAGATCCCCATCTCAAAGAAAAAAAAATTTATAAAAGGGGGGTTGGAGAGATGGCTCAGCAGTAAAAAGCACTGGCTGCTCTTCCAGATGATCCTGGTTTTATTCCCAGCACCCACACAGCAGCTAGCACAAACTGTTCCAAGGGATCTGACGCTTTCTTCTGACCTCCAGCATTAAATGAGATGGGCACACTTAACATACATGCAGGCAATACACTCACTCATACACATAAAATAAAGATAATAGATAAAATACTTTTAAATAAAAATAAGTATAATTATATATAATTGGCTTCATTATGACATTTCACATATGAATATAATGTATTTTATTCATATTCATTTTCTCTCTCTCATACATTAAAAAGAGAGAGAGGAACAGTAGTTCAGGAAGCAGGATAAAGGCACTAGAAGCAAAATATTTCTCACACCCTGAAAGGGTCATCTACACTTTTATACCAGTTTTATGATTCAGAACTGAATTAAACTTTATTAAAGCATTTAACTTTTTCATTAAAAAGACATGCCTGTAATCCCAAAACTTGGGTGGTCAAGACAAGAGGATCACCATGACTCTGATGCCAGCAAGGGCTTCAAAATTAAGTCCTGCCTTAAAAAAAAAAAAAAAAAAAAAAAACATAGAGACTTATAGTATCTTAGGGAAAAAGCTGCTATAACACACACACACACACATACATACACACACTCGCACGCAGAAACACATGAATGATAATGCACTTTAGAGTGGCAAGACAGATCAGGCTCAGGGGAAGGTACAGTAGACTCCCACAGGCTGTCCTCTGACCTAAACACACAAACTCTCACATATAAACAACTCTATTTAAAAAAAAAAAAAAAGATACACACTTTTAAAAGATACACACTTTTAGTTGAGTATGATAGTAGATGCCTAGAATCCCACCATTGGAAGGGCCAAGAAAGATTTCAGTTATCCTCACCTAAACAGTAAGTTCCAGGTCAGCTTGAGAGTCAATTTCAAAAAACTACAAAACAATAATAGTTATGTTTAAAAAACAAATTTTTCAATGAACTACTAGCAGCTTTGGGAGGTTTTTGGCTTTTCTTTTGTTTTTTGAGACAGTGTTTCCCTGTAGCCCCAGCTGACCTGAACTCACTAAGAAGACCAGGCTGGCCTTGATATTAAAGACATCCTCTTGTTTCTGCCTCCCAAAGGCTCAGATTAAAGGCACATACCACCATGCCCAGCTTTTTTTCTTTTTTTGTTCCCCTTCTTTTGTATTTTTAGACAGGGTGTCACTATGTACATATACCAGGTTAGCCTGGAGAACTCAAAGAAATCTAGAAACCTACCAACCTCTCCTGGGACTAACAGGCATGAGCCTCCAGACCTGGCTTAGAGACTAATTCTTTTTTATTTTGGAGACAGGGTCTTATTATAGCTCAAGCTGCCCTCATTCATAACAATCCTCCTGTCTCAGTCTCCCAAGGGCTGGGATTTCAGCTGTTAATCTTTCCAGACAGGGACATGATCTTATTTCTGAGCATGAATTTCTTTCAGACCTGTTCCACATATTTTTTTGGTTGAAGCGGGCCATAAAAGTGAATGACCTGGAGGTTGGAGATATAACGTAGTCCACCACCACCATACCAAAAAGCGAGTGACTTGCTAAGCGGGGTCTCTACAGAATTCACAAAATCTTTCCATCTAGGCCTTTCCCCTCCTTCAGGACTTTTATCACTTCTCCAAAGCACTCAACTTAAAGCTGACCCAACTGTTTTCAGAGTCATTTCAAGGTTTACCTAAGATTTAATTGTAATTACAAGAATAAGTCCAACTGGAATAACCAGATTTGGAAACAAACAACTGACACTTGGCAAACCTTCTGGGTGGGAGCCAAAGGGGACAGAGGCACACCCCACAGCCCACTGGTCAGAAGCTTTGGGCTTGCTGTTCAAGAATGTTCTGCACCCAAGGGCAAGTAGGTCAGGCAGGTAGAGAGGTTGCTTAGGGGAACTGACATGATCCTGCTTGGAAAAACTTGGGCTAGTAACAGGATGTGAAAAAAACAATGCAACCAGAATTCTAACAAAAATGGCCAGGGCCTAATTCCTCACAGAATCATGAGCAAGATTAAAACTACCAGATTAAAAACATTCCAGTTTGGCCTTTACCAACTGTTTGTGTCTGACTTACTGTGATTTTTCCTTGTCCTCTTTCAAAATAGTTCTACTGAGAATGAAACAGGCGTCTGTTATCAAGTCATATACCTCAAAAAAATGTTCTCCTTTTGAAGGTAGTAAATGTAAATAATCAAGGCCCTTGGAAGGGACAGTTGCTCTAAATCCAGCATCAGGGACTGTTCTAGCCAACTATGAGAACTATTTACTATCTACAAAAGATTTCTAGTTGGCTATTTGGGCCAATGGCTACACAGGAACAAACACTGAAGTCCAATGTTAACCCACAAACAGATAATAAATAACCTGACAGGTGAGATGGTTGAGTGAATAAATTCACTTGCTGCAAGCCTGAGTTTGATCCCCAGAACCCACTTGGTGGAAAGAACAAGTTCCTCCAAGTTGTCCTCACCTCCACAAGTATGCTGTGGCATGCATACACTAACATAAATGCACACACTAAAGAAATGTAAATTTTTGATTATCTATATACTATACCTGTAGTGATAGTTTCTAAGTTGCCTCTGCCTAGAATTGGAATGTAGTTCAATGCTAGAAACCTTGGCTATCATGTTGCAAAAGCCATGGGTTCAACTCCCAGCTCTATAAAAATAAACTGCCTCTGTTCTAGACTTACTGTGAAAGGGGCAAGGTTAGAAACAAGGAGGGTAAAAAGGTTCATTAATATACCAGGAAAGGGAAAATGGCAGTTAATAATTTCTCCAAGTTCTTCCCCCATCACTGTAAATAACCTGGCTCCAGCACGCTGGCTAACCCCTGCCCCTCCTGGACTTCTATTGTTTGATTTTTCTTTACAACTTTTGGCAAACATAGTAAATTTTGCTTCTTTTTAAACATTTTATTCATTTTTTATTTTATTTGTTATGGGTGTATTGCCAGCAAGTATGTAAGTGCGCCCATGTCATGCTGTACCCATAGAGGTCAAAAGAGGGAGCAAGATCCCCTGGAACTGAACTAGAGTTATGGTTATTAGATGCCCTGTGGGTGCTAGAAACAAATCAGGATCCTCTGCAAGAGCAACCAGTACTCTTCAGTGCTGAGCCACCTCTCCAACACCAAATTTTGCTTCTTAGCCAATTATTTAGACAAACTCCCCCCCCCACAGCAATTTTTTGTGGGAAGGGTTGGTTTGGGTTTGGTTTTGAGACAGGATCTCATAGATCCTCAGTTTCCTGCCTCCAACTCCTTATGTAATAGAGGGTGACTTTTAATTTCTCATCAACCGGCTTCCAGCCTCTGAGTACATATCACCAGGCACTGTTTATGTGGTGCTGGGGACAGAACCCAGGACTTTGTACAAGCTACGAAAGCGCTCTACCAAATGAGCCACATGTGGTTGGCAGTGGGAGCTTTTTGAGACATTCCATGGTAGGCATTGAGCCTAGTTAGCAATAGATATGTAATCAAAGATGACCTTCAACTCCTGCCTCCACTTCCCAAGTGCTGGATTACACCATCATGGCAGGCCAAACAACAGTTTTAAATCAGAAAAACTAGGCCCTTAAAACTTACTAAGGAGCAGGTAAAGGCTGCTCTTGCTGCACAAGCCTTAAGACCTGGGTTCAATCCCAAGTAAACGGGTGAAGGGGAGAAAGAACCCACTCCAGTTTATCCTGTGACCTCCAGTTGTGGGGATGTCGTGGCCTGTGCACACACATCCTACACATGTAAAAATAATCTATTAAGTTAAAAAAAAAAAAACTTACACCCTAGTGGTACAAATTCTGCTTCAGTTGTCCTAGATATCTAATTGGCCATTTGTTTTCTGAGTAACTGAATGAATCACATTCATATGGTAGTTTATTTCAAGCTTCAATCAGCTATCAAGCTAAATCCTAATGGCTGGGAAGCTTGGTTATCCTAAACGACTTCCCCTAAGAATAACCAACCGGCGGAATGATGGAAGTGGCAGAAAATATCCATTGAGCAAAACACGCAACTGTTTTTATTGTCCAAGTGAACTGAGGCTCTAAAAAGCAAACATTTCCAGTTATTTAAGGTACCGTAGTGGGAGTCGTGCCCAACGCAATTAAGACAGGATTATATTGCAATTTATGAGGTTCTCAAGGATGTCATTTAATAAGAAATCCAACAATCATTTCTCCCAAAGCCTGCCATCTACAATCACACTCTCAAACTCTACTTTGCTAAGGCAATAAACTAAATGGCAACTCGGCAGGCATCTAAAGCTTTTGAGACCAATTGTAGGAAGCATGCTGCCTTCCACCAGCTCAAGCAATAAAGCCACCTTCCATATAGAGCAGCACACTGTTTTACATCTTCCACCCACATAATCTCCTCAATGACTAAGTAAAGTGACAAAAGCAGGTATTATTGTTTTTCAATTGTACTAAAAAGTGAAGATTCACGTGAATCATTCGCTCTCCTGTTAAGAACTAAGCCCAGTGGATCCTGAGATTCACGATTGTCTCTCTGCCCGTGATACACTCGGTGGGTACAGGACTGGCACAGTCATAAGGACCCCCTCTTCCCCCACCAGTGTAAAGCTTCCAAAACGACTAACAGTGGCTGCTGTGCAGCACCCCCTTCAAAGACATCTCAACCACATCCTGCCAAAGCACCCCTCAAACGACTTCAAGTGACAAGTGGCCAAATCCTCAACATCATCTCACGCTCCACAAGTACAGATTCCTTCGCTTACATCAGCATGGGCGTGAAGACCACACTAGTAATGTCACACAAGAGACCTGGAGCTGGGGAGTTAAGGCATTCCTGCGGAAAGGAGGCGCCTCCTCCCTCTCCTCAAGCCCCTAAAGTGGCCGGAACAAGGTTCAACAAGGTTCGGGGGGCACTGGGTGAGGGGGCCAGTCCCCGGCGCTCACCTGGTGGGACTTGCCGCACCCCGGGACCGAGCGCATCCTCCACCGCCCCTTCCTCCTCCCACGTCGCAGCCTCGCTCCGCTGCAGCACCCGCCCCCGCCGCGCCTGGAACCTCCCGCCCGACTTTTGACGTCACGGAGGAGGGGAAGGTTCCACCCGGCCCGTCCCTTTGTGACGTCACAATGACAACAGACCGCGGCCGGGGACCAGGCGTCGCGGGGGGGCGGGGGCGCACGCGCGCAGTGGGGGAAGGCCGCGGGGCGGGGAGGGGGCGCGCTGACGTCTCGCCCGCTTAACCTGTTGCTCTCGAGACAGCACCGGAGCCCGCAGGCAGGGCGGCGAGGAGACGCCGGGGCGGCCGCCATGCTGGGCCGTGCGCGAGACGGGGGCGCCCGCTGCCGCCTCCCAGCGCCCGCCGCAGCCCGGGGTCCGCACGCCGCGCCCGGGAGCCCCACCCACCCTGGCGCCCGGCGCGGAGCCCGCAGTCTGCCCCCTACAGGCCGCGCTCTGCGGGCCGCCCGCCCGGCCCAGCGCACTCCCGGCCTGCGGCCGCGGCTCGGGCTCGGCTCCCCCGGCCGCGGCTCGGGCTCGGCCTCCCTCGGCCGCCGCCCGCCCCGGGCTGGCGGATGGACTCCCGCGCCGGACTCGACCCGCCGGCCCCCAGCCGCAACAAAATGCCTACCCCACGCCGCGCTCCAACTTAGCGAGGTCCGGGATGGGGCGGGGGCGGTTCTTGTCCAAGTTCTACCCCTTCTCTTTGTGGCTGCATCCCAAACGGACATGCTCGGCCAGGGCATCCGCGCTCCGAGCAACGTTGTCTCCGTGCAGTTTCTCCACACCGAGTTCCAACTAGTCCTGTGCATTCTACCCAGCCCTCTGCAATGCGGATGTATTTTAATTCTTAAATTCTTTTGTGGAACAGCTTTGTAAGTTGAACTTGATTATTTAATTTTGCATTTCTTTCATAGTTGAAGTTCACGTTGTCTAGATTAGGATCAGCCCTCCGGAAGAGGCATTCAGGTTTATCCATTAAATACAATTTTTACAAAACCACTGCCCAGAAGGTCATCTCCCATTACACATTCCACACTCATCAGAAAGGAAAAATATTAGCACCAATTTGTCGACTACTTAAATAAAACTTTCTTAAAAGGTTGCATTGTTCCTCATGTGTCTTTAAGGGCCCTTTTATGAGGAAAATGAGTTCTCTGCTTTAAAACCTAAAACCTATGCAGCTAACCACCGATCACTCGAGTGCATATTTGGCTAATCCCTGGGTTCCCCTCTAGGCTCCCTCCCCCCAAACTTACAGAAAAAAGCCACTACACAAAACAAAACACTCCCTATGCCAATCAAAACGTAGCTATACTATGCACCAAACAAATTGAACTGTAACAAACCATTAAAATCTCTGAATAATCACCCCATTTCAGAAATCCAGTTAACAGGGAGAAATTCTTTGCAGTCACATACGCATTCAAACACACACTTAAAAACACTGGCCATGATGCATGTCTTTTTTTTTTCCCTAAAACTAAAAACCATGAATTCTTTTTTAACAAAATCAGCCTCATTATTAAAGTCAATCCCAATAAATGCATTCGCTGTAACATGATTCCCAACTGGGTTATGTTGCAAACCAGATAAGCCCAAAACGACCACATACATTAAACGTGATGTGCCAGTGCGAGAAGCTCGCCATAATCGGACCCTGGGTTGCAACTTAAAGGGCTTCCAACACTCGTGCCCTACACGATACTATCTTCCAAACAACATCAATAATAATAACAGGTTCATTTGCATGCAAAGTGCTATGTGGGGCCAAATCCGCCCGGGAACACAGTTTAGTTACATTATCGCAGCCCCCACTCCCCACCCCCCACACACCCAAAGCTCCACCAAAACCCCTAACCTTTCATCTCAAACTACATTAAGGTTGTGTCATTCCAGGTCAATTTATTCACTCTGAGGTATCTCTACACCAATCTGTTTTCTCAACCAAACTAGACAGACACGACTTTGCCTGAAAAACCCTTTCAGAAGAGAAAGAAACAGCCTTATCGGACGCTATGTTTAAAACCCTTCAGCTGCAGAATTATCTATAAACTTGACATTCACAGCCATCGCTTAAAACTGCAAGTCAAAGGATGTGTTGTTAAGAGGACTTACGTATTTCTTCTGAATGATATTCCTCTTGGGTCTTTCCTTGCTCATTCTGAGATCCAAATGCTGATTGCAAAAGGGGACAATTGCTTCATGAATTTAAAGCCGTCAGAAATTTGCAAAAAAATATCCTGGTGGTTTTTATTGTTGGTGGTGGTGGTTGATCGTGTAATCCGACTTTTCTTCCTCTTCCCCCAAAGCCAGATTCGCCTTGAAATAAATCCGAAATTGAGAGGATAAAAAATAAAAATAAAAAAGAGCCAAAGGCGAACGAAGCAAACAAAAAAAATTCACTTTAGTAAAACACTCATAATGGAAAATTTCCCCCGAAACACAACACACTCACACACACACACAAAAAAAACCGACGCCCTTCACTCCCCCCCTTTATCTTCCAAAAACTACATCAGCGAAACGTGAAGGTCCTTAGTGTCTGATCTGTAGTTACATCTTGGAAAAGAAAAAGGAAAGATAAATTTAAAATGTTGGAAGTCACGTTTGTGCTGCAGCAGCAGTGCGAGCAGAAGAGTCAACTCCAGCGGCGGCGGCGGCGGCGGCGGCAGCACCACAGCGAGGGCTCGCCGAGTCTCTTTTTTCCAAGCCCCCCAGCCAATGAGAGAGAGGCTATCCAGCCCAACTTTAAATGGACTCTGCTTTTATACAAGTTAGGGCTCCTCGCCTAATTCTTCTCCTCAAGCCAGCCGAAAACTCCCACAGCTGAGCGGCCCCGCGCCTGCCTACCCCGACACCCACCGGCCCTGGCCCAGTGCGGAGGGTTCCCGCAGCCGGGTCGTCTAGACTCCCGAGAGGCCTCAGCGAATCCTGCCCGGGCCAGGCGTCAGGCGTCTCTCCCACGCCGAACCCAGGCGTGGAATTGAGAGAGGCTCCCTAGCTCAATGCATGGCACGCTCGGTCGCTCCACCTCAGCCCCAATCCCCCGCTGGCCGCTGACCCCACAGCCGCCCCACGCGAGCCCTCGCCCACTGCCCTCGCGTCTACCTGCAGCCTAGCAGCTGGGTACCAGGGCCCCAGGACGCCCGGCCCGGGGGAGAGCCGCCTATTCCCGGGGCACCTTAGAATAGTCCCCTTGATCTTCTGGAAGTTGTAGTCCCCTGACTACAAAATGGCTATGGCCACGGGAGCTGGGAACTACAATTCCCAGCGTGCCCCGCACCGCCTGTCACTCAACTCCCCTCCCAGCTCCTCGCCCCCTCCCCCCTCGCCGGCCCTGCCAACAAACGCTCGGACGTGTCCCGCGTGCGACACTGCTAAAGGCTGGTTTGGGATTGGCCCGCGGAGCGTGTGGTCCGCGAGCGAGGAACTCCCCACGCCGCCCCCCCCCAAGTCCCCTCCCCTCCAGCCCGGCCTGGCGCGCCCCGCCCCCACCCGGGGCGCGAACCGCCTGTGGAATCGAGGAATCGCGCGCGCGCCGCGGGGCCGCGGGGGAAGGCCGCCAGGCGTCCCCCGGGAAGGCCGCGGAGCGTGGCAGCGCGGGGGACGGTGGCAGCGAGGGCTGGGAACCCGTGCTTGCGAGGAGCTGGGCCACGCACCCAGACGGGTCCTCGCTGCCAACTCGCGGGTCCGCGGCCCGGCGGTTCTGCCGCGGCCGGCCGTGTCACCTCAGGACAGCTCCCGAGTGCGGAGCGCGCGGCCGGGTGGTCCGAGGTTACCGCGTCCCGCCGGCCGCACGCGACCCCACGCGCGAGGCTGAGGGCCGGGGAACGGGGGGGACAAACCTCCGCCGGACCGGGTGTCCCCCCAGCGACGGCTCCACGGACGCGGAGGGGAGCCTGAGACCCTGACCGAAAGAGAAGCCACCCAGCCCGGAGCACTCACGGCGCGGACCGTGAGGAAACGTCTGGAACACTGGCCGTCCCAAATCCCAACGGCCGGAGCCGCACGCCGCGCCGTACCTGCCCCCGCCCGGCCGAGCAATCGCTCGGATCCGCGAATCGCAGGTCGTGCGATCGCTCCTTCGGGCTTTACCAGCAACTTTGTCCGGTCCCACGCTCCGCGTTCCTTTCCTCTCCTCCTGGTTTTAGAGAAGCCCCGTCCCTAAATGGTCTCCGGGTCAGGCCAGCCTGCGTGGGCCAAGCCGACTGCTGCGCTCCCCGGCCCACCTGCCCACTCGTAGAGCGCTGCGTACTCCCAAAGCATAAGCAGCAGTGCTCAGTTAATCGTGGTGTCTAGAAAGTTCTAAAGAGCGGGGGAACAGCCACGGATTCAAATGGCACGATGGCCACTTCTAGAAAGGTAAGCACCGGCCTCCCTGAGCATCTCTGTTTCCTCATTCTGACCAAACTTGTGGACAGGATTATAAAATAACAAAAGTCCAGTTTAAAACCAGGCTACTTGTTGGAAACTTCTAATTAGATGGCACTTGAAAAAAAGTTCCCTTTTTTAAAAAATCTGAATGTTTTCTACAAGGAAGTAATTGTATGTTCATTTTACAATCAGAAAAAAATAAATTACCCCTGCGTCCTAAATACTGCAAAACGTATTCATTATTTCCATTTGGTGTACGGATCCAGTAGATTACCGTTTTACAGATGAGTTTTGACCACCCAAGTGATGTTTTATGGTCAGCTTTCCACAAAGTGTTTTTGAAAGCCTTTCTGATCATTATGACCTGTGTACTAAGGATGTCTGCTTCTCCACATCTTTGTGATTTTAAACAGCTCTCCATCCGTTTAATGTCACATCTATCGGTCCCCAGGTAAATATTAAAAAACAAAGTCTTCTGGGTCTTCTGGCCTCGGTCTTAGGAACTCTGCCTGGCCCCCAACTGGGAGTCACCCACAATACTGCAAAACCATTCTGTTATTTGAGGCCCGAGGGGGTTTGCTCATTTTGAAAAGGCTTGTTTAGTACTAGCGTTGTTTTCCATGAGAAGGAAAATAGATCGGCCTTCTTAGTGGTAGAGTCTTCCCTGCTGTGGAAGTTAACTGTCTCCTGATGACTTCCTTCTCCTGGCTTCCTGGCCAGGCCAAAGATTACCTTTGCTTCTTCCTCTTTCATTTTCAGGTCTAATTTGTTTCTGTGATGATGTCAGCTCCTCCAAGCACTCTTCAAGGACTGGGGAGGCTCTCAAGTACCTGATTCCACAGGACTACATGCTGACCCTGACCTCATCCCTGAGGATGCCGTAAGCCCAAAACAGCTTTCTACAGCTGGACAAGATCCTGCAATCCTCTAGTAATCCTAGTACTCCAGAGGTAGAGACTGGAGGACCACCTAGAGTTCAAGGCCAGCTTTCCATTATATGATGAATTCAAGGACTGCCTAAGCTCCAGGAGACCCTGCCTTAAAACAAGAAATCCTCCCAAAGCCAGTTATGGGTGTTACCTACTTTTTGTTTGGTTTGTTTTGTTACCTATTTCTGTCCTACCCAGAGCCTCAGAAACCTGATGGAATAGGGAGGGTGTGCCTTCTATTGAACACTTCACCCAGACAGTAAAATGCAGTGTTTAACTACTGGCAGACTCCTCTTGAACACTGCTATTCTTCCTCTGTGTTAATTGAATCCACTTTAGCATTGTAGTCTTCAGTTAAGCCTGACTGCTTGACCTCATTTTTTTTCTTTCTTTTTTTAATTTTATGTGTATGAGTGTAATGCCTGCATGTGTGTAAGTACACCTGTGTTGTGCAGTGCCTGCAGAGGATAGAAGAGGGAATCACAGCCCCTGGAACTGGAGTTATGGATGTTTGTTAACCGTCATGTGGGTGCTGGGATTCAAACCCAGGTCTTCTGGAAAAGCAGCTAGGCTCTTAACCAGTGAGCTATCTCTCCAGCCCACGCACCCCCTTTTTTCTTTATTTTGTGTGTATGTGCTTGGGTCAAAGGACAACCTTTTGGGAATCAGTTATCTCCCGTCACCATGTGGGTCCCTGAGAGGGTACCAAACTCAGGTCATCCATAAAAAGAGAAGGATTAAACAATAAAGACGTTTCTGGATCTTGCCTGCTTTAATTCTCCTTTTACTATTGTGCTGTGCTTGCTGGCCCTTAGTAGACCTATATTCACAGCTATTGAATAAGAATTGCTAGATCAAAGCCGGGTATGGTGGCATACAACTTTAATCCCAGCATTTGGGAGACAGAGGCAGGCAGATTTCTATGAGTTCAAGGCCAGCCTGGTCTACGTAGCAAGTTCCTGGCCAGCTGAGACTATAGGGAGACCTGCCTCAAAAAAGACCAAAAATAAAAAAGAATTGTTAAAGTAAGTTGCTTTACCCTTGTATGTTACCTGTTTCCTATTAGAGCCCTGTATTTATCAGTTATACCTAATGAAACTTTTTATATTATTTAAAGTACATTGTCAAAAGAACCTCATCAACCAATAAAACAAACCAGATCAAGATAAGGCTGGAGAGATGGTTCAGCAGTTAAGAGTACTGGCTACCTTTGCAGAGGGTCTAGGTTTAATTCCCAGTACCCACGTTGTAGTTAAGAACCAACCATCCTTAACTCCAGTTCCAGGGTATGACATCTTCTGACCTCCAAGGCCACTGCACTACACAGGTGCACTTACATACACACAGGCAATATACTCATACACTAAAAAATAAATAAAGTATTACCGTTGCAAATATGAAAATGAAATATTAAGGTGTACCAGGTATAGTAACTCGGGCCTTTACTCTCAGCACTCAGGAGGCAGAGGCAGGTGGCTCTCTGTGAGTTCAAGGCCAGCCTGGTCTACAGAGTTCCAGGCCAGGCAGAACTACAGGGAGCCCCTGTCTCAAAAAGATTTTTTTTTAAAAAAGGAATATTAAGATGCTATGATTTCTTCGGGATCATATAACTAATAGGGTGAATGCGTTAGGGTCAAACCCAGGACACCTTGGCTTGACATGACCCCTAGACCACCACCCTGGATTTCTTGAAATATGATCTAAAAAGCATTATTCCACAAAATATTACTAGGTGTGGCTCGAAAAAAAAGGATTCTTTGGTTAAATAAATTTGGGGACTGGGGCGATGTCTCAGTTCATAAGAGCACTTGCTTCATAAGCATAAAGATCTGAGTTCAGATCCTCTTACCACATAAAAAGCCAGACATGACTGTGTGCACCTGAAATCCCAACATTGGCCAGAAGTGTGTGTGTTGTGGGGGAGGTAGGGATTATCCGGCTTGCTGGCCAACCAGTCTAGCCAAAAACCTATAAGCTCCAGGTTCAGTTAGAGACCATATCTCAAGAGAATAAGGCCCTTGGGAGGTGGCAGCTAGAGGAACAGGAGTTCAAGGTCACCCTCCATTACAGAGCATGTCGAAGGACTAGCATGGGATTTTTTAGACCTGGTCTTTCCAATAACAAGATAAACTGATTAGTGGTTTTAAAAATGCAAAGAAGAAGGGAAAAAAATAACTCAGGTTTGGTGGGTAGGAAGATCAGAAGTTCAAGGTCCTCCTGGATTTGTTCGTGTTTGAAGCCAGCCTAGGATATGTGAGACCATGTCTCAAAAAAAAAGTCCAAAGAAATCATTTCCTTAAGAAGGAGCTGATTTTTACAGAACAGTCTTAGAACTAGGTTTTACTTAATAAATTTATGCTTCTTAAATGATTACTGACAAATAGTTATTACCTAAGTGAAGAATAACTTACGTGAGGTTTCTAAATTTTATGTAGGTCTATCTTGTGGGGGAAGGGAGTGAGGAGGAAGGTTGTAAAAAAGATGATCTTTGACTGATATCAGGTTTATAAATAACTGAGCCACTGTACTTAGAAGGTGGAAGCTTTTATTGAAAGAAGATAGAACAACTATTTCAAGCTAGCTTAGTTCTTTTTGTCAATCAGCACTTTGTGTCCCTCGATTTAAAGCCTTACTTGTCAAGCTTCAGTAAAATACCAAATCAGGTATAATCATGATGTTTTAAAATCTACTTGCTGTCTATGAACTTCATTGATTGTCAAGCTTCAGTAAAATACCAAATCAGGTACAATCATGATGTTTTAAAATCTACTTGCTGTCTATGAACTTCATTGATAGAATTCATTGAAAGTCCTTCATTTTTGGATTATTTAAGAGAGATGACTGACTCAGTGGTTAAGAGCGCTGGCTGCTCTTGAAGGGGACCCAGATTCAATTCCCAGCACCCACATGGCGGCTACAACAAATCATTCATAACTCCAGTTCCAGGGAATCCAACGCCCTCTTCTGACATCCGATGACATTTCACAGCACAAGTGCACTTGCTTACATGCAGGCAATATACTCATGAACATAAAAAAAATAAGGCCAGAGTTCCAGGCCAGCTAGGGCTATAGGGAAAACCTGTCTCAAAAAGACCAAATAATAATAATAATTAAATAAATTTTAATTAAAAAGATTTTTAAACTCTCAGGTCAAGGCAGCTAGACCATCAGGTAAAGGCTCGTCCCACCAAGTGTGATGACTTGATTTCAATCCCAAAACCTACATGGAGGATGGAGAGAACTCAAGTTGTGAATCAGATGGCACATACACCCCCACACACATGCCTACAAGCACACAAAAATAAAGGTTTTGTTTTTGTTTGGTTTTTGAGACAGGGTCTCCCTGTAGCCCCAGCTAGCCTGGAACTTACTATGTAGGCCAAGCTGACTGAGAACTCACAGAGATCTGCCTGTCTGCCTCCCAAGTGCTGGGATTAAAGGTCTGCACCACCACGCTCCAAGTAATTTAAAGTTTTTAAAACTGTCATTGCTCTTCTGATAAGATTGTGTCCCGATTAAAAGAGAGTTGTTCCTCATTCAGAAACTCTGGAAGGGCAGCAAAAAGTAGAAACCTGCAGTTCCTAAAAATTGATGTTACTGTTGATAAAAAGACTACTTCTGTGTTGGGAATGGAACTTGTGATCTGCTAATCCACAGGGAATTGTGATGAGGTAAGTCAGACACAGAGATTGCATGACTCCTAGCCAGGGAAAGGGCAAAGAAACTCTATTAATAGACACAAGAAAAGTAAGTGCCAATGAAAATGGCTGATGGAAACAAAAGGGGGAGATAAGGTTTGGTTCACCTAAGCGGAATGTAGTCTTATCTTTCTCTCCCTCCTTATTCTGCTTACCTCAACATTTCTTCCTCCTCTCAGGTGCTCCAAGCAGGCAGAGAAGATAGCCCAAAAGAAATTTTTCCCATTGTGGGATATGGCCCTGAGCAGAATCACTTACCTAAAGGAATGTCAATCAGGATTCAGTGGCACATACCTACCTATAATCCTAGCACGAAGATTTCAAGTTCACCCTTGTCTGCACAGTGAGTTTGAGGCAACCGTGGCCAACTCAAAACTAAAAGCAAAAGGATAAGGCCCAGTGGGGTTGTACATGCCTTTAATCCCAGCACTAGGGAGGCAGAGGCAGGCAGATCTCTGTGAGTTTAAAGCCAATCACTTTACATACTGAGTTCCAAGCCAGCCAGGGCTACATGCCTGTAATCCTAGCCTTGGTACGGAGAGGCAGGAGTGGAAGGTCATCCTCTACTGCATAGTAAATGCAAGGCAATCCTGAGCTACAGGGAGACCCTGTCTCAGAAAAACAAAACAGGGACAGCAAAATGGCTCGGTGGGTAAAAGTGCTTGCTACACCCGACAACCTGAATTTGATCCCCAGAGCCCATGTAAAGGTGGAGAGAAGGAACTCCACAAAGTTGTCCTCTGAAATCACACCCACAATAATAATAATAGCAATAATAATAAATAAAATGTAAGAGAATTTTAATGAACTTTCTTTACATTTTATTTATTTTTTTGTTTTATGTGTATGACTGTATTGCCTGCATGTGTGTAAGTGCACACATGTCTTGCAATATCTTGGAAGTCAGAAAAGGGGGTTGGACCCCCTGGAACTGGAATTACAGACAGTTGCTAGTACCATGTGGGTGCTGGAAACTAAACCCAGGTCCTCTGCAAGAGCAGACAGTGCTCTTAACTACTGAGCATGTCTCTAGCCCCTAAAATACTTTTTTTAAATTAATGGACATGTGGCAGGCACTCTGCCAATTGCCATCTTGTTCACAAGTACTCCGTGTACCTGGGGCAGTCATTCAAGAAAGCAGTTACCACAGGGATTTGCATTTACTGGGGACATGAGATTGACAAGTGGCACTTAAAAGATCTCTCCATTTGGCTTTCTAGCCAGAGCTTCTCTTATGAAATGCCCAAAGAAGAAGGAACTATGCATGCGAGGCACGCACTCTCCCACCGAGCTCCACCCTAAACCTAAGACATTTCTAAATAGTAAGTGTACAGTTCAAGACCATTGTAGATATAATAGATATATTTATCTGACAGTGTTTGTCTTCTGCTGTTGTAGGGAGTTTTGTTTTTTTTTTTTTTTGATGGTATTGAAAACCATCCAAGTATCCAGTCACTGAGCTACAGCCTCAAACAACAGGTTAATTCGGGTTAATCTTTTAAATCTTTAATAATTCATATATTGGCTAGGCATGGTGGCCAGTGGGAAATCAAGATCAGCCTGGTCTACATGTACTTCCGGGCCAGCTGGGGCTATGGGGAGACCCTGTCTCAAAAGCAATATATAGATATAGATAGTTATAAATATATATATAGAAAATTTTGGTAGGTTTCTTTTCTGTTAGTTTAAGGTAGTCTCACTATACAGTCCTGGCTAGCCTGAAACTTGTTACATAGACAAGGCTGTACTCAAACTGACAGCAATGTGCCTGCTGAGTGCTGGAATTAAAGGCTTGGGCCACCATGCCCCGTCTTTGTTTGGTTTTTGAGACATGGTCATTTCTGACAGGCCTAGAATTCAGAGATCCTCCTGACTCTGCCTTCTAGGTGCTGGGATTACAGGCATGTGCTGTCATGCCTACCTTCAGGTATGTCTTAACCCAAGATCCATACAAGAATATGATTGTATTCAGAGGTTTTGTGCATACCTGTGTCATAGTACACTTGTGAAAGTTACAGGACAACCTGTAGGAGTCTATGGGTCTAAGGAATTAAATTCAGGTCTTTGGTCTTAGAGGCAAACAACTTTACTCCTCAATGAGCCATTTCACCAACCTGGAAATAAATTTTTTTGTATTGTATTTTGGGTGTTTGTTTGTGGCTTTTTGGTTTTTAGCCAGTTCCTTACTAGCCTAGAACTCACTATGTAGACCAGGCTGGCCTTGATCTCACGGAGATCTGCCTGCTTCTGCCTCCTAAATGCTGGGATTAAAATTGTGTGTGTGTAGAGCTGGATAGATTAAGAGGACCTGAGTTCAATTCCCAGCACACACATTGTGGCTAAAAACCGTGTGTAATTCCAGTTCCAGGGGAATCTAACAGCCTTTGTTGACCTCCAAGGGCACTGCATGACCTGGGTGCACTTAATACATATGCAAGCAATGCACTCATATGCATAAAATAAAAATAATAAATAAAATATTAAAACAACAGAACTGGAGAAATGGCCCAGTAATTTAGAGCACTGACTGTTCTTGAAGAAGACTCAAGTTTGAATCCCAGCACCCCTACGGCAGCTAACAACCTCTGTAACTCTAGTTCCAGGGAGTCCAACGTCCTCTTCTGTCTTCCACAGGCATGCATGACACAGGTGCACTTAAATACATACAGGCAATACACTCATACACATAAATAAATAAATGTAAAAACAACAACAACAAAGTGTGTGCTGCTAGGCCTGGCTGAACATAAATCTTTTAATCCCACCTTTGCCCTGAAAAACTTATTTGTGCAAAAGCCCTGCTGCGTTCCCAGAGCCTGATGGCCTGGGCAGCTGACACCGTTCCCTTTTATCCAGTCTCTTTTCCTCTTCCCCTCCATTTCCTTTGCATAGATTCTTTTAAAACTAGCCAGCCTTGAAGACTGTGAGGTCAGACCCTAGCCTGTTGGGAAAAGATACAGTATGGTTGCATTAGGGATAAAACTACCACACTTCCTGTTTGGCTGTGCATGCTTGACCTGAATGAGGACTCTACATCTCCTTTTGCAAAAGTGAAAGCTGCCCTTGCTAAGTTACTTTTGCTTTGTCCTCATGTTTTTGTGTGTGTTATCATGTGAGGTCTTTGGCTTTTTTGGTTTGGTTTGGTTTGGTTTGGTTTGGTTTTGAGACAAGTTCTTCCTGTAGCCTCAGCTGGCCTGGAATTTGCTATGTAGACCAAGCTGCCTGGATCTCAGAGGTCTGCCTGCCTCTGCCTCCAAAATATTAGGATTAAAGGCATGAGCTATTGCCTAGTTCAGTGGAGTCTTTGGACCTCAGAGTTTATTTCTAACAGGACTATGCTAGAGGATAGGAATTCTTGGAAGGAAAATTATAATCTCTTATTAAAGGGGTAACTAATCAGCCTATTTCTTTAGTATGACTTAAGGTAAACCTCCTTTCCTGAAGAGTAGTCCCTTGGCCAGCACAACTGGAATGTTAGGTCTCCACTCAGGCAAGAGATTTCAGGCTCTACTTGACCAGAAAGCACTAGTTTTCCCTTAATGGGCCTTTACTGCTGCTGTGTCACTTATAAGAGATCAAGACCCAGACACACACGCACAGAGGGGAGACTGCATGAGGAGAGAAGATATCTGCAAGCCAAGAAGAATGGCGTTAGATCTCTGTCTCTGCGATCTTAGACCTCCAGCCTGCAGAACGATAAAAACTAGACTCTTGTTCAAGCCACACAGTCAGTGGGCACTTTGAAATGACAGCGCTATGAAACTAAATCGCTTTGCAAATTTATCTTTCATTCTGTTTTCTCACCTACTTCCTCTGTAAATAAGAACTTTCACGTCGAGGTAGGTACTATGAGGACCCTCTATAGACCATGCTTCCATTCTTGGACTCTTAACCATCAAGACTTGATTCAAATCTCTTAATTTTCTGGGCACTTGGGTACTAGGAGCCAGAGGTAAAAAGTGAAACTTCTTAGTTTTCAATATCACAACCCAAGGATGGACCCAATTTCTACAGCTGAATCAAGGATTTCCCTCTAAGGAAAACCTTCTCCCAGGTTCCTATTTTAGGCTTCCCACCTCCTGCAAGAATTAGTGCTATCTTGCTGGTGTGGTGATGCATACCTTTAATCTCAGCACTCTAGAGGCAGAGGCAGGCAAATCTCTGTGAGTAGTCAGTTCCAGGCTATCTGGGACTACAGGGAGACGCTGCCTCAAAGAAACCAAATATACTTGGTTTATATGATGCTGGGACCAAACCTAGAGTTTCATCCATGTTGGGTAGGTACTCTACCAACTGAGCTTCTTGCCCAACCTCCATTTTATTTCTATTCCATTTCATTTCATTTTGTGATAGACTTCCTATATAGGTCAGGCTGGCCTTGAACTCATAACAGTTTTCCTTACTTGGCCTCCTAAATCTTGGGAGTACAGGTATGACAGTCCTGCTTGGGGTATAAAATGACTTTAGTCGAAACTTTATTTTGATCCTTTTTGAGACAGGGTCTCCTTATAGCCCCACTTGACCTGGAACTAGCTATGTAGGCAAGCTGACCTTGGTATCACAGAGACTTGCCTGCTTCTCCCTCCCAAGTGCTGGGATTAAAGGCTTGCCCCACCATGCCTACCTATTATAAACTTTTAAGTTACATATTCAGTTTCTAATTATGTAATCTATCTTCCTGCACATCCATTCAAAGTGGATATTATGCCCTAGTTAATGTTGATGCACAAGCACAACTCTCACCTCAAAGGGAATAAGAGATAGTTTATTATGGAGCCAAATATGAGTGACCACGGCCTGGGAGCACAGATTCAGGTTCTCCCAAATTTCATGTTTTGGCATGGAATCATTTTCATGAAGGTTTTATGGAAACAGAACAAAAAAGTCATGAAGCAAAACAGTTTTCAAATACAGTGGTGTAAACATTAAGCAGGTGTACAGATGCAGCAAAGAGAAAGCTTGGTTATAGGCTCAGATGCTATCTGATGACACTCAGCCTTTTGGTTAATGGAACTGTTTCTCTGTTAATATAGTTTGTTAGTCACAAGATGATAGGTCAGAAACAGAGTGGGCTGGGAGTGGCTATTTATGAGTTAAACATGACCAAAGATAAAATTGTAAAGAAACTTTGGATCTGCAACATTCCAAACTCTGCACAATCATTGAAGGCTAATCAGTTGGCCAGACTTGCAGGAAGTTTGGTCCAAAAGGCAAAATTTTTCTGGGAAATTTTCTTTCAAATTCACTAGAAATGTGTGTGATTTCAGATATGGTGGCACATGCCTTTAATCCCAGTACTCAGGAGGCAGAGGCAAGCAGATCTCTGTGAAATCAAGACCAACCTGGTTTACATAACGAATTCCAGGGAGACTCTTGTCTCAAAAATACCAATAAATAAATAAATATGTGTGATGGGGCTGAGGATGGAGGTCAGTAATAAAGCAGGTCTTTCTTTCATTTGTGTAAGTTCAGCATCCCTCCCGCCAAAAGTGAAATGACTATAAAGCTATTACAAATCTCATGAGACTATTGCCAGCCAACAGGTGACCAGAAGCAGTGCTTTGCTACCCCTCTGTCATGCCTTTCCTTTATTATCTGTGTATGTGCATTAATGTGTGTGTGTGTTTTGCATGTAAGACAGATAACTTTCGGAGTTGGTTCCCTTTCCTTCTAACCTCATGAATCCCAGGGACCAAATCTTAAGTCATCAGGCTTAGTGGCAAGTGCCTTTACTTGCTAAGCCATCTCACTGCCCCTGTTTTGCTTTTTGAAATAGAGTTTCATATCTTACCATATAGATGAGGCTGCCTTGAGTTCTGGAATTACAGGCATGCATCACAAGAAAGGTTACAATTCCTTCCTCCAACTGCTCCCAAGCACACACAAAAAATTCTTTGTAAGGGTTACTAGTCAAAATAAAATAGTGTACCATTTTCTCCTTCCCCAGAGCTTTCTTGGGTCTGTCTAACTCATCCGGGGCTTGTAGCAAACAGCAGAGCTTTGTAGATTCTTATAGTGATGGATCCTTTTTTTTTTCAAATGGAGACAGGGTTTCATTTATCCCAGGCTGGTCTTGAGTCTCTATACAGCCAAGGATGAGAGAGTGACTTTGCATTTCTGATCTTTTTGCTTCTATTTCCAGAGTGCTAGGACCATAGTATGCATAAACATACTCAGCTTTATGTGTACTGGGAATCAAACCTAGGACTTCTTGCATGCCAAGCAATCACTCTACCAGCTGAGCCACATCACCAGCTCATAGCTGATTCTTTACGTACTCTTGAATCCAAGTTCATAAATAACAGCCATAACTATGGGATATTGGGACCAGGATTAGAAATCTACCTTTTGGGGGGATAGAGAAATGGCTTAGTGGTTAAGAGCACTGACTACTCTTCCAGAGGACCTGAGTTCTATTCCCAGCACCGAGATGGCGGCTAACAGCCATCTAAAACTCAAGTTTCAGAGAAATTCAACACCCTCCTCTCACCTCCTCAGGCACTGCATGGCATGGGTACATTTTCATACGTGCAGGCAATACACTCATACACATAAAATAATAAATGGAAAATTCAAAAAAATTTTACAGTTTGGAGTTGGGTGTGGTAAGATACAGCTACTTGGGAGGCAGAGGCAGGAGTCTGAGGCAAGCCTGGCCTACATAGTAAGTTCAAGATTATCCAAGGACACAGAATGAGATCTGTTTCCCCCAAAATAAAAACAAATGAAAAGTGATTTTTAAAAAAATGTGAAAGAGATGGCTCAAGAGGTAAAGGTGTTTCCAGTGCATTCTTGATTACTCAGTTCTAATACCTAAACCCATGTAAAGGTAGAAGGAGAGAATCAACTCCACAGAATGTTCTCTGACTTCCACACTCAGCTGTGGCATGTACACATCCTCCTCATAGTAGAAAGTATTATTTTTATTATTTATCTTATGCATATGTGTAGACAGGGACCTGCCAAGGTGTTCCTGTGAAGGTCAGAAGACAATCTGAGGAAGTTGGTTCTCCCCCTGTACCATGTGGATCCTGGGGACTGAATGACTAAAGTCAAGGTTGTCAGGCTTAGCAGCGAGCACCTTTACCAATGGAGGCATCTCAAAGGCCCATAAATAAAACATTTTTTAAAAAGAAAACTAAAATAATCTGCCTTTTGGTTTGCCAAAGACTTTCCTGGTACTAATACAGAAAGACTCATATCCTAGAAATCTAGTGCCAGGCAAATCAGTGATGTTAGCCACCCTCACTTAGAAAAGCACTGGCACTGTCCAGCTTCAGGAAGATAGAACTTTTTCCATTCTTAATTCTGGAGCTAATAAAGGGTAGAACTCAAACCTCTGTAAGTGTGTCTCTGGTGCCTAAATCCAGGAATATTCTCTGGACAATGACTGCTCTCCTCAGGAGGAAAGACATGATATGACAAATTCCGGGTACCAGTAGTTGCAATCACCATCAACATTGGGATCTTCAGTCCACAAAGGAGTCATTTTCCCACCGGGTGACATTTCCAGGACTCCAAAGCCCAGTCACTCTTATGGAAAAGCACACAGCTCAGTTTAGAGCCAGAGGCAAACTCCTTAAAGGCTGCAATTTTCAAGGCAGCTCCAGTGGAGAATCATGAGAGTGGTGCAACTTCCCAAATCCAAGGTTGATAGGCTGTGAATCGCCACTTTCTATGCTCGTTGTCCTGGCTTCAGCAGTTCCTTTAACCACTGTCATTCCACTCGGGGAGAAGAGGAAAGTGGGAATGGCACCAGCTGCAAGGGGCAGCTGACAACAATGCTCTCTCCTCCCTCACTCCCACCCTCCCACGTCACTGCTTCCCCCAACTCATCAGGCCTGCAGTTGTATACAGGGGATATTCAGACAGCCTACCAATGTGATTTAAAAATTATTTCCAAGTCATTAGGGCCGATTACTCACCTTTGGGCCCTGTAATATCATTTGTTCCCTACCAAACTGATCGTTTCTCCTGTCACAAATATGATAAAGCCTGCAGGGTGCCATCTCTATCGGTTTAAACTTATTCACATGATTGCAGGGATAGAAATGAATGAATGAACTGAGTTAGGAAGTATACACCTCATGGTTTGTTTGTTTCTGTCTTTGCAGTGCTGGGAATGGCGCCCAGCCTTACACACGTTAGGCAAACCACTCTACTACCGAGTCTCATCTCCAGCATATGGAACTTTGTTTGTTTGAAATAAGGTCTCCTTATAGTCCTACCTGGACTGGAACTTACAATGGAGGCCAGACCGACCTCTGTCTCACAGACAACCACCTATTTCTGCTTCCCAAGTTCTGGGATTAAAAATATCGTGTACCACTACACCCAGCACAAATAATCTTAATTTGAAAATGACTCAGGCTTTTAAGGGAGAGTGGGTTTACTTAGAAGGCACTAGTATGAATATTAGTGTCATTTATTTTGTTTAACTTGACCTGGATTTGGTGGCTTATGCATGCAATGACAGCACTTGGGAAACTGAGGTAGGAAGAGTGCTAAGAGTTCAAAGCCACCCTGGCTTTGTCATAAGATGATCTCAGAAAGAGAGATGTCAGGGCAGCTAGGGAGATGGCTCAGTGGCCAAGAGCAGTTATTGTTCTTGCAGAGCACTCAAGTTCAGTTCCTAGCACCCATGTCAGAGGGCTCACAACCACTTGCAACTCCAGATCCAGGGCACCCAATTCCTTGGCCTCTTTGGGTAATCATACACAGTTGCACATACCCATACACAGATGTATCCACATACACATAATTTAAAAAGAAAGCAAATTTTCAAAGGATAAAAAACGGTACGACTTGGAGCAATGTGTATCTATCTTCATTTTTATCCTTAGGGATCCATTTTCTTCTCAAATTTCCACTGAAGCACTGGATTGCACTCACTGTTTAACACTGCATCAGGAATCTGAGACTTTACTAAGGAGGTAACATAAACCGTGCCCTGCAGGAGATTGCAGTCTACTTCAAAGAAAGATAGGCACCCAGGCAGGAGATCCAACAGAAAACCGGACTACTTATCAGTGTCTGTGATAAGGTTCCACAATGGTCTGGCCCAGACGTTCTCCACTTGGGTTTTTCCAAATGACCAGCAGAACCTAGGACTTGTTAGAAATGCAGATTATTGGACTTTAATCCAAACCCTCTAAAAGAGTCTTAGTTAATAAACCAATTAATTACTTAATTAAATTTATACTGGGTCTCCCTGTTTCTATGTTAGGCTGGAAATCAAAATCCTCCTGCCTCAGTCTCCCTGGTAACTGGGGTTACAGGCACGAACAACAGGGCTTAGCTAGCATAAGAAAGTCAGGGGTGTTTTAATAAGATTCTTGGGAACTAATGTTCACTCCTGTCCTTTTGGAGAACTCCTGACTGTAGGCATTTTAATTGCAGGCTGTTCTGTGCAAGTAAAGGAACCTGGCAAAGTACGAGGCAGATGTGGCTAGAAACTCCTAAAGGCCTGAGACGCCTTGGTGTCAGTTACCTCCCCTTCTTCCCCTCCCCCTCCTCCTCCCCCTCCTCCTCCCCCAGCCCCTCCTCTGTCCTACTCTTTTCCTTCTCCCCCTTCTTTTCTGGAGTCTCTTGTAATTCAAGCTAGCCTCTAACTTTCTATCTGTGGGAAAATGACTTTGAACTCCAGGTTCAACTAACCCCACCTCCTGAGTATTGGGATTGTAAGCATGCAACACCAAACCAGCTTCTCCTATTTCAGCTTCTATGCCCCAAATTCCTTACTAAATTTCTGTATAGTTGAGTCTTTCCAGTTGTAGTAACTAGAAATATTTTGGAATAATTATGCTATGTTGGTTTTATAGTGCTAGGGGAATTGAACCCAGGGTCTCAGGAATGGGAGGCAGTGCTCTGCAGCAGATTTGCACCTCCAGTCTACTTTCTAATGCTTGATGGTATGCTGAGGATAAGAGCTCAGTATGTTTCCTGCTGCCCCTGTGTTTTACATTTTCCTGTGACTTGTTAAGGACCCATTTAATGAGCCTGAACTCGATTTTAAAAGAGTACAAACACCTGAAAGAAAAGACACTTCCTCTTACAATGCAGTTGAAACAAAAATATCTCCAGAGAATGTAAATAAGGAAATAGCAAGGCATGTGATTAAATACAAATAAATGGCTAAGCTTAAATTACAAGATGTCATAGGAATCAGAAAAGAGGCAGCAAGGTCCAGTGGACTGAGGAGGGGTTCTGGAAGAGACTGGGAAGATTTGCTTGAGATAAATTTTCAAATAAAAGAGGGTTATGCTGGCTAAGAACACTGGGGAAAGAAGTTGGCCAAAACAAAGAGACTGTGGCCGAGAAGGTATGTACATATTCAAGGAACTTTGATGGGAAAGCCAGATTGCAAAGGTGCCCTGAAAGAGTGTGTGTGACAGGATGGGGGTGGGAAGAAGGTTGAGAGGTGGGGGATTGAATTGGAGGTGGGCAGTGTGGAGGGGACTCTAATGAAGGAATGAATGTATCCTTGCAACTTTTCTTCTTCAGTGTGAGCTTTGTTTTAGGAGCAAAACAGATAACGGAAAGAAGACTTGGTTGAAAGCCTTGCCCTGAAGAAGGAGCAGGAAGGAGGAAAATAGAAAAGAAACTCCAAGATGGAATTTAGCGGTAGATACTTACCCAACACCAATGACCTGGACCTCATCCCCAGCACCAGGAGAAAAATAGGGTGAAGTGTGGTGGCTCACAACTTTAACCCTGCTCTAGAGAGTCCAAGGCAGAACCATAGCTGCAGTCCAAGGTTACATGGCAAGATACTGTCTCAAACAAAAAAGTTAGAGGGTCAGAGAAATGGCTGAGTTAATAAAGGCATTACCCACCAAGCCTTAGTTCCATCCCTGGGCCCCGGGTAGTGGAAGGAGAGAACCAACTCCCATGTGCATGTCAGGAAACTAGCATATCTATGCATGTGCATGTGTGCACACACACACACAATAATTAATTAATGACTCCTGTCATCTCAGTCACTCAGGAAGCCACAACAAAAGGATCATTGTAAGTTTGAGGACAGCCTGGATTACATAATGATTTGTAGGCCAACTTGGGCTACTGTTTCAAAAGAACAATTAAAAGGTGATGGGGCTGGGAGTGTGGCTCAGTAGCTGAGTAAAACCTACCTTGCATGGTTGGGACCTGGTAAGACCCTGATTCAATTCCCAGCACCACCAAATATCAGTCCCCTCTCCCCACCAAAAAAAGTAATAGAAGCCAGGCATGGTGGCACATATCTTTAATCCAAACACTCAAGAGGCAGAGGCAGGCAGATAGATCTCTGTAAGTTCAAGGCCAGCCTGGTCAACATAGCGAGTTCCAGGCTGGCTGCAGCTATAGGGAGACCCTGTCTCAAAAAAAAAAAAAAAAAAACTAATAGAGAAAAATAGAACCAATATAGTCATTTTTTGAAAAAACCCACTGATAGTAGCTGAAAAGAGGGTCCTGGGTGTGGGAGACTCTGCAATGTCACACAGATTTTTTTCCTTATAGTTGGGAGTATCTTGTTATGGTGCCCAGACTGGATCCCAACTCCTAGTCTTCCTGCCTCAGCCTCTGTAGGAGCTGGGACTATGCCACCTGCAATCACATTCAGAACTGCAAAGCTTTTGAGTGGAAGAACCAGCAAGACTAGGTGACAATAGCCACGTGCTGAGGAAGGCCAACATAAAACAGACTCAGAGTTGATCTCCCTGGGGCAGTGCTGAGAACACTGTTAGTGTGGAGAGAAAGAGGGAGGTTAAGAAGGAGGCTGGGTTCAGACAGGAAACTAAGGCTAAAACGTAATCATTTCAGTCTTAGACCCATCATGTTTGTTTCTGTCCTGAGCAAGTATGTTTGATTGTTTGATTTCTGTAGTTGTACCTTTTTTCCTAAAAACTAGTTTCAATGGAAGAGGAGAGAGAGTGAGTGAGAGACAGACAGAGAGAGAGAGACAGAGAGAGAGATGGAGAGAGAGAGAACCAGAGACACAGTTCTGTATCTGCACAAGATCTAGGTGCATCTATTTATACAATCTAAATTACTCAAGAGCCTAAGGGGTCAATAAGCAGTTAAGTTGTTGCAAATTTTAAAGGGACAGGTACCAAGATGAAGAGGTCTCCAGGAGGCTTGTTCTATCCTTGCTGGCTACAGGTGTAGAGATATTTGGGGAACTTTCTGAGGAGAGTTCTAACTCCGAAAAGCAGAGCTTCCTGGTGGACCTGTCTGACTAGAATCACAGGTCCCCAGCTTGGCTTCCTAAGGAATAAAACCTTCTGAACAAATACTTGCTCTCTGAGGTCAATGACAAGGTTTTCTGTAGCCTCATACCCATTCTTTCACCACAGATGTCTTAAAATCCAACTCCAGGGGCTAACAAGATCGTTCAATGGGTAGAGACCCTCACCACCAAGCCTGACAATCTGAGTTCG
Organism: Eospalax fontanierii; assembly: GCA_035773235.1. Lineage (NCBI taxonomy): Eukaryota > Metazoa > Chordata > Mammalia > Rodentia > Spalacidae > Eospalax > Eospalax fontanierii. The sequence goes on from CM069547.1 coordinate 10,448,616, forward strand.
ATCCCTGGGACCCACATGGTAGAAGGCAAAAACAGATTCTGGAAAGTTGTCCTCTGACCTCCACCTTTGTGCTGTAGCACACCACACACACACACACACACACACACACAAGAATGCATGTACATGTCATGCACATGTGCATACACACTAACTAAATAAACTGTAAAAGTTAGAATGCCACTCCTGGTGTGTGGTTGTACACAGAATGTACACACAGGAGGATCAGGAACTGAAGGACAACCTCTGCTGTAGAAGGACCTATCTAAAACAAAGAAACCTCTTCCAACTGGTATCTGTAGTTACCTGCCAGAGAAAAAATAGGAAAATGGGCCAGCCAGTGAAAATCCAAGTGTGGAGTCAGTGTAGGGCAGGGTAGGCTGACCTTGGCTGCTCTCCATGTTGGCTGCAGAAGAGCAGTTGGGACAGGGCCATCTGGCCTCTCAAACTTCCAACAAACTTCTTTTAGTTCGGTAGCCACATGACCTCCTTGACTCTGACAATGACACAAAGACTCCTTGACTGTATTCATTGTTTAAGCACAGTAAGTTAAACTGGGTGTCTTGAGGTCAAGCTAGCTTAACAAAACTGAAGTATAGCTTAAAAAAAAAAAAAATTCATCTAAGAATAACTTTTGGGTTTTTTTAATTTGTTTTATTTTTAATTATGTATAGGTGTATATGTCTGTGTGGATATGTGCATGCATGTGTGTGCGGTAGTCTTCAGAAGCTAGAGGAATCCAGTCCCTTGGAGTTGAAATTACAGGAGGTTGTGAGCCATCTGACATGGTATTCAGAATTGAACTTGGGTCTCTAGAAGAGCAATGTGCTCTCTTAACCACTGAGCCATCTCTCCAGCTCTGTTTTTATTTTTATATGCAAATTGCTGTTTTGCCTGAATGTACATAAGTGCACCCATGTAAGTGCAGTGCCCACAGAGGCTGGAAGAGGGAGTCAGATTCCCTGGAACTAGAGTTACAGAGGGTTGTGAACTGCCATGTGGGTGCTAGGAACCAAACCCAGGTCCTCTGCAAGAGTAGCCAGTACTCTTAACCCCTGAACCATCTTTCTAGTCCCTTGTTTTTGTTTTTTTTTCTAAAATCTATTTATTTGTATTTTACCGTGTAGATATTTTACCTGCATGTACATAAGTGTACCTGGTTCCTGTAATGCCCAGGGAGCCAGAAGAAGGTATCAGATCATCCAGAACTGAAGTTACAGATGGTTGTGAACTACCATGTGAATGCTGGGAACTGAACTCAGGTCCTCTTCAAGAGCAACCAGTGCTCTTAAACATTGAGGCATCTCTGCAGCCCACCCTTTGTTTTGTTTTATGAGACAGGGTCTCACTATGTAGACCATGCTGGTCTAGAACTCACAGAGATCTGCCTGCTTCTGCCTCCTGAGTACTAGGATTAAAGGCATGTGCCATGATGCTTGGCAACCTCTTGATTTTTTGAGATGGGGTCTTTCTGTGAACTTGCCATCTTCCCATATCAGCCTTCAGAGGGTGTTGGATTAAAAGTGTGTGCCACCTCCTGGACCTGTTGGCATCCTTGACTCCTCCTTTTCCTAACACAACAGCCAACCAGACATCCCATAAAGTCCCTTTATACACATCCGCTTCTGTCTTTCCCCCAACCTGGACCTTCAGATCTTGCCTGTTCTATGTGCTGGGCTCTAAAATGGTCTTTCTGTGCCATCACTCCTGCCCAGCTGTCTTCTGCTCTTTAAAGAGACATTGGTCTTCCTATAATGCAAATATAGTTGTATGTTCTGGTAGACTGCCTGCCAGTGTAGCTGTGGAAGATTATTCTTCCTAGGAACAGGTGCAGTCTGTTTTCCTTCCGCTTAAATCTGGGCCTATAACTTGCTTTTACTCACAGAATATTGTGGCAGTGATATTCTGGGACCTGTAAACCCCGGCATTAAGAGCCCAGCTTCCCTTTCCCTCTCTTGGCAGTGAGTCACTGTATAAAGAGTACCAGGGCCATTCGCTGGGTGACGACAGGCCACACGAAGAGGCAGAAAGCCAAGCAACCTTCCTGTGTTGGAGCCATCCTCATAAGGCACCAGAAGCGAGAATGGGGCTATAATGAACATCCTCGCCCTAGACCCCACTGCCCCCTGTAGGGTAAGGAAGACCAGCCACGCCCCAGTTGCGCAATCTTGAGCAGGTAAATGCTGGTGCTTTAAGTCACCAGGTTTCAGTGTGGCTGCACAGCAATAGTCATAACTTTTTTGTTATTTATTTGATTAAAAAATTATTTGTGTGCGTGGGGTGTGTATATGTGTATGTGTGGGGTGTGTGTGTATGTGTATGTGTTGTGTGTGGGGTATATATGTGTATGTGGAGGCTGTATATGTGTGTGTGTGTATATGTGTATGTCTGTGGGGGATGTGTATATGTGTATGTGGGGGTGTGTGTATATGTGGGGGAGGGTGTATATGTGTATGTATGTGTCTGTGTGGGGTGTGTATTTGTGTATGTGTGTGTGGTATGTGTATATATGTGGGGGGTGTATATATGTATGTGGGGGGTGTGTATATGAATGTGTGTGTGGGTGTGTGTATGTGTGTGTGTGGGGTGTGTATATATGTATGTGAGGGGGGGTGCCTGTATGCCACAGGTGCATGTGGAGACCAGAGGACAGCCTGAGGGAGCTGGTGCTCTCCTCCTACCATGTGTGTTCTAGCACTGAACTCAGGCTGTCAATAAGCACCTTGATCCGTTATCCACTGAGCCATTTCATTGGCCCATTTTTTTTCCCACCTGGTGCTGTGTTTTGAGCCCAGGGCCTTGTGCATGTTAGGTGAGTTCTATACTACTGAGCTACACCTCCAGTACAACCTGCCCTTGTCCTGGAACTCACTTGGTGGCCTCACTAAACTTGCCTCAGCCAGTTTAGCCCTTTTCTTTTTTTCTGCATAGAGATTGAACCCAGGATTTTGTTCATGTTAGACAAATATTTTATATGAATTATATCCCTAGTCTTATTTATTTTAACCTTTGTTGTTGAGACTGGGTTTCCCTGTAGCCCCAGCTGGCCTGGCCTGGAACTTGCTATATAGACTAAACTGACCCCACAGAGATCTGCCTGCCTCTGCCTCTCAAATTCTGGGATTGAAGGCATGTGCCACCATAAAGAAATTGTGGTGTGTGTGTGTGTGTGTGTGTGTGTGTGTGAGAGAGAGAGAGAGAGAGAGAGAGAGAGAGAGAGAGAGAGAGAGAGAATATGTGCCTGCAGAAGCCAGGGATGTGGAGTGCCCCAGGAACTGGAGTTGCAGGTTCTTTGTAAGCTTTGAGGAGTGAATACTGGTAACTGAAGAGGGCCCTTTTTGGAAGATCAGTACTTCAGCTTAACCAATGAGCCATCTTTCCAGCCCTTTTATTTTAATACACTGTCTTGCTAGGTTAGTTAAGACTATATCCTTGAAGCCACTCTACAATCCAGACAGGTCTTGAATGTTTGATCCTCCTGCTTCAGCATCCCAAATGCTCAGATTATAGGCCTGTGTCACCAGACTCAGCTCTTAAGTCTTTTTAATTTAATTTTTTTCTCTGTTTATACTGTTATCCCGAACTTCAAAAGTTGTATATTACATGTAATTCATTCATATAAATTAAATATATTAGAACATTTTGTGAACACTATTACAAATATTAACCCTTCCACTTTAGCAAAACTCATTAAAAAAAATTTTTTTTAATTTTATGTGTATGAATGTTTTACCTGCATTCAGGTTGGTGCACCCATGTTGTACAGAAGGCAAAAGAGGGTGTCAGGTCCCCTGGAACTGGAGTTATGATGGCTATTTGCTATTTGGGTGCTGGAATTCAAACCCACATCTTCTGCAAGAGCAGCCAGTGTGCTTAACCACTGAGTCATCTATCTAGCACAAAACTCATTTTTTTTTTGGTGATTAGTTTGTTTGTTTCAAGACAGGGTCTAGAGATGTAGACCAGGCTGGCCCTGAATTCTCAGAAATCCTGTCTCAGCCTCCCCCATATCTGGATTGCTGGTATGTTTCATCACACTGGTTCAGTAAACGTTTATTAAGCAAGGCTTCTTTATCTAATCTCTTGGTTAAGGAACCTGAGCAAGGAGGAGATGTACTTATTTTGACTATAATCTTCACCTTTTCTTTCTCTATGTCTATATCATAGATTTGATAATAGGTTCTGCCTTTTAAAAACTTTAGATTCAAGAAACAAAAAGAAGAAATAACTGGGCATGGTGGTACAGATCTCTGTAAGTTCAAGGCCATCCTGGTCCACATAGCAAGTTTGAAGTTGGGGGCTAGCTAGGCCTACATAGTGACACCTTGTCTCAAAATAAATAGATGAAATAACACTTGAGATTCACTATTTATCTGCAGTTTTTGGCTATTCATATTTTAGGGCTTCTTCAGTTCAGTTTGTAAGATTCATTTAATCTTATGGTATCTGTTTACCAAACACTTAAAGGTCTCCCCCAGTATCTAGCGTGTTCTCCTACAAGCAGCATACAGGAGGGACTTAGAAAATATTTTTGAGCTGGGCAGAGTGGTTCACCAGTCATCAGCTATTCTGGAGGTGGGAAGGTCCTTTGATCCCATAAGTTCAAGGCCAGCTTGGGTAGTATAGTCTGACCCCAACTCAAAAAGAAAAGACAGTAGGTTGGTCCAGGTAGTGAATGCCTTTAGTCCCAGCACTTGAGAGCAGAAACAGGCTAATCTCTCTGAGATCAAGGCGAGTCTGGTCTATATAGTGAGTTCTGGGCCAGCTGGGGCTACCCGGAGACCCTGTTTCAAACAAACATAAAAATAAATGAGCTGAGGGTGTTGGTCAGTGCTAGCAGTTTATTTTGCATGTTGAAAGACACTGGATTCTATCTTCTCTTATATAAATGTGGAATTAATGATGCAAGACTCTAATCCAGGTTCTAGAGCTCAGCTGTCTAGTTGTTTTACTTTGTTTTTGAGGCAGATTCTCACTCTGTAGCCCTGGCTGTCCTGAAACTTATGGGAGTCCTCCTGCCTCAGCCTTCCTAGTCCTGTGATTACAGGTGTGAGCCATCAAGTCCAACTTGGAGCTGAGTGTTAGGCTCCACTTGCCTCAGTTTAGCGGCCAATTGGTTGGACAAGGAAAGCCAACTACGTATTGCCAACTCTGTATTTTTAACTGAGTACCCCAAGTATCATGACCTGGTGTTTCTAACATTTGCAGCCCTTCATCCCCCACCCTCACACCTTCACCTGAAAGGTAGAAGGTGACAGGAGCAGATTCCACCCTCCAACAGTAGAAATAAGGCAGAGAAGGGCACTCCTCCTCCACCTGGGACACAGTTCTATGGAGAATCAAAAATACCTTGTGACTAAATAAAGGTCTGGAGGGTGAGGCTTCCAGGGAGATGGGCAGTTTCTGTGTGTCCTTTGGATGGAAGGAAAAGGTTTGAATTTAGGAAATAGCCATTGCTACTTTCAGACAAGATTTGGGGCTCTGGAAGTTGGACTGATGGTAATCCTAGTACTTCGGAAATGAGGCTGAGGGCTCAGGAGTTAGAGGTAGAACTGGACCTTATGGGAGCCTGTCTCAAAAACCTTTTTACAGAAGAGAAAAGAAAGATCTTCTAAAGCAGGCGAAGGGGGAAGGCAGAAACCAACTGATTCAGAACGTTCCCTCGTCATCCTCAGCTTTGTTCGTGGATTCTGCGCCCGGCTAGACTTTCCTTTTTTCCTGGGAGTTTATGTGGTCAGGATATTTAAGATATTTAAGGACTTCCTCATTCCACTACCAATTCTTTGAAATTTTCCTTCAAATGCAAATAAAAGCATTTACCATTTGGATAGCTGTAATTAAAGAGAGGAAAGGGCAGCTTCTTGAACCTAACACAACTTCCCTTTTTTTCCTGAGTGTGGGTTCAGGGTCTTTTAAAGGCAAAGGGACCTACTGAAATCTGGGTGGGTGATGGTGAGGATGTTAACTAAATCCACATACAGAAGATAATTGAAGTCCAATCAAACGATAAGACATCAAATCCCACGCAATTTGACATTAGACAGCTCTTCATGGTAACACGTTAAGTACTTAATATTTTATTTTCCTTGCAGGTCATCATGCATTGTACCCCGCAGCTATTTGTTCTTGGAACAAATGTGCATATGCTTATTAGATTTAACAATCACCGCTCACAGTTAGTCAAGGGGCCAGGCTAAGCCTGACTCTTGAATGAATAAGCCTCATTTGCACTTGTGGTGACAAAAACATTAGTTCTTTAACCAAAAGGAGTGGGGGCCAGAGGGACAGCAAGTAAAAGTCCGGTGGACTCAGTTCTCCCTTCCAGCTTCTTTCCCTGCCACATCTGTCTTTCTGAGTGTGGAATGTTTCTTTCCCCTTCCACTAGTAAGTGTGGAATTTTTTAAAAATTCCTTTTTGTTGTTTTTGTTTGTTAACTCAAGCTAACAAATCAGAACTCAGGGCAATCCTCCTGCCTCAGCCTCCTAAATGCTGAGATTATACACTAGCACTGCCACACCCAATTTCTCTGATAGTTTATATTGATTTGTTGTACCCCCATCCCCTGCTAGGTAGATTTTCTCTTTAAAAAAAAGAAGCCAAGCTAGCTAGGCATGTTGGTGCACACCAGTAATTCTGCACTTGAGAGGTGAAGTAGGAGAATGAAGAATTCAAGGCAATGGGGCTGGAGAGATAGCTTAGCTGTTAAGAGCCTGGGTTCAGCTCCCAGCATCTACAGGGCAGTTTAACAATCATCCATAACTCCAGTTCAAGGGGAACTGACACCCTCTTCTGACCTCCTTGGGCATTTCATGTCTGTGGTGTATTTACATACAGGCAGGCAAAACACTAATACACATAAATTAAAAATAAAGATTTTTTTTTAAAAAACAGAATTCCAGGCCAGCCTGAGCTACATAGCAAGTATAAAACTGGCCTGGGCTACACGAGACCCTGTCTCAAAAAGCAAAGCTACACCTCTGGGCATGGTGTCACATGACTTTAATCGCAACACTTTGGAGGCAGATGCAGGCAGATCTGCTACAAAGTAAAAAGAAAGCCAAGAGCTGAATCACAAGCACTGGGGTACAGGACCAGGACACAGTTGACTAACAGGCCGCCTTCTCATCTCTACCAGGCACCTTCTCTTGGAATGTGAGGTGAGAATCCTGGGCCTCCACTCTCTCTAGTTGATGAAATGCTTCGTCACTGCTGTCATCATTGGTGAGGGTGAAGACTCATCTTCAGTAATAAGGCATGACTGTAAGTCCTTACCCTCTGGCTATCATTAATTATGATTCATTTCATGAAAGAAAGAATAAAAGTCTCTGTAGACCCAAAGCACATCTAAACTGGAAGGATTTCAGGTTTAGACTGTATGTGTGCGAGGCCTTATCCAAAGTATATGAGTATATTTTCCAGGGGCAAGATGTCTGCCCAGCCAAGGAAACAACCAGATAACTCTCTGGCAAGGGAAAGTTCTTTATAATCACAAGGAATAAATTCACCCTTTTCTGGCTATGCACTGACAACTTGAACTGACTTTGCCTTTTTCTATGGACATTAATTTTTTTTTTGAGATAGGATCTCACTATGTAGCCCTGACTAGCCTGGAATTCACTGTAGACTAGGCTGACCTCAAACTCACAGAGATCCACCTGCCTCTACCTCTCCCTAGTATTGGGATTAAAGGTATGAGCCACTACACATGGCATGAACCTCTTTTAACTGCCATAGGCTCTAGGCCTAGCCACGCTCTATCCTGGAAGTATTTGGGTATTATTTAGCCTTGTTAATGGGTGATTAACACGATCTGTTGCCTAGAAGGAACCTTAGAGAGCCCCTAGTTCCTCTCTTATATTCACTGATAAGAGAAGAGGGACTGGAGGAAGGTAGTTTAGTGGTAGAACATCTGCTTAGAATCAGCAAGGCACTAGGTTCCATCTGTAACACAGAAGGGGGTTGGGGGGGGACACAGAATTGACAGGGTTAGAATTTATAGGCTCTGTCCAAGGTCACTGCTCTTCTACCTCCTCCACAGGAGAATTGAGGCTGGTACCCAGGCCCTAGTTTTGTCATCTCGACTCAAAACTAGTTTTGCCTCTCACTTGGGAGGTAACCTCCATCAGATGGGCTAGTGGGCATGTCTGCACAGCATTTTCTTAACTGGTAATTGATTTAGGAGGACCCAGCCCACTGTAGGGAGTGTCATCCCTAGGCAGGTGGGCCTAGATTGTTTAATAAATGTAGCTGAGCCAGGTGTGGTGGCACACATGTTTGTAGACCAGCCTGGTCTACATACAGAGTTCCAGGCCTGAATTTCCTTGGTATTGGATCGTGATCTGCAAGTTACACGCTGAAATAAAAACTTTTGGTTTTGGTTAGCGTTTCTCAAAGCAACAAAAAGCTAACTAAAACAGTGAGTGGTACAGATCTGTAATCTTAGTACTCCATAGGCAGAGGCAAGAGGATCACTGCAATTCAAAGCCAGCGTGGGCTATGCTGCCAAACTGTATCTCAAAACAACAATGAAAATAGCAAAAAGAAATAAGAAAAGAAAAGAAATAAAAGAAAGGACAGAGAAAGCTACAGAATGCAGTAGTCTATAGTATCATCATTTTGCAGTCCCATCAGAGCCACTGAAGTCCTGTGCAGGATGGGGACATTAGACTCCCCATGACAAACAAAGACCTCATCTACTCCAATTGACCCCTTTCCTTATACCTATTGTTTTACACAAAGAACTAGGTTGACTAAAAGTAAAGATCCTAGCAATTAATACAAAGCAATAACCTAAAGTCAGCTGGCATTCAACCCAAGAGGTCTCACAGTATGTCCTTTTCATCCACCCATGCACAGATTTGCTGGCTTAATATCAGCCTTACATCTGCCTTACTAAGAACTCTCCCCTTGTGAGTGCTCTTGCGGGTCTGTCCTCCTGCTGACCCTGAATTTCAAGGAGGAGGCAGATGCTCAGCGGCTGCTCAGCCCTCTGGCTATACTTTGAGCCTCAGACAGACAAGCAGGTACATGATTTTCTGCCACGTTACAAATAGGGAAACATTACCTAAGAACCTAGCTTGTATGCGTTATATAGTGTGGCTATACCGGCTTGATTGTCTGCCTGTGATTTGGCTGGAAGGAAATTGTAAATGTTATTAAGCATTCATTATACTGTCTCATGGGAATTTCATTTAGATCCTTGATATATAAATACTAGTTCTGGCCGGCAAGAGGAAGGTAGTACCACTTATGGATGATTTACTGTGTACCAGGCACCATGACAGGCTCTTACAGGCTTCTATCCAGCCATTTGCCAGCTTTGGGAATATGTAGGATTGTCCCATTTTATGAGCTAAAGAAGATTTGAAAAGGTTAAGCAGCTGCCTTAACATTACACAGGGGTTAGAGAGAGGGCTCAGCAGTTAAGATCACATACTGTACTGCTCTTGCAGAGGATCTGAGTTTGGTTCCCAGCACCCATATTGAGCGGATCACAACTTCCTATAACTCTAGCTCCAGGTCATCTGACCCTCTCTTCTGCATTCCACGAGCACCTGCACTGACATGTGCATTTACCTCCCCCCGACAACCTCCCTACCCCCTGCAACCATATGCACATAAGGGGCAAAATCAGGATTTAAACTCTACTTCTTCTGTTCACTATGTAAAATATAAAGCCAGGTATAGTGGTAGCACATGCCTATGATCATAGCATTGACACAGGATCAAGAAGTTGAGACCAAGACCAGACAGTGGTATGAGCCTTTAATCCTAGCTCTTGGGAGGCAGAGACAGGCATATCTCTGTGAGTTCAGGGCCAGCCTGATCTATATAGCAAGTTCTAGCCTAGCCAGGGCTACATACTGAGACTCTTTCTCAAAAATACAAAATTAGAAAAATACACACAAAATATATGTATATATCAAGCTGGGCATGGTGCATCTTCTAATCCCACAATTTAGGAAGTAGAGGCAGGAGTTCAAGGACATCTTCAGCTATATATCCAGTTCAAGGCCTACATGGGCTACATGAGACTCTGTCTCAAACAAACTAACAAGTAACAATAGCCATTAACAACAACAACAAAAACATAAAACAAATTATATAGTTTGGAGAAGAAATGGGGTTATGACACCATGTTACTTCGGTGGTGACAATATAGCTCAGTGGTGGAGCACTTTCCTAGCTAGTATGGATGAAGCCGTAGGTTCTGTGTTCTGTATCCAGCACTGTCTTTCTGTCATCTAAATGATATGTATATAACCATATAGCCATATGAGAAAGAGAACATAGTCCATTCTAAAATATCCTTCTCCCTTTTCACTCTCCATTCTACATTCAAGGCCAAATTTAAAAGAAAACGAGTCACTACTAACGCACATCTTCTTTCCTGGTCATAGTTCCCTTCCAAACCTGCTGTTCTGGGAAGAGAAGCCAGGACCTAACACACTCTACCATGGAGCTCTGTCCCATCCTTTACTTAGAGTTTCTTGTCCACCCTGTCACATAGACTGTTCCTGTCACTGTCTCTAGTCACCTCTGTAGTGCCAAACTCAATGGACTTTCCCCTTCTTTCAGCAGACTTTTAGGAAGGCTTTTGTTGCTGTTTTGAGACAGACAGTGTCTTGTGTTTGCCAGGCCCGCCTCAAACTGCAGTCTGAGGTTGACTTTGAATATCTGATCCTCCTCCATTCCCCAAGTATTGGAATTATACGTGTACTGTCATGCTTGATTGGGAACGGTTAACCTAGTTAAGTGGTCCTCTTCCTTGGAAGGATCTTGGGCGGTCATCTCCTGTGTCCCTTTCATCTTTATGGCAGTCCTCCAGATGCCTCCAGCCACCTCTGCTGCTGCCTGGGAATGGTTTAGTGTTTAATTTTTTGGTTTTCTGGAGTGTTTTGTTTTGTTTTGTTTTGAGACAGGGTCTCCCTATAGCCCCAGCTGTCCCAGAACTCTCTATGTAGATCAGGCTGGCTCAAACCCAAAAAGATCAGATTGGCCTGCTTCTGTCTCCCAAGGGCTGGGATTAAAGGTGTGCTGCACCAGGCCCAGTTTGTGTTGCTGTTTTAAACAATGAAGATTCTTTCCAGGTTTGATAGAGATGTGCTGAAACCAGTCTCAGATATTTCATATAATCAGGGCCTTTAATAACTCACAGCAGGGGAAGCTGGAAGAGGAGATCCAATAGCAACCCACAGGACAATGGAAATTCCTAACTTTTACAGACTTTAAAAGATAAGGGACTCTTAAGTTTAGAGGGGAGTGGGTTTGTGTTTAGCAGGTTAGCAAAGGTACTAGGTAGGATAAACCAGTAATTTCGGAAGTTAATCCTGCTGTCCCACCCTACCTTGGAGCTGTTGTTAAATGCTAGGAGTTTAGTAGTTCAGGATCCAGATTAGATAAACTATTAGGTGTGGCTGACTCCATCTACAGATGCAGCATCTGTGATCTAACAGTTCCTAGCTGTGTATACAATGGTTTTTCTATTTCTTTTTCTCACACATACTCTGCCCTGTCATTATTTAGAGCTCGAGGGGCCCAGCTGACTATATTTTTTCTGGGCCCAATTATAGAGAAGGGTTAGCCATGCTCCACAGTTCTGGCCAGGGAAGCCATCAGCTGGGTCTAGACTTGTAGGAAAGCTGTCCTTAGCTCAGTAGAAAGGCCTGACTTGCCCTGTGGCTCTTTGTTCTCTGCATTGCATTTAAAGGTACACATAAAGACTGGGAATGTAGCTCAGCTGGTAGAGTACTTGTCTAGTGTGAATAAGGCCCCCAAATTCAGTCCCTAGCACTGCATTAAACCCTGTGTGGTGACTCACACCTGTAGTCTTTGCTCTGAGGAAATGGAGCCAAAAGGATTGGAAGTTTATGTCATCTTCAGCTAGAAAGACAGTTTAAGGTAGCCTGGGCTAGAAACCCAGGCTCAGAAAAAATATAACTCATTTGTCTACTTTTTAATATCACCTTGCCTGCAAAAGTAAACAAAACAAACAACAACAAAACCTTGTTTGCTAGCCCTTAAAAGAAAAGGGGAAAAAGGAAGGAAGGAAGGAAGGAACAACTACTATCTTGTGACCACAAAGCTGTAACATGAAGACATGGGGTGAGGAAGCCCTAAAACAATCTGATTCCCCACAAAGTATTATCCATGGAGTTAGAGTCCTAGCTTTGGGCCATCCAGCTCTAATTTCTCATTTTTTGTTACCTGTTTAGGTTGTAAAAAAAGTTAGTCTTTTCTTTCAAACCCTGAAAACTCTTGTTTTAGGACAAGGCATTGTAATCTTTCCATCCTACCTCCTCCCCCTTTCTCCCTTCTTTTGTGTTTTTTTTTTTAAACTAGCCAACGAGGAAAGACTGTGAGGCCAGACCCCTGCCAATGGGGTAAGGAGCACAGGACTCTCGCACTAGGGACTAAGACCTATCAAATTTCTGGAGTGTACTGGTTCCATTGGAATGAGGATACAACACACCCTTTTGCAAAAGTATCATCTGCCTTGCTGGGTTACTTTCTCTTTCTTCACGAGTTCCTTGTGTGGTATTGGTGGGGTTTTTAGACCAGATTTTTAAAAAATTTTTAATTTTATTTATTTTTATTTTATGTGTATAAGTGTTATGCCTACATGTATGAAAGTGTACCAGTGTTGTGCAGTGCCCTCGGAGAACAGAAGAAGGTGTCAATCCCCTGGAACTGGAGTTATGGAACCCATGTGGGTGCTGGGATTCAAACCCAGGTCTTCTCTAAGAACAGCTAATGCTTTTCACCCCTGAGCCACCTCTCCAGCCCCTAGACTTCAGATTTTACTTCTAACGTGGCACCCAATGTCTCCAGAATCTCAGCCTGTGCCTGGAAGACATGAATTTTCTTTTATTGTTTTACTTGCCACATACCTCTCATGTCTGTTCTCGTTCTTTTTTTAAGACAGGGTCTCACTGTGTAGTCCTGGCTGATCTGGAACTCACTACATAGACCAGGCTGGGCTGGTCTTGAATTCATGGGAAATCTGCCTACCTTGGCCTGCCAAGAGTGCTGGGATTAAAGGCTGCACCACCATGCCATTCCCTCCTTTCTTCTACTTTGTATGTGTAAATTCCTCTCCCTCCCCGTTTTTTTCCCTTGAGATGGGGTCACTATTTACTATGTAGAACAAGCTGGCCTGGAGCTCCTTATGTAGCTGAGGATGACCTTGAACTCTTGGTCCTCCTGCATTCAACCTCTCAAGGGCCTCTCAAGGGCTGAGATTATAGGTATGTGCCTCTATGCTTGGTTGCTGCCAAAATCCTGTCTAGGTTACTTTCTGTTTTATCATAAAAAGCAATAAACAGCTTTGTCTTTTTTATTGTTTCTTGAGACAGGTCTCATGTAGTCCAGGATGGACTAGAATTGGGTTTCTACCTTTGAAGCCCTGGGGTTACAGGACTGTACATCATGCAACTACTTCCTTCCTTCCTCCATTTTATTCTTCCCAGACAGGGTCTCATGGTAGCCCAGGCTGACCTTGAATTCCATATAATACTCCTTCATCAGTTTCTCTAGTATGGGGATTATAGGCATGTGCCGATATTGCATCCCACCTCCTATCCCCGTATGTGTGTGTGTGTGTGTATGTCTTATTTTCCCTTTCCTTTTTCTTTCTTTTTTTCTTTCAATTTTCAGTTTCTTGCATACTTAACACTCTACAAACTGAGTCACATCCTCAGGCCTTCTGTCTTGTTGGAAAGCCAGTTTTTGACAGTGCCATCACCTCACCAGGCCCATTTCTATAAACCTCTTTTTATTGTCCTCTATTTCTACCCCTGCAGTCCTCAAATCTATCACCCATGAAGCAACCAGATGGCTTCTTATTAAAAACAGACCATACAAATAAAATTAAGATAAAATAAAACAACAACAACAAAACCCCCTACACCTTGAGCCTCTTTATTGCTCTGCTTACAGTCTTCTTTAGTTTATGCTTCAAGTCCTCTCAACCTGGCTTGGAATTTCAACTGTGCTAGCCTTGGGCAGCCCCAGGTGGCCTGCTAGTCAGTTCAAACCCACCAGGCCTCCTCCTGTGCACACCTCCTCCTATGCACTCTAGGAAAGGAGATGTTGCTTCCTGCCTGGGGATTCCTCCAAAGCTACTGACAGTGGGAAGCTAGAGACCAAGGATCAATAGTTCCACCAGCAACCCTTTAGGAGGATAATGCTGGAAACTTGCTTCAGGCTTCTCTGCAGGCCTAGGGGGATGAAGCCCCTTTACTCCCTCTTTCCAGAGATTTTTCTAATTCAGCCAGTAAAATTCAATCAATTAGAACTGGTTATTTATTAATTTGTTTATTTTTAAAAATATTTCATTTATTATTTTTATTATATATATATAAGTGTAATGACTGCGTGTATGTAAGTGCACCCATGTTGTGCAATGTCCATAGAGGTCAGAAGAGAGTGCAGGAGCCCCTGGAACTGGAGTTACAGAGGGTTGTTAGCTGACATGAGGGTGCTGGGAACTGAACCTGGGTCCTCTGCGAGAGCAACCAGTGCTCTTAATGACTGAGCCATCTCTAGAACCCAGTTTTATCTTGAGATCTCATTATGTAGCTCAGGCTACCTGCTGGCTCTGGAACTGGCCTTCCCTAGAACAGTGGACTGACTTGATCCACAAAGCTGTTTCACTGGCAATCTTTGAAAAAATGTATTTTTATTATTTTAAATTGTGTGTGTATCAATTTATGGGTATATACACATAATTGCAGGTGCCCTCAGAGGCTAGAGGTGTCAGATCCTCCTGGAGCTGGATTTACAGGTGAGAATCAAACTTGGGTCCTTTTCAAGGACAGTACATATTCTTAGCTGTTAGGCCATCTCCTCAGCTCTTTCACTGGCACCCTTCTCCTGTGCTAACCCCAACTCCATCTCTGCCAGAAGATTCCCTCCCCACCCTTTGTTCAGTTCAGATGATTTTGTCTCAGTGAATATATTTTCTCACCATCATTCACATCCCAAGTAGGAAACTTCACTACCATTTCGCACACTTCTCATGGTCTGACACATGTCCCTGTCTCCCCAATGAGGACCTGGTATACCTCCTAGTTCCATCAGCAATGTATTTTCTTTTCCTAATTAGTTTTTCTAATTTTAA
This sequence comes from Eospalax fontanierii, assembly GCA_035773235.1. Lineage (NCBI taxonomy): Eukaryota > Metazoa > Chordata > Mammalia > Rodentia > Spalacidae > Eospalax > Eospalax fontanierii. The sequence continues at coordinate 10,463,734 of CM069547.1, forward strand.
TCCCTCATTGTTATGACAGTCCCTTGTGGAATATTTGGAAAATATAGAAAACTGTGAAGAAACCAGCAGGCACACCCTGAATTCTGTTGGGTTGATAGCTGGAAATTATTGGGTTTGAAGGTCATCAAGGATGGAACCCTCCCTCATTACAGTTCTGCCTCTAGTATCACGGGGAACCCACTAATTTTAAGGAAAGAAAAAAATGTCACAACTGTCTATCCTTAGAATTTGAAATGCCATGTAAAAAGAGAAAATGCAAATAACTCTCCTTAAGATTTAAAATATCTTAAGAAAGGGAGAGGTAGCAGGCTTTTGTTGAGTCCCTTTAAGGGACAGCTATTTCTTCTTGGTAAAGCATGGCTATTTTTATAATTTAAATTTTTTTTCTTTAAATTATTTAAAATCTACTGTTACTTGATTTTTTTTTTTTTAATCAAAAGAATGGGCTCAGATTTTTGTTGCTGTTGTTCTTTGTTTGTTTTGAGACAGGGTCTCCCCTGTAGCCCCAGCTGACCTGAAATTCACTATGTAGACCAGGTTCACCTCTGTCTCTCAGAGATTTGCTTGCCTTTGCCAGGATGCTGGGATCAAAGGCATGTGCCAGGATGCCCAGCCTGACTGTAACTGTTTTAAGGCACCCACAGGAATAGAAGCCCTTCCCTTAATTTAAATTAAATAGAATTTATTAAAAATGGAAGACTTACCTACTATCTTTTTGTTTCTTTTTTGGTCTGTTTTGAAACAGGGTCTCCCTGTATACCCAACTAGCTATGTAGACCAGGCTGGCCTTGAACTCACAGAATTGCCTGCCTCTGCCTCCTGGGTGTTGGGATTAAAGGCACGTACCACCACACCTGGCTTCCTACTATCATTTTTTAACCATCAAAACTAATTCAAGTGGACCCCAAGTGGTACTTTGGGAAATGAAAATGGGAGGCTAGAAAGATGGCTCAGTGTTTAAGAGCACTTGTTATTCTTGCAGAGGACCTGGGTTTGGTTCTCAGCACCTACATAATGGCTAACAACTGTCTATAACTCCTGTCCCATGGAATCCAAGGGCACCTGGCACACACACGATGCACACACATACATGCCGGCTACACACTCATACCCATGATATATAAAATATATAAATCTTTAAAAAAAGAAAAAAGTGAAAAAGAAAAAGAAAACAGGGCAGTCTTAACAAGCAATCATGAAAGCAGAATGGGTCTGTTTGCTTGAGTCCTGACTCAGGCATGACTCTTTCTTTCTTTTCTCTTCTTTCAGATGCTGGCCAGAGCCCAAGCATACCTGTTCTAGTACTTCCTTACTCTTTCTCTCAAGCTCCTCTCTCACCGTGTGGCTACCTGCCACACCATGTGGCTGACCTTCATGCCCGCCGAGCTCAGATGGCTTGGCTTTTTGTCCTTTTCCCTGCTCTTCCTCTGGGCAACTAGTGATATTTACAACTTGCCTGCCCTTGAGTTTCCTTTTTGCTTTTCTAAAAAGTTTCAGAAATCATTTATTTTATTTTATTTTATTTTTACATATATGAATGTTTTGCCTGCATGAATGGAAGTGTACCACACAAGTGCAGTGCTCACAGAGGCCAGAAGTTGTATTCTCTGGTACTGGAATTACAGATGGTTGTTAGTTCCCATGTGGGTGCTGGGAACTGAAACTGGGTCCTCAACAAGAGCAACTAGTGCTCTTAACCACTGAGCCAGCCATCGAGACCCCAGATTTTTCTTTTAAATACTAATAAAATTGTCCTTGAGCTTTATTTATTATTTTAGATTTATTTTATTTTTCATTATGTGACCCTCAGAGGCCAAGAGGCACAAGATCTCACTGGAGCTGGAGTTACAGGGAGTTGTGAGCTACCTGGCATGGGTGCTGGGAATTGAACTTAGGTCCTTTGTAAGAGTGGTACACACTCTTAACCTCTGAGCCACCTCTCCAGTGCCTTGTTCTTAAGAAAAAGAGAGAAATTAGAAAGGAAATAGGAAAGAAAGGAAGGGACGGAGGGAGGAAGGGTCTGAGCTGGGTATGTTGGTGCACACCTGTAATCCCAGCACTTGGGAGGTGGAGGCAATAAGATCAGAAGTTCAAGGTCATCCCCAAGTACACATAGAGTTGGTGGTCAGCCTGGGCTACAAGAGACTGTCTTTCTAAATATATAATTTCACAGTATGTTAATGTGCTATATTGCTCTAGGGAGGTCAGAAGAGGGAGGTGAATCTCCTGGAACTGGAGTTAGGACAGTTGTTAGCCACTCTGTGTATACTGGGATTAGAACCTGGGTCTTCTGCAAGAAGTGCTCTTAGCTGCTGAGCCATCTTTCTAGCCACCTCCTTTTTTTTTATTAATAAAAAAACCTTTTTTTAAATTAAAAAATATTTTATATGTGAATGAATGCTATGCTTGCATATATGTAAGTACATCCTTGTTGTAGAGTGCCCTCAAGGGACAAAAGAGGAACTGGAGCTATAGATGGTTGTTAGTCACCATGTTGGTAAGAATAGCCAGTGCTCTTAAATGCTGAGCCATCTCTCCAGCTCTATTAGTCACTTCTCTGTTGCTGTGATAGAAAAACTGACCAAGAGAACTTATAAAAAGAAGAGTTTATTTAGCTTAAGGTTCCAAAGGGGCAAGAGTCCATCATGGAGGGGAGGCATGGTGGCAGAGGTGGCTAGAGTAGAAGCTAAGTGCTCACATCTCCAAGCAGACACAGGAAGCAGAGGGTGACTGGAGATCCAGAAAGGCTTAAGAACTCTCTAAGCCTGTTCCCAGTGATGTGCTTCCCCCAGCATGGACACACCTTCTCAGACCTCCCAAAACACCGCCACCAACTGGGGACAAAATGTCCAAATACTTAGAGCCTCTGGGGACATTCTCATTCAAACCACTACACCAGCCTATTTCCATTTTTTAATCTCATAAACAGCACTGATGTGACTATATTTAGCAATAACATTCTTTCAAATTGTTTTATATAACTGCCCTTTTCCAGCCTCTTGAGTTTAAAAGACTATTATTTATTTGTGTGTATGGTTTATTTATTTTTATTTATGTGTATGAGTGTTTTGCCTGCATGTACATAAGTGCAGCCATGGCATGCAATGCCCATAGAGACCAGAAGAGGTTGTCAAATCCTCTGGAACTGGAGGTACAGAGGGTAGTTTGTTGCTATGTGTGTGCTGGGACCTGAATCCAGATCCTCTGCAACAGCAGCCAATGTTCTTAATCACTGAACTTTTTTTCCAGCCTCTCCTCACCCCTACCTTTCTTTTTGAGATTAGGTCTCCCTGTATCCCCAGCTGGCCTGAAACTCACTATGTAGATGAGGCTGGCCTTGGTGTCATTATGCCCTTAGTCCAAGCACTCAGGAGGCAGAGATCTCTGTGATATCAAGGGCAGCCTGGACTACCTAGTGAGTTCCAGGCCAGCCAATGCTACTTAGTGACTCTGTGCCCCAAAATTAAAACCAATCAACCAATCAAACAAATAAATAAATACATGTAGTCTCTCGCCAGTGTGGAGTTGAAAAATTTGAAAGCCAAGTGGCAGCAGCGACATCTTCTCCCTCTGGCTTCTGGTAGTTGTTCAAAGTCCTTGATACTCTCAACCTGCAACTGTGGCCTTCCAATCTCTGCTTCTTCCCCCTAGGTCTACAGCTTCCTTCCCACTCTCCTTCCTCTGTTTCTGTTCTGGGTACCCTCGTGGATCACTGTGCCCTATTGGACTTAGGACCCACCGTACCGCAGTATGGCTTTATCTTACCTTCTGTTTTAGTGGCATCTACAAGTCTTAGATGTAGCTCAGTGGCAGAGCACCTGCCCACCTCATTGAGGCACAAACAAGGCTTCTTTGAGAAATAGTATTCCTCTAAGGGAGGGGGATGAGGAGAAGTAGGAGGTAGGCTTAGGCAAAGAAAGAAAGTTCACAAACTCAAAAGGCATTTTTCTTTGAGACGCAGCTCATGTAGCCCAGGCTGGCCTTGAACTCACTACATAGCTGAAGATATCCTTGAACTTCAACTCTTCCTGCTTCTGTGTCCTGAATGCTTGGATTAACGGGATGTATCCTCACATCCAGTTTTGTTCTGTGCTGGGGATGGATCCTGAGCCTCATGCATGCTAGGCAAGCACTTTCCCAACTACTAACTTAGCCATATCCCCATCCCTATACCTGGCTTCTTCTGATCATTTCCCCCTAGGCTTTATTCTAAGAGTTGCTGCCCTCGTTCTTGAAGTGACTCTCCCTGAAATGAGGGCAAACACTAATCACGTTCCCTCATTAGACTTTTTAATGTTCTAAAATGATTTATGGCTTTCTTTTTCTGGATGTTCCCTCACAGTAACTATGAAGACTTCCTAAATATTGCTAGTCTGGTGGTTTTTGTATTCATGAGTGGCCATAAATTGATGGGTCCTAGGGGTATTGGTCATGTTCCAGAAGCTTTTGTCAAGGGAGCAGTGACAGACATTTCTACCCAGATAAATTCAGTTAGCATCTTCTTGCCCTCTCTAAACCCATTTAACATCTTTTTTTTTTTTTTTTTCTTTCATGTGTTTGAACGTGAATCCATATAACAAATAGTAAGGCTGGTAATGTAGCTCAGACGCAAAGAATTTGCCTAGGGCATGTGAAGTCCTATGTTCTATTCCAGCCCCGCCCCCAACATACTATTTCTGCCTCTATCTCCCATGTCCTGTGATTACATGTACCACCATGCCCAGAGTATTTGGTAGTTTTGAGACAGGGTTTCTACTGCTCAGGCTGGCTTGGAATTCACTATGTAGCCCATGCTAGCCTCCAACTTGAAATAATCCTTCTGCCTAGGCCTCCCAGTTGCTGTGAATACAGATGTGAGCCACTATCCCCAGATATTTTTTTGGTTTGTAGAAATTCATGTGATTTCAATTTTATGTGATAAGATATTGTCCATTTTATGATGATGTGCTTAATTTCCTACCCCATGAAGCCTTGATAAAAGGTAGGCGGCAAGCCTCCTGCTGCCTTTCAGGATAACATAAGGCACCTACCTTGACTTAAAACTGTGTTTCTAGGTATGGTGGATGTACCTTCAGTCCCGCTACTCTGGAGGCAGAGGCAGGTGGATCTCTGTGATTTTGAGGCCAACCTGTCTACAAAGCAACATGGGCTATATAGTGAGACCCTATCTCTAAACAAAACATAACAAAGCAAAGAAACATACAGAAAACCCTTGGGATATGTTTCATAGTCAAGCTGGCTCTGAATTTGTTTTGTTTATTCATTTGTTTATTTATTTATTTATTTTAATTTTAAAAATTGTGCTTATATATGTGTGTCTGTGTGGTGTATTTGCACGTGAGTGCAGGTACCTGTGTGGGCCAGAAGCATTGGATCCCCAAAGAACTGGAGTTATAGGTGGTTGTGAACTCTGGATATGATTACTGGGAATTGAATTTGAGTTCTCTGGAAGAGCAATATGTGCTCTTAACCACCGAGTCATCTCTTTAGCGTGCAAACTTTTCTTTCCTTCCTTCCTTCCTTTTCTTCCCTTCTTTCTTTTATATTTGTTTGTTTGTTTGTTTTTTTTAGACATTGTCTCCCCATAGCCCCAGGCTATCTATGTAGACCAGGCTGGCCTCAGTCTTAACAAGATCCACCTGCCTCTGCCTTCCAAGTGCTGAGATTAAAGACATACCCTACCATGCCCAGGGCATACTTTTATTTAAAATATCTCTACACACAATCTGAACCCAAGCAAACCATATAGATGAAAGGATGCAATGGTAGTAAAACAGAAGATTGGTCCATACAATTCAGCCTCCACCTAAAGTGAAAGCATCTGTAGAATAGCCAAAGATGACATTTTCTTCCCTAAAGCTAACAAATGCTGAAATCAAAGCTTGTGTTTAAGACTTTGATGAAATCGTGGCAGAGAGATGGACAAAGTGTGGTCCTCCTCATCCTTATTCTCCAGTTACTCAACATTAAAAGCCCCTCCCTGAAGGTCTGATTAGATGACTCAGTGGCAAAATTGCTTGTCACACCAAGTGTATACATGAATTTGAATTTCTTGTACCCATGTGAAAGCCGTACTCACTCCTAGTGTGAGCCTCTATAGCCCCAGTGTTCCTACAGGAAGATGGGAGGTGGAGAAAGAGGAGTCCCCAGAAACCTGTGGGCCAGTCAGCTAGCCTGGCATATGCAAGCAAGGTGGAAAGAGAGGACTGACACCTGACATCGTCCTGTGAACTCCTTACTTGTCTTTGGTACATGCATTCCTGTACACACACACACACACACACACACACACACACACAGAGTTCTGCCTTGCACAATCTAACCTCACTTAATTATCAACTTTAACCTTCTATTTATCAGTTGTTTCTGGACCTAGAAAGAGATTGAACTTAGGGCTTTAAATGCTTTAACTTTTTATTTTATTTTTTGAACCAGGTATGGAAACACCCTATACCTTAGAATACTTTATTAACTTTTTATTCCCCAAACCAGGTTTGGTGGCACATACCTATACTTCTAGCACTTGGGAGGCTGAGGAAGGAGGATCACCTTGAGTTCAAGATCAGCCTGGACAACAGAGTGAATTCAAGGCCAATTTGGACTACATAGAAAGACCCTGTCTCAAAAATAAAACAAACAAATAACTAATACCTTATTCCCATGTAGTTAAAGAGCAACTTTTTTTCCTTGTGCTCATGAACATTGATCCAAAAGTCTCCCAAATGCTAGGCAAATGCTCTACACTGTGCTACACTCCTAACCCATAACTCCTACTTCATTCCTTCCTATAGAAGGGCTCTTTTATATGAAAAGTTAGAAACACACTCAGTATTAATCCAAATGAAAACCAATTTCCTACTTACTGAATCACAGGGACGATTAAAAGAAAATAAATAAATAAGTAAATAAAAGAACATTAAGTTCAACTACATTTACTGAGCACTACCTTGAGATCAGAATAATGTTTTTTCTTTTTTTGGGGGGGGTGTTGAGACAGAATCTCCCTGTAGCCTCATCTGTCCTAGAACTCAGTATGTAGCCTAGGCTGGCCTTAAAGTCTTGACAATTTTACTCCTTCAGGCAAAATGAAAAATTATCTATCCTCACACATCATATATATGTATATATATGCCAATATGTCATTAGAACCTTTAGTCTTTCTTTTTAAAAATAATTTTTATGTGTATGAATGTTTTGCCTGCTTGTATGTGCACTGCATGTATGCATTCCATGTATGCAGTGCCTGTGGAGGTCAGAAGAGGGCAATGGAACCCCTGGAAATGGAGTTACAGATAGTTGTTAGCTGCCATGTGGATGCTGAGAACCAAGACCAGGTTCTCTGGAAGAAAGTAAGTGCTTCTAACTATTAAACCATTTCCGTTTATTCCTTATTTAAATTCTCTAATGATTTCTTTCCAGGTGCCTTAGGAGCAGGTTCTGTCTGGGTTGGAATCTTCTGACCCTTCTGAATTAAAATTTTTTCTTATTATCTTTATTTTGTGTGTACAAGTATACCCCCTGCATGTGTGTAAGTGTGCCTGTGTAATACAGTGCCTGCAGAGGACAAAAGAGGACATTGGATTCCTCTGGAACTGGAGTTACAGAAGGCTGTTAGCCTTCACATGGGTGCTGGGAATCGAACCTGGGTCCTCTGCAAGAGCAGCCAGTGCTCTAAACCACCGAGTTTGCCATCTTTTCTACCCTGCTTCTGAACTTCTGACTTTAGGCCTGTGGGCAGAAGCCTTATGGTCTGAAGCTGTCACCTTTTCCACTAGAATCTTGGCTTTAGCAGCAGCAGCTGCACTGGCTGCAATGGCAGCGATAACTCCAGGCACTTTTGCGGGGGAGAAGCGTAGTCCAGGCCAGCCTTGATCTCACAAGGCTCTTCTTGCCTCTGCTTCCTGAGTGCAGGGATCAAAGGCGTGACCACCATGCCCTGCTTAATTTCATTCGTCATTATTTTGTTCCTTATTTTCTTTGCGTTTCTGACTTTGAAACGCTCTAAATCAGTCATCTTGGCTTTCCTTTCTCTGGTGTCAGTCTTCCTGGCCTATCTGTGGCTGCCCACTTGTACTGATATCTACCCTTTTGGCTCATCTTGTGGCTGCCCATTTGTGTTGCTACCTATCTTCTCCCAGGCTCTGTGTATTTATTTCTGGTGAGCACTGTGTGGGAGCTCCAGGATGAAGGTAGTGAGTTGCACGCATTTGAAAGGGATGGCCTGTCTCCTCACACAGTGCAAGGTCCATCAACCAGAGATCCCAATTCTGGTCAAAAACATCTACAATCTCCAGCATTTGGACAGGAAGACCAAAGGGGATATTGGCCATGGACAGGCATCCACCAAGCTTGAATCCCATGCTGGCGGCATTTGGCAAGTTCTATTCTCTATGTTTTTTTTTTCTTTTAAAAGAAGAAATCTTTTATTCTGGGTGTAGGGGCACATTCCTTTAATCTCAGTACTTGAGAGGAAGAGGCAAATTGACCTCTGTGAGTTCAAGGCCTGCTTGGTCTACATAGAGAGTTCCAGGACAGGCAGGGTTACATAGACCCTGTCATCTCAGGGGCGGGGGAGGATTGAAACTATGTTATCCAGCTGCCTTGAACGCAGATATCCTTCTCTGTCAGCCTCCTGAGCATCTGGGACCACAGGTGCGATACACTATGCTTTTGTAACTTTGAAATGATAGAGTTGGTGATAGAAGTTTAGGGAGAAGGCAGAAGAAATATATATAAACACACATTTGGGAGACATTCCTTACTTTATTCTTTGATTTAGAATATTGTAATATAATTTGGGCTCCCATCTCCAGAGCACAATCATAGATTAGGACTACAACTGTATAAAAATTCCTGCCATTTGTTGAAACAGCACAAGTTAGATACTGGTGACTCTTAGAGGGGAAGGGAAAAACAGGGCTGATGTGGTGAGTCCATGGCCTTCTCTCTAGAGATCAATTAGGGTTTAAAAGCAGCAGAATATTTAAGAACGTTTGTTCTCTTAATGTACTCCCTGACAGAGCCTGTCTAAGATGTGCAATGGGAGTTTTTAAAAGCAGTTGTATTATTACAATTTGTCAGAAAATGGATTATGTAAAGTTCTTGATCCAATCAAGCTTGTGGGTATGGGAATGCCATAATCCCTGCTGATCAAAATAATAGCATCCATCAATAGTAATTTATAGACTCATCAAGATATCACTGTTTCCTCCAGAGAAACAGGCAAGTAGCTCCCTATACAAACATTAACACTGTCGTTCAAGCTGATCTACAAGGTAAGGTCTGAGTTGTGTGGATGCTATTTCAACACCAATACTTTATTCTGCATTTTCTAAGATGGGTTTTCTCCCGGTTATTTGCACCTCCCAGCACTAGGGGGAGGCTGAGGCAGGCAGGATTGTGAGTTTGAGGACAGCCTGGGCTACATAGCAAGGTCTTAAGCCCCAAAAGAAAAAGAAAGAAAGAAACAAACAAGGATTGCCTTCTACCTAGTCACAATACTGCAGGCTATGAAAACACCTGTAATCCCAGCATTTAGGAATCTGAGGCAGGAGTTTAAAGTCTTGAGTTTGGCTGGCCCAGGCTACATAGTGAATTCTAGGCTAACTCAGGCTGCTGCATGAGATTCTGATTCATAAACAACAACAGAGCTAGAGAGATGGCTCAGTGGTTAATAGTGCAAACTGCTCTTGTCAAAGGACCTGACTGAGTTCAGTTCCCCACACTCATAGCAGTCAGCTCTGAAGCACCTGTAAACTCTAGTTCCAGGGGAATCCACCTCACATTTCTGGCCTCAGTGGGCACCTGCACACATGCACATAAGTAAAAATAAAATATTTCAAAAAGAAAGAAAGCTGGTGTGGTGGCACATGCCTTTAAGCCCAGCACTATGCTTAGGAAACAGGGGCAGGTAGATCTCTGTGAGATGGAGGCCAGCCTGGTCTACATAGAGAATTCCAGGACAACTGGGAACAACTCACATCACATAAATAAATAAATGCAAAAAACCTTCTTAAGAACAATAACTAACTGATCCCAGAATATGCATGGCGCAGGGTATGAACGTGCAAGGGCTCCTAGACTGACTGTGATGAACAACACTGTTCCATCCTATTTCCTGCTGTCGCTGATCTTCAAACAAGGGCAGAAGGAATGGGGGAAACTGTGTTTTGCAAGATTGTAAGACAGAACCCTTGTCATCAGGGAACCTGCCATGGTGTTAAGGAAGCAAAGCAGATACCTTAGGAATGACTGGATAGTAATTAAGTTCAAGTGTCCACTGGGATCCTAAGCACTGTCTCATCCCAAGGATAAAATCATCTAAGAAGGTTTCAGAGTAGAGCTTCTGAAAAGGTTCTTGAAGAGTTGATAGATTTTGGAGGAATACATTTGAAAAAGTGAAAACTTTGGGGCTACAGAGTTGGCTCAGCAGTTAAGAGCCAGATAGATAGATAGATAGATAGATAGATAGATAGATAGATAGATTGGTGTGAATTAGTATGCTATAGTATGAATGTGGGAATCTGTTCTCTCACTTTGCAGGTACTAGGGATCAAACTCAGGTCATCATCCTGGTCATCATCCTGGCAACAGGCACCTTTTCGCACTGAGCCATCTCCCTGGGCCCAAGATATTTTTATTTTGTTTTTGTTTGGTCTTGTTGAGACAGAGTCTTCCTGTAGCCACCCGGCTGGCCTGGAACTCACATGTTCCCCCTGCTTCTGCCTCCCAGGTGCTGGGATTAAAGATGTACGCCACCACGCCCGACTTCAAGATATTTTTAAAGAGTCCTGTCTTCTTGTTGCTGCCACTGTCACAACTTAAGGGAATTAACTAGTAAAATTGGCAAACAACAGATCTGACTAATTTTTTTTCCCTTGGAATAGACCAGGTGTGCTTGTGAGGGAATGAATTGGCTGCTTGTTTCAGAACTGAGAAGACGCAGCCTCATTAGAGGCTGCCAGTAGATGCGCCCTTTAATCCTATTCATTTTCCATAGCAAGGACTGGAGTGTCTTACACCCCAGCCCATCAGCCAGTCTTTTGTGTTGCCATCAAGTGTAGGTTGCATATCTTCAATTTGCTACATAATTTCTCCCTGGCTTATAGCTTCAGAGAAAAGCTGTAACAGTAAGCAAGGCTTAAGTGACAGGTTTTGAAACGCACAAGTTAAACATCTAGACAGGTTAGCAGTTGCATTTAAAAAGCCTCAAGGAGAATTGTACTTGAATGGATTTCAGCAGTGTTTATAATTGAACAGCTCTGAAAGATAAAGAAAAGGTCTACTTTTATTTGTAAGATATTCCCTCATCCACTGCAACACAGAACGAAGAAATAAGGATTAGTATTTTTCAATGAAAAGCAAGTTCGAAGTATTTATTTATTTATTGGTTTATTTATTTATTTATTTTTGATACAGGATCTCCCTATGGCTCTGGCTGGCCTGGAACTTGCTATGTAGACCAGGCTGACCTCAAACTCCCAGAGATCCATTTTCCTCTGCCTCTCAAGTGCTGGAAATAAAGGCATGTGTCACAACCTCTGGCTCCTTATTTTATTTTCTTGATTTCATTCATTCATTCATTCATTCATTCATTTTTATAGCCCAGATTGACTTCAAACTCATTATGTAGCAGAGGATGATCTTGAACCCTGATACTCTAGCCTCTGCTGCCCATGTGCTGGATTATAGGCAAGGGTCATGCCAGGCCCTACTTTCTTTTAAACAGAAAAGTGGTGATTTTGCCTACTACTAGCATTAAAAAAAAACAAAACGTCTGGTGTGGTGGCCAACACATTTAATCCTAGCACTCAGTTCAAGGCCAGTCTGGTCTGTATAGCTAGTTCCAGGCTCCAAGAGTTACATCCTGTCTGAAACCAAACCAAAGGAAAACAAAACAAAAAACAAAACCAAAGACCACACACTGCCTGCCCAGGGAGATCCGACCTCCACAGAAGGCTCAGGGAGTTAGGCATGGAGTTTGGATCCAGTGAGATCTCACTTAATGCCAGCTACTGTATGATAATTATTATTATATTACAAGGTGCCCACTCTGGGTCCCGACTCCTCTTGATTAGCCTTTTCACTGTGATGATTAGCCTTTTCCTGTCTTCTCTGTGAGGCCCTGTGGGTTTCTGTAGAAAAAGCTCATGACGCCCTTCTGAATTCCCATCCCAGAGTTACTTGCTCTTGGTGCAACCCTTCCTGAGTTGAGCTAGACTCTCTAGGTATGGCGACTCATGCCTGTCATTCCAGCACTGAGGAGGCTGCAGCAGAAGGATCATCGTAGTCTGAAGCTGGCCTTGGTTGCCTAGTGAATTCCAGTCCATCCTGGGGTGCAAAGTGGGATGCTGTCCCCAAAACAAACAATAGGTCTGGAGAGATGGCTCAGTGGTTGAAAGCAATGCCTGTTCTTTCAGAGGACCTAGGTTGAATTTCTAGCACCCACATGCCAGCTAACAACCATCCATAACTTCAGTTCCAGGGGAATCCAATTCCATCTTCTGACCTCCATGGGCATTGCATGACATGGGTGCACTTACACACATGTAGGCAATATACTCATACACATAAAATAAAAATAATAAATAAAATACTAAAAAGAAAACAAAAACAAAAAAACAAACCCAAACAGTAATGACAACAAAACCTTCTATGAAACACTGGGTTCCAGGCCCTGGCACCAAGAAAGCAGTCACTGAGTGTCACCTTGTTTTCCCATGAAGGTCTGTCCAGTAGGCTTTCTCACCCCACTGAAAAAAGTCCACTGAAAGCAGTTACCTCCTAAAAACCATGCAACAATCAATACAATCATCCCCTTTCCATTTCACAATTTGGATAAGGCGGTTTGGTAGGGATTTGTGAGAGCAGCCCAAAAGCCAACAGATAGAAGGCACAGAGTCAGGACTGGAACTGGAGACTGAGCGTTGGGATGTGTGCTGTCTTTAGTTCTGCGCTGAAACACAGAATGCGTGCCTCAGAGTTAGCTGTTGTTCTTTGCCCACCTCAGCAGTCCTCAGAGGGTCCCCTGTGTTCTCTGTTCTGGTCATTTGGCTGTTTCCCTGATCTGCTCTGCCTCTGCTAATGTACAAGAAGCTGATCTGCAAATTGCCTTTCCTAGGCACCCTCTAAAATGGCTTTCAGCGAGGTTCCACCAATGGAAGGCTCCCCAGTGGAGCTGCCACCTTGGGTGATGTGCCTATGTGTGCCCAAGATGCTGCCCACAGCAGAGAAGGAGGAGAAACACTCTCACTCGTCTTCCTCCCACATTCTCCCCAAATCTCCTCGCAGTGGCTTCCGGTGGCTGAGCAGAGCTGCATGCTGGTAGGGATGTCTGAGAGATGGAGTTTGCACAGGTCAGCTCCTTGTGATGTAGAAGAGAGTAGATTCCAGGCTGGCATTCAACTCCTCTCCAGGTGCAGTTTCTTCCCATCCGGAGTTTTGTTAGACACACAGGACCTGAACTGAGAAGCTGAGAAAGGTCACATTTGTGGGGTGGTGGATGGGGACAGAAAACATCTCTCGGCCTTCTCTATCACTTACATATCCCAGGTGCTGTGATTGCAGGTTTTTGTTACCACTCCCAGTTTCAAACTTCAGCTTAAAGCAGTGTGTGTGTGTGTGTGTGTGTGTGTGTGTGTGTGTGAGAGAGAGAGAGAGAGAGAGAGAGAGAGAGAGAGAGAGAGAGAGACAGAGAGACAGAGACAGAGAGAGAGATGTATTTTTAACTGGCATATCAAATATGCCACTTGTTTTGCAAAAAATGGCCATTTATTGTATCCACTTAAGATTCGCACCAGAGTGACCACGAGACCATTGTTCATGAATTTGTGGCTGAATCAGATTCATTGATAGCTTGCCTAATAAATATAGATTAAAAGGATATCCAATATCTGCCTTAAACCCACAAAGGAATATAAATTTGCAACAGGAGATCAAGACTCTAATGAAGGCAGCAGGAGACGGCTTTAACAACAATTCCCGGTTGCATCTTGATGATGAAAATCAGCTTTAACTGTGCATTTAATTTCTTTTGTGGGTTCAAAGCAGATCCCTAAAGTTTCATTTGAGGAAGGTTAATCATGATAGACTTTGTAGCCTATAAAGCTTCTCATATGGGGAATGTTGGTAAAAGATATTTGTGTGAATAATAATGTTTTATCTTTTTAAAGTGAGACATGAAAAAGAAGAAAGAAGGAACAGAAGAAGAAAGAAAAAAAAAGAAAGCCAGCAAGATGGCTCAGTAGATCAAATAGGGTGCCAAACCTGATATCCTGAGTTTGATCCCCAGGACCCACAGGGTGAAAGGCGAGAACAGACTCCTGCAAGTTGTCCTCTGACCTACACATGTACCTTGGATTACCTACATGTACACCTACACACATCCATATGAACACATGAGATAAATAATTATTTAAAAAAATATAAAAAGAGAAAGAAAGAAATTGCCAGAATGCTATGTACCTTTGAAGAAATTAATGTGGGATTTATTAACATATACTATGTTTTTTCAAAAACTACCTTCCTAGAGGCAGAGGACATGGAGTAGTGGGCAAAGTGCTTGCTGTAGAAGCATGAATCTGGATTGCTAGCACCCATTTAAAAAGCAGGTGTGGTCTGTAATCCCAGGGCTGGGAGGTGGAGACAAGGTGGGTTCTTAGGTTTGTCGATCAGCCAGTCTAGCAGAATCAGCAAGCTCCAGGTTCAGTTTGATACCTTGACTTAAAAAATAAGGAGGAGGAGCTGGAGAGATGGTTCAGTGCTTAAGAGCACTGGTTGCTCTTGCAGAGGTCCCAGGTTCAATTCCCAACACTCACATGACAGCTAACAACCATTTTAACTCCAGTTTCAGGGGATCTGACACCCTCTTCTGACCTCTGAGGGAATTGCAAGACAATGGTGCACCTACCTATGTGTAAGCAACATTGTCATACACATAAAAAATATAAATTAACAAAAAAAAAAGAGAGAAAAGCCAAATGTGGTAGCGCACACCTTTAATCCCAGCACTGGGAAGGCTGAGGTAGGTGGATTTTTGTGAATCTGAGGCCAGCCTAGGCTATAGCAAGTTCTAGGACAGCCAGGGCTATATAGTCTAACTTGTCTCAAAAAAAAAGGTTGGGGCTGAAGAGATGGTTCAGTGATTAAGAGCACTGGCCGCCTTTGAAAAGGACCCAGGTTCAGTTCCCAGCACCTACATGGCAGCTAACAGCCATCCATAACTCTAGTGCCAGAGAATCTGACGCCCTCTTCTACCTCTGTGGGCACTGCAGGACATGGTGCACTTGCATGCAGTCAGCACACTCACACACATAGAAGAGAAAAGGGAGATGCATTTAAAGAGGAAGACATCTGGTACTCTGATGCTGACTTCTGGCTTCCATATATATGTTTACACACACACACACACACACACACACACACACACACACTACCTTCCTAAATCTTTACAAACCCGTATTTCCTAAGCAAGGTTCTATGCACTGAACAGGGAAAGGAACTTCTTCATATAAAGAGGAAATAAAGAGAGCCAGCCAGGGTCACATGCACCTGTAATGACAGTGCTTGGGACGCCTGGGCTGCAGACTGAGACTGGGTTTAAAATAAAAGGGAAGGAAATAAAGGAAAAGCAACTACAAAAGTCTCTCCTTGGTGAAAGTGGCAGAGATTATTTAATGTGAACATTTTTTTAAAGTGCTGGAAACTGAATCTAGGGTGTCATGCTTATTAGTTATGCACTCTATCACGAAGTAAAACCCGGCTTCACAACAACATTTTAGGAGTCTGTAAAACTTGAGCACTCTTCTTTTCCTCATTGATTTCCACCTTTGGCCATCTCTGTACCTTCCAGGTGTGACTTCAATGGTCACATAGACAGCTGTTTAACAGATCATTCTTTATGGCTGTTTACCTTTAGTTTTGTGGTTCTGGGGCTCAAACCCGAGGCCTTGTACACGATAGGCAAATATTCTACCAGAGGTATATCCCAAGGGTATGCTGTAGCCCCTATTAACCCGGTTCTCTCTATGTAGTCCAGGCTGGCTTCCAACTCATAGAGATCTGCCTGCCGAGTGCTGGGGTTAAAGGCAGTACCACCATGCCCAGTGCGTGCTTGGCTTTGACACCACGTTCCCTGGTCGCAATCCCACATTTCCACATCTCTATTTCTCTCTAGTTTTATCTTTCTCCCCCAGTTCCAGGAATCGAACTCAGGGCCTTGTTCATGCTAGGCAAGGGCTCTACCATTATGCTACATTCTCAGACATCTGTCTATATTTAAGATAGATGTTCTGGCATTTCATTTTGGATAAGATTTTAAGTGTTTGTTAATTAATTAATTAATTAATTATTAATTTATAGACAGAGTCTCATATAGCCCAGGCTGGTCTCAAACTCACTATGTAGCTGAGGATGACCTTGAACTCTGGGTTCTTCTTGCTTCTTGAGTGCTGGGATTACAGACTTGTGCCATCATACTCAGTTTTCATATGAAAATTTGAGTTAAAAAAAAATCAAATATTGCGCTGAGGGGATGACTCAACAGATAAAAGTGCTTATTGCCAAGTCTGATGACTTGAGTTCCACCCCTAGATCTCTTGTGGAAGAAGGAGAGAGCTGATGTTCATAAGTTGCTCTTTGACTCCCACATGTACCCTGTGCCATGTGTGTTTGTGTGCGTACACGTACATACTAAATAAATGAATATAAAAAACATTTAAAAAATCAAATATGTGTACTCAGGTTTCCAGGATGTTTCGAGGTACAGGAATCTTAATTATTGTAAAGCACCCTAAATATTTCTGTCCTAGGTGTTGAGATCTGCAGTTAGGCTATGGGATAGGGAATAACTTTTTACTGCAATGTTTCCAATTTATCGAAGGAAGAACTTTTCAGTTATGGAATTACAGGCTCCATTAATTCCATGACTATAGAATTTCTTGGATGACATGAAGATGTATAGCCATTTGGGGCCCCCTCTTTATCCTGAACCAATTGATATCAGAGATGGGGCTTAGGGCCAGCCCCTGTGGTCTAAGGGGATTATGAACCTCTGGTTTAGGACTCAAAGAGTAGGTGACTATCATTCTTTGGTAGATTTGAGCTTTTTGTTTTTCTGAGACAGGGTTTCATATAGTGCAGGACTTGCTATTTTGCTGTGTAGCTGAGGCTGGGCTTGAACTCCAGATATTCTTGCCTATATCTCCATGCATTGATTTTACAGAAATGTGCCTCTGCACCCTACTTGCAATAAAGTTTTCAGAAATAGATCACTAATTATTTTTAATGGTGTGAGATCCTGCCATTCCCAATGATGGCCTTTGTTTCAAACTGGAAAGGGCTCAAACATCTAACAGTTACAATGCACAAACCCCTAGTCACTGTCTGCTAGAGTGGTAACAAATTTAGACTGTAAATCATGTGTGGTAGTGCACACCTGCAATCACAGCCTCAGGAGATGGAGGCACGAGGATCAGAAGTTCAAGGCCTACGTCTGTGAGATGGCTTAATAGGTAAAAGCATTTGCCATGCAAGGCTGATACCTGAGTTCAATCTCTGGAACTTGTACTAGATGGAGAGAATAGACTCCTGAAGTTGTCCTCTGCTCTTGACTTGCATATCACGGACACATACACAAAGATAAAATTGAAAAAAAAGAAATTCAAGGCCATTCTTTGTGCATGAGCAAACACACACACATACACACACCATATACACACGTACCAGAAACAAACCCAAATCATCCTCAGTCTAGAGTTCCAAGTCAGCTTGCACCATTATGGGTTTTTTTCTGGTGGTGGTCCTGAGAAATCTTAGAGCCTTGGAGAATTATCGGTGGATACCTTCATTTCCCCACTAATATTTCAAGATAATAATGCCCATTATATTGGGTCTGGAGAGATGGCTGTAATGGTTGCGAGTACTTGCTGCTCTTGTAGAGGGACTGGCACTCACCTGGTGGCTCACAACTGTTGGTAACTCGGGTTCCAGAGATCTGATGCTTTTTCTGTTGTCTCAAGCATGAATGTGGTACACATGCATGCAGGCAGGCAAACACTCATGCATGTAAAATATGTGGTGGTTTAAACTAGGTCCTCTGCAAGAGCTGTCCAGACTTGTGGTAGTTTGAATGAAAATGTGCCCCATAGGCTCCAAGTATTTGAATACCCCCCTTGCAATTGGTGGCAATGCTTTGGGAAGTGTGGCCATGTTGGAGGAAACACGTTATTGGGGGTGGGCTTCGAAAGTTCTTAAGCCTTCAGGCATCTCCAGTCGCACTCTGCTTCCTGTGCCTACTTGAAGATGTGAATGCTCAGTTTCTACTGTAGCCACGTCCGCCGCCATGCCTCCCGCTGCCATGATGGACTCTTGCCCCTTTTGAACCATAAGCTAAATAGACTCTTTCTTTTATAAGTTCCCTTGGTCAGTGTTTCTGTCACAGCAACAGAAAAGTAATTGATACACTAATTGGCACTAGGGTCGTGGGGTACTGCTGTGACAGACCTGACCTTGGTGTTTTGGGGAGAATTGTGGAAGCGTTTGGAACTTTGGGCTAGAAAAGCCATATTGAGTGGTTTGTTGCTGTGGAGCTCAGAACAATTATGCTGAAAGAGTTGTAGACGATGGGGGCCTGGTTTGTGAAGCTTCAAAGGGAAGCGGAGACTACCAGGACTGTCTGTGTGATGTTGTGAATTGAGAATCTGTGGGTTCTGGTCGCTGGGGCTGAAGAATCAGCTGTGATTAAGAAGAGACCAGAACCTGAAGTGAAACCTTTGCATTACTGGGACGATTGATGCCAGTTAGCTGGGGCTGAAAAACCCAGCTGTAATTAACAAGAGACCAGCATCACTGTGGTGAAATCTGGGAAGAATTTCCTCAGCATCAACACACCAAACAGCTGTGGTCCAGAGGGGGCCCAAGCCTCCATCTCAAGCTGGAAGCAGGACACTTGGTAATATTTAAGAGTCTCCTACATGGTTCTGGTGTTGAAAGTGTGAAGGGGTCACAGAGAGTGGCTGAGGCTTGGCACCCTGAAAGGTCAGGAAAGGCCAGTGGTAAAAGTGCATCCTCAGTTGCAGTGAAGACCCCAGGATTGCAGGGGTCATGGAGAGAATCTCAGGTTTTGTACCAGGGGAGGCCAGAAGAGCCCATTGGTGAAGGTGCAGCCTCAGTTTCAGTGGAGACTCCAGCTGGGACCATGGAGTGATCACCAAGTACAGCAGCAGGTATGGAATGGAGCCAGCCTGGGCCTGTGAGAAGAGCTGTGTGTGCTGTGAATGGCAGAGCCAGAGAAGTGGAGCTGTTGAAACCCTTTGGAGTCCAGTGAGTGAATCCCAGAGGTTCAGCCTTGAGCTAATTTGCTGGATTTAGATTTTGCTTAGGTGTATCCAATTCTTCCCTTTGAAATACTACAGGACTTAATTTGTTTTGGATTTTAGAGGAGCCCACAGTTAAGAGACTTTTAAAAGAGACTGAACTTTTAAGTGTTTGAATTTTTTAAGGACTGTGGGATTTTTAAGTTTGTACTGTCTTATGTTGTGATATTAATATTAACAACATATCTTAGAGCCAAGAAAATGGAAAGGTTATGGTTTAGTGGTGATGTGTTTTGTATCAAATTGATAAGGGGTCAATTGTGCTGGAAGATTTAGTGTTAACTTGACACAGTTGGGTTGAGGAAGCCTCAACTGGGGAATTGCCTCCATTGGACTATCCTGCCATGTCTGTGGGGTATTTTCTTGATTGCTGAGTGATGTGGGAGGGTCAAGCCTACTGTGGGTGGTGCCACCTCTGGGTAGGTTGTTCTGTATTGTATAAGAAAGCAGACTGAGGATGGACCAGGGGAGTAAGCCAGTCAACAGCATTTCTCCGTGGCCTGTGCTCCAGCTCCTGCCTCCAGGTTTATGCCCTTAGTTCCTACCTTGGGCTCGTGATGACCTGTGTGACCTGGGAGATGTAAACTAAATAAATCCTTTCTCCCCAGGTTGGTTTTGGTCAGAGTGGTTTGTCACAGAAATGGAAGGCAAAATAGCACAAGACCCAGAATAAATAAATTAAAAAAATTTTTTTCATTTTATTTTTATTTTATGTGGATGAGTGTTTTTCCTGCATGATCCAAATGTACCATGTGTGTGCAATTCCCGTAGAGGCCAGAAATGGGCATTGGATTCCCTGGAACTAGAGTTACAGTTGTTGGTTTTCATGTGGGTGCTGGGAACTAAACCCAGGTCCTCTGGAAGAGCAGCAGATATTCTTAACCCCTATGCCATCTCTCCAGGGCCTCAGATAAACTTTAAAATCAACAAGAGCCAGGTGTACACCTTTAATCCCAGCACTCAGGAGGCAAAAGCAGGTGGATTTACATAGCGAGAGTAAGAGTTGCTATAGGGAGTCCCTGTCTCAAAAAGACCGAAAACAAACAAACAAAAACAACAGAACAACAAGAACAATGGCCATTACTCTGAAAGGACTGGTTAGATGATATCTTTTGTTTTCTTTAGGATGATCGTAACTACACACGGTGACTTTAATTCAGTTTCAGCCTCCCTAGTTTGGAGCTGTTTTATAAGGACTGATTGTTCTTATCATTAATCAGATACAGAAAAAGAAGGCAAAAAATAATTCCCTCCCAAACCATACCACAGGTCTACCCTGGCAGACTGAAACTTTGTTAATTTCAAAGCTAACTTTAACTTCAGTGGAAATCATTTTTTGAGTATTTCTTGTTTTGTTTTTGTGTATCTGTGTGTGTCCTGTATGTGTGTGTACATATATTGGGTCTTAAAGCCTTTCTGCCCCCTCTTCTGCAATGATCCCTGAGCCTTGGAAGGTGGAAGTTTGATCTAGGTGTCCTATTCAGGGATAAGGACTCCTCAGTCTTTTATTCTCTGCATGTTGACCAATTGTAGTTCTCTGTGTTAATCACCATCTGCTGCATAAGGAAGCTTCTCTGCTGAGACCTGAGACATGCATTCATCTGCAGCTATAATAAAAAGTCATTAGGAGTCACTTTAATGCCATGTTTAGCAGAATAGTAGTAGTAGGCTCTACCCTGTGGCCTGTGAACTCTCTAGCTTCAAGTTCCTGGGCTTGATTTCAGTGTCAAGTATGGGTTTCATGTTATGAATCTGACCTTAAATCCAATTAGGAAATTGTTGGTTACTCCCATATTTGTGCTACTATTGCGCTAGTGGAAATACTTGCTAGGCCAGTTGTTACAGCTCACAGGATATTCACAGCTAGGTAAGGTTCATGATTAATTTTCTCTTCAGATAGCATGCGTAGCACCTTCCAACATATGAAAGCTAGCCCATAGAGATGAGGCTGTGAAGTCAGCACCAGCTTGATTTTCCTTTGTTTTATAGCTCCTGTATGTAGTATCTTCAGCAATAGGGTCTTACCATCGAGTTCTGGAGGGTAACTAATAGCAAAGGCAATGGCCAGTATTGTTTGAGGGTCTGTGGGGCCCCTGGTCAACAGCTTCAAAAAAAGGAGTCCAATCCTGGCATTGAGCTTTTATTTTGCTCGTCTATGATGCCTAGAAGGGGTGATATCCCCCTGTTATAAGGCAACTCCATTTAATCTCTTTTTGTAATATATTTGTATATACTTTAATAAACTTCTACAGTGATTCCACTTTATATTTTGGGGGCAGGGTCTCACTCTAAACCTGCAGCTCATTAAGTAGTCTAGGCTGGCTTAGAGCCTCAGGGACCTGCCTGTCTCCACTTATTCCCACTCTCCACTCCAGTGCTAAATGGCCCAGTTTATTTATTTTTTATTTTTATCTTTCTTTTTTTGAGACAGGGTCTCACAGTGAGTTCCTGGCTGACCTGGAACTGGAACTTGCTATGTAGACCAGGCTGGCCCTCAGTTCACAAAGATCTGCCTGCCTCTGCTTCCTCAGTGCTTGGATTAAAGGCATATGCCACCACTCCTGGCCTTTGCCTAGTTCTTATATGAACGCTGGGAATCTGAACTTAACATTGACTATCATCTATCTATAATAATCTATCTATCATTAAATTATTTTTTTTAGACAGAGGCTCACTTTGCAGGCCTGATTGGACCAGAACTCACTATGTAGACCAGGCTGGCCTTGAACTCACTGAGATCTACCTGCCTCCACTTCCTGAGTATTGGGATTAAAGGTGTATGCCACCATGCCCAGTTAATTTTTGATTTTTGAGTCAGGTAGCCCAAACTAGCCTTGAATTGTTGATTCCCTTGTATCTACCTCCTATAAGTACTGGGCTTACACACTACCATACCTGGTTTATTTGGTGCTGGGGATTGAACTCAGGGCTTTGTGCATGCTAAGTAAGCACTCTAGCAACAGAGGTACATTCCTAGCCTATTTTTAATTGTTATTATTTCTCTTTTGAGACGGTCTTCTGTAGTCCAAGTTAGCCTTGAACTTACTATGTAGCTGGGATGAACTGGGATGGAACTCTTGCCTCTAATTCCTCACTGCTGGGATTACAGATGTTCTACAGCAGACCTGGCAAGTACATTATTTTAAACTTCCCTTTCATTTTTTATTTTATTTTTTTGCATGAAAGTCTAATTTTCCAAATTGAAGGATTAAGCAAGATATGTTGGAGAGCTTAAAAATGAGCAATTCTTATTCGAGGTATTAAGGTTATAACCACTTGTTACATCAAATCAAATCTTTTTCTTGTTTGCAAGATAATTTGCTGAGTTTGCTTTCCCATCATATATGTTCTAAGCTATGGTGGTACCGAGTGCAAACAAGTATTCAGCTGTGGAAAGGACCATGGTACTATATCCCAGGCATACCAAGTGTGTGCATTTTTCTGAGTTGCACACTCTGCAGCAGATGCTTGTGTATTGACACCTGTGTGCAACCGTTATGGGAAATAGTCGAATCTGCCTGAGAAAGTTTGCTCGGTGTGAAATCTCTTCCCAACACTATGGTCTGATTGAAAGGAGTTTCATTACATGGCTGGGCATTTCTTCTTTCATTGGGGAATATGAAAAGTGAATGCAATACTTTCCACTTTAAAGTAACCACAAAACATAACCCTAACCTCAAAATCGACTTCTAAACTTACACAGAGAACCAGAAGCCTTTAGCTAACTGCAATTGCCTGTTTGATCCTGGTAAAATGCCAAAAAGGCAGCAAGAGTTCAAAGGAGAGCCACAGGCCACTCCACACTTTAATCCTGTGCTTCTTTTCCTTCCTCTCAAGTCCTCTCCATCCTTTGGAATGAACTACAATGTATATCCATTTCAATAATCCCAGACACTATAGATTCTAGAGCAGGGAGGAAAGTGCCTTTCTTCATTGATGCTGACAGGCCCTTTGGTCATAAAATGTCCCTCAACAGATGTTAAGGAGTACAATCATAAACCAGAGAGACACTTGTTATAACTTTTAAGGCTACTTTGTTTCTACCTCTCTCAATTCTACTGGATAAGTTTTATATTTTTCCATTCATGAACTCCTCTTGAGGATTTAGGGCACAGGAAGTTATAGTAGTTATGACTTTAAGCTGCTGTCTTTCCTTTGACCTGAGTTGCCCCTCCTTCATCTTCCCAAAATGAAATAGAGGACAAACGTAAAGGACGCTTATGAGCCAATATGGACAATAAAATAATCGACTTGGCATGTAGCTCAGCAGGTAGAGTGAGTCTATCATTCATGAAGTCTTAGGTTTGATCCCCAGCACCACATAAAGCTGGATGTGGTGGCATGTGCTTGTAAAACCTACACTCAGGAGATAGAGGCAGAAGGATCAGAAGTTCAAGGTCATCCTCAGCTACTTAGCTAACTCAAGGCCAGCCTGGGATACATGAGGCTCTGTGCCAAAAAAATCCCTAAACAGGCATGCGCTCACAGAGGTGTGTGCACACATGATAAATGACATATACAATAAAAAACCCCAAACAAGACAAGAATGTGTTAATTTTATTATTTAAGTATGCCACTTAAAAAATTATTTTAA
This sequence comes from Eospalax fontanierii, assembly GCA_035773235.1. Lineage (NCBI taxonomy): Eukaryota > Metazoa > Chordata > Mammalia > Rodentia > Spalacidae > Eospalax > Eospalax fontanierii. The sequence continues at coordinate 10,487,701 of CM069547.1, forward strand.
GAACAGTGAGATGGATCAGTGGGTAAAGACGCTTGATACCAAGCCTACAACCCCAGGTTGATCTCTGGGATATACATAGTGGAAGGAGAGAAATGACTCACAAAATTTCCTCTCACCTTCATATGTGTGCTGAGGTAAGCATGTGCTCCCTCCCCAATAAAATGAATGTAATAAAAAATTTAAAAAATTATGTTATACACACACACATTGCATACTGTGTACTTTAAAAAATTAACTCATTTTGGGGACTGGAGAAATGGCTCAGTGGTTAAGAGTACAGTCTACTTTTCTAGAAGACTTGAGTTTTGCTCCTAGCACCTACATCAGGTAACTTACAACTGCATGTAACTCCAACACCAGTGATCCAACTTCTCTGATCTCTCAGGCACCCACATATACATACACAAATCTATACACACATATATACACATAGCTAAAAACTAATTTATTCTTTTTTGGGGGGTGGGGAGAGAGGGTCTGGTTACATAGTCCTTGCTAGCCTGGAACTTGCTGTCCAGACTAGACTGGTCTTAGTTTTGTTCTGCCTCTGTCTCCTGCTGGGATTACAGGCATGTGCTACCATATCTGGCTTCCAGTCATATTGTTGGAAGAATGTTTTAGATTATTTAAACATTAGCTAATGAATGTATCCTGTTGATATTAGGAAGAATTGATTTATATGCTGACTTTGAGGGCCAGAGGTGAGTTATCTTTTTAGGACTGACTCAGTCTGAGATTGGCTAGTCTAACAAGCGGCCTCAGCATGAGGGGATTCTGGTTAGTGTGATGGCACAAATCACTGATCATAATTCAAACTTGAGGGTTTTGTTTGTTTGTTTTTGACAGAATCTGCCTAGTTCCAGCCCACTTGGAACTCACTATCTGATCCAGGCTGGCCTTGATTTCTCTGTCTCTGGAGGGTTAGGATTAAAGGTGAGTGCCACCATGCCCAGCATTAAAACTTGAAGGGTTGGTGGCAAGTACATTTACCTGCTGAGCCATCTTGCTGGCCTTTTTATTTTAATTTAATTTTTCTTTATTTCTTCTTTTTTTTTTTTTTTTTGAGACAAGGTCTCAGTATGTAGCTCTGGCTGGTCTGGAACTCGTTATTAGACCAGGCTGGCCTCAAACTCGAAGAGATCTGCTTGCCTCTGCCTCCTGAGTGTTGGGATTAAAGGCATACAACACCATGCCTGTCTTATTTTTATTTGAAAAATTTTCATTTACTTATTTGTGTCTGTGTGCCTGTGAATGCCACAGTCTGCATGTGGAGGTCAGAGGACAACCTTCAGAAGCTGATCTCTTCTTCCACCGTGTGGAACCCAGGGATTGAACTCAGATCCTCAGGCTTGGCAGCAAGTGCCTTTATCTGACGAACTGTGGGGGAGGTATGATGCCAAGGGACATAGGTGGAAAGGAAGAGAAGATGCTGAGGAACAAGCAGAGGAATCTAGGTGTCACACCTGTAATTTTAGTACACAGGAGACTGACAGGGGGATTCCTGTGAGTTCAAGGCCAGCGTAGATTACATAATGAGCTCCAGGTCAACCTGGGTTACAATGTGATACTTGTCTCTTAACCAAATCAAACCAAAACCACAGACATAGAAGCAGAGGAAAGAGCAAAGGGAAAAGGAGACAGCTGCAAACCGGCACTTTACAGGAGAGGTAAAGCCAAAAAGTAAGTGACACACGGCAGCGGTGGGTGACAAGACAGACATTCTGGAGAACAGAAGGGCACTCAGGGAGGAAAGCCAAGGCCACATAGGGTTGACTTTTTTTTTTTTTTTTTTTTTTTAAGGATTAGGAATGAATCACTGTTTTCATAAGCATCAGTGCACACGCCATATGTTAGATACTGCTAGAATAGAAAGTAGGCAACCTGCCTCAGAACAGGCCTTGCAGCCTCACTCTGTCCTGCTGGGCTGTGGGAGAGCTCATGAGTTTGGATTCTCCCAGAGATGAGCTCAGGTTTTCCGGTATCTCTGGGGGCATGGCCCTTACCCCCTCCCTCCTATGAAACTCAAACTCAAACAGTGTAAACCCCTGTAAACCCTTCTGGACTGCACTGAGGTTAGCAGAAGTTAACTGTGCCACTAATAACAGATTCCACGGTGAAGGCTCTGTAAACACTCTGTAATTAATTACAGAGAAAAGGGGAACAGGATACTAATTTAGGTCACAGACTCTTTTGAAAATCTGATGAAAGTGATGGACCCTCTACCCAGAAGAAAGCATATATGCATATACATGCCAGATTTTATTTATGATGTCTGGATGGCCATGAAAATCTCGAGTCCAAAGCCAAGAGGTTCCATGGACCCCTAGGTAAGAAGCCCTGACAGAAGACTATAAATGAAAAACTTTGACATCTGTGATCCTGTTTATTCAGCCAAACTCCTGGAGATAGGGCAGCTGCTCCCAGCATCAGACAGAGGCGGGAGACTGAGGCACAAAGGAGAACTGAGCCATCCCCACATAAGCTACGAGGCAGCCTGGAGCTCAAATTAGACCTGTAACTCCAAGACCAATTTTGGTCTGTCTGTCCCCCAAGGATTTGGAACCTGTTGTTAGAAAGATAACCTATGTATTTCTTTTTTTTTTTTGGTGCTAAGGATTGAACCCCAGGCCTCAGGCTCACTAAGCACATGATCTCTCACTAAGCACAGCCGTCCCCGTGCTATTTAGTTTTTTTTTAAAAAATTCTTTTAAAGGAATTGAGAGATGCCTCCGTGGTTAAGAACACTGGCTGTTCTTGCAAGAGACCTGAGTCCAAACCCCAGCACCCACATGGTGGCTAACAACTGTCTGTAACTCCAGTTCTAGGGGATCTAATGCCTTCATCTGTCCTCCAAGGCACGGCATGACATGGGTGCATTTACATACATGAAGATATAACACTCATACACATAAACTTTTTTAAAAAGAATTTTTTTGAAATGACCAGTTGTGACGGATGATGGACTTACCCTGAATGTAGGCGGCTCCATTCCACACTCTAGGGTTAATCGGTGAATAAAAAGGGGAATAAGTTGAGCACAGTGAGTCCTCACCACTTCCTGATTGTGGATGAAATGTGGCTGCCTCCCCTCTTCCCAGCACAGCAGACTGTCCACCCTCATACTGTGAGTCAACACAGGACCAGGGAAAGTAGGTAATAGAAAGTAGGTTCTAGAAAAGAGAGAGCTCAGGTGCTGATTCCCCTGTAGTTGCCTGAATCAAGAGTACATTTTCCAGTTAAATCTTCCCCTCCACTCCAAATAGATGAGGGAGATCTAATGAATTTCAGAGCCAGTGAGAAACTGTCACATGATAGGCCTGCCTACATCACAACTGCCGTGTCTTTTTTGTTGGAGAGATGGGCTCTGTTTATAACTGGATGCCAGACATTAAGTGGAGAAGCACAGAGAACAGAAACCTTCATGCATGTGCTGACTGACACCTTGTGCTGGTGTTTTTTTGTTTTTTTTTTTTTTTTTTTAAGGCTTGGGATGGAATCCAGGGTCTCATAAGATGCTGGGAAAGTGCTCTTTCCACTGAGCCATAGCCCCAGCCCTAACATGCAGTCTTCTAACCAGCACCCAGGCCAGGAATATATCTAGTCACTTGTTAATGTGAAAACTTCTTGTCAAAGAGGCTGCCCATCACCTGTTGGTTAAGCCTGTAGGTTTAACCATAGAACAGCTAAGCTAGGAATAGGTAAACTGTGGGAAATAGACGTGATGCTGCGTGGAGGGTACCTTTCATTTGGTGCTAAATGGATGTGAAATTATATTTTGTTTTGCTGGGATGTTAATAGGGATTTTCCATTTTTTTAATTTTAAGATTTATTTATATTTTATGTGTATGAGTGTATTGCCTGCACATATGTAAGTGCATCCATGTTGTACAGTGCCCATGGAGGTCAGAAGTAGGCATTGGAACCCCTGGAACTGGAGTTATGGGTGGTTATTAGCTATCATGTGGATGTTGGGAACAGAACCTAGATCTTCCTTAGCCACAGCCTTCCTTCCACAGCCAGTGTGCTCTTAACCACTGAGCCATCTCTCCAGGCCCTTACCTTCATTTTTATTTTCTGTTTCTGTTTAAAAGATATTTTATTGGGGGCTGCAGAGATGGCTCAGTGGTTAAGAGCACTGGCTATTCTTGCAGAAGACTCGAATTCAAATCCTAGCACTCACATGGTAGTTAACAACCATCTGTAACTCCAGTTCCGGGGAAATCCGATGTGCTCTTTTGTTTGTCTTCCATGGGCATTGCATGACACAGGTGCACTTACACACATGCAAGCATAACAGTCATACATGTAAAATAAAAATAAATTTAAAATTTTATTTATTTATTATTTTATATGTATACATGTTTTGTCTGCATGTATGTAAGTGTACCTGTGTTGTGCAATGCCACCAAGGTCAGAAGAGGGCTTGGATTCCCCTAAAAACCCAACCATGTAGGTGCTGGGAATTGAACCCTAGTCTTCTGCAAGAGCAGCCAGTGCTTTTAACTGCTGAGCCATCTCTCTAGTTCCTGTTGTTTTTTTGATACAGGGCCTTGTTATGCAGCCGAAAGGCTGATCTTAAATTCACTGTGCAGTCCAAGCTGCCCTCAAACTCAGAACACAGTGATTCCCCCTGCCTCTACATTTTGACTGTGCCACCGGGCTCTGTTTTTTTTTTTTTTTTTTTCTTTTTAAATAGTTTATTGTTTTGATGGTTATGATAGTCTATTATAACACTTTACTACCAAAACTCAAGAACTTATCACTAGAGAACAACTCTCAATATACAGTTGGCCAAAACAATTATCCAGAAAGCATCTTAAAAAAAGTCTAGGCTGGAACAGTGACTAACTGCTTCATTCTCTGGGTTCAGTGTGGGCCTTGGGGGCTGCAGTTTAAGAAGTTCCAGGAGTGAGCTGAAGATGTGCTTTGAGAAAGCTGGGCCCAGAGGATTCGGCTTTTCCTCTCAGCCGCTCATGTACAAACTCTCACTTTGTATCCTATAATTCCCGCTCCGCCTTCCCTTCCCTCCTTTCCTTCCGCCTTGTTGGTTTTTGGAGACAATGTCTTGTAATGTGACTCAAACTGGGCCTTGAAATCTCAGTCCTTCTGCTTCAGCCTCCTAAGTGCTGTGATTGCAGTCTGTCACCATGCCCAAGCACTGCTTCATTGGTCTGTCCTTCAAGAATGAAAACACTTGAAGGCAGACACAAATCTGATGTTCATGTGTATATATCTGGGTTCTTGTTGGGGATGGGACCCAGGGCCTCACACATGTTAAACATTTACTATACCATTGATCTGTATCCTTAGCCCTGATGCTCACATTTATATTTCTGGACCCCGGAACAATTGCTGCTTGTTGTCTGAATGAGAAGTGCCAGAGTGAATGAATATGTTGAAATATTTCAACACTATAGTCATGAAAACACACCTCGCCTCAACTTTACATGATCAGTGGAAATCCTATATTCCAGTCAACATGGTACTACATGTTTATAGTTTCAACATTTGGGAGATGAATGTAGGAAGATGAGTTCAAGGCCAACCTTAGCTCCATTGTGAGTTGTTTGAGGCCAGCCTTGGCTATACCATGGGAGTACTAGGATTACAGAGGTGGGCTTTAAGTGGGTTCTAGGGATTCAAACTCAGCTCTTCATAAAGCCCAAACCCTTTACCTGCTGAGCCATCTCCTGTATCCCCCTGCCTCCATTTCTGGAGTTAGAGTCTCATGTAGCTCTAACTTGCTATGTAGCCAAGGATGGCTTTGAATTCCTAATCATCTTGCATCTACTTTCCCAGTTCTGGGTTATAGGCATGTGCCACCATTCTAGGTTTATGTGGTGCTGGGGATGGACCCAGGGCTTTGTGCACGCTAGGCCAGCACTCTACCAACTGAGCTACATCCAAAGCAACCCGGATTTCAACCCTGTACGTGCAAACCACACCCACAGCATTTGGGCAATTGCACAGCTATTTGGGGGAAGATAATTTTGCCTTCCCTGTATGAGGCAATCATTTTTAGCCATATGAGTTAGGAGATTTAAAGTTGAAGTTGCTACAATAAAAAATTCAATGTATGGACAATTTCAACCAACTCTGTTTGGCTCTTTCATTCCCTTGTGGGCTTTGGTTGGGGTCTTGAGAAAGGGAGACATTTTCCTAGTTCTAGTCATTTCAAACCAAGCTGTTGGAGTAGAGGTGAGCATGAGGTTGGAAGGGAGAAGCGAGACATAATAAAATGAATTCATGATTTATTTTTCAATTTTCAAAGTGTGCTTACAATTTTCTTTTTTCTGAGTGCCAACCTACCCACAAAGCTCACTCTTGTGTGCTCCTGACATGGAAAAAGCATTGTAAAGGGCTTATTTGGGACCGGCTTGGTACCTACGGATAATGGGTTGTAAACTGGCTTTGCTGCTGCCACTCTTCTTGGAAACAGGAACTCAAATAGCCCAGGCTAGGCTTGAACTTGCTATGTTCCTGAGGATGGCCTTGAATTCCTCCTGCCTCTACCTCCTAGTGCTAGAGTTTTAGGTGTGTGCCAAGATGGTCTTTTAGCTGTAAACACAGGTATTTGCTATATGATAAATGTGGTATAGCTTAAAATTTGATAGGTAGAACATGAATGTACTTAGTATGTATGAGGTCCTAAGTTCAGTCTCTAGCAACACACACACATACACACTCATCCACATATATACACACAGAGACAGAGATGGAGAGACAGAGACAGAGAAAGGAGAGAGAAATTGGTAGGATGTCTTGAAAATGACATGGCTTCTTCTTGAACCTGCTGAGCATGCAGAAATGACAAAGAGTATATCTAGAGTTAATTCATTCAATATGCATTTACTAAGCACATACCGTTGGGCAGATGACCAACAAACATGGTCCAAACTGCTGAACAGTTTAATATTATAGAAGAAATCAACACATACTGACAACTAATTACTATTTGAGGTGATTAGGAATGTGATGTGAGCTGGGCATGGTGGCAAATGTCTTAATTCCAGCACTTGGAGGCAGAGAGGCAGGTAGATCTCTGTTAGATGAGATCAGCTTGGTTTACATGGCAAGTTTTAGGCCAGTTGAGGCTACAGGGAGACCCTCTCTTGAAAACAAAACAGAACAAGACAAATGTGTGTGTAGTGTTCACATGAACAGCCATTCTATTACTGTTATTTTTAAAATTATTTTTTGTTTTTTAAGACGGGGTATCTAGCACAAGGTGACCTCAAACTCACTATTTTGCCAAGAATGACCTTCAACTTCTTTCTGATTCTTCTGCCTCAATCTCATAGCACTGGACTTATAGGCATTCACTACCATATTGATTTGAATTATGCTCGGGATTGAACCCAGGGCCTCATTTACGCTAGGCACGCACTCTCCCAGCTGAGTTGTATACCTAATGAACAAGTTATTCTTTTTGCTCACTGCTCAGATCAAGTCTGATGATTTCCGTATAGGAACTGAAGTTATGTCACAATCCTGGAGACAGATGGAGGAAGGAGGAAGGAGAAAGAATAATATGAGCCAAGTCTAGAGGTGTGTGCTGTGTAATCCTGGCTGTCAACTTGACTGAGAGATGCCTAGAAAATTGATGAAGTAAGATCATTTCTGGGTGTCTTTATGGATGCTCCCAGATATGATTAGGGTTTTTTGTTTATTTGTTTGTTTTGAGGTCTGGTATCTTGAATTTCTAGAACTCCTGCAGCTGAGACTGGCCTTAAGTGCCCAGTCCTGCCTTCATCTCCTAGGTGCTGCGCTCACAGACCTGGGCCGCCTTGCCTGGCTTACAGAGATGGAATGTGAGTTGGCAACAGAGGTGGGGAGACCTACCCTAAACGCGGCGGGGACTCGATGGAGCAAAGAGCAGAAGAAAGGGAAGCTCGCTAGACTCTGGTTGAACTAAGGTGTTTTTGCATTGTCAGACATCAGGCCTCAGACTCCACATTCTTCAGTCTTTGAACATAACTTGTGCCAGCATTCCCAGGCTGGGGGAGGGGGGAGGCTTCCAACTGGGACAGGGTCCTAGTACCCTCTGGTTCTGAGACCTCCAGCTTCTTGGACTGAGCAGTCACTGATTTTCCAGCTCCTCGCCCTACATACAGCCACTATGGAACTGTCCAGTCTCTGATCCTGTGAGCTGATCTAGGAAGTTGCCCCCGCACTTATGTGTTTTGGTTAAAGATTTGTATTTATTTATGTGTATATGTATGTGTCTGTGTGCCACATGTGTATGGGTGCCTGAGGAGGCCAGATGAGGGTGTTGGATTCTGTGGAGCTGTAGTTCCAGGTAGGTTTAGAAGAGCAAGTCCTCTTAACTGCTGAGCCATCTCTCTCACCCCTAAATCCCCCTCTCCAACTATGTACACATTCTTTCAAAAATTCTTATTATTGTATGTGTGCACACACATGATGTGTGGGCATGTGCCACAATGCGTGTGTAGAGGTCAGAGGACAACTTTGTGGACTTAGTCTCTTCACTTTACATGGTGTGCTGGTTAGTTTTTTTTTTGTTGTTGTTGTTGTTGTTTTTTTTTTTTTTTTTTCCAACTTGACACAAACTGGAGTCATCTGGGAAAAGAGAGCCTTAACTGAGGAATTTCCACCATCTTCCTTGCTGATGCGCACAGCTTCGAGGCATTTTCTTGATTGCTAGTTGATGTAGGAGGGTCCAATCCACTGTGAGCAGATCCATCCCTGGGCTAGCGGGCCTGGGCTGTATGAAAAGTATCGGAGTCAGCCAGGGGAAGGAAGCAAGCCAGTAGTAAGCCGTGTTCCTCTATGGCCTCTACTTTAGTTCCTGCCCTGACTTCCTCAGTGATGGACTGTGACCCGGGAACTACAATCTCAAATAGATCCTTTCCTCTCCTACTTGCCTTTGGTCAGTGTTTCATCACAGCAACAGAGAAGCAAACTCTAAAACATGTTCTGGGGATCAAACACAGGTCACCAAGCTTGCATGTAGCAAATGTTATTAGAGGCTGAGCCATCTCTCCGGCCCCTAATTATATATATGTTCCTCTGGATAGCCCTGAGTAATACATACATATGACCTCTTTAGGAGGGGATATGTGATCCAGAGCCTTGCTACCCAAAGGGTGGTCCCCAAGAAAGCATTATTTGTATCACTTGGGGAATTGGTTTAAAGGCACTTGCTGATTTTTGTAGTCTGGCTCATAATTCTGTGTTTCTTATAAGTTGCTAGGTCATGTTGATGCTGATGGTCTGGGGACTGCACTGTGAGGAGGAGTTAGAAGAGCACTGAGTAGAAAGTAAGGATGGGATGGTGGGGTGAGGACTGCGAAGGTCACCCGTGTCATTCTAGGACTGTGGAGCTGGCTGCTCCCAAAGCAGCGTCTGCAGGCTTGTGTATAACAAAACACCTGCGTTCTATTTTTACCTTTGTAGTTCTTGCCCCTTATCTGCAGACATAATTTCCTAGGACTGTTAATTATCGTCACTCATCTTGGACTGCTTCGGATTCCTTGGCTAAGGGGTATTATACTGAATGGCTATAAATATGCTGGTGTTCGGGAGGTTGGAGAGAATGAAGAGAAATGACTAAAACAAACACCCCGTGGTGTCAAGATACAAAGCAGATGGCCTGTGTCCTAGCACTCTTGACTTAGTGCCTCAGAACCTGCTGGGACAATTGTTCATGCGGTGATTCACTCAGTTTTCAACTCGGGTGCCTAACTCTATATGCTAAATATGAGGGGTTTCAGAGGGGCTGATGGGGGGCGGCAAGGAGGGGAGAGGGAGCGTTGTGACCCGAACGTGAACTCAGATTCCGAAGCAGTTGTTAAAAACTAGATAACTCTTGAGACAGAACAAAAGAAAATGCAGGGTCTGCCTCCGCCGTGGGGGTGGGTCTGCGTCCGTGGGGCGCCTTCCCATTTAATACCTGGTACTTGAGCAATCATAGGACTGGGGTTCAGTACAGGGGACTCATAAAGTGCCACTGACATGTGGATGGATGACACTTCTGGTTGTGGGGTGCACCACAGTCCATATCTGTACTTTTGGAGCAGTTTTTAAAGCTGTGTGAAAGGTCATTTAGATAAGATCTAAGACACAGTCCCACAAATCACCCCAGAAGAATGACAGTTCTAGTTTGACCCACACTTGGCCAGACTTACCACATTAGAAGTATTAATGAAGATAGGTGAGATTTTTATTTATTTATTTATGGTCTTTTTTGAGACAGGGTCTCCCTGTAGCCCCAGATAGCCTAGAACTCATTATGTAGACCAGGCTGCCTTTGAACTCACAGAGATCCTCCTGCCTCTGCCTCCAGAGTGCTGGGATTAAAGACCTACACTACCACACTCAGCAATAGATAGGATTTTACAATTATCATTTTTTGGTCTTTTATCCAACTAAAATGGAAAGGAGCTTTAAGTTTGCCAGAGATAAGACTCTTAATGGAGGGGAAGAGAAATCTAAAGGCAACTGTGCTTCTCTTTCCCATCATTTGACACCGACAGGAGAAAGTGTGAAGAGTAATCAAGTCTTTGACCTCTTAGGCCATCTCTTACTCACTTCTCAAATAACAGCTTTGGGCCAGGTACTCTTCAGAGGATATTCCACTTAATCTTCTAATAATGTCCCAGTCAAGGATCATTGCCATGGCTTTACCAAGTTAGTACTCGGTACAACATTGCCACGTTAGTAAATTGAGACCTAGAAAAGGAAAGTAACTTCCTCAGAGTGTCATAGGTTGCAAATCACATTGTCATTTGAATTGGTATTTGGGGCTATGTATGTTTTATGCGTTCTGGTGGGGTGGCTGTATTAGTTACTTTTCTGTTGCTGTGATAAAACAGCATGACCAAGGCAACTTATAGAAGGAAGAATTTAAGGGGCTTACAGTTCCAGAGGGATAAGAGTCCATCATGGCGGGGGAGGCGTGGCAGGAGGCAGCCAGAACAGAAAGCTGAGCACTCACATCTTCAAGCACACCAGGGAGCAGCGAGACAAGCTGGAAATGGGGCAAGGCCAAAGCCCACCCCCAGTAACATATTTCCTCCAACAAGACCGCAGTCAACTATACTTCCCAAACCAGTGCCACCAACTAGGGATAAACCTTTAACTACCTGGAACCTATGTGGGGGTGCATTCTGTTTCAAAGGGCTACAGTGGCCCTTCAGGCAAAGGACACTTTGGTTTGTCTTGGGAGATATATGACCCCGAACTCATGGTTTTTGGAGCATTTCAAGAGCTTTATGTGAATAGAACTAATGAAATCAGCTATCTCAGGAATGAAGAACAGTGAATGCATTCCTCAGAGACAACATAGGGTGGATGAGATGACTGCACACCGGTGTTGAGGCTGAGGACCTAGGGATCCAGATCAATCTGGGCTACATATAGACATGTAGTAGACTGACCCTGTTGCAAACCAAGCCAAAGCAAAACAAAACAAATCAAATTAAAGGAAAACAGAACAAACAGAAAACCAAGAAAACAAACAGAAACAGAAGAAAGAAAAGTAGTAGGAAGATAGAAAAAGGAAGGCTGAAATAAGCCCCTGGGGCAGAATATTTTAAAAAATTTGTTTTTTGAGATAGATGCTCATGTAGCTCAGGCTTCCTTGGAAATCATTACTTAGCTAAGGATGACCCTGAACTCCTGATTCTTCTGCTTCTGCCTCCCAAGGGCTGGGATTACAAGTATGTACCACCAAGCCCTGTCTGTGCCATAAGTGCTAGGTATTGACTCCAGGGCTTCCTGTATGCTAGACAAACACTCTCTATCACCTGAGCTACATCCCAGCCCCTCAGAATAGTCTATTCTTTTTGAAAAAGGCATAACACGTCTACTGGGAGGCAAAACTAAAGGTAGATGGGTGGTGCTAAGGGTTAGTTACAGACCTGGGAGGAGGCTCAAAGATTACAGACTACTGAAAGCAAACAAATGAGTAAAAAAACCAACCACAATTGAAATACTCTTGAGCTTAACTACTTAGTAGAAAGGGACAAGTTATTTAACTCCCTGAGAATCAGTTTCTGCAGTTATAATATGACCAGCTGGGTAGAGTGGCATGCACAGGGGGCCGCTGTAAGAGGCTACATAACTTGAGCCCAGGAGTTTGAGTCTCGCCTGGGCAACACAATGAGAACAAAAACCCAGTAACAGAAAAAAAAAAAAAAAAAAAAAAAGAATACTTAGCTTTCATCAGAGATAAGTGAAGTGGTGTGTAAGAGAAGGGCCAAGCATCATGTCTAATACGGAACAGATGCTAAGAACATAGTGCTGCAGTAAAAGAGTCTATGTCTAGGGATTTCAGCTTTGACCAGGAAATATAAGGACATTATGAAATGGTTTACAAGGTTTTAAAATGTGTTCATCTATTCAAAAAAGAAAGTTACCCTGTTAACTGAAGAAGTGTCTGCTGTGATGATGGTTGAGGTGATGGAGGCACTATCCTCGAGATGCAGTGATGTCATGGAGAGTCCATGGGTACCACACACAGAGTCTGGTCCTGGATGACTAATTTATTTTGATGGGCAACAGCTGTTTTAAAGCTTAAAATTGCTAGTGGGCAAGCTTGTGTCACAAGAAATGAGCTTGAATTTGCTCTGCGATACATGGGTGCAGGAAATCTACTTTATTTAATTTTTTCTAAATCAAATTGAATTGGGCTTCTTGGGAGTCATCTCCTACGGTTGGTAAAAATTTGACCAATATCAGTTGTTGGACTAGAGATAGAGCTCTGTGGTAGAGCATTTGCCTACCACACACCAGTTGTCTGTGGTGGGTCTTCCCATATACTTTAGTTTATACAGGCTCCCTTAACTCAAAGTTTGATCTTAAGAAGTTTGTTAGAAATGTAGCATCATCTAAAATTGGGTGTAGTGGTATTCTTCTAATTCCAGCACTTGAGAGGCAGAGGCAGAAGGATCAGAAGTTTAAGGTCATCTTTAATTACACAAAGACTTCACGGCCAGCCTGGGTTAAATAAAAAATATGAAAAAGAAAAGAAAAGAAATATAGAACTTTACCAGGTATGGTGGCACATACTTGTAATCTCAGCATCTAGGAGACTGAAGCAGAGGGACTGCAGGTTCAGTGCTGGCCTGGGCTGCCTTAGTGAGATCCTGTCTCAGAGAAATAAGGACTACTGTGCATGGTGGCAAATGCCTTTTATCCCAGCACCTGGTCTACATAGTGAGTTCTAGGCTATCCAGGGAAACATAGTGAGACCCTGTCTCAAAATACAAAAATCAAAAACCCCAAAACAAAACAACAAAAACAAAAACACAAAAAGCAAGGGCTGGTAACATAGCTCAGTAGTAGACCACTTGTTTTGCATGAATAAGGCCCTGGGTTTGATCTCCAGCAATTCCAAAAATGAAATCAAGAACCCCTCCAAATGTCAGAAAAGCAACCTAATTCTTCCCACTGTGTAGATGGGAAGCAGGCATCCCTGCTTCCTCTGGACTTGTTTTTACTCAGTCAGAGGTTTTACCAGGACTAGGGACAGGGTGGGCCTGCGCCTGCCATTTTTAAGCACCAACACCATTTCCTTTCCCCCACACCCATCCTACTTTAGGCCTTGCTCCAGAATGTGATTACTGTTCCAAAGGATCGGGAGCTTCAGGCTAGGGCCACATGGCCTGTTTCTCAGCAACTCACTGAACACTGTTTTTGGCTCACTTCTGTGAAATGGGCGCTGGGTGTGGTCGGCCAGTGACTCCTTTCAGGAAGAAGGATGCTGAATTCTGGACATAAAGACCACTGGCCAGCAGCTCCTCTCCATGTGGAGAGAGACTCGAGAGAAGTGAAATGTGTGCCCTGTGTAGTGGGCACTTGGGAGGCAGAGGCAGTAGAATCAATACAAGTTCCAGGCCAACTTGTTCTCGGTAGTGAGTTCTAGACCAGCCAGAACTACATGGCAGGACTTTGTAAAAATAAAAAGTCCAGATCCAAGCTCAAGCTGGAGCCCTGAACCTGGGAACTTGGCTGTCTGTTTGTTCTATGTAGCCCTGGTATGAATGGGTCCCTAGTCCTCTTTCTCCAGGTCTAAGCATCACTTTCTTTCCTAAGCTGTACCAAGACACAGGACCTAACACAGTGACATCTGGATGTACCTTATTCTTCAGCTCAGAATGAACAATGAATTTCCAGAACATTTTAATTACTTATTGTGAAATGGCAACAGAAAATTTGAAATTAGGTCTGATTCAGGAAACATAAAATCGGGGCCTTCTCTGTTTTTTTTTTTTTTTTAAGTTAGGTAATTGATGTTTTGGGAAAATAATTTGATTAGAGACCTAATCTAGCTTGAATGTACTGCAAAAGGACAAAATAAGGAGGATGCTGTCACTGGTGTTTGCTGCCGAAGTAAGCTGCAGTGGATTCATTCATGGTCAGGAGGTTGCACATCTTAAAGGAGCATCCAAAAGCTACCTTGAAAACTTGGAATGAAATAAGCGTCAGAACAAAGGTCCATTTGTTTCTAGGTTTTAGTTTTTGTTGTTCTGAGTCAGAGTTTCTTTGTGTAGGTAGCTGAAGCTAGCCTGGAATTTGTGATTCTCTTGCCTCAGCCTTCTGAGTGCTGGATAACAGGCGAGGCCACCGTGTCCATCTCTTCTGGGTTGCATTTATTTTCGAAATGAAAGATAAGGTTATTTAAGTGTGCTGGGGATTGACTCTTAGACTGTAAGTGTGCTAAGTATGTACTCTACCACTGAACCCTGAAAGTGAGTTTATTTTGATTCTTTAAATTTAAATTTATTAAAATTCAAACTTAATTAATTTTATGAATTTTGAGAGAGTCTCATGTATCCCAGCATGGCATCCAACTTGCTAAGAGCTGAAGATGACCTGGAACTTCTGATCTTCCTGCCTCCATCTACTGAGTGCTGAGACTACAGATGTGAGCCACCCTGTGGTTTATTTATTGTGCCTGGGACCAGAGCTTCATGCTACATTCCATCAACTCAGCTACATCAAGAGCCTTATTATTATTATTTTTTTACATCTTTATTAAGCTTTCAGTTAGCATACAAAGAAGTGAGTTTCACAGTAACATTTCTATGTATATGCTGTCATACTTTTTTGGTTTCTTTGTTTATTTGAGACCGGGTTTCACTCTGTAACCCTGGCTGGTCTGGAACTCGCTATATAGACCAGACTGGCCTTGTACTCACAGAGATCTACTTGCTTCTACCTCTCAAGTGGTTGGATTAAAGATGTATGACATCATACTAGGCCTTGATTTTCTTTAAAAAGTGGGGGAGAGGAGCTGGTGACACAGTTCAGGGAGTGAAGGCACTTCCTGCTGGGCCTGTGACCTGTCTGATCCCTGGCATTGGAATGGTGGAAGAAATGAACCAACTCTGGACAAACTGTCCTCTGACCTCCCCATGTTCACTGTGGCACTCCCATCCCCATCCTGCGCCACCCACCCTACAAAAATAAATAAATGTAGTTAAAAATAGTAGGCAGGACATGGTGGCCCATGCTTTGAATTCCAGCACTTTGGTGTCAGAGGCAGGAGGATCTCTGTGTTTGAGGTCAGTGTAGTCTACATATTGAGTTCTAGCCAGTCAGGGCTATATAGGAAGACTTGGTCTTAAGAAAAAAAAACCCTCAAATTATTATTTGCATGTGTGTGTGTGTGTGTGTGTGTGTGTGTGTGTGTGTATACATGCCATGGCACACATGTGGAGGTCAGAGGACAACTTTGTGGGAGTTGATGTTCTCCTTCTGCCTTTATACGGGCTCTGGGGATTGGATTCAGGTCACTGGGCTTGTGCAGCAGGTACCTTTACCTGTCGAGCCATCTTGCCAGCTCTGGTTTTGATTTCTTGACTCAGATTCATCATGTCTTCCAGGTTGGCCTTGAGCTCACTTTGTAGCCTAGGCTGGCCTGGACCTCACAATAGTACTTAGTAAGCCTCCTGAGTGCTGGAGTTATAGACATAAAGCCTTGCCTGGGATTGAACTTTAACGATCAACTTGATGTGGAGATACAACTGAGTGACAAAGTGCTTGCCTGGCAGGTGTGAAATGAAGCACTGGAGGAGGAGGAGAGAAGAAGGAGGAAGGAGAAAGGAGGAGGGGAAGGAGAGAAGAGGAGGGGGAGGACCCTTCAGTTTTCTCTGTGCTATGATGGAGATCTCAGGTGAACTGTGTGTATATTGCCTTGAGCTAATCCCTACTGATGTGGTCCTGTAAGTACAGTCACGATCTCCAGCCAGTGTAAGTTAAGGACACCTAATATTTAGGTAGAGCTGCTGTTCAGGGGAGTAACATTGAGTTTTCAGGTGAGCCACCTTCTTCAGGTCCAAGGTGAAGGCTCTGATTCTCATCCCAGCCTTGTCAAGCTGAGAAGATTTGATTGCTCCTGAATTTTGCATGTTCAGCAGAGTAGAAGCTTAGTCATGCAAATCCCTGTCACTTGGCATATCCCTGGCCCAGAAAGACATAGTATGTTTTCATATTTTATCTGTGTTTGTAGATGAAAGCATGCCCTCTTTTGTACTTTTAGAGAACAGATGTCAGGACAATGTCTAGAGCACATAACCCGAGGAGTGAAAAATGTTTTTCTGCTTTTCAAAGAAAAATAAAAGAGAATCCACAGTAATGAATTCAGTCTGCCAGTTTGTGTTTTCAAGGAATATTTTAACTGTTGCTGGACTTCCGGCACCTACCCTTTAAATATGGCCCTCACATTGCCAATGAAGGCAGTTTGGTCTAACAGTTTCTTTTGTTGTCCTACCGAGACAGCAATATATAAGTCAGCCCTTCAAGGACTGAGACTCCCCTAGAACTCCAGAGCTCTGGGTTATGCTGTCATTTATCGAGCAAACAGCACGCAAGGGAAGCTGTAATGGACCCATTTATTCTGAGGATTTCCAGGAGGGCGAACCAGTCAGTGCTTCGGGAAAATCAGCTGGAGGAGCAGTGAGGGCAGAAGACGAGGAAGTGGTAGGAACTGGAAAGTACAGAAGGGAAAGTGGGTGGAACAGATGGTCCTGGAGTCCCATCAAGAGCAAGAGCGAGTCTGAGTAGGATGGTAATGACCACGCCTCACAGGAAGGTGGATAAAGGTCAGGAGCCTCTTTGTACACACCTGGCAACCATTTGTAACATTTGTCTCCGTCAAACTTCTGGCTAGATGGGAACAGTGAGTTCCCAGTCAGAAGTGAGGCCTCTCACCTTCTAAGACAGAGTTTATGGTGGAAAAGAAGACAAGCAACTGAACTGTGTAGTCAGAACCGCTGGAACTGTGCTGGGTGTGACAGGGCACATCTGTAATCCTAGCAGGTGGAGACTGAAGCATGAGGACCTGGAGTCAGAGGCCAGCCCGGCCTGTGTAGCGAGACCCTGTTACTGTCCTTGTTACTGTGTCTGAATACCAAAAAGAAGCAGCGCAGGGGAGGGAGGACTTACTGTGCCTCATGGTCTGGGAGCCACTAATCCATCACAGAAGGGTAAGGTATGGTGGAGTTCATGGGGTTGGGAGTATATCTTATGGTGACTGGCAGTTCTTCCATCTCAGTGGACCAGGACGTGGACGTGGAGATCTAGACCGTAGTTGGAGCTAGGCTGTACTCCATAAGGCCCACCCCTCTACCGACTTATTTTCTCCAGTGAGGCCCCACCCCCTAAAGGTTCTACACCCTCCCATAAATGCACTACTAACTGGTTACCGGGTGCTTGGGATGTTTCTCATTCAGACTGTAACCAGCCCGTTTTCCCTCCCTCCCCTCAAATACCCTACAAGGAAACAAACAAAACCAAGAACTGAAGTATGCCTTTTGTTTGGTTTCTGAGGCAGGATTTTAGGTAATCCTAGCCTGGGACTCAACTGTGACCTCGAACTCCTGATCTTCCTATTCTACCTCCCAAGTGCTGGGATTGAGCCTTCATGCTTAGCTGGAATATACTTTTGAGACTAACTGAAACATTTCTTTTACAAAGGTAAAAGACCAGCATTTAGACTGACACGTAGCTTCTGTAATGTCTCAGCTTGTTTTCTGTTAATCAAAGGTTACCCTGGCCTTGGCCTCATGTCACATGCCTATGATCCCTGTACTGAAGAGGTGGAGAATGAAGATCTCAAACCAACCTGGGCTACATGAGACCCTAACTGAAAATAACAACAGAGCCAGTCATGATGGCTCATGCCTGTAATCCTAGTACTCGACAAGATGGGGCAGGAAGATCATCCTAAATTTGAGGCCAACTTGACTACATAGTGAGTTCCATGCCAGCCTGGGCTACAGAGTGAACACTCATCTCAAAAAAACAAAACAAAGCCAAACAACAACAAAAAGCATTGTATTGGACCATCCTATTTATTTTTTATTATTATACAATGCCACTTGTTGATTCTTTATATTTTTAATTAATGAGTAAAATTTTTACATATTTATCATGTGTTGCATCACACAGGACTATTTAATGCAAAGACTAAATCAAGCAATTTAACCTCAGCAGGATCCAGAGTTAAAGCCAGCTCTTTACCTTCTCTTACTCTGCTATATCCATATTTTATTCTTACAACTGCTTGTCAAATATGATGGAGGCCGAGAAGACACACAAGGTACTTGGTAATGCTCTAAAGAAACAGCATGTTAATAATTAAAAAAGAAAAATCTCAGCTTTCTTATGCACTTAGGCAATAATGGAGTGTCATGCTCAGAGTTACGGGTAGGAACAAGCCCAAGTTTGGAGCTCCAGCCCAGCCTGTGCCTCTCATTACTCTCATACACAGCACCCGTGGACTGCCCAAAGGACTATGATTAAGGGGCCCTTCTCTCTAGAAAAGCAAAGGAGCAAGGTTTCCGGGCCCTTCTCACAGATCTATGAGAATACTCCTCTTTGTTTCTGAGGACAGTAGAGTCAAGCAGATGGCCTCAGGATCACTTACATGAATCACTGTCCACGCAGAGACTTGTTCTAGGAACAAGGTACCTGGGGGCGGTAAGTAGGCAGGGCAGGAATATATAGGCAGTGAGAACTATACCTGGTTGCCTTGGCAAACGTCTTTCTCTCCTATCTCTTCTCTAGACCATCCTCTTGGTTAGCAACAACGATAGAGAACACCTTGTGCGTCCTGGCTGTGCTGCACAGTGAGTGGGGGCGTGGAGCCGGTCCTGTCCTTGGGAAACTTATACTCTAGAGAGGACCAGAAGTGCGCATTTGAGGTGCTTGGGAAATAATGACAAGGCAACCCGATTTCTCTGCCTTTGAGGAGGAGATCAAAGGGGTTGTGGTACAATGGCTCACCATGCTGGCGCCTGTTTGGGTTGCCCAAGTGCTCCAGGGAGTCATTTCAGCTGGAGTGGAAGAGGAGCCGGGACTCTTGAGTAGCTCTTGATTTTCCCATCCCTGCCCTATGCCTGTTTCCTCATCAGGAGTCTGTGAACTACATACAGTGCTGGCTCTCTGACTCAATAGAGATGTCACCAAGATGACTGAGACATCCGATCCTGCACCTTCTGCCCGTTAACAAAGAGGCACCCCCAAGAGTAGAATACAGGGCGTTAGTGCTGAGGACAACGGTTCTGACTTGCATTTCCATATGCTGGAAGATCAAAATCCATTCTGTCTAAACATGGAAATACCATAACTCTGCCCAACTCATCACTCCATTAATTCACTTAACCCCTGGCCAGTGCATAATCTAAATATTTATTCTCGTCTACTTGTTATCTGTGTTTAGTCCATGTTCATTATGGCCTGGGTCTCTTCTCTGTTTATGTACATCAGCGGAATCTCATTTAATTTCGAGCACCTCCTGGAGTAGAAGGGAGATCTCATTCATTTCTTTTCTGGTACCCGGAACCCAATTACATATAGTAGATGTTGACATTATTGGTTTTGAAGAGCATTTTCCTCTCATTATACTTTTCTCATTTTGCAAATTCAGGAAAATATTTGATTGTTTCTATAGGAGAATTTTATGGTTTCAAATGCCCACCACAAGCCTAGTACATTATATTTAGCATGAAGTTAGATGATCTGGTGAGAAGGGTAGATTATAACAAAGGAGGCCTGGTCTAGGAGGGTGGAGACTTGGAATCTGTTTTTGGAATCTCATGGCTCTGCAATGAACTGGTAGGTGATTATGAGTGAGTTATTTAAGACTCTAAACCTGCTGGGCCTGGTGGCACAAGCCTGTAATACCAGCTATTGAGGAGTTTGAGGCAGGAGGATCCCAAGTTCAAGGACTGCCTGGGTTATGGAGTGAGTTCAAGGTAAATCAACTTAGAAATATTGAGACCCTGTCTCAAAATTAAAAGTATATATGTATATATGCACACATGTGCACACACATATGATATATATTAAAAGTATGCAAGTGTGTGTGTGTGTGTGTGTAGAGTACTTGCTGAGCATGTTGTAGGTGTTAGCCTCAATCTCTAGTACCAACTAGAGAGGAAAAGACAGACCCACATGGGGGGTTGGGTCAGGGAGAAAAAAGGCTTTGGGGCTGGCAAGATGGCTCAGAAGGTAAAGGTGCTTGCTGCCAAGCCTCATGACCTGAGTTTGATCCCTGGGACCCATGTGATAGAAGGAGAAAACAGACTCCCATAAGTTGTCCTCTGACTTCCACATGTTCATATTCACAAACAAGTGTCATAAATTTTTTTAAGAAAAAGAGTCTCTTTAGTTTTCTCATTTGACACATGGACAGATAAAGTCATGTCAGTTTCAACCTGCATTGGCTCCAATGTTTAATCTAGATTCAAAGGTCATTGTGTTGATTACTTTGCATTGCTGTGACCGAAGCACCCAGGGAAACCATCTAAGGGGAACTGTTTATTTTGGCTCACTATTGTGGAGGGTTCAGGCCATGGCCACTTGGCCCCATGCAGAGCATCGTGATGGTGCGAATGTGTGGAGGTTCTTCACACCATGGTAGACCAGAAGCAGAGAGCAAGGAAGGACTGAGGTCCAGGCAAACCCTTCAGAGGCAAGCCCCCAGTGACCACTTTTTCTACCTGCCTGAGCTGCCCAGGTTTTCAGCACCTTCCAAATAAGCACCATGAGCTTGGGACCAGATGCTGAACACATGAGCCCATGGGGACATTCGACATTTAAACCCAAACAGTCGCAGTACAGAAAAGGGTGTGAAGAGAAGAGAGTGTCACTAAGGACTGGAACTCGAGCTCTTCACACCTTCACCTTGACCAGTTGCAGAATCAGTGATGTGGGCAGAAAAATGGGGTGTCTGTTCTCCTCTGTCTCCTACTTACTGTCCCTTGCAGGCTCAGCTTGGGGCTGCAGACATCTGCTCATTCCATCTGCACCAGCTCATGTTTATCCCAGTGCCCCCTGATGCATGGGCCCAGAGTCACCTGGGGGAGGTGTGCATATGTGCTGAGGGTGGGGAGCAGGTCCTGATTATGCCACAGCCTCCAGATGGACTGCATTTTGCAAAACCCAAGTATGTGGGCGGTAGAAGGAGAGGGAAGGAGATCCTAATTTATTGCTCAGTCATGTTTATTTTCACTCTTGGCTGCTTTAGGGCATTCTTCTTAATGCATCAGGGTCACACTTTTATTGACTTCAAGGATGTTTGAAAGCTCTGTGTGTATAAGAGAAAGGAAGGCCTGTATTAAGATGATCTCTCTCTTTCTCTCTCTCTCTCTCTCTGTCTCAATGAGACAGGGTCTCTCTGTAGCCTCAGCTGACCTGGAACTAGCTGTGTATACCAGGTTGGCTTTGAACACACAGAAATCCACCTATTTCTGCCTCCCAGGTGCTGGGATTAAAGGCATTCACCACCACATCTGGTTCTTTCTCTCTCTAAAAAAAATTTCCAGTAAAACTTATTTTGAACCTAAGCCATCTTTGTCAAAATAATGGTGTCCTTCTCACCGACCATTATACTTATTACAGTCCTATGGCTATTGCTTTAATTGGCTTAAGTAAAAAGTCAGGGGGGCTAGAGAGATGGCTCAGCGATTAAGAGCACTGACTGCTCTTGCTGAGGACCTGGGTTTGAAACCAAGCACCCACATGGTGGCTAACAACTGTCTTAACTTCAGTTTCTGGGGATCTGACACTCGCTTCTGACCTTGGCATTGTAGGACACGGGTGCACGTACATACATGTAGGCAATACCCTATACACATAAAAGAAAAAGTCACTGCTTGACAACATTCCTGAAAGAGGTTCCTTTAATCTATTTACCTTGATGGTTCCACACTAGTAGAATTCCCTTGTGATCTTTAATAATAGTAACTCTACTAGGAAAAAAGTAAATAAATAATGTATTTATTTTAAATTAAAAATTACATTTATTTTTGTGTGTTTGATGTGGGGGTGGGACAGGATGGTAGAATGGGTGTGCACATATCATGGCTTACACACGTGTGAAGCTTGTAGAACAACTTGTGGAAACTGATTCTCTCCTTCCACTATGTTCTGAGGATTGAACTCAAGTGTCAGTTTGTTTAGCAAGAGCCTTTACTTGCTGAGCCATCTCGTTTGCCCTTATTGTGTGTGATCGTTGCGCGTGCGTAGGCACACTCCTGGAGGTTAGAGGACAATTTGAAGGAGTTGGTTCTCTCCTACCATATGGGTCCTGGAGATTGAACAGAAGTTGTCAAACTTAGCTGCAAGCACTTTCACACACTGAACCATCTCCTCCTCTCCCCTCCTCTCCCCTCCCCTCTCCTTCCTGAGATAGGGTCTTGATCTCACTAGTGGTAGCCCAGGCTAGCTTCATACTTGTGGCAATCCTCCTGCCTCAGCCTTCCAGCCTCTGGGATTTCAAGCATGTGCCACCATGCCCAGCTTGAGAAACTCCCTTTGAATGAAGCTATCGTATATGAGTGTCTGGTACCAAGCAACTCAGCTTGACCGTGACTCAAATGGTGATGACATATGTGAAGGAATGACATTTGACCTTGGGATTGCTATGCATTTTAATTAATGAATTAATTAAAAATGAGACTGGGTTCCACTTTGTTGCCATGCTAATCTTGAACGACTATGCTCAGTTCCAGAGTAGCTGGAACTACAGCCCCTTCCCATAGGACCTACAACACAAGCCTTGAATGGAAATCAAAGTGTCCAAAGTTATCTCAAGATTTCATGTGGCCTCATCCTCTGAAGGGGGAAGGACCAATTTAGAAGATACTTAAACACTGAAGTCTGGGGAATCAGGGCTGCAAGATGGCTCAGTGTGTGGAGGCACCTGCTACCAAACCTGACGGTCTGAGTTCAATTCCCGGGACCCACAGTGGTGTATACATACACACCCTTCAACCCTAAATAAATAAATGAGATGTAATGAGTCTTAGGAGTCAGTCAGAGACTAGAGTAACAGCAGTCATTCTTTATGAGGGTGAGGACCCCTTGTTAATACCAAAGAACTTAATGAGCTTTATGTGATGGTCATTATACTTCTAATTATCTTATCACTGGCAGCTTCTTGGCGTAAGTAGGGATTTGGAATGTCCTTGCAATTACTCTGAAAGGACCCATGTCACAGGGGGGCAGACAGGAGAGGAGAAAGGAGTCCCAGACTTTTAGTTCTCTGCCTGGATATTAACATTTCAAATGCCTTGACTAAAATAAGCCTTTTTTATTTTGAGACAGGGCCTCCCTATAGCCCCAGCTGGCCTGGAACGCCCTATGTAGATCAGGTTGGCCTGGCTCTTGTAGAGATCCTCCTGCCTCTACTTCTGGAGTGCTGGGATTAAAAGTGTGTGCTGGGGCTAGAGAGATTGCTCAGTGGTTAAGAACTCTGGTTGCTCTTTCGGAGGACCCAAGTTTGATTCCCAGCACCCACATGGTAGCAAGCAACCATCCATAACTAGTTCCAGGGGAGCTGATATCCTCTTCTGACCTCCTTGGGTACTGTACAACATGGGCACACCTACCTGTCTACATGCAGGCAATATGTTCATACACATAAAATTACAATAATAAATAATATTTTTAAAAGTGTGTGCCAACCACACCCAGCTTAATTTTTTTAAACATTCATTTATTTGTGTGTATGAGTGTGTGCACGTGTGTGGGTATGTGTATTCCATGGTACATGTATGGAGGTCAGAGGCCAACATGTAGAAATTGGTTCTCTCCTACCTTGTGGGTCCTGGAGGTTGAAC
Organism: Eospalax fontanierii; assembly: GCA_035773235.1. Lineage (NCBI taxonomy): Eukaryota > Metazoa > Chordata > Mammalia > Rodentia > Spalacidae > Eospalax > Eospalax fontanierii. Next base: position 10,511,796 of record CM069547.1, read on the forward strand.
TCAGGTCATTAGGCTTGGCAGAAAGCACCTTTACCCACTGAGCCATCTCACTGGCCCTGGGTTGTTATTTTTTTGTTTTGAAATAGACTCTCATGTATGCCAGGCTGGCCTGGGATGTGCTATAAGCTAAGGATGGTCCAGAACTCCAGATTCTCCTTCTTCTACCTCATGAGTGCTGGGATTACAGGCATGTACTGCCACATCTAGTTTATGTGGTGCTGGGGGTTGAATCAAAGGCTTTGGGTAGATCAGGCATGCACTCTGTCAAGTGAGTTACATCCTCAGCTCCTGCATTCCAAATACTTTTACATTCAACTTTCTTTTTTTCTCTTCTAGCTTCCCTGCCCTGAGCATCTAGATTAGGAATCAGACAGGAAACCTCCAGTTTTGTACAAGGGGATATAGCCTTCAAGAGCACTTGACTAGGCCTTGTCATACCAGACTTAGTTGCTTTTTGTAGATTCTCAAGTGTTGAGGTTCTTGCCTGACTCACTCATTCCCCTTTGTATTTATGAACTTGGAGGTTGTCATTGGGAACTGTGCCTTGTCAACTTTGAAATAAAGCTAGAAAGAAATTTCTAGATCTGTTTAGTAACATATTGCCTTTCCCCCCTTACTTGTGTTTTCTAAATTTTCTGTTATTGTGTATATTTGTGTAGTTAAAAACGGGTTTATCAGTATATGGGAGGCAGAGGCAGGAGTATCTTGAGTTCATGGCCAGCCTGGGCTACATAGTGGAATACTATCTCAAGAAAACAACCAGCTGGGTGTGGTGGTGCATGCCTTTAATCCTAGCACTCAAGAGGCAAAGGCAGGTGGATTTCTGTGAGGTTGAGGCTAGCCTGGTCTACATAGTAAGTTTCAGGCCAGCCAGAGCTATATAGTGAGACACTTCTCAAAGAACAAAGAAAGAAAAGAAAGAAAGAAAGAACCATAACAAGTTTAAAACAAAACTACGAAGCAAGCAAATAAAGGCCGAGTGTGGTTGTAATTCCAACATTTGAGAGGTAGATGCGGAAGGATCAGGAATTCAAGGTCATCCTGGGCTACATAGTGAGTCTGAGGCCATCCTAAACTACTCAAGTTCTTGTCTTAAATAAGCAATGAAAAAGGTATACCAACCCAATGATAATGTTTGAGATGATCAATCTCCCACGTTAATCATTGTCCAATATATAAATATACTGTAGTATCATATGTACCCCATAAAAATGTACAATTATCTACCAATTAAAAAATCCTGACTTTCATTTCTCTGCTGTGACTCTGTGGGTTCCCCCACTGCTCTCCTCATTTTTCTTTGCTGACGCTAATAGAAGTGAACATGGTTCTAATCACTGTGTTTGTGTGAGACCACAGTGGCCTGGAGAAGGATCGTGTGCCCTGAGGGTGCACTTGGATCTAATGGGGTAAGACTGGAGAACATGTTTGTGGCTTGTTGGATGTTTTGGAAACTGTCTACCAAACTGATCTGCATTCTGTATAAAAGCAATAATTTTCCAGGCAGGACTTTTTGTTGCTGTTACTGTTATTGTCTGTCAAGCTGAGTAGTGGCTCAGCGTGAGCTCAGTGATGACGAGTAGTTGACAATTGGGACGGCGTAGGGCACGGCTCACCTTTGCTATGCTGGCTCTATAGGAGGCTGGGGGTTTGTGTAGCAGTAATGAGTTAATCAGAAGAGCAATTTTGCCCTTGTAATATGGACAGCCCACCCCAGCCTGGTTGTTTTGCTCTGTTTGAAGGAAAAAAAATGAAGCTGTTTATTCTTGTGCTGTTTATTAGCTCTGTCTGATCTGATTTCCATCATCCAGAATATGTAAACTTAGTGTCTTAAGTTGTCTGGCTGAAGAGTCACTGTGTCCTGAAATAGACGTGCGCAGGAGTCTTTATTTTATCACTTAGTCTGGAGGGCAAAATTGTGATGGGACGGTCTGGGGGAAGGGGGTGCTTCTTATTTTCTTTGATTTATGCATGACAGTGTAAATACAGCAAAGAAGGAGTTAGGAGAGAATGCTAGCACACTTATTCTGTGGGTCAAGCTCCATCCACTGTGGACTTTTCTAGGAAGGCCATGGATTTCATTACTCAGATATCCACTTTATTTTCCTTGTTGTTTTGAGACAGAGTCTCCTATAGCTCTTGCTGATCTCAAACTTCTGTGTAGCTGAGGATAGCTCCTGCCTCTGTGTTTCAAGGACTGGAATTACAGGTAAACACCACCATACCCAGCCAAGTTTTTTTTGTTTTGTTTTGTTTTTTAATTTTACATTTAGTTGTGTGTGTGTGTGTGTATGTGTGTATACATTCAATTGTTATGCATATTTGGAGGTCAGAGGATAACTTATAGCAGTCAGTTCTCTCCTTCTACCAAGTGGGTTCTGGGTATCAACCACAAGTTGTCAGGCTTAGTGGCACTGAACCATCTCTTGACTTTTTTTTTCTCATTTTAAGGCATTTTTATAATCTCCAAGGAGGCTACAGCAGCCAAGTCTTAGAGAACACCTGTAACTCCAGCACTTGGGAGGCTGAGGCAGGAGGATTGCCCGTTTGAGGCCAGCCTGGACTCTGTGTTTCAAAAAAAAATCACAAAGAAAAAAAGAATTGGAGGCTGGAGAGATTGTTCACTAGTTAAGAGCACTGGCTGCTCTTGCAGAAGACCTGGGTTCGAATCCCAGCACCCACATGGAGGCTAATAACTGTCCATATCGTCACATAATGCACTTACATATATGCAGGCAATACACTCATACACATAAAAAAATAAAAATTTTTTAAAAAAGAAAAAAAGGGAATGAAACAAGAATGTAGCAATCAGAGATTGCTTCCAATTTTTCAACACTTCTCTCTCTCTCTCTCTCCTTTTTTTTTCTCAAGACAGGGTCTTATACAGTCCAGACTCATTTCCAGCTCCCTATGTAGTTGAGGATGACCTTGAAATCCTGATTGTCCTGCTTCTACTTCCCAGTGCTGGGATAACAGGCATGCATCACCATGCCCAGTTTACTTGGTGCTGGGGATTGAACCCACAGCTTTGTGCATATTACATAAGCATTCTACTAGCTGAGTTGCATCCCCAGCCCCAACATGGCTGCTCTCAACTTAAGTGAGATTTGGGAACATCCACATTTGTAATGCCTGCTTGGGCCTGTGACCAGTCCATGGTGGCATAAGGCCATTGCAGGTCTGAGCAGTGGCAGTAGGCAAGACAGCAGGATAGGGACCCTGAGACATCACCGGCCAGGAGCAGACACCAGCAGAGATGACAGATGAGCAAGGGCGACTCAGCCAGCTCAATTCACTCTGAACTCAGAACTGGCAAGCCCGTGGTGTGGCTATCGTGGTGTTCGTAACTTGCCATGTCACTGCCCAAGAGTCCTCTGTGCTCTTGGTGATGCTGTCACTGTCTAATTCTCTTCATCTCCATAGACTTTGACTATTTTATTTTTTTCTTTTTGAGGCATAGCTTAGGCTAACCTCAAACTCCTTAAATAGCCGAGGCTGGCCTTGAACTTCTGATCCTCTCGCCACTACTTCCTAAATACTGGAATAGCAGAGGTGTGCCACCTGGGCTTGGTGGTACAGGCCTGCAGTCCCAGCTACTCTAGAGATGGAGGCAGGAGGATTGTAGATTCAAAGGCAGCCTGGGAAACTTAGTGAGATCCTGTCTCAAAATAAAAAGCTAAGGCTCAATGTAGTAGCCTATGCCTATATCCCCAGCATGTGGAAGGTAGAAGCAGAAAAACCAGGAGTTCAGGATCATCCTTAGCCAGATAGGAAGTCTGAGGTCAGCTTGGAATACAAGAGACCTATGTTCCAACCCAAAGTTTAAAAACAGATGTGAGGTCAGAGGTGGAACTGGATAAATGGCTCAGTGATCAAGCCACTTACTGCTCTTTCAGAGGACCCAGGTGTGGTTCCCAGCACTCACATGGCAGCTCATACCCACTCTTTACTCTAGTTCGAGGGTATCCGACCCTCTCTTCTGGCCAGACACATGTGGTGCACTTATATCTATCTATCTATCTATCTATCTATCTATCTATCTATCTATCTATCTATGTATCATCTATCTGTCTATCTGTCTGTCTGTCTATCTATCTATCCATCCATCTGTATGTGTTTTTGAGATCCTAGGTTCAATCTCCAGCACTGAAAGAAAAAAGAAAAGAAAAAGGAGAATGGCACCTTAGAAGGGAGCTGGGTTATAAAACAAGCACTTTATACCCTTAGCATGCAAGGAGAGAGGAAAACTAAAGGACTTACCAGGAAACTTCTTCAGACTTGGGAAGTTTAGATGCAGCTCACAACAGGAGGCTTCCTTAGATCTGGACTGGACCTGTTTGGGCAGTGAGTCCCACCCGAGGAGTGGCCTTTGAGGATGCTTCCTTCTTTTGGAGAATGGGTGTAATGAGGGTTCGTGCTAGTACAGCACTCTGACGTTCTCCGATGAAAATTGCTGGATGAGCGTAAAATTTTATAACGGTAATGGAATCCCAGCAAATGGTGTGACAATAAATGGCTCTGGCTGCTGATACTGCATTTGAGAGTCCCCTCTTTATTGTCTCATGTTTACTATATGTGATGAACCGAGGTGATTAATAACAATGATAATAATCACCCGTAGGCATTTTATGCTTTCGAAGGCCTTTACAGCTTGTTCATTATGTAATCTTCAGTCTTCGTGGGGGCTGCTCTGCTAAGTCAGTATTGTCTTGTCTTTGTTTAAAAATGTTTTTTCTGTCTGTTTTCTTTTGAAACATGGTCTTATGTGGCCCAGGCTGGCCTCCAACACCTGTGTAGCCAAGGATGACCTTTGAGGTCCTGATTCTTCTTCCTTCACTTTCAAAGTGCTGGGAATACGAGTGTGCACCACCAAGCGTGGTTTATGCAGTCCTGGGAATTGAACCCGGGGCTTCATGCATGCTAGGCAAGCACAATACCAACTGAGCTACATTCTCAGCCCTGTTTTTAGATTTCTCATAGAAAAGGAGAAATCTGAAGACTGGAGAGGAATGAAGTGAAGTTTTGTTTGTTTGTTTGATTGGCCTTTTTGAGACAGGGTCTCTCTGTAGCCCCGGCCGGCCTGGAACTCACTATATGGACCAGGCTAGCCTTGAACTCACAGAGATCCACCTGCCTCTGCCTCCCAAGTGCTGGGCTTTAAGGCATGTGCTACCACATGCAGCGAAAGTGAAGTTTTTAAGTTCACGTAGAAAGTTAGTATGCTGAAACCTTCGATTTGAATTCAGAAAGTAAGGCTGTCAGAGAAACTGAGAAAGAGATGAGATGAAGAGAGGACTAGGCTCACAGGGGTCACCCCTCAGGGCTGGGTGGCGTACAGGGGTCACCCCTCAGGGCTGGGTGGCTCACAGGGGTCACCCCTCAGGGCTGGGTGGCTCACAGGGGTCACCCCTCAGGGCTGGGTGGCTCACAGGGGTCACCCCTCAGGGCTGGGTGGCTCACAGGGGTCACCCCTCAGGGCTGGGTGGCTCACAGGGATCACCCCTCAGGGCTGGGTGGCTCACAGGGGTCACCCCTCAGGGCTGGGTGGCTCACAGGGGTCACCCCTCAGGGCTGGGTGCCAGTGCTGCCCTCTGGGCCTGGGGAAACGAAGCCAGGGTGCTTGATGGGCAGAGAGGGATTTGACACAGAACATGCGTCTCTGTTCACATCTGGACGCTCCAGGAGGTTTTTGTGGTCACCTGTGTCCCTTTCGCTGGAACTTCACATCTGGATGAGGTTGATCAAGGGGAGTCTGGCTTTATGTGGCAGCTAATTGGGCCCTATAAGGAACAGACCCCCAAACTGTAGTGTCAGCAACTGTGCATTGCATAATCAGCTGCTGCACATCCCCACTTGGGGATTGGACAGCGATAAGCAAGTGCTGTTGATATCTGCGAGACAAGCAGTGTGTCAATTACACCATGGATGGCCAGATTTATGTGCTTTTTGGCAGTTCTGCTGAGCTATTAATCATGTCTCGTGAATAGGCCCCAGGTAAACCAGTAGCAAATGGCGCATCTCATGGACCATTCCTGCAAAAATGTCACATTTCCCCCTATATCTTCTGAGAACGTCTAAGGTGCTGAAAATAATATTGGGTACACTCAGTGCCAAGCAGTAATCAAGGGTCACCCACCCTTCCTTCCTTCCTTCCTTCCTTCCTTCCTTCCTTCCTTCCTTCCTTCCTTCCTTCCTTCCTTCCTTTCTTTTTCTTTTTCCTTTTCTTTTTCTTTTTCTTCAGAGATACCAGGTCTTACTATGCTATAGCCCAGGCTGGTTTTGCACTCATCAATCTTCCTGACTCACCCTGGGATCAAAGGTATGCACCACCAGGACTGGCTTCTTTCTCTGTTTTAAAAACTAACAGCAAGGACAGGTGTGGTGGCGCCGGTCTTTATTCCCAGCACTCAGGTAGATCTCCGTGAGATCAAGTCCAGCCTGGTCTACACAGAAAGTTCTAGGTCAGCTGTGGTTACAGGGAAACCCTGCCGCAGAACAACGAAACAATACAAAACAAAACAACCAAACAGCATCAACAAAACCCGGACAGACCCAACTGTATTTTCTGAGTTGGGGAGACTGAAATTCTAGTCAGCCCTGAAGTTCTCTTCACACAACCCCGGCCCCTTCCACTACCCACACACGCACCCCAACCCCAGGCAAACCGTCTTGAAGATGAACGTGCTTTCTTCAGACATGCAGACCTGCCTTCCATTAACTCCGGTTTTGAGAATGAAACATTCTTGCTAATGTTCCCAGCCTCTCTGGGCCCCTTGGAAAACAAGTGAAGACCTCTCCCCACAAAAAGTATGTGCACAAGTATACTTCCTGTGTGCCATTTGCAAGGCTCGTGGATCTCAAAGTCATTCTCATTCTCTCCCTTCCTTTCTCTCTCCTTCCTTCCTTCCTTCCTTCCTTCCTTCCTTCCTTCCTTCCTTCCTTCCTTCCTTCCTTCCTTCCTTCCTTCCTTCCTTCCTTCCTCTCAAAACCACATAAAAACACACCTATCACAACACTTTTGTCTCAAGTCAAACTGAGGGTGTTATGACTTTTCTTTTGTTATATTGTCCTTCAGAGGGGCCAGCTGTGTAGATTTCTTATGACTCACTAAGCTACCTAGCTCATGAGGTGCAGTACATCTAATGTCATAATTAAATGTCGTCAGGCTAATGTGTATGAGTGTTTTGAGCCTTATCACTAATTGCTGTGTTAGCATGAATTAGACAGTGAAGTAATTAGAAGCCCAAATGCAGCTGTGTCTTGTGGTGCTGTTTCTGGGGTGGACTGCATGTTCGTGAGCATGGAATGCAGGACCTGCTTTGTGAGCCAGCTGGACCTTCCTCTTCCTCTATATCCAGATGGCCTCAGGCTGCTTGCTGACATCTCCTGCCTGTAAAACTCTCCAAAAACTGTCAGGAGTAGCAACCATTGTGTGTGAGGGAGATGCCACTTTTTGTTTTGTTTTGTTTTTGAGACAGGGTCTCAATATATAGTCCAGGCTAGCCTCCTACTCACTGTGTAACTTAGGCTGGTGTTGAACTCATGGCAATCCTCCTTTATTTCAACACTTCTAACTTATAACTACTTAATGCTGGTTTATTCACAACTACTAAGTTTGGAAGCTAATCAAGAAAGGTTTACAATGGTACTACAAGATTTCTCAGTGAGAAAAGATTCGCTCCTAGTGAATGTGATTCTAAAGCAAAAACAAAGCACTGAAATATTCACAATGAGTTTTCCATCTGGGCTGGCAAGATGATTCAATGGGTAACTAAAGAGGCTTGCCACCCAGCCTGATGACCTGAGTTCTAGCCCCAGAATCTACATAGTAGAACCAAAGAATTGATTTCTATAAGTTATCCTCTCACCACCACACTGTTATATGAATACACACACATGCACATACACACTAAGTAAATATAAATAATAAGTAAATAAATGTAACACATAAAAGTTCTTTAGGGAGATCCACGAGCCTTGCAAATGGCACACAGGAAGTATGCTTGTGCATACACTTTTTGTTGGGGGAGGTCTTCACTTGTTTTCCAAGGGGCCCAGAGAGACAGGAATGTTTCATTCTCAAAACCAGAGTTAATGGAAGGCAGGTCTACATGTCTGAAGAAAGCACGTTCATCTTCAAGATGGTTTACCTGGGGTTGGGGTGCATGTGTGTGGGTAGTGGAAGGGGCCAGGAGTTGTGTGAAAAGCACGGAGAGACATCTATCTGCAGCTTGAGATTGCTGTCTAATCTCACACTTCTCAGATGCTTCTGGACCCTTGTGTGGGTCACGTGACAGCTTGACATTTTCTTCGTCTCGTCTCCCCCTCCTCTCTCCCCATGCCTTCTCTCCTCTTTCTGATCCCCCTGGTGATACCTCCCAATGCTGGGTTACCATGTGCACCATCACGGCCAATGTTATGGAATGCTGGGGTCGAACCCCAGGCTTTATGCATGCTAAGTCAGCACTCTACCAAGCGACTCCCTTTCTTTTTAAGGTGTGGTTGTATCCGTGCTGTGGTGGATTTTTAGCCCTATAGGTTTCTGCACTGTGGTGCTTTAGGGAAGAAGATTGTCCACAGATAACTTTTATCTGCCAAAGGGGTGACTATCACCCGACTGATTTTTCAGGCAACTTTAATCATCACTGCCTGGGCATTGACTAAAAGGAGAGAGAGAGAGAGAGAGAGAGAAAAGAGTTCCCTATGGCCTTTGCCGATAGCTCCTACATATACTGTGTGTTAAACAGTTTCATCCATCCAGAATTTTTTTTTTTAAGTGGATTAATGTGTGTGCCCCACTCATGTCTGAGCAATGTTTCCAGTGGTTTTAGCTCTTGTCCTCAAAAAACTGGCACAGCTCGCAAAGTCCTTCCCCTCCTTGAGGTAGGAACGAGGGGGTGGTGGTGAAAAAGACTCTGCCTCTGCCTGACAGTTTTGACAAGCCCTGTCAAATTCTCATTCCCAGAGGTGCCTCTTGCCCATCAGGAGGCTGATTGCTTATGGGGGAGCCTCTCGAATTCCAACAGAGACAAGATCAAGGTCTAATGTACAGCGTGAACATGAGGCCTTTCTTTCCTTGACCAACAAATTTTGACAAAATGCCTTGTCAACAAATAGGCCTGGGGTGGGAAGATAAAGAGTCGTCATTTGGAAATAAACGCTGTTATTTCTCTTCACAATTTGTAACCTCTATTCAACTCCTGCCCTCCCTCTCCCTCCTCCCTAATCACTACATTTTGCACACCAGCAAAATGCTCACACTGCCGTATCTGGACAGCTTCCAGCCCAATACTGGTGCACTAGTGATTGCCCCTGATAGGGGCCTGTGCTTCTAAACCTCCTACACATCTTCCTCCTGACTTTTACAAAATATTCCTGATAGTGTGCTATCATGTCAGAGGCAAACCAGACATCCAGTCATGTGTATCTGTAATATGGCTGAGATGACAGACATGCGAGTCACCCTGATCTAATCCGTTTGCATTGCATGCATGGGCTGAAATGCCTCAGCATACCCCATAAGATGTACAATTACTGTGTGTCAAGAACCCAGGCCTGGAGAGATGGCCCAGTAGGTAAAGACAATTGCTGCCAAGCCTGATAACCTGAGTTCAATTCTCAGACCCCACATAGTAGAAGGAAAGAACAGATTCCTGAAAATTGCTGTGTGGTTGGTGTGCCCCCAGCCCCATAAAACATGCTTTAAAAAAAAAAATTGTTTGAGAAAGAGTCTCAGTAGCTCAGGCTAGCCTGGAACTTGATATATAGCCTTGAATGCCTTTTCCTTTTGCTTCTGTTTCTCAAGTGCTGGGATTATAGGAATGTACCACCCAGTTCATATTTGTTATTTTTCTTTTTCCTTGTTTTTAAAAACAGGGTCTCACCATGTAGTACTGACTGGCCTGGAACTTGCTGGCCTGGATCTCATAGAAATCCACCTGTCTCTGCCTCCCAAAATCTGGGACTGAAAATGTATACCACCATGTCTGGCTGGATATTTGTTTTTTGACACAGGGTCTTGTGTTTTCTTTGTGGACCTTGAATTTACAATCCTCCTGTCTTAGCCCCCTGATTAATGGGATGACACATATACTCCATCATGTCCAGCTAAAATAATCAATTTTTAAAAGTAGACAGAAGTGTAGTGGTAAATGCGGCTAATCCTAGGGCTTTAGAGGTGTAGCCATGGAGATTGGGAGTTCAAGATCACCTTGGCCTACTTAACTTGTTTGAGAGAAGTATGGCCTACTCAAGACACTCTAAAGAAACCCAACTAAACCAAAAAGCCAAAACAAGAGCAAAGGATATAGCTGAGTTGGTAGAGTGCTTGATTGCATGTACAAAGTCCTGAGTTCAATCCCTTGCATCACATAAACTGGGGCTTAGTATCACTGGCCTGTCATCCCAGCACTTGAGAGCTAGGACAAAGGTCATCTTCAGCTATATAACAACTTTGAGGTCAACCTGGACTATAGGAGACTTTGTCTCCAAACAAACAAACAAACAAACAAACAAAACAAAGCCCAAACTAAAATCAAAATCAAAAGCAGGGGAGGGAGACTTTCAATTCTTCTCCTTTTGCTGGTTAGGCCAAGCTCACCGTTGTTGGTATATTTGGTAATTTGTAATTTAAATAACTCACATTTAGTACAATGCCATAAAGTTTTCTTCACTGGCTAGTCATCTTTCAGTTTCTATGATTTTCCTCCACATACTCTTTTAAGAAGATTTATTTATTTATTTACTTTTATGAGTATGAGTGTTTTGCCTGCATGTATGTGAGTGTACCTGTGTCATGGATTGCTCATGGAGGCCAGAAAAGGGCGTCAGATCCCCTACATGTAGTTGCATTTTTCTATCCTTTCTTTATGAGAGTGCTAACCTCCTGGGATGTTGTTGACTGCTATCTTGTTCACGTACCCATCAAGCCTCAAATTGACAAAGGTAAGGACATGGCTGTACACCATTCTCTAGCATATAGCACGTGCCTACACTCTGCTAGCCTTGGTGCACAAAGATGGTCAATGAATATTAGTTAAATGAATGCATGAATGGACATGTGCTTTGCTGTGTGTGAGATACTGTGTCAAGTTGCAGGAATGACTGATCTTTAAATAGTTCTTATGTGATAGGGTGGATGAAATCCAAATTCACAAATCCTGAAAACAAACTGTGGTGTGAGAGAAGAAACCAAATTGCTATGGTGATGGTGGGAGAAAGCACTGGACAAGTTCTTTGGAAGATGCAGAGTTTAATTTTGGCCTTGAGAGGCTGGAAAGATGGCTCAGCAGTTAAGAGCCCTGGCTGCTCTTGAAGAAAACTGGGGTTCAATTACCAGCACCCACATGGATGCTAACAGCCATCCATAACTCCAGTGCCAGGGAATCCAACACCCTCTTTTGGCCTCTGTGGGCTTTGACATACATGATGCACTTATATACTGGCAAAACACTCACACTCATAAAAATAAGTAAATAAGTAAATTAATACGTAAGTAAATAAATAAATAAATAAAATTTGACCTTGAGGGATGAGTGGATTCTTTTTTTGTTCTGAGATAGTGTTTCATGTAGCTCAGCTTGGCCTCATAGTTGCTGCTTAACTTAGGATGACCTTGAATACCTAATCCTCCTGCCTCTACCTCCAAAGCGCTGGGATTACAGGTGATCGCCACCATATCCTGTTTGATGACTGGGGCCTTGATCAGCTGGTATGGAAGACAATGGAGACCTTTTGGAGAACAAGAATGTGGTGGGCATTATTTGGGGTCATGTAGACCTTCCAGGTAAGGTAGCACATGACTTTAATCCCAGTACTCAGCAGGCAGAGGCAGGAGGAGCTCTGTGAGATCCAGCCCAGCTTGGTCTACATAGTGAGTTCTAGGCCAACCAGGGCTACACGGTAAGACCCTGCCTCAAAAAAAGAAGTTACATTTATTTATGTATTTTGGGTGTGTGCCACAGTGTACATGCAAAGGTCAGAGTACACCTTGGAGGAGTTGAACTCATGTCGCCAGGCTTAGTGCCAAGTGCCTCTATCGCCTGAGTTGTCTACTTTTGGTAACTTCTGATTTCATTTAGAAATATACCACAGGTATGTACTGATTAGGACCAGCAGACCTGATATCTTAAAGTGAGCTCGAGAAAAGTCCTGACCAATGTAACTAAGGACTTGCCATGGTTTAAATTTGTGCCTTGGCAGTCAGGTTTTAGACACTTAACCCCCGAATCCACATATTGATGGTATTTGAGTTGGGGTCTTTGGGGACTGATTAGGATTAGATGAGGTCATGAAGATGGAGCCACTGTGATAGGTCAGTAGCTTTTTTTTGTTTTGTTTTGCTTTCTTTTGTTTTGAGACAGGGTCTTATTGAGTAGTCCTGGATGACCTGGAACTCATATTGTAGATCAGGTTGGCCTCAGACTCACAGAGATCTGCTTGCCTCTGTGTCCTGAGTGCTGGGATTGAAAGTATGAGCCCCCAAGCCCAGCATGTCAGTAGCTTTTGGACAAGAGGAAGAGAGCTTAGCTGGCACATTTTGTCTTGCCTGTGATACTCTCTACCATGTTCTGATGCAGTGGGAGGCCCCCACTAGATGCTGCAGATTTTTGAGACAGGGTCTTGCTATGTAGGCCTGGCTGGCCTCAAACTTTCAGTGATCCTCCTGCCTCTACTTCCTAAGGGCTGGGGTTTCCGACCTGCACTATCACACCTGATTGATTGATTTATTGGTAATTTTTTTGTGCGTGTGATTGTATGTGAGTGTGTGTGAGAGGGTTCCAGCATGCCAAAGTGAGTGTATGAAGATAGATGATAACTTGCAGGGACTGTTGCTTCTCTCCTGGGGATTGAACTCTGGTTTTGTCAGTCTTGGTGGCAAGTGCCCGTCCCCACTGAACCATATCACCAACCCTTTGGGTTTTTATTATTATTACTATTATTTTATGTGTATGGGTGTATTCTGTGTCTTCTGACCCTTGGAGGTCAGAAAAGGGTGTTGGATCCCCTGGGATTGAAATTATAGATGGTTATTAGCTGCCATGTAGGTGCTAGGAATCAAATCCAGATCTTCTGCAAGAGCAGTCAGTGCTCTTAATCACTGAGTTAGCCTCCGACCCTGGTTTGTTGTTTAGAAACAGGGTCTCACTCTGTCCGTCAGGCTGGTCTTCAACTTGAGGTAGTCCTCCTGCTTCAGTTCCCTGAATGCTGGCCTCACAGTGTGAGTCATCATTCCTGGTCCAAGCGACCAGTTTTAGCAACTATGCCTTCTCATTAGTGATGGCACCAAATTCGCTTCTGCTTTTCTACTTTGCTGTGTTGCAACAAAGGACAGAATTACAATTTAAAGAATGACTTGGCTTTGTTCTGGTTCTGAAATTGGCTAACACTTCATTTCATAGAATAGAGTGTTGCAGTGAGCCCAACAGGAGACTGATGTGTACACAGAAAAAGACTGAAGAGAGAAGTAACAAAGAACATCTTCAAAGTTTTATTCCTTGTAAGGCCAGTGAGACCAACATCAGAAAAAATATTCATTCATTAACATTAGGGCACTTCAGATTGTGTCTTTTGTTGTGGGATTAAGACAGAAGCAACTTCAGCATCATGCCAATGAAACAAGCCTCTATGGGAAACATGGCTGTCATCTGACTAATGTAGATTTTTTCAGTTTGTTTTTAAAGCCTGGTGATATAGAACTTTTAAGTGACTGCATCTTGACTTTTAACTTGATCTATGGGGGCCTAGTACAGGCTCCTAGTCCAAAACTTCAGCCTTGTGTCATTCTATTTAACAGCTGTCCCTAATGGGTTATACCATTATGAAGCAAGCTATTTATTGACGTGTTCAAATGCTCTCAAAAATGGTGTCAATATCATTTGAATATAAAGAATTTTAAAGGAAAGGAAAACGAGGAATGATGGCACCATAGTTTGCGTCTCTATTGCTGTGATAAAAACACTGACCAAAACCAACTTGAGGAGGAAAGGTTTATTTCAGCTTCCAGTACTGTCCTTTAAGGGAAGCCAGGGCTGCATGGAGCCCTACCTTTAAAAGGAGAGTTAGATTCACATTCGAGTCCCCATCTGCCTAAAAGCTACAGGATTAGTAGTGTAGTATTTAGCTCAGTTCCTCTGTTATGGAAACACCTTTTTTCTGCTTACCAGCCCATTCTAGGAAAACCTTGTGACCTTGCATGCAGCCCTCTCTTCTGTGGAGCACGTTGACTCCTTAGTCAATATCATTTATTCAGCAAGTACTAGCAAAGCTGGAGAGGGAAGAATCTGATTGATCAGGTATTTTGTATCAAACATTTTATATTTAAAATATTTTTGGTGTGTTTTTTTTTTTTTTTTTGTGACAGGGCCTTATTCTGTGACCCTGACTGGGCTGGAACTTGCTATGTAGACATGTAGACCAGGCTGGCCTCTGTCTCACAGAGATCCACTTGCCTCTGCCTCTCCAGTCCTAGGATTAAAGGTTTGTGTCACCACACCTGGCTTAAGTTTTGTCTTTAATTTCCCTAACTGCCTTTCGATGTGGGTGTTATTATTCTTATTTGCAGAAGAGGAAGCTGAGGTCCAGAGAGTTAGGAAACTAACTTGCCTGTTGGAGCAATGGCTGTTCAAGCAATAGAGACTAACTACTGAAGATAAAATAGCAAGTCAGAGCCTGCGCCTAGTTGTCCCTGAAAAGGCCCGAGGCTTGGTGCAGAAGACATGAAGACAAAGCAGCTTCCTGGAAGGGGCTGAGACATGCCTCCTTAGTAGGAACAGTTGTGTTTTCTGAATGTCAGCTCGGTAGACAGGGGTTGCAGGATACACTGTGCATTGCTTAGACAGCTGAGAATCAGACCTCAGCCACAATAGTCACCTCAGGACAGACTTTTCTTCACACTGTGGCAAATTTGAGCTTCCATTAAGATAGTTAGATGTCCACTGAATTGTTGTGAAATGCAAAAAAGAGGCCAGAAGTGTGGCTCCATGTAGAATGCTGTGTGTAGTGTGTGTGAAGCCCTGGGTTAGCTCCCCAGCACCAAAACACAGGGAAGACAGCAGACCGGGCACTGCCTTAGGCCTTTCTTGGATTTGCCCTTCATCATGGAGCCATTTTCAAATCAAGAAATTAGAATGGAGGGGATTTTAAAATGTGATACCCTTCTCCAAGAAGGGAAGGGACATACAGGAGATTGAGAGACAGTTTCAGGTCTGATTTTGTAATCACGTCTCCCTCTTTTCTGGAGAGGAGAAATACACGTCAGCAACCTCTTTGGACACCTTGGGTCTTTGGAGAATCTTTTGAATGATATTTTTAAAAATTTATTTTTATTATTTATTATTTTTATTTTATGTGTCTGAATATATTGCCTGCATGCATGGAAACACACCCATTTGGTGCAGTGCCCTTGGAGCTCAAAAGAGGGCATTTGATTCTCCTGTAATTGGAGTTATGGATGGTTGTTATCTGCCATGTGGGTGCTGGGAATTGAACCCAGGTCCTCTGCAAGAGCAGCCAGTGCTCTTAACTGGTAAGTCATCTCTCTCAGTCCCTCAAATGATATTTTTATTGAATGGTTTCTATGCTCAGTGTTTGCCCCTTTCTCTATTTGAGATAAACAGAGCTTCCTAATCTTTCTTGTAATGACCAGTGGCAACCTGGGGGCACTGACCACGCTGACTTAGGCTTTGAGGTTTGAAGGATCAATATTGTTTCTATGTCCTGTGAACTTGGCACACTCATTTAGGAATTCTGGTTAAAGTACTAACAGAAACATGCAACTATGACTTTTACTTTAGGGCAAATATTTTTTGTTCAAATCCAAAGAGTATATTCTTCTTTTTTTTTTTTTTTGAGATAGGGCCTTATGTAGCCAAGGTTTCAAAGCTGATATGTAGTTGAGGCTTGGCTTGAACTCTTGATCGTTCTGCCAATACCTTCTAAGTGCCAGGGTTATAGGAATGCAGCACCATGCCTGGCTCCAAGGGGGTAAACTCTTGGGGATGAGGGGCATTTCTTTGCTGCTTCTCTCTTTTCTTTTCCCCCGTTCCACCTAGTACATTAAATTGAAGAAAAAGTTTGAACCACTCTCTTGGATTTTTGATCCCATCTTTATAGGAATACTGTGAAGGGCTGGGGAGGGAGGAAGACAAAAAGAGATAGAAATAGAGGATGACGGGAGCTGGAAAGATGATTCAGCAGTTAAGAGCACTATCTGCTCTTGGGTTCAATTCCTAGCACCCACACTGTGGCTAACTACCATCCGTAAATCCAATTCCAGGGGAATCCAACACTGCCTTCTTACTCCTTGGGCATTGTACGACACTCACACGCATGCAGGCAAAACAGTCATACATATAAAGTAAAAATAAACATTAAAAAAAATTAAAAAACGGCTGGGCATGGTGGCACACACCTTTAATCCTAGCACTTGGGAGGTAAAAGCAGGAGGATCTCTGTAAGTTCAAGACCAGCCTGGTCTATACAGTGAGTTCTAGGCTAGCTAGGGCTGCAGGAAGACCCTGTCTCAAAAAGACCAAAAAAAAAAGATTTTAAAAACAAGAAAAAAAGAAAGAGGAAGACAGATGGAGAAATTGCAACTTACCAGTAATATTCATAATCTCCCACAGACCATAAATTGTTGAAAAACTTCCTTGAAACTGTCCAGCCTTAAATAATGTTCTGAATGCTGTTTATCAGTTGCTGTGTCTGGGGTTGGAGAGAGGGCTCAGTGGTTAAGGGCGATTCAGCTCTACTGTGAGGACAGGAGTTAGGATCCCAGCACCGGTTGTCAGGTGGTTCACAATTGCTGCATCTAAGTTGATATGAAATAAACAGCAACATGAAATAATCTGTAAAAAAATGGGACCTTATCATCAGCGAGGTCTGGATTGCATCTTAGTTATGCCAACTACTGGTTCATGGAGGATGTTAACCTTCCTTCCTTCCTTCCTTTATATTTTATTTTTATTTTTGTTGGTTTGAAACAGGGGCCCCAGATGGCCTGGAAATCATGCTGTGTAGACCAGGCTGGTTTCAGTTTCACAGAGATACACCTGCCTCTCTTTCCTGCATGCTGGGAAGTAGAGGCATGCACAACCATGCCCTAGCCTGAACTTTTCTTTTGGCTAGGCATGGAGGCACACACCTTTAATCAGGAGGCAGAGGCAGCCAGATCTCTGTGAGTTCAAGGCCAGAATGGTCTACATCTTGAGTTCCAGGCTAGCTAGGGCTACATGTAAGCATGTCTCAAAAAGAATTAAAAATTATGATTGCTATTATTATTGTGTGTGTGTGTACACATGCACATGCACATGCATGGGCACATATGCCATAGGACATGTGGAGGTCAGAGGACAACTTTGTGGAGTCAGTCCTCTCCTTCCACCCTTATGAGGATTCACAGCAATGGAATTTAGGCTTGTATGGCAGGAACTTTTTCCTGGTGACCCATCTTACTAGCCCTGATCATGAACATTTCTGTACTATGGGGATAATACCAACGATAGGAAGCCCTTTGAGTAATTGAGTGAGATAAAGCATGTGATATTATGGAGTGCATATATTTAATTGGTCATGAAACCTACATTAATTCTCGGCATGGTGATTTTATCTGAAGATGGTCTCACAGTGCTGTAAGCTCTAACTTGCAGGGAATATCTCTGGGTGCTTGGTAATTGCCACAGTTCTTAAAACAATATCTAGAATAGATTAATTTCAGCATGAATTTTATAGGCCAACAATCGGCGTGAGAAGGTAGGTGGGGAGGGAGCCACTGTAAATATAGACAGAGCACACTCATTTAGTGCATTTGTCTAATAAACCAAGCAGGCTCTGCATGAGGTGTTGACTCCTATGGTAGTCCTGTGACGTAGGTATCCCAGGACCATGTTACAGACAGAGAAACCAAGTCTGAGAGATTAAGTACCCAGTGACTCAGCTAGCAAGGGACGGAGCAAGGATTCCAAATCAGCTCTTCCCGACTCCAAAGCCTTCTCATTTTTCAGGCTTCTGGAAACAAGATCTGAGCACAACAAAACGATGTAGGTGGTGTTCTTACATTTAGTCAGACTTGTGTTTGGGGGTCACGGGTCAGATAACATCTTCCTTGGTACAAGTTCTTTTCTTTTTCATTTTTGGTGAACGGGTCTCACCAAATTGCCTAGCCTGGTCTTGACTTTACCCTGTAGCCCAAGCTGGCCTTGGATTTGCAGTTCTTGTGCCTCAGCCTCCCAAATAACTGGGATTACAGGCTTGCACCATGAGGAACAGAGTCCCTTGTGCTCTTTGAGACAATACTCAGCCTCAAAATTATGTATCCAACAGAACTCTCCAGTGTCAATTAAAGTGGAGTCTCTGAACAATAAGAGCAGAGAGATACCCTCAGTCAGACATCACCAGTGGTAACATTTTGTTTGTGCACATTTTTATTTTCAAAGATTTGTTTTGCTTGGGAAATGACTTATCACTATAAGGGTCAATAGTACATCTCTTCTCACTTATTGCTAGATTTTTGCTGAGGTCCCCATAACAAAGGATTGACTAACCAGAGAAAAGCGTAATATATGCACTTAAAATAAGTGCTTGTGGCAGGAGGAACTTCAGAAATGGAGACCAGAAGAATCAAAGGCACCTGTGTATCTTCACACTTAGGTTTAATGAAGAATGGACCGACTTAGCCAAGTATGGTCGATCAGAAGGGCGTGACTACTAGTAATAAGCTGGAGTGCTTAGTCAGGACCCTGAGCTTGTCTTCTACATGTTCCTGAGTCTTCTACATGTTCCTGAGTCTTCTACATGTTCCTGAGTCTTCTATATGTTCCTGAGTCTTCTACATGTTCCTGAGTCGTCAGAGACAAGGACGTGCCTGTCCTCAGGGTATGAGAAGACCGTCTCTTATTTGAGAGTTCTATGAGCTGCTTCAGGGAAGAAGGATGGGGAAGATGAGAGTGTTTCCTGTTCCTGCTGCTTTATCTGAGAACAAGGTAGCGTATTTGGGGGATATCATGTCCTGAACCCTAATATCACTCAGGGAAAGTGGGACAATATATATATTGTTATTATATTTATATTATATATAAAATTTTATAATGCTTTTTGCTTTTAATATTTGTTTTGTTTTTGTCTTTTTGAGACAAGGTCTCTCTGTAGCCCCAACTGGTCTGGAACTTTCTAGGTAGACCAAGCTGACCTTGAACTCACAGAGATCTGCCTGCCTCTGTCACCTGAGTGCTGGGATTAAAGGCATGAACCACCATGCCTGGCTCATTTATCGTAGGTGTGTTTTTAATTTTTTTCTTTCCTTTATTTTTATTTTTATGTCCATGATTGCTTTACCTGCATGTATATAAGTGTAACCATGCATACAAATGTGCAGAGGCCATAGACAGCTTTGGATTCTCTGGAACTGGAGTTATGAATAGTTGTTAGACACCATATGGGTGCTGGCAACAGAACCTTGGTCCTCTGCAAGAGCAGTCAATACTCTTAACTACTGAGTCATCTCTCTAGTCCCCTGAGATTTTTTTTAAGATTTGTTTTTATTATTTTAAATTCCGTGTGTGTGTGTGTGTGTATATGTGTGCACATGCACACATGCCAGAGGAGCCTAGAGGTGTCAGATCCCTCTGGAGGTGGAGTTCAGGCAGTTGTCTCCCAATCAGCATGGGACTAGGAACTGGACTCGGGTCTTCTGCAAGAGCAGTGAGTGCTCTTAGCTGCTGAGTCATCTCTCCATCCCCAGACTTGAGTCTCAGAGACCCAAGTGTGCAGCTCGTCTGCAGGCTGGGACACTTTGGGCATGACTCAGCCTCTTCTTCTTGAGGGTGGGATAATAATCTGGATCTCACAGGTCACTATGAGGAGAGAGAGAGCTGGTGAGTACAGAGTTCTTGGTAGAGCATCTTCTGGCAACTGTTCTGCAGACAGTGGTGGTGTTTTGTTAGCGGGGTTATGCTTAATCAGAGTAAGTAATTCAGAAGAGGAAAGCTATAGGTTCTGTTTTTTCCAGAAAGTTCTGTACTTGGGCCTACGTGTCTGAAATGAGAGTTATTCATTATTTAAGTTTTCCTGGAGGAGAGTCCAGCTGTGTGTGCCTCAGATTTGTTCTACAGAAGGGCCTGGGAGAGTTAAACTGAGATATGGTTTTTATACTGTTTGGAGTTGTGCCCCCACTTTGTTGAAAACATCAAAGTGATCTGCAGTCCATTTTGCTAGTTTTTACATATTGTTGTACTCAGAGATGGGCCGGAGGAGTGGAGCTAAGCTGCTTGATTAGCTGTGACTCCTTTCCAGGCTGACTTAAAATGTGAAATGGATCCTACTGCTTTAAGTTTTTAATGATAAGGAGGCGGGGTTCCCTCCCTTTTTGAGAGTTTCGGGAGGCCCCAGTAATAAATCATTTGTTCCCTCTAAATGGACTCTGGCATCCACACAGTTAGATGGTTCCCACTTGAAATTGCTCATCAAGTGTAAATAGCTCCCAGCCGGGATGGCTGGAGCGGTTTCCTAACCTCCTGTGTGTGACCATCCCCAGGGACATCTTGTGGGCATGTGTATAAAGCCTGAGCCACACAGGAAACAGAGTCAGCACCTTTCTTTGTCCCCACACCACCCCCAGGTCCTTATCCCAGGACATGAAATCTCTGGAGAGGAGAATACAGTCGTTCAGTGGGTCTAGAAATTCATTGTGTTTCTCTCAGTGTCACAGTCTCTGAACTTGCTTTGGGTTCAGCTGGAGGCCTCTTCTCTCCTAGGGAACTAGTTTCTCCATTGTCAGGACTCCAGGAAAGAAAAAGAGAACAGAGGAAGAGAGTCCCCTGCCCAGTGGAATCCAACCTGCTCCTGCTTTAACCTGGCCTGAGGAGCAGTGGGTGCACATAGCCCCTTCCAGGTTGGACTCTGTGTGGACCACTGCCCACTCTGGCAGCTGGATTTTTTTTTTCCTTTTTTGACTAGCCAGTCTCTCCTCTGTACAGGTGTGCGGCTAGGATAACCAAAGATTAATGCGTGTGTCTGGCAGGGCCTTCAGGGTAATTTGATTTGCTTGATATCTAGCATGATCACCCCTCTTCCCTTTCTCCTCCCTCTCTTCCCCCCGGAGTTTGTGGCAGTGTTTACCTTAGTTGGCGTTTTAGGTTGATGAATGACACTTGTTTCTGGGTGTTCGTTTCCGCCCAAGTTTTAATTAAATTTTGCAAGCGGCTCCTGTAATTATACATTTGCGTCTCTCTCAAAAGTTATTCAGCGTTAAGAACTTTCCATGGCTTTCCTCCCTCTTCCTCTCCACCAAACCCCAGTGGCGATGGGTTGGGCAGGATGCCGCCATCATGGTAGCCATTATCCCTGGGGTTTTTTGGGTCTTTGATGGCAGAAGCCACATCCTGCCTCTGACAGGATCCATTAAGCCAAGAAAGGAATAGTCTCACAGAAAGATGAGCTTGTCTGGAGAAGAGAGCTGTGCTGTGTCCTAGGTAATGGGACATTAGCAAAATAACTGCTAGACACTGCCAGACCTGCAAGGGAGCTCAGAGTCTGTAGGAGAGAAGTAAGCTTCTGCGAGGAAGCTGTGCTTGCTTTCTTTTCTTTTTTCCAGAGCTATGTGGAGGAGGAACGTCCTGTACATGTTCCATCTGAAAGAATGCCCACACAGCTGAGACAGAAGAGCCATGGATTAATGGACTAGGAAATAGATGAACCAACCCAACCCTGGGCTACAATCTGCCTGCAAAGTTGAGATAAAGTTAGAGCAAGTGTCACTGTTTCAATTTATGGTGGGACCACAGTTAGGCCTAAGAAAAAAAGAAAAACAAGGGAGCATGTTTCTGGGGTTGCAATTATTTTTTCAGGGATATCATCTATCTCTATTTTGTTTTGCCAAATGTAATTTTCTTTGAAACAAGGTCTCATGTAGCCCAGGCTGGCCTCAAACTTGCCCTTTAGTCAAGTGCTACATAATCAAAGAAGAACTTGACCTGATCCCTCTGCCTCCGATTCTGAATGGAAGTGTTATAGGTTTGCGCCATTTCCCTGGTCTACGTGCTGTTGGGGATCAAACCCAGGGCTTTGGTCTCAATATGGACTTGAGAAGGTATCTTGGGTGGCTTAAGGACACAAAGGACATGAAATGTGGTCATTTTTCATCTTGACATTGCTTCATGCTGAGTACATATTTATTTATTTATTTGTTTATTTATTTATAGATAGTCCTAAGAAGTCCAGGTTCACCTTGAACTTGCCAAGTTCAAGGATGAATTTGAACTCCTGATCCTCCTTCCTCAGCCTCCCAAGTGCTAGGCGGTGTGTGCCGCCATGCCTGGCTGACTGATAGACTTAATGGTTAAACAGAGGTAGCTTGATGCTCTGGGAGGAGAAGGAAATGTAAACTGAGGTACGGATTCTGTCCCCTTCGCTGCCATTAATGAACACTGCGCAAGAGGTCACTCAGAGCTGGTTTCTTTACTACGCGTGAACTGGTTCAAACAAAATAATCGCTTACCATTCTGCAGAAGCTGATTGATGACACCAGTTGATATGGGGTATAGCCAAGGAATAAAGGAAGGGAGCGGCTGGAAAGACATGTGGCACCATGGGGAGACCACGGGGAGATTGGGGCTGACTGAAAATGTGGGAAAGAGATCGAGGAGAGAGGACTGACTCAAGGTGTCTTTGGAGATGTCAGCGGAAGAGTGGGTGGAGGTAGGTACAATGAAAGTTGGAGTGGGCCGCGTGGGAGGGAGTTGAATTCTAACCTATGGAGTTAGATCTTGAGTTTACAGGCGGAAGGCAGACGCTACTGAAGGTGTGATGTAGCAGAGGGGGTCAGGTTATGCTGTTGGGACAGTGTGGAGCAGACTGACAGAAACACTGGCCTATGGTGGAATTATTTATTTAATTATTCAAGACTATCTCACTGTGTAGCTCTGGAGAGAGAATATTTCTGGTCACATGCTTTTCAGATGCTTCCTACAGCTGCATCAGGGGATGGAGTCTACGTCTTCTTACACTGAACCTGGAAAGACCTTTGTGACAACCTGGATAAGACTGCAGGGTTTCTGAGGGTGGGCCTCTGCTTGGCTCTTTTTCTGTTATGACACTTGCCCTTGGCACTTAGCCACGTTGTGAGGAAGCACAGAGCACATGAAGAGGCCATATGTCTTCCAGCTAAGACCTCAGTTGATTATCAGTTGATAACCCACATCAAACACTGGGCATGTCACACGTTTTTGTTTATTTGCTTCTTATTTTGAGACACGGTTTCGTGCAGCCCATGCCGGCATCAAATTCCCTATACAACTCAGGTGAATTCAAAGCAGTCCATTGACTCTTTGTAGTCTTTTCCATTTCAACCTTCATTGCTGTTCAGACTCCTTCATGTGTGAGGACGTTTTCTAAGTTGTGGCCTTTGCTTATTTCTCCTTCTCATCCTTGTTCTACTCCAGCAACACTAGGTTGCAATCATGTTAAACGTCCCAGGTGTATGACTGGTGATCTACACTTCTGCATCTTGACTGGGGTGCTGGGGTACTGGTTACTTGAAATCACCCAGATGGAAAGACTGCACACCCAGACCTATGCAGGCATTCTCAGGCATGCAGGTCTAACTAGTGAAGGGTGAATGAGCTTTGGACTGCGTCAGTGTCCTATTTTTGTTACAGTGTTGGGGACTGAACTCAAGACCTTGTGCATGCTGGACAAGAGCTCTGTCCCTCAGTCACATTCACAGCCCTCAAGATCAATTATATGCTGTTTTATTATCGCTGTTTTGCTTTTTAACTTTATTACATTTATTTATTTTCTGTGTGTCTGTATGGGTACACAAGCATGCCACATTGTTCATGTGGAGGTCAGAAAACAACTTGCAGGAGTTGGTTCTCTCCTTCCATGTGTGGGGATTGAACTTAGGCCATTGGGCCTGATAGCAAGTGCTTTCACCTACTGAGCCAGCTCACTGGCCTTGTTTATTGTTTTTTTTTTTGAGATAGGGCCTTACTATGTGGTACAGGCTGGGCTTGAACTCAAGATCCTCCTGTCTAAGCCTCCGGAGTGCTGGCATTATAGGCATGTGCCACCCACCTCACACTTTCTGGGATCCCTTTCTTAATGTGCCTCCAACTGTATCCTCATTCCCCACTCTGCTTATGTGTACCCCAAACATTCTATGCTGCCCTCAACTCCTGGCAGCGCATCACCCTGTCTCCTAATGCTCTGGTATCATAGACTATGCCAACAATGAGACCAGCTGGGGATGGAACTCAGTGGTGGAGCACATTGTTGTACACAGAAGGCCCTGGGTTTTATCCCTAGCAACACACACACACACACACACACACCCAGCAAGGGAGTTTTTCTTGGGGCAAATCAGTCAGGATAGCTCCAAGGCTGGGTGCTGGATCAAAAACCAACTTCACAGGCTGGGAATGTAGCTAAGTTGGTATAGTGCTTGCCCAGCATGCACAGGGTCCTTGGATTAATCCCCAGCACTGCATGACTATAATCCCAGCACTCAGGAGGTAGATGCCTGAGGATCATAAATTCAAGGTCATCCTCTGCTACACAGGAGTTGGAGTTGGAAGGTAATCTGGAGACTGGGTTTCCAGAACAAACAACAAAAATCAACACAAACCAGAGAAAGAAAGAAAAGAAAACATAAGACCAAGTGGACACTGAGTGTCTGTGTGGAGGTGGGTGGTTCCAGGTAATGGCCACCTTGGCTGTGACTGCTCTATGTCAGGAGTTTCCTGCACTCCCGCTGGGTAACCCCAGAGCTGTCCCCAGGTCACTCATTCACCAGCTTGGCTCTCTGCCCTCTGTGGCAGTTGACATTTGGAAGCATTGGGAAAGATCATTGTACTTGGTTTCTATATGACATGAAATGAGATGCAGGGGGTACCTTTGCAGCTTGGCTAATTTTTCTTCTTGTCGCCAAAGCAAAGTGTTAGGAAGAGTAAGTCATGTTGAGTTGCTGCTTCGGAACACAGGCTGGAAAAATGATTTGCTTGAGCAAAGTGGGGATCCGATAAATCTTGTGCATTTGTTTCTGAAAAAAAAAAAAATGTGTGTGTTAGAGAAAGACAATGCCATAGCCTGATTTATCAAGGGGACAGGACCAAGAGACCTTGGCTTCATTTGGAAACGTTGTCTGCTTTTTTTCTACCAATTTAAGAGAATTATTGGAGCCAGGTGTGGTGATGCATAGCTGTAATTCCAGTAATTGGGAGACTGAGGCAGGAGCATTGCTGTGGGTTTGAGGTCAGTCTGGGCTACATAATGAGCACCAGGCCAGCCAAGGGTACATAGTAAAAGTCTGTCTTAATCCTCCCAAGCCCTGAGAGGAGAAGAGAGAGAGAGAGAGAGAGAGAGAGAGAGAGAGAGAGAGAGAGAGAGAGAGAAGAGAGGGAGGGAAGAGAGGGAGGGGAGAGAATGAATCATTGGTATAATTATGAGGCTGAGACTGGAACTCCTTGGTGGTGTATCGGCCTAGCAGGTACTAGGCCCTGGGTGCTATACTCCGCACATTAGATGAAAACAAAACAAGAAGGGTATGGGGGCTGAAGCCTTTAATCCCAGCGCTCTGGAGGCAGCAGTAGGGGATCTTTGTATTTGAGATCAGCCTGGTCCCCCTAGCAAGCTCCTGGTCAGTCAGTGCTACAGAGATCCCCCTGCCTCTGCCTCCAGAGCACTGGGATTAAAGGCATGTGCTATCATGCCTGACTGGTCATAGTATTAAACTGACTCCTAATGACTTATTATTATGCCCATAGATGAATGCATCTCTCAACTCTCAGCAGAGAGGCTTCCTCATGCAACAGTTGGCGATTAACTCAGAGAAGCATAATTGGTCAACGTGTAGGGACTAAAAGACTGCAGAGTGCTTAGCCCTTAATAGGACACGTACATCAAATTTCGTTTCCTAAGACTCAGGGATCACTGTGGAAGAGGGGGCAGAAAGATCCTAAGAGCTAGAAGTGGTGGATGACCACAAAGAAATAGTGTTTTCTGGAAAACTGAACTCACAGCAATGGTGACAGCATGCACAAGACCTAAGTAAACTCAAGCCAGACAAAATGCCAGAACAGAGGTGGAGAAGCAGGAAAGAGGCCCTCATTAGATGAGGAAACTGTTGGCAATTGACAGCTGCTGGGAGGGGAGAATCAGTTTTCTTTAAGGGTATCACGCTGAGTGGGTTAACCCAGGCTCCAGTGGGTGGACCCACATTGAAGGGCATTTGTGGACACAAATTGAACTCAATAGGTCTTAAAATATATATATAATAAAGAATATGAAATTGGGTGTGGAAAAGTAAGGGGGTACAGACAGCGAAGGGGGTCTGAATAGATCAGATTCATTGCGTGAAATTCTCCAAAACTCAATAAAAATACTTTTAAAAAGGAACACTAGAACCTCAAATAAAATCAAGAGAAGCCTACTCCAGAGCTGTCTTTTATTCTTAATTCATTAATTAATTAATTTATATCTATGTGTGTAAGTGCAGGCATGGCCCTCTGTAGTCAGGAGACGGCTTTGGATGTCAGTACTCGCCTTCTGCCTTGTTTGAGGCAGGGTCTCTTGTTCCCCACTGCGTAGTCCATGCCCCAGGCTAGCTGACTCGAGAGCTTTTAGGGAGTCTCTTGTTTCCACCTTCCATCTCACCATAGCATTATTGGGATTATTGTGTCTGGATTTATGTGAGTTCTGGGGATCTGAACTCAGGTTCTTATGCTTTCATGGCAAACACTTTATCCCAGGTCCCAGAGCTACCTTAAAAAATTTAAATTACATTTATCATTTTATTATTATTCATATTTACGTATATGTGTGTGTGTAGATCAGAGGACAATTTGGGTGAGCTGGTTCTCTCCTTCCACAGGTCATCAGACTTGGTGACAAGCACCTTTTCCCACTGAGCCATTTTACTGGTACAAGGCTACCTTTTAATATAACCATAAACCCTTGCTTTGGGTAGCCCGAGTCTTGCTTCTGCTTCTGTGTGCAGCCAGCCCTGCAGGCTCCCAGCAGATGGGAGCTCCCTTCTTGCTGTTATTTATCAGACTGGGGCTGGGGCAAGTAGGTCAGACACAACCTGCATCCTGTGGCTGGCCTGTCCCTGCGGGTGGATGAAGTCCTGTCGCAGCAGCTGCTTCAGTGCAGAGCGGTTGTCTTCACAGTGCACCAGGACTCCTGGTCCCTGAGGAATCGCTACTAGGCATCCCTGGTACTTGATGAACTACAGACCTCCTGGGTGCCCATTTTGTACAGGTTGCTGGGATGGTGGTTAAAGATGGATGCTGGCCACTTCTGTGATGCACCCAGTTGCAGCAATGCCCAGCTGTCCTTTGAATTTCAGTAGAAAAGCTCTCTCACATGCTCCCCTTCCTCCTCCTTCTCTTCTTCTTCTTCTTCCTCCTCTTCCTCCTCCTCCTCCTCCTCCTCCACCTCCTCTTCCTTCTCTTTTTTGGTTTGTTTTGAGACAGGGTCTTATATAGCCCAGGCTGGTCTGGAATACCCTGCGTTGCTGAGACTTGCCTTGCACACCTCCTGTTCCTGCCTCCATCTCCCCAGTGCTTCAGTTACAGTAATGCACCAACATAGCTTTCTCTCAGCTTCCTGCAGAACTCTTGGTCTCTTCAGGGCTGTTTCAAATCCCAGGTTCTTGTGAGAATCACCTTGTTTCTGAGAGTGCTTGACAGACACAGGTTGAGTGTTCCCAGTTACCATGCAGGACTCAGAGTCAGCCTGCCTCTGCAGACAACAGTGGCCTGTTACTGAGTCAAGCTCAAGGTCTTGGCTCCTGCTCTGCTCTGGAGAGTTCTCAGTATAACCGATAAAGAGAGTGTCAGTTATTTATTGCTCCCACCCACCACTTCAATACTGTAATGTGAGTGACTGATAAAAAGCACTCAGCCATCGTTGATGATTGACACAGTGCCAGCCAGGATGCTAGGAGCCCCGGTACGTTATCTCCTTTTAATCCCCGCAGTGACTCTGATAGGGCACAGTCTAACGACTGACGGGATCAGAGGTCAGGAGAAAGCCTGGGATGCATGTGAAGTTAGCTTTCTGTGCCTTGGTCCTTCACCCACAAAAGGAATCAGACCAGATATTTTTTTTAAAAAGTTATTTTTGTTTTATGTTTGTGAATGTATTGCCTGCATGTATGTAAGTACGTCTTTATTGTGTAGTGCCTGCAGAGGTCAGAAGAAGGCATACGATTCCCTGGAACTGGCATTAGAATGGTGGTTAGCCACCATGCGGGTGCTGGGATTTGAACTTGGGCCCTCTGCAAGAGTAGTCAGTGCTCTTAACCACTGAGCCATCTCTCCAGCCCCCAGATGTTTCTTTAAATGCTTTCTAACACTAAGATTAAAATTCTGTTGCTTTTCTCAGGAATATAACAAAAGTCAATACTTTGTGCCTCCCAAAGCTAATGCACTGATTGTAGAAATATATGCAGATATCTTTGTACCTATGCAAATCTCAGCTTGTGTGTGTGTGCGTGTGTGTGTGTGTTGCCACGGAATGGAACTCAAGAGCTCTGCTAGTGAGTAGCACTGCCATTCTAGATCACTTAAAAGAACAATTAACAGAACGATCAGATTGGTTTAGAGACTTAGAGAGCTTTACTCACTTGATTTTGGGGCTCAGAGTTGCCTGTGTGTGTCTCCAATTTGTCGATGTTGCTTTTATTTTTGTTCACCTTTGGCCTCATGCCCACTGTGGGGGAGGAAGTCTTGTTCTCTATATTTAGTGCACAGTTTTGCTTTCACATTGATTGCTTCATACCTGAACTACTGAGAGCAAACACTAAGATACTTGGTTTGGGTTCGATTATTTTCCTGTTTAAACTAATCACTGTGGCAGAGCAGATGCATTCTGACTGGGTATTTTGGGCAGTGTATCCATAAGAAGAGACTAGGTTCTGATGTATTAATAAACAAATCCAACATCTTAGTGATTCAGAAACAACGAAGATCCTTCCTGGATGGTGTGCCTATAATCCCGACACCTAAGGGCCTAAGGCAGGAGAATCATGAGTTTGAGGCCAGCTTGGGTTATATAGTGAGGTCCTGCACTGAAAAAATTAAAAAAGAGAATGGGGCTGGAGAGGTGGCTCAGTTGGTGAAGTGCTTGCTTCATGAATGTAAGGATGGAGTTAAAAAATGTGAAGACTTGAGTTCAAATCCTCAGAACCCAAGTAAAGCTGGGAGCTATGAGATGGGAGGTGGAGACAGAGAGTGCCCAGATGTTCAGGGGCCAGCTAGCCCAGCACATACAAAAGCCAGACCCTGTCTCAAATACTGAGGAAGACATGTCCTCTACATGCCGGCCCACACTCATGTACATGAACACAGACATGCACACACATTGTACACATGCACATACAATATCTATCGATCATCTATCTATCATCTATCTATCTATCTATCTATCTATCTATCTATCTATCTATCATCATCTATCTATCTGGAGAGGAATAATAATTTCAAGGTCAGTTTGGGCTACAAGGTGAGACACTGTCTCAAAAAGTAAAAAGGCCATCAAGATGGCTCAGCAGGTAAAGGCACTTGCCACTAAACCTGATGACCTGAGTTTGATTCCTACAAGTTATCCTCTGACCCACGCCACTCCCCCCAAACAAATGTAGAATATTAAAAATTAAATGATGAAGTACTTCTCTCTCTCATGTTAGGGATTGAAATGAGGGCCTTGTACATACAAGCACACACTCCACTATGGTGTCTCAGCCTCTTGTTCATATTTGTTACAGGTCAACAGGGTGGTTTAGTTCATGGCAGTCTCTCCTGGACCCTGGTTGATGCAGGTCCTGTCTATGTATATATATATGCTTTCACTATGATCACAAAAGGAAAGAAAACTAGAGATCTATATCAGTAATTAAATGCTTCCTCTTGTGAGCAATGCACACTCTTCCCAGTTCATTAGTGAAAGCAGCTCAAATGGCCTTGCCCAATTCTGAAGGACTAAAAATGTGGAACTCCCACATGCCTAGAAGGAGAGGAAGCTGAGTTAATCCCAGGGTCTGAGAACCAGAGGAGCTGATGATGGCACGACGCCCAGTCCACAGACCTGAGACTGCATGAGCCTGCACAGCTCAAGCAGGGACAGGCTAAAGAAAGAAAGAGAAAGAAAGGCAAGCTTACCCCTTTCTGCCTTTTGTTCCACGCAAGCCCTCCATGGGTTGGGTGAGGCCCACCCTGTTGGGGAGGGCAAACTTTTTCATGGAGTCCATGTATTCTAGTGCTGATCTTATCCAGACACGCCCTCTCAGACACACCCAGAAATCATGTTTAATCTGGGTATCATGTGCTTAAGTCAGATTGAAACCTAGGATTAGCCATCTCAGTAGCAAGGCCTTGAACAAAATCCAGATCATTGGACTTGAAAAAGGGTCATTTGCTGTCATAGCATATCCAACTCACCTGCTCCTGTTGCATAGTTTAGAGAGTTCACATGGCTGGGGAACTCCTTCATTGATAGAATATCTGTCTGGTATGCACAGGACCCTGTTAGTACTCAGCAGTGCAACAAGGAAAGAAATTTGCAATATATTTGAAACATACTCTACTACTGAGCTATGCTTCCAGTCCATAACACTTTTTAGTCTTTGAATACAGAGTCTCACTTTGTAGCCCAGGTTGACTCTTGAGATCCTCCTAGCTTAGTCTCTCAAATGCTGGGATTACAGGCATGGGCTACCTGCCTAGCTATTATTATTATTACTTTGCAGTGCTGGATGGAACCCAGGGCCTTGTGTATGCTAGGCAAATGTTCTATCACAGCTAAATCCCCAACCCCTGCCAGTCTTATTATAGCTGAAATAAATGATTCTCAAAAGGTGCTTGCAGCAATATGTGATGGTACACACCTGCAATCCCAGCACTCTATAGGCAGAGGCAGGAGGATTTGGAATTTGAATCTAGCCTAGGCTATACAATGTGACATTGTCTCAAAGACACTGTACCTTCTCTGCCCTAAAAATGAAGAAAACATAGACTCTGTTCAGTCATTTTGCTGACCCCATGCTCCAATTAAAAATAAATTATTTTTATTTTTAATGTTGGGTCTTCTGGAAAAGCAGTCAGTACTCTTAACTGCTGAGCCATCTCACCAGTCACCCCATACCCCAGTTTAGAAGCCCTGACTGGGAGCTGGAACTCTGCAGCCATGGTAGACATTTCCCACTTTCATGAGATGAGCTCAGAAGCGTCTGTTTACTGCTGCTCAGTGGCCTCATTCATCCTTGCTGCTGTCAGTATTGTTGCTGGGCATGGTATAGTTGTTTTTTTGCTTGTATGGGCATCATGCACTTCCCGGGTAAGTGCTGTGTGTCTTTTACCCCAGCGGAGAGCCCTGAGGATGCCTCTGTCCCTTAGCAGCTCTGCTTCAGCAAGCCGTTTTCCCTGATGGCTTTGTTGGAGAAGAGCATCTGCTGAACCTCACCAGGATGTGGTGAGGGCTAATTAGATAATGCCTGGAAAGCACTCTGAGCTCCTCGGAGGTGGGCTCTCTGCATGCATTATTAATAGTGGTGGGGCACAGTGCTCCCAAACAAAGGATGGTGCCTACTTAAACCCCTGGGGCAGGGGCAGGGAGGGCAGTAGGGGGCTAGAGAGCAGAAGGGGCCAAAGAGCATCCCAGTGGGAAGGCCTGCAGTCCTGGAGTATGGTATAGTGGCTGAGACAGGGGACAAGGACTGCCATTAAAGGGTGAAACACTAGGGTGTCTCCTCAGTGGGCCCTGCTTCCAAGAACAATGTATGGAGCAGAGAGCAGTTCCTGCTAAACCAGTCTGTGGCAGAGAGTGGGAACCCGAGAGGGAATCTGTCAGTCTGGATTCCAGCCAGACTGTCCTTCCCTTGGGTTTTTTTCCAACCAGGAGACCATGCCAACTTCCAGGGCCACTGCTGGAGCTGGCCGGCATCCTCTGAGAGTGTCCTCAGCTGACTAGCCAGCTCTCTGTGTCCCGAAGAGGGAAAGTGACCCT
Source organism: Eospalax fontanierii (assembly GCA_035773235.1). NCBI lineage: Eukaryota > Metazoa > Chordata > Mammalia > Rodentia > Spalacidae > Eospalax > Eospalax fontanierii. Next base: position 10,543,797 of record CM069547.1, read on the forward strand.
CCCTTCCTCCCCACCCCAGTGCAAAGGTTGCGCGGGGAGCACAGCGTGCAGATTCTGACAGCACAGTTATTAAAGGACTGATACGGGGTGTCTGCTGCTAGTGACTGGCCGCCTCCATACACTGGAGGAGTTCATTTGTAGAATCTGAGTTCCCTGCACTGGGGTTTGGGAGGGCTGGCAGATGTTACCCAATGGAGATACAGCAGTCTGTTAGGGACTGAATGTTTATGTCACATCCCAGATTCCAGGTAGTTGAAGGTCTAACCACCTGTCCTAGCTTCCTTTGCAATTGCTGTGATGTGATACCCCGACAGGAACAACACTGAGGGAGAAAGGGTTTATTTGGCTCATGATTCCAGGTTATTGTCCATCATTTTGGGGACGTTACAGTGACAAAAACTTGAAGCAGCTCAGTAGTCACATCACATGCCCAGTCAAGAATAGAGAGAGAGTAGGTCGTGCATGCTTACTACTCAGCTCTCTCTGTCCATTTGTAGTCCGGGACCCAAGACCAGGGAATGGCACTGCCCACAGTGGGCAAGGCTTTCATGTCAATGAATGGAGTCAAGACATTCCCCCCCCCACATGCCCAGAGTCCAGTGGGATCTTTGAGACTCTCTTTACTGGTAATTCTAGACTGTGTCAAGTTGACCATTAAAACTAATCATCACCCCCCCGCCCCCTCCAAAGGGATGGTATCTGGAGACGGAGCCTTTGGGGAAAAACCGTTTAGGTGAGATCACAAAGGCAGGGTCTTTATAAGGAGACACCGGAGAGATCATGGTCTCTGATACAAGGGTGCAGCGAGCAGGTGCTTTTCTCCCAGAAAGATGGTCTTAGTGGAATCAAACCCTGCTGCCACCTTGATCTTGTACTTCCTAGCTTCCAGAACCATGAATAAATAATTTTCTAGTATTAAGCCATCTCATTTTGGTACAGACTGAGCACCCTAATCTAAAAATCCAAAACCTGGAATGGTCCCAAATGGTCTGCACCCTTTTTAGCATTGACATAATGTCACAGGTGGAAAATTTTGCACACTTTGTTTCAATGTATTAGATTATTAAAAATCCTGTATAAGGGGCTAGAAAGATGGCTCAGCTGTTAAGAAAACCTGCTGCCCTCACAGAGGACCTGCATTCAGTTCCCAGCATGCACATGGTGCTTACAATTGTCTGAACTCCAGTTTCAGGGATCTGACACCTTCTTCTGACCTCTGTGGGACCGAGGCACATGTGCACTGCACAAGCAGGCAAAGCGCTCATATGCATAAAACAAAATAAAGAAATCTTAAAAAACATTGTGTATAAAACTACCTTGAGGCCATGATACAAGTTGTACGCTATATGAATAAATTTTGTGTTTCGACTTGGGTCCCTTTTCGAAGGTTTTTCCTTGTATTTATATAAATATTTCAAAATTTGAAGAAAAAAAAAGAAATCTGAAACACTTGTGGTTTTAAATATTTTTTAAATCTTTTTTTTTTTTTTAATTTCTTACAAGCCTCTCTGTGTGTCTCTGTGCTTTGGGAGGTCAGAAGAGAATTTTTTTTTTTTTTTTTTTTAAGACAGCATCTCCCTATAGCTCCAGCTGTCCTAGAACTCATTATGTAGTCCAGGCTGGCATTGATCTTACAGAGATCCACCTGCCTCTGCCTCCTGAAAGCTGGGATTTCATCGTGCCCAGATGTTGGATCTCTTTGAACTTGATGTATGGGTGTTTATGAGCCACCCAAAGTGGTTGCCAGAATCCAAACTCTGGTCCTATGATAGAGCAGTAAGTGCTTTAACTGCTGAGTCACCTCTTCAACCCCTAAGTGACCTTGTCATCATTACATAATGTTTCTCGGATAGAGCAGTAAGTGCCCTTAACTGCTAAGCCACTTCTCCAGCTAGTCCTAAATATTTTGGTGAAGGAATAATTTGTCTTTATTTTGCGATGACAGCCCAAGCAGATAACTTCCTGACACTGGTAACTTAGAATGTGACTTTATTTTGGAAACAAGAGTACTGCTGATATAATTAGTTAACAGAATCTTATTAGGTTAGGGTGGTCCCCTAAGCCAATGTCATTGGGGTATCCTTGCAAGAGAAGAGACTTGAGGAGTTACAAAGCAGAGGGAGGGCAATGTAAGGCTATGGGAAGGAGGCCAAGCGACCACAGAGGCAAGTGTTGGTAATGTGTCCCCAATCCAAATGTCACCAAGGATTGTCAGCAACACAGGGGTTAGGGGTGTAGCTCAGTGCAAGGGTTCAAACCCTAGCACACACACAGAAAAGGAAACCCTAGCACACACACAGAAAAGGAAACATACCCCAAACAACAACAAACCCAACAAACCCAAACCAACCAAGCAAGCTTACAACAAAGAAGCCAAACGGCACAGATTTATTCTCCCTGAGTGTTGGGTTTGGTCCCTTGTTAGAGTAACTCAAGGCAGCGAATACTTCAGGGCCTAAGGAGTTTCACTTGCTCTTACAGCTGACTGCAAACACATCCATTAGCCTCGGCTCTGTGTTTCTCTGGGCAAGTCTGTGCACTCAAACACTCAGGTTTTCCCATTGAAGTCAGGTCTGCAGCCGGGATCTTATCCTAAAGCGTTCAAAGATACAAAAGCGCTTAGACACCCAAGAACTTGGGTGAGTGGGCAGCAGCAGCAGATAGATCCACCTTCCTGTTCAGAGAAGGAAAATGCTTTTCCGAATTGCCCAGACTGAATTGCAAGTCTGTCTTTCTCGTCATGAATCACTGGGTGACATTTTTATTAGTGGACACCGGAACTCATCAAAGGTCAGTCTCATAAATTACTGTGGGGAAACACAAGTTTAGTGTGGGTTAGTCAGAAAATCCCCACATATTAGATGATTGGCAGGGTCTGGCACTGAGGTATCTTTGCTTGATCTGTCAGTCACCCACTGTCCACAGGGGGTAGACATTTGAGAACTGTCAATGTCCCCCAAGTCCCTACAATAATTCCAGATCACAGGACCTCAGATAACTAACTTTCAGGCGCATAAACCTTAGCTTCTGTTCGTCATGTGTATGAACAAGCCCAATAAAATATATCATGTTACCAAAGCCAGTTGTACCCTGTTATTTAAACTAGTAATTAGGAGTCTTAAAGCTGGCTTTCCTACAGCTGCCTAACCACCAGCGTCCTCTTCCTGGTTCTGGGTAGAGGAAAAGCACCGCAGGCCAAGTTGGCCGCAGACACCTGTCAAGATCTTAGGTTAGGCTAGATCGTCTTTCAGAGCAAGCAGAAATGTTTGACTGGTGATCTGGACACGGGGAGACCAGCGTCAGCCTCTAGAAGGTCTATTTTAGGCTGTACCCTGAGGCTTTGCCATCGGGGAATAGCACCCTTCACAGCTGAAGGCCTATAACCACTAACCTAGGAAAGAAGGGCTTTGTATTTGTGCCAGGGAAGCTGCCTAGTTGACTCAAACCAACCAAGGTTTTCTACTTTCCAGTGCTGAGAGTGAGAATAATTTAGTTTTTTTTTTTTTTTTTTTTTTTCTGTTGTTGTTATTGTTCGCTTTCTGAGACAGGGTTTTGCATGTAGCTCTGGCTGGCCTGGAGTCTGGTTTCAGTTTCGTAGGCCTGCCCCTGCTCTTGAGTACTGAACTAGCATCATTTAGTTGGGAAGAGATGCAGAATCTTGTATAGGAGTAATGAAAATTTCAACATGGGCTACCAAAGGCAAAAAGATCCTAAATGCACAACTTCTGGTTATTAAAAATGTTTCCAGAGCAAGGCACAATGGTATACTAATGTAATTCTAGTACTCAGAAGCCTGAAGCAAGAGGATTGCCTGGAGTCAGAAGGCAGACTGGGCTATATAGTGAATTCCAGGTCAGCCTGAGCTACAAAGTGAGACCTGTCCCAATCAAAAAAACAGTGTTCCAAGGATAAGGGCAAGAATATTACTCAGTGGTAGAGTAGTTCATGGGTAAGGCCTTAGATCTGACCCTGCCCCCCAGCAAAAAAAAAAAAGTCTTAGGACATCTATGATCCCATCATCTGTAGACAGTTTTTATATTCAAAATCAAGCTCAGCCATGTCTATAGATAATGATTTTATTTAGAACAGGCAGCCTGCTAGGGTTTTGTGTTGTGGGCATTTAAGGAGAAGCAGAAGAAGGGTTAGGCCATTGGAAAATTCAAAGACCCAAACCCCCAAAGACCCAAAGGCCCCACCTCCAAATACCATCAAATATCTGAATTTGAGGATCAAGTGCTTTTCAGAACATGAGCTTTTGAGGTACACATACTTGAGCCATAGTAAGCATGCATGATCAGGACGGAGAATATTTTCCGGCACTCTCTTTTAGATCCTTGCTTGTTGTATTCAGGGCTGTGAAATAATTGTTCAATTCATAGAGCCAGAGAGGCCTCAGCTGAGATTTGAATCCAAGCCATTTTAGTCTCGAAGGCCTGAACACGTGCTAATCCCAATCTACATTAGACTCTGAAGACTGGCAGAAAGCTATCCAAAGAAAGCTCAGAGGAGGGAGACATTGATCCCAGTGAGGATTTTCTAGCAAAGACAGCATGTAAGTCTGTCCTTCAAAGAAAGAGGGTTAAGGGAAAGAAATTCTGGGCCAAGAGGAAACTGCCCAATGAAGCTCTTTAGTGGTCTAGTGTACAGACACACCCAGAATGACAGCAGCCTGAGATGGCAACTCTAAGGGATGTGTGGTGGGGACAATGCTGACAAAAATCATATTGTCAAGGGCCTTGAATGCCACCCTAAGGGACCTGGGTTTTTCTGTTAAGCAAGGAGTAGTGATTAGATGATTTCTGCATCGGGAGAGCTGTAATTAGAGGTTCTTTCTGGGAAGATAGCTCTGATAAGCAGGGCAGTGAATATATTGGCAGGCAGGGTATACAGTGTGGGTAAGACTTGGACCTGGAAAAACCAGTTAAGGGGCTAATGCAGTAAGAGTGTGACTATTGGGAGGTGAATCAGAGTTGTAGAAGCAAAATGAAGGGGTAGAATCATCTAGAAGTTTCCGAAAGACTGATTAGCCGCAGGACAGGGCTGAGCAGAAGTCTAGGGCAAGGATGATTTTCTGGGTCTGTTTTCTAGTTTTTAATAGACATGTACTAATTTTGGACTTGGTTTAAGGCTCTGTTACTCTGTTTTAAAATTCTTGATCATTATTATTATTTTTCTTTTAATGACAAGGTCTTTACTCTGTAGTCCAGGTTGACCTGAAACTCACTACATATAACCCAGGCTAGCTTCCTGCATCAGCATCCCAAGTGCTAATATTGTAGGCATGACCTGCCACACCCAACTTGATCATTTTAAAACAAAGATTTCTCAGATTTTTGTTTGGATCTAGGTTCCAAAATCACACAGCTGGGCCCTGGTCTAGGGTGTTAGAACCAGACCTACTGGGTTTATTTATTTATTTAATTATTATTGTATGTGTGTGTATGTATGACGTATATGTGGATGTGTGTGCATGATGTGTGTGTGTGTGTGTGTGTGTGTGTGTGTGTAAGATGTAGATGTAGGTGTATGAGTGTAGGGGGAAGTGTGGAGCTCAGAGGACAACCTTCAGAACCTTCAGGAGTCAGTTCTCGTCCTCCACAGTATGGGTTCTGGGAATCAAACTCAGATCACTGGCTTGCATGGCAAGCCTTTTCCTGCTGAGCCATCTTGCTGGCCCTCAGTAGGGTTTAAAATCCCTACTTGTCTCTTCCAGAATAAAAGGACATTGGCAAGTCATTTAACTTCCCTGGCCCCTCCTCAGTTTTCTCATAAAATGAGGGTAATACCAACTACTTAAGAGCATTCTAATGAGGATCCGGGGACATGTTGCTAATTATCATTGTTGAGCCATTGTGTTCCAGGTACTAGGATCTGCATCTTTATCCTATTTTTAATTAATTAACTTTTGAGATAGGATTTCATGTATCCCAGACTTGCCTGAAACTCAATAAGTAGTCAAAGATGATTCTGAAACCTTGGCTCTCCTGCCTCTACCTCCTGAATGCTGGGATGATAGGTGTGGGCCACTAGGCCCTGTTCACGCAGTGCTGGGTGTGGAGGGAGGTATGTCAAACACAGGGCTTCTGTTTGCTAGGCAAGCGCTCTACCAACGTCACTGCATTCCTAGCCTTATTTTATTTTAAATTTATTCTTTTTTTTTTTTTCAGACAGGGTCTCACACTATAGTCTAGGCTGGATGGGAACTTACTATGTAGCTCAGGCTGGCCTTGAACTTGTGGCAATATTCCTGCCTCAGTTTCTTGAGGACTGGGATACTTCCAGCATTTTTATATTGACATGTTGAACTGTCATGGTATCTCATAAGTTTCTTGGCCAAGTGCCTCTTAGGACACTTCAGTCAGCCATGGATGGCAGTCCTATGAGATTACCTACTGGTGACATTTGAGTGAGCACACTCCACGAAGCCCGCACAGTGAAGTCACCTAATGATGCAAGGGCTGAGGATGAATTTCTCACCTGTTCCTGATATGAAGCAAAGGACCACTGTGAGAACAGTGATTTTTCTACAGAAAACAGACTCAGAAGTCCTGCTGTTTCTGTGTTGGAGCTGGGATCCAAGTCAGTCTATCCAGCTTATAGGGCTGAGTCAGCACAGTGCCTGATACCATGCTCAACTATGTAATTTTCATTCTTAACAACTCTGTGTGTGTGTGTGTGTGTGTGTGTGTGTGTGTGTGTGTGTGTGTGTGGTTCAGGGGACTGACCCCAGGCCTTGTATATGCTAGACAAGAGCATTACACTGAATTATGTCCCCAGATCTCTTTAACTTTTTAAAACATATGAGAAGTTTTTGCTTAGTTCCTCAGATAGGCCTTTACTTTGTAGCCCAGGTTGGCCTTGAACTTGTGATTCTCCTGGCTCAGTCTCCTGAGAACTGAGGTTACAGGCTTACACCACAGGTCCAGGCTTGCTATTAATTATATTAATGACTGTAGCTAAAGTGGGAGGGAGAGCAAGGAGTGCTGGTGAACTGAGGCGCCTGGATAGATGGGACTGCTGCTCTCCGAGGGGTGAGGGCACCCGAAAAGAATAACCCGATTTGGGGGCGAAGGATGGTAATGTGTGTTGCTTGCCTTGGAGTGTGGTACATTTTCTTTCTGTGATTATCTCAGTTAATCCTCATAAGAATTCTCAGTATTATTTCTTAGGGCTCATAAGGTATGAGCTGAGACAGTTTAATGGGTACTGCTTGTAAGGAGACTTCCTGATGCTAGAATGGTTGGGAAGACCGACATGTTACTGAGACTTGGGGATGTGTCTCCCCCATGTAAATAAAGACAATTTAACATGTTAGGAGATACACAGGAGTCTCATTGTGATGTGCTGTGGTTGATGACTGTATTCTCCCTCTCCTGAAGGATGGGTGGACAATGGGATAAGAAAGAAGCCTGATGTTGGCACCAGCCAAGCCTATGACCCTTCCTTTGCGCTGTACTCCTGGTTTATCCCTGAATACATCACTCCTTTCTAGAGAGCAGGGCATGGAACAGCTGAAAGACAGGGGAGACGGGGAAATGCCAAGTCTGTTCTGGGCAGTAGGGGAGATAAGAAGCAATGATCAGTGGTCTGGAGAGATGACTCAGCAGTTAAGAGCACTGGCTACTCTTCCAGAGGACTCAGGTTCGATTCCCAGTACCCACATGATGGCTAACAACTGTCTGTAACTCTAGCTCCAGGGAATCGGATGCTGTCATCTGGCCTCTACAGGCATTGTATGACATAGGTGCACTCACATACATGTAGGCATAGCACTCGTACACATAAAATAAAAGTTAGAAAGAAGAAGAATGATCCAGCAACCAATAAAAAGATCCCAGGCCAGAGAGTTGGGATGGCCTATGTTCCCACATCATGAACAGAATTGGATATAAGGTCTGTGAAGTTTAGGTGACGGCTGACAAGAAGGGAGAGGAAAGGAACTGGGGATATAGCTCGGCTGGATCCCCATCCTGTACGAACTGGACACAGTTACCTGTAATCTGCAATTCCTGGATTGAGACAGAGGAAAGAACCAAGAGTTCAAGTTCATCTTTGGTGAGTTTGATGCCAGCCTGGGTTGCATAAATTCTTGTCTCAAGGAAAACAATAAAACAAAACAAAGCAAGAAACAGAAGAGAGAGTCCAAGTACAGGAGGAATGAACATGACTGTTCCAGAATTCTTTCTGCATAGCAGGATCACCCTTCTGAGCATGCTTTTGGATTCTTCAGCTGACTTTTTGTACATCTTAATTAAAGTGATTTGCTCCCGTAGAAGGCTGAGAATACACGCCAAGTCTAGGTATGTTGTCTGGGCTTTGGAGTCCAGGAAATCTGTACTCATGTGGGTGTAAAATAAATAGCTCTTTGTCAGTCAATCACTTAGCCTGATTAGAAGGCATCAGGGCCAAGGCCTACTCAATGCTTATTAAGCAAACAGAGTAGTTCCTTGGATATAGAAATGCTTTGCAAAGACTTGAGCAATTAGAGGAATATATGAGGTCTGTAGTAAAGTCACAGCTCACTGTCCCTCTTCCTTAAGGAAATCACTTCACTTACCTTGAGGGTACTTTGTACTGTACGATTTTTTTTTGGAACTGGGAGGATTCTTCTGAATTTAACAAAAATGAAAGCCATGGAATGAAATTGATCTCAATGTAAGAGCAAGGGCTCTGGACTCTGACCAAAATCTGAGAGCTCAGCTAGAGCTTCCAGTAACGCACTATGCCACAGGATCTTGCAATGAGCACCCAAGCCTGGGTCCACTGGAAGAGGGTGGAATTTCCATGTGTTTGTGTTTGTGTGTGTGTTGCGGGGAGGCTGGTGTCAGGGAGAACCCCTTTGGCCTACCACCGCTCTATTTTAAGGTATCTGATCCTAGGCCTGTCTAGTTGCCTCTGGTTGGTCTCTCTCTCTCTCTTTCTCGCTCTCTCTTGTGATCTCTCTCTCTTTCTCTCAGACAGGGATTCCTTGTAGCCCCAGGTGGCCTGGAACTCACTATGTAGATCAGGGGGCCTCAGTCTCATAGCGATCCACTTACCTCTGCTTCCTGAGAACTGGGACTAAAGGAGTGTGCCACCTTGTGCCTAGCTGTTTCCCCCACCCCCACCCCTTCCAAGGTCTCATGTGGATGGGCCCAGGTTGGCCATGAACTCTTCCTTCTGAGTGCTGGGATTATAGGCTTGCATCACCACACCTGGCTCTAGGTTGGTTTTTGACACTTTTCTCTCTCTAGGAGTTTGATCCTTGTGTCACAAGTCTTCCTGACTTAGCCATGTGGCTAAAGCCATGTGCTCAACCAGCAGCTCTTCCCCATTCCTTTCCTGTTTCCCTGTGTCATAACCATTGGGTACCATCACCAGGAGTACAGTTTATGCCATGGGGCAAGCCACTCAGCCTGTCTCTTGCCCAGAGAGAGACTGATTTAGGCCAATGAGCTTTTATTGAAGGGGGAAAGGGTATGTGTGTGTGTGTGTGCGTGCGTGCGTGTGTGTGTGTGCGTGTGCGTGTGTGTAAAATCAAAGGCCAACACGGTATCTTTCTCAATCACTTCCCACCCTTATATTTTCGTTGGGTCTCTCACTGAAACTGGAGCTCATTAATTTGACAAAATTGGCTGGCCAGCAAACCCTAGAGATCTTATCTCTGCCTCCCCAGATCCCTGGATTATGGGCATCTACTGCTGAGACAGCTTTTCTTTCCCCTCAACATGGGTGCTGTAAAACAAACTTAGGTCCCTGTTTGCACAGCATAGCAGGCATTTTACTAATTGAGCCATCTCCCTAGGCCCTTAAGGAGCTTTAGAGAGCCATGGGGACTTCTGGGAAAGAAGATTCTTGGGTTCTTTGACTCCTTTATCAGTAGATAGGAACAGGAAAAGATGTAGCAGTGATCTTGTGACTCTGGATAAGCTCCACTTAGGACAAAACAGGATCACAAACATCAGAGAAAAATCATTCAGTAAACAGATTCTTTGGTGACATTCCTGAGCCATAGGAGGCCTGCTCTTATGCAGGGATTTTCAGTAAAGACCAGCCAACATATTACATTATTATTTAAATCACTGTAAGATGTTGAAATTGAAAACTGCATAGCTCGTACACAACTTCTGGTTGTTTTTCATTGGTAAAAGGTGAAGTGCAACAGTCTTAATCAGTGAACTTGGGAAGATAAATGTTTCATTTCCCAGACTTTATTGTGGATAAACTTTTTTAAGTTTATTACTTGTTTAGAATGAAATCTTATACACTTGCTTGTTTTAAAGTCAGAAAGAGATCTTGAGACTGGAAACTGCAATACTCCACTCATAAACTGGTGAGCATATTCTTAGACCAAAATATCCTCAAACAGCACTCTTCCACTGAACTCCACCTCCAGCAGATAAACATTCCTGAGTGTCCAATAATAATAATTACCCCCTCCAATCTCAGTGCTTTAACTAAACTTGCAATTGTGCGATCTTCTGTTGCATGCCGCCAGCCAGATGCACCCCGAGGGCTACAGGTTGAATAAAATCCTATCTCATAAACATGTCAAAAAGAATCAAACTGAATGTTCCTTTTAAGTGGGTAGCATAATTTCTTGGATCAGGTGAATGGTCAACACATGTAGTCACTATTAATATCATGTATTATATCATGTGATAGATTATTTGCTCAGTTAACACAGACTTCCTGTGAATATTCTGTAAGCTTAAACCAGGTCTTTCCTCTGCTTTAGCCACATGGCTAAGTCAGGAAGACTTGTGACACAAGGATCAAACTCCTAGAGAGAGAAAAGTGTCAAAAACCAACCTAGAGCCAGGTGTGGTGATGCAAGCCTATAATCCCAGCACTCAGAAGGAAGAGTTCATGGCCAACCTGGGCCCATCCACATGAGACCTTGGAAGGGGTGGGGGTGGGGGAAACAGCTAGGCACAAGGTGGCACACTCCTTTAGTCCCAGTTCTCAGGAAGCAGAGGTAAGTGGATCGCTATGAGACTGAGGCCCCCTGATCTACATAGTGAGTTCCAGGCCACCTGGGGCTACAAGGAATCCCTGTCTGAGAGAAAGAGAGAGAGATCACAAGAGAGAGCGAGAAAGAGAGAGAGAGAGACCAACCAGAGGCAACTAGACAGGCCTAGGATCAGATACCTTAAAATAGAGCAGTGGTAGGCCAGAGGGGTTCTCCCTGACACCAGCCTCCCCGCAACACACACACACAAACACAAACACATGGAAATTCCACCCTCTTCCAGTGGACCCAGGCTTGGGTGCTCATTGCAAGATCTTCTAGGAGTATTTGACTTAAAAAATTTTTTTTTTAAATTATTTTTATGTGTGTGAGTGTATTGTCTGCATGTGTGTAGGTGTGTCCATGTTATGCAATGCCCAAGGAGGTCAGAAGAGGGTGTTGGATCCCCTGGAACTGAAATTATAGACAGTTGTCAGCTACCATGTGAGTGTTGAGAATCAAACCCAGGTCCTCTGCTCTTAACTGCTGAGCCATCTCTCCAGCTCCCTAGGAGTATTCGGCTCTTATTGGCAGTGGCTCTTCTCCAGTCAACCAAAGTGTCTGCGGATAGAAGTGGAACATCACATCCTGACAAGCCTTGCTGAGTCACAGCACCCTCCACAGCCTCCCTCTCCTCTGGAGATACAGAACACTCTTTTCTAACAGTCGCAAGCTTGATATTGCCTTTGAATTCTAGTCCAGGCAGGCCTGGAACTCATGGAAACCCTCTTACTCAGCCTTTCAAGTGCTGGGGTTATAGCATGTGCCAGTACACCCAGCTATTGACCAGAATGGAGCCTTCCCTGATCAGGAAACTGCTGAGGCAGGCAGAGCACCAAATCCTAACCACCAGACCCCTAGGGACCATCTAAAGGTGAAGCCTAGGCTGGCCTCGAACTCCTGACCCGACTGCCTCCAGCTTCCGTTTCTTTAGCTTATCCTCCTGGCTTATGTCACTACACCTGGCAGCTTCCATTAGCTTGAAGCTCATTCCTCCTTGAGGAGGAATGTGTCTTTCCTGACACTTCCTTGAGAGAGATTGTGGGTGTCTAGTCTTCAACAGTGAGTGGGCTGGGCCCAGTCTCCCTGCAAACAGGCGGATCCCAGGGAACCCACAGGTGCTTTGTTCGTCTGTTACTCATTCACTTCATTCACTCGCTTGTTCACCTTCTCTTATCTCAAGTGTTTACGCCAGGCGCTTGCTATTCTATGCCGTGGGTTGATGGAATCAAGCAGAATTCTTGCTGGGTGTGGCAATTCAGGGCGGCACTCCTGGGGATTAACTGGGATGATCACAGCAAGAGTTGGCGATCAGACTGGCTCACATGGTGAGATCTTGTCTCAAAAAATCCCAAATAAACAAATCTCAAAGTTGCCATTACGGGGAGTTTTCACGGTAGCAGATACTGAAATGAGAAGAATTTACACTGTAAATGTAGGAAACGGCGATACCATAAAGCAGAAAGGCAGGTGGGGCGCCACATATGTGAGGTCCCCGGAGGCTGAGGTGGGAGGGTCATTCTCAGTTACACAATGAATTGTAGGCCAGCCTGGAAAACATGTGACTTTGTCTTAAAAAACCAACCAGCCCGGGCTGGAGGGAGGTTTGAGGTTAAGGGCACTGGCTACTCTTGCCGTGGAAGACCTGGGTTTGGTTCCCAACACCCACATGACAACTCATAAATTCTCTTCAGGGAAGAATTAAATGAGCAGCAGCATCTTATCCACACTGAGTTTATATCAATCAAGTTTTTCTTAGAACACTGGGGTCAGGTTCTGCTTGTCTAAACAGAACCACATGAGTCCAGTGAGATCTGAATTTTTAAAAATCCCTGAGTATTTCATTTTGTGCTTAAAGACTTAGTCCTTCGTGCCATCTCACAAGGAGTACCAAGTGTGTGCCAGGCTGGATGCTTAGTGCTGAAGGCACACAGAAGAACAGATACAGTTCCCTCAGTCTAAAAGCTAACTGGCCAATGGGAAGGAAGCGAAAAGCAGTCATAGCAGAGTTGCGTTATAATGTAAATCCTTGACATCTATAGGAAAGGTTTTGTCTGGAATGAAGAGTTGTTCAGTCTTTGTGGGGACCGGGTAAATTCAGTAAACACTTCATGGAGAAAATACCACAGAAACCAAATCTTGGGGTCAGCTGGATGAGTCAGCAGGTAAAGGCATTAGCTGCCAAGCTTAGTGATCTGAGTTTGATCCTCAGAGCCCATGTGGTAGAAGAAGAGAGCTGCCTCCCAAAAGTTGTTCTCTGACTGATCTCCACGCATGTACACACACACACATACACACACACACACACACACACACACATGCACACCATAAATAAATGTAAAGCAATTCTTTAATAAAAATATAGTGGGAGAGATGGCTCAGAAGTTAAGAGTGCTTGCTGTGCTTGTAGAGGGCCTAGGTTCTGTTTGCCACACACGTATGGCAGCTCACAACTGCCTGTAACTCCTGTTCCAGGGGTTCTGATGCCTTCTTCTGGCCTCCATGGGCACTATATGCATGTGGTACACTTACATACATGCAGGCAGAACACTCACACATATTTTAAAGAAAGGGAAAGAAAATTAAAACAAAATCAAAAGTGGGAGACGAGTATTTGCTGAGGTGGCGTCAACACAGGGCTTCACCGTGTCCAGGCCAGAAGAACCCCTGGGTGATTCATTCAGTAGCTAAGAGATTAGATAGACCAAGGGCAGGCAGAGGTCCTGTCAGATCTTTTCTGAGAAACAGGGCTGGGTGTTTCAATCCTGTCTGAGCATGACCTGTTTTCCAAAAGGTCAAAAGAAGCTTGAAAAGATGCCATTCCAGAGTGTGGTTGGTGGCACATGTTCCTAATCAGTAAGAGACTGATTAGGAAGACCAGAAGTTCAAGGCCATCTTTAGTTACATAGCAAGTTCTAGGGCATCCTGGGCTATGTTCAAAACTTAACTCAAAAAAAAAAAAAAAAAAAAAAAAAGAAAAGAAAAGAAAAAGAAAAAATCAGTTCCACCTTAAAATTCTAAATGGTCTCTGAGTTCTGCACATTTACAACTTTATGCATGGCAAGGTGTCCCCAGGGCCACTTGTGTGTTGGCATATGACCATTTTCCCCACACAGATCCAGACCACTTTATCTTCCCCTTTCTAGAGGGCTGGTTCCTGAAGGTCACTTGGAGGCAGAGAGTAAAGTTTGACCCAGGCACTCTTTGACCTCGTTGTTTGGTGGCGATTAGTAGAATGAGTTGTCACTGAAAATATGTGCTTTGTGTATTTCAAAGATAAATATTTTTTATCACTAATTAGGGTTGGGCTCACACTCATTTGTCATCTTGCATTGTCAGATTACTTTGTCCTTTCCAACCCAGTGGCCTTAATTAATCTTCTTTTGTCTACTATCTGTTATGCTTTGACTGTAACTCAGGCTGCTGGGGTAATGGGGTCCTTCCTTGAATTTGAAAGCTAAAGCCAGTATCTGGGTTTTGTTCAAGAGTATTCAATACAGTCAATCCAAGAACTAGAACTAGTCTCACCATAGTGAACTTTATAGTTTAATTATTATTATTTGTGTTTTTTTTTTTGAGACAGGGTCTCCTTGTAGCCCCAGCTGGCCTGGAACTCACTATGTAGACTAGCTAGATTGGCCTCAATCTCACAAAGATCTGCCTGCCTCTGCCTTTTAAGTGCTGGGTTTAAAGGCCTACATCACCATGCCTGACCCTAGCTCAGTCTTTTTAAATAGGGTCTCATTAGCCCCTGTTGACCTTGGACTTGCTATGTAGCCAGGGGAGGCCCTAAATACCTGATCCTCCTGACTTACTGGGCTCAGATTACAGAAGTACACTGTCATGCCTGGCTCACAGTAGACCTCAGAAATAGGACAGGGTGAATAGTGAATGCCTCAGTCACATTTTCCTTTTCCTTTTCTTTGTATAGACACTGTCCCATTATGCAGACCAAGCTGACCTTAAACTCACAGATAATCACCTGCCTCTGCCTCCTGAGTGCTGAGATTAAAGGTGTGAGGCACCACTCCTGGCTCAATCTCTCTCTCTCTCTCTCTCTCTTAGATTCTGTTTCATTATAACGCAGGATGTCCTGGAACTCACTCTATAGCTCAGGCTGGACTCAAACCCTTGGTGATCCTGTCTCAGCATCCTGAGTACTGGGATTACAGGCATAAATCACTAGGCCTGGCTCCTATCCACATTTTCCTTCCTTCCTTCCTTCCTTCCTTCCTTCCTTCCTTCCTTCCTTCCTTCCTTCCTTCCTTCCTTCCTTCCTTCTTTACATATATTTAAAAACTATTTTATGTTTTGTGTGTATGAGTGTTTTGCTTGCATGTATGTAAGTGTACCATGTGTGTTCCTGGTGCCCACAGAGTCCAGAGGGTGTTGAGTCCTCTGGAACTGGAGTTACAATTGTGAGCTGCTATGTGGATTCTGGGAACTGAAGCCAGGTCCTCTAAGAGATTAAAAAACTTTTATTTGATTTGTGTGTATGTGTGTGAACCTGCAGAAGCAAAAAGAAGGCATTAATCCCCTTGAACTGGAGTTATAGGTGAACTGCCGTATGGGTGTGGGGAACAGAACCCGGGCTTCTGCAAGAACAGCAAGTGCTTTTAACTTCTGAGCCATCTTTCTGGTTATTTTTCTAATTAATAATTTTTTATGTTTATTTAGTTTTCTGGTGTATGTGTTTGTGTGTGTGTGTGTGTGTGTGTGTGTGTGTGTGTACATGTGTGGAGGTCAGAGTATTCCTTTTGGGAGAGTCAGTTCTCTCCTTTCACCATGGGGGTTCTGAGGATCAAACTCAGACCATTAGGCTTGGTGGCAAGTGCCTTTACCTGTTGAGTCGTCTAGCTGGCCTCTACACACATTTTCTATGATTTGGTTCCATTGGTGATTTCTCTATGAAGTGTTTACTGAATTTATCCTGTCCCCACAAAGACTGAACAACTCTCCATTCCAATGCCCCAACAAGACCTTTCCTATGGGTGTCAGTAGTTTAATTCAAATTTTATTGCAACTCTGTTATAACTCCTTTATGCTTCCTTCCCATTGGCCAGTTCGCTTTTAGACTGACGGAACTGTACTGATTCTTCTGTGTGTCTTCAGGACTAAGCATCCAGTCTGGCATACACTTGGTACTCCTTGTGAGATGACACAAAGGTCTGTCTTCAAGCACAAAATGAAATACTTAGGGATTTTTAAAAATTCAGATCTCATTGGACTCATGTGTTTCTGTTTAGACAAGCAGAATCTGACCCCAGTGCTCTAAGAAAAACCCCTGATTGATATAAACTCAGTGTGGATAAGACGCTACTGCACCGTTAGTTTAGCTTTTCCTCTGAGGAGCAAGAAAAGACTATCATTGTTCAATTTTACATTTAGTTGTTTTTTTTTTTTAGTGCTGGAGATTGAATCTAGGCCCCTGTGCAGCACACTAAGCAAGTAGTCTATAGACACAGCCTTATTTTAATACCAGAATTTTAATAGCAGAATGTCTTCTGAAACATTAATGCCCTCTGATTAAAAAGTTCAAGGATTGCCTTAATAAAATAAAGTATGTATGTATGTATGTATGTATGTATGTATGTGTATGTGTGGGTTCATGTGCCATAGCAAGATTATAGAAATCAGAGGGCAACTTGCAGAAGTGAAGTCTGTTCTCTCCTTCTGTCATGTGGGTCCTGGAGACTGAACTCTAGCCATCAACCTTGCAGCAAGCCCCTGTACTGAATGAACCCTCTCGCTGGCCTCTTTTTATTGTTTGAGACAGTGTCTTGATATGTAGCCAAGACTGGTCTTGAACATTCAACTTCATCTTTTTGAGTCCTGTGATTATAAACAAACAGGGCCAAACACTCCCTCCAGCCATTCTGAAGAAGGTATTTGAATATCCATAGGCCCAAGATGGGAGAAGACAATACAAGGCAGGCCTTGTGGGTGGAGATTTCAAATTGTTCTAGATCCTAACTTCAGGGTAATTCAATTTGTAGTTGTCTTTCTGGTAAATGGCTCTGATGGGCCAAGATGGTAAGTGAGAGACTAGGAAAGGGAGTGTTAGGTCAGGATCCAACCTCTTGTCTCTGGCTGGCTTTTCTTGCTTCAGCTGGCCATGGCTGGTTATTTCACCTACTTCTAACAAAGACTTTTTACTGATCATAGTCAGGTCAAGCTCTCAAATGAGCTCAAGGCAAGAATAAATACAGCCCCTGGGAGCATGCCCATTAAAAACACCTGCGGAGCTGGCTGTGTGGTGCATGCCTGCAATCCCCGCACTCAGGAGGCTGAGGCAGGTGGATTTACAGTTTGAGGCTTCCTTGGGCTATATAGTGAATTTAGGGTCAGCTTGGGCTATTTAGAGAGACCCCTGACAATCAGTCAACCTACCCAAAAAGCAAAAAGGAAACTAAAGTAAATACACTTGCAGCAAGATTACAGTAGCCTCCAGACCACAGCAGTCTCATGTCCAAAATCCTGGGGTTTCAGGACTCAGAATGTGACTCACCACCCCTAATGGGATCTCTTGCAGCATTGTGCAAGTGTTTTACTATTTCTGCAGCCCAACTAGCTGAGGCCAGGGAATGAGATAAAGTGTATAAATAGTCTTCTGTCGGTTCAGGTCAGGCCAAGCCTTGACACCTAATGAGTTATGCAATACCTTGTGGTTTGGGGAGCTTCTTGAATTTCAGAATTGTGGATAAGGACTAATAGACTCTTATCCTCTCCTTGCCTCAGAGGCTCCTTTTCTTCTTCCTATTCAGCTGTAGTTGACAATTTCCAGCATTAGAATCTTTAGAAAGACATGTTAACTCACTGTCCCCTGGATGCCTCTTAGTATTAGAAGGTTGAGCTTTTAGCTTGAAAAAAAATTAACTTTACACGTTGATAATTAAAATGGATTATGGGGGGCTGGAGAGATAGCTCAGCATTTAAAAGCAACTGGGAGGATCAAGGTTCTATTCCCAGCATTGTCCTTAACTTCAGTTCCAGGGGAATCAGATGTCTTATTCTGACCTCCAAGAGCACTGCATGACACAGGTGCACTTATATACATATAGGTAATACACTCACACACATAATTTAAAAATAATAAATAAAATTAAAAAAAGGATTATGGAAGTTTTTCAGCTAGTTTGTAGAAAAATTGCAAGTTCCAAGAATGTTTTTAATTTTGGAGACAAGAGGGAATGGAGAGAACTTGTCCAGCATGAGTGTCCACTCTAGGTTAGGATAGACACTGGACAGAGAGGCTGCAGGCTTTGTCTTTGGAGGAAGTGCTTATGTCTGGGTGATAGAAAGCTAGAGTTATAAAAGCCAAGGGGCTCTTGTCTCAAATGATGAGAAGTCATCAAAAGTTTTGGGCAGAGACAGATGGTATGGCAATGGGGACCGTGAACTGTGCTGTTCGCTGAGCTTACCAGTCTCTTCCAGCATTTAGAGCTGTGTCCCAGACTGCAGACATCGTTCAGTGGTAGAGTCTTTGCACGGCACAGGGAAGGCGGTGGGTTCCATTCCCAGCTGCGAGATGGAGCCCTGTCCTGTTTACTTTTTCACTTGAATTGTGCCTTCCAGTTTCCCCCTGACGATACCCCATTCCTCTCTCAGGATCCAGTGCGAATGTCACCTGCCTTGTGGAACCCTCTGCCTGCCCTCTATGGTGGCTGTTAACTGTGACCACCCCCCTACAAACCTTTGCATGTTCTTTCATTGCATGCTTCTCTTGCCTCAGCCTCCTGAGTGCTGAGACTTACAGGGGTGTGTGCACCATCACCGTCTTCAATAAATGTTACTAGTCAATTATCAGATGGAGACAAGAGAAAAGTTTACTGGGCCACATATTACCAGGCCAACGCAGTATATTTACAAGTACTATTTAATCTTCAGGTCGCTCTGAGTTCTGAGTCTGCCTATCTTTCTTTTTAACTTTTTCCCATGCATAAGACCTGCCTCCTTAAAGTCATATATCTGGGGATTGACATTAGTTATCAGAATAATTGAATTTTAGAGCTTATCAGCCATCAAGCGGTGTTTCCAACCTGAGATAACCAGAGGGCCCTGGCTTCCTCAGCACCTAATGAGAATCCTCAAGCTCTGTTCAGTATTTAATGGACGCCTAACAGAAACATTTATCAATGGGAAGAGGGTAAAGGATAAGGAATGATACTTTTTTTTTGTTGTAGTTTTCCTTTCAGTAGAATGGTATTTACCAGGTGTGACGGTAGTAGCAAGCTGGCCTTCTTGCAGAAAGATGAACTAACATATATAGTCTCCTTCAGAAAAAGGTTTACAAAATGCAAAGAACATAGGTGAGTGATGAAGGTGTCTTCCTAACGCATTCCAGCCATTTAGGGTTATGTTATGCTGTGGTCTCACCAGGGCCAAATAAAGGCCAAAGGATTCAGAAAATTGTCTGTAGTCACAGTTAATATTTAGTGATTGAGCCAAAATTGTTACACAGGATTTTGACTTCTAGCCCAGCTCTTTTATCCCAACAGGCACCCTGCTTTCTATATCTTCTAAGGCTTCTAAAATGATTGCTCTTTATAATTCATTTATTTCTCTTATTATTATTTTTGTATTGATGATTGAACCCAGGGCCTTGAGCAGGCTAGGCAAGTGCTCTTCCTCTGAGCTTCATCCCTAGCTCTTACCCATTTCTTTAACATCATATTGACCTGGTCAGTCACTGCTATTGTGTTCACAGAGCTCATGGTTCAGATGGGGAATCTGGTCATAGGGCAGCCTGGGCAGCGAGCAATAGAAACTCTTCTTTATTTATTTTTAAAAAGTATTTATCTATTTGTGTGTGTGTGTATAATGTATGTATGCATGCATGTTTATATGGGAGGGTGCACACTTGCCAAAGAATGCTCACAGAGGTCAGGGAACTATCTTGGGTGACTTCTACCTTGTTTTTGACGTAGCGTCTATCTTGTTTGCTGTGTACTGTATATTCCAGCTTCTGGGGGATTCTCAGGTCCTCAGCTGCCATCTCTAACAGTGTTGGGATTTACAGACATGTGCCACTATGTCCAGATTTTACCCGGATTCTGGGGATTGAACTTGGGTTATCAGGCTTGCTTGACAGTTGCCTTTACCTGCTGAGCCATTTCCGTGGCTCTAGAAAGCCCTCTTGAATAGGAGTCAGGACTTGCAGTGAAGGTCTGACCACTACCAGGGCGCTGGGACCAGGGCCTCATTGGCAGAAGCCTTCGTCTCCTTTATCTCTTAACATTTTGGAGTCTTTGTCCCTGTCTCCTCCCTTTTTCTTGAGACAGGGTCTCCCGTATCCCAGGTTGGCCTCAGACTTGCTCGCTAGCTGAGGATGACTTGAACTTCCGATTCTTCCCCTGCACTACTCACATGCTGGATTACAGGCAGGCATCGCCTACCCTGTGTATCTGGTGCTGAGGCTTGGACTCAGGGCCTTGTGCATGTCAGGTGAGCACACTGCCAGGGGAACTGTATCCCCAGCCCTATTTCCTCCCTCCTCACTCTTCTGAAAATTGACTTCCTCTAACTCTCAAGTCCACAGGTTGGGGTACAGGGTTGGTGTTGGTTCTGGGCCATCTACTAGAGAATCAGCTCAAAGGGAGAAAAGCTTGTTTCAGTCTACAGCCTCAGAGGTTTTAATCTGTGGTGGGCTGGTCCTGTTGCCTCTGGGCACGTGGTCAGATATGTGCTCTGAGACACGGAGAGTATGCTGGCTGAGAGCATGCTGTGGGGCAAGGTTGTTCGCCTTATGGTGTTTAGGAAGCAAAGAGAGACACGGGATAGGCTGGGCCCCGTGTCTCTCTCAAGGGCTTGCTCAGGGGCTGGAGAGATGGCTCAGTGCTTAAGAGCTCTGGCTGCTCTTGCAGAGGACTTGGGTTTGAGTCCCAGCACCTACATGGCAGTTAACAACCATCCATAACTCCAGTTCCAGGGAAATTTGACACCTTTTCTGACCTCCGTGGGCATTGCACAACACCAATGCACTTACGTACGTGCAGGCAATGCACTCGTACACACAAATAAAAATAACACATTTAGAAAAGGACGCCCTCGGATTACCCAAATCCCTCCTACTTGGATCTGCCTCTTCAGCGTCCCACCGCCTCCTGTTAGCGCCACAGGCTGCTGATCAAGATTTTAACACATCATGTTCGGAAATATTTCCATATCACAGCAGGGAATGTGTGGGGCACCAGTTAGAAAAAAGACACAACTTGGATTTGCACTGAGTCATGAAATAAAAGCCACGGAGGTTCAGGGCAGGAGTGTGGGGAGAGGGCCTCTCAGCATACCACTTCTGCAGGCCCAAGGCAAGAGAGGAAGGTGCCATTCAGAAAACTCCATGAATATAGGGTCCTACCCTAAGACACACTACAGTCAAACTGTTGAAACACAAAGACAGGTGAATGTGAAACCAGAAAGAAGCAATTCATCACATGCAAGCAGTCCTCAATGAACCGACTGGCGGATTTCTCAGCAGAAGCCTTCCTTAGCAGCTGGAAAGCAGAGTCAGAGAAAGGAGAAAGGAGGGGACAGACAGGAGGAGAGGTGTGCATTGGGGTGGAGCTGGGCTGGTGGGGACGTGGGCTGGGCTGGTGGGGAGGTGGGCTGGGCTGGAAGGTGTACAGGGGCAGGATCCCAAGCAGGGAAGTGAAGACACTGAGTAGGGACACATAACCAGACTTCATTCTTTATTTAATTTTGGGAGGTGCTGGGGATGAAACTGTGACCGTCGCCATGCTAAGCGGTGCCTTCTCACTCAGCCCTAAGCCTTGACCGCACTTCTCTGCTAAGGGAGAGTCTGTAAAGATAAACTATCCATGAAGGAAATGCTCAACAAATGTAAAATGAGCCACATGGGATTCTTTTCTTTTTTTTTGAAGTGTGTGTGTATGGGGTGTGTGTGTCCTGTTAGATAGCCCAGGCTGGCCCCATTCTGTGACCTCCCTGATGTATCCTCTTGAGAAGCTGGTATTATAGGCACACAGCACTGTGCTTGGGTGAGTTCAGTTTTTTTCTTTTACATTTATTTGTGTAGCTATTTTTTGTACGTGCTTGCATGTGTTACAGAGTGTCTGTTGAGATGAGAGGCAAAGTTATGAGAGTTGGTTCTCCCTTCTACCATGTGAGTCCTGAGGCCTGAACTCTGGTCATCAGGCTCGGTGGCAAAATGCCTTTTCCTGCTGAGCCATCGCAATGGCCCGAAATCTATTTTTTCTTAAGACTTACTGTTATTAATATGTGTGTGTGTGCGCAAGTGTATGCAGATTCCCCCAGGGGCCAGAGGCATCAGAGTGCCCTGGAGCTGGAGTTATAGGAAATTGTGAGTTACCCAACGTGGGTGCTGGGAATTGAGCTAAGGTTCTCTGGACCAACACTGCTCTCAGCCACTGAGCCATCTCTTCAGCCCCAAGTTCTGTTTTTTTTTTTTTTTTTTTTTTTTTTTTTTTTATTGGCATAAACTATGTACTTTGTAATTACATTCTCATGAAAGAAAATATTAGGCCACATATATTTACCAGTTAGACCTTCCAAAGTGTTGAGGGCAGGGAATTGAAGTGTCTAGTACAAACCCACGTACCATCTGCTGCTTTCTTCTGAAACAGTTTTGCTCCCAATCAATCAGTAAAAAGACTTGTTCTCTGTAGAATGGAGGGAAAGCCATCACTCAGTAGTGTGCTGGTGGCTCTGCCAGGATGCCAGCTGTCACCAGGCCTGCACAGGTGAGGGCTGACTCTACTCTCAGTTTGGCTCTCTGACTCGAGAGAAAAGTGGTAGTCCTGTTGGATTTGGTTGTTCCTCCCCACTGTTCTGATGTAACACACCGCTCAGTCTACACTGTCTATAGTACACTATCCTTTTAAAGTAATACTAATTGATTTGTACTACTGAGAGTAGTTATTTGGTATGAACTATCTGTTGGAGGTGGCAAATTGTAAAGTGTATTCCAGTTTCCCGATTATGATGAGAAATATTTTTCAATATTTCTCAGGGGCTGGAGAGATGGTTCAGTGTTTAAGAGCATTAGCCCCCACATGGCAGCTAACAATCATCTTTAATTCTAGTTCCGGGGGATCCTATGCCTTCTTCTGACCACTGAAGGCATTGCATGACATAGGTGCATGTATACACATGCAGGCAATACACTTATGCATATTTAAAAAAAAGCTACCCATCCATCTTTCTGTCCATCTGTCCGTCCATCCATTACAATTCTAAGTGTACAGTAATGAGACTTTTGCTTTGGTGTGATTTTGAAGAGTTTTGGAAGCCCTTCTGTTTCTCCCACAGCAGCCACAGGCCAAAAGTCCCGTGGTAGTCTCATCTTTTCTCCGTGCACCGAAGGTCACCACTAAAATGCAACTTATGCTGTAGCAGAATTGTCCATACCACAGCCGCCTCAGTCAGCTCAAGCAAGTAGAGTTATTGATTTGGCCCCTGTCTCTGTGAGCATTCTGTTACCAGATGCTCCTTCTCCAGGCGGCAGACATTCCCACATTTCTGGTTGGTCCGATTCCGCTTTCTCTCAGACCTTTGCTTGATGGCTAAGGTGAGAAGGTGCTGTCGTGTGAAGGTCTCCATCATAACCCTGTGAAGAGTTACAGGTGATGAGGTGGGATTGTTAGATGACTAATCCCACCATGCATTAAAGGATGCAGGAAAATGGGTTGCAGGAGAAGTGGCTGCTGCACTGCCGAGGTCTCTCTGGCTGTCCCTGTCCCACCGTATGCCTCTCGTCCTCTTTACATTCCCTCTCTACCTGTCTACCCTGGGAGGATGGAGCACGAGGCCCTCGCCGGAAGCCAACACCATGCTCTTGGGTTTTAGAACCAGAAACTCAAAATAAAACTCTTTTCTTTGTTACCAGCCTTATGTATTTTGTTACAGAAACAGAAAACAGACCAAGACTTCTGGCCAAAGCTTTACTGTATCTGAGGGGAACCTGCTCTCGTTTAGCAGCCTCAGATTGGTAGCTCATGCCCAGCAAGGCTTTTTCTCAGAAGTTTGTTTAGATTTTCTATAGACCTGGTATACAGTGGGCTCCAGAGGCACAGGGTCCTGAAGAGGCTGGCTTGGGAAGGGGAAGCATAAGGAAGACTGCAGATGGAGTCACAGAGCATCTTTGGATCAGAGAAGAGCCTACATCAAAACGAACTGGGGTGGGATAGCTCAGTTTGTAATATTCTTGCCACGCAAGCATGAGGACCTGAGGTTGGATCCCCAGTGCCCACATAAGGCTGGGCATAATGACATGTACCTGTAATTTCAGCACTGGAGAGGCAGAGGCAGATGGATCCCTGGAGTTCTAGTGACCTAGCCGAATTGATGAGCTCCAGGATCAAAAAATAAAGTGAAGAGTGATGAAGGAAGATACCTCACATTGACCTCTGGTCTATGAAACACAGCAGCATGCACAGAGGCACGAACATGTATATGTACCACACACACAGGTGAAAAAAGGCAACACACAACCACAACACTAAAAACCAGTGGGGATGGCACATGTCTGTAGTCTCAGCATCTTAGAGGCTAAGGAAGGATGGGTGAGCCTGGGCTGCATGCGGAGACTCTGTCCCAAGCAAAGCACGATGTAATGCAACAAAACAAAGTCGAAATGACAAAAAGCAAATGGGGAAGGAGAGGGCTTCCGGTGGCAAGGAGGCGGGGCAAGTCGCTCTCCTGCTCCCTCAGGTCTGGATTCATCCTACACAATCATTCCCCACATGGAACTCTGAGGCAAGGCTCTGTCTCACGTTTAGAATCATCTACAGTTGTGCACAACATAGGAGAGAAGTTGGCTGGGAGCCTGATGCTCCCGGTCAGGAGGTTGTGGTCCTCGCCCCCGTCCTCCCCCTCCTCTTCTGCAAGCAGTTTATGATGTTTCTTCCTTCTGCCCTTTCTCTGCCTCTGTCTCTCTCTCTCTTTTTGAGACATGTAGCCCAGACTGGCCTGGGCTTCTGATGCTCCTGCCTCTACTTCCCGAGTGCTGGGATTAGAGTTATTTGCCCCTACACTTGATTTATGTGTGTGGTGCTGGGATTGAACCCAAGGCTTCAGGCATGCCAGGCAAAGTCTACCAGTTAAACTACATTCCCACCCTCTTTTTGTTTATTTGTTTGAGTGTGGGCTACTGTGGCCCAGGCTGGCATTGAACTGGTAGCAATCCTCCTGCATTAGACTCCCAGTTGCCAGGACTGTACCATGAGCCACCATGCCCAATTTTATAAGGCTTCAACATCCCCTTTTCTCAGCAGCCCTTTGAATTTCTTTTCACCTCTTGAGTGTTCCGTGCTGGTTCTTTTGCTTCAGTCTTTTGAACACTGATATCTACCTGGCTTTTTAAAAAATTGGTATTATTA
The DNA here is from genome assembly GCA_035773235.1 of Eospalax fontanierii. Classification (NCBI taxonomy): domain Eukaryota; kingdom Metazoa; phylum Chordata; class Mammalia; order Rodentia; family Spalacidae; genus Eospalax; species Eospalax fontanierii. The sequence goes on from CM069547.1 coordinate 10,569,144, forward strand.
TTATTACTATTACAATTATTATTTTCTATTTCTGAAACAGGGTCTCTCTGTAACCCCAGCGGACCGAGAATTTGCAATGTAGACCATACTGGACTTGATTTTACAGAGATCTGCAGGCCTCTGCCTCCTGAGGGCTGGGATTAAAGGCATGTGCCACCATACCCGGCCTATTTTTATTTGTGGGTATGAGTGTATGTGTCTGTGTGAATGTATGCCACACGTGTATCCTTGGAGGCCAGAAGAAGGTGTTGAATCTCTTGAAACTGGAGTTACTTGTGCTTGTGAGTTGCTGTCAGTAGACGCTGGGATCTGAACTGGGTCCTCTGGAAGGACAGTAAGTGCTCTTAACTGCTGAGCCATCTCTCTTACCCTTGGCCTGATTGATTTGAAGACTGAGGAAATCTCCATTTTCCCTCTGTTCTTCAATTTTAGTTATCAAAGCACTGAAGCATTTGGTTTGAAAGCAAAATAAAAAGCAAGCAAGAGGCCAAATTATGCCATCCATAGATGGAATCTGTGTGTGTGGTTCAAAAAACTGAGTTAGTTCACAGGAAGAAAATGATACAGATCTCTCAGAATAGATAGAGGATAAGAATAGGTCAACATTTTCAGCCTCTCAACCCTGTCATTGTCCCTTTAAAACTCTTACTGCCGGTGTTTGGTGATACTAGTGTGAAGCCATGAGTTCTGAGTTTGCACTCTAGGTGAGGTAACAAGCTTATATTGGAGTAAGTGTGGAGGAACGTCATGTGTTCTTTAACAACGAGATAAGGCAGAGTCTTAACCTTTAGTCCATGTTCATTTCTTTAAATCAAGGTGGATAGATCACTAGGTTTTGGAAGAATGTTTTTTGAGCTATTCTTTCTGCTCCAAAGCTGGAAGAGCTTGAGACAATGTTATGGTTTGAATGTGAAATGTCCCCACAGCTTCATGTATGTGAACACTTGGTCCCAGATGGTGACACTATGTTGGGAGGTTGTGGAACCTTTAAAAGGTGGGGCCTAACTGGAGGAAGTGGGTTGGTGGCCATGGTATGGAACTTGGGGGTTATGGCCTGCCTACCTTTGGCTGAACTGTCTCTGCTTCCTGGGTTGCTAAGCCATAGCAGGCTGTGTTGCCAGCTCCTGTCTCTGAGGATGCCAGGCACCAGGCCTTCCCTGTCCTGGCACACTATTGTTCTCATTTGCATCTCTGTTGCTGTGATAAAACACTGACCAAAAGCAACTTGGGGAGGAAAGAGTTTATTTCAGCCACATAGTCTCCTTTTAATTTAAAAGTTGTTACTTAAAAGAAAGTATTTTATTACTTTAATTTTACGTGTATGGCTGTATTGCCTGCATGTATGTAAGCACACCTGTGTTGTGCAGTGCCCACAGAGGTCAGAAGAGGGTGTCGAATTCTCCTGGAACTGGAGTTATGAACAGTTCGTAGCTGCTACGTGGGTGCTGGGAATCGAACCCAGGTCCTTTTCAAGAGCAGTCAATACTCTTAATCATGGAGCCATCTCTCCAGCCCCTTTTATTGTTTTTTTTGAGAAAATCACAAAATGTGTTTTGGTCACATTCCTCTATCTGCACGTCCCTGCAAACCACCCTACCTGATTGTTTTTTTTTAAGGCCTATGGAGTCTAATTTGTATTCTCAAAGGCTCTTCAGTGTGAGTTCACCCCCTGGGACATGGTCACTCACCCAGCATCACCCCCTTAAAGAAAACTGGCTCCCTCTTCCCCAGCACCTATCCATTGCCCATAGTTCTCAGCTGGGGTTGGGGCTTTTTGCACACCTCCCACCTCTATGCGGGCATTTGTCTGGCTAACATAGGTCTTAGCAGACAATAGCTGTGAATTCATAGGACTTCTGTCTGGAAAACTCTGTTTCCTTATTGTCATCCAGCATCTCTGACTCTTATAATCCTCCTTTCTCTTCTGCAACGACTCCCAAGCCTTGGGAAGCAAGAGCTCGATTTCGGTGTCTCATTCAGGGCTAAGCACGCTGCAGTTTCTCATTCTCTACGTGCTGACCAGCCATCTTCTGAAGGAAGCAGCTTGTGTGGTGAGAGGTGGGAGATGCATTGATCTCTGGGTGTAATGATGAGTCATCAGGAGCTGGCTTAATACTATGCTTATTTATTTAGCAGAATAATAGTAGTAGGTTCTCCCCTATGGCCTGTGACCTGTCCACCACAGGCTTCTAGCCTGATATCAGTGCCAGGTATGGGCTCCATCTTGTGAAGTGGGCTTTAAATCCAATCAGAAAGTCCTATTTGTGTCTATATACTCATGGGTGTGGGGCCGGTCCACTGAGGCTTGGGTGATCCGTCAGGGGCTAAACCCTGTCTCCCTCAGAAGCCAACTGTCAGTAGAAACTCAGCTAGGAATGGGGGTTCACGACCTCTCCTCCCCCGCACGCTGGAATGTTGCCTGGTGTGGTCTGTTGCCGTGTTGAGTTCATGAGTTCAGTGGTTCTGTCATGTTCAGATGACACGGTTTCATTCTGCTCTGCAAAGACATTTTCTTAACCCCCAATACGGTCACACACAGATTCTGGAGCATGGGCGTATCTTTTGGGTCGCCTCCTAACCCACCACAGCGTCTAATGTATGCATCTAGTCCTGCCAAATGAGAGTCAGCTCCACCTCTTTGGTCATACAGGAAGAGAAAGAAGACGCAAGCAGGAGGCTCCGGGCATTAACAGGAGACAGATGTGCACGGTCTACATTCCGAAGTGACTTCTGGATCGGCTTTTTCTCAACAGTGTTTGAAGGAGCTTCTGCAGTTTGGATCTTAAGCATCCTCTGAGGGTCCATGTGTTAAAGACTTAGTCCCAGCTTGGTGCTGTAGAAAGGTGGTAGGGTCTAGCAAGAGGAAGTTAGGTTGTTGGGCTCATCTTCTAAGGGTTTTGTGAGACCCTAGTCTCTTCTTTTCCCTCACGTTCTGGCTTCAGAGATATCTTTTTGCTCTTCATGGTGCTTCCTGCTGTGATCTGCTTCTTCACTGCAGGCCACGTGACTTGGGGCTAAGTGTACATGGACCACAGACCCACATGCATTGGCCAACTAGACACAGACTGAAACCTCTAACATTGTGAGTCCAAATAAACCTTTTTACTTTGTGGGTTTATTATCTCAGGTGTGTGCTATAGTAACTGAAAACTGACAACATAGGCCTCTCTGGGGCCCTAAATGGGGTTTTTACTTTATTTTTATTTCATAATAAATGTGAAGTCAATATATAAAATGTTTCTTACCTTCTCCCCTCAATGAAGAATTTTAGAAGTTAGAAATAAATAAAACAGAAGCAAAACTAAGTCACTAATATTCCTACAACTTAGAGTAAGGGCTCTACACCTTTTCACACTGTGTGTATGTATGCGTGTGTATGTGTGTGTGTGTGTGTGTGTGTGTGTGTATGTGTACATAGTTATGAGTATGTGTGTGAAGGCTAGGGATTGATATCAGGTGTCTTCCTCAGTCACTTCTAATTCATTAAAAAATATTTTTGTTTCATTTATCTTCTGTGTGTGTGTGTGTGTATGTATTTTTGTGTGAGCACATGTGTGCCATGGTGCTCCAGTGGAGGCATGAGGACAACTTTGGAGTCAATTCTTTTCTTCCATCTTTACATGAGTTCCAGGCATTGAACAGAGGTCATTGGGCTAGTATGGCAAGCGTCTTTACTCACTGAGCCATCTTTCTAGCTACTTTGTTTCTTGGGACAGGGCTTATGTGCTAGAGAGCTTTAGTTGTCAACTTGACACACCTGGGTTGAGGGAGCCTCAGTTGGGGAATTGCCTCCTTTGGATTAGCCTGTAGCCGTGTCTGTGGGGTATTTTCTTGATTGTTGAGTGATGTGGGAGGGCCCAGCCCACTGTGGGTGGTGCCACTCCTGAGCAGCCTATTCTGTATTATATAAAAAAGCAGGCTGAGCATGGGTCAGGGGAGCAAGCCAGTAAGCAGCATTCCTCCATGGCCTGTGCTCCGGCTTCTGCCTCCAGGTTCCTGCCCGGAGTTCCTATCTTGGCCTCTATCAGTGATGAACTGTGACCTAGGAGATGTAAGTGAAATAAACCCTTGCCTCCCCAAGTTAGTATTGGTCAGAGTGATTTGTCACAGCATTTGAGGCAAACTAGGACAGAAATTGGTACCAGGATCGTGGGGTATTGCTGTGACAGACCTGCTCTTGGTGTTTTGGGAAGGATTGTAAGAGCATTTGGAACTTTGGGCTAGAAAAGCCTTTGAGTAGTTAGAGTTTGTTGCTGTGGAGCTCGGAACAGTTATGCTGAAAGAGTTGTGGACGATGGGCACCTGGCTTGTGAAGCTTCAAAGGGAAGCGGAGACTACCAGGACTGTCTGTGTGATGTTGTGAACTGAGAATCTGTGGGCTCTGGTCGCTGGGGCTGAAGAACCAGCTGTGATTAAGAAGAGACCAGAACCTGGAGTGAAACCTTTGCATTACTGGGACAACTGATGCTGGTTAGCTGGAGCTGAAAAATCAGCTGTGGTAAAACCTGGGAAGAATTTCCTGAGGGTCAACACACAGAAGCTGGGGTCCAGAGGGGGCCCAAGCCCCCATCTCAAGCTGGTAGCAGGACTTGGTAATATTTCAGAGTCTCCTGCATGGTTCTGGTATTGAAAGTGTGATGGGGTCACAGAGGGCAGCTGAGGCTTGGCACCCTGAGAGGCCAGGAAAGGCCAGCAGTGAAAGTGCTCCATCGGTTGTAGTGAAGACCCCAGGATTGCAGGGGTCATGGAGAGGATCTGAGGCCAGAGGAGCCCATTGGTGAAGGTGCAGCCTCCGTTTCAGTGGAGACCCCAGCTTTTTGGAGATGCCAGGACCATGGAATGAGCACCAAGGACAGCAGCAGGTGTGGCGTGGAGCCGGCCGGGGCCTGGGAGATGTGCTGTGTGCACTACGGACGGCAGAGCCAGAGAAGTGGAGCTGCTGAAACCCACTGTAGCTCAAAAAATGGTGAGTGAATCCCAGAGGTCCAGCCTTGGGTTATTTATTGAACTTAGATTTTGCTTTCAGGTGTGCCTAATTCTTCCTTTGAAATAAGGCAGGACTTAGCTTGTTTTGGATTTTAGAAGAGCGCACAGTTAAGAGACTTTTAGAAAAGACGGTGAACTTTTAAGTGTTTGGATTTTTAGAGAACTGGGGCTTTTAAGGTTGTACTGTCTTATGTTGGGATATTAATGTTAACATCATATCTTGGAGACAAGAACTGGAAAGGTTAAGATTTAATGTGATGTGTTTTGTGTGTCAAGTTGACAAGCGGTCGATTGTACTGGATAGCTTTAGTATGAACTTGACACACCTAGATTGAGGGAGCCTCAGTTTAAGCAGTTGCCTCCATTGGGCTAGCCTGTGACCTTGTCTGTGGGATATTTTGTGATGTGGGAGAGTCAAGTCCACTGTGAGCTGCTCCACCCCTGTGAGTGAAATAAACCCTTTCCTCCCCAAGTTATTATTGGTCAGAGTGCTTTGTCATAGCAATTGAGGCAAACTAGGACAGCCTCTCACTGAACCGGAAGCTCACTGATTGGTTAGATGACTGACCATCTCTAAAGATGCATCTCTCCCCTTCTCCCTACCACAGCACCAGGGTTATAGCTACATCTGGTTTTTACATGGGTACTGGGGATCTGAATCAGGGCTGGATGCTTATGCAACAAGCACTTTAACAACTGTGCTATCTTCCCAGCCTCAGATTTTTTTTTCTGTCTACGCTGTCATATTTAAATTATATTTTTCCAGCAAAGGAAATCAGACTATAACACTCAATTTTGTGACATAATATTTTTACTTTTCATAATAAGAATATATTTCTATATTAAACATAGCCCTTTTCCAATATTATTTACTAGAGTTTCACCTAATAGCTGTATATTGCCAATATTCATTTAACCAATCTCTCACATGCTGTACTTGTAAGTAGTCTCCGACTTCTGCTGTTTAAAGCATGAGACAATGAATATTCTATTCTGGCATTTTTTTGCACTTGTCTTTGCTTTCCACAATAAGTTACTAGAAGTTACAAGGTGCCAAGATTTATGCTTGTATTAGTTACGTTTCTTTTGTTGTAATAGATTAACTTGTCATAAAAAGCAACTTAGAGGAGAAAGGGGATTATTTTAGCTTACAGTTCCTGAGAAATAGAGTCCGTTGTGGCAGAGGACATGGCAGCTTTCAGAGAAAGCATGGTGGCAGGAGCCGGAAGCTGACTGATCGCATTTCCACCCACCCAGACATCAGGAGCAGAGAGCAAGAACAGGAAGTGGGGCCTATCAAACCTCAAACCTGCAGTGACTTATCTGCTCCAGCAAGACTGCCTGGTGAAGGTTCTAAAACTTCCCCAACCCGTGTCTCTAACGGGCAACCAAGTTTTTGCATACATGAGCCAAGGAGGACATTTCTCATTCAAACCACAACAATGCTCTTCAGGCTTTAATAGTCATTTCAGAAAGGCGTCTTGTGAGCTCACAACAATGAAAAGTTAATAAGATTTCTGGGAGGAATGATATCTCTAAGTTCTCTCCTAGCTTTAAAATTTGGTTAATTCTGGAATTTCTAGCTATAGGAAGTGTCCAAACTGTACTAGGGGAAGAAAGGAACTCAAAGGCAAGGTCATGGAGGATCTCAAGAGCTTCAAGAACTGTAGAGCCTAGAGGTCCGTAGGGTCCTTGGAAAGTGCCAAAGATTGAGAGAAGAAGCAGAGAGGGGTGTATGGTCAAGGTCCTAAGTTCTTTAGTGTTTGGGGTTGATCTGGGGCTTTAGTTCCGACCAGACGCGAGCAGGGGAGAGATCCTCTCTCTGCTTCCTCAGCTTCTCCTGTTCAGGAGTTGTGTTTATTTCATCATCTCTGTGTTGTTTTGTGTTTCCTGTATGCCAGCTGCTTTTTTCGATATCTTACATTCCAATCCTCTAATTTGCATAATACCAAAGGCTAGCCAATCACAGACTGGCTGAGAGCCTTCATGCTGTGCAGGCAATTTCATCGAGCAGCCTATGGGTGTTGCCTTTTGTTTTGGTTAGCGTCTCCATTGCTAAGATTAAAAACACTGGCCCAAACTAGCTTGGGGAGGAGAGAGTTTAGTTCACCTTCAGCTTACAGTTCATCACCAAGAGAACCACGGCAGGAGCTCTAGACAGGAAGTGAAGCACAGACCCTGGAGGAACATTGTTTACTGGCTTGCTCCTCTGGCCTGTGCTCAGTCTGCTTTCTTATATGACCCAGGACCATCTGCCCAGGGGTGGCACCACCCACAGTGGGTTGGGCCCTCCCACATCACTCCACAATCAAGAAAATGCTCCGCAGACAGTTCCACAGACCAGTCCAATGGAGGAAATCCCTCGACTGAGGTAGGTGTGTCAAGTTGACAACAGCAACTAACCAGCATATCTTTATATTGAATGCTCATCATGGTCCAGTCAAGTTGTGGTCGGCATAGCAAGGTACCATGGTGCCAAGCACATCACTTTTCACATGAAGAGCTGCAGTATGTGGGTAGGCATGGCAAACTGTGGACAATTTCTAGTAGACTCTTGAAATTCCTAATTCAGGGCTAGAGACTCATTAGGAAGGTCTAATATTAAGTAGCCAAATGGTACCCCAGATCTAAAGTGAGGTGAGGTAATGGGAATGAAGAAGAGGGGGTAAAATCGATAGTGAACATTTACTGAGTGTCTCTGACATGCCAGGGCTTGTGCCAACACTTGACACACATAGTAAAGCCAAGTGATAAATCAATACCCCATAAAGCACAATTGGCTATATTTGCAATCATCTCTAGTTCTCCGCCTGCTCTCACCCTCACATGGGAGCTGAATAAAATTCTGATCTTTTGCAGTGCTATGGACCAGGCCGTAGACAAATGGCTGTCCATATGTTTGCCCACTTTTCTGAGTTCTTCAGAGAGTGTAGCCTCCTTTTCTTCTGCTTCTTTTTTAAAAAATAATTTATTATTTTATATGTATGAGTGTGTTGCTTGCTTGTAAGTGAACCTGTGTCTCGCAATGCCTGAGTAGATCAGAAAAGGTGTCGGGTTCCCGGACAGTTGTTGGCCATCACGTGGGTGCTGGGAATTAAACCCAGGTCCTCTACAAGAGCAGCCAGTGCTCTTAAGTGCTGAGCATTGCTCTAGCCCCTCCTTTTCTTCCTTAGGGTTCTTTTCTAACCATGCTTTCCCTAATGCTCTCGGCTGCTCCAACACCTTGGGTTTCTCACCTTTTCTCTCAAGCTCCCTTCTCCTTTCTGTCACGCTGCTGCTCGGCTACCTCCTGTCTGACCTCCATGCCGGCTTCAAAGCCACACGGCTTTGTGGCTTTTTTCTTTCTCCTCTCCATTCCCTCACAGCGTGACTGATACTTAGGTCTTACCTGCCCTGAGGATATTTCCTAAATGTTAATAAAATTATCCTAAAATTTCAAAAAAAAAACCCCTAATCTTTTGGGGAGGAAGACCCTTCATAATCTGGTCTTTAGGTTTCCCTTCATCGAAGTCTTTGTTTCCCTCCTGTTCCTTGTGCTTGGGCCAGTACATAACACTCTCCTCTCATCTGAGTCTGGACAGGGAGCAGTGGTTAGTCATGGACCAAGCATGTTTATCAACACGGCTGCCCTTTTTTTGTGTGACAATTAAGACCAATTGAAAGTCCATTTTCATGAACATTGCCACGTCTTATGCTCATGTCCCCTACCCTGTGAGATTTCTGTATTTTTCCCAGGCTGGCTTTGAACACTTGGGCTGAAGTGATCATCTTGCCTTAATTTCTCAAGCGCTAAAACTATAGGACTATGCCTAGCACTGACTCATATTCGACATCACTGATTTTTTTTTGTTGTTGTTGTTGTTTTTAGGAGACAGGGTCTCATGAACCACACTTGGGCCTTGAACTCCTGCCTCCACCTACAAAGTGCTGGGATTACAGGTGTACACCGCCAGATGTATATTTTTAATTGAATTTTTGTGGATTTCATACAATATATTTTAACATTTAGAGCTTCCGTATCTGCACACCCCATCATAGCCTACCCATAGGACTTCACATGTTCTGTTATATGTTAAAACCTATTCAGTCAAGTTTGTGTACCCAGCTGTCTCTGTGAGTTCATCCACTGGAGCCTGTTCAGCCTAGTGTCACTCCCTTAAAGAAGACCAACTCTTCCTCACCCAGCAATGATCAGCTATCAATAGTTCCTAGGCTAAGCTTGGGGCTCCTGCCCATCTCCTCAGTTCTGTTTTTGTCTGACTGAGTTTGCATGGGTCTTGTGCATGCTGTCACCATTGCTGTAAGTTCATATGAGCCAGTTCCCAGGAGCCTGGAAGACTCTGTTTCCTTATGCTCATACACCAACTCTGGCTCTTACAATCTTTTCTACCCCTCTTTGGAAATGGTCTCTGAGCCCTGGGGTGTGGGGTTTAATGGAGGAGGAATGTATACTCCTGTATTATCTAAAAGACCATTCCTGTTCTCTAGAATTGCAGGTTGAAATATTTTCAGGGTGATGTATCTCTGTGTCAGTGATTTACTTTTTAACTTGCTGATCAAGAAGGAAATGACAGATGAATAGAGTTTGAAAAATGTAAGCGAAGGTTGGCTTTCTGGTGAAGATAAGAATGTTTATTGTGCATTCTATTTTTTAAAAAATTATTTTGAGGCAGGTTCTCACTATGTAGCCCCAGCTGGGCCTGGAACTCACTATGTAGGTCAGTCTGGTCTCAGTCTTACAGAAATCTACCTACTTCTGCCTCCTGAGTATTGGGATAAAGGTGTGTGCCATCATGCCTGATTGTTCTATCTATCTATCTATCTATCTATCTATCTATCTATCTATCTATCATCCATCTATTCATCCACCATCTATAATCTATCACCTGTCATCTATCTATATCTGAAAGATTTCAAAATAAAAAGTAGTAGGTAAAGAACACTTCCTCTTGCTAACCAATGGAAAATCTCTACCATTTGCCACACAGAGAAGATAATTCTAAGAATAAATATGCAGAGAATGAAATGGTGTCTTTACATCTCACTAAGTATCGTTGTCTAATCTAAGACGCTGTCTCTGTTCTCTTGGCAAACAAAAGGGATTAGTACGTATTAGAGGGGTGTTAAAAACCTCAAATCCAAACCTAAGATATTCTTCTAAATGATGAGCTACTTGACTCAGAAATAACTCTATTATAGTTTAAAGATATTTGATGCTGTGCTTTTATACCTCTTCAGTCACCAGTATGCATTTATGCTGTGCTGTGGGATATGCTGTCCAAACCACCTTTTCTCCTTCTTGCCCATTCAACTTGCCCCTCAGAAGACTCATTTGGGATCGGGCCCCCTATTCATCCTCAGAATCTTAGGATGCTTGGACATGAGAGGAAAGACACGTATTCATCAGAGCTTAAGGTAGGAAGGAGAAACCATTCTAGGGTTCCAGTAGCAATGTAGGGAGTCAGATGCCTATAAAACTCACAACATGAAGGAATGAACTTTTTTAAATTTTTATTGTTTTTGAGACTGGGTTTCACTCTGTAGCCCAGGCTATCCTGGAATTCACACAATCCTCCTGCTTCAGTCTCATGAGTGCTGGGATTATAGGCATGAGCCACCATGCCCAGGAACATGAACCTTTTTCCCCTTTGGTTTCTGAGTCAGGATCTTGCTATAGTCTTGGCTAACTTGGAATTCTAAATGGCACTCAGGCTGGCCTTGAACTCCTCTATGCTCCTCAAGCCTATGCCTCTTAGGGGCTGAGATTGAAGATGTGCACGACCACACTTAGCTCCATTGGATATCTGACAAGCTTTTTTTCCTTGGCACTGATGACTGAACCTCGGACCCTGCACATGTTAAGCATATACACTATCACTGAACCACACTCCTAAACCTGGACTTTTGGATTCCAAATCACACTTGGAATTCAACTGGCAGGGATTCTCTTCTGTTCCTGTTTCTAGCCCTGCCTCATGTCCAGTAAACTGGTGCCCAGACAGTGGGAAATACTACAAACACATACACATAGTAAACGTTCTTGTCCAGTGCCCCTTTGAGAGAAGACAGCCTCTTCTTCTCCTTCCCTCTACCTTTCCAATATCAGAGTTGGGCATTTTATATCAGACTCAACACATCCAGAATCCTACTGCAAGGGTCTGGGAAATATGACTTCCAGTGTTCTGGTCCTCCTGGTACAGATGGAGGGACATGAGAGATGGGGATGGATGCTGAGTGCATGTACCACATGATGGGTCTAGAAATAGCTTCCCACATTTAGTTGGTCCTTCAGTGCTAAAAGACTAGCTGCTGTCGTGTTTATACACTGTGCTCTCACCTCCCAAATGTCCTTTCATAGGAGGAAGGATAGCTAATTGGACTGTGCATGTTTCACGTAAACAAATCAGAATACAGTCTTAATACTTTTTTGCTATAATTTTTAGCATTCGATCCATTTATCAATTCAGTCACTAAAACTCAGAGACATTAATAATAAAGTCTAACCACCACTGTTACTTTATTCTCAATAGGCAATACATAGGAGGTATATTTAATACTTTTAATATATAAAATCCAAGTTTCCCGCTAAGGCAGAATTTGTGACTCCATTTTGTAAAATATACATTGAAAACCTTCAGATTTTCCTGCACCTGGGAAATAACAAATCTTCCTCTTTAGCTACAAAGAACTGAAATGTAAATTCAGTGAAGTCAACTGCAAATAGTTGACCATGGCAGAAATAAAGACAGAAGATTAGAAAGAGAATTCTAGAAAGCATACTCAGTGCTTTCCCGGTGAAGAGGCTAACCCAATCATGCCTTAAACTCAGGATTTTAAATAACTTCAGCTGCCCCATTTCCTTAGATTTGAGATTTCTTCCTCTTTCTTTCCTTCCTTTTTTTTTTTTTTTTCGGTGGTGTATGCATGTGTCACATTTACGTGGTATGGCATGTGGTTGTGTGGATGTATACACCCATATGTGCATGTGGAAGCCAGAGAAGGCCATCAGGGGCCTTGCTTTATCCAGTTCACTTCATTCCCCTAAGACAGGGTCTTTATGGGACCTGGAACTCCACTAGTAGTCATCTTCAAGTGCTTGACCAGTCCTGGCTCTGTACGTGAGTTCTGGGGATCTGGGCTCAGGTCCTCACACTTGCACAGTAAGCATTCTTTCTCCTGAGCCGTCTCCCCAGCCCTATTTTAAAATTTCATTTTATTTTCGGTAAGGCCTCATGTATCTCAGGCTGGCCTGGAACTCACTTTGTAGCTGAGAATGACCTTGAACTGATCTTCCTGCCTCTACCTCCTGAGTGCTGAGATTACAGATATGTAGATTAGTTTATGTGATGGTAATGCTGGGGATTGAAACCAGGGCTTCCTGCATATGAGGCTGCACTCCACCAACTGAACTACACCCCCAGCTTTGGATACTTTTTCTTTTTTATTTCTCTTTTTTCTTTCCTTTCTCTTCCTTCCTTCCCTCCTTCATTTCTTTCTTCCTTCTTTTTGAGACAAGGTCTCTCTACATAGCCCAGGCTGGCCTTAAATTCACAGAGAACTGCTTGCCTCTGCCTCCCAGTGCTGAGATTAAAGCCAATCACCACCGTGCCTGGTTTTACCCTTTCTTTATAGTTTGTCAAGAGCTATAAAGAAATTGCTGTGGTTTAGATAGGCATTCCCCAAGGCCCGTGGTTACAGCCTTGGTTCCTTGTCTATGACCTGGCAACACAGGAAGGTGGAAACTTTTTTATTCTTTTTGAGACAGGGTCTCATATAATCCAAGCTGTGCTAGAGCTCATTATATAGCTGAGGCTGGCCTTGAACTCCTGATCCTCTTGTCTTCACCTCCCCAATGCTGGGATAACAATGGAAATTTTGGAGGTGCAACCTACTGTACAGTCTTCCAGTAACTTCAGAGGCACATCTTCTGTTTTCTCTTTTTGCCCTGGCTACAAGGTGAAGTTTGTTCTACCATAAGCTGCATTCCATGATGTACTATCTTATCATAGGCCCACAGTAAGGGAGCCAGGCCTAGACCCAAACCTTCAAAACTGTGAGCCTAATTAAACCTTTTCTCTTATTAAGTGGCTTTGTCTCAGATATTTGTTATAGCACCAGAAAGCTGACTAACACAGCAATGGGTTTTCTGAGGAACTGAAATTGTCCTATTTTCTTCCTATGTCAGATGATGTGGGAAGGTCATAGGCAGCAATTTAAGTGTCTACTTGCCCTTCATTGACCCCTTTTGAAGCTTTTCTTTGACTCATCAGTGGTAAGAAATCAGATGAGTCAGTTCATTTTGTAAAAACACATTCTTTCCTCTTTACACTTGTTAACCTTGAGGATTATATGGTAATATTACATAGTTATATCTTTGATGCCTCTCTGTGTGATATGTAATTCCTGTACTTAAAACTAATAACAATAATAAGAAAGATTCCTTAGGAGTTACGTGACCTGTCTCTTGTAAAAGGGCACTCTGCCATCTAGATGACAATTTGATGCAAACCCCACTTGTAGTTCCTCTCATGCCAAACACCCGAAGTAGAAAATAAAATAATTGAAGAAAATAATCTTATCATTACTTATTATAGTTAATGGATGGAAAGCCGTGGAGCCAGCAGATAATATGCCTGAGATCCAGGCCCAGGAAGAAAACAGCTTCTGAAAATGAGGCTGGGGAACGGATGAAAGTTGCTGGAACGTCCTCTGTGATCCGGAGATAGTGTACTTATGAAATTAAAGTGCCAGGAAGCAACCACCCTAAAATGCAGCTAATGCCAGATAAGAAGTAACCTAGGAAACTGTAACATGCCCATCATGGTGTAATGTAATGCCAATGGCTTTTGGGGCTGACAAGTAGTACTGAAAAAGGTACCAGAGAGAGAGAGAGTGAGAGAGAGAGAGAGAGAGAGAGAGAGAGCGAGAGAGAGAATATAAATCCAGCAGTGACCACTGACAGCAAGATTATTTTTTTGTGTGTGTATGTGTATTTATGTGTGTGTGTGTGTGTGTGTGTGTCTGTGTGTGTCTGTGTCTGTGGTGTATATGTACCCACGTGTACCTGTGCATGTGTATGCAGAGGCCAGAGGTGGATGTCAGGAGTTCTACTCTGTCACTCCCTTAAGACAGGGTCTTTCACTGAACCTGAAGCTTAGGCTGGTGGTCAGGAAGCCTCAGTAATCCTCCTGCCTCTGCCAACCACACACCAGGGCTACAGACATGTGCATGTAGCCTGGCCTAGCTTTAAAAACATTTATTATATCTGTGCTGGTGTGGCTGTGCCCATGCCATGGTGCGTGTGTTGAGATAGACCACAGCTGGTGGGAGTCAGTTCTCTTCTTTCATTATATGAGTCTTGGGATTAAACTCTGGGTAAAATGCTTTTAACCACTGAGCCATTTTGTAGGTCCTCACCCGGCTTTTTAACATAGATACTGGGATCTGAACTCGGGTCCTCTGCTTGTGCAGCAAGTCCTCTTTACCACTGAGCCTCCCCTCCGGCCCCTTCCCTGATTTCTGTGTTGGCAGGTGGGTTGCTGTGTGACAGGATCGGCCAGTAGCTATGACTTCTGACGACCTTCCTGCCGGTGAATCCAAGCCTGCTTTAGCGGAAGTACCATCTTAATTGGATTTCCCAGGTTCATTTTCCTGCGGGGAGGAAAACTTGCTGAGCAGTGTGTAGGGGGCAGAAGGAGGAGCGGGAAAGAGGGTGGTCAGAATCCCGGCCCTGCCCCATGCCCAGCCTTTGGGACCTTCCGCTTCCGTCTCCTCCTTTGTAAAATTGAGGGGATGTTTCCTTTCCCATACGGCATTTCGTTGATGCGCACTTCTGAATATGTTTGAACGCTCGGTCCTCGTGGGGGTTGGGCGGTGGGGTCCAGCCTGTTGGTGCTTTTCTTGTGTAAACCTGCCAAGTTTGCACCAGGTGTTCCTCGTGCCTTTGCTTTCCCCTCACTCGTGCGTTTTTGCCACAGATGTTTATGATGGGAACCTGAGGGAGGGTTGAGTGGTGGCTTGTAGACCTTCAGGGACGCTGTTACTGCTGCAGGGATGGAGCCACTGTGGAACCGCATCAAATTGCCTCGTGGACTTGACGCTCCTGACCGAAGATGGACCTTGGTTTTCTCTGCAGGGCACCAGAGAGCACAAGCTCTCTTCTGGCAATCCTGGTTCTTCGACTGTGCCTTACATGAGTTCTGGGCACACTTTCTTTGGAAGCAGATCAGGGGAGGGGTTGAGAGCAAGACTGCCTGAGTTTTGAATCTCTGACTCCATCGAACAAGGACAGTCACTGTACTCACCCCGCGGGCTGTATGTGGATGTAGGGAGTGAGTGCATGGAGGGCCTAGGACCTTGCCTGTCACATAGAACATGCTGTTTATATATTATTGCATTACTATAGTAAGGGGAACTATAGGAAATCTCTGCTTTTTTTTCTTACGTGTGCACCACAGCATGTGTCGGGGGCAGAAGAAAACTGGTAGGAGAAAGCACAGCCATCAGTTCTCTCCTTCCACTCTGTGGGTTCCAGGGATCAAACTCAGAATTGTCATCAGAGAAACTTTTACTGGAGGAGCCATCTTGCTGGCTCCAGTTCCTGCTTTTATAAGGAAAAAAGTGATTGAATACTGGCGACTTTATTTGATTCAACCTGGTACCTGTCACTCCGAGCTCTCTCTTTGCTGAAGGCTTGTCATCCTGTGTCAGGGTGGCTGGTGGCATCTGCAGAAGGTGTGCTTAGCATGTGTGAGGCTCTTGGGTCCCTCCCTAGCACCAAGAAAAAAACAGGTGAAGAAACCCAGCTATCAAAACAGGACTATCCTTATTCTTGCCCGTGTCGGCTCACTCACAGGGTAGAGGTTAGAATGAATAGGCCAGTAATCACAGGCTTTTTTTTCTCCCCTGTGAGACAGGGTCTCACTCTGCAGCCCAAGCTACCCTTAGAACGTACAGCATCCTCCTTCCTGAGTTCTCCCAAATGCTGGGTTTACAGGCCTGTGATACCACTCCTTACCTGCAGAGTTCTGACTGATTTTGCTGTCTTAGATGTCAGAATGCCCTGAGTTATTTAGTCACCAGGGAAGATGACCTTGGCAGGAGGCCTGGTGACCACAAATGGCTGTCACGTGAATACCTAATCTCTGTGCTGTTTGTCAGCTGCCCTGATGGCCACTTGCTTAGAGGCAGCCTCTTATCTCCAGGGCGGTCATCCTGACCTTATAGTTTGCCAGCTCATGTCTCAGGACCCAAGACTGTTAAACTCTCACACTGAGTTGGATCTCCCATCCAGGCCTTCTGCTGGCATATTGTGCTATGCCTTAGGCCTGTAGGCTTCAGGTCAGCTGGATAGCAATGAAAATACCAGTCAAGTTTAAATGAAAAACTATCATACTCAGGGAAGGGTGTGTAAAATAGCCTTTTCTTATAGATCCTGGGGACCTGGTAGCCACCATGTGATGCTTGTCAGAGAGAAGACAGACAGTTATTCAGTAAGCTCAGTATCTTCTCTTGAAATTCCCTTCTGTGTCTGAACGAGGCATATTGTAATCCCATTGCTTGGGATGCTGAGGCAGGAGGAATGATGTAAGTTTGAGACCAGCCTGGGTAACAATATCCTGTCTCCCACAGAACCAAACAACACAGAACACACAGCACAAAACACACAACAACCAGATAAAACTCTTATATTTGTGCCTGATGGGCTACAGTGTCTAATCTGCCTCTGCATCTGAGGTGCAAAGTGCTACATTTGACATTTCAAAATATGTGATCCATAAATATTTATTAAATGACTGGGCAGAAGCTCGGTCAGTGTTGTGGCCTCTGGCACAATCACCCATGTCTCCTGACCTGAGCCCTGGAAACTTTTGGAAGTGTGGCCAGGTAAAGCACAGGGCAGTTAGTCGGGTTGAACTTTATCCTGGTTCATGGGACAACATTTACTGAACATGTGGTGCTCAAAGGAGTGGCTTGGGGTGGCATGGCCCTTCTCCTGAGGTCACCCTGGCAGCTCCATAGACTTTCTTCCCAGAAATATATGGGCAATATACGGACCTGGAGACACAAAAGAAGGGCACCATTCTGCCCAACTGCTTGTTGTTTTATGAGACAGGGTCTCACTATTGGCCTGGAACTCACTCTGTAGATTCGGCTGGTCTCAAATTCACAGACATCTGCCTTCCTCTGTCTTCCAAGTGCTGGGATTAAGGGCGTGCCCCACTATACCTGGCCTGCTTGTTTTTATAGTTTTGATGCTCAGGATTGAACCCAAAGAACTTCTACATGCTGAGAACTTGCCCTTTCACCTAACTACGTACTCAGCCAACCTATATTTTCACTTCCAAGCATTTAGGAGTATATTATGGACTGAATTGTATCTCCTTAAAATTCATACACTGAGCTTCTAAATAATGTCATAAGGTCTGGGGGATGCAGCTCATTTGGCAGTGTGAAGCCCTGGGTTTGATTCTCAGGGAAGGGAGGTTGTAAAGATACAGACCTAATCTGATAAGACTGGTGTCTTTATAAAAATGGGAAGAGAAGCTGGGTGTGGTGGTGCACACCTATGATCCAGCTGAGGTTGGATTATGAATATGAGGCCAGCCTAGGCTACAGAGCTAGACCTTGTATTCAAATGAAAAAATAAGGAAGTGTAGGCAGCAGGGCCTCTGTGCACAGTAGTTGGGTCACATGAGGACACAGTGAGATGGAGAGCAGCAAGTCTGGAGGAGAGTCCCCACCAGAAACAGACCCTCTGGCCTGTTTGATCTTGGATGTAGTTCTGGTTGTTTAAGTCACTCATTGGATGCCATTTTTCTAAGGTAAAATGAGGATGCTATTATTGGATAGCATATTATTGGCTAAATTCAGAAACCAATAAATTTATAGGAACTCCTTTTAAATCTATAAAATATGTTGGGTTTTAAGGAATAATTTGCTAATATTCTTTTAAAAATAAATTAGTTAATTTTTATTATGTGTATGAGTATTTTGCTGCATGTATGTAAGTATACCACCTGTGTACAATGTCTTTGGAGGTCAGAACAGGGTGTTGGATCCCCTAAAACTGGAGTTACAGATGATCGTTAGCCAACAGATGGCTACTGGGAATCTAACCTGGGTCTTGTGCAAGAGCAACCAGTGCTCTTAACCACTGAGCCATTTCTCCAGCTAACATTCTTAAGGTCACTCACTCAAAGAACAGATACACCTCCAAACCTTCATTAGAAATGCAATATTTGGAGTCAGGATGGCTCATGCCTGTGAACCCAGCTCTTGCAAACCTGAGGCAGGAGGATTGCCTCAAGCTTAGGGCCATGTTAGGCTACATTGTTACATAGTGAGTTACATAGTGAATTTGAAGCTAGCCAGAATTAAATTGTGAGACCCCCGTCTCAAAAACCTAGGAAAAACCAAAGAGCTAACATTTCTCTTTGGCTTCCACAGTCTCTTTAAGAATCTTCTACAACACATGTGTTTGGAAATAAAGATGTAGTTCTTGTGCACCTTATGTTGTTTTCAGTGGTGTGTGAGTCATGCTGATTTCACGCATGAGTCCAGATCTTATTTGTCCACTGTGCTGGGGGATCAGGGGTGCACTCAGGGGAGGGCCAGGTGAAAACGTAAAGGTGATCAAATGGCATCTGTTCTCCAAAGTCAGGCTGCCAAGCTCACCGCAGGCATCGAAGAAGGTTCCTCCACCCTGCCTGATTTTCATTTGGTCTTCATGTGTGTTGATACATATTTATATAATACTTTATATATTCAATCAGCATTTGTTGAATTGAATTATGTAAATGTGTACTCACCCGTAGTTTGGAAGCTGTAATATTTACGGTATTATTTTCAATCTCATGGGGGTTCTTATGCATACCCTCCTAGAGTTCCAAATTGAGGCACCCATAGAATTCATTGCTTCTGTTTGTTTCTGGAGAAAGATATTCACATGTAGGGGATGTGGAATGTCATTTGTTTTGATACCTTTCAGGAGATATTCTTAGAAAGGTTCCCAGAATGTAGTGACTTTTGTTTAGGGTTAATTTTATTTTATGTTATATGTCTGTGTGTATCTCTATGTGGGTATGTGTACATAAGAGTGCAGGTGCCCATGGAGTGCAGAAGAGGGCATTGGATCCCTTGGAACTGGAGTTACAAGTGGTGTGAGCCTCTGGGTGGGGGTGCTGGGAACTGAACTTGGGCCCTCTGCAAGAGCAATATGTGCTCTTAACCACTGAGACGTCTCTCTAGCCCTAAAAACAGACCATTTTTAATGACTTCTGCATAATGCCGGTGACTTCCTCATTGTACAGAAAATGTTCCACACATTCTTCCCCTTTCTTCTCTTTTTCTCCCCCTTTACACCATCCTGGCTTTGAACTCACCATGTACCAGAGGATGACCTTGAATTTCTGATCCTCCTACCTCCATCTCTGAGTGCTCAGGTTATAGTCGTGAGTCAACTACAATGTACTGCTGAAATTGAACTCAGGGTCTCATGCATGCTGGGCAAATATTCTACCAACTGAGTCACATCGCTAGGCCCCTTCTCTGTTTTCATCTCATCATCTTCCCGATCTCTTCTTTTGAGACAGGGTTTTACTATGTAGCCCTGGTTGGCCTAGAACTCCGTATGTCGACTCTGATGGCCTCAAATTGACAGAGAATCACATACATCTGTCTCCCAAGTGTTGGGATTAAAGGCATGTGTGACCATGCTCCGCCTTTTATTCTCTTTTAAATATCTTTTTATTTGCCTTTTATAAAATAAAAAATTACTTTGAGTTTTGGTGAAGTTCAAAGGTAATTGTGTAGTCATGTAGAGACAGTGTTGGTGGCAAAATGTTTTCTGATGCTCAAGGAGGGAATAGTGGCGAAAATTCATGTAGTGGGGTGGCTAAAGACTCCTCTGCCCCACCTGAAGGTCCTGAGGAATGAACTGATGGTGACAGAAGAAAAGAACAAAATTTATGAATGAGGACCAGGGAGAATTACCAAAGTGTTCCGCCTGGCTACCTCAGTGACGTTAGGTACACATATGCCCTTGATAGGGTACAAGGTGAGCGAATGGATGTAGATTTTGAGAGCTTGTAAATGATTATTTGGGAGAATGAACAGACCTGAGAAGGACAGCTGAACTTGTTTAAGGATTTTCCTTGGAATCAGAATGCATCTGAGAGACAGACCATCTGATGCATCATCGAGGTGAGCTCTGCTCCTCAATCTTTCCATCTGAGATAGTGGATAGGATTTCAGGGAGGAATTGGAAGGTCAGTGGAGTCTCTCTAGTGGGTCCAGTTTTTGTTGTTTTGTTTAAAACAAAACAAGGGTGAGACAGGGTCTTACTGTGTAGCTCTGGCTGGCATGGAATTTGCTTTATAGACTGAGATAGGCTTGAACTCAGGGTGATTATCCTGCCTCTGCCTCCTGAGAGCTGGGATTACAGGTGGATTGCACCTCCAAGCCCAGCTTTGGGATCCAGAAGCAGGTAAGGAAACATCAGAGTCTGGTACCTGAAGGAGAGAAAGAGGATCAATGGCACAGATGGCAGGGGCTAGGGGAAGGTGGGGAAGACCTTGACTCTAAGACTCTAAGACAATTTCTCCAGCCCACAGAGCAAAGCATCATATTTTACGGTGTCATTTTTCTGAGCTCTAATAGTTGACATAGCCTTCTCATGAACCTGGAGATTTGGTTTCTTCTGCTGGCCTGGCTAAACACAGTCCAGGATGGTGTGTCCAGGAAGCGGAAAAAAGAATTCTCTTTTTTTCTTCTTCTTCTTTGTTTTGAAACAGGGCATTAATATATAGCCCATGCTAGCCTTAAACTTTCAATCCTCCTGCCTGAACCTCCAGAGTAGCTGGAATTACAGGTGTGTGCCACCATGCCCAGCAGGACTACATTATTGGTGAAGGGAAAATACTATTAGGCTTCTGAGAAAACATAATTTAGAACAAAATACCTAGTTCCAAAAAAACCATGGGAGGGTCATAAGCAAAGAGAACACGTAATCATTTAGTGGACTGGGTCTTACTAAATCCTTTTCCAGTGTGAATACCATCAGAAATCAAATTAAGATCAGAAACCGCTGGATGAATATGGAGCCAGAGCGAAGGAAATTGGATTTCCTAGAGGGTTTATTTTTGTGACATGGCGACTGCCCAGCGAAACACCCTTCATCAGCAAGGGATACGTTTGCCCAGGGGACTGGCTGTTTGTGTTGGCCAGCGTGTTCCATGCTGGTCAGTGCTGAGAAACTCCTAGTGTCCTGGCCTCCAGCTCTTTCTAGATGCCGTGGCAGCTCCTTGCTTTCTCTTTGCCCCTGTCCTGTGGTGTTCCCTCCCCTGTGCGCACACTCCTCTCCCAGTGATTTGGGCTGAGGAAGGATCATCACAAATCCCCAGGCCAGTGTGGGCAACACGGTGAGTGCTTCTTTCTCTCTCTCTCTCTCTCTCTCTCTCACACACACACACACACACACACACACGCACATCAGGTTCAATCTCTTGTATTTTTGGGTTGTGTAGGATACAGCTCAGTGGTAGAGCACCTGCTTGGCGCACACTCTGTCCCACATTTAATCCTCAGCTCCATAAAAAGCTGTATTGGGTGCAACAAGCGGCGACTCGTTCATCTCGCTCAAGCCCCTGAGTTCAATCCCAAGCACTGAAGAAAAGGGAAGGGATAAAAGTAGATGTTTTTGCCTTATTCTTGGTCTTTGGGGGAGAACCTCGGTGTGCTGTTAGTTACGGGTTTCTCTGTGGAGGCTTTTCAGTAAGTTGAGAAATTTTCCTTTCTATTTTTATTTTTGAGTTTTTAACCAGAAATGGATGTTGAGTTTTATCAAAGACTTTTCTATATTGAATGATTTGAGGTTCCTCTTCCTTTTTCTTTTTTTGAGACAGGGTCTTATTGTGTCATCCAGACAGTCTTCGAACTCACAATCCTCCTGCCTCAGCTTTCCAGATGCCAGGATTGCAGGTGTGTGCCACCACCGCTTGGCTATTTGCTAATATATTGTTAAGAAAATTTTGCCCCTATATTAATGAGGGAGATTGGTCAGTAGTCAGGAAAGGATAGAAAGACAAAGTTAAGGGGCCTTGGAAAGCCTAGAAGCCTCTTGCTAAAGCTGAGGTTTAGTTTGTGTTTCTTACGGACAGAGAGCCAGGAAAAAGCACAACAGATAAAAGCAAGATTGCCCACAGAATGTTCTCTCTTAAAGACATCTTAAACAACGATGGTAAAAACAGTAAGCTGTGCTCATTTAGGGCCAGAATGTTTGTGGCCTGAGTCTAACTGTGTTAACACTCCTTTCTTATCTCCAAATCCAAACAATCTCATAAAACCATCTTTTAATTTCATTTACGAAAGGAAATTTCTTAAGAGAAATAAGTAAACCAGTTCATTTTTTTAACTTAAGTTTTAAACTTGATTTAACTTTTAAACTTTGCTTAATCCTTAAAGCTTGTTATAAATTACACTCTTTGAGCAACATTAACTTAAAAAGCCACAGAATCGTATATACAGTCATTGTAAAAGCAATTAAATGTGACAGTCGGTTCACCCATGCCTCTGGTGTGTACAACCCTTTTCCTATATGACCCTCTGTGTAAACACTTAGTAAACTCACTAATTTTCCTCCCTCTGACTCATCCTGGAGTTTCTGTGGTATAGTCCAGGATGTGGCGTCACCTGAGTGGAGGCCCTAAGGGGAGAGGAGCTCCTGGGGCTGCTGGTGCAGACAGCGCTAGGCCGAGTCTCTTCACTGCCATTTACAGTGGTGTTCTTCTTATCACGTTGTCTTTGTCTATGGGTGTAATAAGAGCATCATAAAATGAACTAGGAAGTGTTCTTTACTCTTTGTTTTCCTCTATCCTCCCCCCCAAAAGCGAGTATATAAAATAAGAATATAAAATTAGTGCTGATTCTTCTTTAAACATTTTGTAGGACTCATCATGAACTCACCTGAGGATGTCCCCCCATATGTAAAAATATATATTTAAAAAAGAAAAATACAAGGACAGGCAAAATGGTTTGGCACATAAAGGCACTTGCCATCCAACTTGATGACCTGGGTTTGATCCTTGAATCCACCTGGTGGAAAAAGAGTACCAGATCCTTCAAGTTGTCTTCTGAGCTCTGCATATATCCTAGCTCAAGTGCTACCCTAATAAACTCATAAATAAATAAATGTAAGAAAAATTTAAAAAGAAACACAAACAAATAGAACCAAGAAGTACGTATTTAAATGTATATTATTAGTAGTATTTTGCTGGGCATGATAATATGCTTGGGAGGTGGAGGCAGGAGGATCAGATGTTCAAGATCATCTTTGGGGATTAAAATACATTTAATGCACCAATAACATGATTCATTACTCCCTCTCTCTTTTGAAACAAGGTCTGGGTCTGTAGCACAGGCTAACTCAGAACTCACTATGTAGCTCAGGCCACTTTGTGGGTGAAATGTGACTGGGAATCTTTTCCCTTGGGTCCGGGAGATGGAGTCACCAAAAGTTAGACACTTACACAGCTCTGCTTAAGAAATGAAGATGAATTTGTGTACAGGGATGGATGGGCAAAGTCAGGAGGGGAAGGAGTCAGAGGTTTTGGAAGGAGGCATGAGCCAAGCCTCAGGGTGAAGGTGGTGGTCTCGGGCTGTGCAGGTATGGGCAGCTGAGAAATCACTGGCTGGGGATAGCTAGAGGAGTTTAAAGTATACTAATGAAACAGGTTCTTTCCTCTGCCCTCTCTCAAACCCACCAGTTCCCTGCATCTTAAGGAAGCCTGGTAGACACAAAGCTTGTGCAAATGAGGACTTAGGGAATGGGAAAGATAAAAGGCAGGGAGAAGGGATGGACTGTTGGAGGTGAGGGGACCCTGGTACAGAAAACGGAGGAGGAGCCGGAAGTGGAGGCCCAGATCTAAAAGGCCAGCCCTCTTGAATGTTGGTGACTTGAGAAGATTCCAGACTATGTTCTGGATACCAGAGAGAAAGAACAAGGATGTATGTAACTCAGTGGGAGAGTATTTGTAAAGACTCGGGTTCCAGGGTTCCATTCCCAGCAACACACACACACACACACACACACATGAAAGAGAGACAGAACACACATATACATACATACAAACAGTACATATATACACACACAGCACATAGAGAACACACAAAACTATATGTGTACACACATGGAGCACATACAGAGAAAATACATAGCTCACATAGAGATAACACAGTGTGTGTGTGTGTGTGTGTGTGTGTGTGTGTGTGTGTATGTGTGTGTATGTGGGGGGGATTCAGGATTCTTTTCTTCTCCCAACTGTGTGATACTCCTATCTCCAAATGGGACTTTCAGGCCTCTTAGAGTTGAATATAAAGGCCTTTCTAGTTTTTCAAATTCTACCTTTCTCCTAATAACTAATGCAGGAGTTTTAGAAAACTAAGTTTTAGGGTTTTCTAGAACAAGAGAACCTTGAGGTTTTTCCCTGGGATGAAGTTTTTTAGGGTTAGTTCTCTCCTGGGCATCTCATAGAAAATCCTGTAAATAAAGTGTTGTGCTACCACTGGCCCTCCAGAGAAGCAAGGTGTAGGTGGGAAATGACTCATATTAGAGTTTCTGTTCAAGCCCTGACCACACTTTGTCTACCAGCCCCTAAGTCACATGCCAATACCCAGAACGCAGTGGAAAAATGTCTATTTTTTTTTTTTTTTAAGAAAAAAACACTTTTGGGCTGGAGAGATGGCTCAGCAGTTAAGAATACTTTCACTATTTCAGAGGACTCAAGTTCAGTTCCCAGCACTCACATGGCAGCTCACAACCATCTGTAACTTCAGTTCCAGATCTAACACCGTTTTCTGGTAGCTACCAGCACTGGACTTGAGCATAGTACACATACATACATACAGGCAAAACACTCATACACATTCCAAAAAAAAATCTTAATTTTTTTACACCTTATTTAAGTAATAAAGATGAGTGTCTGTGTATGTCTGTGCCTGTGTATGATGTATGAGGGGGGATCAGAGGACACCCTGCAGAGGTCAGTTCTCTCCTTCACATGTGGGTCCTACGGATCAAACTTAGTTGCCAGGCTTGGTCACAAGCACTTTACCCACTGAGCCCTCTCTTTAGTCAAAGACAGTTCTTTCAAGATCAAAATGGAAAGCTAATAAGGCTAGAGGAGATTCCAGTAACACTGAGGGAGGAAGGAAGGCATTCCTCCATCTTGCTCATGGTTTACACCTTCTCCCCCATTCTCTTTTCATGAACGCCTGTCTTAGTTACTTTTCTGTTGCTGTGATAAATCACTCTAACCAAGGGAACTTATAAAGGAGAAGAGTTTACTTGAGCTTATGGTTCCAGGGGAATTAGTCTGTCATGGTAGGGAGGCATGGTGACAGAGGTGGCTGGAGTAGAACTAGAAACTAAGCACTCACATCCTCAAGCAGGCCCAGGAAGCAGAGAGTGACTGGAGATCCGGCAAGATCTAAGAGCTCTCCAGGTTCGCCCCCAGTTATGCACTTCCTCCAGCAAGGCTATGCCTGCCAAGACCTCCCAAAATGGGACCACCAATTGGGGGCAAAATGTTCAAATACTTGGAGCCTGTGGGGGACATTCTCATTCAAACCACCACATTCCACTCCCTGGACCCCATAAGCTCATGACCATATGAAATGCAAAATGCATTTAGCCTAACTTTAAAAGTCCCCACAGTCTTACCAGTCTCAGTAATATTCAAAAGTCCACAGTCCAAAGTCTCTTCTGAGACTCAGGGCAGTCTCTTAACTATAAGCCCCTGTAAACTCAAAAGACAAATGACATATTCCCAACATACTCCCTTCTAAAAGGGAGGAATAGAGGAACAGTGAAGAAATACTGGACCAAAAGAAGGCCAAATCCCAGTAGGGCAAACACCAAATCCGGAACCTCCACGTCCGACTTCTGGGTCTTTACTTCCACAAGGCTTAGATGGCTCAGTCTCCTCAGCTTTGCTCCGTGCAGCACACAGCTCTCTCTGGGGCTGGTACCACTCCCTGTGTGCAGCCCTCCTCGGCAGATGTCTCACAGCTCTGGCATCATGAACATCTTCTCAGGGTCTCTACTGCCAGCCAGGCTTCACCTTCACAGCTTCATGCAGTGGCCTATCTGGGCCTCTTGGCCTGTCAAGGCCTTCTTTGTGCAGGGACATCCCTGATGCATCTGCCTGGCCTCAGTGGCTCTCTAGCACCACATAAATGACTGCCAAATCTGGCTGCTGGTTTGGGATGGACTCCAGCCCACTTCTTTCACGTTCACAGCTTTTCTATGCTGTGGTTTTCTAGGAGTAGAAATCCATTTTCCTTTCCCAAGTTGGAGGCTTAGCTGGGTGTGGTCTTTCCCTCAAGATATTCTTTTCATTGATCACATGCAAATCTCTAGACCTCTCCTATACGTTTATTGAGAATGAATTAAAGCTGTGGGGGCACATGGGGATGTATTAGGAAAACCAGGCCCATGACTTATCAGACAGGCCACACCAAGGAAAGGGTATAATTTCCTCCTGGATCTCATAAAGTGATGGGCACCTACCTTGTAAGATCTGGCCCTGCACTAGCTAGCCTATCATCTGATATCTGGTGTGTGTCCAGGACCATGGACTCCCTGACTGTACCTGGCCCTTTGGCTTGGCCTGGATCCCCTGGCCTACTTGACTGCCTGCCTGTCCACTTTGCTTGCCAGTCTAGACCTGGATCTGACCGGCTGTTTCCTGCTTTGAACCCCATTGGACCTTTCACGTCAAAGTTTAATTCTGTAGCTTTGCTCTCAAACCCGACCCCAGCCGCTCTACTAGCAGACCCTCCTGATGCTGATCTGGTTGTTACCAGTATAGGCTTGCTCATCCCACTTTTGAAACCTTTTGAACTCCTCGGCAATATCTTTAGCTTTTATTTATCCTGTAACCCATGTATATGCATATAAATATATAGATATTACCATGTACTGTGTGACATAAGAGTTAATATCCGTGATTAAGACTGAAATAAAAGAGCCTGCATTTGCCTGGGCCAGGCTACCAAGGCAGGTGGATTATATGACAAATTGTTGCTACTGAAAATGTTAAGGCTTGTGAGTTCATTGTTACTCAGTAAATTCTGACATAGTGGAAAGACACCCAGGTGTCCATCTGTGTTTCAGGCCTAGAGTAGTTATGACAGGCTGAGCAAGCATGTGCACAAGGTAGAAGGTACTTGGGATGGCGATGGGATCAAAAATGGTCAGTCTCAATAAAGATAACCTCAGTCTGCACTCACTCCTGCCCTGAGACTCATAGCAGCCCTTTGGGCAGGGGAGCCCAGAGGTATTCTTCCTTTAATCCCCTTCTGCTCTCCAGGGTTCTTCTCACTTCCCCATAAATCTCTATCTCCTTCCTTCCTTATTCTTGAAAACTGTTGGCATGGGTGGCTCCCTACGCCACAGGGGAGGCTGAATGTGGTGGCTCACGTCTCTAATTCCACATGGCGGAAGGGGTTATGGGTTGCTTCAGAGAAAAAGGTGAGAAAGCCCGGAGTGTCAGGGCAAGCATTCCCAGGCTTTGCCAGTATCTGAAAGAAAAAAAACGAAGAAAGAAGGAAGAGAGAGAGTCGTGCCTTTACTGAATAACACAGAAAAGCGGGCAGGCCCCATGGCAGAGGTGGTGGGGTTAAGTCGATGCTTAGTGGTTTCTGGAGAGGATAAGTACCTTACCTCATTAAGGGTATAATTATTTCTCTTATGTCTTTAGCTTACTTTAGGTGAGTCAGCCTTCCTGAGGGGTGTTCTCTTGGCCAGGTGACTGACAGACCCAGTTGTATTAACTTTTTAAAAAAAGACTTATTTTTATTTGTGTGTGTGTGTGTGTGTGTGTGTGTGTGTGTGTGTGTGTGGTGTGTGCGCGCCACATAGTGCCGGCACCCATAGAGGCCAAAAGGGTGTCAGATCCTTTGGATTTAGAGTTACAGATGGTTGTGAGCTGCCGGATGAAAATGGTGTGAACCAAACTAGGATCCTCTGGAAGAGCAGTGCTGAGCCATCCCTCTAGCCCGGGATTAACTCTTAAAGGAGGCAACAATAGTGTGTTGGAGCAGAGCAGAATGCCATGTTCCACCCATTCTTTTGACCAGAACACTGAAGGAATAGCAAACTGATGTTTGTATTAATCTAATATTACCAAGAGAATGGGAGGTGAGGCCTAGGGCAGACCACAAGGGAGGGTATAGTATATATTATACTATATACTATATATATTCCCTCCCTTAAGAGCTGAGATTCTAACATGTTCTAGGAGATAGGGAGAAATTGAATGAACAGAAATAACCCATTTTTACCATGAAAATCTAGAGATCCAGTTCTAAAGCTGTCCACCACCAAGGATTTTGGTCATACCTTTCAGGTGTAGCCTCTAGGCAGGGGTGATTATTTAAGGGAAGAGATATTACAAGAAATCATACTAGGTTTGACTTGACCATACAACCTTGGCTTCTTGCCAAGGACATGAATGGAGGCTCTTATCTATCTATGTGACCCATTCCTATCTCCTGTCCTCATCATAATAGAGGTCTGAGACATCAGGCCTACAACTGTATAAACTTTTAAGAGGGAGACCACAACTTTTATGCCAAGAAGCTGGGAGAGTCCTGCAAATTGCATCTGTTGCTAATGGATAGTAGTTCCATCATTTGAAGTCTTTGCCTATGAGAGTCTTTTCTTGCCAGAAACCCCCTCAGCCTGGTTCAGGGTCAAGTGTTACCTGCTAGCGAGTTCATATCTTGGACTCCAGCCATCAAGCCTCCTGTTCTCCCCTTGTGGGCCTTGAGAGAGGAGCAAGCTGCCAGAACACCCTAATCACATGCGTGCTGTCGTCTGGAAATGATTAGAATTGTAAGGACAGAGAGAATCCATGTTGATAGCATTATTGGTTCCTCATTTCTGAGTGAGGAGGGCCCCCTTCATTGCTGAAGATCCAGCTCTAATTTGTTGGGATTTTCTCTTTGACGGTGTAAAAAGCAAACTTATTTTGCTGTGGGAGCCCAGAACCTTTCCCACTGGGCTTTGAAGTTTGCAGTCATCTAAATGCCTCAGCTCTGCCGCCAACTTTATCCAATGCACAGCCACCAATATCGCATCAAAGATCAGGGGCGGTCCTGACCGGCTGGACAGTGTTAAGGCTTGGGACCTGGGCCTGGGTTAGGATGGGAGAGGATGGAGAGAGGCTCCCTGTGGCCTTATGTTCCACTTGTGATGGTGAAAACCATGGTACACACACACACACGCTCACACACACACACAGAGTCAACTTTCTGAATGCACAGAAAGAATCAGAAATGAGGAAAGAAAGAAAAGGAAGCCTTTGAAGGGATAAAAATCCCAATTTTCTTCTGTCATTTTCCTCTAAAATCTAAACAAGGCTAAACAATGTTCACAGACAAACACACTAAATTCTCAGTCACTTTAGAATCTTTGCTCGGACTAATTGCTAGGTTAAAAAAGAACCTTCAGAAAGGTTGTTGGTAACAAAAGAGAATAAATTCTGTCATTGCCCTGGGGTGCTGATCCAAAATAATGGCAACCCTTAATAGCCAAGCTGAGCTGTGGACTGAGTGGTTATTTTTATCCTAACAAGAGACGCTGATACAGTCCAGGAAATTGTCTCTTTGGGAGAGGATTGTTTCCTCGGCTTGACCAGCACCAGTAATAAGTTTCTGGGACCCATAAACAGGTGTGTGGAAACAGGTGACTGTGAATGCAGATGAGGAGGGGAGATGACAAAATTGACAGGCATCCAAGACTCCCAAGATAAGTTGTCATGGAAATAAACAAGCCTACAGAAATGAAACGAGGGATAAATGATAGAAAGAGTCCTCTAATGAACTGATTTGGAAGGAAAACCATTTGGATTCTTTTCGTGTTGAAAGCACATACAAGGTAAATTCTTTTCCTAGAAATGAAACTCCTGACTTTATATTTAAAAAAAAAAAATCTCTAAAATATATCAGGGGGCTAGCAATGTACTAATTGTTCTCTGCAACTTTTCTTGACTTAATAATCCTTCAAAATAGTAACAGTAGAAAGGTTTGGGTGGGTTGTAGATTATTTTTGTACTTTTTAAAAGAATAAAGATGTACTTTATTTTTAATTATATATACGTATGTGTGTCTGTGGAGACAGGAGGGAATTGGATTCTTTGGAGCTGGATTTATAGGCAGTTGTGAGCTCCCTGATGTTGATGGTGCTGAGAACCACACTCAGCTCCTCTGAAACAGCAGTACGTGTCCTTAACTATTAAGCCACCTCTCCAGTTCCATTTTTTTGCTTTTTTAGACAGGGTCTTGCTGTGTAGTCTCTGTTGACTGCAAGTACTCAATCCTTTGTCTTATCATGGATTACATTTGAGGAAGTCTGTCTTCCCTCTGCTACACAAATTATGGGGCTAGAGGTATAGTTCAGTGGTGCTGTGCTTGTCTAGAATGCATGAGGCCCTGAGTTCGGTGCCTAGTACTCCAAAGAGAAAAACTGCTATATATCAAAATTTATGTACAAAATAGAATTTAAACTAGAATTAGGAATGATGATTTATAATTAATTAATTAGTTCATTTGATTTTATTTGAGACAAGGCCTCATTGTATCCGAGACTGTCTTCGAACTTACTATATAGCTTATGTAGGCCTTGACTTCCTGATCTTCCTGCCTCTACTGCCATGTGCTAGGATTATGGGCATACACTGCCACACATGACTCTCTTTGTCAATTAAAGGTGAGAGAAATATGGAGCTTGGAGGTTAAGGTTACACAACTGGTTCCCAAAAGATCAGGGTGTAATGATCAGTCGCTACTAGATATCTATAACTGTTGAACATTTGAAATGTGACTATTCCAAGTTCAAAGGGGTTCTACGTATTAAAAAACATGTGTGTGTGTGTGTGTGTGTGTGTGTGTGTGTCTGTTTTGCATGCATGTGAGTATGAGTGTAGAAGCCAGAGTAGGACATTAGGTGTCTTTCTCTGTGGGAGTGACTTATAAAATGAACATAGTCTGGACTAATGATTTTTAGCAAAACTATGTGTTCTTATATCTTGTGACCTGGGCACCTAATCTTATTTCCCTGGGAACCTCAATTTGGTACTCTGTCCCCCAAATAATGAATGAATGTAGATGTGCTTGAGAATTAACAAATCAAAGTGCTGAAAGCCAGCGCACCATCTCCACTGCACACAGTGAAGATTGGGAAGGATGCGTCGCTTTGGGTGAATGAGATATGATAGCTTGTGAACTATGCAGACACTTACCTCAGCCTCCCCAGCCTCTAGGATTACAGATGTGTTACACTCCCTGTCAAGATATTCTAGAACTAGAGGTGAAAAGACTGGATGGTCTGTTAAGATAAGGGTGGAGCCAAGCTTGTACTTCCCAAATTGAAACTGGAGAAAATTTTGAATAAAATCATGGGTGGGGCTAGACTTGAGTACACAGTTCTACAGAGAGTTTCAGAGATAGTTCTGTCAGCACAGTTCTAGGAGACAGACAGTTCCAAGAGCTACCAAGCCTAATGACCTGAGTTTGACCCCTGGAATCTATATGGGAGAAAGAGAGAACAAATTCCTGAAAGCATCCACATGCGGCATACTGTGGCACTCATGGCCTCCCTCCCCGACAAAATAACAAATAAATGTAAAAATAAAAATGAAAAAGAGGAACTGGAGAGATGGCTCAGTGGTTAAGAAGCCTGGCTGCTCTTACAAAGGACCCAAGTTCAGTTCTCAGCACCCACATGGCAGCTTATAGTCATCCATAACTCCAGTTCCAGGGGATCCAACACCTTCTTCTGACTTCTGAAGGCACTGCATGACACAGGTACATCTACACACATGCAGGCAAAACACACATATACATAAAATAAAAATAGATATATATTTACAACACAAATAACACGCTGGCCATGCAAAATGCCTCTTCTAGAAGCTGCTTTCAATTCCTTGGTATATATAACTGAAAGTGAGATTGTTGGATTAGATAGTGCTAGGCAAGTGTTTTGCCACTGCCACTCCCCAACCCTAGTAGACTTGTGTGTGTGTGTGTGTGTGTGTGTGTGTGTGTCTGCGTGTGAGTATGTATGTGGACTCTACAGGCATGTGTGTACATATGCATGCCTGTGTGTATGAGGCTAGAGGAGGATGTTTGGTTGCTCAAACACTGTCTCATTTCCTTGAGACATGGTTGCTCACTGAACCTGGAGCTAGTGAGCCTCATAATCCTCCTGTCTGTCCTCCACAACTCTGGGATTACAGGTACTTGTGGCTACTTTTGACTTTTTATGTGGATGCTGGCAATTTGAACTCAGGTTTTCATGCTTGCATAGCAAGCGCTCTTACTGATTTAGCTCCTCAGTCCACCTACACAGGTATTTTTTATTCAGTTTATGAATGAGGAAACTGATATCTAGGTATATTAGCTAGTAACCTGAGGACGGTTAATTTTGAGGAACTTTAGACAAATCTCTGGGTGTATTTGTGAGGCTAGTTCCACAGAGATTTAATTGCGGAGGGAAGACCCATCCTGAATGTGGGCAGCATCATCCCATGGGTTGGGGTCCTGGACCGAATAAAAGATTAAAAGGAGCCTCAGCATTCCCAGCTGCAAATTCACGTGACTAGGCGCCTATGCTTCTGCCAGCCCAGGAAAACACCTCTTACTGTGGGACTTCCTGCCAGGAAGGACCTCACCTTAGAGCAGAGTCACAGTAAACCTTGCCTTCCGTAAGCTGCTTTTGTCAGGTATTTTCTCACAGCAGTGGAAAGGTAACACACAGGATGCCTACTGTGTTCAGAGGGCTGAGGACGGAAGTTTAAGTGGGGTCTGTGCCCATTTCCAGCCCATCCTGGGATTACTCTCAGCTTTATCTGTGCAATCTAAGTCTACATCCAGGTTTAACTCGGAAAATCGGGGATTACATTTATGCATACTTTGGGCAGCAGCTGATTTGGTGGTTTTTCATAATTGGAAATGGGAAAAGGTTTTAGAGCTCTAGTTTTGTCCTCTGCTCAAGCTGCACAGATGCTTGAAAACCATAAATTGGCTGAATTCTTTTCTGGACACCAGATTCCAACATTGTTCTGCCTTTTGTTGTAGTTTTGCATTAATTAGGTTCCAACAGAAGTCAAGGGTGGATTGTTTTGGAATTAGCTGACCAAGGACCCATGTACATAATCCCTTTTAACCTGAACTGTTAAAATATGAAGTTCTAATTTGTGCCAATGATCACATTACAAAATAGTTATAAATCCATATTAAAATTTAAAATAGGGTTTAGTGAGTCTGATTTTTTTAGTGGTTTGGGGATTAAGATGTATACGGGGCAAATAACGGTTCCTTTGTTTCTTTTCTAACTCTAGTTGTGTGTGTGTGGTGTATGGAGCTATACGTGGGTCAGAGAAGCACTAGAAGAGAGGTGAGTTATTTACTTTTTCAGTTACTATCACCAAATAGTTGACAAGAAGAAATCTAAGGGAGGAGGTGTTTGTCTTAGCTCACACGTTGAAGGTATGATGCATCATGGTGGAGAAGGAATGGCAGCAGGAGCATGCCGAGGCCCGTTCTACTGTAGTCACAGTCAGGAAGCAAGAGAGGGGATAGGAAGAGGGGCTGGGCCAAAAGCCTCAAGGCTCACCTCCACTGACTCACTTCCTTCAGCAAGGCTCCATATCCTAAAGGTTCTACAATGTTCCGAAACAGTATCACTACCAAGGGACAGTGTTCAAACACACGAGCCTGTGGGAGATATTTAGCAGTGGGGAAGAAAGGCAAAGGAGAGCTGTAGAATGGTTCTCCATCTAGATAGGCTCCTAGAGATGGGATGAGTCCCGTGTTTTATCTGCAAGGAGGTCAAGACACAGAATAGCAGCTTGCCTTGCTGTGTGAGGTGGAACCTCTGAAGGTCCCCTCACTCTGAACTCAGAGTGCTCTGCACTTCCTTATACTAGTTTGCACCTGCTCGGAAGTTCTTTGGGGACCCTGGCAGGAAAAGAAAGGCATGCTCTTTGAGGAGAGTTTATCAAGTCTGGGCAGGGGAGGGTAGGGGTTCCACGTGGAGATTACAGTACAGGAGGCTAGATATTGTTGGAGGCCATTACTGTGTCTGAGGAGGAGGGAGTGGGTAATACAGTAATAGAAAGATAGCTTTGGTGCAACAGATGCCTGACCAGAGGATCGAACTTCAGCTGAAAGGCTCAGCCAGTTCATAGCAACTCAGTAGAGTGGAGAGCGTTCTGCCTCCAATACCTGGGAGAGGTCTTTGTTGGTCAAACTCATTCAGAAGCCAGCACAAGTCACTAGGTGCCCTTCTGGAGGGAGAGAGTGGATGCAGAGGAACAGATACCCAACACAAAGATTTGAAGCATAGTTCAGGCTTCCTAAGGAAAGTCTCATTGCCTACCTTCTCCAACTCCACAGGTCCAACAGTATTTCTGAGGTGTTTGGTTGGTGGTTAATTTGTTTTCTCATGAAAAGCCCTGTGAATTTTGGTTTTTCTGCACCCAACTCTGGAACTGGTCACAGTCTTTCAGCAATTTCACAATTAGTTTGACTCTGGTGATTAGAACTATACAGTGGAAGGCCCATGTCAGTCACTGCTGTTTCTGGGAATATAGGGAGTCCTATCTTACAATCTGGACATTCTCCCTGTGCAATTAGAGGTCTTAATTTTAGTGAAACTGCCTGGGGTTCATTCTAATCAGCAAGATGAAACATGGTCCATGCTGTAGAATTTCCTTCTTATTGGGCACTGGAGCCAACCTCAAGGCTTCGTTCGGTTGCTCTTGGCTTTTGTGGAAAGTCATGGAAAATGTGGTTTTCAGTGAAGAACTGCTCCTGGTGTTCTGTTGTCAGTGGAACATAGTGCTACATGCATGGCCACTATTTAATTGGAAGTGCAGACTATTTGGAGCATGTCATAATTACTAAGGTCTTCCTTTCCCTATTAGTCACACAGTCTGAGAAATTGAGAACAAACCAGTCACAGGGAAGGCCTGGTTTGGCAAGATGGCTTCATGCGTGGAGACATAATGTCCTCATAGGGAGATATCAGGACTAATTTGGGGGCCTGAGAAAATCTCTGGCTAAGAAGAATTCTCAGAAATTTGGCACAGGAGGAGAGTGGACTTCCACTGTGAAAGACTAGTCTTTATTAATTTGTGTAGCAGACAAATCCCATGCTTAATTACTCAGAAATCCGTGGACTCTGTACATTGGATTATGAGATCTGCCGTACTTCTGTGATTTTATTCTTTCTTAAAAGATTCTTGTCTTCTTGTCTTCTTTCCTTCTTTCCCCTCCCTCTCTCCCTTCCTCCCTCCTTTTTCCCCCCTCCCTCCAATCTTTCTTCCTATGTACTTTGTATGTCATGATGTGTGTTTGAAGGTCAGAGGACAGCCTGCAGAGTCAGTTCTTTCTTTCTACCATGTGGATCCCCAGGGACTGAACTCAAGTCATCAGACTTGGTGGCAAGTGCCTTTTCCTGCTGAGCGATTTCACTAGAGTCTCCTTTAAAATTAAAGAAAATATATATTTATAATTATTATTTTTTAATGTATATTAGTGCTTTACTTGCATGTATATAAGTACATCCAGGCATTCAATGCCAGAGGAAGACAGAAGTGTCAGATCCCCTGGAACTAGAGTTAGAGTTGTTAACCTCCATGTAGGTGCTGGGAACAGAACTTGGGTCCTCTGGAAGAATAGTCAGTGCTCTTATGTGCTGATCCATCTCTCTACCCGCCTCCCCTTTTATTAAGACAAGGTCTCACTTAACTGAGTCTGATGCCAAACCCTCTATCTTTACGTTGTTGCTTTTCTTTTGCTGAGATTACGGGTATGTGTACCACCACGCCCCACGTGCTTTTTATTCTTATCGGTAAACTCATGTGTATACGGACTCTGAGAGGTAATGATTTCTGAAGCCAGATTGTCTGGGTTGAATCATTTTTCTTAAATTTTAAAATATTATTTTAATTTTTTTATGTGTACAAGTATATTCCCTGCATGTGTGTAAGTGTGCCTGTGTCTTACAATACAGAAGGAGGTCAGAAGAGGGTGTCAGAGTCCCCTGGAACTGAAGTTACAAATGGTTGTTAGCTGCCATGTGAGTATTGGGAATCGAACTCAAGTCCTCTGCAAGAGCAACTAGTGCTCTTAACCACTGAGCCATCTCTCCTGTCTCTGAATCATATTTTTCTATATGCCTAGTTATTGGTCTCAGATGGGCTAGCTACTACATTCTTTCATGACTAAGTCTCACCATTTTGTAAGATGGTAAGAAATTATATCAGAAAAGATTAAGAGTGTAAAACAATACATCCACATAATGGTAGCTTAGTCATGTAAGACTTTATTTTTCTCTTGTATAAAATAATGCTGGGGCTAGTGAGAGGTCTCAGAGGGTTAGGGTGCTTGCTGGCAAGCTTGGGGACCTGAGTTTAATTCCCAGGACCCACATGGTAGAAGGAGAGAGCTAACTCCTGAAAGTTGTCCTCTAATCTCCACATATGCACTGTGGTACGCGTGCGTGCACACACGTGCACACAAACTAAACCAAACCAACAAAACCCATAAAATGTAATTTAAAAAAAATTCTGGCAGTAGGTGACTGTGAACTAGGTTGTCAGGACAGTTTCTTTTATTTTTTTATTCTTTGTCATGATTTCTTTCTTCGCTACCTGCCTTCTTTCCCTTTTCTCTCCAGTCCCTTTGTCGTCCCTCCCTCCCTCCCTCCCTCCCTCCCTCCCTCCCTCCCTCCCTCCCTCCCTTCCTACCTAGTACTGAGGCTTGAACTCAGGACCTCATGCATGGTAGATAAGCACTCTACTACTGAGCTATGCTCTCAGCCCTCTTTTTACTTTTAATTTTGAGACAGTCTCACATTGTCCAGACTGGCTTTGAGTTCACTATGTAGCCCAGGCTGACCTTGGGTTTGTTATCTGTCTGCCTTAGGCTCTCCATTAGCTGGATCATGGGCCTGCACCATGAGGTCTGGCCACTTTTAGTTTGTGAGTTCCATCCGTAAATGTCAAGATTACAGTTGGAGCCCCAATCATTTTCTCCACAGGCTGCACAGTCCAAGAAACAGGAAATGGCAAAGAATACAGATGATAGCAATCTGACTTCCTTTTCTGGGAGATTTTGTCAGCAACCTCTGATTCCATCTGGTTAACTACTGTTAAAGGTAAACTAGTAAGTTGATACTTCCCCTGAGCATGTAGAAGTTTCTCATAAGATGGGAGAAGAGAGACTGGATCTCAGACAAGCATCAGGGACTGAGACATCCTTCTATGAACTGAGATGATAAATCCATTTAAAAGTGGTTAGAAAAAAGGCTGGCACTTTGAAGTACTCATTTCATAGTATGGAATTATTATCTAATTATAAAGCAATGAGGCTTTTAAAAAGTAGCTAAATTAAACAGAAGACCATTTATATGGTTTTGCCTTCAAAGGTAATCATCTTGGAAGGTAATATATCATTTCCATTAATTATATGTTACTACATTCAGAAAACAGCCAGGTTGCATGTTGTATGCATGTGTTGAAATACTACACTGAATACCATTAATATGTACAACCAACAGATACCAATAAAATATAAATCAAACAACAGGAGCTAGTTTAATGTCCCTCCTTCTCAGGCCTTATACATGCTAGGCAAGCACTCTATCACTAGCCTTTGACTTTTTAAGACAAGGTCTTCTTATGTGCAAACTGGCTTTGAGCTGCCTGTAGCTAAGGCTGGCCTGGACTTGGGATTCTCCTCCTTCTGCCTTTCAAGTGGATTAGGAATGTGCCATCAAATTGACTCAGTTTACAATTTATGCAATAACAACAATTTTGTTGATTATATGCCCTATGTATTAGTTACTGTGAGAAAACACCATGACCCATAGCGACCAAAATGGTTTTGTTTTGGCTGCAGTGGCTGGAGGAGGAAACTGAGAGCTCACCTCTTCAACCTCCAAATGGAGCAGGGAAAGTGAAACGAAGGTGGAGTGAGGCTACGAACTGTCAAAGCCCGCCCCAGTGACGCACTTCTTCCAGTAAGGCTAAACCTCTTAAAGGTTCCATGACCTCCGCAAACAGCATCACCAATGTGAGGCCAGCTGTTGAATTACATGAGCCTATGGGGGACATTTCTCATTCAAACAACTATCCTCTATCATCAACTTCATTGTCTGTTGTGTTTAATAAAATTAGCTTTGATTGACCGGCAAAGGATGGGGTTTGCTGGCCTGCGCTGGCATTCAGTAGGCTGTCTAGGACATTTTGGTTCAGGTTTCTCCCTTTTCTAGAAATCAGACTTCCATATCATGGTAGATGTTTAAGTGAACAGAGCAGAGGAAAGTATATGTGAGACTATAGCTACCTTTACTGTGAGGATTAATACAAACTAAATTACTTGGTGATTTTTGTACTCACCTTTGATAAGTTGTTTATGCTAATTTAGCTTTATAGATGAAATTTGATCATGATCCACTGTAATTTTGTACTTACTCTCATTTCTTTATTGAAAGTGGTTGAGTATTTGTGTAACAAAAATTGAATTAAAAATATGTGTGTGTTGGGTTGAGGGGATGGCTGAGTAGGTTAAAGACACCTCCAAAAAGTTTGACAAACTGGATTTGATGCCCTGAACCCACATGGTAGAAGGAGAGAATCAGCTTCTGCAAGTTGTCCTCTGACCTCCACATGCATGTGTACCTCGCCCCCACTCAAATAAATAAATGTAATTATATATATATATGGGTCTATGAATGGTGGCTGAAGCTTGTAATCTCAATACTTGGGAGGCTGAGGCAGGAAGAAAGCTATGAGTTTGAGGGCAACCTGAGCTACATAGTGAGTTCCAGGCCAGCCTGGGCAAAAGAGGGAGTCCCTGCCTAAAAAAATAGAAGACAGACAAACAACTGCAGAAACATCCACAAATACATATGGATGAGAATGGCTGTTTAATATTTTATAAGAATAAAATTATAGGAGCACATAAGACTCACTTATATACTAAATCATGTAGTGATTCTCACAGAGTGAGCTTGCTACACAGTTTTTATACCACTAAAATCTTGCTATGATGTGTGTTCTGGTTATCTGTCAGTTTCAGGGGATGTGGTCTGTTAAAAAGCTTATCATGCTATTTTGTTTACCTAGACATTGACTAAGACACACAAGTAGCCTTAAGTATCATTTGAACTAATTTTTGCTGATTTGTTTATTTGTTCATTTATGTGTTTTGAGACATGGGCTCATGTATAGCAGTCTGGTCTCAGAGCTTACTAGCTGAGGATGACCTTGAACACTTGATTCTCCTGCTTCTACCCGCCAAATCCTGGGATTGCAAGTGCGGGACACCATATATATATTTTTTTAATTATTATTTTATACATAAGGAAATTAAGATCTTGGATTTGACTGATGTTTCCCAGATCTCATAGCTCACATACAAGTGTCAGAACCAAGCCCATCTGAGACCTAATATCATGCCTATTTCACCACATCAGATTTCTTCTTAGTCACAACAGGGTTGACATTGCTGTGTAAAATATCCTGACTGGAGTATCTGAGGATTGTAAATATTTGCCGGTTATATGTCATGAAGCAAAGACTGGTTTTTATTTTTCTTTCTTCTCTTTGCAACAGAGTCTCACTATGCAGCCCTGGTTGGCCTGGTACATATCTGTACTATATGTAGATCAGGCTGACCCCAAATTCACAGAGATTTCACCTTTCTTTGCCTCCCAGGTTCCCAGGTATTGAGATTAAAGGCATGTGCCACCACATCTGGCTCCTTTTTTTTTTTTTTTTTAAGAGAGTCTCATGTAGTCAGATTTACCTTAAACTTGCTATGTAGCCAAGATGACTTTGAACTCTTAATCCTCCTACCTTTACCTCCAAAGTGCTCTGATTATAGACATGTGCCACTGGGCCCTCCTTTATCTCATCCAGACGATTGGAATGTTGAGACTGGAGCAGACCTACCTTGGACTCAAAAACTACGTCTTGAGAGTTACAGAACTGCTGTTTCAGCCTTGGACCATCTACCCCTGGATATTATACTTATGTAAGTCATTGTGTTTAAATACAAGTGTCTCTATATTAGAAAGACTCTTATATGTAAGATGGTGAGAAAGTATTAAGTGTACAGAACTCAGAATTTCACCTGTATAACAGATACCTGAGATAATAAAATAATAAAGTGGGAGCTTTATTTTGGCTCAGAGCCTGTGATAGAACAGCTTCTTTAGGCCTGCAATGAGGCAGCACATATGGCAGGGGCATAGAAAAGGACAAAACTTACCTCATTTCCATGAATCAAAGAGAAAGAGGCCAGGGTCCCAGAGTCCCATTGAGGGCATGTTGCCAGTGGCTTAAGGACTCTTCTCAAAGATTCCTTCACTTCTCAATAACACCACCCTAGGGACCAAGCCTTCAATGTATGAGCCTTTGGGAGACTCTTAAGCTCCAAACCATAGCAGTACCTCCCTGTTAGGGCCACTATGATATACTCTAACTTTACCGTTCATCTCTATCAAATAGCTAAACAGAACTGGAAGCCCATTTTCTTTTTCTCTAAGACCCCTGTTGTACATCACTGATATGCTCTGCTTGGCCTCAGAATTTAATCTTCCGCACATCTTTCCATTAACACAAGGACATTCTTGCTGTAGAGCAAAGCATTTGATGAGAAGGAGTGTTGACCTAGAGAGTTGTCTGAAGGTCCCAACATGAATTTGCTACTTTCAAAGTAGCTGTGTGGGCCAAATGCTTCCTTAGGTATAAAATGGAGTTCATTGTTCTCATTTATCTCCTGGGCATTATGAGCAACGCTTCATAAAAATGGTTATAAAGCAGCTGGCAACTGGAAGCCTTCTGTCTATAATGCTGACCTAATCCAGTAGCATTCTTGACACTTCTGTCTCTAATGAGTCATGGATGGGCCTTTTTACTGAAAGGGGCTTGGCTTTGGCATGATCCACTGGGCAGAGGAGCTCTTCATGTCTGGATCATTAGAGCTTAGTGGAAGTGTTATCCTCAGCCCAGAGTCTTGCTCAACAGCACAAAGATGAAGAAGGCATTGGAGCTCTGAAAAAATAGGGAGAGCCAGAGGCCTCCAGTTCACATGTTATTCTTTTCTCAGAGGGTGATATCTGCATTGGGGTTCTAGTGACTGCCTGAGTATAGAAATGTTAAGTGAAAGAGACGTTTCCCAAATCTTTCCCATGTGACAGACATCATATTTGGAAAAAACAAAACAGAAAACACCACCAAGTTAGAATCATGCATTAGGTATTAAAAAAAGGATGCCTTATGACTGGTGTAATTCCCGTGTTAAGTCTGTGTAACTCACACTTAATAGCTCATTGTGACAGTGGAACTCTACTGCACTGTTTTGCCTAGGAGAGCATTACTTAAATAGATGACTCTTGACCCTTTTATTTCAGCGCTTTGAGAGGTTTGCCAAGAAAGTGCTGCTTTGTGCCAGGCAGTCTGTAACAATTCCTTCTGAGTAGCCGCTGTTCCTCAACTAAGTTACTTTTGACCATTAATCCTTCTTTAATCCTAAGCATCTCTAGAAGGGATATATTTGGAACACTTTTAAGACCAGATCCCTTTTCTAAAGAATATAAATCTCTTAGAGTGTAGTAACAGTATATGATGACACAGTCCAAGTGTATTTTCAGAGAACAGTTTTACAAATGGTGTCAGGGTACTGAGAGAATAGGATCAGCCCTCTAACAGCCCCACCTGGAAATGGTTGGTTAGTATCAAAATCCACTTCTCAGAACTCAAGTCTGGTTGCCATTGACATGGAACAGGTTTGGATTCAAGTACAAGGTTTACCTTCTAATGCAACTATGGTACTCACGGCAGTATCACCAGCCTTCAGTGTTTGAGAGGGAGGAAGGAAGAGCGGTTAATGGAATGCGTCTGGAGACAGGTAGGAGAGGAAGGTCTTAGAGCTCATGCTTGCAGTACGCTGTGAATCTTTTTCTTTTCTTTTTTTTTTTTTTTTTTGAGACTGGGTCTCATATAGCTCAGGAAGGCCTTGAACTTGCTGTGTAGCTGAAACTGACCTTGAACTCCTGTCCTTTCAGTCCAGGTGCTGGGGTTATAAGTTTGGGTCACCATGTCCAATCAGTATGTGCTATGGATCTTATATTATTTAATTTTCATGACTATTATCTCATTTAATCCTTCCAACATCCAGTGGGGTAGCTATTACCCTAGATATATAGAGAAGGAAGTCGGGAGCCTGAGAAATTAAGTATACTTAGAAGTTATTGGAGAGAAAATCTGCATCTAGATA
The DNA here is from genome assembly GCA_035773235.1 of Eospalax fontanierii. Taxonomy (NCBI): domain Eukaryota; kingdom Metazoa; phylum Chordata; class Mammalia; order Rodentia; family Spalacidae; genus Eospalax; species Eospalax fontanierii. The sequence goes on from CM069547.1 coordinate 10,611,489, forward strand.
TACCTGATTCCAACGTCTTTGCTCTTGCCATGAGACCATATTGTCTTTCTGGCAAATGGGGACTGTGCAGGGGAAGGAAGAGAATCCAGGTAGAAAGCCAGTTATCCCAGCCAGTTTAAACAGATGCTGATGGAGGGCTATTGCTTGGAACATGATCAACATAAACAGAAGGGGAAAGATAGATGAGAGGGTGGGGGGGGGAAGAGAGAGAGAGAGAGAGAGAGAGAGAGAGAGAATGAATATGAATGTGAGACACTATCTTACAACATTCCTGGAGAAAACCAGATGTAAGAATTAAGAGTGAAACAAGGATGCTTGAGCAAAAGAAAGGAGCCACGCATGCAGAACGTGAGATGTCAGTGTAGAAAATGTCCACGGGCCTTAGCTGAACACGTAGATCCAGAAGCTAACAAGTTGTTATGCTTGCTAAAAACCTCCAGTGTCATAATGGGGTGAGACTCATGGGAACCCTGGAAGAGGGTGAATGGATTTTGTCTTTGGGATGTGGATCTTTGTAGGTCAGAGACAGGATTCTGGTCATTAGTGTGCACATATCCCATCCCAAGTACTTAGTCCAACGTGAATCTAGGCACTCCTGTAAAGGGACTCCTTTTTTTTCTCAGATGTAATTATCATCTCAAGCCAGTTGTTCTTAAGATGGGGTGACCATGGTAGGGTGGTGGTGGGGACTGATCTGATTGCACAGGATTTTGTGTTGCTGATTGTATGGGAGGAAGACAGACATTCACGTTATGAACCATCTATGGAACTCTAATGGTCCCATTCTCTATTTTTAAAAATATTTATTAGTTTTATTTTATGTGTATGAGCGCAATACCTGCATGTATGTAAGTGTACCCATGTTGTGCAATGCCTGTGGAGGTCAGAAGAGGGTGTTAGATCCCCTGGAACTGGGGTTACAGACAGTTGTTAGCTGCCATATGGGTGCTGGGAATTGAATCCAGGTCCTCTGCAAGAGTAGTCAGTGCTCTTAACCACTGAGTCATCTCTCCATCCCCACAGACTCTATTTTTATTTATTATTTTTATTTTATGTGTATTAGTGTATTGTCTGCATGTATATAAGTGTGTACCTTTGTTGTGTAATGAGATCAGAAGAGGGCATCTGATTCTCCTGGACCTGAAGTTATGGATTGGTTGTTAGCTACCATGTGGATGCTGGGAATTTGAACCCTGGTTCTCTGCAAGAGCAGCTAGTACTCTTAACCACTGAGCCAACTCTCCAGCCCCTGTTTTAATTTTTTGAGACAGTGTTCTATGTATATTGGCCTTATATTCACTATGTTGCTGAGGATGACCCTGAGGACCTGATCCTCCTGCTTCCACTTTCCAAGTCCTGGGGTTACAGGTTTGAGCTACCGAGCCCATCCTGGCTTATCTATCTATTGACAGAGGTCCCTGGTCCCCTGGGAAGTAGGGACTTCAGTCCTGTGCTCCCAAGACAGTGAGTTTTGCAGAGCCTGGAAACAAACCTGCCTGGTCCCCTACTGAGTTCCAGCCCCAGTTGCCACCTTGATTTCACAGATCTTTGCAGAGAATCTGATCCTGCTGTGACTAGTTTTCCAGCCCATAGAAATGACAAGATCCCACATGAGTGTTTCAGGCCATGGAGTTTTGGGTGACTTGTAACACAGCGGTGGAGAATGGAGGCACCGACATTCATCCTGCGGGTTCTGTCTACAAGGAAATGAAGGAAGACAACGAGTGGATTAGCTGCTTTTCTTATGGTTGTGACTAAATGCCCGACAAGAGGCAACTTAAGAAGGGTTTGTTTTGGCTCATGGTTTGAAGAGGTACAGTTCATCATGGTAGAGAAGGCACGGTGGCAGAAGACTGTAGTAGCTGTTTGGTTATATCTCAGCAGGACAGGAAGCAGAGAGAGATGAATTCTGGTGCCCATCTGGCTTTCTATCCCCTCCCCTCTTTGTTTAGTCTGGGACTCCAGGCTGAACCGGATGGGGCCATGTAGTTAAGTTTCTTTGGACACTGCCTTAGAGAAGTGCCCAGAGGGTATGCCTCCTGGTTGATTCAGAAACAGTCAAGTAGACAATGAAGCTTAACCATCACAAAGAGTACTTTTACCTCCATTTGGTATAAATGAAGCAGATGCACAGAGATTAAATAAGCAGCTTACATTTACTTGACTCATTAATCATAAAGCTGGGGGGAGAGGGTGTTGACCCAGTTTGACCTTCACGGCAAAGTCTGTTCATCCTAATAGACTTATGTAGTTCTGGACTGTGTTTTGGTTCAGAGACCAAGGTTGAAATAAGGCAAAAGTGTTTGAGAGGAAGGAGAGAAAGATGGTGATGGTGTGGGGAGAGCCGTTTGCCCTTTGCCTGCAAGTCCTACCTAGGCTGTGTGTCCTCCTTTGGGTAATACCTATAAAGAGAACCTCTTCTAATGTCTTATTACAGCCTTGGGTCTAGACAAATTATCCAGTACTCTATGACTCTATGGAATTTCCCTCCCTCCCTCCCTCCCTCCCTCCCTCCCTCCCTCCCTCCCTTCCTTCCTTCCTTCCTTCCTTCCTTCCTTCCTTCCTTCCTTCCTTCCTCAGAGAACTTAAGTTAATTACTGCATTATATTTGTATGTATGTGTATGCATATGGACTCTCTAGTGGTTTTCTGGGAAATTCTTTAATATTGCTATAAGTGTAGCTTAATGACAGCACAGGTGCTTAGCACATATGAGGACCAGGGTCAAGAACAAGAATGAGCTCACTTGCTTGCAGAAAGAGCTGTTGGCTGCTAGTATCCACTCCCTTTCTTCTGTGTCATACAAGTCTTTGGTTGTGTTTATGGCTGCCCTGAATAAGGATTGTTTTTCCAGTTTTCTGGCAGGTAGGTGTGGTCATGTGACTAAGTCAAAGCCAGCAGTCTATGCGTCTATGCGGAGAAGTGAGGCATGTGACACAGAGGGGTGCAGCAATGTTAAAGGAGGTGTCCATTCCTTTGGGGCCCTTATCCCTCTGGCTGGGACTGAGATGTGGACATGCCCCCTTTGGTCTATATGGCCGAGTGTAACATCCTAGAGATGGAGGAGACACAAAGCTGTAAGAGCATGGGTTCTTGAGCTGGTGACCTCCATGCAGCTTTGAATCGTTCAAACCTGGACTGTTAGAGAAGAAAGCAAATGTCTACTTGCTTACAATACTCTGCCTTCAGATTTTTGTTACATCAGCCTTACCCACATCCTAATGAGTGGTGTGCTGTGCAAAGCATCTGGAAACAGTATGCGTGTCATTCAAGTATTGCAATGTGTGTAAAAGCTGAACAAAATCCACCTGCTCTTGTTCATGGTGCAGACAGTAACTTGCTGCTTTGATCTTTCTTGGTTTCTCTAGTTTATTCCTCTTTCTTTAGAAGCCAACGTTATGAACTTGGTTCCCTCTGGTTCCCGTAGCATCCTCTCCTATGTGGTCTCAGGGACCCTGGGCTGTCCCCATAGTGACACTGTGTGCTCTGCATTGAGATGTCTCCTATCCTGGTTCTTCTCACACTGGGTGGAGGTGGCCTGTTCCCTGGGTTTCTCTCCGCAAGGCTGTGAACTTAACTCAGGGCAGGAGCAGTCTTCCATCCTACCCGAGAGCCTGTTCCACATTAAGCCCACAATACATCCTTGTCAAATGATCATACATATGAATGAAAGAGGGATCGAAGGAATGCATAAAAATCACCAGAGACTTCGGAGTCTACAATGGTTTTTATGAATTCCTCATTATATCTGAAAAGCCACTTATCTGTGTATTTGATGCTGGCAAAGTGAGACTTTGCAATATGGATGACTGATACAAAATACGATTTTATTTGGGAGGGCTGGACAAAACATTTAAAATTAAATGCCATTGTTTTTTCTTTGTCCTAACTAAGCCTCAGATGCAGTGAAAGGCACGTAGCTTCCCATCCCGTTTTGCTGGGGCTCCCTCCACCCTCACAAAGTCCCCCTATCTCCAGCCGATCATTCTCTAGAAGCAATCATGTAGTAAGTAAATCCCACCCCACAGAGTCAAATTTAGGTCATCTTTTATTTGGTCAAAATATAGTCTTACTGGCCAGAGGTATGGCTGTTATTTAGGAACACACATATTGTTTTACTTATAGCAGTATAGTATTTTATGTGCTCATATAAATGTTATGCTTGGATTACAGCAGAGGCAAACTGGACTCCATTTATTTGAAGAAATAATGGGCAGTCAGCTTCATTCCCCTCCCTTCCTGATGGTTTCCTTTTCCTCAGAGGAATCCTTGCCTGGGTCATGCCATGCTGCTTGGTAGGCAGGGTTATGTTGAGTCCCAGCTTGGTTTTCTCCTATCCATCTGCTTGAAGCCCTTAGCAGAAGGGGAGTCATAAATCTGCCACATCACAGGGGGCTAGAAAGTTGCTTTGCTGAGTTCCAGTAGGAACAGCAGTGGGTTAAACTGTCAAGCTCTCTGGGGTAAAGATCTGAGGTGGTAGTTAGAAAAATGTTGATGCTTTCCTTTGGGGCAGACATTCAGGACAAGTGAGAGAATCCGGCCTTCTGGTTGTAGATTGTCAACAATACTTTGTTTCCAGGGAAGGTGTGCTCTGTGTAGGGGTGTGTGTGTGTGTGTGTGTGTGTGTGTGTGTGTGTGTGTGTGATTATTTTCCCCACTAGTAAAAGATGAATTCAAAATAGAAGTCTGGCTCTAAAATCTATGTTCTGTGTGCTGTGTTTCTAAACATGGGATTGTTGATGCCTCCTCTGCGTTTGACATGTCACCTTGTACTTATGTGTGTATTTGCATATGTACGTATATTGCTACTCTGACGGTGGTGTTCAGGAACATAGTTCTGGAACTGCTTTCACAGAATTACGCACAGCATTCCAGAGTCTCATTTTTAACAGAACCCATCTCCTGTATAATGAAACACATGCTACGTACAGATGAATTTGAATGTTCAAATCAAATAAGAAAATATGCTCATTTATGCATATTTAGGCATTTTTTTCCTTTTCCGTCTGTAGGAGCGGGAGTCATATTTTTGTCAGATGCCTTGCTTGTGTGAATGTACCTTCTCTGGAGATTGAAGCGAGGCCAGCATGTCCCACAGGCGGGCCTTCAGGGGAACTATCGGGACAGAAGAGGCGGAAGGGGATGGCTGAGTTAGAATCTTTTGGATCAGGACCCCTCTGATGGAGGGGCGACCTGACCACCATCTTCCTATCTCCCCCTTGTCTTGGGCTGTGGGCAGGCTGCTGTTCCTGTTTGCTACAATTTTGTATTTTGAATGTCTCACAAAAGCCCACGTGTTCAAGGCTACTGGGAGGCAGTGGAATCTTTAGGAAATGGCACCAGTGGGAGGAAGTTAAGGTTCCGGTTCTGTGCCCCTGAAGATGATACTGGATTCCTCGCCCCTTCCCGGGACTCTTTCACTTTCTGACTGCCACAGGTGAACGGGCGTGTTTAACTCTTCGTGCTCACTATGATGTACAATACCACCAGAGATAACAGGAAGGGGACCTTGTGACCATGGAGTGACACTTTTAGATCTGTGAGTCCAAATAAATCTTTCTTCTTTGAGACAGGGTCTCTTGTAGTCCAGGCTGGCCTTGAATTCCCTATGCAGCTGAGGATAACCTTGATCTGCTCTGCCTACCTCATCCTCCCTGAGCTCAGGTTATGGGAATGCACAACCACACCTCGAAGGAGCCAGCGCTTGGTGCATCCTAGGAAACACTCTACGCCTTGAGCCATACCACAACTGCTGTAACTTCTCTTTTATGCCGTGTCCCCTCATCTTAATGCTGTAAGATATGGCTCTGAGGTCTATTGATGGCAGAAGGAAAAGTGCTGGCCTTCTGTCTGTCTGTTTGTAGTGCTGTGTTGGGGATCAAACCTAGAGCATGCTGTACCACTGAGCTACACACCCCGCCAGTCTCTCTTTTGTTACTCTAGTGAGTCACCTGGTCTGGCCAAGCAGATGGACGGGTTCTTCGCCTGTAGTGTCAGGTCTCCATCCACGTAGCTCCCCGACGCAGAGGAATCTCACTAAGGAAACACCCTGTTTTTCCTTGCAACTTCTCAATGGATCATCATTATGGTCAGGACAGACCCCAAACATCCAACTATAATTTGCAAGATTTATTTTGACTAGGGTCTACCCTCTCCAACCTCTTAGGAGGATAGATGTGTGTGTGTGTGTGTGTGTGTGTGTGTGTGTGTGTGTGTGTATGTATGGTTTTGGTTTTGTTTTTTTTTTGAGACAAGGTCTTGCTATGTGGCCCGGGCTGCCCTAGAACTCAGGATCCTTCTGTTTTAGCCTCCCGAGTGCTGGGATGACAGGTGGGCTCCAACCTACCAGCTGTGTAACCGTCCTTAACAATTCCTGCAATTCCGGGGTGGGGTAGGGGAATGGTCTACTTCCTCTGTTCCATTATCACCAAGCTGAGTCCCTTCATTTGCGTTGGCTAGTAAGATGTGAGCAAGTGATATTTCTGTGTAGAAGTTTAATAGCAGTGAAAGTTCATCTTCTTTCTCTTATGTGACAGAAAGATTCCACACAGAGACGATTCTTATCTTATGCACAACTCTAGCTGATTCTCAAGTATATGTAATATTTGAGAGAAATCAACCCTTGCTGTAAGCAACTGAAATTTGGGGGGTCACTTGTCACTGTATCATAACCCAATCAGACCTGACTGATACATCTTGGCAGCCTTATTTCTTTCCATTTCCTTCTTTTACTTTATACTATAGTGCAGTGGCTTTCAAACTTGTTTTTGAGCCTATTCTCAGGAAGTAAATAAGTAAACCTGGTATGTCACAATGTAAAATATTTTCCATCTTAACCTGGTACTCACTTTGGAAATACAGAGATACAAACATGAATCACACAAATGCTCTATGAAAAGACCCTCACTTCATGGTTCGCTCTGATAGTCCCATTCTAGTCCATTTTAAATTCAGAGGTTGGTCAGGGCTCAGCTAATATCATGACTCATTAATGAATCACAGGTCTGTTTGGAAAACCTTTTTCTACTCTATTGAAAAAGTCTTTCCACATGCCTTAGTGTTCTTTAGGATTCTGCTAGGAAGGCACCTATTTTTAGGAAAACATTCTTCACTACTGAAGGGTCGCCTCAGAGGCCCCAAACCTCCCAGCAGTCCACTTTGGTGGTTTGTCTCTTTTCTTACATGTTTTCCTTAGATGATCTGTAAGGACCTTGAGGATTAGGACAGCTATGATCCTTCTGATTCTCCTCCTCCTCCTCCTCCTTCTCCTCCTCCTCCTCCTCCTCCTCTTTCTCTTTTTTCTTCCTCTTCCTCCTCCTCCTCCTCCTCCTCTTCCTCCTCTTCCTCCTCCTCCTCTTCTTCCTCCTCCTCCCCTTCCTCCTCCTCCTTCTCTTCCTCTTCTTCCTCCTCCTCCTCCTCTTCTTTCTCTTTTTTTCTCCTCTTCCTCTTTCCTTTCCCTCTTCCCTTCTCTACCCTCTTCCCCCACCTCTTCCGTCCTCCCTGTCCCTTCCTTCTCCTTCCTCCTCTTCCGTTTTCTCCCTCCTCCTCCTTTTTTTTTTCCCCCAGTGTCAACATGATGTTTGCCACTCAGTCTGTACTTACGCTGTGTACGTGCAGCATTTTCCTTCTTTGGTGACATAAAAATGTTCCTGATCATTCTTTGTCACTCTTTACTCCTGTTTATTCTTCTTTTGAATGTATACCAGGTATGCTGACTGCTTTAAGCAAACAGAATGAGACAGAAGTTACACTGTATAATTGCTGATGACTGGGCCATAAAGGGTGTCTTCTCTTTTCTGGGTCATTCACTCTGGGTGAAGCCAACAGCCACGATGGGAGGACACCCATGTAACTCAGTGGAGATGCCCATGTACAGAGAAACTGAGACCACTAACAGCCAGTGTGAGCCATGTTGGATATGGATCCTCAGTTTCTCCAGCCTTAGTCAAGCCTTCAACTTGTCTGTAGTCCCAGCTAACATCTCTTTGTAACCCTGGAGCTCACTTTGATTCATATTCATGACCCAGAGAGATGGCAAGGAGAGAATGTCTAGTGTTGTCTCAAATCATGCAGTTTTGGGGTAGTTTGTTACGTAGCAATGGATGGCTAATACATCCTCTCTTTACGGATAATCAATTCAATGCTTATTGAAATGGACTTGAGTTACTCTGGAACATACAACCAGGAAACAGAAGTACTGAATTTCAAATGTGCAGCTCTTGAACTTCTAGACTCCTTGATCTTCGACAGTGCAGTAATCAGCTCTTGAAGAGTGTGTTCTGGCCTCTCAGTGTGAGACCCTTTGGAACGACTTCTCACACAACTGTGACAGCCTCGCTGATCTGTGATTCTCATCTAGTTAGTGCTGGGTCTTGGGTCTTCTCCTTGTTATTGGGACAAAAAAAATTGAAAATTTTGTTCAATTTGAACCCCACCCCCCAAATTATTTTCCTTTTTTGGTCTGTTTCTCCTTGACCCTCATCTGACCCTCTGACTGATCCAGAGTCATCTTTACCCCTGTCTCTTATTTGATCATAAAACCTTCCTTTTTCTTGGCCGGAACACACCAGTGTTTCTGTAGACAGTTAAGCTTCATTTCAGGGTGAGCTAATTTCATGACAGTTTTCCACGGCTGAGAACTGTCATCTGTTGGGGATCAGAGGCCAGGGGCTGCTTGGCTGAGGTGTGCAAATGTCCCTGACAAGGGCTCCTTTGGTCTTCATTACCCTGGTGCTCAGATCTCCTTGTCCCCTCTGCCTTCACGGAGGCCGCCATTTCCACTTTTCATGTGGGTCTCCTCCTTGTGTGGACGCTCCTGGAACTGACTTCTGCTTCACACCATCTTGTGACCTTCTCCAAACGTCGGCCAGCTTGCCTGCAAAATGGACACTGGGACACACGTCCGTCAAGGCTTTCTGGAGTTCAGTGGCAGGAAGTCGGGAAAGCACCCAGCACTGTGTAGGAGAGTTCTCAGCACAAGTGAGCTGCTTCCTGCTCCCTGATTAACTGGGTTGATGAGCACTGAGAGGTCTGACATAGCTGCCCACCGTGGGCATGCTTTCTGTTTGCCTCGGGTCTGAGGTGGCTGCAGCTTCTGTGTTTGTCTCTTCTTTGTCACCGTCAACAGATCTGCCACGTGGGACTCATTGGCTTCTCTCCCCTCCCCCTTTCGGCTCTGCTGTCCTCCTGCCTAGGCTTTCATTGCCCTCCCCAAGGGCCAGGAACCCCTCTGCCATCTGCCCTCACCTGCCCCAGCTGTTCTTAGGTCACCTAATCCTTTTATATTATTCTCTTTCCAGGTAATCAACAAACGACTGCATTTTCCAAGCACCTCCCGCAGAAGCTCCCTCCCTTTTGCTCTATGTGTGTGCTGCACGTGCATGTATGTATACCTGTTGGCTTGTGTGTGGGCACATGCATATGGATGGTCAGAGGTCGATGCTGAAGGTTTTCCTCCCTTCATCTTGTAGGTATTGAATGGTCTCTCACCGAACCCAGAGTTGTCAGCTTGTCTTGGAGCCTCTCTGCCCCTGCCTCCTGTGTGCTGGGACTACAGACAGGCTCTGGTCCTCATGCTTGGGCAGCAAGTGCTTTACCCACTGAGCCATCTTCCCAACTCCATCCTCAGTTTCTCTTGGAGACAAGGTCTCTTGTAGCCCAGGCTGCCCTGAAATGCACTATGTTATTGAGGATGATCTTGAACTCCTGATCTTTCTGTTCCCACCTCCCGAGGGCTGAGATTATAGGTGTGTGCCACTATATTCAACTCTGATTCTTTAAAAATATCTGATATTGCTGGTTGAAATTTATTTTGGGGTCTGGAGAGATGACTCATCGGTTAAGAACACTGGTTGCTACTTTCAGAAGACCTAGGTTTGAATCCCAGCACCAAATGGCAGTTAGCATCCATCTGTAACTTCAGTTCCAGGGGATCCGATGCCCTCTTCTTTCCTCCATTGGCATTGCACGACAGGGGTGCATTTACCTACATGCAGGCAATAACTCATACACATAAAATAAAAATAACAAGTAATTAAAAAACTTACTTTTACATTTATTCACTTATTTATTTTTGTGTGTGTGTGTTGGAGGGGGGCAGGTGCCACTGGACTATGTGTAGAAGTCAAAGGACAGCTTTCAGGATTCAGTTCTCTCCTTTCACCGTGTGGGTTCAGGGAACTGAACTCAGGTCATCAGGCTTTGCAGCAAGTGTCTTTAGCTGTTGCGCCATCTCATTGGCCTGACATTGCTGTTTTAATATGACTCAGACTCTTGCAGGTGCCGCCTTCAAATCCCTGATTCATGAGCCCTCGGGGTGGAAAGTGCCTCTCACAAGCCCACTGAGGGACAGCCCCTTCTAAGGAAACACCAAGGCAATGATTTGCAAAGATGTCATCCTCAAAGCTCAAGGCTATCCAACTTTCACTATGGAGACAAGAAACCTCAGAAGTTCCCATGGGCGGAAGGACACTTTGAACTCATTCTGAATTTTGGTGCTAATTGCAAAGTGGCTAGGGATATGCTCCTCTCTATCCAAATGATCAGCCTCATCTATAATCAGCTAACATTTCTGACTGTTTTAGTCTTCTCCACCCTCCTTCCAATACATTCACCATAAGGTTAGAATTTAGAGATGGCATCTTAGAGTACAGAATATGTATTTGTCCCACATTTTACCTTTCTCTCAAGTCTAGCCAAGAGACTTTCAAGCAAAGAAAAACTCCCACAAGAAACTATGGGAATAAAGGAAGTTGACTCTGATAATTCGACATGGGCCGCCTTGGTGTTAAGGGGCAGGGCGATCAGAGTCAATCAGTAAATAAGGAATCAGGGGCAGTGAAGAATCCTCACTGTCACAGTAAAGCAGTTGGGCAGGACCAGTCCTCCTTCGGTGATAGCCTCTACTCGTGACTTCTTATTTTCTATTAGTGTTGAACGTCAGGAAATGACCCCCGTATATGCACCCGCTACTCCAAGCTTCAGGAGCTTGGGGAACAGCAGAGACAGGAAATGCTCTCTCAGAAATTTCCAGGACTGAATCCAGGAAGTTCCTTTATACCTCAGGACTGAGATCCACCAAGATGGAGTCAGTGGCTTTTGTTCCTCGTCCTGAATTCTTAATACAGAAAATTAAACCTGTTTTCTAGGTTTATTCCATTCCCTAAAAATCGCTCACTCCTCTTCTAGAATTGCCTTACAGCCCCAACTTCCTCTCTCCTAAAAAGAGGGTGTTTAATCTTCCACCATCTGCTCCCTCTCTGAGTTTTCTATTTGTGCGGCTCCATTTACACGTGTGTGTAATAAAGTTAGATGCCTCTCTGCTGCTCATCTGTCTATCATCAGTTGATTTCAGCAGATTCAGTGATGGAAACTTCAGTGAGAAAGTTTGAACTTTCTACCTTGGGCAAGCTGCTTAACTAATTGAGGTTTTGCATTCGTGGACCCTATGATACCTCCATTATGAGGCTGTTTAGTTGGAGTGAGCCTTTGCACTACCTGGATGCCAGGGGAATGGTTAGGGCCGACTTGGTAGTGAAAATGGGCAAATACAAAAGGCAGGCAGGGCTCTCTAAGGAACTGTGAGGGCTTTTCTAGCAGCAGAGGCACTGGTTTCGGCTGATTAGTCCTGAGCTGGGATACATGGGTAATTTCAGGCAAGGTTATATGATTCTTCAGGGCAAAGCTGAACAAAGCCCACTTTACTGCCTGTTTTATAGCTTGTGACTTTTAATGGCTCCTGATGCAGACAGTCCCTCCCTGAAGCCAAAGCGAACTTGTTAATCTGCAGTTTATTTTGCATTTAAATAGCACTATGCATTTCCAAGGTACTTAACAATAATTAATTTATTCTTGTTCTTCCTAGCCTCCCACTCTCTTCTTGTTTTTTTTTTTTTTTTTTTTTAAATAATTTATTTATTTGAGACAGGGTGTCTTGTTATCCAAGCTGTCTCAAACTGCAATTGAGGATGACATTGAATTCTTGATCTTCCTCATTTTACCTCCTAAATGCTAGAATTATAGGCCATGCCCCTCCTATTTTTATTTATATATTTAGAGGCAGGATCCTATTATGTAGTCTGGGTTAGCCTTGAATTCCTGCAGCTCAGACTGGTCTCACCATTTGCTGTGATCCTGCTGCCTTACTCTCTGGAAGGCTGGGATTGCAGGTATGAATCACCACGCCCAGCTGTTTTTATTTACTTACTTTTTGAGGGTTGGGAGACCTGTTGGGGTAGTTTACCTGTGTTTACATTTGCAACTTGCTTCTGTGTTAAGTTTTGCTGTAGTATGGTACTTCATGCTGTTTGAGGCTCCTGAAGGGGGAATTAACGACATTCTGGTCTTTGGAAAAGGATCCCCCAGTGCCCATTGGGACTGCTCTTTCTTCATTTGGGGGAAATTTGATGGGACTGGGGGTCTGGGGGATGGGGGTGGTGGGGATGTTACTGCATAGGCCCTCAAACCTTAGGATTTTGAGCTACCATATTGATTCTAGGGGATTTCTGTTAATGTGGTGAGGGCTTTTGGCTTTTTTTTTTTTTTTAAGTATTTTTATTTTACTTTATGTGTATGACTGTAATGCCTGAAAAGTTCAGAAGAGGGTGTTCGATTCCTTGGAACTGGAGTTACAGGCAGTTGTTAGCCACTAAGTGGGTGCTGGGAATGGAACCTGGGCCCTCTGGAAGAGTAGTCAGCGCTCTTAACTGCTGAGCCATCTCTCCAGCCTGAGGGCTTCAGCTTTAGGTCACTGTGAGTCACTCTGGCCATAGCTCAAAGGTTGACCTGGCCATTTGGTCAAAATAACTGGATTAGACTTTCCTCTCTTGTTTTACCAAGAACCTGTGTTATGGGAAATCACTGTTTTGTCACCCCAAAACCAGAAATGATCTATCCTTTGATCACCAAATGTCCGTCCATCCCGCCATCATTCCCTTCTTCAGGGTCTGTGGTCCCCCTGCCTTCCCTCTCTCAGGTCCAAACAGGGACCCTCTCCCACCTCAGTCCTCTCCATGTCAGGGTTTGGTTTCTACTTAACAACAAATTCACATTACAATCAAGCCATTCGCTGGGATGTTCAGTTCGGAGGGTAATCTGCAGCCCATTCATGGCCACTGTCTCCAAACCATAGCGTCTGAGTCACTGCTGCTGCTCAGTTTGTAAAGTTTCCCTTTGTCATGTCTTTTTACTTCCTTTTTATTTGGTGATTCTTTGATGCAGTGAAGAATCTCAATTGTAGGTAAAAATAATGTAATAAGCCATTTCAACCCAAGGAGTTGGGCTGGGCTATAGCTCAGCAGTAGACTGGAGCATGAAGCCATAGGTTTGATTCCAGCACAGCAAAAAGAGCTTCATGGGAGTGGTGTTTTGTGACTTTTGTGGCTATGTCATGGAAGTCTATGCAGGGTCCACTCTCTTCTCCCAAACACATGCTCATGGGCTGATCCCATTTTGACTGGCTTGCTTTCATTTCCTTCTCTCCACCTTCTGGTTGGGCTGAGTCCAACTAGGAAGATGCTGATCTGCTAGAAATGATCACCCTGAAGTTTCACCCTTCCCCAGGAGCATTTGCATTTTGAGAAGAGTTTGGGATTGGAAGGTCAGTGCTCAGTGGGCTTTGGGACTTTAGGTTTAAGGACTCTCTGCCTCCATTTAGAGCATTGCAGTTGGTACAGCACCTGGGAGTGTTATTAGAATGTAGGCCTGAGCTGGGCATCAGGCTCAGGGAGCTTGCCTTAGCATGTGTGATGCCCTTGTTCCTCTTTCCTCTAAAAAAAAGAGAGAGAGGGGAGAGAGAATGAGAGAAGGGGAGAGGGAGAGAGGGAGGGAGAGAGAAGGAGAGTGTGTGAGAAAGGAAGAGAGGGAGAGAAGGGGAAAGAAGGAGAGAGTGAGCAAGTGAACAAGCATTAAATATTCTTCTTCCAGCTTCCCTTGGGCTCTCCAAGGCTGTATTCCTATGGATAAAAACAATTGATTGGCCTCTCTCTCTCTCTCTCTCTCTCTCTTACTCTGTGTATGTGTGTATGTATGTGCATATAGGCATATGTTTATGTGGGTAATTGATCCAGTCAGCATTTGTTGTCGACTTGACATAGCCTAGAATGACTTTGAACAAAGACATCTCAGCACTTAGGAGGCAGAGGCAAGTAGATCTCTGAGTTCAAGGCCAACCTGCTCTATACAGTGAGCTCTGGGTCAGGGAGGGCTACACAGTGAGACCCTGTCTTGGAAAAAAAAAGTCTCAATTGAGTAACCTGTCTTCATCAGGTTGGTCTGTGGCCATGTCTGTGGGGGATTGTCTTGTCTTGATTACTAATTGATGTAGGAGGCCCCAGACCACTGGGCAGGACCATCCCTAGGCAGGTGGTTCTGGCCTGTATAAGAAAGCGAGCTAAGCTTGACGCTCCGAGTGAGCCGCAGACAACATCCGCCATGTTTCTGCCTTCTACTTCCTTGACTGGGAGTTCATTCCCTGGTGAGCGGTGGTGTGCTGTGTGGAATGGCAGTCCTGACTTCAAGTTCCTGTCTTGAGTTCCTTCCTGCCCTGTTCTCCCTCAAGGATGAACTGTGACCTGCAAGTGTAAACCGGACAAATCCTGTCCTCCCCCAGCTTGCCTTTGCTCAGAGTGTTTTATTACAGCAACAGAGTGAAGGCAGAACGGGTACATTATGCACATGTGGAGCAGAAGCCAGCCTTGGGTGCTGTGCCTCAGGACCCACCCCGCACCTTGTTTTCTGAGACATGGATTGACCTGGAGCTCACAGATGCGGCTAGGCTCACAGGATGACCTGGCTGGCCAGGAAACCCGAGGGGTCTGCCTGTCTCCACCTCCCCAGTGTTGGGATTACAGACGTGTGCTATGGTATCCAGTTCTTTTATATGTGACTTCTGGAGATCAAACTCAGTTCCTTATGCTCATGTGACAGGCATTTTACCATCTGAGCCATCTCCCCAGCGCTTGTTTTCTTGAGACAGGGCCTCATATCGTCCAAGCTGGTCTAGAACTCACTGTGTAGCAGAGGCCAGCCTTGAATTCCTGATACATCTGCTTCTACCTCAGGTCCTGGGATTTCACGCTTGTGCCACCACGCCTAGCTCTGCCGGCCTCTTGACTGACTTTCTTAGAGCGACATGTTTTTATTTTGATTTATTTTATTTTATTATTTTCACGTTACCTGTATGAGTGTTTTGCCTACATGTAGGTAGGTGCACCTGTGTCGTGTAATGCCTGTGGGGTTCAGAAGAGGGTGTTGGATCCCCTGGAACTGGAGTTATGGATGGTTGTTATCTGCCGTGTGGGTGCTGGGATTCAAACCTGGGTCCTCTGCAAGAGTAGCCAGTGCTCTTAACCATCTCTCCAGCCCTGAAGTGATTTGCTTTTATAGGAGGGGTTTCCTGATTTCACTGTGTGCCAGATTCATCTGCTGGCACCAGTTAAATATCTAGATTTTTTCTGACCTATCTTTCAGTAGGTCTGGGCATGAGGTTCCAGAATCTGTATTTTTAGTAAGTGACTTAGGGTGATTTCTAGGAAAATGGTCCTAGATTTACATCTTGAGGGTCTGTCCCAGCCAGGCAGGTGTTTCATAAGGACTCCAGTCTACTGAGCATGAGAGCCTGCCTGTCCTGCAACAGAGTGGCACTCAGTGGATAAAGTCTTTGCTGTCTGTAGACTGCATCTTCTCTTTACTAAGAAAGCACAACTTATATTTTGGTGCTGCTTTAAGGCAGATAGTTGGAAGTTATGTTTACCACCTGGGTATCTGTATTACTCCCTGCAAGGGAGGTACGATTATTTTTCCACCGCCTGCTCTCCCTCCCTCCTTTGCTTCCCTCCTGCCCTGGAGACCCAGCTCTGGGCTGCTGGGAGTTTTGGGGAGTCTGGGGAAGGGAGGCAGGCTAGAGGAGACGAAAGGTTTGTAGGTGGTTGATAGGGAAGGGGATGGAATTGCATCACTTTCTTATTCTTTCCTGAGTTATTTCAGAAAGTGGAATTGTAGTCTGCGGGGAAAGGGAGGCTGTAGTCTGCATTTCCATTCTTTCTAGAAGGTTTTGACCAGTGGATTGCTGAGGCAATTCGGGTGAACACGAATGCACGCTACATCCCACTCACAGTCAAGGGAGTGCAGACAGCTGGGAACACAGCTTGTGAAGGCTGCTCCCAGGTGCAGGCGAGGAATCAACATGTCAGGATCTTTCACGCTGCAGTTCTGAAGATTGGGGCCATCTTAGACTTTCTTAATCTTTAGGAAAAAAGACTGATGAATAGTCTAGAATGTGTGTTCTATAAAGAATTCAATGATGGCTACTGCGTATAAAATATCAGTTCTTCACCAGATAAGAGAACTTGGGAGACCACATGGCTAGGAAGTATGCATGTATTTTTGTATATCTCATATGACCATCAAGTAATAATATTAAGCACTGTTTAATGATTAAGTGGAGTGGAAACCTTTTGTCTTACCTCAACATTGGGCTGAGACACAGCCACCTGTGCCTCTTTGTGGCTGTCCTGGTGTCTTTTCTCTTTGAAAAAGGCATAATCTATTCTGTGAAAGTGCATGGAATGGTCGCACGAAGTGTTCTCAGACTCAGGGATGGCTTGCCTAGATCCCTCTGTCCACTCCTTTCTTACAAGCCCTACATGGTGGCTCCCCACCCCATAGTGTCATTGTGTGGATTTAAGACAATATGACAGAAAATCTGATGTTGCTTGTGGCTGCTACACTGAACTTCAGAAAAGCAGTCATTAATCCTGACAAAGGCCCTCATGAAGGGACTTCACCCTTTCCAGTATTCTGTTTGTCAATAACTGCTGTGAGTCATGTTTCTGAATTTCCTTTAACATGTGTTGAGCATTTTCAAAGAAGTTTTAAGCTTTTGTATGAGTTCAGTAAATATACCTTTATGGAGCCGCTATACTGTGTAGTAAATGAACTCTATCGGGGTTATAGTCACTGTGATCTCTCGGTGCCTCCTGGGCCTTTAGGAAACTTTTTGGTTCCTGAGTATTGGGAAAGGAATTTGACTTTTAGATATGGTGCTGTGCACGTCTCCACTGTACCTCCATCCCCCGGCCAACTTCAGAGTAGCAGGCTGACTCTCAGATCCTTGGGCCTGAGAATCATCGGAGGGGAAGATTTTGCCTGAAGCAGTTGTATTAGTTACTTTTTGTTGCTGTGGTAAAACACCGTGACCAAAAGTGACTTTTGGAAGAGTTTGTTTTTACGGTTCCAGAGGGTGGGTCCCTGATGGTGGGGGACTCTTGTTCCCTCATGGGGACATTTAAGGTAAGGTCTAACATGTCTACTAGGGTGATCAACTGATTGTTATACTCTGTGTATGCGTGTGTGTGCGTGTGTGTGAGTGTGTGTGTGTGTGCGTGTGTGTGTGCGTGCATGTGTGTGTGTGTGTGTGTGTGTGTGTGAGTGTAGGCCCATGCATTCATGCCTATCGCTGTAAGGAGCTTTTCTTGACCAGTTTCCGCCTTGTTCATTGAGGTAATGTCTCTCCACTGAACCATCTGTGCCAATAAGGACCAGTCTAGCTAGCTAACTAGCTTCTAGGATCCTCTCTCCCCCACCTTCTGAGTGCTGGATTCACTGTCGGGCTGCCACACCCATCCTGGCATTTAAGTGGGTCTGGGGATCTGAATTTTGTTCCTTTGCACGCACTTTATCTGCTGAGTCATCCTCTAAGACAACAGAAACATCTTAACATCTAATTCCAAAGGACTTTCGAACTGGAGGAAAACCTGTATTCTTTTCTTTTTTAATCTCTTAGGTCCATGCACCTCTTATAATTACTGAAACAGAACCGAAAGCCTGCTTGTCTCCTGGCTTTTGCTGCTTATTCTACGATCTGAGCAGCCAGTGATAACTTGACCACAACCATTCTTTTGACACAACCCATTTCAAAATGCAGTACCAGACCCATGAAAGTATCTCCCTCTCTTGGTGCCTGGCATCCAAAGGCCTAGTCAACCGTGGTTACTATTATTTGAAATTTATGTCCAGGGTCCCTCATTCCTGAAGCCAGTGCTCAGACTAAGTCTTTAAGAAACATTGGAAATTGGAGAAGGTAGAGAAAAAAAGAGCCTTGAATGGCAGGGTAAGAACTTGACAAGGGAAAGATAGGAATAAAGGGGAGAAAACAGGGAACAGAGAACCCATAACCACAAAGCAATATTTATAGTTAGTAAAATATTTTCAGCTCCGGCTTATACACAGAAAACCCCAGCAGAACATTCAATTGAATACACGAATGTGTCACCACAGGGGTATGTGATTCACAGAGAGATTTTCTTCATAAAGAGATAGCAGCTTGCCTATTCAAAAGCAGTGCCGTTTAATGCAACAGTGCATTGAACAGGACTCCTTTTCAGGGAGTTACTGATAGAAGCAAGATTATTATCTTCTGCATTTAGATGGTGTGCTGACTGGGGCCATGACACAGGGCACTTAGATGTGCCCATTATCTATGTACAGTATGATCTTTGGAAGCTTAAAAATATCCCATGCAACCTTTCATGGCTTCCCTTGAATGGGCTGTGGCTGAGAGCTGGAGAGAATGGAGAATGCTGGACCTTGTGCACAGAAGGCTGTGGTGTTAGAACCTGGCCATGATGTGAACCCGAGGGGCCAGGCTATAGGAACAGCAGTACAGCTCTGGCCCTAACTGTAACCATATCCTTGGAGGCTGAAGGTAAGCTAGAGTTTAGAACAAAGCAAAGGTCATTTATTACCATTTGTGAGAAAAAGTTTTCTGATACGATGGCCTGTAGACTTACGTGGGATGATTTTGAAAGGTGATAGAAATGAAAATTACAGAAGGTCATTGTCTTGTCTAAGCTCCTAGACCCAACAGACCAGGCTGAAAACCAAAATGGAGTCACTGAGGTGAAGGGTAGACATCATCAAGCTGAAACAAAGCTGCTTCTGAAAAATTGGGACTAGAGAGATAACCCCATTTCTGAACAGCTCAGTTTCAACTTGCATGGTAATGAGGCTCTTACATCGAAAACCAGTGAAGTAACTGATGACAACCAATCAGTGCTTGTGCCTGTGGATGTTCTGTTTTTGTGTGTTTGCTCCTAGTCCTGGGGCTTACACCCAGGGCCTCCTGCATGCTAAACACATGTTCTATCACTGAGTCTCATGAGTACACCTTCAGTCAAGGAGAGTAACTTTGAAAGCATTTTTCCTTCCTTTTTCTTTTTTGAGACAAGAACTCATGAAGCTCAAGACTGGCTTTGAATTTACTAGGTAGCCCAGGCTGGCCTTAAACTCCTGACCTCTGACCTCTACCTCCCAGTGCTGGGATTATAGGCATATGCCACCACACCTGGTAGTTTGTTGGTTTTTTGTTCCTGCTTCCTTTTTTGTCTATAAACCAACTTCCTCTGCAGGGTTCATTGGAACACACTCTGTTTAATGGAATGAAGTGTTGTTCACTTCTAGGATCACAAAAAAGGCCAATCTTTTAAGGTCTTTAAACTGGTGTAAATTTGTCTTTAGATCTGGAGTACTTAGGCCTATTTGAATAGATGCCAGAGGGCTGGGCATGCTACAGGTGTACAAACAAGGCGGCCTTTCAAGGGTTCCAGTGAGCAGGAGAGAGAAGAGCCAGGAGCAGGTGACGGCTAGGGTGCGTTTAGTTCATGTGCAGAGAAGCTGAGGTGGAGCTGAGCCAGATGACAGTGGAACCGGGTGCCAGCAAGCAGCTGCTGTCTTAATTACCCCAAGCCCTCAAGCCCTCAGTACTGTGGTGGTCTGCAAATAGCCCCTGACTGTAAAGACTTGTGATGTTCAGTGATATACTCTTCAGGTTCCTATGGAAACTTACATTTAAAATAAAATAAAATTTAAATTTCAACCCTTAAGTCACATTGGCCCAAACTTAAGCTCAAAGGCTTCAGGTGGTATTACCCTTAAATTGTAGAGTACACAGAACATATCCATCTTCGCAGAAGATTCTATGGGACAGTGGAGATCTGTACAATTTATTTTGCTTTTTAAATTTCTTTTTGAAACAAAGTGTAATGTGCCTAGGCTAGCCTCAAACTGACCACGTAGACAAGGATGACTCTGAACTCCTCCTTCTCCTACCTCTACCTCCCAAATACTGGATTACTGGTATGTGCCACAATGCCTGATTTTATACAGTGTCAGGGATTGAACCCGAGGCTTCATAAATTCTAGGGGCTCTACCAACTGAGCTCCATCCATAATTCCAGTTTCATCCCTTTTAAAGATCTATTTTATTTATCATTTTTATTTTATGTGTTTGAGAGTACTGCCTGCATGTATATCAGTGCACCCATGCTGTGGAGTGCCCTTGGAGGTTAGAAGAAGGTGTCAAATCCCCTGGAACTACAGTTTTGTATGGTTGTTTGCCTCCATGTGGGTGCTGGGAATTGAACCAGGGTCGTCTGCAAGAGCAGCCAGTGTTCTTAACTGCTGAGCCATCTCTCTAGCCCTCATTCTCTAAAGAAAAAAAAACGCAGAACATTTCATGTGCGCATTGCTGTACTGTGCTTTTCCACTCACCTGCTGCCGACACCTGGGAGGCTCGCTCTCATTGGTGCTGCACACGAGACTGCTAGAACATTGGTGCTCATATGTCTGAGACTCTGCTTTCAGTTCCTTCAGGTAGAATTGCTGGATCCCAGGAGCAGAGTTGCAGGATCCTATGGTTAATTATATGTCTAATACTTTGGGTAGCCATGATATGTTTACACCATTTAGTCTCCCACCAGCAATACAAGAAGGACTCCATTTTCTTTACATCCTCACCAACACAAGATTTTCCGTGTGTGCACATGCACATATGTGTATTCACAGTAGATTTTTTGATGGATGTAAGGTAATGGCTCATTGTGATATGTTTGTCTTTCTGTAGATTTACTGATCTTCACTATCTTTTTATGTGTTTATTGACCAAAGAATGTTCATGGAACATGAAGCTTTGAAAGTATCAAAACCAATCCTTTAAAAGATTTAAGTGGCTTGCAGAGCACCTGGGTTCAGTTCCTAGCACCCACATGGTGACTAACAGCTGTCCTTAACTCCTGTTCCAGGTGGTCCGATGCCCTCTTCTGACCTCATGGCTGTCGCAGGACACAGGTGCACTTACATACATGCAGAAAATACACTCATACACATAAAATACAAATAATAGATAAAAAGATTTAAATGATGGTTTTGATGTTATTGCTTTATTTTTTTGCTATTTGTCTGATGTGGGGCTTTATTTTACACTGTCTCTTTGTCTACACAAATGTTATAAAGGCTTTTGGCTAAACAACGGTAAAGTGAGACCCTCTATAGAAATGGAGAAGTTCAAGATTAGTAAGTTTGTCTTCTATGAGGTAGAAATAGTTTCCTTGTTTTTTTCCCCATCGGGAAAGCTTTCCTTAATCTTAGTAGAGTTTGGGGCTTGAACTTCTGGGAAAGAGGATAGACTCCTGAAAAGTAAGCCTCAGGCTAGAACTTAAAATGAGACCCTTCAGTCTAGTTAGGGCCCATGGAATGCAAGGAGAGCCATCTGGCATGCCCAGCCCTGGTTCTCAGGGTTGCAGTTATCTTTGGTCATGCCCTGTAACATCTCAAATGTTACAGTCCACTATTAACTGCCACTGAGGGGAAATTAAGGGGACTGTTTGTGTCCGGTGTGGGGTGAAGTGCAGGAACAGCAGCTGCCTGCAGAGTCAGGTTTCAGGGCAGAAGTAGGTAGGGGTGGCATGGGGCCAGATGGCAGCTGAGGTGGCAAGTGATCCGCAGGACAGATTTGTACAGCATGTGGGCTTTCCCCGGGGATTCCCAGAGAGCTCCGGGGAAGGGAACCCAGTAAGGTCTCATTCTCTTTCTCTCAAGCACGATGAGGCATTGGGTATAAAAGGAAGCAATCCCAGGTTGACGAGGTCATATTCTCTGACTGGCACACCTCATACAGTCACTCCTGAAAGGCTTCTTCCCATTTAACTCTCCCTTCTATCTGCCAGTTCTAGGTTGGGCACCCTATTTGTAGGCATGACAGTCACTTGGATGCTCTTGGAGACTACCCAGTCAATACTTTGGTGCTGGCATATTCTTGGTGTGTGTGTACATGCACACATGTGTTTGTGTATGCGCAGATTCGTGTCTGTGTGCAAGTATATGAGACCAGGGATCAATTTCAGGCGTAACTCAGGATGTGTCTACCTTGTTTCTTGAGATGGGGCCTCTCATTGGCCTGGTGCTCACTCACTGATTTGACTAGGCTGGCCAGCCAGGGAGCCGGAGGGATCTACCGGCCTGTCTCCACCTCACTAGTGATGAGATTATAACTACACAACACCATGCCTATTTTCTTTTTTTAAACAAGTTTCTGGTGATTAAACTTGGGTCCTCATGCTTGAGAAGCAAGCACTTACCAACTGAGTTAAGGCTCTAGCTTGGTTCTAGTCTATTCTTTAAGGTCCTATAAGAGAACTAGAGGTTGGCAAAATGGCTCTTGGGTAAAGCACTTGCTGCACAAGCCTGTCACCCTGAGTTTGATCACCGGAACCCATGGTGGAAGGAGAGCACTGACTCCTGAAAGTTGTCCTCTGACCTCCATATGTGTGTGGTGTGTGGTGCACACAGGATCTCTCACCACAGTGATAACAATAACTAATAATAATAATAAAGAGAAATGGAAATTATTGGGAGAGTGACAGAAAGTGAAAGAAATGAAAAAGGCATGTCTCTAAAAGGAGTTTCCATGAAGACTTCTGAGTAGGAAATGCTGCGATAAAGGTGATTGTGTTGGCAAACCTTCATTTTGGGTTGAGTCCAGACTGTTTTGTCTGTAAGCATAAGGATCACGTCAGATCAGCTGTTTTCAATATTTCCCTGAAAGTTCTGGGGTGCTCAGGTACTCCCCAGGCAGCACAAATGAGGAAGCTCAGCAAGACTTTAACCAGAGGACTTCCCTCTTGACTTTTCGTTGTAACAAAGGATGGAACGACTGATAAGGGTTGGAGGACCCAGTGCTCTCTAGGCTCATGGCAGGACCTTGTGTATCAGGCATCTTGAATTGACTTCTGTGCTTTTATGAATGCTGTAACAATCATGGCCATGGCATTTACTATTTCTCTGTGAGCTGATTTATAAAATCACATTTCCCCTTGAAGGCAGAGACTTTCTATATAGCCCAAGCTGGCCTAGAACTCACAGTCCTCCTCCTCAGCCTTCTGAGTGCTGAGATTACAGACCTACATACACCTAGTTAGAATAGCACTTAGAAAATAATACAACCATATATATAATTTAAATTCTGGATTTTACATATGAGAAAAACCCACAGTGTTTGTCTCTCTGAATCTGGCTTGTTTACAGCTTCATAAAACTCCACTATACTACATTTTATTTACCCATTCCTCTGTTGATTGAGTCCATGTCCTGGCTACTGTGAATAATGCAGCTATAAACATGGATGTTCAAGCATGTTGACAGCCAAGAGTGGTATAGTTGGGTCATATGACAGTTCTAATTTTAATTTACATTCCCACTATCAGTGAACAAAGTTTCCCCTTTCTCCACGTCATTACCAGCATTTGTCATCATTTATTTTCTTGAATACAACCTGTTTTGGTTACTTTTCTATTGTTGTGATAAGACACCATGACCAAGGGAACTTATAAAAAGAAAAGTTTATTTGCCTTACAATTCCAGAGGGATTAGCACCCATATGGTGGGGGAGGTGTGACAACAGAAGTGACCAGAGCAGAAAGTGATCACATCTTCAAGCAGGCAGAGGAAGCAGAGACAGACAGTGATATGCTTCCTCCGGCATAAGGTTCCATGACTTCCTCAAACAGCGCCACAGACTGGGGACCCTGTGCTCAAATACTTGGAGTCTGTGGAAGGTATCTTCATTCAAACCACCACATAACCATAGAATAGCATTTAAAAAATATCCCCTAAACAAGTATGATGACACGTGTCATGGGGACTGCTGGAGAAGCTCATGACGGAGGTTTCACTGGGAGTTGGGCATGCAAGTACCACTTCACTGGCATGCTCCCATTCCAGACTTCCAGAGAGAAGCTGGGAGATGGCTCAGTGGGTAAGGCACTTGCTTTGCAACCCAAGTTTGGATTCTTAGAGTCATGTAAAGCCAGGCAGAGTAACAGTAAACAAAAGAAACCCTGTCTCAAACAAGGTAGAAAGTGAGGGCTGATACCCAAGGTTGTCTTCTGACCTCCGCGTGTGCACCGTGATTTGTTTATGTGTGTGTGCACATACATGATAAAAATAACAGTCAACCCAGAAGTAGAGCTTAGTGAACAGTGTTTGGGCGAGCAGTTTACATGCAGTGAGCTACTCTTACAGGCCATGGCGGGAGCACTTCTGCCGAAATCCATGTATTGGTATTCCTGGGTGCCATTGAAGGGCCACGCTGGCTGGCAGGCTTTCTGAGGACAGTGGTCATGCTACATTTGTTAACTCTTTTCTGCATGTTCTCCTCCCTTTCTTTCCTGTCTCCTCTTCCTTTTAATTTTTTCCTTTCAAATGCTTCAAAAATGGAATTTGTCTGGGTGTGTTTCACCTTGTCATACCCAAGATGAGGGAGGAGCCAGGTAATGGACACAGACTATGGGAACAGAGGGGGACTGGAGAGAACACTGACCAAAAGGATGTACAGCATTCCAACTACTCAGGAACCTGAGGAAGCCTTGACCGGGTAACAGAATGAGTTCAAGGCCACCCTGGGCAAATTAGCAAAATGCTGTTTTAAAATAAAAAGTAAAAAATAAAGTGGGCGGATGTAGCTCAGTGGTAGTGTACCTGCCTAGCATGCAGATAGCACTGGGCTCAACCCCCAGGACTGCAAAAACCAAACCAAAACAACAAGAACAGAAATAACTAAAGGGTGGAAGCCTGTTGTGGTGCTGGTACACACCTTTAATTTCAGCTCTCAGGAGGCAGAGGCAAGTGGATCCTTGTGGGATGGAGGCCAGCCTGGTCTACATAGCGAGATCCAGGCCAGCTGGGGCTACATGGAGACCTTGTCTCAAAACAAAATAAAATTAAAAAATAAAGAAGAAAAGGATGGACGGGTCTTTGGCTACTTTCTACATAAATTTAGCATGTCTTTGGGTTGTTTCCTCTGGCCTTAGGTTGATGTGTATTCTCCAAGTAATATATTCAATAGGTCCTTAATCCACATAGATGCTACTTTTTTGAGACAGTCTTGAGTAGTTCATTATGTAGTCGAGGATGGCCTTGAACTTCTGATTTTTCAGCTTCTACCTCCTGATTGCTAGGATTATAGGTGTACACCTGCATGCCTCATTTTTGAGGTGCAGTGTGGAGCTCAGGGCTTCATTCATGCTAGGCAAGCACTCTATCAGCTGAGCTACATCCCCAGCTCAGACAGTACTTTTGTATTATTTTGTATTCTCTATCTCAAGGTGTAATACTTTAAACACGGCTCCCTATGTTTAAGTGTTTGGAAACTAGGAATTAGTGCCTTATTGAATAGAGAGTTTATCTTCATTTGAGGAAAAATTTGTTATGGTTTGAATCTGAAATGTCCCTCACAGGTTCATGTTTTGAATGCTTGTTCCCCAGCTGGGCACCTGTAGGACCATCTTTAGATATCTAGAATGAGCTCTCAAATAAAAAGAAATGAAAGTAACACCTTTTAATTACAGTATTTCCAAGTCAGAAACATGTCACTTTTGCATCTCGATGACCAAACTATGTATCAGAAGAGACTTTAGGGAAGATTCACATTAGCTTATGCTTTTAGAGTTTTTTTTTTTTTTGTCCATCATTGGGGGAAGTCATGGCAGCAGGAACGTGGGGGAAGATGCCCATGTTACAGCAGGCCAGGAAGCAGAAAATGAGAGAGGAACCGGGGCCACGTATGACTTTCAGAGACTTGCCTTCAGCAGTCCACTTCTGCCAGCTAGATGCCAACCTCTGAGGGTTCCATGTGTCTTTCTGATTTTCCTGGTGTCTGTTTTGATCAACTGAATTTCTTCTTGATGAGAAATTACGTACCTTCATGGAGTTTAGAGTTAAGACGGAAGTCAACCGGAGTTAAGCAGAGCTAATAGGCCTTAGTGGATGAGCTTTTTTGCTTTTTGATTGGTTGGCTAATTATTTTGATGTGTGGGAAGAGGTGGTTCAGTGTTGGAAAGGGGGATGAAGCTCAGTGGCAGAATAGATCTTTGGCTTTGGGTTCCATCCTTTGCTGACAACAACAACAAAACGTTGGGAAAGTCCACAGTGGTGAGATGCTGCTTAGGAAACATTTCTTCTAAGTGAGGTTTCCCTGACAGGTCAGATAAGAACTGGAAACATTGAGGCTTGTCTTGGCTACTCAGAGGAGGGGCTTTCCACAGAACACGCACCAAGGAGAGGAGAAGGGGAAATGAAAAAGGGAAATACTTGAGTAATTACCAACAAATCAAAAGCTAAAAGCAGATTCAGTAAAGTAACACTACTTTAAGAAATTGATTTTGACAAGTTGGCCAATGTTTTAATTAACCATTCATATTTTGGCTTTTTTTTTCCCCAGGAAGATCTCATGTAGCATAGGCTGGCCTAAGACTCACTGTGTAGCTGAGGTTGATCCTCCTGCCTCTGTGTCCTAAGTGCTAGGCTTACACAGGTGTGCTCCATCTTGTCTTGCTTATTTCAGCTTTTTAAGACAGGGTATCTCTTATGGTCCAGGCTGGCCTTGAACTTGTGATCCTCTAGTCTCAGATTCCTACATGCTGGGATTAGAACTGTGTGCCACCATGCCTGGCTCAATGTTTATCTTAAGGTTTTTTTCTCCAACATTATAGATTCTATATAGGGCAAATGAAATGTTTTTGATTCCATCTCTGAATAATGTCTTTAAGTGATTAAGATGAAATAAATTACATCACGAAAGAAAACAATTTTATTAAAGGCATTCTTAAGTTGGCGGGGAGAGGTGCTGGAGACTGAATGACTGAGCCTGCACTCTACTACTGACCTATACTCTTAAGTCCCTCTGAAATATTTTAAAAAACCAAACTTTCCAAATAGTAATACATGTGCTTTTCTGCCAGAATATTAAACAAAAAGGTCTAGTGGCAGGTCTAATACCTGTCATAATTTCACAGTAATAACACGTGAACGGTATTTTGAGATATCTACCACAGCATGTGAGAGGTGATTTTTACCGTGACAAATCTCAGTTACTGCTCTCACTGCTGGAGTATAACGGCCTCCAACCATAATAGAAGAAAATGCTAAATTTAACTTAGAGCCTAATGACAATAAAAATATAGTTTCTCCCTCAGCTTTTGATGCCTTTGCATTCTGTCTAGATACCTTGGCCTTTGCCTAAGAAAACTCCAGATTCTTGCACTTAAATTATTGTCCTGATTAGCAAGCTATTTGTTTCTTGGTATTTCTCCAACTAAAGTTGTAGGCCTAGGGTCCTAAATATATATTATACTTAATATTTAGTTGTTTATATTGCTTATCCTGCCTCCACATACACTTACTGTGTGTCGTACACTGCTCCAAGTATTTTATGAATATAAACTATTCATTTCCAATTCCTTCCAGTGAAACTGAATTCTAATTTACAAAGACTTAACTCAGTAGTAGTTCAATATTTGCATATTCTCAGTTGACTGTGACATGTACATACACACACACACACACATATATATATATCTTTCTTGGGGTTGATTATTCCTTCTTTTCTCTTTCTTTCTTTTCTTTGTCTAGGATAGAACCTAGGGCTTGCAGGTAAGATCGCTGTAGCTGAGCTACACTCTTAGTTTCCTTGTTCTTTGATGCTCTGCATTGAGCAAATGGTCCCATCATCATCATCATCATCATCATCATGTTCTTCCTCTTTCTCCCTGTTCCTCCTTCTGCTCCTCCTGCTGCTCTTTCTCCTCTTCCCCTGTTCCTCCTCTTTGTCTTCTTCCTTCTTCTGCTTCCTTCCCCTCTTTATAAAATCATCTGTATATGTAATTATGGCAGAATGCTTTATACCTGCAAAGCTTTTCACCATCTTCTTTGCGTTTAGTCTTGGGATTTGTAGTTTGAACTGTTTGGAATCAGTGGCTTCCTATTGCTTTAGTTCTGAGGAATTCTTCAGGAGCTCTCTTCAGCTCTTGATTGCCTCTGCTCCATTCTTTCCCTTCCCTCTGGGACTTGACCTACACCTCCTATTCAATCCCCTGGAGACTGAATGACTGAACCTGTTTACAGTTTTCATGGGACACAGAGCTCATGCCTCTCTCTTCCTGTCTTTCCCTCTACTTTACTCCACAACTTTGTGTTTGGATGTTTTCAGTGATTTATTTTTCTGTTCCCTCGTTCTCTCCACAACTGTGACTAAGCTACTGTTAAACTCAGCTAAGCAGTTCATAATTTCAGTTTTGTCCTTCAGCTCTAGAATGGTCACTAGACGATCTCCCCTCCTTCCATCATCCCTTCCTTTATCTTTTTCTTTCCTTTCTTGTAGTGGTTGGGTTGGAACCCAGGGCTTCACACATGCTAGATTGGTGTTTTACCACTTAGCCACACTCTGTTCCTCACTCCCTTTTTAAAAGTTCTGAGACAGAACCTCAGTAAACTGCCCAGATTAACCTTGAACTCACTCTGTAGCCTAGAAGAGTCTTGAATCTCTAATCCTCATGTATTAACCTCCTAGGTATCTGGGATTTCAGGCCTAGACCACTAGGTCCAGCTGACTTTTGTTTTTTTGTTTTTGAATAAAATTCAGTTATTTGATGAAATTT
Organism: Eospalax fontanierii; assembly: GCA_035773235.1. Classification (NCBI taxonomy): domain Eukaryota; kingdom Metazoa; phylum Chordata; class Mammalia; order Rodentia; family Spalacidae; genus Eospalax; species Eospalax fontanierii. Next base: position 10,640,254 of record CM069547.1, read on the forward strand.
GGTTATTTCTGTTCCTTCCTCTGCCCCTTCCAGTGCCTCCATGACCCCCTACTCCTCAAATCTGCTTCTATAATCATTATTGTCATCTCTTTGTTTTCGTGTCTGTGTCTCTCTCTGACCTCCTGAGTGCAGTTGGTGTTACATGTACGTATGTGCATTAGGAGTGGCCATTTGGTACTGGCCACCTTTCAGGATGCTCATCCCTGAGGAAGATGGATTCCCCCTCCCTATCCCCCGTCGCCTGCCGCCAGCTCTTTAGGAGTGGAACCTTGGGAACTTTTCCTCCACCCATGCTGACATGTCTACTGGTGTAGGTCTGAAATCTGTCTTTTATTGAACATATTATCAAAACTGTGATTGGATAACTGATTTCACACTGGTACGGTTGCCCAGTGGTAGAGCATTTGCTTAGCATGTGTGAAGTCCTGGGGTTCCATCCACAGCACAAAACTGATTTAAGGCTGGGTCATTGCTCTCTCTTGAGAGAAGGTGTTTTGTACCACAGACTGGCATCAAATTCTCTGTGGAGCTGAAGATGCCCTTGAACTTCTGACCCTCCTGCTTTCACCTCTTGGATGCTGAGATTACAGGTATGTGCCACCATGCCTGGTCTCTGAGATACTGCAGATCGAACCCAGAACCTTGTACATACTAGGCAAGTACTCTACCAACGGAACTACATCTCTAGCCCTTAATTTCCTCTTTTTGTAAGAACGCTCAGATGACTTCATTTACCTTAATTACCTCCTTAAGACCCTATTACCAAGTACAGGCACCTTCTGAGGTACCAGGAATTATGACTTCAACTTACGAATTGGAGGCGGGGATCCATACTCACACTTCAGTTCCTAACACCATAGAAGAGAATTATGAATGTAATTACGAAATTTCTTAGAATTTCTTTGTAGTAATATGGGGCCCTCTGTACCTTAGCACGGAGTTTTCCGTGTCTCCAGCTCCCCAGCAACGTGCAGCTTCAGCACCAGCACTAGCATTGGCATACACTGGTTAGAAATGTGCAATCTTACTCCCCCTTCCAGACCTACTCTGTTAGACACGCTGGGGCTGAGCCCAGCAGACCATCCAGGTGAGTCTCACTCATTCTCACTAGAGAATCAGTCTGAGCCGCTGGGAACAGGCCAGCTGCAACCTTCTGGTGATGCTGCTCCCAAGTCCTTTTCTAAAGGATGGCTCTCCCCAGTCATCAGGTTATGATTGATTGTGGGTTCTGTCATGAATAGCATTTGAACTGATGCTCATGTGTCTTGTGGTATCCTTCGACATTCACTTGTCAGCTATGCACTGGAGGATTTAGAAAGGAGGCTAAGTTCATTCAGCAGGAAGCTTTGCTAATCTCAGCTTCAGTTTCATTATCCTGAAAATGAGAAATTGGCATTCCTTTCCTAGCTCTGACAGTCTGAGCATCCACAGGAATGACTGAGTGCCAAGGGTTGTGATGTCCTGGGGTTCATCGAATGGCCAGACTACACACCCAGACTGATGCCAGGCAGAGCACAAGTTGGAAGTTTCCAGAGGTGAGGTTTGAACCCCGTTGTCTTAATCCATTTCATTACTATAACAAAATACTCAATGCTGGGTCACATGTGTAAAAAACAGAGTTTTATTTATTCACAGCTTTGGAAGTTCAAGGGCATGGTGTTGACCTCTACCTGATTGTGATAAGTCCCATGGTAGGTAGCATCATAATGGGACAAGTGTGTGCAAGATTGATGAGTGAAGGGATTAGAGAATGTACCTAGCTCCTTAGAACACCTATTTTTACAGGAACTGATCTACTCCCATGGAACTGATTCATCTGCTCAAGACAGCATGAATTCACACATGAGTGTGGAGTCCCCTTGACTCATTGCTTCCTGATAGGGCTGACTCTTAAGGGTGCTCCACTTCCACCGCCAGAGAACAAGTTTTTATAATGTGATCTTGGGGTCAAGCGGTTCCCCAACCATAGGACCCACCACTGCAGTATCTCTCAGCCTGACTTGGCGTATGTACTATGTGCTTGATAAACTTGGGAGGGTGCAGATGTGGACCAGCCTGTTGTCTGAAAGACCTCAAACTTCCCCAGACTCAGGGTGTGGCTTCCCCTTCAGAATGGTCTGGGATCTCCTTAGGTCCCAGTGCTTCCCCACTGGGAATTCTTCTTCTTGTGTTTCATAGTCTTTCTTATATACTAGCTTTAAAAAAATTATTTTCATTTATGTGTATTTGTGTGTACTTACTTGTCTATATGTGCTCTATGTATGTATAGATGCCCGAAGAGGCCAGAAAGGGTGTTGCATCCCCTGAAACTGGAGTTACAAGAGGTTCTGAGCTGCCTGATGTGGGTGCTGGGAATCTGGATCCTCTACAAGAACGTCAATTGTTATTTATTTTTCTGTTTTCTGTTTTAGAGATAGGGTCTCACAATGTAGGCCTACTGGCCTGGAACTCACTATGTAGATCAGGCTAGCCTCAAACTTTGAGATCCTCCTGCCTCTGCCTCCTGAGCACTGGAATTAGAAGTGTGTATCAGCATGCTTGTCAGTAGCATGTGCTCTTAACTGCTGAGCCATCTCTCCACATTAGCTTTCTTCGATTGCCTCCTCAGAACTCCACTGTGTTCTGGAAGCTTAGGAGAGTTAAACACCTGCCCAGATTCACAACACACTGGCCAGGGAAGGAGTTAGGAAGAAAACACACTTATTTGGTTGGTACTGTGGCCCTCATCTCTGACTGAAATCTTTGGGGATGGAGAATGAGAAAGACAGCCCCTGCCCCAAACCTTCCAGAAAAATGAGGACTGCCTCAGAGTTTCTACTCTGAGTGGATGCACGGCTCTGAACAGCTTCTCTTCCCCCATCCAGTCAAATTGATTTTTAAACACACTGAATTGATTAAAGCATAAGGCTGGGGTGAGCAGGCTGAACAGACCTGTTTGGTTCTTATATTAATTCCTCCTTGTAGCAGCTCAGTGTTACTGGGGAAATAAAGAAGGCTGCTGGATACCCTTATTCAGGGAACTGTGGCTTGACCTCTGTGGAAGAAAATCCTCAGAAGGCAGATGGCCATGGAGATGTGTCCTCTGCTCACGTCTATTCACAGGGCAGCAATGCATGGATATGCTGGAATCAGGTACTGCCTGCACACGAGTGTGAATGATACCAAAATGATCATAACTACTGTTGGAATGAGCCAGTGCCTCATTAGACTGCATGAACATGCCTGTCAGTAATGATATCAGTCTGCATGGTTTGACCGAATATGGATGTTAGTTCTAGTCTTTTAGACTCCAGTACCAGTATTCCAGGTAGAATCCTCAGCCTTTAGGGGACATTTTGTCCATCTTCTTACGTCGAAGTAGAGGAGGACTTAATTGTTTTAGGAAGATGGTTGTCTTATTAAAACACACACACACATACACACCCCTCCAAAAATAGAGTAACTACTCTTGGGCAGTTTGCTATGGTGTTTTACAACCAACCTCCAAAAAGTTTTTTCTCAGTTAAACTAAAATTCCTTTTGATCTCTGAGAAGCTGTTGCCTCCCTTCTTTCTGGAGCAGAGATACTCCCCTGGACGGCTTCCCTGTGGCGTCTGGCTATAGTTCTCTTCCAGAAGGGATATTCCACTCACAGGCATGTAGATGGCTTTATTTCTTTTTAAGTTTGCATGGATTTGCCTGTCACAATGTCAGGGGACACTGCAAGCATTTCCCCAAGGTTTAGGCCACAGCTGCTCACGCTGCATGCTTTTGTCTCATTCAACAAAAACAAGACTGACCCAAATGCCAGTGGTATGCCTCTCAAGAAACCTTTCCATCCCTCCTCCTCCTCCCTGGGCTGGGGGACACCTTGAGTCTTTTCATTTTCCTGGAGAAGCCAGACCTCCTGCTTAGAAGTGTTTCTCATCTCTGTGGACATGATCAGAAGATGGGGGAGGCTGAAATCATTGCGCAGCTCCCTGCTTTCTACCAGGTGAGTTTGGGGCTATAGGTCTCAGTTTTGCATTCAGAGGATCTTTCTGATAGTTTGGATTTGAAATGTTTCTCAAAGGCCCATGTGTTAAAGACATGGTCCCTACTTGGTGAACCAGCTCTTGGGAGATGGGGGGACCTTTTAGAGGTGAGGCCTAGTGGGAGTTTTTCAGGTCCACGGGGGTGTGTCCATGAAGGAGACTGGAGGGTTCCAGGCCCTTCCTTCTCTCATTCCCCAGGCCCAAGGTGAGTGGTTTTGCTCTTTTGTACTCTCCTGCCTGATGAGCTGCCACAGATCTGAAAGGACCAAATGATCAAGTGTTGAAACTATTCACTTGTGCACAAAGATAAGCCTTTCTTCTTCATAAGTTGATTACCTTAGGCATTTGTGTTATAGTAATGGAAACCTAACCAGTACAGTCATTTTGTTTATTTGATTTCATTATTTAAATGTTTATTTATTGGACCAAGTATGGTGGTACATGCCTTTAATCCCAGCACTAAGGAGACAGCTATTTATTGTATATATGAATGTGTGTGTGTACACATGTGTGGGCATGTGCATGAGACAGTACGCATGTAGTCAGAGAACATCTTGTGGGAGCTGGTTCTCTCCTTCTACCACGTGGGTTCTAGGTGTCAAATTCAAGTCTTCAGGCTTAGGGGCAAGTGCTGAGCAATCTTACCTTATTTTCTTTCTAAAAAATTTTCCATTTATTTTTATGATATGTATGAGTGTTTTGGCAGCATATGTGTACGTGCATTATAGGCGCCCAAGACCTGTGGGGGCCAGAAGAGGGCATTGGATCCCCTGGCACTGGAGTTACAGAAGGTTGTTAGCCATCATGTGGGTGCTGGAAACTGAATCCAGGTCCTCTTCAAGAGGCACTGAACCATTGATCCAGCGTCTACTTTTTGATTCTTTTGAGACAGGGTCTAAGTAGCTTAGGTAGGCCTGGAACTCCCCTATGCAGTGCTGACTGACCTTGAACTTATAGCAATCCTCCTGCCTCAGCCTTCAAGGGCTGACTTTACAGGCATTAGACATCATGCTTAACACTAAGATAGTATTTCAAAACCCAACTAACCCCCAGCTGTGTCGAAAACAACTTACTCATGTATCCTGTGGATCTGCTGATGAAGTCTGTGTCTAATAACAAGATATTATCAATCTGTTTTTATGAACAGGGAGGTGGTCAAGTCAATGCAGAGACTTGCCCAATTTCACACATTTCCTTCCCTTTGCGCTTCCAGAGGAAGCCTTCCCAGCTTGTCGGACTGGCAGGGGAGGGAGTCATGTGATCGAAAGGCCTAGCCTGCCCCTGTGACTTAGGGCTTAGTCCAAACACAAGGTGCCCAGGCTGGTCCTTTCTGGGGAGCCTGTACTGAGACCTGAGGGCCCTGGAGCTGAACAGTGCAGGATCCCTCAGGCTGGAGGCGGTATGCTGAGTTAAGATTACGATGAGCCTGAGAGGACATTAGCTAAGGGAGAAGAAATCAGAGCAGAACTGAATACAAAGAGACACCTAAAGAGAAGCCAAGACACCAGAAGTGTGGTTTTGTTTCCCAGTTCTGGAACTGGGTCTCCCTGAAGCCTCATTGTGCTTTAGCTGAACTATGCGAATGCTGGTGATTCACTTTGAATTCTTACACCATTGCCTGTCTTTGTCCAGAGCCAGCCTACGCAACTTCAGCAAGGAAGCCGATTGGAGACCCTGCTCCCTTGTATTCAGTTTTGAGATCTTCTAGAACATGTAGCCTGTGTTCCCAAGGACATTACGTTGCCCTTCCTTTCCTTTCTTTTTACTTGAGGGAATAGTGCATGGGGGACAGATTAGTTTGGGTACTTGTTTAATTTTTAGTTTTTAATGTTTGTCTTAGGTTATCTCTGAGTATCCACATCTCCTGCAATGTAAGACTTCTAGTTACCTTTGGAAAGCCATGTCACCATCAATGGGGTTTTCTTGTTTTATGTTTTGGGGTATGTATATATGTGTGTATGGTGTTTGTACATGTTCATATGGGGTGTGTATATGCCCAGAGGTTGACTTGAGGAATTTTGGTTTATCATCCAACACAATATTTTTTGAGACAGGGTCTCTCAGCGAACTGGCTGGCCAATTCGATCCTGGGATCCTGATCCTTCTCCTCCCCCTCAGCTCAGGAATTATAGACAAGTGAAACCATGCCTGGCTTTTACATTGTTTCTGGGGATCCAAACTCAGAGCCCATGCTCATGTGGCAAACACTTTACTGAGTCATCTCTCTAGCTCCTTCTGTCCCATTTTTTTTTTTTTTAAAGACAGGGTCTCACTCTGTAGCCTGGCCTGATCTGAAAATCATTCTTGTAGTCCAGGTTGGCCTGGAGCTTGTGGCCCTCCTCCTGCCTCAGTATTCCAGGGGCTGAGATTACAAGCACAGCTTGTGCACCGCCCCCAGATCCTGAGGATTTTCTCCAGAACACAACAACAAAACATCAATGTTGTCCCCCAGGTTAGAGGGGTTGTTTCTAAATGGCATCTTGGTCCCTAGCCTCCTTGGTGGAATCACAGCTTAGACCAGACAGCTACTTGGAGAAGAAAGAAAACACGCTTGTTATGTGTTTAAACACAGATGCACTTCAGATGTTGTTATTGTTCTACATTGATGGTCTTGGCAGCCATCTTGGTGAGACGTGAAGACACCTGGCTTGCATTATGACTTGTGTTTCAGGCGAGCTCACAGGCATTTAGGCAGAGGATGTGTGCCTGCTCGTGAAAGCAGTATCAGATCCTTCCTGGGGATTTTTGGACTTACATTTCCCTTGGCTCTTGCCTTGAAATTGGCATCCTTCTGCACAGCTGCCCAGGTTGGTGTGGTCCTTCCCTCACCAATGCTGAATTCTTGGACTTTTCTGAGGTGTCTAACTTCTATGGTTTTCTCTTTGCCTTTCCTCACTTGCGTGGCATTTTCTTTAATCCCTTTAAGTAATTAGTAATTTAGGTGGGGCAGGATATGCGTCTGTGCAGGTGGGGGTTTTCCACCTTTTCTTTCTGTTCTTATCTACCTAAAAAACAAGACAGCAGACTCTGAGACTCTGTGGTGCCTTCTGGAGGCCCATTGTCCCATTTGCTTAATTGGTTGCCTGCCTTTGGTGCTAGTTTTGACAAGGGGGCAGGGATGGTTGAGTTAATCAACAGTAACATTAAGAAAGCCCCAGAGAGTTGCTCGTTTTAAATAAGATGAAGAAGTTTTATGAAAACAATTGTGTTTATATACATATTTTTAAATTAAAAACTGTTCTTAAATCTTAAATTATGTATATATATATATGTATATATCTGTGTCTGTGTCATGGGAGTGCAGTGATCTTGAAGACCAGAAGTCAGTTATTTTTCTGAAGCTAGAGTTACAGGTTGTGAGCTCCTTGACCTGCGGTGCTGGGAACCAAATTCGGGTCCTCTGTAAGAGCAGTGTGTGCTCTTGACTGCTCAGCCATCTCTGTAGCCTGAGAACAGCTATGCTTGAAGGGATATGAAAGTAAATGATAGTTGCATTCTCTCAGCCTTGGCAGTCTGGGTGTGTGTATCTAATGGTGAACCTTTCAATGTCTGGAGTCTTTTAGTTGATGATAAATGACCTGCCTCTTCCTCAGTTGGGGAGTTTCAGAAGTCTGCTTTATAACTCTTGATCCTTTGGGGTGATTGTCCTGGGGAGGCTGATAGCATCTAATCTAAAGCCAAGGTATTACTTTGTGATTAGAAGATGTTTATGAAGACCGCCTAGGGCATCCTTGTCTTGGCCTTTGTCCTCATGAACTGTACCTCTGTGTTCTGGATTATGTGACCTCACATGTGGTCTCTGGGCCAGGCTGGTTACAGAACTTAAAATGTCATATAAGTTTCTTCAAAAGAATAGTAGGGACTTTACTGATTACCATGCAAAGGAGAAGGATGGAGAGACTTATATCAGATAACTTAAAATCCTCTTCAGAGGTAGAGCAGGGTGCTCATCGATTCCTTCCACCTTTCATACCATTGATTCTGATCTTACTTTTCAGATGCCTCACACGTTGATCCAACAGACTGATTTCATTGGGACTAATCTCATAGTCGGGCTTATAGATTCAGACTCACTGAAATATTCACAAAATAAAGGCTTATCAGGTATTGGAACCCAAGCTCCTCTCAAAGCAGGTCAAAACAGATGGTCTATTGCTTGGGAATATTGTTTTTTGACCCACATATCAAATCAATGAATTTCTTCCAGATAAATGTGGAGAGATTCCTGAGAGGAAGTCTTATTCCAGGTGTCGGGAGACAAGAGCGTCCCCTCTCTCATTACACTGGAAGCTGGGAGGAGAAAGTACTTATTAGGATGTTACTCAGTGCTCAGGGAATCAGTGAAAACTGTCAGACGGCTCTAGGCTACACAGGCTGGCACTTGAATGTGTCACTGTAATGATGGTCAATTCATGGATGGATAAGTCTTAATCACTGCTTCCTCCTCAGCTTTCCAGCTGGTCCCATCCAAACCCTGCGCTCTCCACTAGATCTGCCACTGCAGTTTTGTTCCTCCAGCCCCTGCCCAGTAGAGCATGCATCTGTAGCCCACTGATTTCCTGTTGTATCATGGTTGCTTCTTGGTGGCACACAGAGAGGCACCTCATGCCAGGACTGAGTGGCTGGCACATCACAGCTTTCTTGCATAATGCACTTGTAAGAGGAACGATTATTTTTCCTCAGTCATTGGCAGGACTCTGGCTAAGGTGCCTATAATAAAAGAGAGACAAACAAGAAAAAAGGTACAAATTGGTTTAACCCAAGTTCAGTGGGACACGGGAGCCTTTGAAAATAAAGACTCAGAGAAATCGGGTCAGTAGCCTATTTATTATAGGTAGGTTCAATAAAGAAAGGGAGAATCAGGAGAAGCATGGTAGGACAGAGTGTGTCCTAATGGTATAACACTGGGGGGAAACTTGGCAAGGCCTGTCCATTGATCCTTCTCTGTGTCCCTGGGTCTTCAGAGATAAGGCTGCTTTTTGCCCCAAGGTGTAAAGAGATCACCTTTCATAGGAGGGTTTTATGACCTACTCCGGGGAGAAAGGATGTGAGAGGAATGGGAGAGAACAAGTGTGACTTTCTGGCTTCTAATTTCTTAAATGCCCATGCATTATATTTTTGGTCAAGCTTCTGCTTCTATTTTTTCAAGCTACTACGGGAAGCCCTTGTCCTTCCTTCTACCCTGTGCAAGACTCTTCGCTATGCCCAGCCCAAATCTTATCTTCTCTCTAAAGTCTTTTGAGCTCTTGAACAAAACTCACCTCGACTTTTCTCATTCTTACATGCATTTTCTTAAATTAAAACCTTTTTATTTATTTATCTAGTGTGAGTGTGCGTATGTGCGGTGTATGGGTGTGTATGTGCCACAGGTGTGGAGGTCAGAGTTGTGGTCATGGGACCACTTGTGGGAGTCAGTTCTCTCCTTCTGTGTCTCCTAGGGATTGAACACGTGTTTTCAGGCTTGGTGGGAAGCGCCTTTACCCACTGAGCCATCTCCCTGGCTCTTGTACATTTTCTTTGTGCACCTCCTGCAGCCACTCTCACAGATGGTGAGCTTCTTAAGAAAAGAGAATATGCCATTTTCATCTTCTGCGTCCCCAGTGCTGGCACATACAACATATATGTATAACAGTACTTCAGTAGTCTTGAAACACACAGAGTGACATATTCTGGGATCCCACTGGGAACTGATCATATTCTTTCTTTTTTAAAAAATCTTTTGATAGGGTCTCCCTAATCCCAGCCTGTCTGAAAGTCACTGTGTAGACCAGGCTGGCCTCAGTCTCATAGAGATCTACCTGCTTCCTAAGGGCCTGGCATCTGATGATATTTTTAGGAAGATACAGTTCTAGTTCTCAAGGAGCCTGGGGTCTGATTGAAAAGACACTGGAGAGAAGAGTAGTCACAATGATAGAAATATCACACTGATAGAAAACCAGTAACATGAGACAGATGTAGATCAACTAAGTATCAGAAGACCCAGAGTATGGACCTGACTCTAACACCAAACCTGTGAGCTCAGGCAAGTGAGCTACATAATGATGAATCACAGGAATTAGACTGGAGATGGGGTGTGGCTTAGTGGTAGAATATTTGCCTAGTGTGTAGAAGTTTGCTCATTCCTAATCCCATAACAAATATTAGTCAGTTGAATAAGTCCCTTATCTGGAGGGAGCTACTTATGGAAGACATAATGGTCTGGTCTCTTGCAATGTTTTATAGCTATGTTCTAGAGATGCACTTCAGGGATTCCAGAAATGTTTTCAACATTTAACTTTAAAATAGTCTAAAGTATTAAAAAGTATGTGCTTCAATAGGCATGGTGGCGCATGCCTATAATTCCAGTACCTGGGAGGCTGAGATACATAGATAGCAAGTTCCAGGCTAGACTGGGTTACATGGTGAGACCCTGTCCCAAACAAAATCTAAACCTAAACAACATAACAAACAAGTCAGCAACACCAAAAGTAACGAAGAATGAAGTGGGGTCACCAAGCTGGGCAAGCAGCTGCCCGTTACCCAGCTGCCATCCAGCCTTAAGTTGATTCTGTTCTTCCTACTTTAGTCAATTTCTTTGTGAGAAATAGTTCTGAAGATTCTCAGAGAAATGGCCAATTCTATGCCTGGGGCAGGGAACGTCCAAGAAGATGGACTGGGCATGTCTTGCAGGTCTAGTGAGTAAGGAAGGTGCTAGAACAAAGGTAGTAACGGAACAGTGAGCATCCTGAGCCTCTCCAGTCGTGGTGGGGAATGAAGGGAGCACAGGGACCAATGAGAAGAGCTCCAGCAGCAAACGTGGCAATAATGTGAGCCACAGAAACAGAGCAGTACTGGGCTGTAACCTAAGATCCGAATTCTTACCTAGGAAGGAACATTATAAACTAAGGACACAAGCGAAGTCTTCCTGTGTACAGGAAAATTCAAATAATTTTTATAAATCCTCTGTTCTCAAGGAAGCAGAGTTAACTCCCTGTCCCTTGAGCAAGGGTTGCTCACAGAACTTTCTTATCACAGAGTATAGTATGGAATAGGGACAGAGGAAGGCAGGGACACACTTATGGAAAAACAATGGCTTTTAGGAACGCTAAGGAGGCCCCCAGAAGGCTAAAGGAACTGCTTGCCATCACATGTGCCTTCCGAGTACAACCACAGCCAGTCTCCAAGAGCAGCATCTAGAAGAGCTTCTGCTACTATTGAGAACCTGTTATGGTTTGGTTGCAGACTGTTCCCCGCAGGCCTCCATGGTGATGTTGTTTGGGGAGAGAGGGTTGTAGACTCTTCAGGAAGTTGAGCCTAGCTGGAGGAATTGGTCTCTGGAGATGGACCTGGCCTACTTCCATTCCTGCTTCCTGACCTATCCAGATGTGAGCAAGCAACCTCGTGCTCCAGCTGCCAGGACAGTTCCCACCATCATGCCATAATGGATGGACTGTATCCTCAGACGAGGAACCCAAGTTATCCCTTCCTTATCCACATTCCTTCTTAAGTACTGGGTGTAATGACCAAAAGGTAACCAATAGAGAACTCCTTGATAGCATGTGGCAGAAATGGTACTTTATTTTTATGACCTGCATTCTTCAAATAGTGCCCTACTCTAATCAAGAAAAACAGCAAACAACAAAAACAAAACAAAGAAAAAATCCAAGCAAATTCCATTAGGGATAGTTTACATAATAGCTGATCAGTTCTCAGAAATGCCAAGGCCTTCAGAAAAAGCAAAGTGTACTTCTGTACACTTTCTGTCATAGCCAAGAGCAGCCCAAGATGATATAACAACGAAGTGCCATGTGGTTCCTGGAAGGGATTCTGCCAACAGGACATTTGGTAAAAACTGAATCTGAATAAAAGGAGGGATTTTTCTTAATGGTAATGAAAGGAAATCTGAAGAACTTTAGTTTCCATGAATGTATCCGGTGGTTCATTGATTATAACACGTGCACCATGGGAATTGGAGATGTCACTGGTGAGGGAGGTTGGGTGTGGGGTGTGAGGGTACAGAACATGCGGAGCTCTCCAAGTAGTTCTTCAATTTGATATAAATAAAACCATTACAAGGCCAGTGAGATGGCTCATTGGGTGAAGGGGCTTGCCACCAAGCCTGAAAACCTTAGATCAATCTCAGAACCCTCATGATAGAAAGAACCAACTCTCCTAAGTTGTCATCTGAGCACTATTATGTGTGCCATGGCCTGTGGACTTATCTCCTACCCACCCACCCTTACAGAATAAATAATTGTAATGAAAACTATGAAAGAAAGTCTATTAAGAGAAGAAGAGAAAGAAGAAAGGAGGAAGAGGAGAAGGAAGGGAGGAGGAGGGAGGAAGAAGAGGAGGAGAAGAGGGAGAAGGAGAGAGTTCGGATGCTGAGCATTCAAAGGTTTGCATGTAAAATGGTCTGCATGATAGCTTTTATTGCAAGACTAAAAGAAAATGATGGGTGACTGTCTAGGCAACAAAAATGGGACTCCTGCTCAGTTTTCCCTTTAGCCCAAGTCATCCAACTTGGCTGCCGCCCCAGGTCCTGCATTCAGATCAGCCCATTCCTTTTCTTAAAATTTTTCTTTTTTGGATTTATTGTTTGGATTTATTGATTTTTATTTTATCTGTTTGAGTGTTTTGCCTACATGAATGTATGATTCATGTCATACAATGTCCATGCAGGCCAGAAGAGGCATCAGATCCCCTGGAACTGGAGTTCAGGCAGTAGTTAGCTGCTGTGTGGGTGCTGGAAACCGAACTTGGGTCCTTTGGAAGGGCCGTCAGTGCTCTTCCCCACTGAGCCATCTCTCCAGCCCTTTGTTCCTTTTCTTGAAAGGATTCGAAGTGTTGAGGGGGTCTGTTGACCTGTATTGTGATCGCTTCCTTGGGGCGGAACTGGCAGTGAGGTGGAGTCTCAGATTAGTCCACCATCTTGCCTTTATTTCTAAGCAAAACAAGCAACTGTCTTCCGATAATCATGGTATAACTTTCCCGAGGGGAAGAAAGTTCATGCTATGCTTCCACTATTTTTTTTCCCAAGCCAGGGACACAATATCTATCCCTCTCCAAAGCACTAAGAGTAGCCGACAAAGGGACCAAGTCATTTCTGTTGTGTGAGTGGCTGTGCACCTGCTGGAATCAGCAGCTCACCCCTGTCATCATTGAGCAAAGAGGCTGAGCTAGGCACCCTACTCCCATCCCTTTTCTTTCAAGAGAATGATAATAATTTTAATAAGGAGTTGGGGAAAAGAGACCAGTTCTCTGATATTCCATACATTATGGCTCTACCCAGGCTGTGCCCGACTGGGCTAGGTAGGACAGAGGCTCCGGGCCACCACCAGATACAGTATTTTGGTAGAAGTATTTTGAGTTGCAGGCATTCAAGTTGATGAAATCCTTTATTTGCCTGAAAGCTGAGCTTCCTAATAGAACTCTAATCTCATAAACCCCCTCCTTGGGAGCAGCAACTCAATCATCTCTTTTTGAAGACTACGAGTATTTAGTCACCTTCACCGTGTCATAAGACACTTTCCCCTGGCCATTCTCCTGAGAGAGGTAGGCTATCTTCTGGGGATAAATGTCCTTTCTTGCCCCATATTCTACTTTCTCCTGGATTAGTGTATTAGTTGCTTTTCTGTTGCTGTGATAAAACACTATGATCAAAAGTGACTTAAAGAAAAAAGAGTTTATTTTGGCTTATGGTTCTGGAAGGAGGAGTCCAAAGTGGCATGGCAGCAAGCAGCAGGCGTGGCCACAAGACAGGAAGCCGACAGATCACATCTTTAACTGCAAGCACAAGCAGAGAGTGAATCAAAATGGACTGAGGCTATGAACTCTCAAAGCCTTCCCTCAGTGACGTATTTCCTCCTAAATATCCCCCCAAAGTGCACTAATTAGGGATCAAGTATTCAAATACCCAGCCTATGGGGGACATTTCTCATTCAAACCGTCCCAGTTAGATATATAAACCTCTGATGCCCACTCCTCACTTTGACCCTCTCACCATGGAGCTGGAGTGTTGTTGAAAGTAGGATAAGCTTCCGTGAAGATTACAGGCTGGCTGTTTGTTTTTCTCTTGTTAATCTGTCTTTCCTCAGTGTAATTTACAGAGCACCAGCCAGTGAATCTAGGAGAGAAGAGGGAGAAACATTCCTATTTGTTTTCTTACCAAGACTTCTTTGTAGCTTGGGAAACCTCTGAGAATTGGAGCTAGCACCCAATGTAGCCTCTGCTCCTAGAACCCATACTGAAAGATAAATGGTGAACAGCTAATTGGATATTTTATTCTGGAAGATGGCATTAAATGCCATTGACCCTAACCCATGTGTGAATAATGCATAAACTGATTGACAGATCCATAGTGCGGGTAGTGGGCTCTGGGGGAGAGCATTTTGAGGGGTGGAGTATTGAGCTGTCTGAGATGCGGTGTGAACTGAGTATGTTTGACTATTTAGTATGTTTTAATAATTTATCATGTACACACCTCACCTGCTGAGTGGTTCTAGATAGTTCCTTTAGCCCAGTATTCTGTGGGTCAACAGGGCCCACAAGGGCCTTTCTTCACTTACCACCAGGCACCAGCCAATAGTCAGTCAGGTTTGAACCAAGTGCTAAGTTTCCAGGGTTTGGCCATTCAGTTCCTCCTGGGAACCTGTAGTTGGAATTTGAGTCCTGGCCATGTTCAGAAGAGGGATTTTATCCTCCTCTGTCCACTTTCCTTATGGTTTTGTCTGCTCCAATGCTAGTGCCAACACCCTGATAATGCCTGCATTTGGGTGTATCCTGCCCATAAACTGATAGTATAATCAATTATATTAGCAAAGAGTCCTGTACCTGCAAGAGGTGGGAAAGGTTTGTTTTGAGACAGAGCCTTGCTGTGTAGTCTTGGTTAGCCTGGTACTCATTATGTGCCTTCAAACATTCAGCAGTCCTCCTGTTCAGACTCCCAAGTGTGTTTTACTACAGTTGACTTGGAAGAGAATCTTAGAGGGAGATTTCTGGGGTTCAGAGTTGGTCTTAAATAACACATGAGATTCTTTCTAATTTGTTCTTGCATTTCATAAGAAAGATGAACATTATAGTGTTGACTTGGGTGGTGATGTGCCTGCCTTCTCCCAGTATCTGGGACAGACTGCCTTTCCTTGGAGGACAGCTCAGGGTCTTTCTGCTTGGCAAGACCTTGAGGGCTACAGGACGGGAGATGATTACAAGTGACTGTCACACCTGACAGTGAATACCACAGAAAATGTTTTAACCCAGAACACTACTTTTCAATTCCACTTCCTGTATTGATTAAAGTCAGAGAGTCTAAGGTTGGTCCTAAAATGCCTTGAGCATTTCTCTAACAGTAACTTTTCTCTATTTGTAACCATCTCCACTTTTATTTTCTGCTTCTTCCTCTTTCTCCTCCTCTTCTTTTTCATCTCCTTCCTTTCCTTCCTTCCCTCCCTCCCTCCTTTCCTTCTTCCTTCCTTCCTGACAAAGTTTCATTATGTAGTGGAGGCTGGCCTCGAACTCGTGATCATCACCATTTTTGGTAGGTAAAGAGGGAGCCAACTTTAGCTTCCTTCCCAGCCTTCAATTTTTACAGAAATTCGTCCTTAACACGTACTCCCCCGACCCCATTCCTGGTAGGTATTTTCATAGTTGCTTTCTGCTTATGATAAGCAACCTGGTTTTTAATTTAGCACTTATGTCAACATTTTAACTTGAGAGTATTCACAGGTAAAAAGGGAACTGACGTACAGACAGTACGTAGTGGATAGAACTGGGAACGGCAGTTTTGCAGCTGGTCTGCTGATGTGTGCAGAAGAGCCAGGGTTTGGACTGGTCCTCACTCTTTTCCAGTCCTCTTGTTAGCTCCTTCTTCTTCTCAGGAGGCCATTTCCCACTCCCCAAGTAGATCTGATGTCAGCTATTCCTCTTCTGCTCTCTTCTTCATCAGTGATTTCTGTAGCTGGGAGACTTCCTCCACTAAGGAGATCTCGTTACTTCCTTAAGAGTCACTCTTCCTTTTTCAGCCAATGCCTGCCCCTCCCCTAGCTGCTATGGGCTGAGAAGGAGAATGATGGTGCTGTGCTGGTCTGTCAATGGGGCAGGCAGGCTCTGTCCCTTGTCTGACCGTTTTTAGCATTTCCTTCGGGTTCTCCTTGGTATGGATCACTCTCCCTTCTTGTGTTTATCCGTCTGGTCCTCTCTGCTCCCGACCCGGCTCTCAGGGGTGCGCTCTGCTTCCGTCATCTCAGCATTTTGCTTGGAGTGCAGGCTATTGGGAGCTCACAGATACTTCCTAACATTGCTCACCATCAGAGCAATGTGTCAGCCTCCGAGTTGTCAGATTTATGTGACAAATAGGGGAGCTCATGAAGCATAGGTGGCGTCAGGCCATGGGTTCAGTCAATCAATCAGTAGACATGAGTGGAGGTATATACACACATACTAAATAAGTAAGTAAATCAAAAATGTCAAAGTAAATCTTTGTTCTGGCACATGTTGTTGCAAGGTTTAATGCTGGTATTATGAAGCAGAGATTGTTGATTAGTACCAATGTGGAAGATGGCTGGCTGGTTGGTTTGTCAAAAGTAAGGTCCGAACTCTGTGGGCTGCAGGAGTCTCAAAGTTGTGCTGAGTCCCTTTGCCTCCACGCATACCAGTGTGCGTGCTCTTTTACAGCCTTCCTGCATTTCTGCCCACATTACTTGGCTTAAGAAAGCATGCATTTGTGTGCCATGCATGACCTAGACTGTCTCTCACTGAATCAGATTCTCATAAAGTTTTTTTTTTTTTTAAAGGAGTGAATGGCAAAGCTGCGGAGTACTCTATATTTCTTTTAGACCAATGCTTATTTTCTTGGCAGGCAAATGCTTTTTTCTCACCTTTTGACATAGTCCTAATGGTCCCATTAAAATACATTTAGCCTTTTCTCTCTCCTCCATCTGCCAGCACTCTGTGTCATTTGGTGAACGTCAGGCAGGTTTTAAGTTCCAAAAACAGGCTACGCATTGGAACAGGATCATATGTCTCCGCTTTTTAAGTTTAATTTTATTTTAGAAAATGCACACTCCCCTCCCCATTTTATTGTGCGGCGTCCAGCTGCAGCTGGACTGGGAGAAGCTAGGATGGCTGCACGATGCCACTGCAGCGGAGGACCGTGCCACGCTGGGACATGCCCAAGGAGACTGCAGAGACCCCTTCCATTAGGAGTCCTGTGTAGCACAGTATGGTGAAGGCTATTTTTAGAAATTCTGTTGTGGCCTTGTTTAGAAGAAGCCCAACATCCCTTACATTTCTCCAAGTAGGTGATTTCTCTTTGTCACTGTACCGTGGGTTCAAGTTCATTTGCCAGTGTGCTTCCATCCCAAGCAGACTTTCTGCCAACCGAAGGAGCTGGAAGGAGTGGAGCTGGTTGCATTCAAAGGGCCAGTATAGCTGTGAACTGCTCCATCTCCTCAGCCTTTCTGTGCTCTCAGCCTATTGGTGGGCAGCAGTGACAGAGGCAGCTGGAGGAGGTGAGCAGGACGGTGCTGTCCGGCCTCTCAAATTCACTTCTTCATCGCCCAGAGTGACGCAAGAAGGGATCGCAAGATTCCTTCCAGGAAATGTGAGCGGGCCACAGCTGGCCACAGGGGCTTTCTGTGCTTGGCGAACTGCATGGTGTGGCTTGCGTGGCGGCCTGCCTCCAGCAGCCAAGGAGGAGCCCTCCAGGTTGCTGAACCAAGCAAGCAGGTGTGGAGGGGTTGAGTGTCCTCGTGTGAGGACCTTTGAGGGTGCAGGCATTGGAGCCCAGTGTTTGACTTAAATCTTCAGATATTCGGGAGATGGCCATTATGTGCACAGCTAAAGAGGCGTCTTCAGCTAGGCTGATGGTCCAGGGCAGGGCTCTGGATTGCAGGGAGGCTGGAGCCAGATGCTACTGTGCTGAGTGCCTCAGAGCAGAGGAGGGTGATAGAGCTGACCTCTCCTTGCCATTGTTTAACTACATGTTAAGCTCTGGGTCTCCAGAAAATACACACGACTATATTTTCTCCCATAGACAAGAAAAGTTGAACATCTCTAATTTTAAAACTGAATATCTGGTTTTTATCTTTCTTTTCTTTTTGAGATGGACTCACAGATAACGCAGGCTGGCCTCAAATTCACTGTATAACTGAGGCTGGCTTTGAATTTCTGATATTCTTGCCTCTACCTCCTGAATACTGGGATCACAGGTAGGCACCATGCTTAGTTTATGCAGTACTGGAGATTGAGCCCAGAGCTCTGTGTATGCTAGGCAAGCACTCTACCAACTGGCCTGCACCTCCAGGCCTTAAAAAACAACAAATCTAAAATGCACCAAAATCTGAAACTTTTTAAGAGCCAACATGACTCCACAAGTGGAAGATTCGATGCCTGACCTTCTGAGACAGGCTCTAGTCAAATGTAGGAATGCTAAAAATAATGCAGAGATTACCTTCAGGCTGTGTGCATAAAATGTGTTTGAAGCATAAATGTGTTTCATGTTGAGACCTGATGGGATCATCCCCAATATATCCCCATATATATGTAAATAGTCTAAATATGCATGTATATGCAAATATTCTAAAACCTACTTCAGTCTGAAATTTGGAACACTTCTAGTCCCAAATACTTTGGCTAAGGGATATCTGAGCCACACTAGGGACATTTGGGACACATAATTCACTGTGGCCGAAGGCTCCCCGCACAATGTAGGATGTTTAGTACTCTTGGCTTCCACCTCTCTCCTTATAAATGACAGTAGCATCTTCCTTTCGACTGTAACAATCAAAAACATCTCCAGACATTTACAAACCTCCCTGTCAGGGCAGAATTGCCCCTAGCCCAGCAAGCCTGTATTCCATGGAACGTAATACACACTGCTCTCTTTCCCAGCCCCCACTTCCAAATTTATACATCCCATTTGGGAAGAGAGCAGGTGGGATGCCAGATCATATGTTTTTAATATTTGAATACCAGGCTTCTTTATTAGATTGAAGCTCACAGAGTTGTCATTCTTTTGGGATGTCAACATGGTTAAATAACAGCAATTTTGTATGGCTCAGGCTAATAGAAGCCCATGAAATCAGATTTGTACAACCTTAGTCACGAGGGGCTCAGGACAGGGTCATGCCCTATGGTGTTTATTAAACACCCCAAGAAGGATCCCTCTGCAAGGAATTTCATGATTTGAGGCGGGCGGGTGGGAGGTGAGGGGAAGAAGAGCTAGAGACCATGCTAGAATGAGCTTGAGAACACAGCCAAAACCACTGGAGAAAAGAGGCGAGCAGAGGGGGTGGGGTAGTTTTACATTGGTCCCTGACTGTGGGAAAGAGAAGAACACAATCCCACTGGGGTCGTATAGCAGAAGGGTCATGAGGAGCGGAGGGGAAGAGGGAAAGGCTTCGGCTCCTTTGCTCTCTTCTTTTCCTCCCTCTCTTTTTCTGCCTTCTCTCCTTCCCCACCTACCCTTTGCTTCCTTTTGTATCCAGCAGTCACGGTATCGGGAGAACACGTTCTCTCCCTGAAAGTGGCTCCTGGTGTCTTTTCTGTTAGCCATTTTATCTTTGTCTCTCTGTCTTATGCTCTTTGGAAAACTGATGCATTAAAACCCATTTCCCCATTTGGTTGCAAAACTGCTGTCTGTGATTTGATCAGGGAGGAAGCAGAGGAGAGACAGCAGGGGCAGTGGGAAGCTGTGGCTTGGGGTCCAAGCTTTGATGACGCAGAGGGGATGCGATGACTAAGGCAGTACATGTCCCAAGGGGAGACCTTGGGGTGCTTATTATAGAGGAAACGGTTCAGTCAGCTCCATCTCCACACTTGCTACACCACTGGGCTCCAACTCCTGGATCTTTTCTGGCTGAAGCTGGCTTTCCCTCTCCTTGAGTTTTTCTAACACAATGTGGTATAAATAAGCATTGTAAAATTCTAGGGCTCTTGGGTCAAGAATTTTATCTCCCTCGTAGAGAAAAGGGCCTCCTCCTCCTTTCTGCTGTTCTTTCTCTTCCTGAGCTGGCCTCATGCATTGCATTCAGTAGGCAGCCTCCTCTAGCCAGGGAGGGGTTCTTCTTCTTTTTCAAAACAAGGTCTTGTTGCATAGCCCAGGCTGGTCCAGAACATACTATGTAATTCAGGCTGATCTCCAACTCAAGATCCCCCATCTCTACTTTTTAACAAAATTTTTATTTGCTTAAAAACATTTTATTTTTATTTTATGCGTAGGAGAGTTGTGCCTATATATGTGTAATTGTACCTATGTTGTGCTATCCCTGAAGAGGCTAGAAGAGGGTGTCAAATTCCCCTGGAACTGGAGTTACAGGCAGTTGTTAGCCGCCATGTGGGAGCTGGGAACCAAATCTGGGTCCTCTTCAAGAGTAGTCAGTGCTTTGAATTTCTGAGCCATCTCTCCAGCCCCTAGACTGACTTCTTGATGGTTTGGATTACAGGCGTGTACCATCATGGAGAGCTGGGCTCATTTGCAAACCAGGAAGTAAATGTAGATTATTATAGCTTTGTTAGGATGGCAGTCCTCTGCTCTGACTCAACAAATACCCGAATCCATTTGTGCAGTGTTAGGTGGGAGGAAGCAAGACATACAAGAAAGGTTCTCAGAGGGCTGGCCCTCCTGACTCACTGTATGGTGGGAGTGGTCCCCAGGGACCCGATTTATGTTCTGGTCAGTGTGTGTACTTCTTAGTCAGAAAGACGAAATTCAAGAAGTGTTTGTGTGCATTAATAGACCCAGATGCAGATTTACTGCAAGCTGAGAGGTAAATTTGGAGGCCCTACCTGTGTAGGATCTTTGAAGACTCCACACTAATTTACATGTATGTGTATATATATATATATATATATATATATATATAATATATTACATTTATTTTATTTAAATTATATACATGCGTGTGGGCATGTACACGTGCAGGTACCTGCAGAGGCCCGAGGCATCGATTCCCCTGAGTTGGAAATTACAGGTGACTATGAGCCACCATGACACTGGGTTGGGAAAAGAACTTAGGTATTCTACAAGAACAGTATACATTCTTAATGCTGAACCCTCTCTTCAGCCCCTTGTCTTTATATTTCCTCTGTGCTTTACATTTTAATAGTTGTGTAAACTTTCAGTCTTACATTGGGTATGGTGACTCTTGCTTATAATCCCAGCACTCAGAGGTTGAGGCAGAAGGGACTCTGTGAGTTAGAGGCCAGGTAATGAGAATAAAATTGAATTTGGTTTCTGTTTTCTTCCTTTCATTAGTGATGTGGAGAAGGGGATCCTGAAATGAGAGATGTATCAGCTTTCTGCTACTGTAACAAAATACCCTGGATGCTCGACTTAAAGGAAAGTTAATTTGGACTCACTGTTCATAGTCAGCTGACCCCATTGCTTTGACTTTGTGGCGAGGCAGCACATCATGATTCGAGCCTGTGCAGAAGTCCACTGCTTCCTTGAGGCAGTTGGAGAAGCAGAGTGACAGGATTGGCCAGGTTCCAGTACCTCTTTCAAGGGCAGGCACCCAGTGGCCTGAATTTTTTCTACCAGGCCCCATTTCCGCATAACCCCACAGGCTAGGGATCAAGACTTCAACACATGGGTCTTCGTGGACACCTACCAGGACTCAAGCAGTGAGTGGGAGCAGGGCTCTTGCTGTTTGAGGTATGGGGACTACAGGACATGAACTACGGACAACAGGTAGATCAGGAAGATAAATATCACCAGGACAACCAGAAGATACCTTAAAAACCCTTGAATCTGGAAACTGACCCAGCCTGGCCTGTTGTGACAGCAGACATTAGCTGGAGATCTTATGCAATATCATGCCTGCATCCAGGCACACTGGGCCCCAGCGTTCAACTGTCCTCCAGGGTGACAAAGGGCCAAGTTGGGATTGCCAGAGAGCAATTTTGCTTCCATTCATCCCCTGTTCCCCCTCGCTTGTATATGTGTAATCAGAGCTGCCAGCCTGCTGCCCGTTCACCAGGGGAGGACGCCTGCCTCCCACTGCCTTTGTTGTGGCTTTAAGTGGACACTCTATTCCTTTGCGCTTCCTACCTTGAAAGTGCTGGTCAGGGTCACTCACAGGGCTGTTAAACAGCTGCTGTGCCTCACCCTGCTGGCAAACAAGGCAATTTCAGACCCATCAATCATCCTGGCTGGACAAGTGCTTTGAGACCTGCCCTGTGAAAGGTGGTAAGTGAGTGTGGGCGTGGCCCCTTTTTGTCCAACCTCTAGTCCACATTTTGTCCAGAGGCCCTGGTGTCCCCAACACAGTGTCGCTGGTCCCTTTTTTTCTTTCTCATTCATTCTTTACTAATTGCTGATGACCAGCTGAAGCCTGGCCACAAGCCTTCATTGTGGACATTTTCATGTCAATAGCTAACACTGGGTGCTGATGGATGTCCAAAAGATTGCTCAGTCCTAGAGAAAAGAAAGAACCTTTTTTTTTCTTCATTCTTTGGGAGTGCCTAAAATTATGCTCAGGTTTTAGTTTTTTTAATGGATGATGCCCTGTGAACCAAATCACTCCAACAACAACAACCTACAAAAAGAAAAAAAAAAACCAGCGAGCAAATACAGTAAGAATCACATGTGAGTCATTTTATAAATGGAGAACCTCAGGTTTCAGTTAATCACTTTATTTCTGAGAAGGCCGTACTAAAAGTGCAACCTATTGGTTTTCTAAGGCTGCAGCTTGGAGAAGACTGGGTGCAGGGAGGCACGTTTCACTGCTTTAAGTTTCTCTCTGTGCTGAGAATCAGGCCTGGGCTGTCTAAGCTCTGCCTCTGAGACAACCCTGTAACACTGAATGGTTAAAGAGGGCCCAAGGAAGAAAGAGGCCTTGGTGGGACATGGGGTGAATAACACTTTTTACCTAAGTTTTCCGAAGGTCTCTAGAGGCAGTTATTTATAATAAAGTTATGTAATGTACAATAGCCTTCCTTTTGTTATTGTGCATCTTCTCCATTAAAAGGAATTAAAATAAGATTAGCCATCATGCGGTTATAAAGGACACTTTTTTGACCAAAAAGAAATCTGCATGGTTGAAAAGTTAGTTGATCTTTAGGAAATGAAATATGGGTGTACGTTCTGGTATTTTTTTTTCTCCCCTCAGATTCTGGGAGATAAACAGAGTCTGCTGGGGCTGTCAAAACAGCCCCGTCTGCCTTTTGAGTTCACACTACCACCTTTCAACAGTGGATACACCCTCTGAGATCTATACAGGACCAGTATTATCAACACACAGGCTCTGGAGAGATCTCAGCGGAGCCTGGAGCCAATGAGGCAGTACTCTGCAGAGGCAAAGACAGAAAAGAGAAGCTTCCAGAGCTCCTGGCCTGCAGAAAGCCCCTCCGAGCACTCCGACCTGTTGCTGCTTAGCTTTCTGGCCCTGTTGCCTTGGCTTCATTGCTACTGAAACATTTTCCCTGCTTTTCCTTTGGGATGATGGATCCTGAATGTCTAAACAGGGGCTGTTTCTCGCTCGGGCTTGCCCTAGCCCTTTCCTGGGGACATAAACGGTTTGTTTGAAGGGCCTCCCCTGCCAGGGGACAAATAGAAGCCGGGCACCTCTATGGGTGCGGCTGGGCCTAAGTAGCCCTTTCATTGAGGTAGTCAACACCTTTTGTTGCTGCCAGCCCCTTCAGGATTGACTCAGTCTCAGCCTGCTTTGAGGTGGGTTGGAGAGGCATGTATGTGCAGCTTCCAGAAGGCGCACTCTGAACACTGCTTCTTAGTTCCCCGTTCAGGGACCTGCTAAGAAAAACAGGAGCTTGTTAGGCTCAGTTTTGGTGATAAGTAGACCACGTAACCAGAGACAGTAAAAAAGCCCTTTAGGAAGTTCCCACTTAACACATTTGCCTCTCTGATTCTTCACGTTTTTCCATCCTGCCCTTGATTCTCAATTTCCTTTCTATGAAATTTTCATGAGTTGGTTCCTTTTGAAGAGAAATCTTAAATCAAACATAATTATGTTTACTCAGACTGTACTTAATGTTGGACCTCATATGAACTGAGAGGGGACCGTTCTACTAGGAAAACTCAGAGTAAGTGGAATGTTCCAGAATAGACTGTGGCAGGGGCCAGATGGTGGGGGTGGGGGCTGGGGGAGGGCGAGAGTGGGGGTAGGTTTGGGTTAGCAGTAGCCTGTCCAGTCATTGTGAGTTAAGCTGATGGGTGGGGATCCATCAGGGAGGATTTTCAGCCCATGTTGTCATCTGTCCTCAAACTCTCTTCCTTGGCTAAAACTCTCAACATTCTGTCTACAGAAGAAATTCAAACTAAACATGACAAATTCTGAAGTAACTTTTTTTTCTCTCTCCCAAGTCTCTCTCTTGAATCTACGCCTCTCCCATCACTTTCATACCTGAAGGAACTTCTTGACGGCGAGTGAGGGGAATGGCAGCAAAGAATGGAGAAGTACCAGGAAGAATTTTGCATGCATAAATGCTAAGGTTCAAGCTTTCAAATGCTATTATTTATTTATTTATTTATTTATCTATCTATCTATTTACTTATTTGTTTACAGGCAGGATCGTGCTGTGGCTTCGATCCTCCTGCTCCATTCTCTAAAATGCTTGGATTACAGGTATACACCACCATGCCTGACTCTGTCTCTTAGAAGTTTTGTTCTAACTCTAAATCCTTAAAGTCTTCTCGTTATTATGTCCATTTGGTTACTAAACTTGCAATGAAAACCAACGAACCCTTTTTATTCACCCTGGCACCTGTCTGTGCAGAGGCCTGAGAAGATACACATGCTTCAGAACCTGACCATCTGGTAGTCCAGGCAAGATTTATGAACTAGTCAACTGGAGAGTGGTGGTTGATAGATACAGTGTAGTTTGCAGCCTAATGTTCTGCATGTAGACAGAGCTTAATGGATGTCACGCGATGAAGAAAGTGTTAGATTGTGATATTCAGATGATGTCGCACTTGAATCTCAGAGAACTGTGAGATGTAGGTTACCATGATTGGTCTAATCTATCTATAGAGATTGGGGGACAAGAGTCAAGCCTTGAAGAGAAGCCAGAAAGGGGTTCACGGACTAGGAGAAGGGTATTTCAGATGACTAGAATGGTTACAGAAGATCTCCTGCAGACAAAACCTTGGTTGGAGTGGAGGATATGTACTGATAGAAAGGCAGTAAGAGAAAAGATAAGATGAATTGTTGAAGGGTTGAAATCAGCTGGAGTTGAGACTTGGCAAGTTGATAAAACTTTGAGGAAGCTATTTCAAGGGAGTGATGTGCTTATTTACAATGAGCATCTGTGATGGTTAATTTTGATTGTTAGCTTGTGGGGGTCTAGAATCACTGTGGATGCACACCCCTGCCTAGATCTGTGAAGATGCTTCTAGATTGGGTTAATGGAGGTGGAAAGAGCCACCATACATGTGGGTGGCGCTATTCCATGGGTTGGTGCCCTGGGCTGAATAAACAGGAGAAAGTGAGCTAAGCACAAGCAATCATCTGTCTTTGCTTCCTGACTTTGGATTCGATGTTACCAGCTGCCTCATGTTCCCAGGGCCTTGCCTTTCTTGCTGTGGTGGACTGTAGCCTCAAGCTGTGAGCTAAAATAAAGCTCTCCTTCTTTAAGTTGCCATGGTCAGGCATTGTATCATAGCATTGAGAAAAGTAGCTTAATACATCAGCCTGACCCAAACAACCCAAATCGGAATGCCTCCCAAATCAAAACCTTTTGGCATCCACATGATGCAATGGGTGGAAACTTTTGCACCTAACTTCAGGCTATCTATTGGCCAAATGAGGGCCCACTGAGAACACTGTATAAAATTACCCTTAGACTACGTCTATAAAGTGTGTACAAAACTCATATGGCCAAGTGTGGTGGCACAGACTTGTAGCTTAGCCCTCATTTGGCGGAGTTGGAGTTCACCCTTCAAGTTACCTCATCATATGTATGTAAATATTCCCAAATTTGAAAAAACAAACAAACAAACCAGAACTCTGAAGCACTTTTAATCATAAGGAATACTCAAGTCACAATTTAAGAATTAAAAAAATTTAAAAAAAATTTTATTTTATGTGTATGAACGTTTTGCCTGCATATATTATATATATGCACCCCACATATACAATGCCCATAGAAACCAGAAGAGAGCATCAGATCCCCTTGAAATGGAGTTAAGGATGATTGTTATCCACTATGGGGGTGGTGTTGGGAACTGAAATCAGGTCCTCTGCAAGAGTAGTGAGTGTCCTTAACTGCTGAGTCATCTCTTTCCAGCCTCAACTTATAATTGTTTTCTGAATGTTATGTATATTTGTGTATGCCTGCATAAGTTTATGTGTACCATGTGTGTGCAGGAGTCCACAGAGGCCAGAGGGCATCAGAGCTCCTGGAACTGGGGTTCTAGATGGTTATAAGCTGCTTGATATGGGTGCAGGGAACTCTGGTCCTCTGCAAGAGCACTAAGCTCTCTTAACCATTGAGCCATCTCCTTTGCCTCTGGAAGTTTCTGAAGATGAAGGAAATTCATTGCTCTGGATCAAATGTAGTAGGGAGAACAGGGTTAAACATTTAAAAAAGTATGGCTGATGAAATGGCTCAGCCATGATGCACACGTGGCAGTCAGGGCACTTTGTCCTTCCATCGTGTGGATCTCAAGGATCAAACTCAGGTCTTGGTGGCACATGTCCTTCCTTATCTACCGAACCATCTTGTCAGCCATGGTTAATTTTTTTTTTTTTTTTTTTGAGACCAATTTTCTTGTAGCCCCAGCTGGCCTGGAACTTGCTATGTAGACCAGGCTGGCCTTGATCTCACAGAGATCTCCTGAGTGCTGGGATTAAAGGTGTGCACCATGGTGCTGGGCTATTCTGTTTTTTGCTTCCTGGTTAATTTTTTTAAAGTGTGTGTGTGTGTGTGTGATGGTGTGTGTGTGTGATGGTGTGTGCGCATATAGAGGCCAGAGAAGAATATGGGGTGTCGTGTCTTCCTTTATCTCTCCCTTATATATTCTCTTGAGACAGACTCTGTTACCGAACCTGCTGTTTTGGCTAGGCTGATTGGCTAAAGAGTTCCCAGGATTCCTTGTCTCTCTGCTCCCAATGCTGGGGTTAAAGGCATGTGTGCGGTTACACCTGGCTTTTTAACATGGGTGCTTGGGATTTGAACTCAGGTCCTCATGTTTATACAATAAGTGACACCACTGAGCCATCTTCTCAGTCCACAGCCCTTTGATTTTTATTTGTCTGTTTATTTACCTATTTTTAGAGAGGGTCTCCCTATTTAGCCCAGGCTGACTTTAAACTTGTGATCTTTCTGCATCAGCTTCCCCGGTTCTGGGATTATAAGCATGTACCTAATTTTCTTTTAATTAAAATTTATTTTTATTTTATGTGTATGAGTGTATTGTCTGCCTATATGTAAGTGCACTCATGTCCTTCTGTATCCATAGGGGCCAGAGAGGGAGCAGGATCCCCTGGAACTGAACTAGACTTATGGTTATTAGCTGCCATGTGGGTGCTGGGAATCCAACCTAGATTCTCTGCAAGAGCAGCCAGTGCTCTCAACTGTTGAGCCAATTCTCCAGTCTCAGCTTCTCTTAATCTTTTGAGGAACTATTTTGTTTTCCCACCAGTGATGCACAAAGAGGTTCCAGTTTCTCCGCATCCTCACCAACACTTGTTCTGTTTTTTCTTTTTATAGTATACATTATAATGAGTAGGAAGTGGTATTTCATTTTGACTTTGGTCTGCATTTCCCCAATGACTGGTCAAGTTAAGCCCTTTTTCTTATGTTAACCCAGACATGACTAGGTGGCCCTTCATATATCTTCTTTGGAGAAATGTCTGTTCAAGCCCTTGGCCCATTTTTGAATAGAATTGCATGTTTTTTCATGTTGTTGAGTTAGGCGTGCTCTCTATACTTTGATTATTTATTAATCCATTATCATATATGTGATTTGAAAGTATTTTCTTCCATCCTGTGGGTTACTCTTTTTTAAAGTTCAGTTCACTCTGTTCTTTATGCAAAAACAATTCTTAATTTTGATGAAGTTCTATTTATTTATTTTTGCCCATGTTTTGGTGTCATAGCCAAGAAATTACTGCCAAATCCAAACTCTGAAGATTTCTTATTTTCTTCCAGGAATTTCATAGTTTTAAGTTTTCCTTACATGTGGTTCTTTGATCTATTTTGAGTTAATTTTTGCATCTGGACTAGATGAAGACTCAGTATCATTCTTTTTCATGTGTGTATTTGGTTGTTCTAGAATAGATTATTAACCTTTCTCTATTGAATGAGCTTAGCACCTTGTTGAAAATTATTTACCCATATGCACAGGGATTTATTTCTAGGTTTCCTGTTCCGTTTTTCTGGGAGTACCACACCATCTTGGTTATAGCGTTGTGATGACTTTTGAAGTCAGAAAGTGTGAAACCACCAACTTTCTTCTCCTTTTTCAAGATTGTTTTGGTATTCACTGCCCCTTGAGACTCTATTTGAATTTTAGGATGAATTTTCTATTTCTGAAAAAAAAAAGCCATTGAAATTTTGATAGAGCTTGTGTTAAATCTGTAGCTCATTTTGGGTAGTATGGCTATCTTAATATTATGTTTTGCAGTCCATGAAAATGAATGCTTCCCCATTTATCTACATATTCTTTAGTTTCAACAGTATTTACCTGTTCTCATTTTCCTCTTTGGTGGAGAATTTTTTTTCTAAGTATTTGATTCTTTTTGAGGTTATTGTGAATGAAATTGCTTTTGGAGTTAAGGCATACTTGGCCTTTCATGGTGGCTGTGTCACTCCGTCCCATTTTCTCGTCCCCAAGACTGGGTGATACGAATTAGGTTGAGAGTCTAGGCCTTCGAGAGGGCCATCTGAGAAAGGGCAGCAGCTCTGAATCTGCAGAAGGAAGAAGTCAGTGCTAATTTAGGGTACATCTGAAGTTGTTCAAGGCCTTTGAACTTTCCAGACTCACTATGTAGTATACTTTATGCAGACCTCAAGTACAAACAACTCCCTCCCCCAAACTATCAAACAAAGAAAGGGGTCAATCAGTTCAGGTTTGAGTGAGTTTAAAAAAATTATTTATTATTATTGCGCATGCATGCATGTGGAGTTCAGAGGACAACTTTTCGGAGTCTCTCCTTCCACCATGGATTCTGGAGATCAAACTCAGGTCTTCAGGCATGGTAGCAAATACCTTTACTGACAAGCCACCTTGCTCGTCCTGGTGATTCAGTGTTTGAAGCTTGACTGAAACAAAACTGTAGGAAGAGAATAGTACATCCTGAGCTCTGGTATCTCGTCCTCCTGTTCTGGTCTTCTTTTACTCTGTTTCTAGAGAAATTCCCATCTCATACCATTTTCCAATCTTCTCAATCTTCTGCCTCAACAGGAGGTACAGACCTCGCTGCAGTTGCCTCGGGTCTTTGCTGGCAAAAATAAATTTTCTCTGAAAAATTAACTCTTGCAAAGCAAGAACAGGTGAAGTGTCTGTAGGTTAACAAGGTGACAGTATCACAATCTGAGCAGGGTGACCCGAATCAGTTTAAGCCTGGTGACATCAAGAATTTGTAAACTTGGAAAATGATTTTTAAATCCTTAAAATATATTGTATTTATTTTTATTTTATATGTATGAGTGTAATGCCTGCATGTAGGTAGGTGCACCAGTGTTGTGCAGTGCTGGAGGGGGTCAGAAGAGGGCGTTGGAGCTCCTGGAACTGGAGTTACAGACAGTTGGTAGCAGCCATGTGGGTGCTGGGAATCAAACGTGGATCTTCTGGAAGAGCAGTCAGCGGTCTTAACTGGTGAGTTATCTCTCCAAGCCCTGGAAAATGAGTTTTTAAAAAAATGTAAAACGAGGTCTCTTTCTGTAAACTCCAGTTTGACAAGGAACTCAACTAGGTAGCCCAGGCTGACCTTGAACTGGTGGTAATCCTCTTGCCTCAGCCTCTGGAATACTAGGTTTATAGGTGTGAGTCACCACACCCAGGCTGTGATGTGCAGTTTGGCTTAAACCTGGGTTTGATCTGACAGGATCGAACAGGGGTAGAAGGACAGTGCAGGAACAGAAAGTGTGGGGCGAAGTGATCTGCTCCCCCTGAGACAAAGTCGCCGTGCTATCAGAGGGGCCCCAGTGGAGCCCTGGGACGCAGGCCTGCCTTGAGTTGCTGGCCACCAGGTCTCAGGGAGGCAGGAGCTGAAACTAATTCAGGTGTTCTTGACCCATTCTAACCTGAGAGCTTCCGGTGGACTTGGCATAAGGAGGGGCTTACCCTGAGATGGAAATGGTTCTAAGGACCGCAGCATGCCTTTGTTAGCATTAGAAACAAGGAAGATTTGTTTATATGTCACTGCAGACCCAAAGCTAGAGGACCCTCAGCGGCTTGCATGGGTGCTGATCCGGGTCAGGGAAAAAGGGGGCGGAACACCTGCAGGCCACAGTCATGCCTGTGACCTCTGCCAGATGGCACCTTGTGACTCCAGTGGGGGAAATCAGACCCTCTTCTGTTCTGGAAGCTGCGGAGAGCCAGAACTGCCCCATTCTTCAGCTCCATGGTGAGAGGCGGGGCTTGGCAGCTACTTGGACCTGGGGTTCTGCTTTGTGTCCCCGCAGCTCCACAGAGCTGTCTGCAACGTGAATTTGATACAAAGTCCACAAACATTGTACTGCAAAAGGCACATTTTTATCTTCCTCTCCAGAACCTCTGAGAAAGCCAAGTTTGGTGGCTTGCCAAACAGGCTCTCCTGTGTGTGTTGTGGAGTACGTGTTGGGGGTTCGCATCTTCCTGTTGATCCCATGTGCTGAGCTCTGGATGTGAAAGGAAGCCAGCTATAGCCTGGGAAAGCTAGAGGAGAAGGTGGGCCCACCATCCCTCAGAAAATGGGCTAAGAACACAAATAGACTTAGGTAGACGGAGGAGAAAGAAAGAAAAGGCAGAAATGAACAAAACCAAAGGTAAACACAACTCTTTTCTACTTCTTTGCTTTCAGCTGTACCTAGTCTGTGTGGGTGGAGGCTGCAGTCTGATTACTGTTTGGGGGCCTCTGATTATAAACCCAGGAGTGTAGAGATTAGGATCAAGGGAATCTCAAATTCTTAACGCCCCCTTTCCTGATTGCCACCTGCTTGTCTACTTCCCTAGCCCTGAGGTCCAGAGTTCTTTTAATTTTTGTTGACTGTTAGTTCCTGTTTCATCAGGTGGAGGGCTTGTCTGAAAATTAAGGTTTGGGGGCTAAAATTCTTCAGCATCTTCTCTCTGGGTAGAGGAGGACAGTCCCACGATTTAAAAATTCACATCTTTCTACATGCCCTCACGCACCTAGCATTTCTCTCATTCAGCTGGTACCTTTCACCAAGCCCCTTAAACTGCCAGGGGTCTCTGTCAGTGTGTGTTTTGTCTCCAGCTCCACTGTCACATTGGGAGAAATGAGTTCCTAGTCCTTTCCCGCTAATCCTAGAATCCGCCCTTTCTGAGTATTCTTACTGTTCTGATATAATCTTGATGACTTCATCTCTGTGCGTCCATGCCCCGTAAAGGTAAGGTAGGCATTAATGCACACTTACTAGCACCACCCTCTAGGGGCATCCAAAGTGACTGTCTTAGGAGTTTCTGGCTCAACAGACACATTCCCCCTCAATTGGCAACCAGATGCGATAGAGGCCCACTGTGCAGTTCTGATAATAGGCCTAGTAAAATTTCCTTGTAGTTTCAAGAAGATGTGGTATCTTTTGCTTCCAGTCCCAAGCTGTCCTGCATGGTGGCACTAGGCCATAGCTGCTTCAAATTAAGGCAAGGCCAGACTCCAGCTCTAAAAGCATAGTATGGCCTGGTGTGCCACTGTGATGCAAGGCCAACAATCACTGGTGGTGTAGACTCTAAGTCTCCACTCAGAAGCTGTCACCGAAGTCTAAAGCCTAAAGTAGGATGTAAAAATGTTAGAGCCTGGGCCAATGAGATGGCTCAGCAGATAAGAGGGCTTGCCCTACAAGTCTGCCAACCTGAGTTCAAGACCCAGAACTCATGGCAGAACGAGGGAACTGTTTCATGAAAGTTGTCCTCTGGCACCCATGCCCGTGCTCTGGGGCACATCTCCTCCCCCAACCCCACAATAAATAGCAAAACAAATAAAAAAGAGTTTTAAAGTGGGAAAGGAATGAATGGGCCACGATTCTAATTTTACAAGTGGGACATGGGTGTCATTGTCAGGGAGTCTGAGGTGTTCATTCCATCCTAACCAACGGTCGCATATTGTATGTGTTTTCAGGTCACTTTTCTTTCATGAATAGAAGGCAAGAAGGAAACAGAGGAGAAGGTTAGCAATCTCCACCCAGTTCCCATGGTTCCTTGGTTTACCTATTTATCACAAATTGTTTCTCTTGTGGGAAAACTTTAACCTTAAAAAAGATATTTTATTTTTAATTATGCGTAAGTATGTGTGTCCGTGTGTGGGGTACGTGAATATGACTATGGTGCTTGTGAAGGCCATTGTGTGGTGTCAGATTCCCTGGTGCTGGTTGTGAGCTCTCTGACACGAGTGCTGGGAACTGACTCTAGTCTTTCTCAAGGGCACTTCACACTTCGACCTTCTGAGCCATCTCTCCAGCCCCCACAACTTTAAGTTTGAAATACATTAATATTTTTGCAAAGTTGTAAAAGTTTAGAAAGTGAATCAACAGAACTTTGTTTTCTGGATGGTTACTGTTTTTTCTTTGGCACAAGTTCAGAGCTTTTTAAAAGTGCAGCTAAAATCTGGAAGGGGAATGGGTCCATCCAGGGAAAATGGCACATGAACATTCTAGGCACCATCTGGGTCACGTATCAGCCTTTGTTTTAAAGTGAGGTCTGTGTCCCTAATTTGAATTCCAAACTTAAAAAGTACTCAATAAAGGAACAATCAAAACCCATCTCTTCCTAATTCTTGTAAGTATTGCCTATGGGTCAGAAGTGATTTACTATATCTATGGTAGAAATATATCTTGGAGAGATTATAAGCATTGACTCCTAATTCCTTATTCAATGAAGTCTTGAAAATAACTTGAGATAGGCCAAGGTAAGGATTATCTATAACTAGCAAATGTTATAAATTAGGGCTCGTATCAGAGCTAGCTGCGACTGTCAACTTGACACAGCCTAGAGTCACCTGTGAAAGAAGTCTCTGTTGAGGAATTTCTGAGATCATATTGGGCCTGTGTCTTGATTGTTAATTGATGCAGGATGGCCCAGCTCACTGTGGGCAGCACCATTCCCTGGGCAGGTGGTCCTGGGCTGTATAAGAAAGCCAGCTGAGCAGGAGCCAGAGCAAGCAGTGTTCCTCCATGGATTCTGCTTCAAGTCCTTGCTTGAGCTCCTACTCTGACTTCCCTCAGTAAGTGTATACCAAATAAATTCTTTTTTCTTTAAGTGGCTTTGAGGTAGATGTTTTATCAAAGCAAGAGAAAGGAAAATGGAACAGCTTGTCTCACTGTTAGGTGGTTTGTCTGGATTTGAGAAAGCAATGAATCTCAAGGGTAGAAAGTTTGCCTAGCATGGGCAAGACCCTAGGATTGAGCCTCATCCTGGAATAAAAGTGATTCCGCTATACTAAAAAGCAGGTTGAAGTGTGTTGTGTTTATAGCTGTTACAGTGGGAGCAGCAGAAATACCCGGGGAGATACTCCTCTAGTTCTTGGCAGCTACCGTCTGGTTCAGTAATGTATCTCCCACATCGCTGACATGCTAAGTTCTAGCTGACTTCCCTTTTGTTTCAGTCATTAATGTAAATGAACTCTTAACCAGTGCTGTAGCCAGAGCTGAATCATTCATCAGTTACAACCTTAGGTAGAGCTAGAGGAGTTCTTAGAAGAGTTTGACAAAAGTTATCAAAAGTGGGCAAGGGATGCTGCATCCTGTGAGAATCAATTGGTCATAGAGGATTTATTGGAAAGTACATTACATCTTTAGCTTATGTACTTTGTGTGTAGTTATCTCCTGATATGCATGACAGATTGCTTCCAGAACCTCTTGAGGATACTGAAATTGGAGGATGCTTAAGTATCTTATATAAAATATGATACCTTTGTATGTCACCTATGCATGGCCTTCTAAATGCTTTTAGTTCTTTCTGGATTACTGCTATTACCTAATGCAACGTAAATGCTATGTAAGCAGTTGTCATAGTGACAGGCGAAATGCATTCAGGCACATTCAGTACATATGCAATAATTTCTCAAATCTTTTCAATCCATACTTAAATCTTTGGATAAAGAATCAGAAGACAGGAAAGCTGTATTAAGCATTTTTATAAAAAATAAAATTGAAAAGTTTTATAAATATGCCAGCTTTTTTTTTTTTTTTTTTTTTTTTTTACATTTTCTAGTCTGTTGTAAAAAGAGTATTACAGAGAATTCAGGTGGAGGTGCCTAGGGCAAGATCTAGAGGGATTCCAACAGCAGGAATCTTCTGCCCCTTGTGAAACTGAAGAGTTCTGCCTCCCAGCAGGCAGATGCTTTCAGCAACCCAAAAGTTCTTCACATCTTGAATTAGGGTTGCCTGCATGAACAATGGCTGGGAGATGGTTTACTTGAGCAAGGACAACTTAACCAGAGGCCACACTACAGGGGAATATGAGTCACCATCCTCCAGCCATCATTAAGTGCTCCTCAGAGAGGGATGGGATCATGGGGTCCCTCCCCCAACCCTGATGGAATACTGAATGGCTGAGGGGTCCCGTCTAGTATGCACTAGTTCTCATGGGCCATTATTAAGCAGTTTCAGCATACCATTGTACCTATGTGTTATTTTTTTCTGAGATTAAGTTGCAAATATCTTACTGCTTTAGCTCTAAATGCTACAGAAAGTAAAATCATTCTCATAGAGAGCTGCAGTAATTGGTTAAATCCAGAAAAAATAGCATCAGCACAATACTGCTAATCTACTGCTTTTATTCAAACCTTGCCAGTCAATGTAGCAATCTTGTTAAAAAGCTGCGTGTGTTTTTTGTGTATACACACATAGCTCCATGTGTGTATGGAACCTGGAACTTGTCTTCTTTATTCCTCTCAGTGAGATAGATTCTCTCACTGAATTCTGAGCTCACCCATTGGCTAGACAGGCTGGCCAGTGAGTTCTAGGAATCCACCTGCCTCTGCCTCCCCAGCTCTGAGGTTTAGACGCAAGTGCTGGGAATTCAAACTCAGGTCCTCATGCTTGTGAGCCGAGGACTTTACCAACTGAGCAGTCTCTGCAGCTCCTGTCATCTCTTCTTTTTGTTGTTGTACAGGATGTAACCCAATGATGTAATCATTGTTGCACTGAAAATCTCTTGGCTCCTTATAGCTCTTAATCTGAAATATTCTCCTACCACAGTCTTTCATTACGCTGATATTTTTGAGCAATATGGACCAGTTTTTTACAGGAAACTTTAAAATGGTTTCATGTTTAGAACTCGAGTTTTGCATGTTTGATAGGAAAGCCACAGAAGTGATCTGGCTGCCATTCACTTATTCCTTGTGGTACTGAAGACCAAACCTAGTGCCTTGTGCATGGTAAACACGTTCTACCACTGAGCTACTTCCCCAGTTTCTGTATCTCATGTTTATGATGTCAGTTTGTCTCATTGTAAGGTGATACATTTTAACTATTTTCTTTTTGTATTTATCTTCCAAATTTCTCCTTAGTAAAGCCATTATTTTTCAGATCTGGGCATGTAATACAATGACAGATGGTCCAGCATGTCTGGGGCTCTGGGTTCAAGATCCAGCTCCCTAAATAATCATGTTTTCTTATGTAATTAAATCAGTCAGTATCCTGTGGGGTCATATGCTGAGACTGTATCAGTTTTAGTTTCTTGGTGAACTTTATCAGTTTTAGCATTCTTTGGTGATTCTTGAGTCATCAGTTCAGTGTAATCAAGTGCTTGATATTCTGATATTATTAGTCACATTAGCCAATATCCTGCTAGCATGAACCTCCTCCCATTTGTTTATTCAGTTATATCAACATAGACTTAAAGATTATTTTTTGGTCAATGGTTATAATCTGTTACTACCATTATTTATTTTGATGTTTAAACTATTCTGTGCTTGGTTGAGGTGAATCCCTTCCAGCTGGCTCTTGTGAGCTTTGATAAGTATTGTGTCATAATTTACACACAGGAAAAACCATCCTTTTGAAGAGAATAGCTGGATGTTTTGACATTTTGACAAACGTTCACAGTTGTGTAAATGGACCATGATCAAGGTGGGAATGATTGCATCATCCCAGAGACTCTCTTTGAACCTCACTGTAGTCCACCCCTTCCTAGGACCCCAGTTTCTGGCTATCAATGCTTGGATTTTTGTCTTCAGCTTTGCCTTTTCAGAACATATTTTTAGGTTAGAGAGAGAGTTCAGTGGTAGAGCGCTTCCCTAGCATGCAAGACCAATATGGATTCAATCCTCAGCACTGAAAAGAAGAAGGCATGAGTGCACCCATGTATGTGTGTGTGTGTGTGTTTGGGGAAGGAGTCAAACCTAGGACATGCATACTAACCAAGAGCTCTACCACCAGCTATGTCTCTAGCCCGAGAATATAGTTTTTGTTTGACTTCTTTTACTGACTTCTTTTGACATTCATCCATGTTTCTACAAGTACCAATAACTCATTCATTTTTATTGCTGAGTAGTATTCTGTGGTATGGATATTCTACTGATTATTATTTTTATTCATTTATTGACAGACATTTGGGCTAGTCACAGATTGTTTTTATTTTGTTTTGTTTTGTTTTTTTGGAGACAGGGTCTCACTCTGTATAGCCCAGACTGGCCCAGAACTCATTCTGTAGCCCAGGCTGGCTTCAAACTCATGGCATTCTGTCTTAGCCTCCCAAGTGCTGGGATTATTGGTATAAGCCACCATACAGGCATTTCCCTGTTTTTAATATTAAAAGCAAAACTGCTGTGAATATTGTGTATTTATATAGACACATGCTTTCATTTCTTACTGATAAATACCTGAGGGCAGGATTGTGGTCACAGATGGTTTGTATATATAGTAGGTGAATGTTTAACTTAAAAACAATTTTTTTATGTGTATGAGTGTATTGCCTGTATGTATTTAAGGGCACTTGTGTCGTGCAAGGCCTGAGAAGGTTAGAAGAGGGTGTTAAATACCCTGGAACTGCAGTTATGGGTAAGGTTGTTAGTCACCATGTGGGTGTTGGAAATTGAACCTGGGTCTTCTGCAAGAACAGCCAAGCACCCTTAACCACTGAGCCAACTCTTAAGCCTGTGTTAAGAGCACTGGCTGCTCTTGTTGAGGACCTGGATTTTGGGTAACAACAGTCCATAATTTCATTTCCAGGAGATCTTATGCCCTCTTCCTGTCTGTGTGGGCAGTGCATGCATGTGGTACACTTAAATAGATGCAAGCCAAACACTCATACACATAAAATATAAATAAATAAAACATTTTTAAAACCCGATGTGGTTGTACCGTTTTGTGTCCCTGTCACTACTGTACATGTATTCTAGTTGTCCTGCATCCTGGTCAGACTTGTATTTCTCTGTCTTAGAAATTCTAATAAGTGCTTGGTTCTGTTTAACTTTTTCTTGCTAATCTGTGAATATCAATCATTTCTTGTCTTTATTTGCCATTCATATGTCTTTTCTGATGACAAAAATGCTTGGGTGAAAATCTTTTGCTTATTTAAAAATTGTGCTGTCTTCTGACTTAATTGTTGGAGTTGAATTCTGAACTGGAGTTCTCTATGTTTTCTTGTGAATGGAAAAATTGTCAGTGTAAGTAGAAGATTTAGGCCCAGAATCTGTGACCTTTCTTTGTAAAGGTCTAGCTAGCAAATATTTCAAGCTCAGTGAGCTATATATTCTCTGTTCCAACCACTCAACTCTGTCTTTGCAGCATAAAAGAAATCCTAGGCAATATAATAAATGAATGAGCACACCTCTGTTCCAATAAAACTTTATTTTTAAGGACAAAGGTGTATTTGCCCTTTAGACCATGGTTGCCAACTTCTGGCTCTGACTTTTCTCCAGCACTGAATAAGGTCGTCGAAGTCTGGGCTCCTGCTTGAAATGCATGCAAGTTCATAGCATGCAAGTTCAGGAATTAGAAGTATTTGGTACCAAGGTCCATCCAACATCATTTGAAACGTTAGAACCTTGGGATGTGTAGGTGGAGAATTGTAGTAGGCTACATGTTTTCTAAGTTACTCTTTTGGACTCAGGAGTGAGCAAGTCTCAGGATGTCCCATCACTCAGGAGATAGGCCTGAGGGAAAAATGTTTCTGGTCTCAGTCCCTGGTTCTGATGCACATGCCTATCAATGGTGGGCTTCTTGTACAGGCTTCTGGATGCTACTTTCTGCATCAGAGGCTATAGGG
This sequence comes from Eospalax fontanierii, assembly GCA_035773235.1. Taxonomy (NCBI): domain Eukaryota; kingdom Metazoa; phylum Chordata; class Mammalia; order Rodentia; family Spalacidae; genus Eospalax; species Eospalax fontanierii. Next base: position 10,678,576 of record CM069547.1, read on the forward strand.
TAGGGTGGGTTCTATGCATTTCTGTTTTTAAATGTGCTTTCCAGGTGTTGCTGGTGAGCCAGATGTAGGACTAGCACTAAGTGCTGAATAGAGACTCTCAGGAGAGACTCTTATCTTAATGAAGAGACAAGAATAATCTTTAATTGGAGCATTGATTTCATGTAAATAGATGCTTCTAAAGGGCTCATGATATTTCAAAAAGTTAATAAGTAGCTAAAATGCTCCTTTCTGTGTGCTCTCTCCAAACTTGATTGTCACTACCGAGACTCTTATCAAATGATTTTCCTGGTGTATATTGAAAAAAAATCTGCAAAAAACAAAAATTGAATTTCAGAACAGTCTCTTGTTAGATTTTCAAAAGATACCAATTATTGGCCTCTAAATGAAAGAGTAAAAAGTATTGTAGAAATTCAAGCCCATTACCATTTATTCATAAGGACAAGTGATTCAATCAAAATAGTACCTTTGATGGATTAAATGTGTTCAAACAAATAGTTTTTTTGATTAGTATTTTTGAAGAGTTCTATTGTGGATAGAGCTTTAACTCATATCTTTTGATAATCCTCATTTTCCTCCCAGCAATTGATCCCTCTATTTGTTTCAGAAACAACATTTTAATACATTGCGTGGCACTGGAATACAGAATATACAATTTTGTTTGTAGTACAAAAGTATATTAGGTAACATTAGGGAATCACAAAACAGTGCCTTACAAATTGCCTTAGTACTAAGATGGGGAATCTGAACATATCTAATTGTGATATGTTGATATAAGACTCTCCTATTTTTATGTTAAAAAATGTAGTAGAGGAGAAGGGTCAGTAAGAACACAGTGAGTGTGAAAATACCACAGTGAAACCCATGACTGTGTATGCTAATTTTAGAAAACTTTTTAAAAAATCCTATCTTGTTTTCTGAGTCTGGGTGGCTGTAACAGAATATCTGAACCAGGAGATTTATTTTATCTTGTTCTATTTTTTATGCATGTATGTATGTGTTCATGTGTATGCAGGTGCATTTATACATGTGTGTGTGGAGGCCAGAGGTCAACCTTGGTTGCTGCTCCTCAGGCACCACCCACCTGATTTTTCCAGGCAGGATCTCTCATTGGCCCTTCAGCAAGCCTCAGAAATCCGCTTGCCTCTACCTCCCTAGCACTGAAATTACAAACACGCACCACCACACTTGGCTTTTCTTTTTTTTAAAAATGAGTGTTCTGGGGATCAAATTTGGGTCTTCATGTTTGCTTAGACAGTGCTTTACTGATTCAACTATCTCCCCAGCCTGAGAGCAGGTAATTTATAACAACAAGCATTTAGCTCACTGCTCTGGAGATGATGAAGTTCAAGTTAAGGCCCTGGCAAGCTCAACCAAAGGTTAACTTTTTACATAATATAATTTTTAATATTGCTGATTAGGACTCAGATGCCATGAATTCACAAATTTAAACTGAAAGTTCTGTTCAGTAGAGATACAAATAGATTGTGAGTAGTAGAAAAGATGACCCTGATGCTTACACTGTTATGGCCCTGTAGGTCATTAACCAATTTGATTTCTAACTAAGGAAACTTAATTTAACACACACTTTTTGGCTGACCATACAGACCTTTGGACTTTGAATTCTTTTGCTGCTTGCTTATGAGTAAATATCACAAGTTTATTATTTATTTATTTATTTTTGAGGCAAGATCTGTGTAGCCTTGGCTAGACTGGAACTTGTTATGTAGACCAAGCTGGCCTCAAACTCACAGACAGTTATCTGTCTCTGCCTCCTGAATACTGGGATTAAATGTCTGCACCATGAAGTCCAGCTTATTTATTTATTTATTTATTTATTGTTTATTTATTTCTGAGTCAAGGGATTTATATATAGCCCAGGCTGGCCTCAAATTCTACCTGGAAGTACAAGGAGTAGAGAGGTGTGTTAGAATGACTGGCTCCCATAATTTTTTTAATGAAAAATTTTTGATTTATTTTTGTTTTCTGTGTATGCTTTGCCTGTATGTATGTAAGTCCATCGTATGTGTGTCATGCCCATGAAGGCCAGAAGAGGTTGTCGGATTCCCTGGAACTGTAGTTACAGATGGTTGTTAGCTGCCATGTAGGTGCTGGGAACTGAACCTGGGTCCTTTGCAAAAGCAACCAGTGCTCTTAACCTCTGAGTTATCTCTCCAGCCCCATGTTCTTTATGTTTGAGACAAGTTCTTTGCTCTATAGACCAAACTGGCTTCCAGCTTTCAATACTCTTGCCTCAGTTTCCCAAATGCTGGGATTATGGGTATGCACCACGACACCCAGCTTTCTGCTGTTTTCTATTGCAATTGTTAACTCTATGAGTTAAGTATTTTGTCTCCCATATATGTCAATAGGTTTTTGCAGTGGTCTCACTATAGGTTAAATTATTTTAGGTGAGTAGTGTGTATAAACTCTTCTAATCTTTCTGATTTCCATGACCAAGTTTAGTGTTTGAATTGAGAAACCGAGGCACAGAAAATCTAACCTGTTCAAGGCTACTTAAGCAGTTAAGTGACATAATTGTGCTCAAGTGTGACCCATCTGGAGCCAGGCTCTTAACCATGTTAACATGTGGTCTAATTGGACCAGCTCCTTGCCAGAACACTAACACACCCTGGGCAGGAAAAGTGAGGGTGAAAATAGAGCTCTTTACTACTGGAAACGTAATAAACTCCCTGGGGAAAGCTTTCTCAGAGAGTTGGCAGTAAAACTGAAGTCAGTGTAGCTTTTGAAGCCCCCTTTCCCTGTATCCAAAGAGTGGGACCTCTAGGCCAGAGGGGCTTCTCTGCATTGGATGAAAAGTGTGGGCAGAGATCAGCGGGCAGAGGACAGAAGACTTGGGAACCAGAGGGGGCCGCATACAGGGACATCTGAGATGAGGGACAGGGCAGGTAGTCAAAATGCTGCCTTGGCAGCGTGGGAAGGGTCTGCAGAGGACCTGAGGGTGCCGGCAGTCAAGCACTGCAGCCCAGACACCAGGGTAGTACGCCCACTTTCCTCCTTTTAACACTTCTATATTGGCACGAAACATCGGAGCTGAAAGTGCATGCGCAGCCGGTGACCAGGCTGGAGAGTCAAAACACGGGGCCTGTGAGATGACTCAGTGGGCAGAGGTGCTTGCCACCAAGCCTGATGACTAAGCTCTATCCCGGGAATGCACGTGGTAAAAGGAGAGAACCAACTCCAGCAAGTTGCCCTCTGACCCCCACATGCATACCATAGCATGTGCACAATACCTCCCTCCCCCGCAATAAATAAACACATTAGAAAGAAAGGAAAAGCATAGCCACACCCTAGAAGTAGCAATCTTAGTTTTTTTGATGTATATTTTTAAGTTGAAATTTTGTGCATTTCATATAAAACATTTGAATCATCTTAATTATACCTGTCCTCCATCCACATCCCTTTATAGGACCCCTCCACTGGATTTCATGCATTCTGTTATATACGTTAAGGCCTATCAAGTCAAGATATCCCTCAGTACAAGTTCATCCACTGAGATCTAGCCAGTCTATCTGGAGTCTCTCCATTATAGAGGATCAACTCTCCCTTCACCCGGCAGTAATCAGCTGCCAATAGTTCTTTGGCTAAGGTTAAGACCTACTGCTCATTTCCCCATTTCTGTCCTGGGTTTTTATCTGCTTGAGTTTGCATGGGTCTTGTGCATGCTGACACCACTGCTGTAAGTTCGTATGAGCGAGGTCCCAGGAGCCGGTAAGACTCTATTTCCTTATGGTAATTCACCTCTTTCTCTGACTCTTATGGTCTTTCGGCCCCTTCCTGCACAATGGTCCCTGGGCCCTGGGTGGGTGAAGTTTAATATAAGAGTCCTCTCTAGGGACCTACACTCTGCAGACCCTTAATTGCTACACTTTGGTTATTGGGGCCTTTTGTGTTCATTGCCCTCAGTTGCACGAGGGAGCCTCACTGATGAGAGTTGAGAGATACATTAATATTCTTTCTACTCCTTGTTCCATTATGTTTCTTGAGCCTTAGGTGTAGGGGTTCCATTGTAGCTGTGTCACTTAGGGATGAACATCTCAGAGACACTTTATTCTCTGTGTGTGACCAGTTGTTGAACTCTGTAATAATCTCTGTTGTTAAAGAAGCTTCTTTGATGAGTGGTGACTGGCATTCTTCTCTGTAAATATAAGGATTCATATTTAGCATATAGTAAAAAGTTACATTTGTTTAGGAATGTGACAGACTTAGGATTTTCTAAGGTCTATGACCACTCCATCCATGTGTATTTGGCTATGTTTATAGTGCCACACATGAGTTCCCTCCCATTGAATGGGTTTTAAGTTCAATTAGCTAGCTGTTGATTACTCTTAAGATAAAAGTGCCTCTAGTACAGTAATATAGTTTGCTGTGCTGGTCATTAGGCTTTGAAACTGGGGTTAGACCACTGATTGATTTTTCTCCCTAAGCAACTTACGTAGTACTCTTCAGAGCTATGAGCTAGTCTTCAGGGAAGAGACTTTCAGGTCAGTTCCAGCTCCATTGCTCCAAGTCCTGTGTCTGAAGTATGTCCAGTGTTTAGCAACAGGCCTTATGGATTATAGCCTGTGTAATTTTGGGGAGGTCTCTTAGACTATCCTGACCAACAACTCAAAGGGAGGTTTCTCCTGTCTGACACTGTTTCTTGTTACATAAGCCTTCAGCTATGCATATGGACTCATGTACAGATATTGTGTGTGTATGTGTGTGTGTTTTTCAGTAGACTTTTGAACTATTACATTTCCCTCTGGTTCTTCGAACCAGCTAAGCATTCTTTATCCCCTACACCATCTAATTCCCCCTTCCCAGTTAACCACCCCGTTTTCCCCACTGCGCCCTTGGTAATGCCGTCGCCTGTGATTCCTCCCTCTCTGGAGCTCCTTCTTCTCCTTTACCCCACGTTTCCTTCTCTGACCCCCCCCGTTAAATATCCCCATCTTACCCATTTCTCCCTTGGTGATACATGTCTCCTACTGCTCTTCTCTCTCAGATATCTTCTTTCCCTTTGCCTCCCTGGTTCCTTTCCATTTTCCTGGCTCCTGCAGTTACACCAGGATACATACTCACGAATAAGGATTTGATGCTAAGATCCACAAATGTGAGAGAACATATGTCACTTGTTTTTCTGAGTGTGCTACTTCACGTAACATAACAGTTTCCAGTTCTATTCATTTACCTGCAAATCTCATGATTTCGTCTTTCTTTACTGCTGAGCAGAACTCTGCTGTGTAAATGTACCACATTTTCATTATCCATTTGTCAGTCGAGGGACGTTTAGGTTGCTTCTATTTCTTAACTATTGTGGAAAAAAGCAACAGCAAACATGGATGCGAAAGTATCTCTGCAGTAGGGTGAGTTCTTTGGATATATGCCAAGGAGTAATGTAATCAGATCATATGGTAGCTATTTGTTTGGTTGTTTTGGTCTTTTTGAGTCAGGGTCTCCTTGTACCCCCAGCTAGCGTGGGACACATTTGTAGACTGAGATGGCCTTGAGCTCATAGAGATTCACCTGCCTCTGCCTCCCAAGTACTGGGATTAAAGATATGCAGCATCACGCCTGGCTCAAGCTCATGATTTTTTCCCCTGCTATTGTGAGTAGATGATATTTCTTTATGCCCCATGGCATCATATTCCTTTGGAGGACATATCCTGCCTGTTCCACTGTCAGTTAGCAGAAGGTATTTTCCAGTTTGCAACTTTTGAGGACTCGTAGAAAGACACAAGGTGGGGAGGACTGACACCCTTACAGTGGTGGATGTAGGGATAAATTCTTATGGCTTTGGCTTTACGACCCACAGCTACAGATTTTGAGAACTATTTGCAGAGGAAAGTGTAAATAGGGCCAGCCCACCGGGATGTGAAGGGCTGATGTGAATTTGTTTTTACTCAGTGCCAGGAGACATCTGGAGATGTATATTAAGAGGTTTGGAAGCAGTATGTGAAACATCTCACCTGGCACCACAAAGGCTCCCAGTGAGTGGAAGGTATTCATATTCCTAATCATACATTGAAGAATAGCTGTTAGTATTACACTTATTTTGTTATTATTGTGTGTGTGTGTGTGTGTGTGTGTGTGTGTGTGTGTGATGGAGGAGGCATGTACCATGGCACATCGGTAGAGGTCAGAGGACAACTTTCTCTCCTTCTACCTTTATGTGTGTTCTGAGAATTGAACTCAGATTGTCAGGCTTATGCAGCAATCTCGTTACCTGCTGATCCATCTTACCCACCCACCATTAGCTATATGACTCTGTAGGAAGGACTCACAAAATGGATGTAACCTGGACTAATGAGTTTTAATTAACCTTGGCCAACTCACTGAACCATGTGGTCTTGTGACCTGGGCACCTGATCTTGTTTCCTGGAACGCATGTGGGCATGGTTGAGAATTAACATGTTTAAGTGCTGAAAGACAGGGAACCCATCTCCGTTGAAAACATGAAGACTGAGAAGGGATGCTTGACGTTGTGTGTGCGATATATTCTAGAACCAGGGATAAAAAGGCAGGATTGTCTGATAAGAGGGTGAATCCAAACTTGTACCTCCTCAATTAAAGTTGGAAAAACTGTTCTGAGTAAAATGATGAGTGAGGCCTGATAGTTCCAAGAGAAATCTGGGGGAAACCTTCAAGTACAGAAGAAAGCCAAGAGGAACTCTAGAGAACATTCCATCTAATTCCTTGTTCCCAGACTGAGCACATGGGAAGCCGACAGAGTTCTGTAATTTATCTCTGTCAAATCACTGAGTGATGCTTCCACTTAGAAAGGCAGGACCAGGACTCAGAGACGAGAACACAATACACCCCACTCAGAGATGCAGGCAAGGATGGGAGCGTCCCAGGATACACATGTCAATTAAAAGAATTCTCAGCATCAAGGTGGCAGGTGGCATCAGGATCACTTGAAACCAGGGTCTGGAATGTTCTAGGACCCTCTGTCTCACAAAGTGGGTTCACCCAATGGGAGGTGGGACTGCAGGTGAATCTTGGCATCTTACTTTACACCAAGGGCAGGATCATCTCTCATCTGTCAGTCCCTAAAATCCAGGCAGTGATGCTCACTGATCTGGTTAGGCTGTATACTAGAGTGCATTTTAATTGGTGTCCTCCTTTAAAACAACATTTTTCTTTGGGGGAGAGGGGACACTTGTTCTCCTATAGGAGAGTCATATTTCTTAAAGAAGAAAGTGGAGCCATGCAGAAAAAAAAATACTAGATATGTACTATTTGTTTAGATGCTTTGGCACTTTGGGTTGCAAGTAACAAAGCCTCCCTTGACCTAATATAAACGGTGAATGCAAATTGCTGGTTCACAGGACTGAAGAAGTTTGAGGAAATTCAAGCTTCAGGCGTATTCTGAGCTGGCTTCAAATTCCTTTTCCCTGTGATTGATTTCTGCTGGATATTTCCTATTTGTATATATTGTTCATATTCACAAGGTAGAGTCCAGAACAGGAAATATTACCCTTATAATAAGAACTTATAAGGTTCGTTTTGACTGATGGGGTTAAGTCAGATAATAAGCTTAACTCTGTGTTTTCCTCCAGTGGTGCTGAGGATGGAACCTAGGTCCTTGTACATACTAGGCAAGCCAAGCACTCTACCACTGAGTGGTATTCCCCAGCTCCTGAGTCATTTTTCTGGGAGAGAGTGGCTTTTCCTGGGTCCCTTGGTCTATCTCTGTTGCTGTGGTAGGCAGCCTTCTTTAAAGAGAAAATCAGAGATACTGCGTTGGGGGAGCCACACACAAGAAACCACTTTATCACTGCAAAGACGAACAGGGTTAAGGAAGCCACTCCAATCACATATGTAGTCAACAGTGGTTGTGAGATTTGAACTAACATCTACCTCATCTCCAGGGTCATAAGAGTTGGCTAAAGTTCCTCTTATTAGCCCACATGGATTGTTCCTGGCGTCTACTGCAGCATTACACATTTCCCTAAACCCAGTAGATAAAGCAATAATAAATTATGATTTCTCACTGTTCTGCTGTCTGGGCTGAGTTCTGTTCTGTGGGGTGCTTACAGGCACTAGAGCATCCAAGATGGCTTTTCCACTCATATATTTGGAGATGCTGGAAGAACTGCCTACTGTCAGGTATTGGTGACTAATCTACATGGACTCACTGGGAAGGAAGATGGATCTCTTCCCATGTGGCTCAGGCATTCAAGGACAGGCATTCGAAGCGACTATGTCATCCTTGACAGTTTTCACTATTCACTGCAAAACATAGGCAAACCCAGTGTTCCACGTGGCAGGGATTGATGCAAGGCTGTCAATATCAGAGTAGATTATTAGAACAGTGGTACCCTGAACAAGTACCACACTAGCGTAGTCTTCTCTTCCATCAGAGCCTGCTTATTTATTTTTTTCTTTTGAGACAGTGTCTTGCTATATAGCCCAAGTGGGCCTGGAACTTCCTCTGTAGCAGAAACTGGCCTAGAAGTCTCCGTCCTCCTGCCTCAGCCTCCTGACTGATGGATTACATGCAGGCATCCTCATATCTGGCTTAGAAGTCTCTTTTAAAATCTTCCTCCCTCCCCTCCTCTTCTCATCATCCTCCTTTTCTGCTGCTCCTCCCCTCCACTCATTCACAATCTTGCCCCTCCTCCTGGCTCTTCCTTCTCTTCCTCCTCCTTCCCCTCCTCTTCTGCTGCTCTCCGTCCTTCCTCTCCCTCAGGGGTGTGTGTGTGTGTGTGGTGTACTTGGAGGCCAGAACACAACCTCAGGTGTCATTCCTCAGGTCCCATCCATATTGTTTTGTGAGACAGGGTCTCTCACTGGCCTGGAACTTGCCAAGTACACTAGGCTGGATCTACTTCCTCTGACTCCCCAGCTGTGGTATTACAAACATATACCATCATGCCTGACTTTTTAATAATTTCAAAAAATATGCATTCTGGGGCTCAAACTCAGGTCTTAGTGCCTGCAAAACAAGCACATTGCTGACTGAGCTCTCGCCCTAGCCTCTAATTCTCTTCTTTAGAGGGAATTACCATTTTCAGTTAATCCAATGAGGGAAACAGTGTCTCTGGAGAGATCTCAAGCATGGAGATCTAGAGAGCCCTGAGGAGGGGGAGGGGCTGCTCTAGCCTGGTGTCCTGCTCATGGCATTTTTAGTTTTCTTTGCTACTCGGTGCTCACTATATAAATCCTCCCAGATGCATGCTTTGCAGTGCCAGACTTAATTTTTTTTTAACCTAGGCTGAATGCTAAATGACTTGACTTGGGTTTCCCTTTGGGATTTACTACGAGATCTTCGTATGTTTAAAGTGACAGTAGGACACCATTCATTTTATCATCCTAAAGTATGTGTTTTCTTTGGGCATTTTGCTGGATAGTTAAAAAAGAAAAAAGAGAGGAAGGCAGATGAGCCTCCCCACCATTTCATCTGAGGCTGTTCATTCTGGTCACGTGGTAAAAGTCTAATCTTCCAGAGAGCCAAGGTGATTGCTGTCTTTGACTGGTTGTGGGTGTACTCTCCATTCTTTCGGTAAATATAGCTGCTTTAAGGTTGGTATATCTAACCTCTGAGCATATCATCTTCATTCTATATCTCTCCTCCTCCCTTTCTACTGTGAAGTTAGTTTAAAGATAGTCTAGTTTTCTAAACTTGAAGTTTAAGATTCAGCTTTCTTAACAATCACCTAAACTTTTCGGAGGAGGTGTGAGAGTGTTTATTTTTCTTATCCATTTCCCTTGGCCCAACACTTGGCTCCACACATGGATGCTATTTTAAGATCAGTGTTTTTATTTTCTCTTCCTCTTACTTCAAATATCAGTCTGGGTTACGCTCCAACTCTTTTATCTTCTGGCTTGGCATTTGAGGGGAGTTTTTCCTGTTTCTGTGTTCACCCCACTTTCACTGTTTTTCTAATTCTCATTTCATGGCTCATAAACAAGAAAAAATCCAGAGCATGGCATTCCTGGTAACTGTTTGTGGTTATGTTTTGAAGTTTCAATGATAACGCCCTCCAGTAAGTTTCCAGATGATTTGCACGCAGCAAGTGAAGTTTCTGTCCTCATCTAGAAAGCAAAAGTTAGGTATGGAGCTCCTTTTGTGAGGTACTGAAGCTCAGAGGAAATTCTTGTAGCTCTTGGCAACCTTGGGTCTGTAGAATGGATTTCTCAAGCATTTCCTAGAAATTCAGAGTTCCACATCCACAAACTGCTACAATTTGATTTGGGCTCAGAGAGATTGAGAGCCTTGGAAGGGAGAGGTGGATGGCTGGTGTCCGAACCTCGAGGAGCCAGCTTGCGCAGTCTCCCAGGAATGAGAGATAATTTGAGATTTCAAGTTCTTTCTCTTCTATTGGCTGGCCCTTTCCAGTGAAATAAAGTTCTTCCTTGGTTTAGAACAAGTTCTTTAAGCGTTGTCCAGCTTTGTTGGGTTTAACCACCTTTTTTGAATGTTCAAGCCCAGTCTGTGCAGCTCCTTAGTCAGACAGCCATATTGGCCTGTACTTGTTAGTTAATTGAGTGAAGTGCTGGCCGGGCTTGTTCATATGGAAAATCTTTAAGCTCTGTGATACATGTACAGATAAAAGAAGGTTACACAACTTGAGGCTTAGCTGCAGAAAAAGGAGCTGACAGAAAGTCAGGAAATGTAAGGATTTTGAGGTTCAGAATCTGGACATGAGGTCTAGGAGGCAAGACTTACTTTACACAGTAGTGTAGGTTATTTTTGTGAGCTGGTGTGGGTCTTTCTGAGGAGGAATGGGAGAGTCAAAGTGAAAAAACCTCACTACTGCATTTTTCTTGGACCCAGGAAATCTGCCCTTGGATGACTTGTGCTCCTATCTGAGGATGGTAGTTGTTTGTTGCAGCCTTTGATATTGAGTATGGAAAGTCATGAGACTGAGATGTGGTCAGTGGAAGGTGGACAGAAGTGGTGAAGCCGCTCACAGGCTTGGCCCCAGAACCCTCCTTCACGGTCCTGTATGTGTTTCCTCTTGCCAGGGATATTGGTTGGGGTTCAATTCCCAGAGCCTAAGGTATGGCAGCCAGGTTTGTGTACTAATGACCGTGGGAATCAAGTTCTCTCTAAACACTTTTCTCCTACCTCCATCCCTCTGTTCCTACTCCTGTCTGTCATTTGCATGAACAAGACTAATGACTATTCTTTGCTACGCCCGGGTGAGAACTTGGAGAGGACTAGATAGAGTCAGTTCCCTGCTTGCTGGCCTTGGCCACTGGAGCTGTCAGGGTACGCGGAGGAGTGACACTGGCTGGGACTGCTTTGGTCTAGCCTGGTCTTTCCCTTTCAGATTTGCTCAAGTGCAAGAGTAAAAACCACGGCTGTCCTTCAGCTTCATGTCTGCCTTCTTTGAATCAACACCTGGTCCATTCTAACCTGAGCCGAAAGCAAAATTCGTATCCAGTGAGGATTTGCTGATCTCTGTGCATGCAAGTGCCCTAATATTCAGCAAGTCCCTAATATCTGCCTAGCTCCTGGCTGAGACTGAGACAGCAAAGGACATATTTTCTGCTCCAAGATTTCAGAAACTGAAGAATAAGAACCTCATAACAGATCTTAAATCACTTGTAAACAGATTATGCAGGAATTCAGTGAAGGGGAGGGATGTGCATGATCTTCATAGATAGGAGAAGTAACTAGGAAGCTGGTGATTCCACTTGGCTTTGGAAGAAGTGTGAGTTAGAGGGAAGCCACTATGTCCCGGTTTCCCCAAGATAACCTCTCTTCTTCTTTGGAGTTGAGGAGTTGCATTTGATTCCGTGAGGCTGAGGTTCTCAGGTGGCTGAAATGGGCTAGAGTTGAGCTGAGAGAATGATACTTGGGTTGGGGGGCACGCACAGGGAGCAGTTTGGACTGTGGGTTGGTTCCCCAGTTCCCTGGACAAGGATGCTACTTGTCAGGAGAGCCCTGCCATGGCCCAGATTATTTTCAATCCTTGGTATGCTGGAGCTAACTTAGGGTGACTGAAGAGAGTCAATTGACACATTTTCAGGAATTCTATGAGCTGGTTATTAAATGTGACTGTCATTATAGATTAAGTTCTGTAAACCGTATGTGATCTGATCGCTTGCTTTGTTTGGATCAATGACCCCCAAAGGCCCTTAGTTAAAGGCTTGGTTCTCAGAGTAGTACTAGGGAGAGACAGGGACACCATGACTGTGTGGGGCCTGATAGGAGGTCTTTAGGTCCTTGAAGGTGTCCTCAGGTCAACAAAGGGAATTGTGACACCTTTTTTTTCTCTTTCTTTCTGGCCATGAGGTAAATGGTTTTGTTTTGACATGTTTGTGTTATAATATGTTGCCTTATAAAAGGCTGAAGATAATGGGACAGTTTGATCATGGACTGAGATCTTCGAAATTGTAAGCCAAATGAAACCTTTTTTGTTTTTAAGTATTTTGTTGTAGTGATTGATGGAAAGTTGATAAATATACTCTCTGATAAATTAGATTAAAATAAAGATAATATGCAAATATCATTGTTACACATTTTCTTTTTCTTGCTTCCTTGGTTTCTTTTTCCTTATTTATTTATTTACGTATCTATTTATTTTGATGTAGAGGATCAGTATGTAGCCTAGATTAGCCTCAAACTTCCAAACTCCTGTGCCTTAACCTCCCAAGTGCTGGGATTACAGGTGTATGTCTCTGTTCGGCTATGTTTTATCATCTTGTGCTCTAGACGTTATTTAGGACTGTTGTAGCTATACGATGGTCTTAGGACTTTAATTGTTGTTCCATCTCTATTTACATGTTGAATCCTCAGACCTGAGAATGGCCTCATTGGGAAAGAAGGTTATTGTAGGTAATTAGTTAAGACTAGATCACTAATCCAATTGTACTGATATGATTCTAAATAGGGAACTTTGGAGGTGGAATGAGGATGTGGTTCAGCTGGCAGAGTGGTTACCTAGTGTACATAAAGTCCTGGGTTCCAGCCCAACTACCACATAAAACTGAGTGGCACACATATAGATAATCCCACACTAGACTGATGCAGACAGGTGGTCAAGAGTTCAAGGCTATCCTCGACTATATGGAGAGTTCAAATCCAGCCTGAGCTACATGAAACCCTGTCTCAAAAAAAAAAAAAAAAAAAAAAAAAGGAAGTAATGGACTGAGGACATGGCTCAGTGAATAAAGTGCTTGCTGTACAAGTTTCCACTGGACTGGAGTTTAATTCCCAGAAATCCACATTAAAAGTTGAGTGGACATGTGAGGGCCTGCTTGCAATCCCAGTGCTCAGGAAGCAGAAGCACAGGATTCCTAGAGCAAGCTCATTAGCCAGACCACCTGAAATGGTGAGCTCTATGTCTGCTGAGAGACTCTGCCTCAATACAGAAGGCAGATAGGGATCAAGGAGGACTCCTGATGTCCACCTCAGGTTGCTACATGACCCTCCCCAGGTATGTGTGCCCATACATGTGAACACACACTCACAAACACCCCCCCCCCCACCACATAACAAAGTAGGAGGCATTGGACAGTGGGGAGGACATATGCAGAAAGAATGCCAGTCGAGAGGGAAGAAGAAGAGATTAAGGGGATCCTGAAGAATTCAAGGCTCCTTGAACATTGTCAGCCAGCCACCAGACACTAGGAGAGGGCATGGAGCAGGGCTGTGGTGCTTTGAGAGGATGCTCATGGGAAGCACACCAGATAGAAACGCTGTATCACAACACCACGTGCTGCTCTTGATCTCCATCCCCCACTCCCTGTCCAGTGACTTCCCACTGCTGATGACTTGGAATAGCCACAGCGGGTGATCTGTAAACAAACCTACAAATCAGGGCTTGATTTATTGCTCCGTTGATTGTTTGGACAAGGGGTTGGCAAGCTACAGCCTGATAGCCAAATCTGGGATTGGGCCTGCTTTCGTAAAAGTTTTATTGGAACCCAGCTACTGACAGCCTTTCCTTTAATTGATGTCTGTGGCTGATCTCTCAGTGGCAAAGTTGAGTGTTTGCATCACAGCCGGGCATGGTTCACCAAGTTAACGATATTTACTTTCTGTTCTTTATGTTAAAAGCTTGCTGAACCCTTGATCTAGACTTAAAGCGATGGAGCAATCAGCAGAGCTTGCAGCATGCAAGAAAAGCTTTACCAGCTAGACCAATATCTAGACTAATATCTTGAATCTGTATAGCTCTAAAACTTAAATATCCAAGCTCCAAATCATGTTATCAACTAATGGGCAAATGAATTTAAAAGCTAATTCTCAAAAGTCAGAATACAAATAGCCAAAAAACACTTGAGAAATAGTCCAATATCCTCAGCCATCTGGAAGTTACAAATGGTAAGTGCGGTAATTCTGTCTCACCCCAGTCAGAATGGTTGTCATCAAGGAAGAAAATGATAACGAAAGCTGTGAGGATGTGGGAAAAGAGCAACATTTATTCACTGCTGGTGGGAATACAAAGTGGTGTAGCCACTATAGAAATCCTCATAGGGTTCCCCACAAACCTAAAGTTAGAACTACTGAATGATCCAGCCGCGTGGCTTCTGGGTTTATTTCTGAAGGGATCTAAGTCAGCATATCATGCAGCTCTCTGCACATCCGTGCTTATTACTGTACTATTCATAATAGGCAAGTCACGGAACCAGCTTAGATGTCCATCAGCAGATGAGCAGATAAAGAAAATGTGAATGCACACAGTGGAATTTTATTTGGCCACAGAGAAGAAAGAAATTTACTGGAAAGAACAGAGAGAAGAATGACATTTACTGGAAAATAGATGGATCTGGAGATCATCATGTTAAGCAAAATAAGCGAAACTCAGAAATATCTCATGTTTTCTGTAATTCTGAATCTAAATTCCACATAAATACACACACACACACACACATACACACATACATACATGATGTTAAAGCGGAAGGGGGAATGATTTAGGGGTAGGAAGGGGACCATGATGGGGATAAAGGGATAGAGGAAGATGATGGGCTGTGAGTACGAGATTCAATGATGCAACCCATGAAAAATGCCGTAATCAGGGTGGGGAGATGGTTCAGTGGGTAAGAGCATTTGAGGCGGATGGGTTCGAATTCTCAGAACCCACACAATGATGGGTGCCTTCATGAGCACCTGCAAACAAGGTAGAAGGTGGGGCTGGAGAGATGGCTCAGTGGTTAAGCATTGGCTGCTCTCGTGGAGTACCTGGGTTTGATTCCCAGCACCCAAATGGTGGCTAACAACTGGCTGTAATTCCAGTTCCAGGGGATCTGATGCCCTCTTCTGATCTCTGTGGGCACTGCACAACATGGGTGCACTTACACACACGCAGGCATACACTCATACACATAAAATGAAAATGGTAAAAAAATTTGAAAAGTGGAAGATAAGGACTAATACTCAAGGTTATTCTCCAACCTCTACATTGTGGGTGCTGTGGCATACATGTGTTTTTTACTTGTATACTCACATTCACACACGACATACACACGTCACAGATGTGCACAAAGACAAAAGAAACTGTCGGAGTGAAACCATTATTTTGCATATTAAATTAAAAAATAAAGAAAAATAGTAAATATTAAAAAAAGAGATGTAGATAATGTTCAAATACCTATCAAATGTTTTTAAAGCGAGCCTGACTGCAGCTTATTATATTGTGAGCAGAGCAAGAAGTGGAGGAAGTAAATTACTTTGAAAACTGGTCTTTAATTCTGCTAAGAAGTCGCTCTTGTATTGATGGAAGAGTGAAGTTCTGACAGAGATCTCTGTGGTTTTGTTTTCTCTATGTTAACATAAATGTAGCTATCAGGGCTGAGGGTGTAGCTCAGCATGTGTCAGTTCCTGAGTTCTTTTCTTACTACTGGAAGAAAAAAAAAATCAGTAGACAGCCATGTTGAAACTACGTTTGTTTATTAGTTGCCACGATAGACTAGCTACAGATGGAATTTGTCAAAAATCAATGCAAGCATATATAACAGTTAATGGCTATTCAGAATTTCCAGATTGTGTGTATTGTATAACAGTGAAGTGTATAATTAACCTATGGATCTATACATATGCACACATTCCTCCATCAGAAAGCCAGTCTTTAAACACTTAGCACATCACTGTTCCTGCTGTCCATGTAGCACTTATAGCTGAGCAGAGGGAGCCTCCTTCAAGGATCTGCTGTAACATATCTTTGACCTTGGCTTGGTTTCCCTGTTGAGTAGGGTCACCTAGCTTAAGGAGGCATCATTGGTAGGAACAAGTTCAATAGAAAAGCCCAGGAGCACCATGGAAACTGGACTTGGCTAAAACCCGCATGGGGTGATGGGACAACTTGCCCCAAGCTTTCCAGGGTAGAGCCGGCTTGCTGACAAAGAGGCTGCAATACAAATCCAGTTTGGACTTGTTCCCACCAGGCACAGAAGCTCTTAAGCAAGGGAGCAACAGGGTGAGCACTGATTTAAGAAGATGGATTTGGTAACTACAGGAAGGACAGATTGGACAGGAACACCCAGCTCAGGGGTGCTGCAATCTGTGCTTTAGAAAACAGAGCTTGGAAAGTCAGGGGCTGTGCCCCAGGCCTGCTGTCTGGCATTTGTAGGAAAGTCTTGCAAAATGCACAGGCCTGGGATCCCTGCTTGACTGTGGAAGTCTCCACAGAAGCCTAGAGCCTACAAAACAGAAAAACAGAAGAGCTTTGCCAAATGCCTGCTCTCAGCACTCCTCTTTTGTTTCTAGATGCTTCTTTGAAATGAAGACGTAGTTTGGTTCATCTCTTCGTGTGTGTATGTGTGTGTGTGTGTGTGTGTGTGTATGTGTGTGTGTGTGCGCGTGCACTGCGGTCAGAAGACAGCCTCAGGTGTTGGTCCTTAGATATTATCTTTATTTTGAGACAGGGTCTCTCACTGACCTGGAACTTTAGAAGTAGGTCGACTGGTCAGGGAGCTTTAGGGTCTGCCTATTTTCACCTTGGTGCTAGAATTACAAGCATGCACCACCATGTCTGGCTTTTTTTTTTTTTAATAAAACATGGATTCCTGGGATCAAACTCAGCTTCTGTGCATGTAAGGCAAGCACTTTACTGACCGAGTCATTCCTTTGGCTCCTTTTTGGTCATCTTTTCTTGACAACAAACAGAGGCAGGTGGAGGGCCTCACTCTGAAACCAAGACTGTGGAAGCCTTTGTGGTAAATTGAGAAGCTCATGCTCTGCGGGGCTGTGTTAGGGTGGAGACTCCCCATACTGAACAGCCTCCTCTGACCGCAGAGGGCGAATGCCAGGACGGTTCCCTACTGTGTAGTAAAAACCCACCAGCTGCCTGTGACCCTGCTGGCCCCTCACCACCCGGGAGGCAGTCATCAGTGAGCGTCTTCTCAGACTTACAGCCTTCTCTCCCTCAGGAGTTCTCCCCACAGCTGCCGCTTCTTCCCAGGCCATGTCTGGCTTTAGGTAGGAAGAGTTATGAAACTCTAATGTGACTCTGGCATGCAACTCCCAGATAGGTCTGCTGGACCGGATGCCTTTCTTCTGATGTGGGATGGGACAACTTTGTCTCTGGGGTCCTTGCATATTGCTCCAGACTCTAAGAACTGGGTATAATCTTCTTCATACCTGTCCTCCTGTGGCCTACAGCAAGGGACCCCTACCCGAACCCCACACACTTCCAGCTGCTAGTCCATTGGGCCTGTAACTTGCTAACAGATATCCCTACTAAGATAGCAGCCCACTACTGTTTTCCTACATTTCCCAGCATGGCCTGTTGTTGGACCTTTGTCTTCAGTCTACGTTGGACTTTAGCTACACAGTGGGAAAGACAAGCACTTTGAAATCTGCCAGATGGGATTCAGTTCTATGCTCTGTCACGAGGTAGCTGTGTAGTTTCTCTGAGCTGGGCAAAGTAGCACCTGTCTATCATCCCAGTACTTGAAAGGTAGGAGGAGGGGGAGTTCAAGGTCAATCTTAGCTTTGCAGCAAGTTCAAAGTCAGCTTTGATACCTTGCCTTGTTAACAAACACAAACAAACAATTGACCAACCTCTCTGAAACACCTCTTTATTTTTTTTTTTTTCTTTTAAATCGGTGGTAGCTGTGGCTTGGAACACTGCTAAATGTTCCTTTGAGACCCTGGGGTGACATGGGGAGGTGATGAAGTGAACCTTTGGGAGGCAGAGTTCAGTGGAAGGAAGTTAGGTCATTGGGAGTGTGGCCCTGAAGGGGACATTCGGACCCTGGTCCTTTCCTGTCTTTGCTTCCTGGCTGCCATTCAGTGAGCAAGCTTCCTGTTCCATGCACTTCCACAGCCATGATGCACTGTGTTGGCTCAGGTTCAAAGCAACTGTTCCAGGTGACCATGAACTGCAGTCTCTAGAACTATATGCATATAACGTCCATTGCTCCTTTAAAGTTCATTCTCCCTGTATTTATTACAGTGGTGGGCATACAGCACATCTATACGTGTCAGAGTATCTAATAGCAGCTGGTCCTGAGGATGGAAGGAGAGAGCGCAGTGGAACATTACCTTCTTGTGCCGTGGTTGACTGTCGGCTATTAGATGCTCTCCACAGGATCAGTCTAAATCACTCCTAAGATGCTATTCAGATGCACATTCTGATTCCACCACTGGAGCTGGGCAGAGATGCCGCATGTTTAACAGACCCCTAGAGGTGACCCTGATGCTGGGCCCTGACCACAGTTTGCACAGGGAGACATGACATTGACATTGTCTCCTTTTCATGTACCTGCAGCCTCCAAAGTCTGCTTATCTTGGAAAGAAGCTCTGACTTCAGGCCTTGGTCCTCCTGTCTCTCCATCCAGCCTTGTCTGGAAACAACTTCCATTCCGCCTGCGAATAAATGTCAGTGGAGGAAGGAATGAAATGTGGCTGTCCATAGCTAGGAATTTAGAATGAGAGAAAGGAACAGGCTAGATACTGTTAGAAATGTGTGGGCACAGGTTTGTGGCAGGGATAGGTGAGTACAAGTGCCTTGATATTTACGGTGCATGAACTCCAGACACTTGACATGTGGGAAAAAATATTGGAGCTTTGTTCTGGAGCTGAAAGAAAGTTTGGAAAGATTTCAAGAAGGAAGGCTAAAAGCAACATGGATGCTGATGTGTCTTTGTGTCCTAACTAGCTTTCACACCTAGAAATGACACCCTTTCTGCATCTCTTTTATTTATGCCACTAGATGCTTATGTGAGGTCTGTGCTTGTGAATCCCTCCTTTATCAAGATGTCCCTATTGCCTCCTTCCTGCCTCGAGACTCAGTACAATGTCACATCCTCCTTGCAGCCCGAGGTCAACCCACTGGTAACATGTAATGGGTCTTTCCACCCTGCCAGCATCTCAAGGTATCTTGGTAACAGGAGCCACATGGCCCCCGCCTCCATCATTATCTGTCCTCCTGGACTTCTTGTCCTGCTAGCCTCTCCTTCTGTGTAGAGGGGTGAGGATCAACTGGGGTGTCCAGAAGTGTTTGTGACTGATAGTGGTGATGACAGTGACTTTATCGTAGCCACCTATGGGAGACCTGATGGCTGGTATGTGGAATGGTTGGTATTCTGTCTGTAGCAAGGAGTCTCCAAAATGAGGAACTAAATGGCTCTCCTCTCGTTCTAGTCCACTAGCTTCAGGTGAGGGTGGTTGGTGGTTTGGGATTAGAGTTCTCCCTCTCTATCACTTCAGACCACCTTGTGCGTTTAGACAGTGATTGAACTTCTGAGATTTTAGTCCATTGTGCCCTTTACAGGAAGCTGACAGTGGTCCAAAAGGAGATGTCTGGAAGAGTATCTCTTGCAAGCTGGGTGTGGTGACACATGCCTGTAATCCCAGCACTTAGCTCTGTGTGTGTGTGTGTAGCAGGGGTACTGCTGTGAGGTTGAGGGCAGCCTGAGCTACACAGTGATCCATAGTGAGACCCTGGCTGGTCCTATACCATGGTGACCTGGTTCATTTTCAGTGGATCTCTATGAGGTGACTAGTCATCAGTGTCTAGATGGAAAGTTCCACCTGCTCGTCCCATGCAGCTTCTTGGCAGCTCCTGCCAACCTGTTGGTTCACAGATTGTGCCCAGCTGAGCTGCTTGATGGAGATGCCTTTGCAGAAGCCTCTTCCCTCTGTCCATCCTGTAACCCTGTGTCTTTCTCTGTTTCCACAGTCATTTTCACTTAATACCTATTTGTGATTCTGGTTTCCTCTGCACATATATGATCTCAGACTCGAATGGATTGTCCTTGAAAGCAGGAGTTAGGTTCAGCAATATGAACAATTGTCCCTGGGCACCTGTGGGGGTGGTTCCAGCCTCCCACCCGAATTGCAGATACCAGAACTCATAGATGTTGAAGTCTCTTCCATGAAGCACTGTAGAATTTGTATCTGATCTACATAGACCCTCTGCATATATATTTGATATCATCACTAAGTGTCATACCACTTCTAAATAGCTAGACTATACTGTTTGCGTGTCAATGACAAGGAAAGAATTCTGTACACCTTCTGAGAATTTCCAAATCCAAGGATGGATTTGGAACCTGTATGTGGAGGACTGACTTCTCAGAAGGTGGGGCAATTCAGCATGCTTTTGGACCACATCAGTCTTATGAAGCCAGACTCTTAGACTTCGTGTTGATTTTCATGTCCCATCTTTGCCTTATCCCAACAGCTGGCAACTTTTGAGTCCCCCTATGTAGTGATGAACAGGTTCAAAACTTGCTGCCTCACCTAGATCTGAGGAATGAATATCACTAGGCCATTTCAAAATCAAAAGCCACATAGCTTAGTATCTGTAAGTACAGGACTTTTTTTTTAATCTTACATGCCTAAGACTAAGAAAGTAAATCAAAATGCCAAGAACTTGGTTCAACACTCTTTAAGTTCATTATTCTATGTTTTCTTCATTTTAGGACCAATTCTGCTATGTTGAGAGGTTGTCCTGTCCTGTTCTGAGGGTTGTTCTCTCCTTGTCCATCAGAGGTGGCCTGAGGGGTCTGGTGCTTTAACATATGGGCCTTTAGCAGTTTGGAAAAATCACCAGTGACTCTGGAAGGAGAAAGATAACTTGGCTCTTAGATCACAGATACACACAATTCTTTAATTCAGTGCTTCCTCCCTCCCCGGCTCCCAGTCAGCTAGTACCCAAGATCCTTACCAAGATGGGGTTTATATTTAGTTAACTGTTGAGGCCCCGACTCTAGCATGACTGTAAATCACAAGGGATGGGATGCAGCAGCTGGAACAGAATGGGATTACCCTGTGTTGTGGCCCCTGCTGAACAGAGTCACCAAGAAGTCTCTGTATCTGATGACAGGGACACTGGAATTGTCCTACACTCTGTCAGCTGCAAAGGTTTCATCTCACATTATGACTTCCATGTTACATTAGTTACTTGGGGTTCCTAACTCCAGGCAGTTGGCTGGCTGACGGAGGAGGACATGATTCTCTGCTATCTCTTTCTCAACCCCTGAAATTTCACTTTGGTGGAGTTTGGGCTGCAGATGTAATTGCTGGCTCTTGTTTGTTTATAGGTGGCACTTCTGCAGCAGAACTGGGATCAGATTTCTCCCTTGGTACCTCTCAGACCGTCATTTCATTTTAATTAATTGATTAGTTCATTGATTAATTTTTGGAGATAGGGTCTAGGTAATGCAGGGTGGCTGCCCACTTGCTAAATGCTTGTTTTTCCTGTCTCAACTTCCTGTGTACTGGAATTACAGGAGTGTACCACCAAACCTTCCTTCTAAATAAAACTTTGATCTTCCTCCCTGAAGGAAGATGAAAGATTTGGTGGGACCATGGATATATGTAGCTGATCCTTAAATATTTGGTTCCCAAGTCTTAATTAATATGTCCTCTATATATGGAGAAGGAAAGAATTTTTTTTTAATGTCTCTGACTTTGCAGACTAACTCTTTCTGAGCAGCCTCTTTATTAAATGTGAAAGCATCTTAGTTTTATAAGGAGCAGAGAAATCCAAGCATTTTTCCGGCCCTACCCAAAGGCATAGATACTCTAGGACCCCATGGTCACCTCAGAATTCATGCTTCCTACATGAGGCACCTTACTGATTTTCTTTCATTCTTAACGATGGAGTTTCATAGTAAAGCTATTTTAGAGATAGAGGACTGAGTGATAAGATTCCTCTTGGCATTTCTTCCATTTATGAGACAATATTGACTAGCTACCTAGTAGGTGTCATACGTCCTGTATTAAGACCACAGACTGAATGATGCAATGATGCTTTTTGACGTGTGTGAAGTTCAGGGTGCTTCAAGGGAGACAGTCATTTAAACTACCAACTGTCATTATACTTGGGGAGTGGGCCATGGATCTATTTGCAACAGGGTTAGTTTCTAGACCTTGCCAAACTGTGTGCTCAGTGGAAGTCATAGGCACTGTCAGAACCCAGATTTCACCAGCCCATGCCCCTCCGTCCTACGGCAGGGCCCAGTCAGTTATTTCCCAGAGTCCTTGGACCTGTTCTTGTGTGTGTTTTAGCTCTGGGCCCCATGACGTATGATGGATTTTGCTCACCTTTCTGTGGGGTATATTTTACCACCTGGGCATGAAGCTGTCTGGAGAAAACACTGGGCTTCTGACTGTGGTTCCTTTATTTATAGGACATGTACACCAATCGTTGGGAGCTGGTTCAGGATCCAGCATCTCCAACAAACACAGTGAGCGCCTGTCTGCTGACATCCCGCCCGTCGAGTGACTTCGAGACTTCTTTTTCTCGTTTCCTTTCTGCACCTTGTGGCTTCCGCTGACAGGTACCTCTCTACTGGCCACTGGCCAGCTTCTCAGACATGCTTAGACTTAATACCTCCATCTCCTCTTCCTCCTCTGGTGCTGTTATTTCACGTCCTTGTGATGTCACTTGGACAGTGGCTGAAATTTTCCAATTGTCTCTGTTTTCATCTACTCATAGTAAATTTTAAAGACTGATCATCCTTGAATGGGGTCTAGTCTGAATCTGCCTTTTATAGAATTCCTTTTGCCAGCTAGAGCAAGGTGCCAAGATCTCATAAAAATGACACTGTCTCTTACTGTCCTCTTAGTTATTAGTACTGCTTTTCAGATAGGGTCTCATGTATCCCAGGCTGGCTTTGAACTTACTACATAGCTGAGGATGAACTTGAATTTCTAATTCTCCTGCCTCTACTATCTGAGTGCTGGGATTGTGTGTGCCACAGTTTTGTGCTGTACTGGGGATCCAATCTGGGCCTTATGAATGCCAGATAAGCACTCCACCAAATGAGCTATATCTCCAGCCTAGTTTCATTATTTTGTGCTTACTGTACTTAGTGGTAAAGACTGTCTTGAGAGATCCCAGTGGGCTGGGTTAGGCAAAGAAATCTCTGTGATAGAAAGCGGAATTACTCATCTCTAACAGATGGATGGGATTCAGACTGCCAGAAGCCGCCGCATTCTCAAAGGGGTAAGGTGCAGTGGAGCTGGGAATGAGACTGATGGATCCTGAGACAGGAAGTCAGGGGTTTTGCTATTGAAGAGTGTATGTGTCAGGAAGTAGGAGGTACAGAAGTTTCTAGGCAGGGTAGGGTTTTATTATGGAGGGCTGTGAAGGACCTGGAAAGGAGGGCTAGATTTAACTCTGCAAGAAGCTGGAAGCCATGGAAACTTTTTCAGGTGGCATGATGATGATGAAAGAGATTCAGAGAGGAAGAGCCTGGTTTGCTTCGACTGGGGGGATGTTGTACTTCGAGGTGTGAGGGGTGGTCTGGGCTAAGTGTAGTTGCCTTGAAAAGATGTATGTGTAAGTGATAATCTTTACAGGAATAAATAAAAAGAAAAAAAGAAAGAAAAAAAGTTGGGGCCGGGGATGGAGCTCAGCTGATAAAGTGCTTCCCTTGCGTGTAAGAAGCCTTGGGTTCAAACCCCAGCATAGCATAAAGCTGGGCATGATGGCACACACCTGTAATGCCAACACTCTCAGGAGGTGGTACCAGGAAGACCCCAAGTTCAAGGTCATCCTATAAAACATGGCAAGTCCAAGGCCAGCCTGGGCTACATGATACCTGTGTCAACAAAACAGAACAGACAAAACCAAAGCAAAATGAAACAAAGCAAGGAAAGCAGCTGGAGTATGGAAATTGGTCTGTAATGGGAAAGGAGAGGGAGGAGGGAGGGGAAGGGGAGGGAGGAGAGGGAGGAGACGGGAGAGGAAGGAGGGGGGAGGGAGGGGAGAAGAGGGGGAGAGGGAGGAAGGAGAGGGAGGGGGGAGGGAGGGGAGAGGAAGGAGGGGGGAGGAGGGGAGAAGAGGGAAGAGGAGGGGAGGAGAGGGGAGAGGAAGGAGGGGGGAGGGAACAGGAGGGGAGGGGAAGGAGGGGGAAGGGAGAAGAGGGGAGGGGAGGGAAGGGGAAGGAGAGGAAGGAGGGGGAGGGGAGGGAAGAGGAAGGAGGGGAAGGGAGGGGAGGGGAGGGGAGGTGTTGGAAACAACTACTGTTGGAGGCCATGGAGACCACTGGGAGCCAAAGAGGTGAGAAGGAGCTGCTGTGGAAGGGTGGAAGGAGAGTTGTGAGTTCTGTTTTGACTGTTTATGAGAACGATGGGGAAACCACTTCCTGAAGCCCCGGGAACAATCTCGGAAAGGATGACGGAAACACACTAGGAGCCAGCATCACTCCTCTTGGAAGAAGAGCTCAGATCCAGGACTGGGTCTTCAGCAACACCTTTTAGAGGAACTTGAAAAGCATGCAAAACATTTCCAGCCAAGGATGCCCTGGTCCTGTTGCCTGTGGCTGGGACACAGCATCTGTTCCTACCCGGACAGCTCGGGTACCAGCTCTGATTTTCTGCTGATTACAGGAGTGCAGGGCTAGAAGATAGCAGAACTCTGATGTGTCCCTTGGTTTGACTTCTTACTTGGTGCATAACTAGGGTGTGGATTCACACATGGCCCCTCCATCAGCTCAGTAGCCACATTATCAATTTTTAAAGCTGATGTTTTAAAAAGAGCCTTGTAGTTAGACCTGTTAGACTAAATGTTTTTATTAGTACATTTGTATTTATTTATTGTCCGTGTGTATATGTGTGTGTATGTGTGTGTGTGTGTGTGTGTGTGTGTGTATACATGTGCATTCCACAGTGTTTACGTGGAGGTCAGAGGACAACTTGTAGGCTAGAGCTCCAACTCAGGTTATCAGGCTAAGTGACGGAAGTCTTTACCTGTTGAGCCATTTACCAGCCCCAGGTTAACAGATTTAGTCAAAAACAATATAGGATGCCCAGTTCAGTTTGATCAGAAAAAGAAAATATTTTTAGTATGACCATCTCCCTGATATTGTAAGGCATGTACATGCTTATACTAAAGTATGTGACTTGTTCTATGAAATTCAAAATTGTCTTGGCATCCTGTATTTCATTCAGAATTGCTATCATTTGATGAGTTTTCTGACTTGAGGCCACAATTATGTCTTTTTGCATGTATGTTCACATGTGGATGCATGTGTTTGGGGCTTCACATGTGTATATGATGCCAGAGATTAATGTCTGGTGTCTTTATAAATTGGTTCTCCACATTTTGTTGTTGTTGTTTTTGACAGGATCTCTCTAGTCTCAGCTCACCTGGAACTCACTATGTAGACCAGGGATTAAAAGTGTGGGCTGCCAGGCCTAGCGTTGTTGTCTTTGAGAGGGAGTCTATCACTGAACCCGAAGCTTACCATTTGCTTATACTGACTGGCCTACGAACCCCAGGATCCTCCTGTCTCTGCCTTCCCAACATGGGATTCTAGGAGTATTCCTCCATGTCCGACTTTTCCTGACTCAGCCTTTTTGCTTATGTGGCAAGCACTTTCCTGATTGAACTATCTCCCCATGTCCCTTCCCCTTCTCAAGACCGCCAGGCTGGCCTGGAACTTACTGCATAGCCTCAAACTCCAACTGTCTCAGTCACTGGAGAGGCAGGCATGACAGGCGTAAACCACCGCACTAGGCCACGACCACGTCTCGTCTTGGCTAAGAGTCTACTTCTTAAGAAACATCTCATTCTCATTTTCCCATCCCTCTTGTTGAATCAGATGGTGCTATTTAGAATCAACAAGCAATTCTTTTACAGCCACCATATGGTTGACAGGACACAAAGCATCTCACACATGCAGTATCAGCGGCTTGCAGCTTGTTCAGGGATATAGCACTTGAAATAAGGTGCTTTTGGCAGAATGTCATGAATTTGAAATAATTTTGCCAGCAATCTAAACAATATGATGGTATTTCTAGGCATGCAGTAAAACACTGCAATAGAAAAACACGTGTAGCCAAAGCAGAACTTTGATGTGAATCCATTCCATTGATGCTTCTGAGAGAAAATTTACTGAATGTTTACTTTTATCCCACCTCTGGTATTTTCACCTCCCCCATCTTGAGAAGCAAAGCTTTTGTGCTAAAAGGACAAAGCTCAATTTGTTGGTACACAGGAGATAAGCCCTTCCGGTGCTTTTCTTTAAAGGTCCTCTGGGTAGGATTTGGGTGGCGGTCCGGACGAGGAAAGAGATGAGGGAAACGGGCCACAGTGGAAAAGCTGAATTGGTTTGGTGTTGGCTGGCAGGTTGGTAATTGGAGACTTTATAAAACTAAGAGGTATGGCAGACTTTGGAGTTTCTAAGCATTGAAGGTCTTGGACTGTGATAGAGTCTAGACTGAGCCACAATGGCATAGAAAAAGTTATTCTGAGCTGAAGGCATTTTAATTCCTGTAAATTTCTTATCTATCTAAAAGCAGAGCACACCCCTCCCATCTCAATTGTCATAAATTCTCTCCCTGGAAGCAATTCTAATCTCTTTTGGGGGACCAGAAATCAGCACCATACTCAAACAGATATTATCATAAAAGTATTCGATCTCTCCTATCTATGTTCCTAAGGGTCTATTTATCTTTCTAAAAGGTCTTTTCCACATGCCCCTCCTCCCCAGCATCTCACAGAAGCACACCTCTTCCTATCCCCCAGTAAGATGGTAAATAAACCCAAATTCTAACTACCCCCTTAGGATATACTTCTTTGAGAATTCCAGTGCATGCATACCTAATTAAGTCAGTTTCCCCCACTCCCCTGGACTAATCTATCTTTTACCAGTTTAATCTGCACACCCCCAATTACTGAACCTAAGGGTAGAGGAAAGATTTTCTTCCCTGTCGGCCCATCTTGTGCCCAGTGCCTTGCAAGGATTATGGCAAGCTGCTTATGGAGCAGGGGATCAGGGCCCCATGGGTGGCCTGTAGACAGACAGGCTACAGAGGCATCAGGAAGAGAAGAGCACTGGCCATGATGGTGGCCTCTACAGTTCCCTCTGCTACCACACATAATCCACAATCCCTCAGGGATGGGAAAGAGGTCCCAGTAATGGCTTCCAACAAGGCAGGTGGGGACCAGGAACAGAATAATTTCAATGTAGAAAAATGAAAATTCTGCCTCTCTGTTCTTCTTTTCTTCCTGCTCATCTTCATCCTCATCCTCTTGCATTTTTGAAACAGGGTTTTATGTAGCCCAAGCTAGCCTTGAACTTGCTATGTAGCCAAGGCTGGCTTCAAACTCCAGATTCTCTTCTGAGTCCTGGGATTACACGTGTAATCTGCCCAACTCTCTTCATTCTTTCCTCCTTATGTTAACACTTCTCAGTTCCTGTTTTGCTCAGAACATTCTTTTGGTCTATTAGGTGTGATAGTTCAATACCTACCAAGTACTTTGACTTGAATAAGACTGAGAAGATTCGGAAGCAAGGAGGCCATGTTGACCTTCCCTTGACTGTTTTCTTGAAGGTGGCCATGGGGAAATGCTGACCTATCTTGCCTGAAAGTAGGTCAGAACCCTATCCAGAGGGATCCTATCGTGCACATGGAGGAAGGAATGCCGCCCAGAGAGATCAGGAGCAATCTGAACAGAGGCTGTGCTGTTGCTGTAGGTTAGAGGTCTAACCTAGAGGTTAGAAGCCTTCCATCCAGTCTAGACACGAAATAGTTTTCCTTGAGAGATGTTCATTTCTGAAGACTCTCAAGTCACATAAAGTTGGTTAAATAAGCTGGGCCTACTTTTCTTTATTAGCCCGTCTTTTGTTATTATGTGTGCTACCTATGAACCCACTACCACTTCCAAAGTCACCAGAACTACATGTGTAAGCGAAGTCCTCTAGCATGAACTTAGAGTTAAGATCATTCTTATTATTAATGTACTGCCACCCCACTTTCCTAGTATTATGAAAACATTACCATTGGAAACATTTTTCTGTAGAGGACCATTTCAGTTCAGCACCACGGGAGCGGATTCAGAAAAGCATGTGGCATCTCATGCCGTAAGGTCAAACACAGGATGCTGGTATTCGGAAGCCCAAGATCTGCGAGACACATTAACATTATTTATAGCCTCACAAATGTGATGCATAGGGAGAAATAAAAAGAAGGAAGGGGCAAGTCATAGAAACGTGAGGCTGAATCAAGGAGGAAACACCCAGTATAGATTGAAGCTGCTCAAGGGTTTCATAGGGTTTAGCAGCAAAATGAGATGACTCACCACATCCTGAGGTCCTTATCTAAGATTTTATTTATCCCTTCCCAGGCTTCTAAAGCTCCAATTTATGTAAAAACAAAAACAAAAACAAAAAAAACCCCACAAACTATCAACAAGTGACTGTAGTCTATTTTCTACTTCTCTATATTTTTGAAAAGTATGACATTTGTTCTTCTCGATATCTAAATTTGTCTGGGGACACGGTAGGATGATTGTCTCTTGAGAGCTAGGGCCACTTGAAGGGTGTGACCTTTGTGAGGGGAGGGCTCCAAGTGAGGAGGTGTGGAGGAAGGCCTCATGTGAGGGGAGGACATGACACGAGGCCAGGACATCACCATGTAAGGGAACGGAATCCCAGGAAGGGAGGCTGTCCCATGACAGGAGGGCCTCCCACGGAGGAAGGGCATCATGGGAGCACAAAGTGCTGCGGAAAGGGAGGGTGCCACGGAGGGGAACACCTCCACATGAAGAGAGGGTCCAGTGGGAGGGGAACACCCCACTTAAGGGGGTGCCCTACACGAGGGTGGCATCTATGGTGAGCTTACCTGGGCTGTCTTCGTGTCTTCTTTGAGAAATTTAGAGGAAGAAACCAGATGACAAAGCCCGTGAGCTCGTGGAAGCAACACCACGAGAGCGACGCCTCTGTCTCGCGTTCTGCTCTTTGCCAGACCGGCACTCACTCGGAGCTATCAGTGCCTTTCCCAGAGGGGCCTCCATTTCACGCTTACCACTAACTATTATGATTTAAAAAAATCATTACATTTATTTATTTATTTATTTATTTATTTATTTATTTATTTATTTATGTGTGTGCACGTGAATGCCACAGCATGTGTGTGGAGGTCAGAGGACAATTTTCAGGAGTCACTTCTCTCCTTCTGCCATGTGAGTCCTGGGGATTGAACTCGAGTGGTCAGGCTTGGTGGCAAATGCCTTTATCAGCCTATCCCTCTTGCTAACCCAAACCATTATGATTTAACACTGAAGTGCAGCATTCCACTCAATTTCCTGTTCATGGGTGGCTGTGATCATCAGCCAGGAGTGTCACAGATGTGTGGTCCGTGGGAGTACAGGATTCAGTGCTGTGTATTCAAGCAGAGAGATGAGATGAGGTCACTTACAAATGAACTTCCTTTTGGTTTGTAAGTGTTTGGTCATTATACTTGCATTTAGAAAAACAATTAAAAAACAATCAATCTAAATTGGATCACCCTCCCACCCCAATCTCCACGTCATCCATGTGGAGACAAGGATACCACAGAAATAAAAAACTCGAAATTTTATTTTTAAAAGGAAAATGAAATGAACATGTAATATGTCTGCTAGATTTGGGGAAGCAACAGCGACAATAAAATCCCTGTTACTTACCTGGCCTGCCACATAATTGACACATTTTCTCTTTCCTGTCTGTCTGGATGTTTGTCAGTGTAGACCAAGAACTGGTATAAGGGCCATTCCTGTGGGGTTATTGGTCAGAAGTGTTTGATGGCTTCAAGTTCTGGTAAAAGAGCACAGGTGAATAAAGAAAGAATTTTGCTTGAGTTTAAGGGGCTTTCCTGGGAGGTGTTGTATTTGGGGGCCCAACACTTCATTACTTAGCCTGTAAATCTGGTTTCCTTTGAAAACAAACCCTATGTCTGGAACTTTCCAGGCTCACTCAGTTCACATCAGTTTCAAGAAGGTTTCCTGAGTGCAGTTGAGTGAAAACAATACTCACTATGAATGGTTTGTGCTGTTCTTTCTCACTAGGAAAGCTGGGGACGTCAGGTTCCAATGACCTTTTTAGACCGTGGTGATGTTTCTCTGCACCTCAGCGTTTTCATCAGAACCACTGTGGAGCAACAAGGGGAGAGTGGTTTTTGTGGAAAATGTCGGTGATGCGGAATTGGTCTCCAGTCATCTTGCAAGTTTTCACATAACTTCCCTGAGCCAGGTCAGGGGGACTGCAGACACCCGAGTACTTCTCATTGAATTGTGCAAATAAAAATAAGCAGACCAGCTCCAGAAACTTCCCAAGAGCTTGTGTTCTTATCCCTGAGAATGGTCCCTAAGGTGACCATCTCCTGCAGTCCCCACCCAAAGAAAGTGCTCAATACAGAGGGAAGGATGGATGGATGCAACTAGAGGGCTCAGAAGTGAATGCTTAAATTTGGCCTTGCAATTCACTTTCTTCAAACAGCCTTTTGTTGCCCCAGTGTCCTAGGGCCAGCTGCACAAATGTCCAAGGTCTTCTCCACTGTTTTCAATTTCTAATTTAAGCGAGGTAAATAGCTTGTAGCCAAGTGAAAGGAAGGCTCAGGGATTTCAAAGCAAAGGTGGAAGGCTGGTGGCCAGAAGGCAGTTTCTCCTCTTGCTCAGCCCTCTAGGCTCAGTCCTCCTCTGTGGTTTTAGCTGTAAGACTCCCTGGAGCTTTGCATCAGTGCTTGGTTCAACCCTAAAAGAAGTTGCATCAGTCATGGCAACTTTGGCCTGCTTTGTTTGTATTCTCTGTG
This sequence comes from Eospalax fontanierii, assembly GCA_035773235.1. NCBI lineage: Eukaryota > Metazoa > Chordata > Mammalia > Rodentia > Spalacidae > Eospalax > Eospalax fontanierii. The sequence goes on from CM069547.1 coordinate 10,709,513, forward strand.
GTGAATGAAGTATTAATAAATGACTCTCTGGGGAGGTCCACGCAGTTCACCCCAGAAAACAAATTGATATGTAAAACTCTTGGAATGGTGTAGCCCCTGTACTTTGGTCACTGGTGGATACCTGTTCTTCTTCCCACGGTTTCATGAGATGTTCAGGGAAAATGCAAGGCTATCTAATTCCTCATTTCGCCCTAGTTCCTGTACTGCTTTAAACCAGTCACTAAAACCACACGTAGACAATTTAATGAGTAGATGGTTTTCTTTCCAGAAAACATAGAGGTGTCAAAAGAATGGTTCATTGTCTGAGGGGAGAATTACTAGTCATTTCCATGGCTCTTAGTCACAGCTATGGGAGACCAGGCTAGGCCACTTCATATCATGAAAGATTGTTGAGTCGGGGCCCTTCTGTTTGCCTGAATGAAAGAGATTTCCTGCCCCACTGTTCCTCCCAGGAAGGACCATTGAAGATAACATTGGATCTTAAGGGTTTGAAGAAGTTCTAGAGAAATTTGCATCCTTGATCTTTTTAATATCCTTCTCCCTTTTAATCACGCTCTCCCTTTCTTTTGTCTGGTTGCTTCCTTAAAAATTAACTGCTCTTCCTTGAAGATGCTGAAGAGGCTGAAACTAAAACTCTCTTTGAGAGCTAGTCATCCTCTGAACTTCTGCCATTCAGGGAGGAAAGACACGTTATAATAGAAACACGCTTGGCTTTCTCGTGTTAATTTGTGTTTTGTTATAGGACTCTGTTCCAGCTAAGCTCATGGGGGTTCCTTCCTTGCAGTGCCTCATATCCTCACTGACCAGCTACCTTTATTTAAAAAAAAAAAGTTTGCATGTAGATATGTATGGGTGTGGTAGGTGTGTGGATACATACGTGTGTGCATATATGTGTGGAGGCCAGAGCTCAGTGGTGGGTGTTCTTCTCTATCACTTTCTACTTTATTTATTTTTAAAGTTCTTTTTGGTAGTTTACTTTTTAACGTTTTTGAGTGTCTTGCCTGCATATATGTAACTGCACTATGTGCATGCAATGCCTGTAGAAGTCAGAAGAGGGCGTCAGATCTCCCGGAACTGGAGTTCTACTGGTTGTTAGCCACCATGTGGGAACTGAGCCTGGGTTCTCTGCAAGGGCTGCCAGTGTTCTTAACTGTTGAGCCATCTCTCCAGTCTCTACTTTACTTTTTGAGGCAGGCTCATTCACTGAGCTTGAAGCTTACTGATTGGCTAGCCTGGCTGTCCTCAGACTCTACTTCCCAGAACTGGAATTACAGGTAAGCACTGCTGTGTCTGGTTTGTTACATGGATACCGAGTATCCAAACTCAGGTTCTTATGCATGTATGGCAGGCACTTCACTGACTGAGCCATATACCAAACCTTATTTCCTACCGTTTGGTTGGGAACCAAGGGTGGCCTCTTATGGGCGAGGCCTCTGGTGTAACAACCTTTGTCTTCTTCACTTTCCTGGGTTGAAAGTGTGTAACAGGCAAAAGTGGAATGAGAATGTTAACAGACACCTTCAGGTAAAATTTTGCTCTTATATTTTCCTTTCAAATACATACAGTATCTGGAGAGTTTAGAGAGACCCTCCTCCATGAGCAGTCGTGGAGAAGTTCAAGATCTGCTGCTTTTATTGATTTATGCCTGGTCTTATTCCAAAATTGTTGTTAGAGGCACACATAATTAACTCTGCCACAGACTGCTGTGGAGAGGACGGCACGTCTTCCTCACTGCAGTTTCACTGATGATCTTGGTACATCCAGAAATTAATGAAGACTGATCTAAGTCCTTACTGCTAAGCAAAGAAGCCTCCAAGTAACTGACAGTGGAGTGGAGAATTGTCAGAGGAGTAGACACACTGCTGCAGTTTAAGCGTTACGAAACAAGCCAGTCGCGTGTTAAATAATGTTGATGTTCAGGAGGATACCCTCAATGACGACACCGTGGAAAGTGAAGCAGAAGAAGGCCACGCTCACCTTCTCCTCTCCTCTCCTGAAGATGATATCAGATCTGGGAAGGATCCTCCCCACAAATCTCAATGGAAAGACATCTCTTTATACCTGGAGGAAAGGAATAGCCTTCCTTGAGAGTACAAAGGGACACAGTGAAGAATTCTAACACAGGCCTTGTTAATATACCCCTAGTTTACTGACCGTCAGCTCATCCCTGCTTTTGTATCCCCTGGGCCTCTTCCTCTTCTCTATCCCTCCTTCTCCCCCTTCATTCTTCCTCTCTCAAATGTATCCCAGGCCTCAAATTCCTTGTGATTCTTCTATCTTAGCTACCAAATGCTGGACTTATAGGTGAGTGTGTCACATCCAACCCAGCATTTCTTTCATTCAAATCTGTCCTTTGTTATATAGGCTTCAGCCATGAACCTAGAAATGGCCGAGGAAGAAATCATTCCCCCCTGTGATATGGCTTGCAAAAGCCCTCTGGGCTGGACTCTCCTGCCATGTCATTTATCAAGGAACCTTGCAGAACTTAAAATGAGCAGAAGGAAGGATGAGAACCTGGTAACCTGACTGGTGCAGGGGACCAGTTGGATCTGGCTGCCTTCAAGTTATTAGTGGATCTTGGTCGCAGTGCTGGGGGCTGCATCACTTCGTTCTTGGGCTGCCATGGGTGGTGGTTGGAGGATGTCTGTCATTCCTGCATATACTGAAGTGTTGTAGTTTGGGTGGTACCATTTTCTAGTCTTGGGGTAGCAGTTCCAGGAGACACCTGCAACCCAGAGCAGCAAAGGCTGTGCAGGTATCAGGGCAAGTTAAGGCTGTTGCTTCTGGTGACTCAGTCTCCCATTTCTCCAAACTCTGAATTGATTTTCCTTTTGTCATTGATCCAATCTTTGTCACAAAAATGGTTTTGAGTGAAGTGGAGAAGAATTTTGGAATCCCACTGACCTGTCTTCTATTTCTCTCTCCTCATGTGTGGTTAAGTACAGGATATTTTCCTCCTTTTAAGACTATGGAGTGGGAAGTGGTGACTAGTCAAGGGGAAGTGTCAGTGAAAAATCAAGATCCTCAAAGGTTTAGTTTTTTTCCCCTCCCCCTCCAGCCAGAGTCTCTAAAAAGAATGTTCCCACAGAGCTGTAGTAATGTAAATTGTCAGACAGTGGATCTGTGTCTTAGCAATCTTTTTCATTGGGTAGTTTTGGTGATCATTGTATTTCTCTCTCTAGGATATTTGCTCATCTACTGACCTCATTCCTGTGACGTGTGTGCTGAAAAAGTAGTTAAGTGTGAGTGGGGGTGCAGTATACGAGGCCAGTTCCCTGCCAGGAGTATTTTTTTTCAGTGAAGGGATAACACTGAACTGGAAAGAATGAGATCCATCTAAAGCTCCCAGAAGGAGCCAGTGGACAGATGGCAAAATAGACTCAGAGTCCCATTGTCCATGGGAGTCTCCAATAGCCAGAGGGTCTGTGCTCAGGGAGCTATAAACACATCACTGTGTGTTACCTCCATCCGTGTCTACCCAGCAGTAATTCTTGGCGGATTTGTTTTTCTTCTCTATGTAGTTATTGAGAAATAGCCCAGTTCTGAGAAAAAGCAAGGAAAGCATCGTCACTCTCAACTTCAGCTAGCTGCTTGATTTTTCTTGATTCTCTCTGTTCTCGCCCACAAGCCCCAGGTCTTGGGACTGAATCCGGGCTGGTGAATGTATTTGGCAGAAGATTATATGTATCTAGGGTAAAGCTTCTCTTTCATCATGATTGACTTTTCCTTTGATCCTTCACCTTTTCTTTGGCCTGCTTTTATCTATGGAGGGGTGGCCTCAGCTGAGGTGGATTCTTCCCGTAAGAAGTTGCATTTCCCCCCTTTTCCTGTTAGATGGGAAGAAGTTTGGACTTTGGTGACTGATAAAACAATGGAGGAAGTGATGGGTAAAAGTTCCCTATGTCTTTTTTCGATAGTGTCAGAAACATAATTTTTTCTTTATTCTTCCTAAGTTCTTAGTTGGAAAGAACTCCTGTAATAAAAGTCAGATTATCAAGAGAAACAGAAAGAAATGTCCTCTGTGTGTGTGTGTGTGTGTGTGTAAATAAAGGCCAAAGCAAGATACCAGGTGTCTTCCTCAGTCACCATCTATCTTAGTTTTTGAGATAGTCTTTCACTGAACCTGGAGCTCACCTGTTTGGTTAGCTTGACTGGCCAGGAAGCCTGAGGGAATCTCTCTTCCCTCCTTGTCAGCACTGGAATTCTAAGCACATACTACCACTCTTGGCTTTATTAATGTGGGTTTGGAGGTTCAAACTCAAATTCTCATGTTTATGTGGCAGCCATTTTACTGACTGTGCCATCTACCCAGCCCCTGCAATATCTTAACACATATATTTCACATGTACACGCCTGACACCTAAAGAAATAACAGTTCTTAATGGAGCAGCTAATAATTGTTTTCAACAAAGACCAACATGTTTTTGGAGAACTGGTGAGACAAAGGAAAGGGGCCATGAATCTTTAGGGGAGGCACATTGCCAGAAGGCAAAGAAGTGTCAGATAATTGCTGGCTAGATCTTGTTCATGTAATCTTCTGGTACCATCTCCAGGTTGATAAAAAAGTCCAAAGAGGTCTTCAGTGGTTAACCTTTTTCCCATGGGAGAGAAGTTAGAAGAAACCTTTTGATTTTAGGCAAATAGAGGGAGGGCAGAGAACATTCTTGTATCTCTTCATTAAGTCCCTTCAGTTCAGTAATCTTTTACACATGTGTGTGTTTTCATGTGTGTGCAGGTGCACTTGTATATATGTACTTGAATATGGAGGCCAGAGAGCAACCTCACTGCTGTTCTTTGAGCACTGTCCACTTTTTTTTGAGGTGATCTATCCTCGGTTTGCAATATGCCAGCTTGCCAGGCCGGTTAGGCTAGACTGGCTGGCCAGAGACGCCCCAGTGATCTATCTGTCTCTGCCTCCTCCACTGTGGGATTAAAAGCATGCACTGCCATGTCCAGGTATTTTTGTAAAATGTGGGTTTCAGGGATCAAACTTAGGTCCTTGTGCTGGGCCATCTCCCTAACTGTAGTTCCACAATCTCATGAATTCTAATCTTCCCTAACCTGTAGATTAGTTCTAGAGACAAAGGAGGCAGGCTTGTTATGTTTTAAAGAGTGATATTTATACATGTGTAACAAAGAACATATTTTGCTGACTATTTTTTACCATATGAACAGGTGGCCTTGCTGTAGGGGCACTTCCTTGAGTCTTTAATCGTTGATCACACTTGAAAATATCTGGGTTGCTGACAGAGCCAGCAGCATTTGTAAAGCTGAAACAGTCTGAGAGAGCTGAGATGCTCTGAGGTAAAAAAATGATCACTGTGCATAGAGCCTTGGGGAAAGAGAGGAGAGAGGAAGCACGGGGTTTTCTGCTGCAGACTGGAAAGGGCTGAAAAATCTTGCAAAGCAGCTTGGACTTTTTCTTTAAGGCTAAAGGGGAACCCATGAAAGGATGTAAGTTGGGTTGACCAGACCACATATGTATTTAAGAATGATGAATATTAAGTCATAGTTATGATCTGCAGAGCTGATAGGCAGTTGAATTGGTTTGGTTGTAACTGAATTAATTAATCCATAGCAGAAAGGAAGAGGGTCCAAACTGGGCATGCTAGGCTGAATCTGAAAGATATTCAGAAAGTAGAATGGATGGCACTGATCTCTATCTCACCTTCTAATAGCTATTCTATTCTTCCTCTTAATGCATAGACTCTATATGTTGTTGGGAGGAGGGACCACCTACAATTGAAATTTCTGCAACTTCCTTGAAGGAGTATGAATGAGATATGAGTTAAATGATGGGATGTGCCTCTAGAAGATTTAAAGAGGACTTACTCAGATGGAGATGCCTTAATGGCGTCTTCTCTCTTTTGTTCCTGGAACTTGGGAACTACCATCTTATAACCAGGAAGTACTCTAAACAGCAGGGACCTATAGAAAACCCAGCAGAGAAGTAAGACAGGAACCTAGGGGCATGGTGAATGCAGCATGCAACCTTGGACTTCTACCTCTGAGCCCTACGCTGTATGAGAAACCATACTTTTTTCTTGAATCTACTATAATTTCCATCTATTTCTGTCTAGCAGCCAAACTCAATTCTTGACATAGACAAATGTTGACAAACTGTTTATAGGAGGTGAACAGAAGGATCTAAGGATAGACTCTAATTTATTGCTTGATTGATGGGTAGATGAGGATGCTGAACAATAAGGAATGGAAGGAAGATTTAGGAATAAGATTGATGCATTGTGCTTTGTGTATGTTGAATTTAAGGGGTCTGTACAGCAAGTCAACTTATGGGACCACTAACGGGATCAGAACTAGAAACATGCATCTGGGATTATCTCCCTACAGATTTAACACAAAGGAGTATATGAGTTTTCATGGGTGGAGTCTGTCTCGTGCCTCTGAAGTAAAAGGTTGACCCTTAGAGTTTCCAAAATACCCCAGGAGAACATCTGAGATAAGGCTAGGCACAGAGCCCAAGGCATGCCACCCTAGAAAGGGCTAATGAGTAGACAATGGAGAGAGTTAGGAAGACCTAGAGGGAAAGGTGCCATGAACATCAAGAGTGGTTCTGAGTGCATGGAGTGGTCCTGAGTGCAGCAGTTAAGGAGGACTTAGAAAACAAAGGAAAGGGGACTGGAGAGATGGCTTAGCGATTTAGAGCTCTGGCTGCTCTTGTAGAGGACCCAGGTTTGATTCCCAGCACTCACATGGCAGCTAACAACTGTCCTTAACTCCAGTTCCAGGGATTCTGATGTCCTCTTCTGACCTCCATGAGCATTGCATGACAAACATGCACCTGCATACATAGAAGCAATACACTCATCCACATAAAATAAAAATAATAAATAAAATTTAAAAAGAAAATAGAGGAGAGGTGATGGGAAGGAAAACAGAGGATTAACTCCTTTTTTTTTTTTTTTTTGTGCACAAAACAGACTTCTCTCAGAAGGGTCTGCATATGACAGGGCACTGCAGGTATAGTCTGACTCTAGGACACTCAGGACTCTTCCAGACTTTCATATAAGCCGCTATCTGTCTCATTTTTTAAAACCATCTCTCCCTGACCAACAGATCTATCTCCTCAAATATGTCAAGTGATAGATTTCGTTTAAGATCAAAGCGAGCTCATAGGAGTTCAATATTCATTTAAAGTAATTTCTTTATAACGAGTTTCCAAGGATCCCCATAGTGCACTGAGGTGAAGCATAGCTGAAGTTGGATTCTGTGCTCTGCTAATTAAACCCATCATTAGAGATCTCTACGAAGGATTTTGATGTCAGAAGAGAAAGAGCCTTTAAAGGAGGCTGTAAAACACACAAAAAAGACAAGGCATACGGCAAGAATGTTTTGTTGTGGTCTGCGTGCTCATGGCAGAGGTACCCACAGAACATCTGGTGCCAACAGAGTTCTGGCTCCTCCAGCAGTGGAAGCCATGTGTTTATGGACTTTGCTGTTTCCTGGGTACTGAACTGCGCTATTGTGAGTTCAGTCTGTTTCTTATCTCTAAAGTTGAAGTAGGACAATGTTTAGGGTTGTTTTCCTAAACTTTTAATTTATTTTCCTCAGCCAAGAGGTGAAGCTATGCCTACTGGGGAATGTGCTCAGATTACATCAGGCAGGAGCTCTGAGGCCCAGCTCTCTCCCTGGTCCAGGTCTCTCAAGGATGCTTTGAGAACCTGTTTTGACTCTGGGCAACTTCCTGCTGGGGATGATGAAAATAATTGTTTTCCCATTTAAAGGGCAGTTGAGTGGGAAGCTGTGAGGCAGATGCATTACTTTTAGCTCTCGAGCAGCCAGTGCCTTCCCTGGGGAATATGTCATGGTCTTCATCTGGAACATTTTAATTGGGGAGAGATCTTACTTGGCGTCTTCAAGAAGGACTCCAGGCACCACTTCGATAAGAAGTGCCTTGTCACTTAGGAGCTGTGACTGTTCCTTGGCCCATTAGCCAGCTCCGGGAAAACCAGCACCAGGAAAGCACCAGCAGCAGCAGTGTTAATGGGCGCTCCATTTACCGAGAACACTTTTCTCTTCACGATGCCACAGAGTGACAACCCAAGGAGATGATGCTCTGTTCCCTTCCCCAAGGCAGGAGAGAGGCGGAGGAGGAGGAACATGGCCAGCCCGTTTTCCCTCCTAGTTGTCGGGCGTGTGGAGAGGCGCATGGAAGAGCAGGAAGAAATCTCACAGACACTGTTCATGAAAGATCCTTTGAGAAAACAAACAAACAAACATGTTTATACTATGATGTTAACCTGTAGAAGAGTAAGCTGTAAACTTTTTAAATATATGACATTTTTATGACCTCTCTAAATGTGGCTTGCTTGAAAGTCTGAGAAGAGGTATATATACAAACATTAGCAGTGGTTGGTTTTTAGATGGTATGACCATGGGATCTTTCACAGGTTTCCAGTTTTCTAATAAGGAGCTATTCTTTTATTTTTATCAATCTGGTTTTCGAAGTGAACATATTCTCAAGACTTTGTATCTAATAAAACAGAAGATGAAGCTGGAAACTAGGTCACTCACTTCTTTTTCTTCTTAGTACCTCCCCTTCTGGGTGCTTCCAGCTCCTGCATTCTCTCCGATCTATAGTTGGGTGCCCTGCACTCCGACCTCAGCACAGTCTTCTTTATTCACTTAGCTTTTTGTTTCCCCAAAACTTGGCTTAGTCTGTCCACCATTGCTGCCTTGGGCCTTTTTCCCTGGGGACACTGAGAATCCTTCCCCTTACACTGTTAACTGGGGCTGGGGCCAGGGCTGGTGCTCACCACACTTCTTACAGAAAGTAGTGTGGACTTAGGAGTGTCCATCATGTTTGGCAGGAACATTGTTGGTATGGAAAACCAAAGCTCATCTTTTCAAACAGGGCACCCTGAATGATGCTCTGAGTCAACAAATATTTTAGATTTTGGTCATCCTTCTCTGGGATAGTTAATATTAATTGTCAACTTGATAGGGCTAAGGATCCCCAAGGAGACAAACCTCTGGGCATATGTATAAGGGAGTCTCTAGAGTAGGTTAATTAGAGTAGAAAGACCTGATTAAATGTGAGGGGCATCATTCCATGGCCTAGGAGCCCAGACTGAAGAAAAAGAAGTGAGTTGAGCATCAACATTCATCTCTCTCTGCTTCCTGATTGCCAATGCAATGGCAAGCTGCCTCAGTCTCTTGCTGCTGTGACGTCCTTGCCATGATGGGCTATGCCTTCAAAGTGTGAGCTGGAAAGAAACCTTTCCTTCCCCAAGTTTCTTTTGTCAGATATCCTGTTACAGAAGTCAGAAAGTAACTAACACACTCTCTGCTTAGGATGGCAGATAGAGAGTAAGCCACTTTAGCAAGCTCTGTCTAACAAGACGCAGGAGCAATTCAGATGTAAACTCTGTACCCCTAAAGATGCCAGTTCTTATTTCTTGACCCAGGGAATGAGTGCTTCCTTATTTATTTGATTTTTACTTGTTTGTCTTGTAACACAGTGCTTGTCACATGGCAAATAAATGCTCAATTAATACTGGTCAGTTGAGTAAACTAAAGAGTGATACTTAGAGGAAGAACTCTGACTATCTAGAAAATTCTTCTTGTTCTGTTAATTAACTATGACAAATAAAATAATTAAAAAATATTACCACAGACCAAATCCATAGTCAAAGGCTAGTGCATGTGAGCTATCTGTTGAGTTCACACTCAGAAAGCAAAGGGAAGCTTCACAGACTGACTGAGGCTTCAACATGATTTTGAGAAATTAATAGCCATTCCAAGGAAAGGAAGGAATGAGGATGTTCCCAGCACTGGGGTTAGCTAGCACCAATATCTGATGGCTAAAGAAGGGTAAGCACTGAAGATTGCCAGGTGGTTGAGGGGAGTAGGTGCCGTCGGGGGAGGAGCTCCTCATAGGACTGCTGTTGGAAAGAGAGCAGGTTCACTTGGGGAGAAACTTATTAGCAAGGTTTCACGTCCTACTGATGTTTATAAATGCAGCACTTTTCAAGGTTTGGGTGTGGAGGGAGCTCCCTGGAGATACATCTTGTTCTCACATCCTTCATTCCGTGTCAAAGAAGGTGACTCTTCATCCAGGGAGGAAGCTGGACTCCCCTGAGTGACTGGCTTCATTTCTCTCCGCCACTCAGATTCCCAGACAGTCTCAGAAGAGTGGAATGTTGTAGGACAAGCTTAGATGGGGAGCACCCAAGCACTGTGAAGGTGCAGTCTGACCTTGAGTCCCATGACAGGAAGGAAGGCTTGCTTTCTCTGTGGTTACTTGTACATTCTCCTCCTCCTCCTCCTCTAGCTTGTCCATCTGGCCCCCACTGAGTTTTCCTCTGTTGACCTCGTCTTTGTTCTTGACACTCATTGCCTGGCTCCTCTGCACCATGTCCTTTGTCTCTGATGCTTCATGGATTTCTCAGCTATCTGCATTGGTTGGCGTTTCTGTATTAGTAACTTTTCTTGCTGTGATCAATTATCTGAGAAGAAGTAACTTAAGGGAGAGAAGGTTTATTTCAGTTTCCAGTTGGAGGGGATACAGTCTATCATAGGAGGGAAGACAGGATGGTGAGAACAGAGGCCACAGGCCTCATTGTCTCCCCGGGAGCAGAGAGCTCTCAGGGCTGATACTGAAACTGTTTTTTCCCTTTCACTCAGCCTAGGCCCTCATCCCGTAGGATGGCGCCACCCACATTCAGTGTGGGTCTTCTCATATCACTGAAACTTTTCTGGAAACTCCTGAAAGACACACCCAGGTATACATTTCCATGATGGTTCTAAATCCCATGAACTTACTAATGAATGTTCACTATCACAGTTCTCACAGCCTCTCCTCCAGTTCTGTGCCAATAATAGCCAAGTTTGTTGTCAGCCAGAGTTCCGGTTCTTCTTCCCAGGTACCTACTAGGTACATCTGCTAGGATTAGACTGCAGAGGCCCTTGTATTATAGACTTGGTTCTTAGCTTTGGTGCTACAAGAAAGTCATGGACTCTTACTTAAGAGGTGAAGCCTATCGGAAGGTTTTAGGTTGTGGGAGGTGCGTCCTCAAATGGGATCATGGGATGCCTGTCTCTCCGCTCACCGTTTCCTCACTTCCTGGTCGTCAGGAGATGAGCAGATTGCTCTACTGTGTGCTCCCCATCAGAGGATACAGGCACAGATTTAGAAGCAACAGGGCCGCAGACCATGGACTGAAAACCGAGTCCAAAGTAACTTTTATTTTTAAACTGTATTATCTAAGGTCTTTGGCTGTAAGAACAGAAGCTACTAGGTGCTTTTCAAGCAACTTCAACACCACATGTGCCAACCTAAATTAATTTTCTTTTATCATCAAATAAGCTCCTCTTTTTGGCTCTTCTTGTGGACTCATAGTTCAAACAGAGCATCAGCTTGTCCTTGGGTCCTTCTCGTGCATCTCTCACTGTGCACCTGCGTCTTAACCGTTCTACCTGTGATGATGTCTGTTGAATCCTTCCGCTGCTTCAGTGCTCGCGTTGTCCTTTAACCTCTTTCTCTTGGACCAGTGTACACTCTGTGGTAGTCCCCTTTGCTGCTTCCTCCCCGTTCCCTTCCCCTCCCTGCCCCGTCCCCACCATTCTATTTGCTGCCACTATGATCTTTCTGAAACAAATTGAATCATGTCAATTTTGCTGTAAAACATGAATGCCTTGTCATTGCCTCAAGATCTGGCTTCACGGTCTGGCAGAAATCACCTCCCTGGCTCATCCCACCTCCTGCATGCTTTTCTTCCCCTCTGTGTAGGTCTCTGTCTACATGGTAATGTCTTCTGTGCCTTCAGCAGAGGCAGGCAGAGCTCTGTGAGTTCAAGGCCAGCCTGGTCTACATATTAGATCTCAAAAAATAAACAAAAAGTCAAACAAGCAAAAAACAATGAAAAACAACAGCATCAACATCGACATCAATAAAGCAAACCAAAAAAAAAAAAAAAAAATCCAGACACCAAACTCTTTTAGACAGGAGGAGAATGTTCACTGCCATAGTCACCCTTCCTAGCCCAGCCCCAAAGCCCTCCTCTGAGGAGCCGTCTGGATTCCTTCATATGCTTCCAGTAGAGTCCATGTAGGGATGATTTACAGATACAGTTTTCTGTCTTCTGAAATTCTTCTGTTCCACAGAAGGTGAGATGAGCCTTCTCTTCATCCTTGTAGAGCCCCATCCCAGCACAGATCCCTGCATTTACATAAGTGAATCGTCGTCCAGTCTGTTGAATGAACTGATACAGTCTTCAATCTTCCTTAAACGTTTTTGTAATAACTTTGTCCTCTGATGTCAGACAATTAATAGAGTATTCCCTTCTCCTTCCATTAGCAGAGAGGGTATCACCTTCCTTGCGGGGGGGCGGGGGGAGGAGAGAAGGGAATGGCTGCCACTGGCCTCGATGCCTCTTGTCAGCTCTCTGTAGTGTGCTTGTGCTGGGACCATGTGGCCAGGTCTTACTGTGTGGTTCCTTCGGTTCCTTCTGGGCCAGGATGACCTGATGTCAGGTGTCCACTCTCCTCAAAGGCCCTGTGATCACGGCCCCTACTTCAGAGGAGCTGCCAGCTGCTGGTCTGCCTGTAACTAGGGTTGTGGGTTTAATTGTGGTTTTCACTGTGGTGGGTGCAGGTATTAGAAAACCATCTGTTTCCAGATCTAATCATCAGATTCCAATCGGCTTTACTCAGAAGTAAAGCAGACATTTATCTTCATCTGTCTGGCTCTGATTTTGTTCACTGGGCCCAACGTAAAGCTGGATGAGGAGAGGTGAAGAGGACTGGGCAACGAGTACTATCTGTTTTTCTAAAACTCTAATAATTATTCTGTTATTCTACCATAAAGATATTAAGAGTTGCACAAATCCCAGCCATCTGAAAGAATCTTAAACCACATGTAATTATAGAGAAAAGTTCTTTATAGAGCAAAAGGGTTCCTAGGACTGAGCCATGTGCATGTTAAGTGCCTTGTGCTGTTTAAGTGAAGTACAGCATCAAATTCTGGAATAAACTAATGGTCTCTGAGAAGGATTCTGAGAAGAAATGAGTTTTCCTTCTTTATTGACCAGATGGGCAAAGACCACATGGGCAATAGTCCTCTATTAAAGAGGGTATAGGAAAATAAGTGATCTTACACACTGGGTAGATCAGACACACTTTGTTAAGAGTAACGATGTTGGCGATTTGATAGCAATTTAAATACACATGAACTTGGCTTCTGACCCAGAAATTTTATTTTTAGGAATTTATACTTTGGATATATATTTAGTATGTGAAAAATGACATTATTTACAGGGTGTTCATCATCATATCATTAGAAATATTCTGATTGTCAACAGTTGAGGGGACTCATCAAACAACCGTGGACACGCCTTTCTTTGATAATTTTAAACTGTAAAGAAAAGAGTGGATGCCTTTCTTATGTGTCGACAAAGGGTGAGTTCCCAGATATATGGACCAGTGGGAAAGGGCAGAACACTGTTGTTGTGCTGACATTTATAAATAAAGAAAAGTTGAGCATGATGGTACATTCCTGTAACCCCAGCCCAGTGCTTGATAGACTGAGGCAGGAGGATCAGAGTGAATTTGAGGCCTGCCTAGGCAACACAGTGAATTCCAGGTCAGTTTGGATAACAGAAGAGATCCTGACACAAACAAAAACAAAGAAACAAACAAAACCAAAGATTTAAAAATAAAAAAGAAAAAGAAAAAAGAACAGGAAAGAAACCGTTTCCAGGAATACTTTTATCTAAAAATGTATAATAGAAGCTGGCAATGATGTTTGCTTCTGGGAAGGAGAACTGTACTTTTGGAGGGACAAGGTCAGGTGGAGACCTTGCTGCTTACTGCTCATGCCCTTTGAATTTTAAATATGTGTATGTTTAATTATATCAAAAAGTATACACACAAACAAACCACATCTACTAGCCTTTGTTTTTATCAAAAGGAAACACTTTATTTTGGGGCTGGAAATCTGGCCTGAGTTCCCTAGCCACTGGTCTCAAAAGACAATATAGCAGGTGTGCAGTACCAGAAGGAGGCCAGAAAGGAAGACCTGCTGCCGTCCAGTGGTCAGTGTGTGGGCTCTGAAGTCACCCCGCTCAGATTTTCCCTCAGGTCTGGCTCTTTCTGTGACTGTGGGAGAGACAGAGAATATTAGCATCCAACTCTTAGAATTGCTATGAGGATAAAATAAAAGCCTGTGAGCGAGCCTGTGTAATGCCAGGTCCCCTGTGGTCCTCCCGTCCCTCCTCTCCGGTGTTAGTTTCCAGTCACATTTGTAGAATGTGCACAAAGAAGTTTTGTAAGAAGCAGTCCAAGTATTTACTGTAGTTTTTAAAGACCATTCCACATGGCCCTATATGCAGAGGAAGCAGCTAAACTTAAAAAAAATAAGTCTTGACTTTGGGTCTGGGGTATAGTTCAATGGTGGCACATTTGTCTGGAAGGACTGAGGCTCTGTGTTGGGTCCCAGCACTAAGAAAACAGCAAAAATGTGGTTGGCTTTCAGTTTATCCACTACTCAGTTTCAACAGAAGATAACTATCACCGAAAATCTCTCCTCAGTCCATTCTTCTCTCCCGATAAAACCTTGTCGTGTTCACCTGCTGTGCTTAATCTTGGAGCTAATCTTTATTTTCTGCCGGGATTCTTTCCATTGCAATAAATTGCCTGGCTGCTCAGGCTTACCGTGTCCCCACTCTCATCTATGGGTCAAGGCTCCTGAACTGAGGCTGTGGGGGAAATGCCAAGTGAACCAATCAGAATGTGAGAGGTAGCAATGAGAGTAGACAGATGCAGGAAGGGATGGAAAAAAGGTGTAAAATACACTTATAAATAAATTTTAGCACCTGTTACACATGTGAGGACCTTGTAACATTGCATGGACTGTAAGAAACACTCAATAAATCATAGCTATTAGTGCTCATAATAACCGCTTTGTTATAACCTGATAGTAACGACAGCTGACACTTACTGAGAGTCTACTATATGTCACCTCCAGGTCTAGCACGTCACATGAATTAATCCTGCAACTGTCCAGCTCTACCACACGGTAGGTCCTTTCATCCCTCTCATTTAACTGAGGAGGAAGCAGACTGAGAGGGATTTAGAAATTAGGTAGAGATGGTAACGTGGGAAGTGGGAGAGTCAGGATATGAAGTCAAGCAGCCTGCTTCCTTTCATTCAGGCCTCTGTTAATGTGATTACCAGGGACCAGGCCAATTCAATCCTTTTGCACTGGATGCTTTTGAAAGGTTTTCTTCAGCTAGTTTTCATATCCCTTAGTGGTCCCAATGAGGTATATAAGAAAACAAGAAGGATGTCGGTACCATCACGTTCCTGGGAAGACAATTGCTGTTATTGTTGTTGCCTAAGCTCCTTGAATGCCAGAAGTTTCTATTCAGGGACCAGAGGAAGGCCTCTGCCAATAAGAACTTAGTGAATGCATTGCCTGATTCTCTAATTACCTCTCTTTTAAGGAAAATCATGCTAACAAGATAAATGAAATGTCTAAGAATATTCTGGAATACTTGTTTCACATGCAGTAGTGTAACAGGCTCCATGTTCTTTCTATATCAAGACACCTGTGTACCCTGATGTCAGGTTGTCCTGGGTCTGAACCCAACTTAGGAATGAGAGTAAAAGAAAGCACTCAGATTAAAGCTTTAGGCTTGATGTTAAAATTGCTGTGTGCAAAATGATTCCTAGATTTATGCTTTGACAAGAAGACCATTTCCAATTCCAAGAAGCTTTCATCTACATAAGGATGACCTAAGTAGACTTTAGAAGTCCAAGCATAGACGGAGTGATTCCAACTTATGGAAATCTCCCCAACTACCAGAAATAGAAAGCCCCTCCAGGTCAGAGGGGGAGTAAGTGAGTTCTTATTTCTTCCTCTGAGTTCACATTATGTTGATGCAGGGAACATGTATAAGGTGGGATGGGGGATCAGGGAACACATCCTAGAGGAGCCGAAAGGAGCTCACCCTGGGCGAGGGGTGGACTCCCACTTTGAACTCAGAACTGGAGGGGAGACCACTTTGAGGGGGCCTTGCAGGCTGATGTGGAACTACTACAGATGGAACACAGGGATGGGATGTGAGAGTCAAGGAGTCACGCTGCCACCACACAGAGTTGGTTTCAGCTTGAATGTGTCCCCAAAGTTCACTCATTGGAAACTTGATCTCCAAATCAATGTACTGATGTTATTTAAAAGTGGAACCCTTGAGAGATAATTAGGGCTAGATGGGATCATGAGGGCAGGACCCCTGTGATAGTGTCAGTGCTTGTATAAGAAGAGGAAGACAGACTGAGGTAGCACGGTGGCCTATCCCATCATGTGATGCTCTCCAACATGCTACGATACAGCAGAAAGACCTTTGCCAAATGCTGGTGCTATCCTCTTGGACTTCTAGCTTCCAGAATCATGATCCAAACACACCTCTACTCTTTACAAATTACCCATCTCATTTATATACTCTGTTATAGCCCAGAAAAGGAATGAAAATATTGTTTTAATGGGAGACATGAACAATAGCTCAGGAGTGGCCTTAGAGAGCTTGCTGGAATGATAACCAGGGGAAGGTGACCTCTTGAAGAGGAGAGCTGGAAGGCAATCATTGGATGTGGAGTCCAATAGAGAGTTATAGGTAGTCTTTGGGGCACCTGCAGGACCAGGAAAAGCAGAGGGAAATCCATCAAGGGAGGCAGATCAAAATCCCTACCACAATGGCCAGATGGAGTTTTCTGCCAGGAAACAAATGCTGGATCACACTGGTCTTGGCATATCTTAGCAGAGAGGATAAAAGCTGATGCCTGGATTCAGACAGGAGACACAGCAGGACCCAGGGCCTCCTTTACAGTGTTATGATGACAGCTAGGTCCCCTCCATAGCTGCAAAAATGGGTGACAGCTCTAGACACAAAGCAGAGCACTTACAGGAAGATGTTGGATTTACTCCAGAAGCACTGTTTTGAACTTTATGAAACAGAGTTCTTTCTCTTTAGCTCTCAGCACAGTATATATGTCCGATTGTGGCAATACTGTGCGGGTGAAGTGTCAGAGGATGAATTGTGTTGTCCCCCCTATGCATATATTGAAGTTCTTGTTCTCATGCCTCCTAATGCAGCTGTATTTGAGGATGGTGCCTTTAAAGAAGAAAGGAAGGTAAAATGAGGTCACTGGGATAGGCTCTAATTTGATCTGACGGATGTCCTCAAAAGAAGAGGAGATCAGGACACAGACACACACAGAGGAAAGCCATGTGAGGACACAGGGAGAGACAGCTATCTGCAAGCCAAGCAGAAAGGCCTCAGGAGACATCAACAGTGTTGATGTCTTCAACTTGGACTTGAAGCCTTCAGAACTGTGAAAGAATAAATTTTTGCTGGTTGGGCCACCCAGTCTGTGGTATTTGGTTATGGCTGTCCTACACAAATGAATATAGCAAGCAAAACTTATTTGGATAATTAAACATTAGGGTGCTGCCAATAGTCACAGAAATTCAGAAATAAGTTATTGATATAATGTGGGTTATTAGTATAAAGTGGAATTGGCATAAGGCATATTAGCAGCGATAAAGCTGCACGAAAATATGAAGAGATCCAGAGTATTACTAGTAGTTGGGTAAGGCAAAGAGACAGCACAAAATATGTCCACTTGGTTGACCTACTGGTGAATTTAGAATTTCTTTTCCATGACCTCAACAAACCCAAATGTACATTGTCAGTATAACATGAAGCAGACCTTTTGTATTACTTATTTTTTTTTTCTCATTGCTGTGAAAAGAAAACAAAACCTGACAAAAACAATTTAAGGAGAGAAGTATTTATGTTGGCTCCCAATTTGAGGACAGAGCGCCTTACGGTGGAGAAGCCATGGAAGGTAGATGTTGGGGCTCAGCTTGCTTTCTCCTTTTGATTTAGTCCAGGACCCCATTTCCACGGGTGTCTCTCACATTTACGGTGGGTTTTCCCACTTCAGTTGATCTAAGCTAGAAACTCCCTCCCAGACATGCCTAGACATTTGTTTCCACGGTACTTCTAAACCCGATGAAGATTAACTGTCATACCTTCTCTTTACCATGTGCCTTTCCATTTTTCAGACTTACCATCCCATGGGGCCAAACAAGAAGACATTGATTTTAATGCACTTGGTGTTATTTGTGTCTCTTCTGAGGGCATAGGAAACAGACTCATTGGTGTTCAGCTGGGAAGAGAGGCTAGGACAGTAATGGAACATCACAGTAAAAGAACATTACAGTTCTTCCTCCCCCCAGTGAGAGAGTGAATATTCAGAGAGGACAGGACCATTTCCTCCAGTAAGCCACTTATTCCAGAATATCTTTATAAACAGTTTTGGTTTTATCTCTTCTTTAAATTTTTTTTTTTGCTTATTTATCTTCATGTGTGTGAATGTCTTCCCTATATGTACGTAAATACATACGTCATGTAATGTCCATGGAAGGCGTGGGATCCCCTGGAACTGGGATTACAGGCAATTGTGAACTGCCTGCTGTGGGTGCTGGAAACCGAACCCAAGTCCTCTGGAAGAGCAGCCAGTGCTCTAAGCAGCTGAGCAATCCCTCCAGCTGCTTTATCTCGTCTTAAGATGTTAGGCTCTGCTCTTGTGCCTCAGTACTATGACAGACACGCCTTGACTAAAAGCACACTGTGATGGATGATATCCATAAATCACAGAATTTAAGACTGTGATTAAATCTCATGCTTACAGCTAAGAAGTCAAAGGGGTTGGTAATCATTGTAAATGGAGGACGGTAGTTTCTGTGTCAAGAAGTGTGTGTTTTTCTGGGACTGGGGAGATGGCTCATTTGGTAAAAAGCATGTTGTAGTCCCATGAGAACCTAAGTTCCCATATAACAAGTCAGATGCCAATAATCCCAGCCTTGGGGAAGTAGAGATAAGATGATCCCTGGGCCTTGTAGCCAGCTAGTTGGTGAGCTTCAGGTTTTAGTGATTCAGTGAGAGACCTCGTTACCCTCCGAATAAGGTGGAGAGTGATTGAGGCAGACACCTGACATTGACCTCCGGTTTCCATAGACATGCAGACACAACTGTGCATGCATCCCTACCCATACATATAACACACACCACACACACACACACACACACACACACACACACACACACACACACAGAGTGCAGTTTTGCACAATCTGAGGCCAGTGTGGATGCACTATTAAAATTGCACATTGTATCCATATGTCACCTAGCAAGGCACCCTTGTTTTGGGCTCTCTGTCCTTTGTCCTGTGGCGATGTTCCCTCATGGTGCTCAGAGGATGTTCTTGTCCCCTTAGAATTTTTTTTCTTCATTGTTGCCCTTCCAGTTGGGGGCCAACCAGATAAAGCAAGTATCGTGCATGGCTGTACAGTCAATGTGGCACCGGATCAGTTACCAGCCAAATGGTCATTTCTATTTTGTTTCAGAGGAGGTGACATCTCAAGACACCATTAATTAAAACTTCACCTGATTTATGATAATCTACCTCCATCCTTTTTGTCTTCCTTCCCCATCCCTGGCATGTTGACAATTAGTTAAACCATGCTGGAGAGGAGACGCTGCCACTCATTAATTTTTCCTCACATCGATGGAGACCTTTGACTAGTGGGGCATGTTAAAAAATTCTTTAAAAGACTCCAGATGCAGCATTCCATCTGTCCCCAAAGCACTGGGATTTCCATCAGTTGCGTTTTCTGTCCCCTGTGCACCAGAAGACGGAGGATGGACTGACAGTCTTGTAAGGCAGTCTTTTCTTTCTGAGTACATACAGCTTGTAATGTTCTTTTCTTTTCCTCTTTTGTAAAATAATGGAACCTCAATTTGGCTCCCAAGAGCCAAGTTCTGTTCTGCTGCCATTTCTAATCCTGTGTCTCTTTAGTTGGATTTCGTCTGTCACCTGACAGCATTTGGATGGCCCCTGTGAGCAGAAAGGCATTGTGTTATAGGTGTTTGAGCATCAGTGCTGACATCCAAAGTTTACTTTTCCTCCCAAAGGATTTCAGGTCAAATCAGCAAGTGTTTACCCAGCAGTGCTGAGCTCAATGGTGAGGAGGTACAGAAAGAGAACTCCAGAGTATTCCTGCCTTCCTTGGAAATACACCTTGATCTTGAAAATTGGTCCTTGAAACAAGGTATTTGATAATTCAGGGTTAGTCATGTGCTATGTAAACCACAAGACTTCAGAGAAGGGTAATTCCCAGAGACAAAGTCCACTGAGGAGGAAGACTTAGTTATATCAAGAATGAACTTGGAAACCACGAACAACTCTAAAAGATTGTCAGCTAATCTTTTCTCTAACTCTGAACTACTTGGAAAGGTGATATTTCTCATGTGACTTGCACGTATCTTTTGGTTAAAGGGTAGCTAGACATGACCTAATCTCATGTGTGAAGTGACAAAGGAAATTACCAGAGCTGAAGAAACCATCACAATACTTTGTGTCTGATGAGCATATTTTTCCTCCAGATGCAAATGTCTTTAAGTGAACATTTATTGAGTAGGTCTCCTTTAGCTCTTTTATGTGTAGAAGATAATCAAATGATGTTCCCATTTTATGGATGGAGCTGTATTCATATGAGGTGACCCAGTGCTCCTAAACCACGTCTCCCTCTCCCCCTCTTCCTCCTCCCTCTGCTCCTCCTCTTTCTCCTCCTCCTCCTCATTTATAATGTGTATGGGTAGGGCTCACCTTATTTTCTCTTCTTTTAGGCAGTCAAAACCCAGGGGATTGTGTCACCCACTTTTAGGTTGAGTCTTCCCACATCAATTAAGGCAATCAAGACAATCCTCCACCTACATACCACAGGCCAATCTGAGCAATACAATTCCTCTTTGAGACTTTTTTCCTGGATGATTCTAGATTGTGTGGAGTTGATAATTAAACCTATCACAGTGAGTGTGTGTGCACGGAAGCCAGAAGGGGACTCAGATATCCTGTTCTATCCTCTGCCTTATTTCCTCGAGAAAGCGTCTCTCACCAAACCCGAGCTAGGCCAGTAGCCAGCAAGCCCCAGTGAACTTCCTGTCTTTTCCCTCTGCAGACTGTGGTTACAGGACAGGAAGCTTTTTATATAGGTACTAGGGATTCAAACTCAGGTCTTCAAGTTTGCATAGCAAGTACTCATCCACCGAGCCACCGTTCCAGCCCCCAGACTTCTCACTATTGTTGTCAAGTTCAGACAGTCTTACAAGGAATTTACTAAACAAGACAGAAGAAATATTTGTTACCCAGAGTCAAGAGAGTAAGATTAATATTTAAACATGGAACTTGTTGTCTGTTGTTACAGGACATTAATTTGTTCTGTGTAGAAAATTTAGAAAATTCAAACATGTTTAAGGAAAACGAGAGCCATCCGTAATCCCACAGGCCAGATCCTTATGAAATTTAATAATCCCACAGGCCAGATCCTTATGAAATTTAACGAACCTTCTCCATTATACCTATGAGTGTGAGAGTTTGGGTCACTGCGTGATTTTTCTGTAAGAAGTCCCCTTACCCCTGCCTGCTTAATCTCATTTAGATGTATAGAGTGAACAAGCAGGAGAAACATTTTTGTTGTGCTAAGATTGAGACCTTGGAATTATTTCCACAGCATAAAATAGCCTGTCCTAATTAGTTCAAGTATTTTCCTGTCAGAAATGTGTAATGCTCTTTAAAAAAATATATTTTTTTGAGATGGGGGTCTTTCTGCAGCTCCAGGTAGCCAGGAATACACTGCATAGAGCAGGCTAGCCTTGATCTCAGGGTTCCATTCTCTCCACCTCCTGAGTGCTAGGATTAACAGCATGCATCTGACACTGGGCTCTGATATATGTAATACTCTTTTGAGAAACTGGTTTCAAATGATTACAATAATTTTCCTGACAGGAAAATTGCTATGGTCTTGATAAATGATCCAAAGGCCCATGTGTTAAGGGTTTGGTTATCAGCCTATGGTGCTATTGGAAGGCTGTGGGA
This sequence comes from Eospalax fontanierii, assembly GCA_035773235.1. Lineage (NCBI taxonomy): Eukaryota > Metazoa > Chordata > Mammalia > Rodentia > Spalacidae > Eospalax > Eospalax fontanierii. The sequence continues at coordinate 10,731,476 of CM069547.1, forward strand.
CCTGTAAGAGACAGGCCTTTCAGAAGGAAGTTAAGTCATTGGAGGCGTGCCCTTGATGAGGATACTTAGATTACAGTTCCTTTGTCCTCTTCCTCTTTGCTTCTCAGTCACCAGGAAGTGAGTGGCCTCTTTTGTCATAGGCACCCATCAGGATATGCTGTGCTGCCTCACAAAAGAGCAAAGTAACCCTGGACTGATATCTCTAAAGCTGTGAGCCAAAACAAACCTTTCCTTCTTCTAGGCTGATTATGTTTGTTATAGCAAGAGAGAACTGGCTAAAAGACATGTATGTTTTACTTAGTCATTTCTATATCTGTAGACATTTATCTCTTTCACACATTATTTTCTTTTAAAAATAGTAGAGTAGTGAAGAGTCTCAAGTGTCTGATGTGTTCTCATGAGGCACTTTTTCAGAAATGAAGTTGCTAAGTCAGGAAATAGGGTGTTTTCAAGGCTGTGGGTATGAATGAACAAACTTTCTACAGAGACACTGTGGGTGTGAGCTTCACATGACATGAGGCTGTACACTTCAGTGTGCTGTTGTCACACCAGGTCTTCAGTGTTTCAATATATATCTTTTCCTGTTTTCAAGGGAAAAAAAAGCCATTTATTTGAATAATAATAAAGGAGAAGTTCCTTTATGTGTACTTTTGTCTTTTTGTCTGGCTTGTGAGGATATAGATCATGACCTACCTATTTGGGGGTATTTTCTCATTTTGTTATTGATTGGTAAGTATTCTAACATTTAAGGTTCTTGTTGACTTAAATATTTGGTGTGTGTGTGTGTCTGTGTGGAACCCCTGGCCTCATGAATGGTAAGCGTGTGCTCTTGTGAGTTACATTCCCAGAAAATATTTTGATTTTGAAAAATTTACTTTAGTTTTGATATGTGTGTCTATTTGTGTGTGGGTATGTGCGGCGAACACCTCTGGCCAGCAGAGGAAGAAAGCACGCGATCATGAGGAGTCTTCCAGTATCACACTTTATTGGAGAGCTCTTGGTTAACAGATGGGCGATGATGGCGAGAGGCGGGGAGCAAGGCACCTACGGCTGTTTACAAAGCCTGGAAGGAGACGGGGCACCTATTGATTGGCTGCAAGTAGCTAACCACAGGTGGACGCCACGGGATAGGCTCAGGACAGGTCATGTGGCGCTCATGTGCAGTAGCAAGATCCAGGTTGGCGCCAAAGCACTACCTAATTAGGAGTTGTTACCACAATGCTGCCAGGAAGCCAGCGCCATCTCGTAATGGCGTTTATGACCGCTCCCTGCAGGTATGTGCATGTAAGTTCAGGGGCCTGAAAGGGCCGGAAGAGGGCCTCAGATCCCCTAGAGCTGGAGTTCTGAGCCACCTGACATGGGTATAGGGAACCAAGCTTTAACTGGGCATCTTGTATTTGCTACATCTGACAGCTATGCTGGTAGTGAATGAAAGTGTGGCAGGTTCTGGGTGAGCCATAGCTCTGGGTTCCAGTCCCATGGACAGGGCAAGGTTACAGGGACACGAGAGTTGGGCTCTAGAGGGAAGGACCCAGAACAGGATCCCGGTGGCCAGCTCCAAGGGCTGAATGCCCAGAGACGGTGTGAGCAATATTGGGTTAGAGTGCAAAGTGACTTCACACGTGTGGCTGGTACTGTGGAATTCTTCTCAGTGTGGTAACTGGTAAATTTATTTACCTTTGGAGATGCAAAACAATCCTTTGGACCACGCACTAATCAAAAGAGGATTTCAGAATTGGTTTATCATCTGTGGGTGGGTGTTTGAGTATATTGTGTGTAGTTGCTTTTTAGAATTCTTTCTACTCTTGCTCACTTTTTTTCCCATTATATACTGTATGCCTATGAGCTCTATGCTTATAAATCCAGGCCTCAGGCTCCCTAACTCCACCGTCTGCATTTAGTTGCTCTGTGATAACAGGTGTGTTCAGCATCCTTATTTAAAGTCTGGGTTCCCTAGAGGGCCACTGCTTTTGTTTTCGGGAACTGCACAGCTTCATCTTTTTTGAATGTTCCGTGAATGGTGAGGTTTGTGTTAATCCACTGCAGAAGGCCAGAGACTTTGCCTTGGATGCATTCTCTGGCACTCAGCTCCAAGGCTGGTGAGTTGCTGGTATGTGTTCTTCTATAAATGCTTAATAGATTAAGTAATTCATTATGGGAGGTGGGCCTTATTGGGAGCTCAGCTTCTGTTAGCAATGCAGATGCTGAATGTGCAGTGTACACAATGAATGCCTGAACTTTTACATGTATAGGGATCTCACCTTCTGTGAAGCATTAATTGGCAAATAAATATGAAGCATGATGTAGGTGCCAGGCACTGGGCTGGGTCCTGGGATACAAAGATAGATAGCTCCTGTCTTCAAGCAGTTTGTAGTCAAATGCAGAGAGATCTATATCTCTGAGTTACAGTGGTACTCTGTCATGATGGGAGAGTGGGTAACTTAGAGGGTGGCAGGAGACTATACTGGGCAGAAACACAGGCGTATCTTTGGCAGAAGAATTACTACTTAGCATTCTTCAAACTGATACTCCTGAAATCCATGTTTTAATATATAGTCCATTTAGATATAGAGGAAAGGTTCTGTATTGAGAAAAAACTGTATACCTTTTCTTCTTGTTTAAAATGAATGATTTATGATAAGACAGACACTAATATACAGGAACACCTTGATCTTGAGAGAACTGGAATTTTTTAAACCAGTTGATTTTGGGGGAGGCATATTAAAGCAATTGAAATTTATAGTATAATATCACCTAGCTCTCTGCTCCTCTCCATTCTGGAGACATCTTCCCATGCAGTACCAGCTGCAACACCGAGTCCTGATGGTGAAGGTCAGAGTGAATGGATTTGGCTGCATTGGATGCCTGGTCTCCAGAGCTGCCTTCAGTTCTGGCTAAGTGGGTATTGTTCCCATCTACAGCCCTTTCATTGCCTTCAACTACGTGGTCTACTTGATCCAGTATGATTCCACTCTCAGCAAGTTCCACTGCACAGTCAAGGTGGAGAACAGGAAGCTTGTCGTCACTGGGCAGTCCATCTTCATTCATCTTCCAGGAGTGAGATCCTGACAATATCAATTGCAGTGATTCTGGTGCTTAGTGTGTTACAATGTCTACTGGTGTCTTTACTACCAGAGAAAAGGCTAGGGCCCATTTGAAGGTGGAGGGGAGGGCGGGACAAAATGGTCATCACCTCTGTCTCTTACCCTGACGCCCTCTTGTTTGCGATAGTCGTGAACCATGAGAAGTACAGCAACTCGAGATCGCCAGCAATGCCTTCTGCACCAGCTACTTAGCATCCCCTGGCCAAGGTCACCACCACCTAGAAAAGTGTGGATGGCCCCTCTGGGAAACTGTGGTGTGCTGTCTTTGGGGATGTCCAAAATATCATCCCTGGTCCCACTGCTGCTGCCACGTCTGTGGGCAAGGTCATCCCATCGCAGAGCTAAGCAGGAAGCTCACTGCTACGGGCCTTCCGCCCTTCTGCCGCCAAAGTGCCCGTCATGGATGTAACCTGCCCCCAGTGAAAGTTGCCAAATATGTTGACATCATCAAATAAGCAGACGTCAGGGCATCCTGAAGAGCACACTGAGGACCGGGTTGTCTCCCATGACTTTAAGAGCAACACCCACTCTTCTGCCTTTGACGCCAGGGCTGGCATTACCGTCAACAACCACTTTGTCAAGCTCATTTCCTGCTGTGACAACGAGTTGGCTATAGTAACAGGGTGGGGGACCCCACGGTCCACATGGCCACAAAGTGTAGGGAGCCCTGAATCACTCACCACAGCAAAATGTGAGAGGAAGAGAGAGGCTGTCAACTGCTGGGCGAGTTTCTGCCACAGCTCAACCCCCAATACTGAGCATCTCTCTTCATGGTTTTCCCCAGAAGGAGGGGAGGGGTTTAGGAAGCCCCACTGTCTCATGTATCATCAGTGAAGTTTATTGCACCTAGCCACTGAGAGAGAGAGAGAGAGAGAGAGAGAGAGAGAGAGAGAGAGACACCCAGGACTCCTAGAAATACTACCCTACCAAGTGTTCTGTTATCTATGGGATTATTCTAGTGTCAACTAGCTCTTTAGGCCACGGTTTCAAAAACAGCCTTTGGATTGCTTGGAATAACCTCTCTTATCTAGGGCAAGAATGCTTGCTGTAAGAGACAGAACAGCGAGACTGTAGACTAGTTCCATTTGCAACGCTGTTTACTTTAACTTTCATGATTAATTTGCAGTTACCTGCTACATATTGACTTGCCTACAGGGATGTGAGTTAACTGGGACCCTTCATTTCATTTATTTTGTTGAGATATTAGCAACCATGCATGTAAGTCTCCCTGGCAGGTGCTCTAGCACTCTGCTCTTTAATCTGACTCTCAGAGTAGAAAGTCCAAAGACAATCTGAAGGGAAGCTGGTAAGGGGCCCCAGGCAGTCAGTCTTAGAGCCAGAACTTGAAAGTTAAATTTCACCCGGACAAAGAAATGTGGAGAAGAAGAGAGAAACATTTTGGAGCAGAGAATAATGGTACATGAAGAGGCATGAAGGCTGGAAGAGCCAGGGCACGTTTGGAATCAGTCCAGGGTTTGCAGATCAACATGATTAGATTAAGAAATGCCAAGTGTGTGTGGTGGGCCTGGAAACATAGCTCAGTGGTTAGGAGAAAACACTGCTCTTGCAGCACTCACACTGGGTGACCCACAACTGCTTCTGACTCCCACCCCAGAGCATCTGACGCCTTTTGTCTCCATGGGTAGCCACTCACATAGTGCATATATAGGCATATACACACATAACCATAATTAAAAATAAAATGAAAAAAAAAAAGAAACGAAATGTCTGGATGGGGGGAACTAGAGAGTTGACTCAGTGGTTAAGAGCATGCATTTTCTTGCAGAGGACATGAGTTCAATTCCCAGCACCCACACTGGGCACTCAAAATCACCTGTAACTCTAGCTCCAAGCGATCTGCCATCCTCTCTTGGATTCCTCAGCATCTGCACTTGTACACAACACACACACACACACACACACACACACACACACACACACAGACACACTTCAAATAATACAATGTAACTTTAGGAATGCCTAGGAAAAAGCCAGGCATGGTGGCACACACTTCTAATCTCTGCACTTGGGAGATAGAGACAGAAGAGTTCAACGTCATCATTGTTGGAGGCTAGCCTGGTCTTCATAACATCTTGTTTCCAAACAAAACAGAAATGCCTAAAATATTAGGGTGGCCCATCTTTGGGTGTATCTGTGAGTGTGTTTCCAAGGAGGACTGACAAGTAGGAACTTGGGTGCATTTATGAGGGTGTTTCCAGGGAGGACTGAGAGGTAGGAACACCCGCCCTAAATATGAGTAACACCATACTATGGCCTGGGGCCTACAACTGAATACAAAGTGGAAAAAGAGAAAGTGGGACACATGCTAGTGTGTCCTCCTCTCTGCTTCCTGAGAAAGCAGCCTCAGGAGCCACCTGGGCTGCGGCGTCCTCCTTCTCACAATGCACTAACCCTTCAATATAGGAGCCAAAAAAAACTCCTTTCTCTGAAGTTGCTTTACATCACATGTTTGGTTTCAGGAGGAGAAAACTAATGGATTCACAGAGATCATCCAGGGCTGAGCACAGTTGAATGGCAAGAGATGAAGCCAGCCAGCTAGACCAGAGCTAGAACATGACAGGCCAACAGAGGAGCTTCTCTCTTCAGTGTGGGCAGCAGGGAACGAGGCATCAAAAACCACCCAAGGGCTGGGAGGTAGCTCACCTAGTGAAGTGTTTGCCATGCAATCACAGCAATCACAGCACCTGAGTTTCACCCCAGCACCCACGTTTAGAAAGCCAGGCCTGGTGGTGTACGTTTATAATCCTAGCACATGGGAGGCAAAGATAGACAAATCCTTGGACTTGCTGGCTAGTCAGGCTGGGCAAATTGGCAAGCCCCAGTCCCAGTGCAAGAGACCCTGTCTCAAAAAATAAGGTGGACAGCTCCTGAGGGACCATCTCCAAGGTGGACCTCTGGCGTCCACTCCGGTACCACAGCAGGATCTCGAGGCAGCAGCACGTACCCCAGTCCTGGTATTGTTTAATGCTACTAGGAAATACCAGTTTCAACGAAGATTGTCCTTCATGAAACAATACACGTTCCTAGTTCATGAAGTCTCTGGTTTTGACAGTACTTGGGATGGCACCCACGGCCTTATCCATGCTAAAGAAGTGCTCTATCACTGGGTTACATTCCCAGTTCAGGTCTCAAGTCTTGAGCATAATCTTTTTAATATTTTGAAAGATGAAATGAGAGCGCCGAATAAGGCACATGGCACCATTTGCAGTACATTGGTTGCAGAATCTTCCATGTGTTTAAGTTACTAGCTAAATTAGCAACTTTCTCATGGAATAACGATTTTTACTTGAAAGCAAAACTGATTGTTTCTTTCCAAAGGTTGGTGTAGCAAATTACCACAGTCTGTGTCCTAAAAAACAGAAATGTGTCCTTTCCACTTTTGGAGCCTGGAAGCCCAAAGCCATGTGTTGGCAGGACTGTGTTTTCTCTTTTAAGGTTCAGGGGGAGAATCTGTCCCTTGCTTCTATGAGATGGACATGTGCTAGTGGTCTTTGACGGGTGGTAGCAACGCTCCGGTCCTTGCCTTTGTCTTTGCATGGTATTTTCTTTCTTCCTCCCCTGATGTCTTCCAGGCCTCCCTCTGCTTCTCTCTTATAAGGGAGTTATTATTGGATGCAAGGTTATCCAGAATAAGACTATCATTTTTTGGTCCTTAATCACTTTTTTCCCCTGTAAACAGAAATATTCACAGGTCTGGGGTGAATATATCTTTGGGAGGTGATATGATAGTGGTATGCTTTTTCTATTTGTAACAATGACTGACAGATAAAATACAGTTATTCAGACTTGGGTAATTTCCAAACAGCTTCTTGGAAGTGAACAAAGAGGCCCTATTAGTTCAAGGAAAACAACTGACATTTTTGTTACCAATTAAACAATTCCAGCTTTCAAATAAAAAGTAGAATTCTGGGAAAACTTGTGTTTACTATCATAAACTTGACAGATTCTCAATACTTGAAGACTTTTCTGTTGAGATTGTTGGTGATATGGATGTATGGGATTTAAAAAATATATATTCTGCAATGTATATGTCAACATCAGGAAGTCCTGCACAACTCAGTGAATCAATATTTTCTAAATGGTTTAGTGTTCAATACTATAAAATCATAAGTAGGTAAAAATCCATTCAAAGTGTAAAATAAATCAATGGATTTTAATGTAATAAGGTATGAAAAGTTTACTGATAAGGTTTCAAATTCCATATTGTAACTTGGTTTTCAGAAGCTGTCACTTTTTTTAGGTTTGGTTAATATGAAAAAGGGTGTCTCCGATGATCTATAATAGCTACCGAGAGTCTCCATATGATATCTGTGTGGCTGAACTTCCTTCTTCTACTTCAGCCAGGACAACAATAACAAGAAAACAAAGACAGACCAAAACAAAGTGGTAACAATAATCATATCACAAGAGACTGAATGTAGAAAAGGTAGGAGAGAATCGGCTACTTCTGTTCAACCAAATAGTAAAGAAATCCGCCCGTTCCAAAACATTGCCACTGTTGTTAGTTTTTCATTGTGGGAGATATAGTTGTTTTCTATAAAATGTGTCTTAATGATAATGAGGAAAATGTTTGATGTTTAATGATGTAATAAATATCAGAAATGTCATCAGTTTAATTTATATAACAAAATTCAATTACAGGTATGTTACTGGTAAATCTAATTATAGTGGCAAAATCTGTAAACCACTGGATAAAGCTCTACGGGTTCTTAATAGTTTTTAGTATGTAAAAGAGCCCTGAAACTGGTATGTTTGAGAACACAGAGCACAGACAGAGCTGTAGGAGGTTGAGGCCATGGAATCTGCTGTACTCTGGATGGAGGGATAGCTTCCAAATACATATATAGTGGGCACAGGAATGGGAGGCGAAACCAGAATGGTGTGTTTGGAGAACATCAAGTAGACCAGTGTTCTAGTTAGCTTTAACTTGACACAGCCTAGAATCACCCAAGAAGGGACTCTCAACTAAGGGATTTCTGAGATCAGTTTGGTCTGTGGGCATGACTGTTGGAGATTATTTTGACTGTTAGTTTATGCAGGAGGGCCCAGCCCACTGTGGGCAGCACCATTCCCTAGACTGATGGTCCTCAGCTGTATAAGAAAGCCAGCCAAGCATGAGCTTGTGAGTGAGCCAGTGAAGCACGTTCCTCCATGGTTTCTGCTTCAAGTTCCTGCCTTTACTTCCCTCGATGACAGACTGTGACCTGGAAGTGTCAGCCAAGTAAACCGTTTCCTTCCCTAAGCTGCTCTGGGTCGTGGTGTTTTATCCTAGCCACAGAAAGGCCACTAGAACAGAGGTGGGGCAGGACCAAATGATGACTGTCTTGAATAGTAGGAACTCAAAGTTACACCATAGGGTGGAACCAGGCTGTGAACTGGACATACAGGGTTCCTGCTGAGGTGGGAGAAAAGCTGTGACAGCTTTGCAGGTGGCAGTTTCCAAGCTGGTAGGATGCGCCACGTGCAGAAGTTGAGGCTGCACCATGGTCTTAGGCATGACAGACCCAAGTCAGTGGAGAAAAGCTAAGAACATGAATGAACACCTGGGTGACAGAGAAACCATGAGACCAAGATCAAGTCATGGGACATCTGAAGCTGTCCTTCCAGTCTTCAGCCTAGGAAGAAGAATTCCTTCAATTCCCCTGGCTTCCAGTCATTTTTAATTCTACAGATAAAGTTTGTCAGATTTACATGGATTGGCCAGCTTCTCTGATGCAACAAAATTCTTTTTTTTTTTTTTTAAAGACAGGGTTGTTTCATGTAGTCCAGGCTGGCCTCAAACTTACTATATAGTGAAGGATGACTGAATTTCTGGTTTCTCCGACCTCCTCTTCCCGAGTGCTGGGATTACAGGTTTGCACCACCTCACCCTGTTTATAGGACAAGACTCTCAGTCTTCAAAACAATTAGTACTTTTATATCGAAGCAGCATTTTTGTCAGAATTCAGAGAGTATGTTCCTGCAGAATGGAGGAGCCAGGTGTGTTAGTAAAAAATGCAGACCAGGGTCAGTGAGAGGGCTCCATGGGTAAAACACTTGCCTCCAAGGCTGACAGCCTGAGTTCAAGCTCTGGAAGCCATGTGATAGGAGAGAACTGACTCTTACAAGATAGCCCCTACCCTCCACACACGCACTGCGGCATACATGAGAACCTTCTCCCCCCTCCTCAAAAATAAATAAATAAATAAATAATGAATGAATGAATGTAAAAAGAATGTACATTGAGGGAAGAGAAAAAAGTTAACTGTTCTCAGAAAAATGGAGGTGCATGGCTTGGATGAGGGATGTCATCACCAAGCAGAGCGGGAGGAGGTGTGACTCAGGATCAGACAGCATGTGCTGTCCTGTGCTCACTGCTTCTTCCTCACTGGCTGTGTGACCCCTTACCCACCGACCTGAGTAAGTCTGCTCCATGTGGAACCATCCCTTCCCTTGAGACCCCCCACTCCTCGGGCCGTTTCTTCTTCCTGGTTCTTTTTCATTTTTGTTTTCTTGAGAAATGGTCTCTCAGATTAGCCTTGAATTTCCTATGTAGCTAAGGATGGCCTTGAATCCCTGATCCTCACTCTGGGATTGCAGGCATGCGCCCGCACACCCAGATCTCTCCTAGTTCTCTTGACCCCTCTCAGAATGATGCTCTGCTTCTTTTTAAATTTTGTCCTGTATTTTCTTTATCATTTGGTCTTTTCCTGAGTGACCTCAGGCACTTAGTGGTTTTACTGAACTAGAAAATAAAGTTCCTGAGGATTGAGAATTTCATAGTTGTATTCCCAGCCTCTAGAAAAGTAACATGTCGCATATGTTCAGTGTCTTAGAAAATTTTCAGCGAATGAATTGTTATAGAAAAACTGTATGTATAACCTTAGTTAAATTTGGCTGTCTAGGTCCAGTTTACCACAGCATATACACATAAACTTGACTCTAGATAAAAGACTTATAGATGCAGATGGGTGAAACCATTCTAGAAAGCACTTTGGCAAAACTTAGTTAAGGTAAGAATACATACACTCTGTGACTCAACACTTGCTTGTTTGAGTATACCGCTCCGAAAAAAACAATTCACATGGGTCCACGAGAGAATGGAAATAGGATGTTCATTCCCACATTATTCCTGGTAAAGGGAGTTGGGAGCCATTTTAATGTCCTTTGTTTGCACATGTCAAGTGAGATGTGCTGGCTACACAAAGCAGATCCTAGGGGGAAGATGGAAGCAAATATGTAAACACAGCAGCTTATCTCAACCTTGAAAACATTGTGCTGTGAAATGAGGTTAAAAAAACCCAATGATCTCTTTGCATAATGTCACTTATGTAAATTAAAAACCTGCACTGAGCTGCAGAAAAAAATTGGTCATACAGGTGGCTACATATATGCAAATTCAGAAAGATTTGTAATTAAGGTTATTTTATCTCCTTGGGTTCATGTTATACTTCAAGGGGAAAAATGCAAAAGTATGCACAGAGATGATATGCGCGATGGAAGAATAATGACCGAAATAAAAAGATAGACATCGAACGCATTAGAGACATGTGGTAGGATGAGCAGGGATAGGAACAAATGAATGAATGAACAAATGAATTTACTTTAAAAATTGAAAATGGGACTTTGCATAAGTTAAGGATGATAATGTGCCCAGAGCTAAAAAGTCTGAGGTTTCATCTATATGCTTTACCTACTTTTTTATGAGTTTAACTAACTATGAAGATATCTACACTTGTGACATCAAATGATACAAATATATCATGGTTTCCAAAATATTATTTATAGCCTCAGCTCTTCCTAAACTTCATATCCCCTTACGTTTGAGGTGCCTCCTACCTGGATGCTTGCACTTTTTGAACACTAGATAAACAATCAATGCGATCTTCCTTCAGAGACTGTCTTTGCTGAGCTTGAAGTCCTAGTGGCCACACCAGTCATGCCCTCAACACATCCTTTCAAGTGGTGCAGCATCTTGGATGGTGTTCTAGTTTGCTTTCAATTGTTCTGACAAAGTACTCTGACTAATACCAACTTGGGGAGGAAATGGTTTATTTTGCTTACATCTCCCGGATCACAGTTCATCACTGAGGGAGCCCAAGGTGGGAACGCAGGGCAGAAACCTGGAGGCAGGAGCTGAAGCATGGGCCATGGAGGAATGCTGCTTGCTGGTTTCCCTAGCCTGTGCTCAACCTGCTTTCTTATACAATACCCAGTGGGCTGGGCCCTCCACATCAAAAAAAATGCCCCATAGACATGGCCACAGGCCAGTCCAATGGAGGCAGTTCTCCAATAGAGGCTCCCTCTACCCAGGTGTATCAAGTTGAAAGTTAAAGCTGTCCAGCACAGACGGGCAGCAGCTTTATAACCTGAAACCATATCAGAAATAAAACACTTCAGGCCGTAACCCAGGCTTCCTAAATCCCAACTTTTTTTTTAACAGATTTGAGGTCATTCCTTTACACCTTAAGACTTCAGAAACACTGTTCTGTTTCTTAGTTTACTGTATTAACCACAACTAGATTATTGTCTTAAAACAAGTAGGGGCCCTTTCTGTAGTACCTAAGTGGAGTTAAAGACGCACTCAGTCCAGGCTTTGTATGCAGGGTCTGTTAGATGAAGAGCAAGGTATCCAGACTTCTAGTGTCTCCTTGAGCGAGTGACCTTGAAGAGGCTAACCCTCGCTACGCATTTCAATAGCACTCTGTATTAACAAAGCACTTCTCCATAAATTTACTAGCTATTCTCTTTCAAACTCTTTGCATCATCTTTCCAAGCAATAACTCTTGGGGGATTTCTTTTGGTAGAACATAAGTGGTTGATAAATCGTAAATAAATGAGTTGAAAAGGTAACACAGCAGAAGTGTTTCTATTTGCCTCCATCCTTCCTCTATGCATCACTTAGGGGAGAAACCAAGTGCTTGCAGACCTGATCTTGTATTTAGAACATCATTCTAAACAGAACAAGAGAACAACTTAATATTCCATTATATAAACCATTAGTTTAATAACTTTAGGTAGGTCTGATGAGGTGATCTGTCAATCCAATGACATTAGCTGAAGTCCAATGTCAACAAAATTAAGTGAATGCCTTTCAACCACTGTACCCACAGCCCTATGGAGCTATGTGTGCAACAGGAATTAAGCATAGTTGGGGGTTAGTTTACAAGCTGTCTCAGCATGAGTTGCTTATAAAATAAAACAACGAGTACAGACTCTTTCTGGTTTTACTCCTGTTTAAATCGATTCTTAAAATAGCTTCTTCCATGCCCAACAAAGAGAGAAAGGTGAATATATAATTTCCCATCCAGAGCCAGAGAGATGGCTCAATATTGGAGCAAAGGTGCCTGCTGCCAAGCCTGATGACCCGAGCTCAATCCCCAGAACCCACATGGCAGAAAGAATGAACTGATTCTTGAAGAGTTGTCCTCTTACCTCTATATGTGCACTGTGGAACATGCACACCCACAAAACACAGGCGCATGCACATACACACACACACACACACACACACACACACACACATGCCATACACAAATAAATGTCAAAAGAGTTTAAAATTCCCTGTTCAGCTGCTCCCGTTTGTCTTCAGGAACTGCTTTAAGCCTCTTCTGTATATCTGTGTCAGATCAGCACCTTTGGCTTCCTGTTAAACTCTCCTTTGCCTGAGCGCCTTCTTGTTCAGAGACAGGCATTAGTTCCACACTAATTCCTACCTACAGCCTTGGGCCAGTGCACACGTAGCCCAAGCTCCCGACTCCCCAGCCACAGAGTAGCAGGACAGCCTGGGTAGGCACCTGGAGCAGCTGGATTCCACCCTCTCCCATATCTTTTCTTGAATGCCTTGATCAAGCTTCTTAAATTCTCTTCAGGTAGTTAAGACACATGGGGTATACAGATCTATGGTTTTATAGTCTGTCAGCTTCAGAGATGATAATACTCTTTTAAAAAATATTTTATTTATTATTTTTATTTTATGTGCATGAGTGTATTGCCCGCATGTGTGCAAGTGCATCTATGTTGTGCAATGCCCGTGGAGTCAGAAGAAAGCATCTGATTCCCCTAGAACTGGAGTTACAGACGGTTGTTAACCACCATGTTGGTGCTGGGAATCGAACCCGGGTTCTCCGTAAGAGCAGCTGGTGATCCTGTGGATGGTAATATTCTTCAAAGTAAAGCTTATTTGACCTCCAGAATAAGAAATTTTGCATCAAGATGAAATGAAGCTATGACTCAGACCAATGAAACAGCTAGGTTTTAACCATTAAAAAGGTCTGGGATACCAGTGCAAAGTGAGCTCCAGGAGCTGAAACTAGAGTGTGTATGGATAAGCAAGGGAGGGGATCAGAAAGACAGGTCTGTGGTGTGCAGTGCACAGCAGCATCCAAAAACTTGCTGACCCCAACAGAATTTCCCAAGTGCCTTGCCAGCACCCACAGGGAAAGCAATTATTTTAAGAAAATCTATTTGAGGCTAACATTTTCATTATCCTTTTAACGGTGCCGCTCTAACAATCCAGTTACGGTTGGTTTTAGGAAGTAAGAAATGCTCTTTTTGCCAATAGAATTAAGGCATTTTGGAGAGGCGGATGGTATTAGTTCAGCTTGCTGAGGCTTTTTTCTCACCATGTCTAGAAAAGAACATTTCTGCAAGTGGAATTTGGTGCAGTAGCCAAGCCCGATAGGGGCGTACACAGCCAAGGAATTGTAGTGGTCTACCAGAAAAATATAAAATCAAATGAATGAAACACCAGTGCAAAATGGATCTCTCTTTGGCTTCAGACGACCATGTTTTACATCAGTGGAGAATAAGTGGAAAATTACTGTGCTTTCCAAAGAACAAAAGAAGAGATAACTTTTGGGAAACTAAACGAAGTTTCTCTCTATGCACTAAGTCAGTTGCTCTCAAACTGGGTGACACCTCTTTTTGCCCAGGCCAACTGCCTGTGCCTGACCTAAATTTGAAGGAACTTTTAAGCTTAGCTAATGATGAAAGTCATTTGGAGAGGATACTGAAGAAGATGGAAGAGGTTAGAGGCTTGCCCTGTGTCTTTTAATCATCTGAAGTCCAAAGTGAACCCATAAGTACTCCTGTAACGATGTGGGTTACTGATGGCAAGTTTTCTTTGGGAGTTTTGCTATTCACCTGCAGTTGACAGGCTGAGCAGTCAGAAAGTCTAGCCCCATGTGAATGCTTCTGTTTTACACCAGCAAGGGCAGCAATGAGCAAACTAGAGAGGCGAGAGGAACTGGGAAAAGTATATTACCCTAAATTTTAAAAACATGTTTTTATTAGCATGCTTTCCTTATATCTAGTAATGGGTCTCGGAATATTTTCATACATGTACATAACATATTTCAGTCAAATCATCCCACTGCTCTTTTGTCCCCTTCTGTCCCCACTAATCAGCTTCCTCTTCTGAACTCTTTCACCTTCTGCTTTCATTCTTTTGTGTGTGTCTGATGAGTGTCATTAGGGTGTTGGCGGGAGTATGGGCACCTTCCCAGGGAGGAGTGGGGCCCCAGGAGCCACACTGCTCTTACGAACTTGTGCTTATGAATCTGTTCTAATTTGAGAATGAAGGGGGGCTCAGTTTTGTTTTATTCAGATAAAGATGAGCACATCGCAAGATGCAGAGAGGCCATCCACTGTCGGGATTATGACTTCGAGATGATTCCCAGGCTCTAGTTTCCATACAATTGTGTTTGAAAGCATAATCTATCTCCTTTTTGGAAGATACTTTGTCAAGGAACTCTGGCTGATTCTTTAATGTTTCTTGGTATGACCTTGGGCTACTCTTTGTTGTTGTTTTTTTTTTGAGACAGGGTCTCCCTGTAGCCCCAACTGGCTTAGAACTCACTATGTAGTCCAAGCTGGCCTCAGTCTCACAAAAGTCTGCCTGTTTCTGCCTCCTAAGTGTTGGGTACCGAGTCCTTTTGACTTAGATGTTTCAGTCCTAAGCTAGAGATGCAGTAAATGATGCCTGTCATGTTCAAGCTTTTATGTCCTACAGCTACAAGCTTTTATGTATGGGTGAGGTACAGAGTTAATTTGTTGATAGACATTCATGTATAACTAGGGAGCTCATAGGCCCACACAGTAAAAGTGGCCATGCAGGCCACGCATTTTGATGTTTATTTACTAATATAGGCATCCATGTATATATGGTCTGGGTATTCCACTCTCGTGGCATCCTCCTAGGAGGATGCTTCCTATGACTCTGCTTCCTCCTCTGAACATGTATGTTGTACCCCTCTCCTCCCCCTCACAGCCACATTCAGAAGCACTTGACCTTCACACAGTATTCCTGTGCCTCTTCTGTCGTCCATCCTCAATCCATTTCCCACCTCCAAGAAGACTGGCAAGGTCCTTGTCAACCTCTGAGATGTCAAGTCCCAGAGACTCTCAGTCCTGTGTCCTTTCTTGAGTTCTCATCATTTCACGCTGCTGGCGAGTCCCTTTCTCTGACATTGTCTCTTTCCCCTGTAAGAGGCCCTTCTTTCGTGGTTTGCCTTTTTCCTCACAAATTGCTGCTTCTTAGTTTCTTTTAAGGGCGTCTCTTCCCTTTAAGTCCACATGCTGCGTCTAGGTGTTTTTGTTGCTGGGCCATACATGCTCCATTTCTGAACCAAAGCTCTTAACACTACACGGATTCTGCAGATTCTTCGATATGTGATGTGATATGTGTCTTTAATCAGGGTCTCTCTATTATGTTTAATTATGGATGATTGATCTGGATGTCTCATAGGTACAAAACTCAACTCACACTCCCCTCTAGTACATTTGTCACCAATATCATTTCCTAAAAATCACACAGTCCTACCATTTACCTGTTGCTCCTGGTAGAAATTTGTGAGTTACTGTGGATTCTTCTTGCTTTTTTTCTGTTCTTCATGTCTGATCAGTCAAGCTCAATTCTGCTGCTTGTCTCCATTCTTATCCTGTTCAGCCTCTGCCCTGACCTAGGCACCTTTGGTAATGGCCATCAGTCTGTTCCTAATCTCTAAGCCTCTCCATGTACATCAGCCCCACTGACATCTATAGATTCTTTCCCTCAAGTTTGATGATGTCATTCTTTGCTCACCATTCTTTACTATCTAGCATTTGATTTGGGGCTATGTATGTATGTGTGTTTCGGGTTGCTATGATTTGAATAAGAAATGTTCCTATAGGCTCATATGGTTAAACACTTGGTCCACAACTGGGGTTGCTGTTTTGGAAGGTTGTGGGAATCTTTAAGAGGTGGAGCCTCACTGGAGGAAGTGGGTCGGTGGGGACAGGATTGAGGTTTATAGCATGGACCTATTTCCTGTCTTGATGAGATGTGATCCAATGAGCAGCTGCCTGCTTCCATGCCATCTCTGCCATGATGGACTGTGTCCCCTCCAACTCTGATCCAAAAATAAATCCCTCCTCTGTTGTCAAGTAACAACAGTAACAAGGAAAGTAACTAATATAGGGCTCAAATCTGCAACTTATTTTGAGATCCCTTAAGAAAGTAAGATCGATGACTAGTTCAGAGATGGAGAGGTATGTGAGAAACTACAGCACTTCCCCTAAATTAGGAGTAGGTCAAAGGCATCCCTGGTACTAACTTCACTTTTAATTAGCTTTTTGCTTGAGCTCAGAATAATGACAAAAGATGTTGGAGAATGACAGACTATATAAACTGAACATACCAATACCTTCGATAGTAGAGGTTTTAAAAAAGAGTTCAAATATGCTTTTTGATGTGCTAATAGTTCACTAATGTGCTACAGAGTGAGATCTCCCTCTGCATTTTTTCCATATATGACAATAAGATGGAAGTAATTTCGAAGCAATTGTCATTTGAGTAGAGAGATTAAAATAAGAAATTATTTTGTCAAACCTAGACTATTAATATTGAATTCAGTAGATATTTAAAAGGAATTAACTGGAGGCCCACCATGAAACACTGCCTGGATCAAATAAGAAACTCTCTTTGGTCTTTTTGTGATCTTGGTAGATAAACAACTTTGAAAGATACCCAAGAAAACCTTTTGTACAAAAATCTTACCCTCTGGGGACTAGTAATATGGTGAGATGCTCGAGTGAGGGTCTCTCTCCTCTCAGTTCTTCAGCCCCTTCTCCCTCTCCTTCCGTCTCTCCCGCCCCATCCGCTCTCTCTCCTGCCCTCTCTCTGTCTCGCCCTTTCTCTTTTTTTAACCCTTTTTCTCTTTTGCAAACAATACAATGCAAGAGATATTTGCAGTATCTAAAAATAAAAAGGACTTATTCCACATTATACACTTTTAGCTGTGATCTGGAACTATTTTGTCACAAGAAATCGGAACCAAGCATATCCTAGTTCCAAGCATAATTTGGCCTTATTTTATTGAATGTGGTTCCAATTTCTCAGAGTGAAATAAGTCCAATTTGTTTCTCATGAATCCAATTCAGAGTGATCTTTGCAAAAGAGTTTGGCAGCACATGGCATGTTGAATGTGCAAGGTTAGGGGTTTGGAGAGGCAAGGATTGGACATCATTGCTTCATTAATAGTTATGAATACCATATGAAGTTGTAAATCTGTTTTTTTTTTAAATCACAGTCTGACTTCAGGTGCCTTTTAATTTTGTGAAAGCTCATTCAGGGGTATAAATCTCATACACCAAAACCAAAACAAACAAAACAAAACAAAAATCCTTCTCCGTATTTTTGATGTCAGCATAAAATATGTTCTGTAGGAGCATTTGAGAAAAATGCTATTAAGCAAGTCTTTTATGAAGTTGCAGACAAAGATATACTTTTACCAAATGTCAAAATTATGTTGTCAGATTTGATATGCAATGCCACAAAAATGAATCTGTTGCATAGATTTCCATGGTAGCCGTTCTCTGTGGGAAGGAGAATATTTGGTAAGGGAAATGGTTTGCAATCAAAGTGTTATTGCTTTGGGGGCAAGGAGAATGCCATTCAAAATGAGGCGGCAGCAGAACACAGTGATAAATTTGTAGTTATGTACAGCACTGTTAATACAGTTATGAGCATTAGAGTAGCAACGAGAGTTTGCATTCTGTAATAAACTGTAGCAGAGGACTTATGGAGCTGCATGGAAGTTTAATGATTTGGCCAAAACAAAACCAAACCAGGACTCATGGTCTTCTGGAAAGTTAACTGGACCTATAGAAACTCGGGGTTGGTTATGAGGTCAATTATTAAAAATGGAAACTACTCTGGCATTTTGGTTGAAACTTCTGGTCCTTAACATCCAGCTCTGGTTATACTTCGTAAAGTAGGACACCTTAAATCCCCAGATATACTCTGGTCAGCACATCTCTTTATTTCCATAACATTGTGCAAAAAGCATAGATTTTGATTTGAGCAGAACCAGGTTTAAATTCCATCTACAACTCACTGTCTGACTGGTGCTGGAACAACTACTAGATCGTTTGAAGCCTCAGTTGTTCCATCTGACTGCTACACTGTCAGTGCGTGTGTATACACATCAGTGTGTGGGTGCCTTCAGAAGCGTTCTCTGGAGCTAGAGTTACAGGAGATTGTGAGTCATCTCACTCGACTGCTGGGAACTAAACTTGGGTCCCCTGCAAGAGCAGCAAAGGTGCTTGACTGCTGAGCCATCTTTCTAGCCCCTAAAAACTTTTCCAATGTTCAATCTCAGATGCTACAGAGAAGTTCTGTGTTTCCACTTTACTGTCCTGATTCCCCTTACCAGGAACCCTTACTAGACCATATTTCAAAACCAGAACTGCAACCACAATAGGACCATGACATTTTATAGACACCTTGTTTAGTGAGGAGACCAGGATCACTAATTAAAATACTCCTGTGTGAAGTACTGACTAACAGCAGTTTAAGAAAGGAAGGGTTTGTTTTATCTTACAGTTTGAAGGGATACAGTCCACTGTGATGGGGAAGGCTAGTGGAAGGAGTGTGAGGCAGCTGGTCACATTGCCTCTGCAGACAGTTAGCAGAGAGTAGGGCTAGGCTGTAAAACCTCAAGGCCTGCCCCTAACGATCAGCTTTCTTCAGTGAGGCTCCACTTTGTAAATATTCAGAATTTTCCAAAACAATACCACCAGGTAGGGACCAAGTGCTGAGATATTTTATATTTAAACTACAATAGATAGTTCAGTTGTATAGTCAAACACTCATCTAGGTGTCCTAGGGAAGGTTTGCAAATGTGATTGACATCAGACACTAGTTGACTTTGAGTATGTGGGTGGTCTTCATCCACTCACTGTAGGCATTAAGAGCAAAAGTGCAGTCTCTCAGAGGACTGTGTCTCAAGTTTCCCCGACTGCTGAACTGCCCTGTAGATTTGGGGTCACCCTGTAATTGCATGAGCCAGTTCTTTGAAATACTTATCTCTTCTTAGCTCTTTCTCTTTTAAAAATTATTTTATATATTGTTTCTATTTTGATGTGTGTGAGTGAATCGCCTGCATGTATGTATCTGACCCTGTGTTGTGCAATGCGTGCAGAGGTCAGAGGAAGGCTCACGTTGAATCCCTGGAACTACAGTTACAGATGGTTGTTAGCCACCATGTAGGTGCTGGGAATCAAACTTGGGTCCTCTGCAAGATCAGCTAGTGCTCTTAGCCACTGAACCATCTCTCCAGCCCCTTTTTCTCTTTATGTGTATATATCTTATTAGTTCTATTCTCTTCCAGAAAGCCCTAACCAACCTCCCATCTGCTTGCTACTCAAGCTATTCCTGCCCTTTCTCAGAGATCTTCCTGTGATCTGGAAGTGAAGAGGTCAAGGCTGGCTCAGCAGCAATCCACCCAGGGCCCACTGTCTACATCAGCATCCCCAGGAAGGAAAACAGAGGGCAGAAGGTCTGAAATGTGCCCCCTCTTGCTGTCTGTCTACGATGCCAACCTTGACGTTCTTTTCCCTTCTATGTCAAGAAGGTTTCAATTTTTCTTTCTTTTCTTTTTTTTTTTTTTTTTTGCAAAAGAAATTGTGCTGCTGATAAACATTAGTTATGGAAAAGGTTTTCTTTCAAACTCAAGGGAAGGAACAAGATAATTTCCCCTGGTTCAGGAAAGTCAGAGTAGAATAACGCTTCTTGAAATATGAGCTTGATAAAAATAATATTGTCAGTATGAAATAAAAATGAGGACTTGGAGACACTTTCATTCATACTCACTTGATCATATATAATAAAGCCCAGAGAATCAGGTTGAGAGAGGGATTTTCAACATGCCGAATTGAATCAAGCTGAGCTCTGAGCTTGTGAGTTTAGTTTTCTCAGGCAGTGGGTTAGCTAGCTTTCTGTCACTGTAACAAATACCTGAGCTGGCCAATTTATAAAGAGATGGGATTGATTTCGCTTATACTTTTGCAGTTTTAGTCTACGGTTGGTTGGCCCTGAAGCTTTAAGGTCTGCGATGAGGCAGAATGTCATGGCAGGAGTGGGCGGAAGAGCAAAACAGGTCATTTCATGGCCAGGAAGGGAAAGAGAGGAAGAAGAAACCAGGATCCCACAGTCATCCTCAAGGGCATTCCTCCAATGGTCCAAAACCCAACCACCAAGGGTTCTACCACTTCTCCACAGCACCACCTTCAGTACATGGGTCTTGGGATGACCTAGATCCCAGCTAGAGCGGGCAGTTTGAATGTTGGAACTGTCACTTTGGCATGAACTATTTTGCTGATCTTGGGGGCAGGACAATCAAAGATAGCCGCTAGATCTCCCATTTAGAAATATTTCTCTGGGTTCAAGTTAACTTTGCTCCCTTCCACCAAGCAAAACCATAACAAAAACACTAATGGGTATTAATGGGCTGGATCCTGAAGCCATAGACGTACTATAAGATAAATTGACAGCCACAATGTGCTATTTCATTAGTTTAGTAAGGTCATGTTTCTTCTAATAGCCAAACTATAGTCACTGTGAGAGTGCCCGGCATCTGGGCTAGAAGTTCAGGGCCCTGGAAGGATGCATCATACAGTTTGTGATATTCCCAACGAGTGCTGACGTTTTCCGCAAGTTCATCCTGGTGGGGCCCTGTCATCGACACCTGATACTTGGACTAGTTCTAGTTACTGCTCTGTCCATCATTCTTTCCGCCTACCATGGAATCTTCCAGGTCACGTGCCCACTTGGTTTTCTTTTACTCCCGCAGTAGGTTCTCTCAAGAGCCTTGAATTTAGCTCTAGGTCCCGCCTCATTTCCAATACTCTCCAATGCCCTCACCTAGGTCCCCTGCCCTTCCTCAGATCAAGTTCACCCACTCTCTATAGCTCAACGTGGTTGACAATGGGGGCCTTCATTTTCTTTGGCCTCCAAGGTTAACCAAAACCATCTCAGTGATGGCTTTTAATCTACAAGGAAATCACATCCTAGCCCCTCCCCAGAACCTAAAGGGAGAAGCTATATGATACCTTTGTTCCCACAGCCACAGCATGGCTCCTGGTGTACAAGGATTCACATCTCTTCTCCTCTGTGCTGGAGGGCCTGCCTAGCTCAGGCTGTTGGCCCTTGTCAGCCCTATTGCAATGGATTCCCAGCCCTGCTGCCCTCAAATCTACCCTTGAAAGAGCATGCATCAGAGACATGGTCTCATGACTCCTTGCTGTTCCTACACATTTCCTCCATTTTATGGAGTGAAGACAAAGCCTCTTTCTTATGTGACCTTCTCTGCTCAACTCTGATTCTTTCTAACTTTACTCTCAGAATGACAATTCTGAAGTGTCTTTCTTCCCCAGTACACATCATGCCTTGGGTCATGTGGCCTCAGGACGTGCTATGAGCCTAACCTTATTAAGAGACAGGGAGATGAAGAAGGGGGCACAGGAAGGAAGAGGAAGATAGGAAGGAGAAAGAAAGGAAGGAGAGGGAGAGGAAGAAGAAGAGGAAGAAGAAGAAGAAGAGGAGGTGAGGGATAAGGATGAGGATGACTTTTTCTCTTGTCCTGGAAGTTCAAAAGTAGGACAGAAAGACAAACAAAGAAATAGTGTTTTGGTCACTCAGTCTGTGCTTAACACTTCAACACTAGTCCTCGTGGGTGTTTTTCTTGGGGGAAGGAAGTGTTTTTCAGAACACCTCTTAGAAGTGAGTTTCTTTGTGTCTGTGGTTCATTGCTGTGGACCTCCAAATGGATCATCTCTGCCTCTCCCTATGGTGGGATGTATATTCCTTCAACTCTGCAGGAAGGGCTGGATGATAAGTACCAGTATTCCTCCTCCACTGCTTCAGGTTTCTTCCTGAGGTAGATTTTTATGGGAACAGTTAGACAACATTATGTAATATCAAGAGAGATGCACAGAGAAACACCACATAGTGACAGTCTAGTCAGGAGTCCTTTATTAATAGCTGGCAGTCAGAGAAGAGCCTAATGCCCAAAAGGACTCTTGGCCCTGTGGAGGAGCAGGGCAGGGTTTCTAAAGCTTAAAGCCACAATTATATTCCACCAGTGGCAAAGCCAATAACCATAGTTACATCAGATCACCGTAGTTACCCCAGACCAGGGGCAGGTCAGTTAACAAAGAGGTTTTCAGTTAACAAAAATATTTGATAAGGAAAAAACAAGTTTCTCAGAATTGTAGGGACAATGGGTTCTATGGAGATGCAGGTGTCTCCGGGAGGAGGATGAGCTGTCTGGACATGCTACCTGGCTCCTTGTAAGTTTCCAGGTATTGTAGAAATAGTGTACCCCCTGAAACTACCTGTATGAGACGTTCTGCCTGGCTGGCTGCAGTGGGAATGGCTGGGCTAAAGCATAGGGTGAAGCAAAATTCAGCTGGAACAAAATGGAGCGAGTTTGCCATTTCAGTGACACTGAGAGCAAGACTGTTTGATATCTCTTTTCTGGTGGGTTTGGGATTTTGCCTTCTGGCCTTGGTAAACTTTGATCTTAAAAGAGTTAGGCAACATGTCTTTTTATTTTTATTTATTAGATTTACTTTTTGAGACAGCCGCATGTATCCCAGAATGCCCTGGAACCCTGTGTGTAGCCAAGGATGACCTTGTGCTTCTAATCCTTTGGCCTTCTAACTTCACCCTGTTTTTTCATTCATACCTACTGTGACCCCCTTCCCAAGTCAGAACCATCTGTCCCTCTCTAGAAGCATTTATGCCAAGCAAATTGTTGGCACTGCCTGAGTGAGTCATTATACTGTTCCTAACTCCAAGGGCAGTGACAGTAAAATGAAGCTCTCAGGGATTACTTAGGGATGAGGTCAAAGTTCAGAGAAATGTATTGTTGCATTTTATTTTGCATGAACAGCTTGTACTTACACAAATCAAGATGGCCATGGTAATGCTTCTCAGCCTTTAAATTATTTATTCTTTTATATTTGTGTGTGTGTGAGTGTGTGTGTGTGTGTGTGTGTGTGTGTGTGTGTGCGTGCCATGTACCATGATACAGGTGTGGAGCTCAGAGGACAACTCTTGGGGATCAGTGGTCTTTTCTTACTTTGTGGGATCTGGGGATAGCACTCAGGGCCTCAGCTCTGCATACAAGTACCTCTACCGTTGAGTCATCTGGCTGGCCGCTTCTCAGCTTTCTGGCTAAGTTAAATGAAGATGGCTACATCACTAGGGAATATAATCTATGGGGCCACCAACATGTAATCCATCCTGGACTAAAGCACATTCTTGTGGTTCATGGGGTCTTTATCTCATTGTGATCGCAGGACAGAGCATGTGGTTCAATCTCCTGTTTCAGTCTGGTCTGTCCTCAGATCTTTTTGGCATTGCCTCTCTCTGGGTCCACAAGATAGTCGCAGGCTGGCTCACATGCAAGTATGTGGTAGGATCTGTCTTCTGTCCTGGGCTCATGGCACCCAGGTGCCTCTGGCTGCTGCAATGGAGAGAGCCATTTGACTTGGGTACCTTTTTGACTTGAGGCTTAGTCAGGAAATTTGAAAGCAGCTGCTGTATTCCTACCTCTTACTTATGAACTTGTTACCTGGGAAGACTTATAAAATGCAACCAATGCCTCGTTAATTTTAAATGAATCTCCCCGTGTAACCACTCATCTCTGACGGCCACAATTAACCTCTACTCTACACTCCCTTATTCTAGGTCTGACTGGCTGAATTTGCCCTCTCTTGACTTGTACCCTGGAGTTTTGCAAGTGGTTCAGTAAAACTCCAGGAGGGATTCTTAGGTTTACAGCCCTTGCTTTTTCTGCAGCTCTTTGGGCCCCCTCCCCCTCTCATCTGAGCCTTCCACCTCCAGACTGCCTAATAATGCTTTAAACATGTTGAGTGATCTGACTTCCCAGGAAGTCACTTTGACCTTGCAATTTCCTCTCCTACTTTCCTCTTCTGACTTCAGACGTGTGCTTTCCGCAGCATGTTGTGTGTGGGTTGTGGGTGGCAGAACTGGCTTCATCAGCTACGTGTCCCACAGTAGGCAGGGGGAAATTTGAGTTGGTGTTTCCTTCATGGCTGATAAACCACTGTTTTGCTTGGTGCTGGGGACATGAGATTCCTTTGTCCTTTGCAAGTTCAGGTTCAAGTTCAGGTTCTGTTTCACAGAATGGGCAAAGTCTGAAAATGTCACAAATGGCCGAGTATTGCCCATAGCCCAGAAAAACTGAAAGCTGTGCCCTTTCATGCCTACCTTTTATTCATTAGCACTTTGTTTTTTGAGGGTTTCAAGGTCTTCTGGGTGTCCATTCAGCCTGTGACCATGAATTCTAGAGGGATGATCCCTCTGTCCCAGTTAATGTCCTCACTCCCCGCCCTGCTCCCAGTGTAGCCTGCAGGGCAGGCTCTAAATCTGTTAGAAAACAGAAATCACAGGTGCAACTTACATCTTGGACCAGCCCAGGCCCAGAGCTGGTGGAAGTGTGGTGGGGGGGGGGGGGCGGGGGGGTGGGGGTAGGAGGGGGGGGAGCTTGGTGGCAGGGGCGGGGGTGGACTTGTTTCTTTGTTTCTCCAGGTGGCGAGATTCAGAGCAATTGTGGTTAATGTAATAAGGTGGGAAGAGAATGAGGAAAAAGCCCCACCTGTTGTTGTGGAACCTGAATAGCACCCTGGTATCCTGTGAGGATTAGCAACAGCTGCAGTGATGAGGGAACCATGCTTGGACTCCCTGCATCCTGAAAAGGGTGATGGTAGACAGATGTTCCCCCAGTACCTGGGGACAGGAAATGAGCTTCACATCCATTCTTCAATCACAGGAAAGTAGTTCATGGCCTATGATACAGTTGGCTTTTCTTTTGAAATTACTTAAGGAATTGTAGTCTGCTGCCAGCTGCCCTTCCAGCAAGCCATCTTCCTGCTTCCTCTTGCTTGATTTTCCCTTCCCTTCTTGCTCCCTCTCTGCCTCCATCCTAACCCTATCTTGATTCCTTCCCACTCTTGTGTTCCTTTCAGTGCTCCCTAGCACCCCCATTTTGGTTAGGAATGGGAGCAAGAAACATTCTGGAGTCAAGGTAGCTGTAGTACTTTGAATGTCAAAAGTTCCCCATAGGAACTAGGGGTGGGTGGGCCTTGAGGTTCTGTAGACTGGCAGCACTCTGTCCTCCCTCTGATTCCTCCCTCAGGAGGTGATGTGACCAGCTGCCTCACCCCTCTGCTGCCAACCTCCCCACCATGATGGACCGAATCTCTTCAAAGTGTGAGCCTGAATAAATCCTTCCTCTCTTCAGTTGCTTCTTGTCAGGGATTTGGTTTCATCAAGAAGAAAAATAATACTGTGGCCAAAGTGGATGATGGACCCCTTGAATCTGTTTCCTGACTTTTCTAGTCATTTTCTGTTTCTTTCTATAGGGCTTTTTGGTGGACCAACGTCCTGTCCTCTACAGGATAATTTTTTCTCCATAGCCCAGGCCCGTGGGTGTAGTTGATGATGTACTAGTTATTTTTTTCTTTTTCTCATGTGTAATTGGCAGCTGGGGCTCCTCCTCCTCCTCCTCCTCCTCCTCCTCCTCCTCCTCCTCCTCCTCCTCCTCCTCCTCCTCTTCCTTCTTTTCCTCCTCTTCTTCCTCCTTTTCTTTCTTCTCTTTTCCATTCTTCCTTTTTTGAATATAGCCCATACTGACCTAGAACTCAAAGGTCCTCCTGCCTCAGCCTTCTAAGCGCTGGGATTACAGGTATGTTATTACTATATCTGGCTTAACTGGCCCTCTTTACAGTCTATTCCTTTCCTTAGATAATTTTCTTTTTGTGATTAGCTTGTGCATAACCAACTGTTCCTTAGTTCTGTTGACTCCCAGAGAATCATGTGTCTGAGTTTAGAGGGATTAACTCTGGGTTTTCAGCACAGGAGGTGACTCCCCTGTGTTCAGCACCAATGTAGTGGAAGCTTAATTCTAGGCACCTTGGTAAGACACCCACGGACCATGCCTGTAGTGAATCATTGCCCTCATTATTATTCCAACCCCTTGAATACATAAGACTCACCTAAGCTGCTAACTGACAGCCTCTTTGAACCTTAGTGCAATCTGTGGGTATACACATCTGTGTCTCCTAAAGAAAACTCCATGCAGAAAACTGATCCAACACATTTCTCCCTTCATATGGAGCCATTTCCCACTAGCCTCTCCTGGCCCCAAATAACCAATTCCTAATCTCCCAGAAAGGCTATCCAAAGATTAATTCTGTTTGGAGACCACATCTGTCCTGGGAGATCAGGTCATGTGTTTCTGCACAGGAGGTACCTGCTAAGATAAACATATCAACAGCACTCCAGGTCTGGGGAGTAGCCTCAGTGGCTCCATGGTCACATCCCTTCTGGAAACATGTTGACTCCGGTGGGCACATCAGGTAGGAAGTGCCCCCATCGGCAGCATGGGCCTTCTCCTTCCTTCCTCTTCTCCTCCTCCTCTGGACGCCTGTGCATCCGCTTTCGTTCTCCTGCCATCCCTTTCCCAGGCAGGAAAGCTTGCTTTCCTCAGTGTTGTTTTAGCTCTAATGTTTGACAGTTCCCTCAGAAACAAGAACTTAATACTATTTTAGGTCACTTACCTCTGCTCAGTCAGGTCCCTGTGGTTCTGGAATTTAAATCTGCATTAGTTTTCCTCATCTGTGCAAGTACTGGCTTCCTGTAGGGCATAAACAGTGACCAGGAAATTTCAACAGATAAGGCACTACAGGGAAGGAAGGAAGGAAGGAAGGAAGGAAGGAAGGAAGGAAGGAAGAAAGAAAGAAAGAAAGAAAGAAAGAAAGAAAGAAAGAAAGAAAGAAAGAAAGAAAGAAAAAAGAAAGGAGCTGAGTCTGTCGTCACCATGGCGCATGTCATTTCCCTAATGGGGAGCTTTCCTAGGGCTCTTAGTGCTGTGACTTTATGGGGTAAATGTCCTGGAAAGAGGCACACTTCCCATGCAGAATGTCCTTTTTAGTCTCTTCTGCTCCTCTGAGCTTTGCCTCTGAATACACAAAACCTGTGTTTGTGACTGCCAAGAGCCTTCTGCTGGGAGGAGAAGGCATTGTAAATCACTCTTTCACAGCCAGTTAACAGGGAGTGTCTTTCTCACCATAATTATGGTTTTGCTTTGAGTTGAGAAGGTTGTTTTGGGGGCAATAAATTGTGATGTCAGTTATCCTTCCCTCTCTTTGCATGCGAGTCCTCAGCCGGAAATTGGTGCTCTTAACAGTTGGATCTCTGGGGTCTCTGAGGCTGTAGAACGGAAGATCCATCCAGGAGAGAGAAAGGGAGGAGGAAAGAAAGAGAGAGAGAGAGAGAGAGAGAGAGAGAGAGAGAGAGGAGAGAGAGAAAGGACAGAGAGAGAGGAGAGAGACTTGTAGAGTTTTTTTTGTTTTATTTTTTGTAATAGGAAATTTGAAAATAGCGGAAGAAGATCTTGTTGGCTCCTATGAAAAATATTTTATTTTAGAGAAGGTTTAGTCTAATATTTTTGAAAAGTTTCAAAAAGTATGGGGTGGGGGTTGGAGAGATGGCTCAGTGGCTGAGAACACTGGCTGCTCTTGCAGAGGACCCCGGCTTGATTACTAGCACCTACATGACAGGTAATAACCATCCCTAACTCCAGTTCCAGTAGATCTGATGATGCCCTCTTCTGACCTCCATCGGCACTGCACAACACAGGTGTACTTACATACATGCAGGCAATAAGTATACTCATACATATAAAATAAAAATAATAAACAAAACATTTTTAAAAATGTATTTTGGCCATGGTTGACTGACTACTTACAGTGGTCTCTGTGTGTGTGTATGTATATGTCTGTGTCTGTGTTTCTTCGTGTGTGTCTTTGTGTCTTTTTTATTTAAATTTTTATTCATTATTATTTTTTGTGTATGGGTATACTGCCTACATGTACGTAAGGCATCCATGTCATGCAATGGCCGAGAAGGTCAGAAGGGGGCATTGGATGCCCTGGAACTGGAGTTAAAGATAGTTGTTAGCCACCATGTGGGTACAGGGAATTGAACCCCGGTCCTGTACAAAAACAGCCAGTGCTCTTAACCACTGAGCCATCTCTCCAGCCCCATGTGTGTGTCTTCCTTTGTGTATGTATTTAGGTGTCTCTGTGTGTGTTTGTGTGTGTACATACACCTAGTCTAAGAAGCATCCATACAAACACACTTACCTTATTGTATGGGTTTGAAAAAGTTCCCTAGCCAGAAAGTTCTGGGCAGAATAAGAACTGAACTTCTTCAGTTCATGAACATTGTTAACAAAAAACCTTCCTGATGTCAAATTTAATATTGCTGAGTGTCAGGTTATGATGAATATCATTTTAACTCTTGAACATATATTATTATTTATTCTGACCCCTTTAGATAATCTGTGATGATGAATTGCCTGGCAGTCTCTGCCAAGGAGAAAAGATTTCGGGCAATACCCAGCTGTTGCTAAAGCCCTGTTGGTTCAGCCAGCTGCCGCCAGGGTCAGGTGCTTGTCCATGTCCAAGTGTATGGCTCTGCTCTTCTATGTCCCATCAAGGGTAAGGGTTATACAAACTGTAAAGGTATGGCACTGATCCAGTGACCTTCTCTGTTGGCACTGGAGTTTGGCCTACTTTCTGTTTTATGAGTGAACCAGTTAGGTGAGATCAGACCATCTTGACCTATGGAATTTCTACATTAGGTAGCGTGGAGATCCTCCAGGTGAGCAGGAGGACAGGGTAGGGAGAGTGTGTTCTAGGATCAAATGCATCTTGACTTGTGTTTTGGCTCTGCCTTGAGCAAATTATCCTATCATTTCCATATGTAAAATGGGCACAAAATGCATACAGTAGCAGAGTTCTTTCTCTCTCAAAACCATGATGCTGCTTTGCTCTGCAAAGCTCTGCTTTGCAAATGTTTCTGGAAGCTTTCCCTCCTTCCTTTACTGCCACATTGGTTCAGGTATCTAATAGATTCCAACCAGATTATTACATTAGTGTCTGACCCAGTTCCTTTCCCTGTTATATAGTAGCCAGAGTGATCCTCTAAACTGTGAACTTAAAAGTCATGTTCAGAAGAACAAATAAATAGCAACAAAAGAAGTCCCTATTTGAAGTCAGGTATGGAGGTATATGCCTGTCATCCCAGCACTGTGGAATTAGAGGTACGAAGGATCAGAAGTTCAAGGCCAACTTTGGATCCACAGGGAGTTGAAAACTAATCTGGGCTACATGAGATTCTGTCAAAAGGAAAACAAATATTTTTAAAGTTCCCTATTTAATTTGGCTCCTTTTGATTCTCTGATTTCACCTTTAAATGTGCTGTTCCTGATAGACTGTTTGGATCTCTTGCTACTCTTAGAACACAACAGGCATGCTCCTGCCTCAGGGAATTGCACTTTCCCACAAACCTACTCCTAGGAACCTCTGTCAGATGTCCGGATTACCAAAGCTTTTGTTCCGTCTGATTTCCCTCACAGCTTGCGTTTCTCACCAGCCTACACACTAAGTGACGTCTATTTCTCTCCTACCCTGGAATGCAAGTTGCACAAGAGATGGTCTCTGTCCTTCTTATTGTCTTCCATATCCCTAGTCCTGGGAAGAGCTTTTGGCTGATGAGCAGAAAACCTTGGATAACAATGACTCATTAGTAGATGTTTATTTCTAGCTCATGAAATGAACTGAATGTGGTTGCTCTGTAAAAATGAAGGATGAGTCTCCCTGTGCCTGGTTATTCCAGCCTCCTTCCAACCTCCTCCCCACACGTTCCCTCTCAAGGCCTAGGAGGCTTATAGGAGGGCCGAGTCAGTGCAGTGTATTCAGTCATTAAGGATGAGGCAATGGCAGGAGCACTGTGTCCTGGATGTTGCCCAGAAGTTGTGCGTGGTAATTCTGCCTGAATTCTATTGACAGTAGTCATCTTGGGTGGCATGTAACTGAAGGGCGGCTGGGTGATGGCGGCTAGAAGAGAGGGTTCTGTTATTCAGGAAGAGAACAGATCTCGACAGCAGCATAGGCGGTTGCTCCCTAGCTCCATCTGGTCTGGAACTCACTATATAGACCAATCTGCCCTCGATCTCACAGAGACTCACCTGCCTCTGCTGGGATTAAAGATATACATCACCATGCCTACCTCCCACAAAGTGATATTTTAATTAATGTGTGAAATAAGAAAACATTTAGCTGGATCTGTAATCTCAGCTACTCTGGAGGCTGAGGCAGGATTACAAGTGTAAGGTCTTCCTGAGATACAGAGTAAGTTCAAGGCCAGCTTGGGAAAGTTGGTAAGATACTATCTCAGATAAATAAATGAACAGATAAAGGATAGAAGAAGGGACAAATTAACAGAGGCTAGAAATGGAGCTTAGTGGTAGAGTGTTTGCCTAGCATATGTGGGGGTCCTATCCCCAGGACCACGGGGAGGGGACAATAAAAGCTTGGATAAGTTGTTAATTAAGGGCCATGAGGACTGGAGAGATGGCTCAGTTAAGAGCACTGGCTACTCTTGCAAGGACCCAGGTTCAATTCCCAGCACCCACATGGTGGCTCACAACTGTCCATAACTCTAGTTCCAGAAGATCCAGTGCCTTCTTCTGGCCCCTGCAGACATTATGACATGGGCACACTTACATACACATAGGCAATACACTTATACACATGAAATAAAAATAATAAAATATTAAAAAATAAAAATAAAGGCCAGTAAGAGCTTGTGATCCCATCATCTGGGAGGTGGAAGCATAAGCTTGAGGCCAGTCTGGGTGATACATAGTGAGTTTGAGAGTAGCCTGGGCTACAAGTGAGACCCTGGCTCAAAAAAAATCAGAATAAATGTGTAGATATATAAGTAAATAAATAAGTAGTCATGATGGCACAGATAGGCTTGTAATCGGGAGCTAGAGCTGGGAAGGTTGAGTGCAAGGCCAGCCTCAGCTACATAGTGAATTCAAAGCCAGCCTGGGCTACTTGAGGCCTTATTGACAAACAGAGACAAAGACAAGAGAGACTGGTTTTCTCTAGATGCTTATTTTGTCTAGTAAGTTACACCAGCATTATCATTTTAACATCGTGTTTGGTGTAACGCTATTGGATGATTAGCTTTATTTAGATGTTTTAACAAAGTGCTCTATTTATGTGAAAAAAGAAAAGTCTACTTATCACCATTTAAAGATAAATGATGTCACTGCCATAAGCCATCTCGGGCCCCTAACTGCATTGGGCTATATATACATTCCTCTCTTAACAACTGTGTAAAATTTTCTTCCCCTAACAACCATCAAACTTGGTTGGTTTCTAGTCTATCTTCCCAATGCATTCAGGCACAAAGAATGGAAAAACTAATCTGGTCTCAACTGGTTTAGGTGAATGAGCAATAAGGAAAAACTGTGTTTTCAAGTGACCTTTTAGGGAGAATCTTCTATTTACTGTCTTAGGCCTATGCATAGCTGGATGGGCCTGTGATTAAAATCAGATACACAAGCACAGTAGAGAATGATCGTAGGACCTAAGGGGTTTGGGGGAGGGTTGGAACTCCTGGGACTGAATAGAATGGGCAGAGAGCAGGGATCCAGTGCAGCGGAAGCTGTGCACCGTAGAGTCCTTCACCAGGTGCTTGGCCTCACAGGAAGAAGAGGAGAAACGGGGTGCTTCCACTGGTGATGGCACACCATATTTGACCAAGGCCATAAGGAGCCAGCTAGTCCTTTGCTGACATGTTTCTGGGAGAGAAAGGCAGAATGAGAGGTTTCTGGCCCACTTTTTCCTTAGAAAGAATCCCATATGAAAATTCAGCAATCTTTTAAAGTGTCTCCAGGCAACTCTTTTATTTCATAAGAGCAGATGTGGAAATGGGATTGGTTCCCTTTGGCCACTGGGCTCTTTAGTTCCTCGGTCTGTGTTAAGTGTCAGTGGGTTACTAAGTGATTCTGTGGGTGGTGGTGTTACTCAATAGCTAGCTTGAACCTGCAGCTAACCATAATGGTGCCTCCAAGTTGGTATGATTGGACAGAAACTGGTATCTCTTTTTATTCTTTCTCTTAATTCTACTTTACCCCCTGACCCACAAGACCTTATGGACATTATTTTTTAACCAAGACGACATTGACTTCAGACAAAAGCCAAGTCCATAGATACAGAAGATGTTTTTAAAAAGCCACATGACAGATGACATACGTTTCCTCAGGTAGTCTGCAACATGGATGTAACATCTTTCAGAGATCTCAGCTCCAGAGAAAACAAAGAGCAGAGCTGGGACCCGGCGGGGGTGTGTGTGGGGTGGGGTGGTAAGAGAAGGTAGGCACAGATACTTGTCCTCACCTACCACATCCCTTTTCCCTAAACTCAGTTGTCCTCTTGCCTCAGAGACTCAAGCAGAACATGCCTGGTCCTCACACCCCCATTAAATACTCTGCGGCACAGAGCAGGTGAGTCCACCACAGCGGCTAGATGGAAACCTTCTGTTCTGGTTTGAGTAGAAGTGTGTGTGCCAAGCCTGAGCAAAGTCCTCCTGAAATCTGCTCTAGAGAGCGGCCTGGCAACGGCTCTCCCTCCCCGAGCTGGCCTCAGGGGAGCAGGAACACGTCTTGTTTGCATTTCTGCAGCTCATACTGATTGCTAAACGGAGTGGAGAGTGCTGAACCCGGAGGTAGTTAATCTCCAAGTGAGTTGAGAGCTACAGCAAGGTTCTAAAGTGCTCTTTGGAGCAAAGTACACCTGTGTTGTCCGTGTGGACTTGATCCCTCTGGGGTAATCCGAAAGCTGGGGGTTGATGGGGTTTCACGTTTCTTAGGAGCAGTAATTCTGCGGTTTATATATAGTGTTCCATCCACACGGTTCCAGGAATCTATTGGGTGTGGTGTTAGAAACCTGAGCTGTTAAGCTTAGAAAATGTGATTTTCTTCCCCCTTAACCACTAAGCTAAATCTTTTGAGAATTCCAGATGAGTGAGCCCCACCAGAGACAACCTTGAATGCTCTTGGAAAGGAGCTGTTTTTGTGCAGTTTCTCAGGAATCCATGGGTTGAGATAAATAGTACAGTGAACGAACGATAAGGCACAAGGTTAGTGTTACCCAAGGCTTGGCCTCCATCTGCTCCATGACCTTGAATTAATCCCTGTACTCAGTCGGAATGTGGGTTTGATAACTGCATGCTGCCTGCTAGTGGAGATCACAGAACTGCCTTGAGACTGACAGAGGTCACTTCTGGAAAGGGGTCAGTACTCTTGCACTGAAAAGTAAGATGAACAATGTTCAGTGATTAACATTCAGTTTTAATTGTTCAGTTAGGCTCTGCCAGAGCCAAAAACCTCATAGGCTTTGCATGAGATTTCCGGCTTCCTGGATCCACAGTCACTATTGCTCTGGTTCTGGTGTCAGTGGACATTTAACTTGATTTATCTTGATTTGGGTTGTTCCGGATGAAGTCAACTAGCCAACAGATCCCTATCATTTCTGAGGATGAGAGGGGCCTTAAATGATGTTCACCAACCACTTAATTATTTTTCCCTGCAGGGAAACTGAAGCCTGGATGTGAACAGAACATTTGCATGTTTCCACAGCTTTCCTGCCGTTCCTTGTCTCCCCAGATTCTCAGAGGGCTGCTGACCTCATCAGATGTCCAGAGTCTCTTTTCTCTTCTTCACTAGAAAAGGAAGCTATTAAGTGCCTCTGACCTGCTCTGTTCTTGAGTTTTGTATTTTGTCTCTTCTATGCACATCCTTTTTTAGGATTGGTTGGCTTGGGTGCAACTGCTGTTAACAGTTCTCAACATTGACCTAGAAAAGCAGTAGGTTACAAAAAAGTCTGTTTCTGGAGCAACATTCTGGCCATCTATCTCTGTCTTTCTCATAGTCCAGAGGATTCCTTTGTTTGGTCCTTTCTTCAGTCAGTATCGTAAGAGGATGGAGTGTCAGACTGGCTCTTTGGGATGCCTGATTCCAAGCCGTGATAGTTACTTTTCAGAGAAAGAGAATCCTGAGGCACCAATAGTGTCTTCTTCCCTGTGTTTCTGGTTCCAGAGGCTGTATAAACTCCTTGTCAAACTAAAACAGTGCTGATGACGCCCCGCCTGTTCTAAACTGGTGCTCTTTGGTCCGCCCCGTGGAACCACTTCCACCAGAGCTCCAGACATCATTTTGAGGTCACGAGGAGGTGGCATGTTCTGTTTCTATACCTCCCTGATACTTTCTCCTTCCGGCTACTCCAAGCCTTTTCAGTGATTTAACCACAAAACTGTCTGGAAGGAGGAGCCTGGTCACACTGTCTCTGCCTCTGTCACTTGCTTGACGGTGCTCTGGCAAAAGTTTCCACAGGTCTCATTGTCCATTTGGTGATTTGGGTTATTATCCCTAACCTGTGGGCTCTGAATTTGGAAGGAAGAAAATATTTTCGCTAACCTCTAACTGAAATGTAGCATTTCTGTCCATCAGTGGTTACAGCAACAAACCACGGTAGTGTCTGCTGATGTGGTGGTTATCACAACTATCTTGAAGTATCATTTTCCTTCATCACTGCTGAGACGGTGTAAGGGAGTTAGTTCCTGTTACTTAATGCATTAACAAAGAAGCACAGGTAGAGTCACTGTGCAGTGCTCTAATATTGTCTTATAGCACATTTTCCATAAGTCACCTTGACTTTTCATTACTCTCCATATTGCATGTTACATATTTGACAATCTCACTTCGAGACAGGGTCCAAAGTCTCCAATAGACTGTCAAAGAGGTCCGTGATTAAAAAGAAAGAAAGGAAGGAAGGAAGAAAGAAAGAAACTCACTTTATCCATTAGTTATCTTGTTGCTGTGATAAAAAAAAAACAAAAACAAAAAAAACAGATAAACCCACTCTGGCCAACAGCAGCTTAGGGGAGGAGAGGGTTCCTTTGGCTGACACCTCTAGATCCCAGTCCCTCACTAAGGAAGTCAAGGCAGGAATCTAAGCAGGAGCTTGAAGAAGAAACCATCGAGGAACAGTGCTTGCTGCCTCACTCTCTGACTTGCTCATTTACTTCCTGCTTAGCTAGATTTCTTTTTAAAAACATTTTATTATTTTAATTTTATGTGAATGAGTGTATTGCCTACATGTGTGTAAGTGTACCCAGAATGTGCAGTGCCCACGGAGGCCAGAAGAGGGCATCTGACCCCCTGGATCTGGAGTTATGGATGGTTATTCGCAGCCATGTGGGTGCTGGGAATCAAACCTGGTCCACTGCAAGAGTAGCCGGTCCTCTTAACCACTGAGCCATCTCTCCAGCCCCTTTTTTATATAGCTCAGGACTTGCACTAGGGATGGTGCTGCCCACAGTGGGCTAGACCCTCCCACATCAATTAATAATCAAGACAGTCCCACACAGACATGTCTACAGACCAACCCGACCTAGGCAATTCCTCAGCTGAGGCGTCTCTCAGATGATTGTAGGCTATTCGGTTGATGATTAAGGCTAGGCAGGATACCTTTCTCTAGACTATTTCTTTTAAGTGCTTACTGCTGAAAAGCTGTCTTTACTTTGCTCATATCATATGGCTTTTTCCTTAGTGTTTTTCATGACTTCTTCTGGGCTCTTTTAGTAATTATTCCTTAGTTCATGTCTTGCATTTAGGATTTTCTCTTGATTTTATTCTCCACCTCCACCCTCATTTGTCGAGTCACTACTGTGAAGGAGTACCGTGCTGTAGATGGCAGAGACAAGCACTGGGTCATTGTGGTGCAGGCTGAAGTGCACTGTAGCTTACATAGGGGCTATCAGGGCAAATAGCCCAGCTTTGAGAGCTTACATTGGAGATTCTCCCAGGTTAAGTCCTAAAAGGCCAAGTACAGTTAGGCTTGGAGGTGGAGTTGGGTGTTCTAGTCTGCCTTCAATTGTTGTGACAAAACACTCTGACCAATACCAACTTGGTGAGGGAAGGGTTTATTTGACTTACATCTCCTGAGTCACAGTTCATCACTTAGGGAGCCCAAGGCAGGAATTCAGGGCAGGAACCTGGAGGCAGGAGTTGGAGCACAGGCCATGGAGGAACACTGCTTACTGGCTTGCTCCCCTAGCCCATGCTCAGCCTGCTTCCTTATACAATACAGAATAACCTACTCAGGATTGAACCCATACACAGTGGGCTGGGCCCTCCCACATTACTTAACCATCAAGAAAATACTCCACAGACATGACCACAGGCCAATCCAATGGAGGCAATTCCCCAACCGAGGCTCCCTTTACACAGGTGTGTCAAGTTGACAAGTAAAATTACCCAGCACATTGGGGACTTGCTGAGGACTGACTGAGTGGTTAAGGTGGGTCTGAACAAGGAAGGGTGGCTAGAACACATTGTACTTTTCAAACCATGCTGAGTAGCCACCAAAAGATTTTGCGAGAACTGCGTTTTTGTGAGATGCCTCTGGTTCAGTGTTAAGTTATATCGGAGGCAGGAGGCCTGCAGATCAGAGACGAGTGAAGAGACCGAGATGTGTTACCTTTTGTTTATTTTTGAGTGCAGCCCCCGTGTCTATCTGGACTTAGCTTTCCTTCTACCTAAGAAGCACTTGCATAGCACCCATGCTCCTGGAGGCCTGTGGTCCACCTCCTTCATTGAATTCCACAATTTCCTCTCATATTCTTAGAGGCCATTCAGAGTTATTTCTTACTGTATTTTTTAAAATCTCTTCTTTGACTTCCTTGAGGACAGACTAGGCCTTGCTGTGCTTATATACCTGAGCTGAGCCGGAATAAGGGAGAGGAAGTCAGAGAATTTGTCTGCAGTCACATAGCCATGGCAACCTGGGAAACCCTCAGAGCCAAAGAATCAAAAACTTTCAGGTGGGAAGGTCATCTAATCATTTTTTAAAGTGCTTTTTTTTTTAATCTGTATAGGAGAGATCTACTGGCTTTATATTATGCCCTGCCACACCCTGGCACCATCAGTCCATCAGTGAATGTGGCCAGAATTCATATGGGTTTTAACAGGACTTGAGGCTTCTACTTTTAGTAAAATGGATTCATGATCTTATTTTTCTTTCGTGGAGAAGAGATTTCTTTCATTATGGTACAGAAGGGTCTACTCAAGGAAAAGGGTCTGAATCTGAGCCAAGGAAAATTATGGATTGAAAGCTAGACCCTCAGGAAGCCTACTCAGTGTATTTTCCTGTGGGCCACTTTCTTTGGAGTCTGTATTAGTCAGGGTTTTATAGAGGAACAGAATCTAGAGACTGTGTATACATTAGTAAGAGGGGACGTATTAGACTGGCACACACAATCAAAGGTTGGACAGCCCCACCATAATTGCCTGCAGTCTAGAGAGCTGTGGATGAAGTCAGTAGCTGCTCAGTCCAAGAAACTGGAAACCTCGTAGTCAGAGGGACCAATGATGCTGTCCCAGTCTAAAACTGAGGGCTGGTACAAATCTCCATTCAAGCCTGAAGAGGAATCTGGAGTCTGATGTTCATGATCAACAGCTGCAGTAGAAAATGATGTCCATTTTCTGCTTCATCTGGGGTCCCCAACTTTGGATGGTGCTGCTCACATTCAGGGCTGTTCCCGTCCCCCTTATTCATTGACCTTCATGCCAATCATCTCTGGAAACACCCTCAGCAGACACACCCAGAAATATGCTTTCGAATTTTCTAGGTGTCTGTCCATCCAGTTACGTTGCCAATCAAAATTAACCTTCACAGGGTAGATGTGGGAGGTGATGGGAGCACCCTAGTTAGAGGTTTCATTATGATGAGTCTGGACAAAGACAACACTGCAGAATATCTGGAATTGAAAAGAAATCATAGTGTAGGTTGGCCTTTAAGATGCTGTGATCACAGGTGGAGAGAGAAAGGCTGCTGACTGGTTGTTGGGGATCACTGCGGAGATGTGCATTGGCTTTTTCTTCCTTAGCAGGGAGACTGATCAGCTATCAGAACCAGCCTCCTTCCCATTCCTTCAGAAAGCAGGAAAAAGTGGTGGTGATGTATGCAGAGTTA
Source organism: Eospalax fontanierii (assembly GCA_035773235.1). Lineage (NCBI taxonomy): Eukaryota > Metazoa > Chordata > Mammalia > Rodentia > Spalacidae > Eospalax > Eospalax fontanierii. The sequence goes on from CM069547.1 coordinate 10,769,827, forward strand.
ACCAGTGAAGACACTGAGGTACACAAACTACTGATGGACTTAAAAACAAAACAGATACCCTGGAAGGAGAGGTAGGCAAGCTAGGAAAGGCCTGTTTGCTCTGGAGAGGTGCTTCAATAACGATTTTTCATATTCTTGCCTCAGTCAGGTTTGGCCAGGCGTAGTTCACTTACTCTGGTCAGGGTTCACTGATACTGGAAATTTCACAAAGAAGTCAGTAGTTCCTGGATTGGAACAATTGGAAGATAACATTTTTTGAGGTCGTGAAAAGGAAGAGATGAAAGACATCGTCTAAGAACATGGACACTACTACCCCAGTAGAAAATGGTGATGCCACGGAGATTCTTGCTTTCTATTATTGCAGCCATTGAAAGCCTGGCTTTGCAAGTTGTGATGTCATAAAGAAATGTTTTGTCTGATGACTGTGAATGATACTATAGGAACCTTTGGACAGCTGCTGAGCTGGTTACAGTTCAAGGCAGTAGCTTGAGCACTGTCTGGTAACAGTATCATATATTTCCTTCACATTTAAAGTAGCCTGTGGACCCCTTCTGAGTTTCTGGCAGTCCCTGAGGCACTTCCCTGTGCAGTTTGGACTTTTGCATAAAAATGAGTGAGGCAGACTAGGAAGACAAGAGAAAACCAGACAAGAGAAAATGGGGGCCATTCAAAAGGAATCCATGGATAAGTAAATCTCAAGTCTGTTCCGATTTGTCAGTTTCCTAAGACAGAAGCTCTGATGAGCCATGAGCTATAAAATCATAAGGAAGTGGGCAAAGAGTTTAGAGTTCTGTGTGGCCACTGAACACATATTCATCCACTGTAAATTTATAGAATCGAGGAAAATTAAAAGTGCCATCCTTCAGTCCTCCCTGCTCATTACCTGTATGAAAAGCATGAAAGATGCTTGTATCATAGAACTTAAAACTCTGTGTCTCCATTGGACAACACTGTCAGAGTTTAATTGCCTTATAATTGAGGCCCATCAAGGTTGACTGTATTCCTGTCCTAAGTTAAGAGCCTCAAAGTGTCAAACACTTTAAGTATTCTTCAGTTTTAAACACCTTGTTAGACAATTTTCTCATTTAATTTTAGCTTTTAACATTTACTAACATCTGGGGCTGGCGAGATCACTCAACAAATAAAGGTGTTTGCTGTGCAAGTATGACAACCTGAGTTTGAGTCCCAGGAACCATGGAAAGGTGAAAAGAGACAGCTGATTACACAAAGCTGTCCTCTGACCTGAATATGTATACTCCTGCACGCATACACATCCTGAAACATACTAACACCGTAAAAACTGAAAGCGGCATCAGGGATCTTGAAGTAGAATGACTTTAATACGTGGTAAAATATTTGAACATTTAGACTAGATCCTTTCTCTCTCTCCTCTCTCTCTCTCTCTCTCTCTCTCTCTCTCTCTCTCTCTCTCTCTCTCAACTTCAAACTCACCATACATCTAAGGATGACTTTGAGCTCTGGATCCTCTTGGCTTTGTGTCTGGAAGGCTGGGATTTTAGGCATGTACCACCAAACCCAGCTTGGTCTGAATTCTTAATAGAGTCGCTGTGTTACAGGAAAGACTCACAACTCAGTCTGTATAATCCATGTCTATTATTTTCAGACTCTATATTTATGAATTTACTTGCTTTCTCATTTTCACTTGCAACCCACAGATCAGTACCATTGGTGCCTTCATACACATTTCTGAATATGATGTGGGCTGCTGGACAGGCATGGTCACAGTTGATGCTGAGCAAGGTAATGTTTTCAGCTCTCTTCCTATAAATGGGAGTTCTTTTTGTAATGTGTTTAGTGCCATATTTTATTCTTTTCCATATTTGTATGTGCGTTTGATTGGCAGCTTTGCTATTTAAAATGTTCCAATCACGGGGCTGATGTGCTGTCATGTGCTCCTGAGCATAGGAAGGCTGTAAGTGTGCCTGAAGGAGGAAGTCACTGTTGGTGCTTACTTCAGGCATGAATTTCAGTGGTGCTGACTGTGAATTCAATGTTAACGAACCAACAATATTTCTTGAATAAAGTATCTTTAAACAGAAACACATACAGAGCAAGATTATGTACTGGCAAAAATGTGATCAGAGGCTCATAGAAGCCCAACCCTACATTTCTTCCAGGAGCCGTGCCTGCTAATACCACAGCAAGAGTGACTTTATAGAGCAAAACCACCCCAGATAACAAAAGTCAGCAATGTAGCCATGCACTGCGTGATGGGACGGGTTAGGGTACCTCCTGAGAAATACATCCTTAGGTGATGTCATGCTAACATCACACAGTGAGTGCACTTGTGCAAACTTAGATAGCTACCACATTGCTAGGCTATAGAATTTTATCAGATAACCAGCATATATGCCTTTGCCATTGGTTAAAACACTCTGCAACCCATGGCTATACTTGAAATACAGGAACATGCTGAGCTAAGGAGCCTGTGCTATTCTCCTGGACTGGTTGCTTGGTTGCTGTCTTTGAACGGGAGGGAGGTTACTAGTTAGCAGAGTAATATTCCTGGAGAGCACTCCCTTCACAGGGATGGCTGGAACTCATGTCTCTGAATGTCAGGAATTCCTCTCACCGTCTTGATTAGAAACACTTAAACTGAGGCTGATCTCTTAACAGTTTGCTGGATCGTCTCATGGAAGTTGCTTATTAACTCTTTGTTCCAGCCAAGTGGTAGAGGGAAGCTACAGGATGGTCATAACTGTCAAGCAGGTCAGATGAAGAGATCAGGTTGATCATCAACATTCCTTTGTCTGTGCTTCAACGCAGAGTTTTGGATTTTTATTTTTTATTTTTGGCAGGGAAAGAGATTTATTCTTTACCTAGAAATTCCTGTACCAGATAGGAATGAATTCACTGAATCCAGGGAACATTGATGTGAAAGCTCAGTAAGAATTCCTTGGCTCTTGGGGAAGTCAGAATCATAAAAATTCTATCTGAAAGGAGACATAGCAAGGTAGTCCATCTATTGACAGTCCAGGATGTCCTGTTCATGATTCAATGGGTAAATATCTGGTAAGTCCAGCACTGGGTCGTTTAGACTGAGCAACTGGACTTTTGCTAAGGCTTTGATGCCATGTTCTAGAAGATTTTCTTTTAAATGCGCTTTCCTCTTGAAAAGGAAGAAGGTTCCGTGAGGTTACCGAGAGCACTGCAGTTTCTTTCTGAGCTCTTTGAGGCATTTATGGGAGATGAAGCTTGAATGTTTCTCCCTATTTGGACACGTTCCTGGAGTCTGCTTTATCACAGCCTTACCTCATCAGTCTCACCTCCTCCTGCTAAGCCTGCACAGCTTTCTGTGGCATCTTCTGATTCAGCATCAGGTTTTTGTCAAACATGGAAATGTTCTGACAAGGGGGATGGCTCACCCTAGTGCTGCTGCAGGGCGTGAGTGTATGCTTGCATGCATTCTGAGTGTGTACATGTATGAGACTGGGGAAGGAGACCCCATGCAAATCTCAAACCAGGAGAAGTCATCCTTCTAGGATAGCTCTACGTGAGCTCTAAAACACTAGGGCTCACACTGGGTGGTTCAGTCTGACATGGCAAAACCATCCTAAGCCATGTAGCACTCCTTCCTCCAGAAGCATATTACCAGAAGCAGCATCTTCCAGTTGCTTGAGCTTTCTTCTCCCACTCTACATGTCTAACAGGTTCTTGTTCAGGAGGACCACCTGCCTCCTTCGTGTTTTGACATCCTATGCTCTTTAAGCTCTTGCCAGTGCATCAAGAACTCTCACGTCCTTAACTCATCAGTTTGAAAGCTTCTAGATATATCCTCTCTCCCCAGTTCTGTTTTTCTAACAAGGTGTTTGGGAGTCTCTCTCTCTCTCTAGACAGGGTCTTCTTGTAGCCCCAGCTGGCCTGGAACTCACTATATAGACCAGGCTGGCCTTGATCTCACAGAAATCAGCCTGCTTCTGCCTCAGAAGTGCTGGGATTAAAGACACAAACCACCAGGCCCAGTTCTTGGGTCTCTTTTTTGATTAAAGTCTTCTAAAGAGTCTTCATCATCTTCAGGACCAGGGCTAAATACCCATATATAGTACACAAGAGTCTTCAAGATTTATTTCCTGTGGGTCTGCCCAACTCTCCTCTCTTTTTGTGGTATATGTGTATACTTGGGATGGAGCCCAGGCCTTTGCAAATGCTAAGCATGTGCGGTACACCTCCAGCCCCAACTATATCTTTTCATTATTCCTCAACTCGTTTTGCGAATTTTGGATCTCTTTACTTCACCTATTCTGGTCCTTCTGTCTAGACTGCCCTTCCCATGTCTCCTGTGTGGGAAACTCCCATTTGGTCTTTAAGATCCATCTAAAGGGTTTTACCTTTGTTACTTAGTTGGCAATAAAAATACTTAATAAGCAATCTGATTCAGTCCAACTATACTGATGCTGTGGAGAACCACTGGGGTAGCCTACCTTGGTGTGCCAGGTAGCCATCTTCTGGGTCTACCCTAGCCCACTGAAGTCATCTTACCTTCTTTGTGGCAGTACAAGTTGCCATCCCATAAGCACTTAATAATTGCCTGCCTTTCTGTCACGTCCCTAGATTAATGTAACTACTTATTAAGGGCAAATATGTATCCTTATATTTACAGTCTAGCATCCCAGTCACCACTCATCAGAGAATCTTCTTTTGTACCAGACAGAGACTACTACAGAGTACCACAACTGGTCACACACAGACATTGTCTGTGACATGCCCAAGCCTAAGCAGCACATCTACAATGCAACCTCTACACCTAAGGCTCACATAAAATAGAACAAGGGGTAAAGAGGACACTAATGAATTAACTCTCATTAATGACGCTCCCTCATCCAACAGAGGACCAGGAACACAAAAGGTCACAAATGGCCAAAGTGTGGAGATTAGGAATCTGCAGAGTGTGGGTCCCTGGACAAGACTCCTATATTAAGTTTCAGTCAACCAGGGCTCAGGAACTATTGTGGAAGAGTGGGTGGAAAGATCACATGACCATATGGAAATAGAGTCCTACCAGCTCCAGGGACCCTGCTCATAGGAACATACAGCAATAGTTCATGCAAACTCAAGCAGACAAAAACCCAGCACAGAACTGTGGGAATGAGCAGCAGGCCCCTATCTTAGTCAAAGAATTGTTGGAGCTGATTACTGTTGGAGTTAGAAGAGCTAATCTTCTTAAAGTGAGGGACTTTGGATCGGCTGACTATACCTCAGTGAATAAACTTGCACTAAGGCGTGTCTGTTGACACTAACTTGACACAATAGGCCTTAACACAAATGGCAGAGTGCATGAATTCTGGGGGGGTGAGAAGGGTGCCGATGAGGAAGGCAGTATAAAAGTGATTAAGATTGATTGAGCTATTGTATGAAATACACAAAAATTCAATTCAAAAAAATGTCTGCCTTGTTGAGGAAAGGAGATGGGAAGGTAGGAACGAGTAAGATAGTGCTCCTTCCCAGAAGGTACTTAAAGTCTGTTAAACAGCACTTGCTTTCCTCACATGACTGTCTTCTACAGGGCCAGGAGCGCTTTGTATGATGGGGACCAATTTTTGTTCTCAGTGTCCTGGGTCCCTGTGTGGTGCCTGACACACAGTATGCACAAGCAGTATTTGTGGATGAGGTTTCTGAGTGGGATCCACAGTGTTTGGCCCATGGTTCGGGGTATCAAGGGTGTTAAATTGACTTGGCATTGATTGGTTGTGAACTCACAAGCTCCAGGAAGAGGTGTGGGTAGCCATGTTTATTTATATATTACAGCAATTGCCTCTTCTGTTCCTAATTCAGCTTCCTCTGTCTTTCTTCTTGTTCTTTTTGAATGGAATAATGTCACCCACTCACTGGTTTTATTTAGCTCCCATTGAAGTAGGACTCAACGGAAATTGTGCCTATTAATTAAAAACCCAGAATGTGGGCAGTTTTTGAACTGCTAATTGAAACTTACCAATTGGGTTACATTCACAGCTTTGAAACCCTTTTCTTTTCGCAAATCTAGAATTTTGCTTATCAGAGAGGACAACTTCTAAAAAAAGCAACTGCTAATAATGATAGTATCCCCCTTAAAACTGTTCCATTTATTCCCGGTGAAATCTCAGGATGGGGCTCCTTCCTACTGTGAGGACGGCTGTTAGTGACAGCTAGAGAGGAGCAGCCCCAGATTCCTTCTACCCTCTAAGGATTGCTCTCAACCATCCCCAGAAGGCAGCAGAGAAGATGGGTCTGGAGAGGCCTTCCTCCACAGCCATACCAATGTGAGACAATCTCTTTAATATCTAAAGAGATCTAAAGGATGTGGGGGCATCCATGGCCTCTAAATTTGCAGTGCGTGCTCTGCCCATCACCACAGCTACCTGTAGGGAACTGAATGCATCCATAAAGGTAGATGGACAGAAGCTGGATGAAGTGGGGTTTGTCCTCTTGCAAGGCTTGGAATCCTCTGCAGAACTGATCATGCTGAGGTTCGCTCAGGAGTGTGCTTTCTGGGCCCAGTGCCAACAACTTACACAGGCCCCTCTATTCAACTCAGACTTCATCCTAAGTTTTTTTTTTTGAGGTGGCCCAGCAGGGCTCCCCTTGTGACTACAGTCAGAGTTTGCATGGGCTCCCTTGAAGTGGGTCTGTATGAGGGGCTTGTGACTTCTTCAACAAGTAGCCCTATTGTATGCTGGCCTGAGAGAATACAGAGAGGCTCTTGCCGCTGCGGGGTTTGATCCTACCAAGTCTGTTGTGGCCATGTGGTGTGCATGTGCTGCTTGGGGGCTGGCCATGTGCTTTGAGTTTCCTTTCTTTTTCAGAAGGTGGTTGGTTGATTCATGCAAAATACTTAATGATGCCTGCCATGCACAGCGCGGGGGATCGGATCCCCTTTGATGTGCAGGGTCTTTTTGGAGGTTCCAAAAAACAGTTCAAAAGGTTTACTTTGGACACCACACCTCCAGCACATGTCAAAGTCAAGGCCAGGCTCCCCAGGCAGCTTGCTGGAGAAAACATCTTGTGCTGGCTTCTTCATTTCTGTTTTGTCTTGTGCTGAGCACAGGTTTTCAGTTTTCACATTGTCCTGGTAGTGGAAAAAAACAAAAGGAGATTAAACAAAGGAAAATCACCAGCCCCAAGCTTTTGGGTGTCCAGGGAAGCAAGGGCACACTGTGTCTCCCAGTCCTGGTGTAGTCAGATGGCAGGGGTCAATCAGCTGACATACTGGCCATGAGATAGCTTCTTGCTAGAGCTCCTGAACTTGGAGTTATGTAGGGGAAACATAGACAGAAGAGCCGTTTGGTTTCCTGGGTGGGTCCCATCACAGCTCTTCCTGGGTTGTTTTTTCATGCTGCAGGCACAGTGCTGTGTATTCTGGGGTACCACTTAGGGATGTCTGGGTGAGGATGGGGATACTGCGTGCACGTCCAGGAGAAGATGAGGACTTGCAGGAAAATCGTTTACTGTGCTTCACTGTTCTGAGTTTCCTGCTCTGCTCTGTTCTCTGGGCATGGACTCTAGAATGGCAACCCCAGTTTGCTCAGAGGTGAGAGGCCACCCCCAGCCCCCATGGGCAAGATTTTTCTACAGAAAGTGAAGTAGAATCTGTCTTATCATACACTTAGACCTGGCCTTGAAGTCAGGGTATGGGGGTTGGAATTTTTTCTTTATTTTCTTAGGAGCTCTAGAGTTCTTTGTTCTTAGGCTCTTTATCTTGGGCTGAGGTGGGTATTTCCTCTCTGACTAAACTGCTTTATAACAGTGAGCAGGGACCTGGTAGAAGCCCCAATCCTTCACTGTGTTAGGAAAAAGCCAAGTGATACCCCAAGCTGGCCAAGTGGATCCAGAGAGCAGATTCTTGCTTGCTCAGGTGCACATGAGCATCACCGGAGGAGGGACCGGGAGGCTCCCACAGTCCTGCCATCTGTCCCTTCGGAATTAGACTTCTTTTCTCTCCTCACACAATGTAGGTTACTGCCCCCAGCAGCTGCCAAACTCCTCGCCAAAGCTGGCATCTCTGAAATGCCACAAATGCTTAGTTGGCCTCCCAAGTGATTTACCACAACATATGGAAATATCCTGGCTAACCCTCCAGCTATCTGGCAGATTATAGGTCTATAGAATCCTGCACTGTATTTTATACAATTCACTCTCTAGTTATCCTTCATGGATCTCCCTGACCTTGATTGCAAATGATCACCTCATCTCAAGCTGAGGAGAACCCTTGTTCTAGTTTGCCTTCAGTTGTTGTCAAAAAACATGATGACCAATACAAACTTGGAGAGGAAAGGGCTTATTTGGCTCATAACTCCTGGGTCACAGTTCATCACTGAGGGAGCCACAAACACAACAGTCAGTCTTTAAGTTAGACTTGTGGTGAGTATTCAAGAAGCGATCTTAACATAAAGACAAGATCTCTTTTCTATCTATTACATATAGTTCCCCTCATAGCTAAACGGAGACCACTTTCAAATCTACATAAACACAGAGATTTCTCCAGTTCTTCAACATAACTAGCTTGGAGGTATAATTAATCTGAAGTGATGGATAAAACTCCATTTCATGTTTTTTTTTTAATTTAATGTTGGCTTTGTAATGAAATAATGGATTAACTTGAAGATCCAATTCTAGGCCTCTTACTAGTGACCTGGGGTGAGCATACATCTATATTCTTCATTGTGAGTGTGCCTCTGGTGTTCGTTTGGGCTGCCTTTTCTTTTCCTTTCCTAGCTTTGGTTCCTGGGTATCACTGGCCAAAGATTTTCACAGACACTTTTCTCTAGCTTTTAGAAGTCATTGAGTATGAGCCAATCATGGGCCAACACAATAGTCATGACTTATTTTATGGGTAGCTGAGCCTCTTCCATATTAAATTCCAGAACCATAGAGGGGAAGCTGTGTTGGAGAGGCTGGAAACCCAAGTCTTAAAGTCCAAGGCATAAGGATGTTGGTAGTCATATCTGGGTCATTTTACAACTGGGAAATCTGAAATAAAGGGGAAGTAATTGAGGTGACAAAAGAAAACAGATTCAACTGCCACACAACCTTGTCTCAAATTGGAAGGTTTCCTGGGCCAGGGACATCATTATTGATGAAGGTTTAAGATAGACGTGCATCTCTGTATTCAGTATTAGAGACACATGTGTGGAAGTTAACAATGTGCAGGACCATTTTGTGTCATTTTTCTGTGTGTCTGCTCTTTAAGATTTGAGGACTGTATAATATCCTATGTCTTAGTGCCAGATTCAGTCTTGAGCAGAGCAGATGTCCTACCAAACACAGGGAAAAACGCCCCTGTTTGTAATGTCAAAGGAGATCCTGGCTTCCAAGCTAGTGTACTGATTTACAGAGGGGAAGGATGGAGGGAGTTGGAAAAGTCCCCAGGAAGCAGCATACTGTGGTAATACTGGGTTTAATGGCTTATAACCTGGAACCTGTTCATCCCTAGAGGCAGTCTTAGAAGCATAAACAGGATCCCATCCTTTCTTTGGTTCCTCTCTCCTACCTCCCTCCTCGCCTCCTTCCTTGCAAGCCTCCCTCCCTCCCTTCTCTTCTAACAGACAGTCATTTAATTCTGATTGATTACTTGCCAGGTAGTGTCCTAGAAGTTGGAGAAAACAAGGGGTGAACAAAGATTACAATCCTAATTGGGGAGACAAACAATTAACCCGTAGTTTCTGGCCAAACGTCTCTGTCTCAAGGCCAAGTCTGTCCTGGCTTTCCTTTGCTTGCCTTTCCCAGGAAGCCCAAAGCAGTATTCCTTGGTGGTCTATGAAATGCTATGTTCCTTTGTATGGAGGTATCAGGGAACAGGGCAGTGACTCCTGGACACTATTAGAAAATAATGTGTGACCTTATAGTCACTGTAGCACACACCTATATCAAGAACTTGCAGTCTCCTTCCCTAGAGGCATATTAGAGACAGATGCAGTTAGATGATGAAATCTCCTGCAATACAGAGGTGAACCATGGGAAAGCCAAAAGATTTCTGCCCTAGAGAACTGGAGTAATTTTGGTTGGCTGTGGGCTTATTATGGGGTGGGTATATCATTGTGCAAAGTCTCAAGCCTGGGGATTACTGGCAAATAGATCCACTATGCTCTCTCCATGAGCCTTTTGAGTTGCATGGTGAAGCCTCACCCATTAAGAAATAGTTCATGTACAGTTTCAGAAGTGTGGTTCTTTAAACAAAAGTTAGGATTCTTCAGTAAATATTCTTCAGTAAATAGGAAAGATCAGGCACAGCTGAGACGAAGGAGATTTAGACTTCAGAGGACTAGGATACCAATCCCATTTACAGCCATTTTGGCCATTGGCCATGGTGCTTAGCCTACAAAATGAAGACAGAAGGGTTGTGGGGCAGCGGTGTGATAAGTATGGAAGTGCATGGCCAACTCTCAGGCATTAGGTAGATAGTTGATTGTATCAAGTGTCTGTTTCCGCTCTATTATTATATTTACTTATTTTTGTGTATGCACACGTGTAGGCATGTGCATGCCATGGTGTGCATTCCATGGTCAGAGGACAACCTGTAGGAATCCGTTCCCTCCTCCACCATGTGGTTTCCCAGATATCAAACTCAGGTTATCAGGCTTGGCACCATGTCCCTTTGCCCATTGATTCATCTTGCCAACCCTCGGTTTACTTTTAAGAAGTTTCAAATGGCCAAGGATCAACTTTGAAGCACTTGGAAGACCAACTACTAACTGTATAAAACTACAAAACTAATTGTAGTGGCTGTATTGGGACTATAAAAATCAGTGCCTGCGATATAGCTTTTTCCTCCTGGCATATTCCTGGCCTTTGGGGAGTAGAGATGATCTTGGTCCGGTAGCCAGTGCAATGAAATAAGCACATCAATACAGTGAAGCTAAATCTCTGGTCATGGAGTTGTTGACACTCCCCAGTAGAGGGATGGGCAGGGCATAAGACCCTCACCAGGGATTCTAGCCATTTCTCCCTCCTGGCCCCCTCAGCTCTATTGGGAGATGCCACAGCACATAGGATGTGGACAGTTAGCTGAAAAGGGGATTCCATGATGTTAGGTTCACGAAGTTGCCATCTACAGTGGGGTAAGACTTTGAGGAAATCCAGCAATTTAGAGATCACCCACTGCTTCTCTAAGTGACCTTGACTTTCACCTTTTTCTTGTAAGTAAACCCAGTAACTCATTGGTTCACAAAGGTGGCCTTTGGTGGGATCCTTACTTTGGTCTGTCATTGATGCTGTATCTGGGGTGAATTTGCTCACAGAGCAGGAATGTAGCAGTTCCCACGCTCTTTTTGATGTAATTGTTCTCTCAAGAATTTGGAGTTTTCTTCAAGGATAACTTCAGGGTTCATTTTCTTTCCCCAGGCATAAGACCTATGCAGCTATTTTGGGTTTAAAAGTATGTTTAAAATATTTTGAAATTTTTATTTGCGTATTTATTTATTTAGTGTGTGTGTGCATGTATGATGCCACACACAGGTACCATAGTGCATGTGGGAGGTAAGAGGACAACGTGCAGGAATTGGTTCTCTCCTTTTACCATGTGAGTTATAGGGATCAAACTCAGGTTCCCAGCCTTTTTAACAAACTCCCTTACCACTGGCCCAGACTGGCCCAGAAGTATTTTTCTTTTTGTTTCTTTTTTTAACTATGAGAAGTTATCTCTGTCCAGTGATGGTAAAAAGACCAGGGAAATTCCTGAAGAATAGAACCTGGTGTGACTTCTTTGCCTCTCAATGAAAAGAAAACTTGTAGAAAGCTTGTTTCTAGCTAGTAAAATCTAAATGCATGAAGATGTTGCAGAAATTTACTTAGATTTGTTTCCCAGAATATTATGGTGGAACTTACAGAATGCTAAAAATAATTCCCCCATCAAGGGACATCTACAATGAATACAAAGAACCAAAAAATGCTTCCTTTGCATAGTTCTTTTGTCTGTCACTGGACGTTGATGATAAAGAACTAAAGCCTGGTCATGGATATGTCCCTGGGTAAACATGGCCAGGATAGACAGCTCATCATCTCCTCTGTGTCAAGTTCTTCCTCTGAGAAATGCGAAGCCCATTGTTGGATCCCTGCCTCACAGCCTTGCTCTATATTGTAGCATTTGAATGACCAAAGAATGAGGCTGTTAAGACTCCTGATCTTGGTTTAGACACTGCCATAGGAATGCACTCCTCTGTGAGCTGAAAGGGATGTATTTCAAACACTGACATATAAGAAGCAAACTGCTTTGCCACCACACCTTCTAGGAAGTAATATGAACTAGAAACCAATGATTCATATCTTCCTAGGAAGAAAGCTGTGCCTGAGGAAGCAGAGGGGAACTCTCCTTGCCACAAAAGTCCCATTTCATAACTTATACAATACCTGGTCTGTCTCCAAAGACCTGACCCACTAAATAAAACAAAATGAAATTAGCTCTAAACACTTGTAAATTAGTCTGTTCTGATGGCAAAAGATGATGGCAGAAGGAAATTGCTATGAGCTGTGGATGTTCTAGTTATGGGAATTGGGAAGCATAGGCCTATATTTTTCCAGGGGATTGCAAGGTGAAGGAATCATTCTCACTGCAGAGTCTGGATATCAACCCAGGCCTGCTTCTATTCAGTGCCAAAGACTCATTTAGACAGTTGGAATCTTTAGCACTGGCTGACAGGGTGCTGATGGCAACCTGCTGAGTTCTGAACTGCAAAGTGTAGGAGAGAAGGAAGAACACCAGTAATAGTCAGGGATGGAGAATGTTCCTACATGTGGCGCTAATCCAGCTGGTTGACAGTAGAGGTTGTAGACTGAAGAGAGATATCCTGATAGGCTTAGAGATGTTGGCATGCTTAGGCTGCCACAGCCTAGGTGTTTGGTTTCTGACCCTGTTGGTAAAGTCAAACCACAGACAGTTGGTTCCAAGAAAACCAACTAATAATTGAGGAGAGTTCCAGGAGAGACTAACTGAAAGTCTGACAGAGGCTGGGGCATTTGGTTTGCCTACATTGGATTCTGTCTGTCTTTTATCTTGTCTCCAAGATAAATGCTCGTTCTGGCTCTGAACGTACTTTATCCACAACTGAACAAACATCTCTCTCTCTCCTTTACTCCCTTCCTCTCCCTTCTTTTCTCTCCTCCTTTGACAAGATCTTCTGTAGCCTAGGCTAGCCTCCTACTTGTTGTACAGCTAAGGGGATCTGAAATTCTAATCATACACCTCCATCTCCCAAGTGCTGGGACTACAGATATGTGTTATCCACCACAGATAAGTGTTACCACATCTGGTTTCATGCAATGTTGAGAAGTGAGCCCATACAGAGTTTCCTGTATGCTAGGCAAGTTCTCTACAACTGAACTACATCCCCAGCCCATAGGTACCTATTTCTAGAAAGTGCAATCATTGTACCTGGAATAAAGTACAACAAAGACTCATAAAGTTCATCTCTGGTATCTTTTGCCAACAAATAACGGTTGTCTCCATCATCTTTCCCCAGTGTGGTAGCTCAAACTGAGAGTAGAGTTAATAGTTCACTTCTAGTCTATCTTCCTCACGTGTTTTATTTTGACAGAGTATTGTTATGTAGCCCAGACTGGGCTTGAATTTGCAATCTTCCTGCCTCAGCCTGGTACTGGGATTATAGGTGTGTGCTTTCATTCCTGGCTTGCTTTCTTCACTTTTAAAGATGAAAAGGAGGCAGGGCAGAGGTGCAGGGTGATTCGCCAAGATCATAGCTGGTCATTGAACTGCCAGAATTCCATTTGTGAGTCTTGTGAATGAATATCCAGCTCCATGATGCATAGACCCAGGAGATGATGTGAGCTGACCCCATGACGATCACTCTGGAGCTGTGTCTACTGTTTCTTAGAATGGCCTAGTCCTCCCATTCTAAGGCAATGCCTCTGGGAACATGGCCTTTGTCACCTTTGTCCTTTAAGGGACTATGACTCTGTGGTATATACATGCATGGCTCTTGGAACTTAAATTCCAAGGTGAGGGTATGAAGAGATAAAGTCACTGGGAGGTGATTAAGCTGTGCCTCCCCCCAAGGGAGTCATCAGTGCCCTTATAAAAAAGCTGTGAGGGGACAAGTTTTTCCCTTTCTGCCCTTCCACTCTTACTGCGTGAGCACACAGTTAGAAGGTGCCATCTTGGAAGTCGAGTGAGCCTTTTCCCTATGCTATGTCACCTGGCACCTTGACCTTAGACTTCCCACAGCCTTTATGACCTTGAGAAATAAATTTCTATTATTTATGAACTTTGTTAATGAGGAAGGGATGGGCTAGTCAGCTTTCTGTTGCTGTGACAAAATACCTGAAATATACAACTTAAAGGGAGAAAAGGTTTCAGAGGTTTCAGTTCATAGAGACAGGGATGACCATGGGAGCCAGGAAGTGGAAGATGAGGAAAAGAGAGTCTAGGGGCCCAATATCCTCTTTAAGGGCACCTTCCCAGTGGCCTAATTTTCTTCCACTACATTTTACTTCTGAGCAGTTTCAACAAATCCCAATAGCACTGCACCTTTGGGGACCAAGTCCTTAGCTTATGAGCCTTTGAGGACCATTTAGAATGCAAAGCATAGCACTTGTTTCTTCAGTGTAAGAATCCTACACAAATGTGTGAGGCTGGTAGGGAATGTCAGTTGTCACTGTGTTTTCTGGAAGAAGATGGAGTGGTTAATCTCTCTCTCTCTCTCTCTCTCTCTCTCTCTCTATATATATATATATATATATATATATATATACACACACACACTTTACTATTTTACTTTTTGTTTGACCTGGAGCTCCTTAATCCCTAGGCTGGTCTTAATTAATTTTGGACATATGATTAATATGTTAATGCTACCCTCATTCAGCCCTGGGCATCTAATTGTCTTGTAGTGTCTTGACCACCAGTTGGGCACTGAACTGGAGCTCTACAGGGCTCCTGAGAAGATGTTCTGTCTTTTTTATGTTTCCAAAATCCCCATCTCAATGAAAGAGAAATTGAAGGGACACATCATAATTATTGCAAATCAATTCCAACAAACTTTTAATGGGAAGCTCAGAGATTTGTTTAAATCACAAATGACTGTGTGACTTGCCAGAAACCTAACTGTTGTTTAAAATTAGGAGAAACATGTTTTTAACTCAAAATCATTGGGACAGGGGATCCTTAGGAACAAATAAGGGAAATCCGTGTAGTTTACAGGGTATGAAAGCTCATAGCAGCCTTTGTGACCAAGGGCAAAGTGTATTTGATAAACAGGAAAGTTTTCAATAATGCTTACACCCACTGGACTTGTATAGACAATGGCCAACATTTTCTTATCATCTGAATCTGCTTCTCATCCACTCCACAACTGAGACAGAGGCTAGGTGTCTCTGCCACAATCTTCTAGGACATCTACAAACACAAACAAATGAAGAAATGTATAAAATTCTTATTCCAAGAATTTCTTGTGCTGAGGATACAGCTCAGTTGATAGTGTGCTTGCCCATCAGGAGCAAGACCCTGGCTTCAACCCTCAGCACTGCAAAAAACAAACAAACAAACAAACAAACAAACAAAACCAGGCATGATAGACCACTCCTGCCGTGGGAGCAGGAGAATCAGAAGTTCAAGGTCATCTCAACTGCAGTGCAAGTTTAAGGCCAGCCTGAGCTACATGAGAGCCTATCTTTAAAAAAGGAAAAAAGAAAAAGAACTTCTTTAACAGAGCAGACCCTAAAATCTGCTGTTACTTTGCTCTGTGAACATTTTTTGAATCCCTGCATGTCTGGCATGATGGAATAATCTTTCCAGTGTGGAGGAATCCTTTAGATGGGAAAGAACAGTATCTTAGGCATTAGAGAAGCTTGAAGAATTCATTTCTCCTACCTGCTGCAATGTGTTAATGAGCAAAGGTTACACAAAACGCAAAGTGTCTGGATCTTGTGATATGAAAAGTCAGCGAAAACACTTCATGCCATTTCCCATCACTCTTCCAAGATCACATCTGTTTGGAACTGAACCATAACATGTGTGCTGGGGAACCTGTATGAAATTAACTTTTATAGCTGACTTTACAAGCAGGATCTTTTATTGTCTACAACTTGGCTGGGATTCAGGAGTTCCCAAAATGATTTATGGTCATATGTGCCTATTCTATGGTGGTTGATGAAACCGATATATTATTGAACATATGCAGTCATTCTGGCTACAGACAACAGATCATCTAAGCCTTTTATCCAAAAGGATTGAAGACCTTACATTGTGGAAGGGGGCTGAGTATTTTGTTTTAAGTAAAATAATTACTTGCAGGAACAAAACATTTGTTACCAATCCTGTAATTCTTTTGTTCGCCAATACAGTAAAAACTTATTTGAATCTAGACTATATTATTTAAATTAAAATTTCAGGTAATATTTCTCCAATAAATGCTTGATTACATTCTTATAATATCTGGAATGCTTAGTTCAATTTATTAGATTTTGATACAAGAATAAAGATTGCGAATTTACTTTCTTTCATGCTCCTTAATACAACTCCATTTTCCAAACCCTTCCTTGTTGACAGAGGGGCCCACTGGATACAACCATTATTTTCATAAAGTCAGAGAAGAATTTGGTAAGCAAGGTAATGGAATTTCCCTCAAGAGGGAAAATCCCTGATAAAGTTTGATTTTCTATTGATAAGTCGGGAGAATTTCCATATTCAACAACAACATCATGTCATTTTATTAAAATGGAATACAGCATAAAAGGTTAAATATAATTCTAGAATCTGTACTTAAAGCATCTAAAATACTTGATCATCTGTCAAAGCTTTGAACTTGGGACTGCAGTGTATCCTGTTTCAGGGTAGCTAGCTGGCACATTCACATTTCAGTTTGAAAAGGTTAATCATCGATCTGGGAGTTTCAGACGAATTTGAAAAGGAAGGCAAAACTCTCCAGACAGGTTAGGCTATGAGAAATCTTGGGTCCAAGTTCTTAATTACAGCAATACCAGGGTCAACAGGAATCATTATTTTATTTATTTATTTTTTTAAAGTCAAGATCTTGCTATGTGGCCTAAGTTGGCTTCTAACCCGCTACGTAAGTCCAGTTTGGCCTTGAACTCATGGCAACCCTTCAGTCCTAGCCTCCTGAGTGATGGGGTGACAGACATGTGCTACCATGCCCGGCTTTTTTTTTTTTTTAAAGCTTTTTACAAATACAAAAACAAAAACTGAACCAACGGGTTTAGCAATGATGACGAAACTGCTGGACATTAACCTACACGTTCTGGCATTATGTTTCTGTCTTTAAGCTGACCGTAGAATAAGACTGAGTCCTAGTCCTGCAAGTGCCCTGGTTATATTCTGAAGTTACCATCATTTGTTAGACTGGTGGTCTGACAGAATAATATGTTGATAAACTTAAAAAACATTTATTTATTTATTTATTTATTTATTTGTGTGTGTGTGTGTGTGCGCATGTGTGTAGCACATGTATGCCACAGCTCACAAGTGTAGGTCAGAGAGCAATTCTCTCCATCCACAATGTGAATTCTCAGTATTGAACTCAGTACATTGGGCTTGGCAGCTAGCCTCTGCCTGCTGAGCCATCTTGCTGGTCCAGTAATGAACTTTTCCCCCAGGTAGGTGACTTACTTTGAGTTATGAAGTAATCCGTCCAGGTAGACAAGCCCCTTCCCTCCAGTCCTTTCACCAGAACAGTGTGATTCTGGATCAGTGTGGGTCAGGTCTCTCTGCACTTGAGGCTGGAAGCAAACAGTTCAAGGGCACGTCCTCTAGACAAGTGCATGGCCTTTTTGCAGAAAGAAGGACTGCATGTTTTCAAAAGGGCTTTGAAACAGTCGAATGTGAGTCATGTTAATTTGCTGTAAAACTTCAAGTGGCGTATTACTAACGCCAAAGAACAAAGCACTGAGAATCTGGTGACTAATTACTAACAGTGCTGTCACTATTTTATGTAAGTGTGAACAAGAATCATATGTTTCTTATAGTTCATTCTTGTTGACGAACTTAGTCTTGCTGGTGAAAGTGTGCTAATGAGCAGTGAGTCGAACACAGAAAGCTGCCGTGGCCTCCTCTCGGGACAGTACCTTGTGCCCATGTCCAGAGGCTCTGGGAGTAGCCGGCATGCTTTAAATAAAAGATACAGCAGAATAATTGTGATTTAAAAGCAATATCACAGACTTGAGTCAGGAGATGCTGTCGTAGCAAGCTAGAAGGAATGCTGTTGTGATCTGGGATTGCAGGAAGTGGCAGACACTACCAAATGGAGTCATCTAGATGTCACAAGCAACATGCCCTTCATGGGAGTTCCAGGTCTTGCTGCAGAAATAGAAGGAATAGGCATTAGGGAGTGGATAGCTGCAAGCATCCAGGGATTCCTAGAGGAGAGAGGGACTTCCTTATTTGATTAAGCCCAGATTAGCAGCTATGGATGCCTGACCTTTTTCCTTTCCTCCCTTCTCCTCCCCTCCCCTCTCAGGAGTCGGGGAGTCTAAGGGTTGTACCCAGGGTTTCATGCATGGTAGGCAAGTGCTCTATCACTGTCTAATATCCCCAGCCTCCCTCTCTTTAAACTTAAAAAAACTGGGGACTGGAGACATGACAGTTAAGAGAACTAGCTGCTGTAGCAGAAGACCTGGGTTTGAATCCCAGCACCCATGTAGCTACTAACAACTGTCCATAACTCTAGTTCCAGGGTATCCAGCACCTTCTTCTGGCCTCTGCAGGCACTACATGGCATGGTGCACTTACATACATGCAGGCCATACACTCATACATATAAAATAAACATAAATAAATAAAATTTAAACTTAAAAAATTATGTACTTTTTTTATTTTGAGAGTATCACTAGGTTACCCAAGTTCTGTAGCTCAGGCCTTGATCTTTCAGTCCTCTTACCTCACTCTAAGTGGCTGAGATTACAAGCTTGCCCCACCAGGCCTGCCCTATTTTAAATTTTTAAATTGATGTCTTAGTCACAAATCTTGAGAGGATTTATCTAACATCCACGATAGGGCAGAAAAGACCCCTATTCTAAAACCTGGATTTTCATGGACTAAAAGGACTCTGAGGCAGGGTCTAGTGGTCTGTGAGTTTAAATATAAAAAGAGATGACGATGACAGGTGAGGGGGTATATACCTATAATTCTATCACTTAGAAAGCTGAGGCAGACGGATCTTGAATTTGAGGCCAGCATGGACTACATAGAGAAATTGTCTCATATACCAACAACCACACAGACACAGCTGAGACACACAAATGAAACAAAACAGCTACAAACCTCCAAAGACGAGATGCTGAAGATAAGGACAGAGTGATTTAAAAGGAGAACTTTTAGACTTCCAGAATCCCAAAATGTGTTCTAAAAGGGATCTGAAAGCAGATGTTCCATCTTTCATAGGCACAGGGATATTAAGAGCTTGTAGCTGCCTAATGGGAGAATTAGAATTAGGCTGACTGGCCTTCCGTCCCCCTTCCCTCGGTCAAGTGGACGCTCCTTAAAATCTGTCTTCTCACTGCTGAGCTCCTCACTGCAACCGCGTATGAGTGCAGTTTGATCTGTGGAAGGACTGATATTTAGATCACTTGTCTCATTCCTCACCAAGTCCCATAAATGTTCTGTCTAATGTGGACCAATCTCACATACCTAGAGCCCAGAGAAAGCTTCAGTGGCCTCCTAGGGCCTTTCGACTGGGAATCAGAAAATCTGGTCAAGGTCTTATATCTGTCAAGTCACTTAATCCCCGAGGTCTGTTCTCTTATTTATAAAGTTAGAAGAATGGCTGGGTGATCTCTCAGGGCCCTTTCAGCTCCAAATGTCTAAGATTCTATTTAAACACATTTGAAGAGGACACAATGGGGGCTATTTCTGGGACAGGCTGGTGATTGTCTTTTTATATGCAAATATGCACTGAGAGTTCCAGTGCAGGGACTGCAGGGATGAACTGCACTAGTGGAGGGCATGGACCCCGATGGCTGGACAATACCAGCCAGCAAAGCTGCGGGAAAACTAAGGTACTTGAACCAAATGTTATTTCAATGAAGGAGAGGACTAATGAATGAGGTAAGCAGAGAACCTAGGTCAGGATTCTGGAGTCCTCTGTGATCATGATGGAAACCAGATCTTTGATTTTCTTGAAGTCTGTGCCAATAGTGTGATAGGAAACATGATTTGACAGACATATACATTTTTGTGACATTAGGGATAACAAGGTTAAACTGGTTTAAGACGCCAAGTCTTCTGAGTGCGTGCTTTCAAAGTAAGCAAATGCGAATCCTTATATTGTCTCATGCCCTTCGTGGCAACAATGAACCTGGGTTACTTAAATGGTTTTTAGTTACTTTCTGGGCTCTAAATGGTACACAACTTCGATATCATTTTTAAATGATTCTTTTCTTTGAATAACTTAAAACAAGGTCTTAGATGAAGACATATGAACTGTCCATTTCTAGGAGGGCCTTTAAATCCTTACCTTGAAATCCATAAGCATGTATCAGAGGCTAAATGGATGTGTCACACTATTCTGTGGGATGCAGGCATCTGTTATTTCTGTGTTGCAATGGCTTTCATCAGATTTTCTAATGGTTCTGTTATCTCCAGTCTTTATCCAGGTATGGTGACACGTTCCTGTGATCCACATGCTAAAGAGGTTAAAGGTGGAGGACCAAAGTTGAAGGCTCGCTTTGGTTACATTGTGAGACCCTGTCTGTCTCAAACACCAAAACAAACACATGACCCTAAGCCCTAAACACATGACTTATTATAGCTTGCTGTAGAGAGTGATGATTAAACATCGCTGTCAACTTGATTGATTTAGAATCACCTAAGAGATACATCTATGGGAATGTCTGAGAGCGTTGTTCAGAGAAGTTTAGCTGAGGATAGAAGAATCACCCTGAATTTGGGTGGCAACATCCCATGATTTGGAGTCTCAGACTGTACAAAAAGAAAAAGTGAGCAGATACTAGTATTCATCTCTCTGCTCCCTGACTGTGACTGTGACAGCTCCTCAGGATTCATTTCCCTCTACTTCCTGACTGTGACAGCACCTCAGGATTCCCCTCTCTTCTTCCTGTGACAGCACCTCATGCTCCTGTCGCCATGTCTTCCCATCCGTGACAGAGTGTACTCTCAAACGATGAGCCAAAGCAAACTCTTCCTTGAGTGTTTTTGACAAGTATTTTGTCAAGGCAACAAGAAGAGTAATACTTAGAGGATCAGAGAACTGTAAGAGGGTCAAAAGTAGCTTGCTAGATGCTAGTGTAATTTCCTTTTTTAAACCTTTGATTACTGATACGAAGGTCACCTGAGAGCCAGAAAGCAACTGGTCTGATGAAGATGCCACTGGGTGCTTCTCCACCATTGATCTGGGACTTTGACTCATGCCTAGACGGATACAGGCTTTGTGATATACCTTACACTTCCCATTTTACAGAGAGAACACAGATAATACAAATTATTCACTGGCCCAAAACATGAATATTTGTACTAGAAACCCCAAGTCTTGAGTCTCATAAAAAATGACTCAGAATTAATATGCTGTGCATTTCATACAGCACAAACAGAAAAATCCTGGAGTGAATATTGGTTTTATGCAAGCAAAACTCACGAAGGTTCCCTTAGTTTCAGTTCACACTGAGCTTTTGCCTGAGATAGCACAAAGATTTTGAAATCAAAATGGCTTTCATCTTACCTTTTAGGAACATGGTATAATTTATCTGCATGATTGCATTTTAATTAGCACTCCTATTGCCTATTTAAACATTCAAAGATATAAAACGAGCCAACCAAATAAGAAGACATATAGCCAAGGTATTTGCTACTGTGATATTCCCCAGTACCGCCTTGGGATAAAGCTCGCTGCAGACTCAAGTTTAATAGTGTGAACTGGTTCAAAATTAACCCATTTGTATGCATGATATTTTACATAAGGGTTAAACTGCCTTAGTAGCAATTGTTGGTAAATGATGGATCTTTGCACAGCCTTGAGAATCTCTGACACTCTTTGGGAGCAAAGCAGCCATTCTTAGAATGAAAATTAAAAGGGTTTTGTAAGGATTTTTCTTTTCTGTTTAAACACAAGACTTGGGTAGTTAGATGATGGTCCTGAGAACCCTAAAACCATTTCAGAGGTTCACTTGTGTGTGATATGTGTGTGTGTGTGTGTGTGTGTGTGTGTGTGTGTGTGTGTTGGGAGCAAGGACACAATCCTCAAGAAGAGGCTTAATTTTGAAGACAGACTTTGACTCTCTTTACAGCCTGGTGAGGGGTTAGAGTTCAGCATCCAATGTGCTGTGGTTCCCAGAGCCTGCTTTCAAGAGTCCGAATTAAGCTATTAAGACAAAAAATAAAAACACAGTGAGAAAATTTGCCTTTCTGTACCTACTAGCTTCTGATACCGCTGTAGGAGTGAGCCTTCTGGGCTCAGCAGATGGGTCCTGGTTAATTCCATCAGCTTTTTGGTAGTGACCATAGAGAATCGGGCTGTAGCTCAAGTTGTCAATCCGATGGCTAGCGTGATCTGTTTGTGGTAAGCCCTCAAAGCCGAGGTGTCCATTAATTTGTGTACTAGTCTGTCTTTTCTATAATAGTGATGTATTGCAGAAAGACATTTCAGGCAGCAACAGACCACACAGATGAAGGTGGTCTTATAAGATTATAATGAAGATGAAAAACTTCCCATTGCTGAGGGATGTCAGAGTTATTGTGACTCATTCTGTGTGATGCTGCTGCTGTTAGTTGTGTAAAACTACAGCACACACAATTATAGACAGTACATAATTTACTGATAGTAACAGTAAAGAGTATGTTACTGGCTTGTATATTTACTGGAGTATACCTTCTATTGTTATGTTATTGTGTACTCTTATAAGAAGAATCCCCTGTAAAATAGTATACCTGTCTCATTGACAGCAGCTTCATAAATATCCTGGTTATCCTCTCTGTCTCTGTCTTTTTTAGCTCTCTGTCTCACCCTCTGAAACAAGTTCTCATGTGTCCCAGGCTAGCCTTATAATACCAAGAATGACCAAATTCTTTGCCTCTATCTCCTATGTGCTGGAATTACAGGTGTACCCCATCACACTTAGTTTTTCAAGGGCTAGAGATTAAACCTAGGGCTTTGTACATGCTAGGGAAGCACCTTACCAACTGAGCTACATCCTAAGTCCCGTTTACCTTGTCTTTTCCTGGCATCAGCAATTGACCTACAGTATCTAGGTCTTCATGAACTCAATTATCAGTGGATATGTTCTCAGAACATAGCCTTTCAATGAGGGTTACATGACTGTGTCTGCATTGAGAGGAGATGAAATCACTATTATGTAGCCCATTCAGCTACCAGCTGGCCAGCTAAGATTAGAACTCATTGGAATGAGATGCATAAACCCTCTTCATAAGTTACAACGCCACTGAAAATCTCTGAGGAGAATACCAAGGACATATGTACGTATGTCTGAAAATGAACCTGAAGCAATTTTAGAGCTAGAGATACAAGTTGTTTAACAGCCCAGTGATTGTGACATCTTATTGAAGAGAACAGTTCTATGGGCAAAACTACATTCAGAATCATATATCTTTCACAGTAGGAAATTCCCAGTCTTGAAAGAGCATGTCATGATGCAGTTCACTCACAAATAATCTCATGGGCTCAGCAGTTAAGAGCATCTACTGCTCTTACAGAGGCTTCAAGTTCAGTTCCTAGCCCCCATAGCTAAAGGTTCACAACGTCTGCAACCCCAGCTTCAAGGAATCTGATGCCCTCTTCTGGAGTCTAAGGGCAGCTTCACTCACATAACCCCATACAGACACGTGTGCATACACATAATTAAAAATAAATATAAATTTTAAAAAAAATGTCATAATGGTTCAGTTGCTCCTAACAAGAACTCAATTCCTACTGTAAGAAGTCTGTGAGGACCAGGTATGATGAACAGTCAGAGGGGCTTGACCTCTGAACTCTTAATGCCTGAACAATGCACCTTTGACTCAATAACTGACATCCCTGATGGCAAGGGCCCCTTTGATGACTTACTTGTCCTCTCCCATCACATTCCTCATAAAAGAGGTGGGGAGGTGGGCAAACAGACAGGGAGCATGACAAAATCTTTGTCCATTCTAGCTCTTCACCAGAGACTGACAGGCAAGAGCAAAAGCATGCATTTCCTGCTCTTTCTCTGGAAGCCAATTAAGCCTCCTCTCTGGTAAACAGGCTTGTGGTGGCTTTTGTTTAGCCAGACTCCCTTCCTCCATTTGTTTAAAGCATTGAAAGTCTACAACTGGCTTGGCCATCATTCTCCCAGAATACAACCCACACAATGGCAGGGTGACAAAGGGGGAAGGAGGCTGGCTGGATCCCTTTGTGTTTCAGAGGGTTTCTGTTCAAAGGAACCACTGTCACTGGATAGGCACCAGGGTGACAGGTGAAGTGGTTTCTTTTGGGTTGATTTGCAGAATATGCTTTTGCCTTTTCAGACTTCCATGGAACACAAGGCAGTTCTCATCTAGTTCTTGTGTTTGGATTTAGGGCCTGTGTGGAGCCTGCACAGGGTGCCATAAATATAGCCCTTCGTACTACCAGCGTATGACTTGCAGTGGCTTCCAGGCCTTTGTTGATACTCATTGCCTGCTTCTCCTGCTGCTGCTGCTTCAACCCATGCCCAGGGTTTGGGGAAAAGTCTCCAGCTTGGATGGAGGACATAATTGAAAGGACCAGAGATACCTCATGAGAAATGAGCCACTGATGATTCCGTTCTGGTCTTCACTCGCATTTACCAAACATCCGTGTGATTTTATGTAGGATCCTTATATTCGCTGGGTTTCTGTATCTTCAGTAGTAGACAGCATGGTTCGGTGGTTCTTGTGGAAGTGTGCTTCCCCCAGCTGCATCAGCAAGGCTGAGAAGCTTGTTAGAGATGACATCTCTTAAAAGTCAATAGAGACCTCCTGAACTAGACACCCTGGGTGTGGCCCAGCCACGTGTGTCCCTGCACCCCTCATCTCCAGGGATGCGGATACCGGCTCCGGCTCCAGGCACCCCAAGGTAGCAGCTCTAGTGTATTCTTTCTAGCGCCAGTCTTGTTAATGCCTCTCAGCATCGGCTCATCAAGTTGGTTCAAACCCAGAGTCTCGAGCACACATGATGATGTTTTCCAGGGTGAGACGTGTCAGTTGCATAGTGGTGGACAGCTGTGCTCACACACAAATGAAGAATTCTAATCGTGATGAAAGGAAAAGCAGAGATGCAAGAGTTAGCCTGTCTGGTGGAAAGCCTCTCTGCTCAACCTGTGTGACTCTCCAGTCAAAATGAAATGGTTTCCCAGGCGCAGGGGCAAGTTCTGAATTCCTATTACTGCTTTAGGCAGTAAACTACTTGGAGGTATGGATTTCCTTCCTTGCTCTGAAAAGAGACCAGGATGCTTGATTCTTTTAAACTCCTTTACCTAGGGATCAATTCTGTGCTTGATAAAGGTGGCCATGGTGGTTTTCACCTTTAAACTTGGGAGGCAGAGGCAGGGGGAATCTCTGTGAGATCAAGGCCAGTCTGGTCTACCTAGTGAGTTCCAGCTGGGACTACAGGAAGACCATGTCTCAAAAAGACCAAAATAAATAAATGAATAAATAAATATGCTCCAGAATGTGAACTATGTTGTGTGACTCCAGCTGTTAAAGTGACCACTATACTCTTAGGGCGAGAAAGATGGGCCCTTCTGGCTGAAACAGATGTCAGAATTATTCTAGCCAGGACTGTGTATAAGAGTTCTCCTGCTTCTTAAGAGCCACTCCCTCTCCCTGCTTGCTTTTCTTTGGGGAATTGGTATCAGTCTTTTGGGGCGTTCTTCTTAGCCTTCTACAGCGGGGTCGGGAGCTACTCCCCAGTGTCTTAGGCTCCCCTGTTCTTATCTGGTAACCCAGCAGTCAACACAGTGAATTGTAACTGCTCTTTGATTCATCTAGTTCCCTGACTTGGCACAGCTCCCTGAGGATGAGACTGAACTTCATTGCCAGTTTCCTTCCCAGGGCCCAGCAAATCTGAAGGTTCCGGGAACAATTAATTTACAGAGAATGTCTCTGTGTCTCCTGGTCACCCTCTATCAGGCTAATTGTTCCTTTTATTTGTTAATTTATTTGCATATTGATTCATTACATACCCATGCTCCAAAGAGTGGGCATTGCCCAAACATGGGACACGGTGCTAGGAGCCATCAAGATGTGTGTTGTACTTGGTCTTCTAGACCCTCAGGGATGAAGGCTTACTTTGCTTTAGCCCTGCCACTCATACACACTTCTTTGCATCTTGCCTTTTACTCCTGCTCTGAGCTCTGGTTTTTATTATTATTATTATTATATTATAAATTATGTGTAAATGTGCCTGTGTCTGGGTATGTGCAGGTAAGTGAAGGTGCCCGTAGAGACCAGAGGCATCAGGTCCCCCTGGAGCTAGAGTTACAGGCAGTTATGAACTGCCTGATGTGGGTGCTGGGAATCACACTTGGTTCATCTGGAAGAGCAGCATTTGCTCCTAACTGCTGAGCTCTCTTCCCGGCCCACCACCTCTGCTTCATCCTCTCTGCAGGCAGCTGGCGTAACGAGTCTATGCATTCTCTTGTAGTTGCCTATATTCTTACAGAACATGTGTTATTTCGTGTTCTGAAACCATGTGTTAAATTTACATATGTTGTATATTAAAAACAAAAACAAAAAAAACCTCACTCTATCTAGGCTCAGTGGCACATGACTCTAAGTCCGGCACTCAAGAGGCTGAGGCAGGAGGATCTGGGTCTGAGGCCAGTAGAAGCTACATAGTCAGACTCTGTCTCAAGACAACACAACAAACCATGGAAAAAGAGGCATCTTTTTGCTTATCTTTTTCTGTTTAGCATGCTGCCTTCCTCAGTACTGCTGTGTGTATCAAGCCAGTGCTTACTTACTGCTATGTACTATTCCAGTGCTTGCCTACTACTCTGTACTATTCTAGTGCCTCGATTCCTGTTTCCTTATCTGTCCCCACCATGATGAGTACCTAGACTACTTCCAGCTCCCAGTGCCACCAATGCTTCCTTGAACATACTTATACATGCCCCCCATGGTGCCAA
Organism: Eospalax fontanierii; assembly: GCA_035773235.1. Lineage (NCBI taxonomy): Eukaryota > Metazoa > Chordata > Mammalia > Rodentia > Spalacidae > Eospalax > Eospalax fontanierii. The sequence goes on from CM069547.1 coordinate 10,796,860, forward strand.
CTCAATTATAAGAATAAAAATCCCCCAAATTTAGCAACATATGGGTTCTGGGACTCAGGGGCAAGATTACTGACTTCGTTGAAGTATGTCCTATGTATTTAATTTTTTAAAATTTACTTATTGTTCTTTTTATGTGTATGAGCATTTTGCTTGCATATATGCAAGTGACCACATGCTTGCAATGCTCACAGAGGCTGCAAGAAGGGATTGGATCCTCTGGAACTGGAGCTACAGATGGTTGTTAGCCACCACATAGGTGCTAGGAACTGAACCTGAATTCTCTGGAAGAGCAGCCACTTACAGGGCTCTTAGCCACTGAGCCATCTCTCTAGCACCCTGTGTGCATGTATTTAACATTGACTGGGTACTGCCAGCTCCTCTTGGGAGTGGCTGCTCTAACCTTATAGGTTGGAAGAGATTTATATTTATAATATAAATTCCAGTTTGAGGCTAGTCTGACAATATTGAAATATCTCCTTCCAGTGTGCTGTTTGTTATTCTTGGTCATGGTATCTTTCCCCTAAAAAAATCCAGCAACAATCTTTTGATTTCATTTCATCTCTAAGACGCTTAACGCTCAGATATTTTTTAAGGCCAAGCATCATGTATCCCAGGCTGGCCCTGAACGAATTATGTCATCGAATGCCTGCTCCTTCTGTTTCCACGTCCTGAATGATGGAATTACAAGTATGTACTACCACACTTTCTTCATGGTGCTGGAGGTCAAACCCAGGATCATGTACATACTAGGCAAGTACTTTGCCAACTAAGTTACATCCTCTAGCCCCAGAGATTGATCTGGGATGGCGCTAAATAATCATGACTGAAAGGGATAGCTTTTTATACTAATATAAACTTTGCTTTGGTAGTATCACAATATGCAGATCTCGCATGCCTAAATGATTTGAGTCTAATGGCAGAGAAACCCTTAAGTTATTAACCATGAAACTTTAGCCTAAGTGTTGGTTTGTTTTGGAACCAAGAGTATAGGTGTCAGGAAGTGTTGCACGGAGGTCATGCAAGTTTGTGATAAGCCCTGTAAATAATTAAAGCAAAAGAGAAGAAAAGGACTCCTGAGAAAATTTTGTGACCTCAGAGTTGGAGTCCAGAACTCAGAAGAGCCCAAAGCACCAAACTGGCTTTCCACCTGGCAGGTCTTTGAATTCTTTCTTGTCAGAATTCAGAAACAACCCTCTTAATGGTGTCTCCAGGCCAGCAAGAAGCCCGTTAGAATTATCACAGCTTCCAGGGGCTGCATGTATTCAAAAAACAAAACAAAACCATTTTTATTAGCAGCTATTACTTGTCCAAAATAATAGATTTCACTGTGACAATATAGTCTGCACGCAGATCATATGTGTTGACCACAGCGACTCCCTAACCCCAGTTACCTTCTCTTCTGCTCTTTGGATTTTGTTGTTCAAATCTCTTGGTCTTTGTTAGGATCCTTAATCATCGAGCTCTACCCACAGTCCTATCCTGTATTTTCTCTTAGCATGACACCCATGTACAAGGCTGGAGACTTGACTGGAAGGACATCTGCTTCATGGATTTTTATTCATACTGGAGACCCAGACCAGGCTAAATCTCTTCTGTGACACCCCATAGCCCCATCCCATCCCACATGCTTCTCCTATAGCAAACACAAGCTTCAATTAAAGCGTCACAACACACTGCACTTACTATGCACCCACCTGCCCTGGTCCTCACTTCATTTTAAGCTTCTCAGGAAAAGAATGGGGTCATGTTTGTTCTGTGACACCAATAGAATCTAGAATTCCAAGCAGATAATGAAAACTCAGTAATGTTCTCCAACAGGAGAGAAGTCAGTTTTTTCACCCAAAAGAGATTGTTTTCTGCTAGCCTAGGTCCTCAAGCTTTTCAAATATCAACTAACTAATATGATGAGTGGATTCGTGCTATTGTATTACTGGTTGAGTGTGTAAAATCTTCCACATGTTCCAATGTTGACAGTTAAAAAACTTATTGACTCACTGTATATTTCACATAGAACATCTCAATCAATCTTAATCGTCTTTCCCACCAGCACCTCCCTCACAGCCCCTCTCCCCCAACTGGAATTTTCATCTGTGTTAAGTTGGTCTATTGTGTTAAGACAGTCATTTTTAAAAGAAAATTTCCAGAAATAGAAGACCTAAAGGAATAGCCCTATTAATGACATTAATAGGGGAGCGACATGGGGATGGGAAGGTTAGGAGATGCTGGGGGCAGACAGTCTTCTAATGCCACTTTGAGTGACCCCCCTTTTGTAAAATATCAACATATAGGAGCCTTGGATATGTTCCCCAGATTTGCCTTTTCTTTTTCTTTTTTTCTTTTCTTTTATTTGTATGAGTATATTGCCCGCATGTATGTAAGTACGCCGGTGTTCTGCAGTGGCCTCAGAGGACAGAAAGAGGGCATTGAATCCCCTGGAACTGGAGTTATGGAAGGTTGTTAGCCAGGTGCTGGGATTTGACCCCAGGTCCTCTGCAAGAGCATTCTGTGCTCTTAACCGCTGAGCTGTCTCTCCAGCCCTGAAAATGTGCCTTTTCTTCCCCGGCTCTACCCTTGCGGGTTTTTCCAGAGATTTGGATACAGGAGTGAACAGCTCAAAGGATCCAAACACCTATCTTACTGCAGGTCAGATCTTATGGTGACAACACACTAACGCTTTTCTCCAAACAAAAGGTGTTTGATGGTTTATTTCACTGCTGGAGGAAGTAGCAATCATGTGAGAGGCTCAGAAACATTTGTCTTAGATGTCCTTCTTAGGACCCTCAGTGAGTTTACTTTATTCCTCCTGATTTTTCTTCCTTCGTCCTAAAGCCCACTGAAAAGCCCCTCACATCATGAATGCACAAATCAGCTGGCCTGGTCAGTTCTAGAGACATGAAGTTCATTTGTTGGGCCATTGGGCACTTGGGCAGTTTCTTTGATAAGAAATTATTTACTTATTATTTTTATGTTATGTGTACGAGCATATTGCCTGCCTGGAGGTAAGAGCACCCTACTGTAGAGTGCCCATGGAGGTCAGAAGAGGGCGTTGGATCCCTTGGAATTGGAGTTACAGGGTTGTGAGCTGCCATGTGGGTGCTGGGAATCGAACCTGGCTCCTCTGCAAGAGTAGCCAGTGCTCTTAACTGTTGAGCCATCTCTCCATTCCTTAATCTACCTGTTCCATCTTCATTTGAGTGCTTGCTCTAGTTCTCTTTTTCATTCAGCACAGTGACTTCAGCCTCACCTTAGTTCACCTGCTGGAGAACAGCTGTAGCCTCGTATCTACCTCTCAGTTCTTGTTCTGCAGTGCTAGAGTCTGGCATTTTGGAATCTCACTGAACTAGAGTGGGCCTGGTGCTCACTCTTGGAAATGTGGCCTGGGGTACAGGATCACGTCGAACAGATCTGGAAACTGGGAGCTCCCTGAAAGCAAAGCAGGACTGCAGGGCAACACTGGGAGGGACAACTGTTCATGCAGTGAAACTGTGCATGCAGTGGACCACCATGTGTTATGACAGGATCTTCACACGCAAAAAGGGTTTCCAGGAAGTGACCTAATCATTTTTGAAAAATGCTAAATTCTTTTCATCCGAGTACGAGATGGAAAAAGAGAGAGAAAGAGAAAGAGAGAAAACACGACTTGAAATGTGTCATAATCACTTTGGCTTGGTTGTAACGCATGTGTGTCTGCATATAACAATGTCTGTAATGTGTAACATGTACAGATGAGTACATCACCAGAGACCTTGCAGTGCAAACACACTTGCTTCTAAGAATCCAGCACGTGAGCTCTCTGATGCACGAACCTCATACAAACCCTTCCGAGAACAGAACATAATTTCAGGTTTGAGGAGAGTAGAGATTTGTTATGATAATAACATTCAACAAGTGTAACATTCTGGACTCAAAACAAATGTCTTGTGTGAGAAAAAAGTGCTAAAAAGGCTTGATTGGGATTTTAATGAGAGACCTCCCCCACTCTTCTCATTCTCCCCCACCTTTAGTTATTTTTTCCAGCAGGCCAGTCAAGAGCCTGGTGCTTGGGAACCCTGGGAGAATGTTAACAATTCAACTCTACCAATTAATTGCAGAGACTTTCTTCATCCTGCTCAGCAGGGTCTCTCTTGCTGGCTGCTGAAAACATAACAATGCACCTCACCCTCCGTTGTGAATGCATAATGGTTCGTTCATCAAGGGGCTTAAAAATCCTTGGGGCTATACTATCTGCTCCTTGGCACATGCTATAGAGACCAGAAAAGTCCTTATGTGAGAGGAAAATCTGAACTCTGAAAGAGGAATGGCCTCCTCTTCAAAGAGAAAAGCAAAACCCGAAGGGTGCAGGAGCGTGTGTGAGCACGGACTCACGGCACTCCGCGCCTGCTGCCTTTGCCTCTGGTACCGTGCCAGGAATTCGGTGGCTCCCCTGATCGTATTTACCGTTGATTCTGATTATATTTACTGTGACTATTTTTACAGTGATACATACTAAACCTAGGACCTTTTGCATGCTACTAAACTATCCCCAGATGTTTAAATGGTTTCCTTGGGAAACCAGGTTTGAACTGTATGTACAGTGGCCATCACTCCCCAGATTTGTACTCAAGTTGTAGAAATACAGTCAACCAGTTCACAACAATATACTGGGAGTGTAACTCAGTGGTGGAACATTTGGGTGACATGTACAAGGCCCTGGATTCTATCCTTAGCACCCCAACCAAACCAAACCTGACCAAATCAAATAACCTCTCCAATGTCTATTGAGAACTACTAAAAGTGGCCCCAATGTGTTGGGATAGATGAGGACAAATCAACATGATATAAATCTCCTGTGTGGACTGCTGTTAGAGACAAAGTGCAGAGGGAATGGCTGAATAGATTTAAGGAACGACACAAACTAAGGATAGTAAATACCAACTAGGTATTCCCACAGTAAGTGCTGCTTTTAGCCACAGCTCAATGTAAGAGCAGGAGAGGAAGAAAGAATTGGATTTCCTTGAGATGCTTCCGTTTTTGCCTAATTGAGTATGATGAATGCGTTTGCCCTAGAGTGACACAAAATGACTTAGAATAGAGGAAGTGATAAATTCTGCTGTGAAAACAGGGACAAGTTAAAGGCCCCAAAGGGGTTGGTTTTAAAGATCCAGCTGCATTTCACTGTAAACTTTACAGTTTGATGTTGTGTCTTTAAAGCAATGGTTCTTAACTAGTACTTTGGACTACTGAAGTTTGAATGGGAGATGTAGTGGAAGAGGTCCAGTTAGGACCGGACCGGGGAAAGGTCTGACCGGAAGGCAGAGGGGATGAACCAGCCCTGAGCAAATTGAGGAATGTCTTCTGTATGTGATGGGTGCCTCCAGGGTTAGAGCAGTCTCGATTTACAGAGAAATAGCCAGAAAGTTGGTAAGCAGGCAATCCGATTCCCTTGTCACTGAGCATCATGTTGATAACTTGGGCCTTGTGGTGTTTTCTGTCCTCATCTCTGTCCCCACTGAACCCACAGATGCTATCCTATAGGATGGAAGCCTTTTCTAGGTTGGTCTTTTGGGGTTTTGTTCTTTTTTTTTTTTTTTTGAGGCATAGTCTCCCTGTAGCCTTCGCTAGCCTAGAGCTTACTATGTAGACCAGGCTGACCTCAATCCCACAGAGATTTGCCTGCCTCTGCCTCCTGAGTTCTAGGATTAGAGGTGTGTACCATTACACCTGTCCCTAAGTTGGTCTTGAATTATGTAGTTTCAGTAGTGTCCCCGGAGCTGTAGGAGATTCTAGAAAGATCAGCTTTCCTTGCTCATTTATATGTGCCCTATCTCATAGAGCACTCTTTGGCATCCAAACAAATCAGACCAGAAAAACAGCAGAGCTGGTCCTGTCTGCCCATTGGGAATGGCAGACAGAGAGCTATTTATAGCCACTGTGATGAGTGTTTCGGTATATATAGGTCTAACTAAGCAAGAGTGAAAGGTTCTATCCCACAATAATGCCAGTGCTCATTATCTTGAAAGGGGCAAGATCAAAGTCACGTAGACTGTAGGGATGTTCTTTCTTCCCGGGAGATTACATTGTGATGTCTCCAAGGCAAATTAATGCTTGGCTTGGCAAGATACTTTTTGCAATTATTAAGAGAACCAGTTGGGAGCCAGCCAGAGTGTTCTTGGTGAAGATTAAAATATTAACCGGAACTGGCCTCTGAATTTTGCTCTCATGGACTAGACTAGAATCACTTCCTGCTCTTCTCATATCATAGGCTTCCTTAACTTCAGACCAGCTGAGCTTAGGGCATTTGCAAGAAGCAAGTGGGAACACAAGGTTAATTACCCCGTTGCAGGCTAAGAGAAGTGGGATTTGCAGTGAACTCAGGGAGGATGGGAGGTTTGAAAAGACCAAGAAAAAGATGGTATGTGTGTGGGAGGCGGGGGTCAAAGAGAGTGGTGAATATGAAGGACAATATTCTTGAAGAACTTCAGCTCAGGAAAATTTCCTTCCGTCATTGGCAGGAAGGAGAAATTAAGTTAGAGTAAGGCTTCCACACCGACTATGCTATGCTGGTCTGTTCACATTGACTTCATCAGGAAAGAAAATAATAATTAAAAAAAAAGATGTCATTCCAAAAGCAATACATCATTTAGGAATTGATTCTATCAAGATTTTAGCAGGACCTATAGAATAGAACTTTAAATTCTAATAAGAGATATAGAAAACAATATCAATAAACATCAACATTGTGATTCTTCCTATTGGACTTTTATTTTCAGTTACTCAATACATTTTGGAAAGAACAAACACTCATTGAAAACCTTCAACAAAGTAACCAAGTCACGATTAAAAATAAAACAACAGTAAAAAGACAGACTCATTTAGGTTTAAAATATACAGCAAAGCCATAGTAACACAAATTGTATGTAATAACAGGCATATGGACCAATGCAAGAAGGTAAAAAAGTAGACCAGAGGAGCATTGATGGAACACCACAAATTACCCTGCAATAGATAAAATGCTTAGAAAACGATAGAAAAAATGGCCCATTGTATTGTAAAAGTGAATACAGATATCTCCGCTTCACACGAATACATGAGTAGATTTCTCCATAGACTAAAGCCTATACTAGAACATGGGTATAAAGCTCTACAATCAACAGAAGAAATGTTAGGAGACTATATTTCTGAGAGAGGTAATGTGGCATGTATTATTATGCTGATATCATATCATAATCACCTGTGCAAACAGACTGACACTTAAATTAAAATTTTAAGAGTGGGCCACACTCGGAGGATGCTAGTTTCCCAGTCTATTAGAACCGTCTTCCAGAACTGTGCTGATGAATCTCTCTTGTCCCCTTGACCTGTGCAGCTAGGCTGTGTGTGTCCTCACTGTGCTGATGGAACTGACTCTGGAACCCTGTTTCTCCCAGTCAGACCACACCGATAATTTATTCAAAATGGTTTCTCCAGCTTCATTGAGGAAATATAAGTACAAATTTGACTCCTTAATCTTGCCAGACCATTGGGTCTTTTCATTCCTAGTTCACATTCATCAAGGTCACCTACCCATTCTTTCCCCGCTCCACTGTGTTCAGGGGAGGGGAGGTGCCGCCTTTCAGCACTTTGATATATTAATTCTCAAGCATACTCACATTCATTCATTATCTTTTTGGGTGAAGTATTAAACTGAGGTTGCCAAGGAGATGCCCTGGCCATCAGACCCAAGAGCACCTGGTTTTGGGGGGTTAATTAAAAGTCATTAGTCTATTTTATGTCTGCTAATATAAGTCATTCCTGCAAGGTAAGACAGGACTTCTTTTTTACTAAAGTATTTTATTTATTTTTATTTTATGTGAATGAGCGTTTTTCCCTGTGTGTTTGTAAGTGCACCTGTGTTGTGCAGTTTCCATGGAGGTCAGAAGAGGGTGTCAGATCCCCATATAGGCCGTCTTAAACAAAATTTTAGAAAGATAAACCATAAGGAAAGAAGTTATAGGTTTATTTACATCATGGTTGTCTTATAATTAAGGGCATTGTAGACGCATATGATAGAAAAAATGGTAGTGTGAAAGAAAATACTTATAATGTCTGGTACGAAGGGAGGGAACTTTGGACAGGAAGTGTCCCCGAGGCAATAGATGTGTAAAGAAATGATCATATGTCTGAATACCTAGAGAAAAGAAAATGAGAATGAGATTTTGTTATATATCAATTAGACAAGAAAAAAGTTAGAAAAATGGGTGACATCCATTGAAGATGAGGAATAGAGTTGGGGTTATCTAGACTGTCTTACATGCTACAAACTAGGGTCTAAACTGATGTAGCCCCTTCAAGGGTCATCTGCCACCATGTAGGCAAATCAAATACCTGCATAAACTGTGATCAGGTAGGTCACATAAGTAGCTAGATACCACCAAGAAATTTTCACATTGGTCTGTATGTTGCACTATTATTGTGTTGATGGAGAGTTAGAGGCTACCTTCCATAATAGTAATTGCTTCTGGAGGGAAACTGATGGGAACAGCAAATGGGGAAAAAGTGATAGACAAAAAAAGAGGAGAGAGAAACAGACAGACAAGACCCTGCGTTTGGACCAAGGATGCTACTGTGCTAAGAACTATGGAGTATGATTGCATCCATCAGTGTTTTACTTCTAAGACTGAAGAAAGGTTTTAGCTGATCTAGGTTTAAAGATTTCCCTAAGCATCCATCAGCACTGAGTGAGGTCCAGTAAGTGAGGATGTGTCATGGGACAAAGGACCATGACTCCAGTCATCCTCTGTTTGAGAAGCAAAGAGAAATGGGTCTGGGATGAGGAATCTGAATAAATGCTAGACCCCCTATGGATTAGTAGATGAAATCAACGTGGTTTAGAGAAGTAGACAAGAAAAACTGATCCCAGTGCAGGAGGCTATAGAGTGAATTTTCTGTGTTCTCCTTGGTTATCTAGGAATGCCCCTTGAGGCCAAAATGTGATCCTGCCCCTCTTGCACACTAAGATGAAAACATGTTGTGGAAGAAAGTTAAAACATCAGCCCGGAGGGGAGAAGACAGGATGTATGAGCCTCAGCGGGGACCGGTAGATAAGGGTGCTAGGCAGTCAGGAGAAGCCACGGAGAAGAAGAGGCAAGTGAGCGCCTGGGGTCACTAAGTGTGCGAGTGGGGACGCGAGGGGGCACATGCTATGGAGAAGAGCGAAGAGTGACCAGGACTGTTAGGCAGGCGGAGGGCTGGGCATGACACTAGGTACAGAGCAAGTTAGTTCAGTCTCTGCCCTTGAGCTCTCTGCTTGCTTCCACCTTCCTGTCGTTCAGCATATCATCCAGGCCTGGTACTAGAGAAATGGCAGCTTCTCCCGTTTCTTTTGCTTCACGTAGTCCAGGCTGGCCTTGAGTTCACCATGTAGTGGCAGAAGACTTTGAACTTCTGATCCTCCCAAATTCTGAGATTACAGGTATGCTAGTGATCAAACTCAGGGCTTTGTACACACTAGGCAATCACTCTACCCATTGAGCTACATTCCCAGGCCCAGAAATGCCACCCTTTGAATGTCTTGCTTGGGCATTTAAGGCCTGGGTGGACAGCATGACACGGATATGTGACCCAGAGATATTGCCCAGAAGAATGCGTGTGGGATTATCCTCTCCCTCATCCCCTCCTGTACATCCAGAAACTTCTGATGGCCCCATCAGCTTAGGGTTGTTTTGTCCCCTTCCTCCCTGCCTAGTCTTTCAGAAAGTCTGTTGCTTTCTCTGTCCTGAGGGCATCTGAGCTGGACTGTGCCCACCCGCATCCCTCAGCCCTAGACTCTTGTCTAGAATCCTCCGTACTTCCTCTCTTTCTACCCCTCCTCCTCCAATATACTCCTGATCTACTGCAGGTATTCAGGAGATGACAACTGTTGGCTTAATTAAAATAATACCCTACACAGCACTGTCTTGATGTCGAATTGTGGTACTGTCCTTCACGATGCTTTTGACCTTGGGAAAGCAAAGCTGATCACCCAGTGTGGTCACTTCTGAAATTTCCAGGCTTAGTAACAATAGGATATATTTAGGGACAAGCAGAGATGCATGCTGGGTGCAAATTCCACCTCAGCTGGGCCCTGCTGACCCTCTTACACTTTCAGCAGAATGTTAACTGCAGTCAGTTTCGGGAATTTTGTGTGTCTGAATGTACTCAGACTATGTTTTTGTTTTTTGTTTTTTGGTTTTTTTTTGTCTTTCTGTGTTTCAAAAACATTTCACTTCCATAACAAAGAGACTTGTTGTTGCTAGGAGGTTTCTATAATATATCATTGATGGAGACAGGCTTCACTAATGCCGGCTTGCTTTTGCTGATGGGAGTTAGGATGACCTTTTCACCCCCATCAAGAGGATATTTATAAGAACCAGACACAACACACATGTTGGAAAGAGCTTGTTGGAGGATGCTGAGTCCAACTGGAAAGAGGCAGCCGGGTACCCCTCTGGAATGATGTTGCTGAAGACCCTCCTGGAGCTGAGTTGTTAGCACAGCTTGGCTTTGAAAGTGAGGATGCTCTCGATGTAGCGCATGCTCAGCACACACACATACACACATTCGTTCTGCCTCTTTCCCCTAACTCCAGAAGTCAGAAGCTTAATCCCATGATCTGGAAGGAAGGAAATGAAGATTCATTGGGCCTGACTCAGGAGGGATTATTTTAGCAGGGAGGAAGGTGACACTGGGGACAAGTTTGCTAGCTGTAATGGAAGGGAATAGAGTTAGATAAGGTTCACCTATTGTCGTAGTCAGCCTGGGCTGAGAGGTTTAAACAGCACGCATGCATGTCTGGGGAGCTCTTGAGGTTCAGAGTCTGGGATCATAGTACCAGCATGGCCATGTTTGGTGAGGAGCATTTTCCTGGTTTGCAGATGGCTACCTTCTTGCTGCTTGTCACATGACCTTTCCTGGCTGTGCATGCCTGGGACAAAGGAGCCGATTTCTGTCATCTCTCTTAGAAGAGCATACTTAGTCTGTTCAGTGACCATATCCAAATGCCCTGGACTAGACAATTTATAAACAACAGACATTTATTGCTCAGAATTCTAGAGGTCAGTAAGTCTGTAACCAAGGTGCCAGGTACTCGGGTGTCTGGCGAGAGCTAACTCTTGGTCTCAAGATGGCATTGTTGATGCAAAAACACAGCTCCTATCTCGAAGAGATAAGAAATAGTTTATTCTGGAGCGAAATATGAGTGACCACGGGCCTCAAACACAGATGCAGGTTTCCCCAAATTCTATGCTCCAACATGGTAAGTTTTGATTTTTTATTTTAGTTATTATTTTTATTTTATGTGTATGAGTGTACAGCCTGCATAGATGTAAGTGTACCCATGTCGTGCAATGCTTGTGGAGGTCAGAAGAGGGTGTTGGATCCCCTGGAACTGGAGTTATTGTTAGCCACCATGTGAGTGCTGGAAATCGAACCCATGTCCTCTGCAAGAGCAGTCAGTGCTCCGGACTGCTGAATCATTCTCTCTAGCCCTCATGAAGTTTTTATAGTAACAGTACAATGAAAGCCATAAATCAAGAGAGTTTTAAAACACACTGGTGAAGATATCAGGTAGGTAGGTGTGCTGTTCAAGTTTTTGTCAATGTGACACAAACTAGAGTCACCTGGGAAGAAGGAACCTCAGACGAGGAATTTCCTCCATCAGATCTACTTGTGGTCATGTCTGTGAGGCTTTTTGTTAATTGCTAATTGATGTAGGAGGGCCCAGCCCACTGTGGATGGTGCCATCCATGAACAGGTGGGCCTGGTCTATATGAGAAAAGTAGATGAGCAAGCCAGGGGGGCAAGCCAGGAAGCAGTGTCCTCCATGATCTCTGTCACAGTTTCTGTTTCCAGCTTTCTGCCTTAGCCTCCCTTGGTCATGGAGTGTAAGTAGAACTAAACCCTTGCCTCCCTGGTCAGTGTTTTATCATAGCAACAGAAAGACTAGGACAGTGGGTTACAGCAGAGCCAGAAAAATCTCAGCTACGGTCTTCACGTGCGAGCTGATCGTAGTCTCAGCATTTTGACCTGCAGAAACTAGGATTTTGCTAAGTAAATATATCACAAAAGGTTTTACATGCTAATTGCAAGGATGATAGGTCAGACAAGAGAGGGGAAAGAACAGCTATTAAGTGGGCAATGACAGCCCAAGATAAGTTTCAGAGAAGCACTGAACCTGCACTTCCCAACTTCTCCGCCATCGTTGATCTTCTGGTCAGCCGATCGACCTTGCCAAAGACTCAGTGGAAGGTGCAGTTCCATTCCCAGCACCTTCCTGCTGTGTCCATCCCCATGTGGCAGAAGTAGAAAGTGGGCTCTCTCCAGCTGCCTTGATAAAGGCCTGAATGATAAAGGCCTGAATCCCCTTCATGAGGGCTCCATCCTAATCCCCTTCTAAAATGCTCTTCTTTTTTCACCTTGAGGTTTAAGTTTTCAGCTTAAGAATTCTGGGATGACACCAACCTCCAAACCATAGCAAACCCTAATCCCAACAGGAGGAAGACTCACCTGACCAGTTACATGTGTGTGCTACGACCCTCCCTGCCCTGGCAGACAGGCAATAGTCCTGGAGACTGAGGAGGGAGGAGGATCATTTAAGAAATGTAGCTCATGTCCTCACCTGGACTATCTTATTAAGGAGAATAATCCTCTAAGAAATGTAATCCACATCCTTACCCAGACTATCTTATTATAAATTATTTTCAGTGTTTTTCTTTAGCACGATCTTTGGGGATGAAAAATTAGTCTGTGTTCATGCTGGCTGCTGCTTCCTTTGTGTTTGAGTTTTGCAGAAGTAGAGGAAGAAAAGGGGATCCCTGATGCTGGGTTTGCAGCCAGAGGATCTGACTGGGAGGTGACAGAGATCCTGAGCTTGTACTCCCTGGCAGCAAGTATGCCATCAGCTTGATTACTCCTCCACCCAGGGTGCTCGCTTCTGTGGAGGGAACGTAGGGATGAGTAGCTGCATAAAAACTCTGTCTTGTTTTTTTCTCCCTCTGTTTTACTTGACTTTGTATAAACGCTGGTCCTTGCCCTTGTGTGTGCTGGGGCATCCATGGTCACTCCACACCACATTCCCACCCTAGAAGCCACCTCTCGTCACGTTGAAAGACAGCAGCCACCAGAAAGGCCTGTGCAGTATCCTTCCGCATCAGGAGGCTCTGTCCAGCAGCCACAATGGTCTCTGCGGCCTTAATGCCTCATTTACCTTAAGCAGATCCAGGGATTTGCAATTTGTGAAATCAAATTCAATTAACGCCCTTTCCTTTGGGGGTGTTTCTTTTTTTCGCCCTTCAAAAGTCATTCACCCCGTCTGTTTGTGGCAGATTCTCAGACGCAGGCTATTGGGGAGTGTTTTTCTCACCCTGTGCTTCCTTGTGGTGAAATAAGTAGGAAAAGTAAGCCCTTTCCAGGCTACGTATTCAGAGTCACCGAAGGAAAGGCCCAAATTACCCTCCTGAATGTTGGAAGACCTAAGCTGACCCCAAATTGTGCAGTGAGAGGAAACAGATGGGAAAATAAAAGATGTCCTTTTAAAAAGAAATCCTTTCTTATATCAAGAGGCTTCTATAGAGAGCTGTCTCCCCATTCCCAAGAATGAGGGGGTCCAAGAAAGCCCCTTGCAGCTGATTGGCCTAAGCAGTCTGGTGGAGGAACAGATAGACTGCTTGATGGGTGCATTGTAATTGGTTTTGAAAACACATTTGCAAAAATGGCAGTGAGCCAAACTTTCCTCTCACCATGGCTTTCCTTGTGAGAGGGCTTGCTCGGTGCTCATAAACTGTTTTAATTCTCTATGTCCACCAAATTTCTTCTGAAGACACAAAATAGCTCAGGTCTTTCCTGAGACCTGGCTCCCATCAACCTGCACCTGACGGAGGGAGAGAAAACAGCTCATGTTGGCTTATTTTTATAACAGGATGGAACTGGCTCAAACATGAAGCAGATTGGATTGTCCTCAGACTCTCAGTGTCACGATGCTGGACACAAAGTCTAATAAAAATAGAGAAAATGTCTTTTGAAGGCCCAGGAAGCACACTCAGGGCTGTGTGTAAATGTGTGTGCTATATCATGGTGCTACTATGACAAGTCAGATGGGAACTTTGGAGTTTTGCTGGGATCTTGAAGTCTTTTATTCCCCACGTGTGTTCAGTTTGAAGGCCAAGCTTCACATCTTTCCAGAGGACAAGGGGCAACTGGAGGTGGCAGTGAAGATGCTTCTGGTCAAGGTAGCTAGTGTCTTTGTGTTGAGGTGTTTAGTGGATGATGATATATTGTGTTGGGCACTGAACAGTGCTATTCTAATGATGGTGGTAGTTTGTGTGTAGAAAAAGAAGGGGGAAGTTTGTAAGGGGAAGACTAGGGCTGGAGGGACGGCTCAGGTGGTAAAGTGCTTGCTCTGCAAGCATGAAAACCTGGGTTCTGATCCCCAGCACACACATAAAAAACAGTCAGGCAGGGCGGCAAGTGCCTGTAATCCCAGTGCTGGGGAGGCTGAGACAGAAGGATCCCTGGGTGCTCAGTGGTCAGTCAATTCACCTGCATCAGTGAGAGACCTTGTATCAGAAGATAGGGCTGCAAGCATTGTGGAAGCCACCACCTGAGGACCTCTGACCATATACACACACACACATGAACATGTATACACAGAGAGTAGAGAAGAGAAGAGAAGGAGAAGAAACAGAATGAGAATCAATTCAGGTTCTCCAAGCTAGAAGTTTGGGCCTTTGTTTTAGCCTTTGAAGAGTTACATTTGGTTCTAAATAGGAATATGATTGGCAAACTCTTCAGGTTAAGTAGTGTTTATCATAGGATGCACATGCTAGAATGTTCTCTCTCTCTCAAAGGCTTACTGATTCTGTTTATGCCTGCTATTCTCCACCCACTTCTCTTTCAGAGATCTTATTTTGAACAACCTCATTGGAAATGTGTAAGCAGGCAACTTTCAAGATCCTGTCTGTTTAGATCAAAGGGCAGAGTGATCCCCTGATGCTGGCAAAGGGATATTCCACAAGAAACCCTCCAAGTATCCATGTGACTCGTGGGATGACATGGCATCTGGGAAAATGAAGGCTGTGAGTCAATAGTCCTTCCATGCCAGCTTCAAAGTTGGAAATCTTTTACATAAGGTATTAAAAAAAAATCTTTGTCTATCAGCTCTCATTGAAACTGACACCTGAAAAATTCCCCTGCTAATTTGTTTCTCATGGTGATTTTTGCCACCAGACTGCTTGTTAGTTACCTTGGCTGCAAGATTTCTTTTGCTGAATAATAGAATGATCTGGATCTTTCTGTTCACACCATCTCAAGCGCCCTTTTCAATAAGGCGTGGATGTAGTTTTGCTTTACCTCCGGACTGGGCAAGTTGAAAATGCTTAAGTTTTCTCTCCTCTTGATACTTCTGAGTAGCTGGACAGGCCAGACACCTATATCCCTTTGGAGCTGGCAAAACAGACCCAGGAATTCTTACAAAACTTGTCACAGATGACATATGGCCTAAAGGGGACAGATCAAATGTGACTCTTAAAGCAGGAGCTATTTAAAACCACTGTGTCTACTCTGAGGTATATCCCAAGATGGATTTAACATTCAAAAGACAGTAAATCTTTTAAAAAAAAAAATATATATATATTTATTTATTTTTATTTTATCTGTATGAGTGTTCTGCTTGCATGTATGTAAGTGTACCATGTGTGTGCAATGCCCAGAAAAGAGTGTTATCGCTGGATCTCTTGGAAATGGCATTAGGATAGTTGTTAGCATGCCATGTGGGTGCTGAGCACTGAACCTGGGTCCTCTGCAAGATCAGCCAGTGCTCTTAACTTCTGAGCCATCTCTCCAGCCCTGACTGTGTAAATCTTAATCCTGCCCCACTCTTGGGGGCCAGGAAGAGTGTTTGAGAGAAGGAGGCACACATGAAAGCCAGTTCAAATAGTGACAACTCAGACATCAGCATGAATTCAAGCCAGCAGAGCATCTTACTAAAATGGAGATCCTGGTCCATTAGCTTTGGAAGGCCAGGTTCAAGTTGCTGCTTTTGTGATACTTTTGTGAATAGGTCAGGGGTGTTCATGAGTCCAAATGATCTGTTCTCCACTTCTTCTTTGGCAGTGGTGGAGGATAGGCGTGGATAGGCATGGGCAAAGATACTGGAAAAGTCCTCCCATTGCTTCTGTTCAAAGCCCTGCCAGCATTCTGTTCATTTGAAGGCCCTCTTCAGAGGCATTTGGAATAAACGAAATAACACTAAGCTTTCAGGAGCCAGCCTGTGGGAGACAGGGAAGAGACAGGACTCAGAAAAGAATGAGCTGTGGCAGATACAGAGAAAGATAAAGACAGCTGGAGGCAGCCAGTCTCTCCTGCAATTTCTGTCACACGCGCTATCTCTCCCATCCTTCCCTCTCTGTTTCAATTTCTTTTTTCTCCATCTTGTCTCCCTCATTGCTTTTCTGTCTGTAGTAAGATAACAGGATGATTTCGATAAAGCTCAGAGGCAGAGGGGGCGAGGGAAGCAACTTCCAAGCCCCAGCTCTGCCACTGAGTGCAGCTGGGCTAGCCATTGGAGTCTCTGAGCCTCAGTTTCTCTTTCTATCCCATGAACAAGTTGAGTAGATGATGCCCAGGTTCTTTCTGGCTCTGCCACACTAAGATTTTATAATCATATAAATATGTTTATCTGTTACTCAGGGCAAGCCTGCTCAACTTCTAATGTAAATGAGTTAACCGAGATGCTGTTCAGCTTTGCCCAACTGCATAATTTCCATTTCTGCCAGGCACACAACCATACTGCGTGCTCCCAAGGCTCTGGAGTGGAAATCACACCCTGTTTCACCCCCAGCCTGACTGGAGCATGCATGTGTGAACAAACCACCCCCTGGATTTCTCAGAATTAAAAATCCGATCCTCTTTAGGGCTTTTCCCAGCCTTTGTCATTCTGGCTATGTTAAAAGATTACTGTTCTCATTATCCATATCATTTGAGGGACAGATTCATATCTTCTATCCCCAGAGTCAGAACACTTACTTAGAAGGCTTTAAGGCTTGTAACTGCGAAACCTGGTTTGTAAATAATGCCACGCTTCGTTCCTTCTTGAGGAAAAGAGCCTGTTGGCTCAGGAGATGAGGGCGGGTGGAGGGCAGGATGACTGACCCCACTGCCTTGCTTTGGCTAAGGCAGGTGTGATAGCAAGAACAGGTAGAACATCAGTGAGGAAAAACAAAGAAGCTGTCTCAGGCTAAGGAAGGAGAGGTGTGAAAATGGTAGGAAGAGCTTTAGCTGCCTTCTACTTCCTTCTGGTGTTCTCAGTCTGGTGGGAAAACATGTCCACTTGGGAAAGAAACTGATATTATTCTGGACCATTCTATAATGATACCGAGAAATAGCTTAGTACATTACCTGTTACCAAAAAAATTGAGGCAACAATAATTTAGTGGAAAGACATTATTTGTTTTTTGTTTTGTTTTGTTTTGTTTTTTTGCTAGTCTAGAAGAGGACAATCCTTCATTCCATAAAATAGAGTGAGTGTTCCAATGGTTTATAGACAAGGAAGGACCGCACAATGCAAAGACAAAGAGCAAAGGGTAGACTAGAATCTCAAAGTTAACTGCTTTGTGAGATAAGATCAAGAAGACAGAAAGAACTATAGAAAATTTTATGACTAGTTGATATCAGGTGACTTCAAGCTACCTTTTAACATAAGGATTAATTCATAATCACATCAACTGGAATTGACCTGCCTCAGAAATTTGACCCTTATCTCTCTAATCCTGATTTCCTAGAAAGTCAGATAAAACAACTTAGTTTTGGTTTGAGGCCATGGAACTTTAAAAGTGAGTGATTCTATCTTGATTTTCAACCTAGTCTGTTGGGCCCAAGGTAAAAACTATCTCAAACCAATGAGCTCTTCTAATTTTTATTTAGCAGTAGCTATAGATATGTTGACATTTCTTTTTAGGGATGGTGACTAACGCTTATAGAGAGAGTGATTTCTGTTCACATTCACGGGTCCTTAGGTACTCAAGATCCCTTAACTACACAGAGTGGAGCTCAGTCTACATTCTCCCAATGATCCTCATGATAAGGGCCCTTGAGAAAGATTTGTATGTATGTGTGTGGGTGGGTGAGTGGGTGGGGTGTGGTACTTAGTTTCCTAGAGCAATTACCTTTTGTTTGTTTTTGACACAGGATCTGGTTTATACAGCCCATGTTGGTCTTGAACTCACCATCCTCCAACATCAAACTCCCAAGTGTTGGGAACACAGGTGTGTACCACCACACACAACTCACCAGTTGCCTCTCAATGTACAGATAGCTGCCTATTAACAGTACAAAGCAGCCTCCTGGGAATGGTCCAAGTTACCAACTACCTTTACTAGACTTTAGCTTGGATCCTGTACCTCAAACTGCACTCACAAAGGAGCAGCCAGCCCAACTAAACATGCTCCTCGGGAAAATGATTTCTCAGAATTGTTGCTTCGGAGAATTTTCAGTGTGTGGACGTGGAAGATAGGAGCCGTAAAAGGTGTAGAGAGATTGTCCAGGGATGGCTGTGACATTGTTTGGGCAGGGCTTTGTTGTAATATTTATTTATTTATTTAGAGATAGGCTCTCAACAAGTAGCCAAGTAGCCTAAGTTGGATTTGGAACTAGTGCCTCAGACTCCCCAGTGCTAAAATTATAGGTGTATACCGTCATGCCTGGCTTTTTTATTTTTTGAGACAGAGTCTCACTGTTTAGATCTGACTGGTGGGGAACTCACTATTTAGACAAGACTGGCCTCAGACTCACAGAGATATGTCTGCCTCTGCCTCTGCCTCTGGAGTGTTTGGATTAAAGATGTGGTGTGCCACCTTAAATGACTATAACTAGCTATTTTTTACTGACCAGGATATTTTTTTCTTTCAATGTACATTTTTAATTGACTTTTTGTGGATTTCATATATTTTAATCATTTTCATACCCCGCTGTCTGCCTGCTCCCCATAAGCCCTCCCACAGGATTTCACACATTGTGTCTTTTATGTGAAAGCCTATTCAGTCAAGTTTGTGTACCCAGCTGTCTCTTGGTAGTTCATCCACTGGAGCCTGTTCAGCCTATGTAGCATCACTCCCTTAAAGAAGACCAGCTCTCCCTCACCCGGCAGTCATCAGTTGCCAACAGTTCCTCGACTAAGGTTAGGGGCCCCTGCCCATTCCTGCAATTCTATGCTGGCTTTTATCTGATTGAGTTTGCACGGGTCTTATACATGTTGTCACATTGCTGTAAGCTCAGATGAACAAGTTTCTAGGAGCTGGTAAGACTCTGTTTCCTTATGGTCATGCGTCCCCCCCTGGCTTCTACAAGCTTTGTACAGGGTGGAATTTTTGAGCTGCACCTTGCTGAAAATACTTTTAAAGGTATCCAGTCACCATTCAGATGTCATCAATGTTAATTCATCTGATAATGACTTTTCCAAGAACAAGGTTTGGAAACCTCTTGGTCAAAGGCCCTGTTTAGATTCATTTTCTTTCCTACTATGTATTTATAGGAGTCTTGAGCTACTGATGCCTTTGACAGCATCTCACTGAGCTTCCAGACAGACCTTGAACTTGGCAGTTCTCTTTCCTCCGTGCCCCGAGTAGCAAGGGTTACAGGTCTGTGACAGCAGGCCCAGCTAAGTTACCATTTCTTTAATACCAATGCCTTAAATGTAAAAGTGGATGACAAATCAGTTTGAGCAAAAGGACAATAGCCTCCATCTCTGCCACCATCTGCCCACTCTAGCTGTGCATTTACAGTCATCATCTCTGACTGTGCACTGGGGTCGCCTTTATTTTCCTCCTGCGGCCCTGAAGGCTGAACCCTTGCATGTTAGGCAAGTGCTCTACCAGTGAGGCACACCCCTAGCCCTCCATAGGTTCCCGCATTCTCCCTGTTCCAAAGGAGCCTCTTCTGTGCAATCAGCGGGATAATTTTGAACCTCAAATTGGATCATGGCATCTTCCATTGTATATTTTTTAATATCTTCTCATGGCCATTTACATTTCTAGTATAATAAATACCTATGAATTGATTGCCCACAAAAAGTGGAGCATTCATGACAGTGCTCTGAGCATGCTGCACCTGTCCTGTAATGTTGCCAGCCCAATCTGAAGAGCCTTGTATTTATTTCTTTGCTTCATGGTGTGGCATTCTGCAGAATAATATTTGCAAGCGTATATGTATATAAATATGTTTCTAAAGTGTCTTGTTAAACTTTGGATACATTTAACTCTGTGAAAAGTTCATCACTGTCCTTGTGAGATGGTTCAGTCAGTAAAGGTACTTGCTGTCAAGCCTGGTGACCTGCGTTTCATTCTCCAAACCCACATGATGAAAGAAGAGAACCGACTCCCACAAACTGTCCTCTGATTTTCATACATGCACCCCGCCATGCACGTACCCACAGCCCCACACACAAAATAAACAAATGTAAAAAAGGAAACGTTTTTTAGGATCATGATCATGCTTGTGTTACCTTCTAGGATTGTTGTTTTTCCATTTAGTGATGTACTTGGAAGATTCATCTACTGTTGCCTATCGTTTATTGTAGATTTGTTTTCAGTGCTTTATAATATTCCATTGTATGAATGCATTATCATTTATCTGTTTCCTGTGGTCTTTTGGTTGCTTCCACCGTTTTGTTAAAAGAGCAGTTGTACATCTCTCTGAGGTTTCCGTGTAAGGGTGAAATCTCAAGGTCTTTCATGGCCTGACCATGGTTGCCTCTCCACCCTCACTCATCCCTTACAGCCCTCATTGACTCTGCATCACTGCATCTTGTCACGACAGATGTGGAAGACAGCAAGAACTGTGACCAAGAAACTGAAATAGGCAACCCTCTCTCTTCCCTTTGACAATGTAAACGTTTCTATGGATCACAGATAATTCTTAATGTATACTTTGGCATGTCTTACTTGATATTCCAGAACAGGAAGTCCATTACTTCTTCCACTCTTTTTTTAGCTTCACAAACCCTCCTTTGGAGCCCCTGTCTTCCCCACATTGCACTTGCACAGCTGTGAGTCAGGCCTGCTCTCCTGCACTCTGAACAGCGGCTCCTGTCTGTGACTGTTCACAGTCCTGTTGCTAGCACTGAGCATGTTGCCTGGCACAAAGCAGAAGCTCAAACAGATTCTCAAACTAATAAGAGTCATTTGCAAAGAGTCAGGAGACCAGTG
Source organism: Eospalax fontanierii (assembly GCA_035773235.1). Classification (NCBI taxonomy): domain Eukaryota; kingdom Metazoa; phylum Chordata; class Mammalia; order Rodentia; family Spalacidae; genus Eospalax; species Eospalax fontanierii. The sequence continues at coordinate 10,818,051 of CM069547.1, forward strand.
GAAAATTCAGGGAAAGCATGGGGCAAGGTCAAATATGCTTTTTCCTTTAATTCCAGGGCAGGAAAAGTCAACATTTTCTCTGACAAGCCAGCTAGCCAACAGTATAGACTGTGTTGCCACATAGTCTCCGACTAAAGGACTCAACTTTGCTGTTGTTCCATGAGAACAGCCACAGATAATGTGTAAATGAACATGCCTGGCCATGTTCCAATGTAACTATTTATAGACACTGGCACTTCAGTTCCATGTCATTTTAATTTTCATGTGTGATACATTGTGATTCATATGTTATGAAATAGGACTCTTTTGATTTTTTTTTTCCAACCATTTAAAAATGAGGAAGCCATTCTTAGCCCACAGGCTGCAGAAAAGCAGGTGGTGGACTGGAACTGATCCACACGCTGTCACTGGAAAACATGGTTTCAGTGTGTGCTATGACCTTGAATCTAAGTCAGCCCTTGATCGCTCTTTGTACACAAACACCCCAGCAGGAGAGTGGGGAAGATCTAGAGTTAGTGCCTTAAAAAGAAAATTGAAGTTACCTTCTTTTTCTGGTTGAATGTGTGTTTGTTTGGTTTTTATTAACTTTTTAGTTAGTGAACAAAATAGGGAGTTTCATTGTGAGATTTTGAGATCTAGAAATACGTGTATATTGCTCGTATTTGATTCTCGTTCCCTTCTCCTTGTCTCCTGCTCATCCCCTTCTTCTCCCCTCCTGCGTTGTGTGACATCTGTACACTACATGTTTATTTGAATCTAGACTCTTACTTCTGAGACGAGACACACGCTATTTTGCCTTTCTTTGCCCCCAGTTACCATCTTGTGTTCCCCTCCCCACTCTCGCTTTAGATTTCTTCCCCGTGGTTGTCCCATTTCATGTCCTTGGCATACATGTTTAAGTCCAGACTCTGCATATGAGAGAGAAGACAAGATATTTGTCTTTCTGAGTTTGGCTTAATTGGCTTAAAATTGATAGAGCTCCAGTTCCATCAATTTTCCTGCAAATGTCAAAATTTAATTCTTCTGTACAAGTGAATAAAATTCCAATGTGTACGAGTCCCCTCTCCCCCACCTTTTAAAAAATTTTCCCCAAAAGTTGCCAAATACATCTCCTATTGCAGGATATGGTAAATAAAACCGGGACCATTTAAAAAGTGAGTAAAAGCACCCACCACCAAGTCTGTCCACCTAACCCCATGCCTGGGACCCCCACATAGTAGAAGGAGAGAATCGACTCCTGGGAATTGTCCTCTGAACCTCCACATGTGTGCCATGGCACATGTAGGCTCTCCCTCCAAATAAAGTAAAATTGTAAAAAAAAATAAGTACATCTTTTGACCACTACATCCTAAGAAGGCAACTTCCCACCCTCTCGGTGGCTCTTTTCCTGGTTGATACATTCCGAAGGAGGGGGCTGCTATAGCCGCTCCCTGACGCTTTGACCCACCAAGGTCCCAACATGTCTAGCATCACCAGGTTGGTCAGCCTTTGCATAAATGCAGGTGTGGGTTCAGTAAAATTATCAATAGACTGGGAAGAGCAAAGCAAAGCTAAACAAACAAAGGCTTCTGCTTTGAATATTTGTTAATATAAAGCCGTGTTGACATACTTTTAATCTGTCAGCAGACAAACGTTGGAAAGTAGCCCACTCTGTCGCCACATTAACTTGTTTTTGCTCACTGAGATGGAAATATAAATTTATCCGAAGGGATGTGCCTCAGCACTGCTCTGCAAAGGAAATGGGAGGGGGACTCTAGCATAGGTTGGAGAGAGGAAGGGAGGGAAGATGAGGTGTGGGTATCATGATCCACTCCCTGCCTGAACTGTTCAAGATAGCTTTGGCTAACGGAGTGGGAACTATCAACACCAGGCTCTCATGAAGGTGGAGATCATCTGACTCTACCTTCTGCACCTAGAAACCATCTAGTCATTTCCTGGTCTCTATTTGAAGACTGATGGTCTTCAAGTCCCAGTGTGCCTGTGGGAACAGACAGATCTCCTTCCCTGAACCGTTCTCTGTATTGTGGGTTAGCCCATTCCCTCCCTGGCTGAGTTGTTTGAGAAGCCCCAACTAGTTACATGCTGATACCCCAGAGCACAGTGACCAGGACACCACCTTTCCAGCTCCATCATCAGCCTGGATTTTTGTATGAAGTGGTGTTATTTTTTTTTAGTTCATCTTATTTATTATTAGTGTGTCTATGTGGTGTGTGTGTGTGTGTGTGTGTGTGTGTACACGCATGGGTACATGTGCCACACTGCATATGTGGAGGTCAGAAGACAACTTTCATTTCTCAGTTTTCTCCTTCCACTGTGGGTTCCTGGGATTGAACTCAGGTCATTAGGTTTATGCAGCAAGCACTTTTATGCTGAGCCATCTTGCCAGCCCTGAACTCCTGTTCTTGTTTCACCTCTTGCTGTCCAAAATCATTCTTCACATAGAGACCAGAATAATCTTTAAAAAGCAGAAATTCTGTCTGTTGTTCACCTGCTTATACTCACCCAAGGGCTGTGGATGTGATTCAGTGGTAGAATGCTTGCCTGCCATATGTCAAACCCTGGGTTCCACCCCCAGCACTGTTAAAGTAAAATCTAAATTCCTTACCCTGTATTATAAGTTGAATTGTTTCTCCTTCTGGAAAAAAAAAAAAAAGTTGAAGTCCTAAACGCCTTATTTGGAAAAAAAGTCTTCACAGATGAGGTTAGTTGGATGGACCCTACTCTGGTTTGTTTTCTGTTGCTATGATAAAATCCTCTGACCAAAACTGACTTGGGGAGGAAGGGTCTATTTAGCTTACACATCCCAATCACAGTTCGTCACTGAGGGAAGCTGGAACTCAAAGCTGGAATCTGAAGTACAGACTGTAGGGGACACTGCTAGATGGCTTGCTCTGACGGCCTGTGCTGAGCCTGCTTTCTTATACAACCCAGGACCACCTGCCCGGTGATGGCACCACCCTCAGTGGGCTGGGCCCTCTCCCATCATTCAGCAATCAGGGAAATGCCTCACAAGCATGCCCAAAGGCCATCCACAGGAAGAAATTCCCCAGTAGAGGTTCCCTCCTCCCAGATGTCTCAAGTTGACAGGGGAAGCTAGCCAGAGAGCCCAATTCAATAGCACTCGTGCCATTATAAAAACGGAAAAGTGGACACAGACACAGAGGAGTGTGAAGAGAGACAATATGGAAGCACAGGGAAAGCCATCTGTGAACAAAAGAATGCAGAGGCTTCCAGAAGCTACCAGATAGCATGAAGCACGTGCTTCCTTCAAGCTCAGAAGGAACTGTGTTAGTCAGCTTCCTGTCACTGTAACAAAATATTTGAAAAAAAAAATCAACTTAAAGAGAAGAAAGATTTATCCGGGCTCATGGTTTCAAGGGCTCTGATCCTATGTTTCTAGGCCCAGGCTTATGGCCAGTCCATTATGGTTTAAGGTATGACAGAGAAAGGCTGTTTACCTATAGATGCTGGGAAGCAGAGAGAGAGCAAGAACCCCTGGCAAGTTACACCCTCCCATGCACATCTGAAGCGACCTACTTCTTCCAGGTAGGCTCCACCTCCTGAAGTTTGCAGGACCTGCCAGGAGCACCACCAACTGGAGATGAAGGCTTCAGAACAGGAACCTTTGAGCAACACTCCAGCTTCTAAATCTAGCAGAATCCAACTCTGCTGACACCTTGATCTTGAACTTCTAGCTTCTAGAACTGTGAGTTAATTCATTCAAGTCACCCAATTTGAGGTACTTTGTTTCAGCAGCTCAGGAAAAGAATACGCCTTTTACAGTACTCCGTGTGACATGGGTCTACTATCTTCTTGCATCCCATGGAACTCTTCTGTGGCTTTTAGTGTTTCTCCATGTGGGCAATGTGACAGTTATCCAAATGGAGGTGAGTGTGGGACTTCTGGGAGTTAGAACAGGGATTTGTTGGCATTTAATGGAGGGGAGGTTGGGATTACCGGACATCTCCAAATGCATTAATCATATCTTATACATTGCTACTGATGTCCCCAATGGGATCATTGCACCATCTGACCCTCCTTCAGCTCTGTGGACTTTTCCTACTGTCACAAGTGTGTATAAGCTGTCTTTTCTACCTGTACTGCTGCTGTCTCGGAGTCCAAAGTGCTACCCAAGTGTGATCTTTTCAGAGAGGCTATCCAGGAATGCAAAGTATTGTTGGTCATTTCCTTTCACAGTAGTCCTTGAAAAATATTTCTGTATAGATAGCATTATCCTTATCCGATTCTTTGGCCTATTGGTCATTAGCCCATTGGAATGTAAGCTTGGTAGTGGGACAGCTTGGTAGGGTGGGGGACAAGAACAACCTTTGGTTACTTAGGATGCAGAGCAGAGTCTAGCACCTAGTAAGGACTCATATATAAATGTTGGGTCCATGTATGAGTCAGGAATCTGCTGCTAGAAATCGGTGAGAGCCTAAGGACCAGGGATAGAGAAAAAGAGCCAGTGTGAAAGAGATAGGAAAGAATCTGTGACGTGTTGGCAGAGATGGGAGGCACTGGCAGAGTAGTGGGGTCCTAGAGGGAGGCTCCTGTGCAATGAGAACTGGATCCTACAGAATTTGGGTGGAACATCCTCTTCCCCAGTTCATGCTGCACAGAGCTCATCTAGGCTTATGGACCTCATGAGCTCCAAGATGGTGGAGATGAGGAAGAAGCCTGCTTCCCTATGTTATAGAGAAACTTGTGTATGACAAGCTGTCATTCATTGAGATATTAGGATCATTGAGAGTCAGGTGGGGAGGACACAATTACAGCTTAACTCTAAGGTCAAGAAAGAATGCTCACCTTCCATGGTATAGCTGGGCTTGTTCTGGTGAGGACTGGACGTTGCCCAGAGCAAGTATGTGAACGTCTCTACTGTGTCCACTGTTGCTCTGGAGGGAAGTAGTGTTTTTCATTGCTGTGACAGAGTATCTGATAGAAACAGCTTCAGAGGGGAAGAGTTAATGTGGCTCACGGTTTCAGAGGTTTCAGTTTGTCATGGTGGAGAAGGCCTGGGGTGGGAAGGGATCAGGGCTGCGGCAACATAAGCACACAAGTGGATGGTTACATCTTGGTGGCAGTCAGGAAACAGAGACACACAGAAAGTGTGGCTGGTCTGCAATTCTTAAAACCCTCCCCTAGACCCTTATATCCACCAGCTAGGCCCCAGGTCCAGGAAGTCACATAACCTCCCCAAACAGCACCATCAGCTAGAGACTAAGTGTTCAAACACAAGAGCTGGTGGGAGACATTTCACATTCAAACCATCGAATGAAACTGCTTTCTTTTTTGAAAGGAGACAGAACATATATTCAGCAAGCCTCTCTAAGCAACTTCAAATTGGGTCATTTCAAAGGACATATGGTACCTAAAACGAGCGTGTATTTTCAAGCCAGCTATAGCTTTATTTTTCCTGCAGAAGTCCTCGATTTTGCTCAGTTTTCTTTATATAAAGTTTCATTTACCATCTTGTTGCACACTCAGAACTTTTGGAGTCAAGGGACACTGCTCTCAGTTGGGCGAAAGATGGCCTGTGCCGTAATTCGACCTCAACTGCTAATTTGCTGGGTGACCTGTGGTGTTTTACTTAACCTTGTAAAGGTCTCAATTATTCCATAGAAAATTTGACAAGAATATGCTACACCCCAGGAGACCAGGAATTATGAAAGAAGGAAACAATATATGTGAGTTCACGCTGAGCAACTTTCGAGGTAACTTTCTTTTTCTTAGTTTTGTTATTCCAGTTCTCCCAAGGCTCTTTCCCTCTGGGCAGCCCTTCACCTTTCTTTTGTTGGTTTTTCATCATTCAGGTTTCCCCAGATTCTGTCATCCACACAGCAAACTCACAGTCTGGTATATTCGAGTGTTAATTGTCTTGTTCATTGTTCAATGCTTTCTGTAAGTTGCCTCATTTTTAAAAACTTGTGTTTAAAAGGGAAATGAAATGGAATCATGAGTTTGTCAAGCATAGTTTTTCTTATACACATTTGTATTACTACACAATCAGTGCAAGCAAAACACACACATGCACACATACACACACACACACATACGAACAAACAATATCTTGTATCACCATTATGGGAAACTGTATGAGATTCATTAAAAAAAAAAAAAACAACCTAAGAAATAAGACTGCTATATGATCCAGAAATTCCACTTCTGGGCATGCATCCAGAAGAAATAAAATCAATATATAGAAGAGACATCTATACCCCCAGGGTTCATTATAGTGCTATTCACAATGGTCAAGATATAGAATCAACATAAGTGCCCATTCACTGATGAATGAGAAAATGTGGTACATACATATAGAATGGTATTTTATTCAACCACAAAAAGAAGGAAATCCTGTCATTTATAATAATATGAATGGCCTTGAGGACATTATGCTCAGTGAAATAAGCCAGGCATAGAAAGACACATTTTGCGTGTTCTTATATGAGGATCTGAAAATCAGCGGTCATTGAGGAAGACAGTTAGAATGATATCACCAGAGGCAGGGTGTTGGTGGTCAGGGGAAGGGGAAGATAATAAAGTTACTGGTCAAAGGGACAACATTTTAATAGACAGGAAGAATATGCTCAAGAGGTGTAGTATATAAAGTGTTTACTGCAGTTAATAACAATGTATTGTGTCCCTGAAATTGCTAAGAGTATATCTTAACACTTCTCAGGACAAAAAAATGCCAAGTATGTGACATCATGGATATGCCCATTAGCATAATTCAGCAGTTCATTATACACCAGCCTTGAACATGTTGAGCGCCATCTAAAAATTTGTCAATTAACAAAACCCAGGACCCACGGAGTCCTGGCCTACATTCTGTCCTGTGTCAGCTTCTCAGCTTCCAGGTTATGTCAGCCAGAGTCCTCCTTTCTGACACTCAGCACATCTTCTTATAATGGCTTCCTTGCATCTGTTTTCTCTACAAGATCGTGAGCTTCAAGAGGGCAGAAGCAGTGTTTGTGTCCCAAGGTACTCTGTGCCTGGTACATCAAAGATGCTCATAACAGTTTTTCTGAAATTCTATAAAGTTCATCTATGTACCTTGGAATCTTTCAAGAAAAACTGCAGTGTACAATCTCTCTCTCTCTCTTTCTCTCTTTCTCTTTCTCGTCTCAGCCCTTTACTTGTCAACTTGGGAACGTTTTATAGTACTATGAGCTGCCAAAGCCAAGTCTAATCACAGGAAGTGGCAGAACAAATATCCAAAATTTCATGTACTTCTACTATTGATCTATTATTATTATTATTATCATTATCATTATTTTGTTCTTCTTGAGACAGGATCCCCCTGTTGCCCCAGCTGGCCGGGAACTTGCTATGTAGATCAGGCTGGCCTTGAACTCACAGACATCTGCCTGCCTCAGTCCCCCAGGTTCTGGGATTAAATGCATGTGCCACCATGCCTGGCTGATCCATTTCTTTCAAAAACCAGGATTTCACTATGTAACTCTCACTGTCCTGGAGCTCACTATGTAGACCAGGTTGGCCTCAAACTCACAGAGACCCTCCTGCCTCTGTCTTCTGAGTGCTAGAATCAAAGGCATGTGCCACCACAGCTGGCCATGATTCAAAGTCTAAAGATTAAAATTTGCAGAAAGTAAAGAGCTTAAGACTCGGGAACTCTCAAAGCTATAAGTTTTGGGGATATGTAGGTAACAGGTAATTGGCAATTTATTTTTCTTCCACTTATACTCTACCCATATAAGCTGTGTTCCTGGATAGGACTTAAATCACTGTGCAGGTTCCAAGGAGACCTTGAATTTGCATGGGTTTGCTGCTCTTCCTTTGACCTCTCATGTCTGGGGCTGTTAGCAGTTTCCCTAAGTTTCTGAACATTTGAGAAAGAGCAGGAGTGAACCACTCTGGGTGTCTGCATGGGCACTGAGTCCTTGACGGTGGTTTTCTAGAAAAATGATGTGCTCCTTATCTATTTGCTAATTCCATCCACATATCACAAGACTTTTCTGTAAATTCCCATCAGTCTTGACAAAGTTATCTTGTAGACTTATGTAGTGATTTTGATGGCTGCACAGAGCTGTTTGTCTTGTTCAGAACTAAATTAATAACACCGCGATGGCACCTACTTTAGCACCAAACTTCTTAAACTCTCCTAATATACTAATCAGCATGTCAGTGAAATATTTTTTTTCTGGATAAAGACAAGCCTGGTGAAATGGATTAGACATTCACATGGCATTGCATAATTCAGCATGCCACCACGGCGCATGTGATTTGCATTAATAGCCTGAACTGGAAGCTGCTGCTTGTGGGTTTCTCTCATTAGGTCGAATATGTAAGATTCCAGACTGTCAATCAATTACAGTAATTTCCTTTTCCATATTTATTCCATCACTATCATTGACAGCTACTATTAAGTGATATTAATACAATACAATATCATCTTGCATTTCCACAGCGCATCTCAGGGTGTCTAATAGTTCCTCTTCAGCCAGGAAATCACATCACAAAGGGAAAAGTATCCCCATTCTTTCAGGAGAAAGTATGCTTTCAACCCTCCTGGATACTGTGGGAGTTGCCCACAATCTTTGGCGATATTCCCAAATTCTGGGCATGACTGTTTATTTTTCTGTTGTCCAAATATATCCAAGGTTGTGACTCTGGGGATGGGAGTGGCTTATTGGGTAGAAGTGATATTCTAGGGAGTGTATTAATCCACACTTTCCACCCTCACTCAAATACAACCTACGGCATGCTTACAAGGAGGGCTATTGGGACTCCTGTGGGAAGATCCACAGAAGGGCAATAGTTGTCATATGCATTATTATGCAACAATCCCCCCCACCTCCCTTCTGAGCTTGCTTTGTCCTAACCCTTGAAATGCAATAGTCACCTTCAGTCAGTGGAAACCGGGAAAAACCCCTTTGCCAGATAGATGATTTGTGTATGCAAGCTGCCAGAGTTTACATCCTCTCTTCAACTCCTCTCCTTTCTGAAACCAGGGATTGTCATGGCTCTGCCACACTGAAACCATCTCTGGTATTCAGGTATCACTGGTTGGATGTATTAATCTCTTAGATTAATCTCCTAATCAGTTTCAGACGACACACTTATAGGGATTCCTGATGAAACACTGACTGTTCAATTCCATTTGAACAACACATTTTTGCATACTAGATTCCAAATATTGCATGGGATATTGAAAAAGAATTGGAGTTTATCTGAAGTTCAAGTTTACCCAAGCATCTTGTGTTTTCATTTGATGAATCTATCAACCTTACACATCAGGTGGTTCTAAGGCTTGTGAATGAAAGCAGTGAAGCTGCTGAGATCCTGGGAGAATTCAAATTAAGGCAGTATGTCTACACTGAACCAAAGTGTTTGCAAAGTTCTGAGCTTACAGCTGTGGGAGATGCAAAACAGCATCAGATATGTTCAGAGACCAGAAAAATAAGGAAATGGCTACAGGCTGCAGAAACACCATGGTGCTTGTGATGGGGGAGGACCTACAGAAAGGCAGGGTGGTACTGAAAGACTGTTTTTAATTACTCCTTTTTAAAAAGTTTTCTTCTTTAAAATGTCTGATTTATTAATAACATATTTAAAAATGTTATGTGTATGACTGTATTGCCTGCATGTAGGTAGGTACACTCGTGTTGTGCAATTCCTGAGGAGGTCAAAAGAGGGTGTTGAATTCCCCTGGAACTGGAGTTACAGACAGTTGTTAGTTGCAATGTGGGTGCTGTGATTAAACTCCAGTTTTTTGTGATGGCTTCTTAAATGAGAACTTCTGTTTCACAGTTCAAGAGAAGGCCAAAAAGATCCTCCCAACTTCCTCCCCAAAATGAAACAAAAACCCCAATAAAACAAAAAACAAACAAAGCCACCATCACCAACAAAAAATACAATAAAGACCAAAAGCAAGGCTTTCTGACATGTAAGAAGGCTGTTGACACAGAACTTGCCTTCATCTTTGATTACAGAGATAGAGCACATGTCATGTCATATTGATTGACAACTGAGATAGAGCCTGGAGAGAACCTACAACGTAATAATCAATAGGTATTTGTGGAGTGGGTAGCAGACAGATTTGGGGGTGGGGCATAAAAGAATATGATGAGAGATATTTCACTAGATTATTATGGAAATGTTGTGGGACCAAATACAGAGAAGACAAAGGCCTGAGTCATTTCTTCTACCCTAATGGGATCATTCACTGGTACTGTCCAGGACCCAACATTGCCATTCTTCCTCTTCTGGTGACCTCACTGACCTAGCATGGCAAGGCCCGGGAGCATGGTATACCCACTCATGACCCTTAGAGCAAATTCCTGTTTCTTCTGGGAATTCAGAGGATTCTTGTACACTGTGCAGAAAGACTATGGAAAACCTAGAGGACAAAGTTGTGAGACAGGACAGAATTAGAAAGACTGAATCCAAGATCAAGCAGACTAGTTGGGAAATTAGCAAAGCACTGGAATTTTTTTTTTTTTTTGATCACTTAGGATTTGTATAGTAAAGTTAAGGAGCTAAGCCACATTTGCATCTACTGTGTGATATGTGTTGGTTGACTTTCCGTTAGTATATGAAATAATTGAGACAACTCAACTTAAAAAAGAGGAAAGTTTTGTCTTGGCTCATGGTTTCAGGGGGTTTAGTCCATGGTCACTTGGTCCTGTTGCTTTTAGACCTGTGGTAAAACAGCATATCATACTGGGAGCATATGATGGGGCAAAGTTACTTACTTCGTGGTGTCCAGGAAGCAAAGAGAGGATGAAGCAGGGGGAAGGTCCCTATCCCCAGTGACCTGACTTCTCACTAAGCCCCACCTTCCAAAGGGTCTGCCTCTTCCCAGAGATGGTTCACACTTGTCCCAACCTTAGCATGCTTTGTGTTTTGTTCTGTTATCTGCAAGGAAACACTTTATCCTCTGTTTATTGACTTTTCCACAGGGAGAGGCTGTCTTGAGCACACACAACAGAGACGGCAGAGCTAGGATTATAAAGCAGGTTTTCCTCACTCCCAGACTGACTCTGGTTCCACCTTCCAGGCAATTATATCACTTTGGAAAAACTGCTCTACAAACTGTCGGTCCAGTGCGTGTAGGTAGCTACCAAGCCTTTGTGTTTGAATGTGTGTGTTGTCTTATTTTGTTGTTTAGTACAAAAAGAAACATACAGTCTGTATTCATCATGAATGTTAATAAGAATCTAGCCTGCCTCTATTATAGAATTTAATTGCTTAAGTATAAATTTACAGATTCATTTCCATTTTTTTTTTTTTATTTTCTACAATGGCTACCCTTTTCAGAAAAACAAACAGACAAACAAAACAATCAGTATTTCAGTGAGATGACTTGGCGATTTGACCAAAGAGTAAACTAGGATGTTTTGCAGAAAGAACTATAATCAGATCTACAAAGAAAGATCTATCTATAAAGAACTATAATCACTGAAGGAAGATGCAAAGAGCAAAGGCAGTACATGCCATCTTTTAAAAGACACAGGGAATTGTTTCTGGAAGATTTTGGAGTTCTTGGGAGAGGAAAACAGATAAGTAAATGGAAAATGATCTTTGTGGTACTTAAATATGCTTAGGGGAATGAATTTGACAAAGCTCACAAGATAAACCATAGGCTTTCATATCTCCCACAGAGCCTGTGTAAAAACCAAGAGGGTATATGACCCAAGAAGTTCAAAATTAACCAAAAGGATGAGAAACTTACCACCCCGCGCCCGGACCCACTGGGTCTTCTGTGCTTTGTTTAGACCTTTAACATCTTAAATAATTAACAGTAAATAAAAAGGCATCAGGGCTGGAGAGATGACTCAGAGGTTAAGACCACTGACTAATCTTTCAAAGGACCCAGGTTTGGTTCTCAGCACTGACATGGCAGCCAACAACCATCTGTAACTCCAGATATTGGGGATCCAACATCATCTTCTGGCCTGCATGGACAATGTAAGACATGGGTGTACTTTACATATATGCAGGCAAAACACTCATACACATTAAGTAAAAACAAACAAAAAAGGCATCTGCTATAGTCTAAGTACCCATCTCTGTGTGTGTGAGAGTGTGTGTGTAGATGTGGCTGTGTGTGTAGGCCAGAGCTCAGTACTGAGTGCCTTCTTCTATCTAGTTCCACCTTTTTTTGGGAAGGGGTGCTTTTTAAGACAGGATCTCCCTGTAGCTCCAGCTGGCCTGGAACTCACTGTATAGACCAGGCTGATTTTGAACTCACAGAGATCCACCTGCCTCTGCCTCTCATGTGCTGGGATTAAAGGCTTGCACCACCAGGCCTGGCCCACCTAACGTTTTAAAAAATATTTCATTTATTATTTCATGTATGTGAGTGCACTGCCTGCATGTGTGTAAGTGTGCCTGCGTCCATGCATGCACTTAGGAAACCTTAGGATTTCCATGTCTCTTTTTGAGACAGTGAACTTGGGCTTTTACTGTGTGATAATAATTGTTTCATGCCCACACTAAGCCTCACATTCTTTCCAATTTTAGTATATGTGCTGTCAAAGTGAGCACTAAACTTCAGATTTTGAGATCTTAGAATGACTACACTAATTTTCAGATTTTCATATGCTTGGAGCACAGAAATTTTGTGATCACCCACGCGGTCGATGCCCTCAGGGGAACAAGATGTTTGCTCCAGTGTTGGCTTCCCTGCTCTCTTCTCCCGTGACCCTTTAAGCTTCTGCAGTTTCAGGATACTTTTGCATACACAGAACTCGTGAATGTCACATGTTTTTCAGGTGAAAAGCAGGCCTGGTGTATATTTGCTAGGCACCAGGATACATCAAAGATTTTTGATCAATAGATCTGGAACATGAAGGCCATTTGGGGGAATGCCTGTCCATTGGGTTTTGCTTTTTATTATTATGTTTTTCTTTTCTGAACTTAAAAAAGAAAATCCTGGAATTTTTGATACCTGAATGAGATCTTTCCTCCCGATTCATCTATCTGTGGTATTCTTCCACCATCACAGCATCACAGCATGATCTTATGAGCAATTCTGCCCCTCCCCCCCCCTCATTTTCCTCTTCTTCCTCGACCTACTGACTTCCGTGGCAAGCCTTCCTTCACATCTCCTTCCAGGCAGACTCATTCCCCAGTCATCCCTTCATTCTGGCATGTGACGCACATCACATCCTGAGGAGCAGCAGCTGCTGCCCCCGCGCCCCATCCCCACAGGACTCTCTAGCTGCTGCTGCCACGTTCGCTCCATGTCTTCCTGCTCACTGTGCTCCGTGTCTACCCTTGTCACTCAGGGGTAACAGTTCAATGATCTTTCCCCTTCTCTGTCCACTGAGTTCATTTACAATTTACAATCCAAACAGTTTCTGGCTGTCAGCTGGCCTGACTGTGACCTCTAATATTTACTCTGCTGTCCTCTTGTCCAAATCTTCCCTGTCACCCTTCATTCCTGGAGTTGTCAATATCCAGCCCACGCCGATTCCGTTCCTTTCCTCTGCCTTTCCTTCTTTGTCTTCCTTGGTTTTCTCTGTGTCTCCTTCCATGGGTCTCTGTCAGTTTGTCTCTTTCTTTCCCTCCACTTTTGAGTGCTGAATAATTACATATTTGAAAGGCACTGTGATAATAGCAAAGTTAATACCAAGTAATCCTGTGTACCCATCACCCAGTTTCCCCCAACGGTCGTATGTTACAGAATTCCAGCCCTGCATCAACATCAGGAAGTTGGCATTGCACAATCCGTGTGTGCAGTTCTAGGCCATTTTATCACACATGCAGACATTTCAGGATGCTGAGCTACTTCACCACAGCAAGGATCTCCCTCATCGTATCAGTGATGGTTTGGGTAAGTGACTCCTTAAGGCCCATGTGCTGAAAGCTTAGTTCTAGACCATGGTGCTACTGAGCAGTAGAACCCTTAGAAAGTGGGGGTCTCGAGGCAGGAAGCTAGGTCACTGGAGGATACTGAGATCCCAGCTCCTCCTCTTTTTCTTCCTGGTCACAGGAGGGAAACAGCTTTGCTGTACCGTGCTTTCCTATCACGAGATGCTGCCTCTCATCAGGCACAAATGCCACAGAGCTAACTGACCACTGATGGATGGAATCTCTGAAGCTTTGTGCGAAAATAAACCTTTCCTCCTTGAAAGATGACTCTCAGCTATAGAAAGCTAATTAACACAGTTCCCTTTTATAGTTGAGCCCCACCCATCATTCCTTGCCCTAAAACAACCACAATTCTGTTCTAATCTGTGATTTGGCCATTTTGAGAATGCTTTAGAAGTGGTATTATATAGGATACATCCACCAAGACCTACTTTTTCCATCCAGCAAAAATACCAAGAAGTCTATCCAAGTCTTTATGTGTATAGATAGTTCATTTCTTTATAAGGATAAGTGTAAGAGAGTGTCCACTGTACGAACCTACCCTATCTGGCCAGTCTTAAGATAGTTCATTTGTTTCCAGTTGGAGGCTTATAAATAATCTTTTCTCTTCTTTAATTTTTTTTCATATGGATTGATTCTCCTTAGCTAATATTTGTAGAAAAAGGAAGTCTTTTATGAGAGGAAGACTTACTGGTTAGTGTAAAGTTTGAGTTCGGGTTTGGTTCGGAGTGAGACCCAGCAGAAACAAATGAGAGACTCCAGTTAGCCTTGTGCCCCAAGAAGAGGGTAGCTTCCTCACTCCCAACCTGGGAGGTTAGCCCCGTGCCCTTAGTAAATGTCCTGTTAATTCCCATGCCAGGGAATTTGTTTCTGCCGGGTCTCACTCTGAATCAAACCTGAACCCTAACCTTACAGTTAGTTCTGCTTATCAAGCTTTGGGTAGAACCCAGAATGATTGACAACATAGAGTTTGGAAACAGCCATAGTGTTTCCACATCTGGACTTAGACCTTGGATCCAACTCTGACTTGTCAGTCAATTGCCTGCCCAGGGGGTGAATGGCCTGGGTGTCACCTCCCTCAGGTGTTCCCGTAAAAATCTGGATCTAAACAAAAAGCAGGCTTAGTTATTTTAAGTTGGAATGTTAATTTAAAATGACTACATTATTACAGGAGACTTGGTAGGCTCAGGAAAGCCTGCAAGTTATTTTTGGCAAAATATATTAAACCCAGTAGCTTTTAGAACTCAGTGCTCCAGGGAAACAGGAACCCTCAGCTTTAGTCATTGCACTAGAATGTGGGGGTCACCAAGCAGCCTTTGCTAAAAAAGAAAAATTCATAAGCTTGTTTTCCAAATGAGTTGAAGGGTCAGCATTTTGTGAGCCCTGTGTGTGTCTGAGAAGCCCCTGTGCTCTCTGGTGGGGCTGGCTTTGCCTTGGTTCCAGTAAATGAATGGATTTGCCTCACACTTTGGTCATACAGTGATGTCTGTAGGTTTTCTTCTGTGAGTAACCGGTTTCATTTTATGTTTGAATAGTTCACTTTTTTGCACAAAGCACAAGTTCAGGTGATTATATGACTGTGTAAATAATGAAATTTTACAGGAGATTTTACAGTCTTTTGGGGTGAAATTGAAGTTTGAATAGATGTATCAAATTTTCTTTTTTTGCATGTGTGCTTCTGTGATACATGCTTGTACATACATAGACATGATGAGCTGGAGAGTGGTATCCCATGTCTTTTTCAGTTGTTCTTCACCTTATTGTTTATTTTTTATTATTTTTATTTTGTGTGTATGAGTGTATTACCTGCATTATATAAGTGCACCTGTGTCATACAGTGCCTGCAGAGGTCAGAAGAGGACGCTGGATCCCCTGGAACTGGAGTTATGGATAGTTGTCAGCTGTCATGTGGGTGCTGAGATTCAAACCCTGGTCCTCTGCAAGAGCAGCCACTGCTCCTAGCCACCTCTCTAGCACCTCCACCTTAGTTTTTGAGATAGGGTCTTTCACTGAATCTGAAACTCACTGATTGACTAAACTGGCTGGTCAGAGAGCTCCAGGATCCCCCTGTGTCCTCACCCCACTCTGGGGTTGCAGGTGTATGTGCCCAGCTTTTACAAGGGTGCTGGGGATCCAAACTCAAGTCCTCATGCTTTACCAGCTGAGTCATCTTCCCAGCCCTCAAGGTTTTCTTAAAGTCTGTAAGGACTGAAGGTGTTGACAACTAATAATTAGAATCTTTTGTAGTTTATGAAGTTTCTAAGTCTTCTTTGCTTTTGATTTCAGTGAGCATCTTTGTGAAAGTGAGATGTCCCTCAACTCCTACCTCTTCACCCCAAATCTGAATGTTCCCTCATGTTTCTGGAAGATGATAATGCTTTGTCAACACACAGCCTCTTTGAGGAAGAGAACTGAAATTGCTTCCTATACTTTCTCTAAAGGAGCCCTGATTTCCCCCCAGGTGGGCAGGGGAAGGCGAGCTATAGATGGGCCTGTGGAGCCGTGCTTGACAAGCCCTAAGTCACTGAAGTGAGTCACAGGTAGGAAGAAACATTTGTCTGCAGAATAACCCGAGGTCTCTTAGGTGTCTCATGAGGATACTAAAGATCCACATATCAAATTTGAGTGAATTTTAACCACAAAATGCAGGAGAACAAAACTACAATCATTTGTGGAGGGCTTCTTGGGACATTATGGAATAAAACCATCTACTATGGCGGTGTTGTTGTAGCACACAGTTTGGGATGCATTCTGTTCGCCCAGGTCCTCCCTGCCGTCTGACCTCCCTCCCTTCCTTGCTTCCCCCACCCTCCCTTCCTACTCCTCTCCTCTCTTCTTTCCTTCCTTCCTTCCTTCCTTCCTTCCTTCCTTCCTTCCTTCCTTCCTTCCTTCCTTCCTTCCTTCCTTCCTTCCTTCCTTCCTTCCTTCCTTTTCCCCTTCTCTCCTCTCCTCATTTCCCCATCCTTTAATAGGCCATGTTGTGCACTAGGTCACTTAGGAAGAAGGGAGGGGAAACCCCATGGTCTCTATTTCAAGAAACTCAGTGGTCAGAATCCCCAGCATTCTTAGTAGTACTATGAGCCAACTGCCACACCACAGTCTAGCAGCCAGCATCCTTCATCAGTCTTTCTGTACATCTGCAATGTGAGGCTTGATTCTGGCAACAATGACTCTGGTGTGCAACACCATGAACTGACTTGATCTTGATCAAAAGGCAGATTGTCCTGAGCTCATTCTAGCAGTGTAGCTGGTTCTGCTGTTCCTCCTCATCTGAATCCTTTGAACAGTGGAAATCGGTGGGTAGTTGTGGTGTGGTGGCTGCCTGATGTTTTGATAATGTACCCGTCAAGGTATCTCACTCACTGGTGGTATAGGTCATAGATCTCAGTAACAGCATCTTTTAGGCACTGAGACTTCTAACCCTTGGCCAATCCAGGGCCTGCTGAGACCGAGTATCTAACATTGCCTAAGTATTGAGCTAGGGTCTTTAGTGCATCTGGGTCCCATTGATCTCTGAGACAGGACAACTGAGTGATCGGAACCTCACCAGGAGAGATCTTGAGTAATATGGTTTCAGAAGATATTCACATGCTCTAGGCTGCTTGCATTGGCAACTGATGGAAAATTTGAGAGTGGCCTAAGCAATAAGAACTTTACAGGCTCAGAACCACTGCTTTAATGTCACTCTGAGTGTTTGGTTATCCTCGTGCTGTGTGTGCAGTGCGGCTTGACCCTGGGTGACTTCTTACAAGCACTGGATTCTTGCCAGTGCCTTGGTGTTAGAGCCCCATTATCCATGTTCACAGAATTAGAGCAAGTGAGAGAAAGCTGGTTGCCAGTTCTTCTTCCAGAAAAGCAAGCCCTTCCTTTTCCAGAAGCCCTTGGTTCCTTCCATCTCACTAGGCAGTCTTCACCTCCAGCGGCACTGAGGCTGGGATTGTCCTTGTAGGTTTACTTAGACTATGAGAATATAGTCTTGAAGCTAGGAGTGAGCTCCACTGGCTGCATGAGAGATCATTCAAGTGGGAAATTTTTCTTTTGGTAAGATGAAACAAGCCCCAAGCTATAAAGAAATGGAATTAGGTTCCATGGTTGATTCAAAAGGTAACAATATCTAGAAAGAGGGGCATGGAAAAGACGCAAACAATCTCTTCTTTTACAGGGGAAAAAACCATTCCCTGGAACACTTGCATGAGCTTTGCTGCCGGGCACGTGATTACTCTGTGACCTCAGGCATTTCAAATTTGACATATTCAAGATGGCTTCCACCACAGCTTTTTCTTCCATATCTTCAAATATGCTCTTTCTAATGGGTTTATAGGTTTTTTTCTTCCAGTGATATCACAATATGTATGTACCCGTCAAGGTATCTCATTCACTGGTGGTATAGGTCATAGATCTCAGTAACAGCATCTTTTAGGCACTGAGACTTCTAACCCTTGGCCAATCCAGGGCCTGCTGAGACAAACAAAACCCTTTTAAGCAATCTCTTGTACCTATATTCTTAGGCCATTTTCTGTTGCTGTATCTAGATACTGTAGTCTGTCTGATGTTATAAAGAAAAGAGATTTATTCCACTCACAGTTTTGGAAGCTGGGACTGTAAGAGCGTGGTGCTGGCATTTCCAGCATCTGGTGAGCTCCTCTCTACTGGGTTGTGCTGTGCAGGGGGCACCACTCTGTAGGTATGGGTCCCAGGGATTGAACTCAGGTTTCAGACTTGGTGGCACGCATCTTTATTCACAGAGCCATCTCAGTGCCCCCAAGTTTATTCTGTATTCACTTTCATGGTCACAGTAACCAATCCATTCCTGAGAAAGCTTACCCAGCCCTTGGAAAAAGACATTAATTCTTCCTGGAGGCTCCAACCTCTCCCAATACTGACACACTGGAGACTCAGTGACTGTTGAGGGGCCAAACTGTACCCAAACCATGGTGCCAGAAAGTCTCCAGAGGATATTTTTCCTTTTCTCCTACAGAGATAAAACTTAGCTGGTAAAGTGCAAGTTGATATCAACATATTGAGAAGTCACTTTGAAGCACATTTGAAATTGCCATGACTGCTTTCCATTTGATTTTATTTCATCTGGGTCAACTGTAGCACTTTGAAACTCATGACAATAAACAAGTTGAGTCCTTGTGTTTTTCTCCTGGGGAGGGAGTCAAACAAAGGCCTTGCCGACTAGAGGAAGAGTTTCACCCCGCGGTTTGGCCAGGCCACTTTGAGTGCTGACAGTGAGGGTTAGGAGAACTTGAAGGTTTTCTGCAGCTTAAATGGATTCATCTGGCTTTGCCATGAATATCACACAGTGTCCTGGTTCTGCATGTCTGGGGTGTAAAGCTATCTGGCTTTAATCAATTCAAAACATGTACTGTTGAAAGCCAGCACATCACACAGAGTTGACACAGGGAAAAGGGATGATTTTGAATTTTGGCTTCCTTGTGATAGTTGGCCATTGGAATACAGTGTTCTCTGGCTCATTTCTATGCTGGTTTCCTCGAACCTCTATGACATTGTCACCAATGTTGTGGCTTCAACAGAAAAGCATTTCCTCATAGTTCTTGAGGCTGGGGAGTCTAAAATCAAGGCGTCAGAAAGGCTGCTCTCCCTGTGAAGATTTAGAGGAAGGTCCTGCCTCTGTCAGCTGCTGCAGGCTCCAGGTGCATCTTCACTTATGGCTGCATATTGTAGTCTATGTTTCTAGCCTCACATGACCTTCCTGTCTCTCCATGTGGTCATTGGATGTAGGGTCCTCCTAGATAATTCAGGAAGATCTCATCTTCCAATTCTACACTAAATTACAGCTTCAAAGGCCATTTTTCCCTGATGCCATAGATGCAGGCTCTTAGACGTAGACCTGCCTTTTGAGGGGCCACCCCATTTCACCTCTTACTATTACCACGGTGCTCTAGATGAAAGATTTTCAGATATTTGACAAGAATGAAACAGCTTCTGATAGCTTCTTGGTTTCCAAATCTAAGGATTGTTGCCATTACTGAAATTAACTGCTGGAAGGAAGGAGGTGGATCTCAGGCACCGAGAGTCACGGGCTGTCTGCCCCAGTCATTTCGTGTCCCTGCAGAGCTGTGCATGCTGACAAAGAGATGGTACTGATTAGCCACTGAGTTCTTTAGAGTTTCTAAAAAGTCTCTGAAGCCACTACCACCACGCTTTCTGATGGCAGAGGCCATTTTTCATTACATCATTTCCTGTGCCATCTCTATGGCTCCCTTTGTCCACATTGTCTGCACCTCCCACCCTAGCATCATGAACTTCCAGTCTGACTAGAATTCTGGGTGTTCCTCGTCTAGTGCTGAACAGCCTTCCCTCTCTATTCCAGGGCTAGCCTTCTCTACTCTGCCTTCTTTTCCAGAAGCTCCTTTGCCCTCTGGCTTCTGGCTGGGTTTGGCCAATGAGGAGCTGTGGTGAAGTGAGGGAGGGGTGACATGTTTTTAACTCCTTCCTGGAAGCTGCCTGGAGTCTGACTGCCTCTCCTGACAGCCTTGTAGCTCCGATCAGGTGGCGTCCACACCCCTCAATGGCTCCTCCACCCTTCGATGGCTGTTTTGGTCCTTACCCTTTCAATCTGAGGATCACTAATGGGCCTCCTGTAATTTCCTCATGCAGCATCCACACCTTTGAATGGAAGCCCTTTTATGAAGTCTTCTTCAGATATCAGTTTCTGGAATACCATATGCTTCCTGCTTGACCATGACTAACGAATTCATGTTGAAAGTGTGGCACTGGCTCCACCCTGCCCAGAGGACAAATGACACAAGACTCCAGCCTTGTTGCTTCCTGGTACACATGCGGCATGCTGATGGACCTGCAGTTACCTGAATTCCCTGCATCCTTTTTCTTCTTGGACCTTTTGTAAGCGATACTTCTTTCCTGACCTGTCTGCCTGGGCGTTATCTTTTTCATCCATCTAGATTCTTCTCAAACATTAACTATGGCGTATTGCTCTCGCTGACTTTCCCCAGCAGGGTCATTGCACACTCTGTGCTTGAATATCACACCATACGTAGCACCACGCAAGGGCCATCATTACTCTAGTTCTTTGTTTCTATGTCTACTTTCTAATTAATCCCTGAACCTCTGACTGCATGGACTGTGCTCAATTTTTCTTTGAGCTCCAGTGCCTGCTGTTGTTCCCTGTAGGCTTAATAAATAATTTTGGATGATTATATTTTATTTATGGATTGTATTATTTCTCCCTCCATTCATATAAACAAGATTACTGCCATAAAATACCACCTTCATCTTTGAATTGCACATCCCAGTCTTCTCTTTTGATGAGTATTATTTTACTTTATACTCAGGATATCACTGAAAAAACGGTAGATGGGAGGCCAGTCGTTCTCCATCACACAGATGAGGAGTAGCAGAGTTGTGCCAAGGATTTAGACCTCTTGATACTGATTTGTCTTTCTTTTCATGAGGCCTTTTTGCCTCCTGGGATGCCAGCTGAAAAACACCAACAAACCCAGGGGCAGGCTCAACTAATGAGCACCATCCCCAAGGCCTCTTCAGACGGAAGGCAACTCAAGCTGTCATAGAGATAACTTCACGTGATTACAAACACATGTCAGGAAGGCTGTTTAGAGAGTGTTGGTTGTCAGAACGGAACTGGTCATATTACCGGAACCCAACTTCCTATTGCCTGAGAATTATGTCTGATGTAGGCTCCAGGGACGATCAGCAGAACAGAACAGTTGGATTAAAATTAGGATTTGAACATCAAAAAGAAGTGTTCCGCAACCCCAGGCAAGGGTTGGCAACCAGTGGAAGGAGGAATAGATTATTGTGTGTAATTCAAACCATATCCCAGAAGAAAGTAATTTATAGGCAGCATCACAAATAAAGATAAATTTGAAAGCATTTGGGGCAATTTCTGTTGTGTCAATAGAAGGCTTAAAGGTTCTTCTTCCTTTCTGCCTCCAGGCAGGGAGCATTATGTTGAAAGCACTGCTAATAGTGTAAGCCTTGAGGAGATACCTCAGAGAACTGCAGAAAGGACTTTAAAGGTCACTGGATGCTAGGCTTTTGACTTTTGATCTGTTCCATCAGGAAGGAAAGATGAAATCTGAATACTCCAGTTGATCAGGACAAAGTTTCGGATGGAGTGGGTAGACACTCACTCTGTCTTGGTGACAGAAAGAGCACTGGACAATGTCTTCGGGTCTGTATAACCTCAGACACTATCAAGACAGACTCCATTCACTGAAATACCCATCAGTTGTTTGGCTCTCCTCCCCGCTTGTTCTCCCCAGAAAACAAAGAGATGAGTGAAACAAAAACAAAGGAAGTCAAGAAAATATGTTTGGAGTCAGTGAGATAACTCAGTAGGTAAGTATGCTTGCCTCTAAATCCGATGAGCCGTTCCTCAGGACTCATGGGTAGGAGGAGATCATTGATTCTTACAAATGGTCCTCTAACCTCTCTATATATGCAGTGGCACTTGCATAAATAAATAAATAAATAAATAAATGGAATTAAAAATTTTAAGATATATTTAAAATACATTTCTACATATACAGTTCCAAGCCTTCAACATCAATGATCTCAAACAAAAATTATGGAAGAACTGTAAAAGTTACCAGACTCAAGATAGAGTTGTTGATGTCAAACTTAGCAAGAAAAATAAACTGGGAGACAAGGCTATATGCAGTTCAGGTGGTAGCACCAGCAGGCAGCCCTGGGTTTGATCCCCAACATCGTGTATTCCCAATGTGGTGGCACATACCTCTAATCCCAGCACTCAGACAGTGCTGAAGTTTTAAGTACATAGTGAGTTAGAGGTCAGCCTGGGCTACATGAGGCCTTGTCTCAAAAACCTAAAATGTGAAAAGAAAAAAGAAAAGAGCTGGGAGGTCTCGAGGAGTACGCTATCCCACATGATGATGTGGTAGTAATCGTCTCAGAGGCTTCCAGAACCACGACTTGCGTGGGGGTCACTTACAGTATTGTACACAAAATATGTCTGTGAAAACATTTGCCCAGCAACTGTCTGCTTAACTTCTGATCGAGGTTATTAAGCATATGGTCAAGGATTATTGCTTTAAAAGATCTAATGTAAAGATCACTTTTGCCTTTGAAAACTTCCTTTTGCCTCAGTCAGTCTCTTTGCATGTGCCCACGGTTTACTATGCTGTCTGTGTTCCTACTGCAAGACACACCTCTTCCTTTTCTCTGCGCAGTCTTTTTAAAAATAGTTTATGAGTTCTTTGAGAATTTTATAGTTTCATAAATGTAATCATATTTATCCTGCTCCTCCCCTTCATGCCTCCCAGATCCACCATCACCTCCCTGCCCTTCCCACTTTGTGTTTAGATTGAATGACCATCAGCTCTAATTTGCGCTGTCCATATACTCCTGAATGTGGGGCCATCCACTGGAGAGTGGTTGACCTACCAGGATCCACAACTTAAAGAAAGCTCACTCTCCCTCCCCTGGAAGTCATCCACTGTCCACAGTTCCTCAGTTAGGGATGGGAGCTCACGAACCCCTCATCACTCCATGAGGAATGTTGACTGGCTTGATCTTTTTTATTTTTTAAATGTGTATGAGTGTATTGCTTGCACCGAGGTAGATGCACCCATGTTGAATAATGCCCTCAGAGGTCAGAAGAGGGCGTCAAATCCCCTGGAACTGGAGTTAACAACAGTTTGTTAGCCACCATGTGGGTACTCGGAATTGAACCTGGGTCCTCTGTAACATCAATTAGTGTTCTTAACCACTGAGCCATCTCTCCAACCCTGACTGCAAGCAACCATAGCAGCTGTGAGATCATGGGCACAGTAGGTCCCGTTATGTTCAGAAAATACTGTATTGTTTTGGTCCTCACTGATCTCTGGTTCTTACAATCTTTCTGCCCTCCTCTCTGAGGTGACCCCTGAGCCTTGGGGAGAGGAGCATGTATGATATAAATGTCTATATCTGGCTGATCACTCTGTAGTCACTTACGCTCTTGGCTTTGAGCAGTTGTTTGACTTTCTCCATTAACCATTATCCACTGCTGCAAGAAACTTCTTTGATGATGTCTGAGTGCCGCACTGAATTCTGGTAGAGAGATACAAATTTAGAAAGCAGTTTGTCCATCTAGCCAAACAATAGTATGTTCACCCCTGGAGCCTGTGAGCTCCCCACCATGGTCTGATTGTTCTTTATTTAAACTGACAGACTTCTTATCTTTGGCCTGATGATTCTCTTGATAGGAATTTATGGTAGGGATATAATAAATAAGAATTAGAGACAGAGTCCTGGAAAGGAGCCTAACTGTCCATCCGATAACAATAGGAATGTTCATTAAATTTTATGACAGGATATTCTGCTATTATTTAAAACCATGGTTTTGTAAAACACTTATTGACAAGATACTTATGATATAAATCAGAAAAACAATGGAGAAATCTGTATCTGTGCTAAAAATCTCTATCTAGCTTTTGAAAAATTCCCTCTGTCTAGATACCTATCTCTACAAATAGCAAAATACTTGGGGGCTGGAGAGATGGCTCAGCAGCAAAGAGCACTGGCTGCTCTTGCAGAGGACCATGGCTTGATTTCCAGCACCTATATGGTAGTTAACAACCATTCATAACTCCAGTTCCAGGGGATTCAATACCCTCTTTGACCTCTGAGGGCATTGCATGACACGAGTGCACCTACCCACATGCAGGCAATACACCCATAGACATTAAATAAAAGTAATAAATAAAACATTTTTAAAATACCAGAAAGAAAAACATCAGTAACTCCTAAGGCAGCTCAGATCTCTCTTTTGGAAATACCCTGTAGTGAATCTACAGTGGATGGTGCTGTGTGCTGCCACATATCCAGCCCAGAATACTTACCTGATCCTCCCCAGCTTCTGAATAGTGCATGCTGAGGGATCACAGATAAATCCTCCTGTGAATACTCCAGTTGGTCAGGACAGTCCTTTTCCACTTCCATGGGGTTACAGAGCGTGAAATATAGAAGAGAATGGTCCTAGGTTCCAAGGAGCATGCTTGGCCAAGGAAGGCTATGGCTTTGCTCCTTGTGGGAAGTGGTCCGTGCAGGGTACTACAGTCAGCCACCATTGTCTCAGTGACAGCTTTGAAACACTACCTCATCATCAGAGGGCGCCCAGTGAGATCAGCGAGCATCTCTGGCAACTGTATCCCTTACTTCCTTACAAGTGAGCACTCTCCCATCTCCCCCACCCCGCCCCACAACCTCTTTCACACAGTCTCTAACTCTGTTTCTTGGGGAACCCAACTGAGGGTACCTCCTGTGATCTCTTCCTCACTTCTTAGTTAAAGTGCCTTCCTCTGGATGCTCAGTATTCTGCCTTCATCTCCCACTGTGCAGGAAACAACCCCAGTCCTAGAACCTCCCATAGCCCAAGTAGCTCTTTGGAGGAAGGAGGTCATTTCTCTTTGTGACTGAAGCACCTTCCACAGCACCTGGCTTCCAGAATGTGATGAATGAGCAAGCACAAGCATCGGGTGGGGGCAGATATCAGAGAGAATAAGGACAAGAGAATGAAATATGGAATAAAACATTAACAAAAACCTAGAAGCACAGCCATCTGCAGCCTTCTGTGTCTCTACATACAGCAGAGAACATCATGCTGCGGAGGTCTCCAAAGTGCCTCTGACTCTAAGCACCTTGGCAAATTCCAGCAAGAGTGTCTGGTATTTGCCACACTAACTCTCCTTTGCAATCTCTTCCTAATCCTTCTTGCTTTTCTTTTCCCCTAACTGCATTGTTGTGTGTGTGTGTGTGTGTGTGTGTGTGTGTGTGTATGTGTGTGTGTGTGCCCCGTGGTGCAGATGTGGAGGTCAGAGGGCAGCTTTCAGGACTCAGTTCTTTCCTCCCACCACTTGGGGCCCAAGATTGAACTCGGGCTATCAGTTTTGGTAGCAAACACTTGTTCCTGTTGAGCCATCTTGTCACACACTCTTAGATCTAAAGGCAATCTGGTGCCTATTGGAATTATAATGATGTCATTGCCAAGGATGGGCCGACCAATAAATCTTATTCCTCATCAAGAAGTTGCAGAGAAAAATTGGTGCCTTTTCAATCCATACCATTCTCTTGGAGTGGAGGTGTTTAGCTTTCTTATTTCTAAGGTGCGATTCAGATAAAGCTTTCCTGAGGGTAGGAGAGGATTTGATTAGTTACCAGAGTAACTAATCACAAACACATTATTAAACTCCAGGCTATGGGCTCTCTAAATGTACTTTAATAACACCAAGCCTCCAAGCTACAGTTAAGGACATCCCTGCACCTCTTCCATTGACTCTACTTTCACGGGGCCCATTTTCAGTGCTGAAAAGCTCTATGTGGTGACAAAAGGCTGCTCCATGTTCAGTCTATTTTTTTTTAAAGGAAAACAATACAATTGTCCCTTAATATGAAATCATTTTGTTGCCTCTGTGAAATAGCACTGGACTGTTCAGAGGCCCTTTCCCATTTTTGTCTCTCATTGTGTAAGTGGGACAGGCCATCTAGAGGACAAGAGACCTTGACTCATAGAGCTGTTTAACATCAGAGTCAGGATAGAATTCGGGACTTGCGAAGCGAGCCTCTGCATCAGCAGCCGCAGTTTTGGCTTGGGAGATTTTTCTCCATGAATGAACCTGTTTTCCTTATATCTAAAAGTTGTCACAAATCCCAGAACTTCAAAGCATGACCACAGTGACTAATACCTCTCTCTGCCTCTGCCTCTGTCTCTGTCTCTCTTTCTGTGTGTGAGTGGGGGAGGGGGTCACCTCAGCTGTGCTGAGATCCTCCTCATAGTAGGCATTACGTGAGAACATTTATTTCCCAGTCTTCTTGTTTACTTGGGGGATGTTTTGCATTGAATAAAGCCCCAGGGCTATCCAGGTCCTATCCTTTACTTCACTGGAGGAAGAGAACTTTAGTTAGTGTGGGAGCAGCTCCTGAGCATGCATGCCTCCCCCACAATGCCATCCTAGGCTCTGTTGCTCTGTTACAATAACCTGGAGAAACTGAGCATGTGCTGCCCCTCAGGCCTTACGTTTTAAGGGGCAGATGTCCATATGGCCAAGTGTTCTTTCTGTCTGCCAGCACCACCTGATACCAGGTGGATGGCTTCAGTGGTGATGTTCACAAGGCTAAAGCATAAGTCATTCTTTTCAACCAAGATTCTGTCAATTTAGATAATGGTGCCATTTCCAACTCTTTGATTCTTACCTTTTTAATTAGACCAGAACTTAGGCAGAGGAGTCCTGTTTCCTGGATGCCCTGAACCTTCAGGCAGGTCCCTTCAACAGTCACCTGGTGTTTTAGTAGCTTTTCCCATCACTGGGAGAAAAAGCCATTTATGAAAGAGTTAATTTTGGCTCATGGTTAGAAGGGATACAGTCCATCATGATGGGGAAGGAACGGCAGGCAGGGCGCTGGTCATATTACGTCCACAGTCAGGATGCAAAGAGTGATAAATACTTCTCATGCTTTCTCCTGTTCTTTTTATTCAGCCTGAACCCCCTGAGCCAATGACACGCAGGGTGAGTCTTCCCTTCTTTGTTAAGCCTTGCTGAAAACACTCTTATAGACAGACATGCCTAGGGGTGTGTTTCCTAAGTGAAGCTAAATCCAGTGATGTTGACAATGAAGATTAACCTTCACAGATGTCATGGACAGAGGCGTACTAAAGAAAGTCCTGATTCACATGGGGCTTATGAAAGAAAAGGCAGGATCTTCTCAGGGGAAAGTCAAAATTGTCGTGGAACAAACATGTTTCTTGTCAGTGTTCCTTTCTGTTCCCACAAACTTCAAGTTTGAGTAACTGTGAACAAGGAGAAGTCAAGTCATGACTGCAGAAGTCCTGGGGTACTGAAATCTGGGTCACAAGTGACTTCCAGATTAGAGCAATCTGTCCTATCCAAAATTCTATACCTGTTTCTTAGTATTTATGTCATTCCTTCTTATTTATTTTATCCAATGCCTTAGTCATTGTGTTGGTGGTCCCTGATCTTTCTACATTTGGTCTCAGATCCCAGGGAGTTTTAACATACTATGTAAGATCTGTCTTATATGCTTTTCCCTGTACCTTCCAAGTGTCTTTCACAAAGTATCCTTACATTTGGTAGCATGGGCATAAACAAAGACCAGCAGAGAGAGCAGAAGCAAAGCCTGTTTTTTGAGAACTTGCTGCAGCTATTGTACTCAAGGAGGAGGAGTGGAAAGGCTTCAGGTGCTCTGTCAGTAAAGATGCGTGGTGTGGGGAAGTTTGAAAGGGTTGATAAGAAGTATGACATTCAATGGGATTGGCTAGACTACATATTTGACTTTCTCTGATTGGTTCTAAGTTTGAGTTGGGGGCAAAATTAGAGAAGTTGTTTGTCAGGTCCTTGCTATTTTGAGCCAATTATTACAGGGGTTATGGATTGTTGTTGGAGACAGTGGTCTGACTTCCTATAAGACTGACTTATGGTGGCAGGCTGGCTTCCTGGGCTGGTTAATATCCATAATGGGTTGGTTTCCTGAAGTGGTCACAGTTCTGTTTTACATACAGCCCATCCATAATCCATTTGTGTATTTGCTCCCAGCATCTGCAAATATTGAGTTGTTGTAGCTCATACTTGTAATCTTAGCACTTGGGCGACTGATACAGGAGAATTGCCATGAATTCAAGAATAGCCTGGGATATGTAATGAATTCCAGGACAGCCTGGGCTGCATTGTGAGACCCTGTCTCCAAAACAAAACCAAAATAAAATGAAAAAGCATAAAACTAACTATTGGTTGATTGCTTTGTAGACTGATCTGCCTATAGCTAGGAGTGTCCTTTTAATGAATGTTTTCTCTTTCCTCTGGCTGCTTGCAAAATTGCTTATTCAAGAAACATCTCCCATTTCATTTTCATAACAAGATCATAGGAATAGCACCAGGAGACAAAAAAGTATGTTTTAATTTCTTCTTAGTCATCACCTTGGAGTCGAAAGCACTGATGACAACAGAACCCAGATCTCTACCTAACAGAATTTTAGTCTAAAATTGCTTTAGCTCAAGCCCCCATTTTACAGATGAAGAGATGAAGGCCTAGAGCCTTGCTGAAGTCATTACCCTTCGTTGAAATCTAAGACTTCAGAGAAAGTGCAAAGATGAATAGTCTCCATCATCTGTGACCTGTGGAGTCTGTGCCACATGTTGAGGTGAAGGGAGAAGGGACAATCAGTCTGTGTGCTTTGGAAACATTGGAAAAGGAATAGTTCTCCACAGGGGATTCTTGAAGAATATGTTTCAAAGCTCTGGATCTGGGGAATATGTGTCACAAACTTTTTGGGTTCATTATTATGTACTGTGTTGATTTCAATTTCATGCTTACCTTTGCAAAGCACAACCAACGGGAGAAGAAACTTGACATTAGTTTTCTCCTTCTTCTGGAAGCTTGAGATCTGAAGTAAGCACGTAGGAGAGAATCCTTCGTCTCTTCCAGATTTTGGTGGTTTCTGACGGTGATGATTAATTTTGATTGGCAACTTGATCGGACTAAAGAATGTCCATGGCATTAGTGAAGCACACCGTTGGGATGTCTACAGGGGTGCTTCCAGAGAGTATTAACTGAGGAGGGAAGACCCAGCCTGAATGTTGGCACCATCCTCACGGCCTGGGGCCCCAGACTGAATAAAAGAAGAAAAAAAGAAGAAAGCCCCCTGACGACCAGCGTTCATCTTTGTCTGCTTCCTGACTGGGGAGTCTGTGTGACCATCTGCCTCACACAGTCCTGCCCCATGCCTTCCCCCATGATGAGCTGTATCTCCTCAAACTGTAAGCCAAAATAAGTCCATCCTCCCTTAAGCTCCTTTTCATCAACTGGAGTAACTAACACATTGGCAATCCATCTTTCCAACATCTGCTTCTGTTGTCACAGTGTGTTCCTCCCGGTGTCCTTATCTCCTCACTTTGCCATCACATTGGCTTACAGGCTTCCCTATGCAAGCAGGTCCTCAGCTTAACTGATCACATGTGTAATGGCTCTCTTGCTGAAGCAAGTCATAGCTGAAGATAACAAGACTTCAAACAGCTTTTGAGGGGATGCAGTTCAGTCCATAACACAAGCCATCAGGCAAATCCTCATCTCCCGCATGGGCTTCTAGAGTCACAGGCTGCTAGATTTCCATCATTTCCCAGTCACTGCTAGCACATGGCCATGAATACACTGCCCCAAGACAGAACCCTGGTGACTCACAGTGTCTCAATCAGAGGATTAGTAAGAAATTGTCATATGGAACAAAACCACCGGTCCCTTTATAAATATGTGTCAGAGGGTATTTAGAACCATCAGAGCCAACCTACTTCCACACGTCAATGGAACTATGAAATAAGTTACATGTTTGTGTTTTGGAGGGGAAGCTTCTTATTCACAATTCTCCCTGGGTCCAATTTGTGAGGGCGTTTGCTCACCCGCTCTATTTCAGCATTGGTCTTGTGTGTCTCTGGAGTTCACAGTGTCCTGAATTCCTATGCATGGCCCTGTCACTGAGCTAGTCATCTGCTGTCACTTTTCTTTCATTTTATTCATATAAGGAGTCGTGTTTTTACTCAGGTAAAAGTGTCATCAGAAGCGCCATTCTGCTTGTTTGGTGATTCATTCCATTCCTTTCTGCTGTTTCTAAAAGTGAAGGGGAAAACCCTTTGGTCGTGAAGGACTTGAATGAATGAGGTGAAGGTCGGTAGTCATAAAACACTTTCAATGTTTAGTAGCAGCAGTATTATTTGTCTTTCTTGTTTTTCTAGAGAAGGACATCACAGTTCTCACGCCCACTGTCCGAGCAGCTGGCTTCCCTGACGAGAGACTGCTTTCTAATGACATCACCATCCTTTCCACTTCCCCCGGCTTTATTCTGCATGAATCACAGCAAGTCAGACGTCAGCTGAGCGTTCTGTTCATTTCCTCTGGAGATCCTCAGAATTGTTAGAGGTGAAGTTGAGATAGAACTGAGATTCTTCAATTGAGTAAAGAGCCCTCCAAAAGGTTGTAGGGGTGAATTACATCCTTTCAAAACTTTTGTGTTGGGACTATAACTTCCAGACCCTTGGAACATGACTATAAGTTAAAATGAGTTCACATGGACAGTCCCTGAGCCAATCTGGTGTCCTTATAAAAAGAGACCAAGGAGGAAGAGGACTTGAAGAGCCATGAAGACGACCATATACAAACCAAGGGAAGAGACCAAGGAATGGCTAGCCTCATCAATACTTTGATCTTGGACTAGTTTGTAAAACTAGGAGGAAATACATTTTTGGTGTTAAGCCGCTAGTTTGCTGCAATAGTCCTAGCAAATGAATGAACCACAGGGAACTTTCGACAGGCCTCGCACAGCCAGTACTCATTTCTTTTCTTATTGTGAGAAAAATACCTAGAGAACGACTCAGGAAGAATTATTGGGGAATTCTTCTGGCTGATGGTTTCAGAGGATTCATTCAGCCTATAGTTGCTTGGTCCTGTGTGCTTGGGCAGAACATCATGGCAGCTAGAGAATGCATCAGAGGACAGCAATTCTCAGCCAGTCAGGCAGGATGTCAAAGGCAATGCTGGTGCCTGACTGGCTTTCATTCCTCCCTTTTCTTCCACCCAGGGCCCAACTCACAGAAGGTTGCCTCCCACTTTCAGAGTGCATATTTTTCCTTCAGTTAATCTTCCCCCTGAAACCCAGACCCACCGAGTGATGTGCCTCACCAATTTCCTAGGTGATTCTAAATCTGATCAAGTTGACAAAGACCAACCACTGTACCTGCCAATGGAACCGCAGGGCCAGATTTTAAAATCCTACCTCCAGGCCCAATCTTTACTCTTAAGCTATGACATGGGGTTTCGCATATTTAAAAGACCACACTGACCCACTTCATTTTATGAAAGCAGTTTAATTGGCACTCCAATGGTAGTTGCCAATTCTTTTGTCGCTTTCTGCAACACCAAAGGAAAATTTTCTAAGGTCTTTTTTTTTTCAGCTACAGAGATGACAAATGGTATCAATACGTTCCAACTGGAGTGTATTTTCACTCCTTTCCCTCCCGTCATGATAAGCCAGAAGTATTTGTTGCCAGAAATGGAAAACAGCTTGCTCATCAGCCAGATGATGATAGTGTTCAAAGTTCCACTCGTTTTCCATGTGTGAAAAGTTAAGCATTGAAAACAGACAGGCTCCCTCTGTTGAAACCATGAGCTGCAGCTATTTGGAGGAGGCATGAGAGAAGAGCTGAGGAGATGGTGTTGCTGGCAGGGTGAACAGTGTCTTCGCACATGACTCTGTGGTGGCACCTCTGGATTGCCTTGAGAGTGGATACGACAGTTCATCAACTGGATGAAAGAGGAGCCCAAAGTTCACTAGAGTGAGGCTGCCTTTGTGTTCTAGAATAAATTCCAGTGCCCTGCCCAAGCTTGACTCTTGGGCTTCTAAGTTGTCTGACACAAACTTTCCTTGAGTTTCACTTACTCTTTCTGATTCTATTGAATGGAATCTCCATGTGTTTTGCTGTTGTTGTTCTTATGTTTGTGTGTGTATACATGTGTGTGCACATGTAGATGGAATCTAGAGGACAACCTTGGTATTGTTCCCCTGGTGCCGTCCACCCATTACCCATGCACAGTTGGGGTTTTTGTTGTTGTTGTTTGTTTTTTGAGACTGAGTCTCTCACTAGCCCAGCACTTGGCGAGTAGGGCAGACTGGCTGGTGAGCAAGCCCCAGGGATTGGCCTGTCTCCACTCCTGCAGTGCT
Organism: Eospalax fontanierii; assembly: GCA_035773235.1. NCBI lineage: Eukaryota > Metazoa > Chordata > Mammalia > Rodentia > Spalacidae > Eospalax > Eospalax fontanierii. Next base: position 10,850,623 of record CM069547.1, read on the forward strand.
GGGATTGTAAGTGCACACTACCTACCATGCCCTTTTTTTTTTTTTTTTTTTTTTTTTTTATGTGAGTTCTGGGGATTGAATGCAGGTTCTCTTGCATGTAAGGCAAGCTCTTCACTGACAATCATCACCTCAGTCTTCTGTGAGCTCTTGATGAAAATATACAGGGGTCTGGGCTTTCAGAAGAAACCATGAGACTCATGTGACATCTTGGATTATTCCATTACTTTCCAGTTCATGTGAGGAAATGAAGAGCATTTGTTGGATTTCTGGGTGTCTATACTGCTGCTTAGTTGCCATCCCACTGTTATGTCGGAGTGCTTTGTCCGGTTCAGGGTGATTTCTGATCATTTTATCATCCTGCCTTTGAAACTACAGAAGGGGTTCTTGGACAAAAGGCAGAGCCATTTTAAGAAGTAGCAAAGCAAGCTTTAGTAGTTGGATGATCACGCAAGATCATCTCCCCATCCCTAACCAATCCAACCCAGAACACCTTTTAAAATCCAGATGCAGACTCAGGGCCTTAATTACCAGGTACCTGGAAGCTGGCATTTTACTCCTGATGTTAGAGATCATTGGCCATCCAACACCTAGATTCTCCTCTATCACTAAAGTCTTAGATGTGAACTTGAACTCAGGATTTGTCTATGTCAAAGAGGCAAAAGTCACCTTACTCAATTCTTCTTTGTCATGCAAGCTCCAATATGGGTAATAAAAAAAGCACATTTCCATGGACGGGCAATATTACATCGAGTCCCACCTCTTCTCTGACAATCTCTCAAGACTGTCAATTTACCATAAGGGTGGAGAGTCTTCCTTTTTTAGCTGTGTGGAATTTCAGCTGACAGAGACCCAGGGAGAAGAGGAGGACACACCTTCTTTCCTGCTTGAGTCACCTCCATCTCACTGCGCCCACGGCTGCCTCATCTCCAGGTCTTGGGTTTTGAGTTTGAGAGAGCAGCTAGCAGTAGGCCACAGCTCTTCTTCAGATGAAAGGCCAGATCAGAAGGTACCTATTACATGTCTGTGAGCAGAAAACAAAGGCCCGGCTGCTGACACTCTCCCCTCCCACTAACTTGAGTCTTAATGGTAGGTTTAATTTCCTTGCTCTAGCTGAAAGAAAGGGAGAACCCGAAGCAGGCAGAGGGAGGGCTTGAGGAGCCCTGGCTGTGGTGGGGAGGCGACAGCTGTTGTATTCATGGTTAATCAGGTGTGTCTCTCTTTGTGTCGCATCTGTCTGCTACTGTTGCTGGGCCACATGTGAAAGGGAACAGAGTGGAAGGTCCATTCATGTTCAAAGCCACTAGCACTGACCTCTGCTTCGTTCTCCTCAGGGTGGGAGAGCTTGTCTATTTAACTTTCCCTATTATAGGAAGCTGTAATTTGACTCTATTAGCCCACCCTCACCATTTTGGCCTGACAAACGCCTGCTGTATCCAGAAGGCCTGTAAATCTGCCGGGAGGAGGCCTCCTCCCTCCTTCCCAGGCTTTGCGTTTGGATTCCCATTTCATTTGTCAAAGAAGAGAGCACGAGAAAGAGAAGCAGAGGCACGGCTCCACCCTCTATCTCAAAGCAACCCCGCACTGTCGCCTTTCCTGGGGGAGCCCGGCTGGGAGGCTTCCCGGCAGCAAGCCTAGAGCGCGTTCGCCTCCAGACCTCTCTGTCTCACCGGTCCCACGTGCTTGTGGTGTTGGCATCAGAGCTTAGTCATCTCCCTGGCACCAGATCCTGCCCCTGGATCCTTCCATCCCCGCCTCCCCCTCTAGTCATGATCACAGGGGAGGAGGAAGCTGCTTCCTGCCTGTGCTCTGGTTAATGCCGCCCAGGCCTGCCAGAAATGACTCTTCTTGGCCCATATAGAAACAACTGACACGGCCAGCATCCCACTCCTCTCCCCTGAACACCAGGCTGTGTTATGACTGAGGGCGGAGGATGTAATATCTTCTCCATCTGGAGGCTCTAAGTGTTCTCTTCCAACCTGGAGCTTTGGGGGCTCTGGCTCACTCCTTTGGGGATGCTTTCCTTTCGACCTTGGTGCTTTGAGAGTCTTGAGTAAATGGTGGTCACCAGCATTTCCAAGGGAGCATAGTACTGACTCTGATCTTCCAGTCCTGGAGACTGGCACCACGTTACACACTGAATACAAAGCTTGTAAGAGCTTGTCAACTGCAGGAGGCCCTTGGCTTGGACCACTGCTCATGTGGGACACTGACTTTCACCTTGGCATGTCTAATGTTCCTGGTCAACTTGATAGGAACTGGAATCACCTGAGACAGTCATCTGGACAAGCCTGTGGGAGAATTCCTTGGTTGCATGAATTGAGGAGAGGAGACCTGCCTGCTGTGGGCGGACCATTCTTGGGCAGGGGATCCTGGACTGTACAAGGTGGAGACAGCTCACTGAGTAGCAGTCCTCATGCTCTCTTCTCCTGCATGGCAGTTGTGGATGAGCTGTGACCAGCTGCTTCCAGCTCCTGCTGCCACCGTCCTGACTTCCCTGTCATGCTGGACTGCACCTTGACTGTGAGCTAAAATCAACGCTTTGTCACTTAAGTTGCTTTTGGCAGCCTGCTTGACATTGTGACTTCCAGGCCAGCTGAGGCTAGAGGAAGACCCTGTCTCAATAAAAAAACAAAACCTAAACCAAACCAAACCAGAACCCAAAACAACCACTACCATCATCAACAACAAAACCACTACCACCAAAACATCCAAATAAAACAAAATTAAAAGCCCCAAAGAGTTTCTTTTGATTGGGTATATGTATCGGGGGCCTTAGCACTCGGGGCCAGCCTGAGGGGACTGAAGGGTCTCCACTGTGGAGTTAAGGGGTGGATGAGTAGATATGGAATCAGGATACCAACCCTGGGAGCTGGGCGGAAGCGGGCCAAGTACGTGGTGCTGCAAGCTTGTTTACTGAATAGGTGCACAGGCTCTTATAGGTCTGGATAGCCAATGACCTTATGGGGTGGGGTCCCAAATACAGCCAGTAGTAAGTTTGTCCCCAGGTAGGTAGGTTCTCTCCAAGTGCTGGGCAGAAGTTGATCTCATGACTAGCCAGAGCAGAGCACCCCGCCCACAGGAGCCATTCCTCTATTCTTTCTAGCAGGTGGCCTGGCTAGGCCCACCTTGCATTGTGCCCCACATCTATGCACCACATTTATTTATCCATCCATTTGTGGGTGGACATTTGGGTTCTTCCATCTCTTGACTACTGTGAAGAGTTCTGCTGTGAACATGGGTGCGTGAGCATCTTTTCAGTCCCTTCTTGGCTCTTTTGAGTACACACTTAGATACAGAATTGCTGGCTCACATTGTGATTCTATTTACTCACCACTCTGAGAACCTACCTCAGTGTCTGTCAAGGCAGCTAGCTGCATGGCTCCCGGCACCTCTTTACCTGCGCTTCCTCTTGTGAGTGACATTAGAAGGGGCCTGATGGAGGGACTGAGGGGACGGCAGTGGTTAGGACTGAGGAAGGACCCATATTGGGGAGTTCAGACGCAGCGAAGCAGAGTGGAGAGAAGGCAATTCCTGGTAGATGTGTGGAGACTCCTACTGTGAGCAGAGTAGAGGCATTTTGCAGGAGGATAAATTATTTTCTCTTTAATTTCTGGGAAAACGGAGGGGAAGAGATTTATCTGTTGTTAGGGCTTTGCAGGCCCACACCTGCTTGGTATATCACCTCTAGATTTTCTTTGGGGCTTCAGGTCTAAGTGTTGAAATATTTGCAGAACAGATGGTAAAACTTAAAAAGAAAAAAAAAAAAGGAAGAGAAAGGGAAGCGGGAGTCAGCAAAGCTGTTGTGAAGTGAAAAGTCCCGGACTTTTTGCCCAGTATCCGAAGCAGGGAGAGGGATGCCGCTGGAAGAAAAAAGCAGTCGAACAGTGGCATGTGTTTAGGCTGACTTCCAATTCCAGGAACACTCCCATTACTACGTCACTACAGTGCAGGGGCACTGAATACCCAAGGGCCTCTTGAAGTAATGTTCTGTTTCTGTTTTCGAAAACTTACTGCTTTATTGTTAGAGATAAGCTAGCATTAGCAACCTTCTAAAGCAGGAATGATATAGGCTACCAGCATTAGGACTTCTAGGATTATAGAGTTATAGAAGATCTTATTATTGCTAAAAGAATACCCGGTTTCCAAATCCCTTCTTTTTGGTTTTCTCCCATTCCATTATGGAGAAGAAAAAGTCTCAGTGAGAATTACACATTTCTTTTCCATAATTTTCAAAATAACCTACAGCTGCCACCTAAAGTATATAATGGAAAAATAAATGCATACCCTAAAGAGTAACCTGTTTGCTTTAATGTCCTCCAAAATACTCTGTACATATCAGTGTACCTGGACACACACACACACACACACACACAAACAC